>JAVUPR010000322.1:100000-2500000 GCA_036785695.1 Gentiana straminea | reverse complement strand
AATCGACTTTATGCCAGTCAATTGTTTTCGGTGTGGTGCCCTTAAAATCGCACTTTACACTACATCACATGATATAAGTGTAACCCTGCAATATTAGAACCACCCATTCATCACCAATCACCCCTTAGTAGGATTTGATTAACAAGAAACACCAGGACAAAATTAAAACTACTAATTCTATAAAATCATCATCATGTCTAGCTAGTTTCATCAGAGATTTATATATGACCGATTCTGTTTCCAGTATCCTGTATTGCACAGATCATGAAGCTAAAGCCTTTATAACCCACCTACCCAAGGATGATTAAGAAATCAATCGCCACCAGTTGTTCAATTTTTCCTCCCAAAATGCTTTGTATTAAGTAGTGATTTAGCAAATTAAACAAAAACAACCAAAAAAAATAGCTATGATGTGAGACTAAAGCTACCAAATTTGTCAACCCAAATACACTTTACATCAATTAAGTTCAGATTTGGAAAAAGTGCATCAGCAAACAAGGAATGAACTCTATTTGGTAAAAATGTATCAGCAAAGTAAATGCACAAGGCAAAAGCAGTAATTCCAACAAATACAGCAAAACAAAAAGATGATGAAGTACAATCCTAACATGAACAAATAGGCATTCACACACAAATAAAGGGAGCAGAGTAATACATAACCCAAATCAATAAATTTCAACTAACAACACATCATTGAACAGAGAATGAAGGCATTTAAAGCATCAAATAAATAACATATATAATAAATAATCAATACAGAGATTAAAAGAATTTACCCGCTGAAGCAGTCTTGACTGCTTGCTTGAACAGAGAGAATCTGAGGAGTAGAAAACAGTGTTTGGTGACTATAAGGACAAGAAATAATCTGGTTTATAAAGAGTCCAAAGCCATCGAATATGAACCGAAAAGAAAAGAAAAATTAATGCTATTATCCAGTCAAAAAACTTCAATCAAATACTCACCGTAAAACCCTTCGATCGACATAATATCTGCAGAAATAAACCACCGTGTAAAAGCCTTCTTGTACTTTCATCAGCCTCCCCTTTTTCACACACATTTTTCGTCCTTGATTAGACCTAATTCGTCCCAAAGTGTGTACCCATAGCTCAATCCATTAGATAAAACGCAGTAAAATCTTCGCCGGATACTATCATCGTGGTTTCCCCTTCGAAATCCAAGAAACGGTAGCTGTATTGATGGAAAGTGAAAAGACCTTTTGTAGCCGGGTGAGTGAGGAGAATTGGGGGAAGTTTCACGACACTGTGAAATGAAAAAGTATATACATAAAAAAGAAAAGAAAATAAAATATATATACTTTTAATGTCTTGATGCATCTGTGAAGAAAAAAACGGAGAAAAGAAAAGTAAATATATAAAACGCGACATGTCAGCACCACAAGTTTCCTTGCAAACTGCCGACGTGGATGATTAAGGGAAGAGCATTTTGATGCTCTTAATAGTAGATAGAGAAAACAAAAAACAATCAAACGTTCAAAACGCTAAGCTGTTAAAAGAAATGCAGCAAATAACAATAGCAAGAATCAAGTCATGCTTAAAGTGATAAGAAAAAAAAATGCTATTTAATTGATTAAAATAAATAAACAAATGGTTGTGAGATAGAAAATTGGAGAGAGAAAAGTTACTTTTTGTTGCTTTATTCATCTACCACCCCCTCAAAATATAGCGGCTGGGGTAGGGTGTTTTTGAAGTTGGGTGTGGTGTAGGGGGACCATTGTGGTATTAAGGGTCACTAAAAGTATTTTAAGGGGTGAATTGGGTGTTTCATTGGAGTTACTCTAACCTTGAGAGTCCTCACTCCTCTGTCCTACGAAATTAGTTGAGATGTTAATCAGATAACTACAGTTCTTTCGAGTCGAAGGGCATTTTGCATTTATACTATGATACTTGAAAGAAGGATTCGAACATAAACACACTCCAAATTCCTGGCCACATTGTCATTCAACACCCAAGTCCTTTCCACTGTGGCTACGTATCCCGGGGACAGGAGCAACTCAAATTAAAATATGTGATACATGTAGTATCATTTTGATACATACATCGTAACATATTGTAAACTACGTTACATAATATATCATAAGTAGTGTAATAACTAGATAATGATATAACTTGCAATTTAAACATTAAAACTTTGTCATTCTGCATGCAAGTCATAGAATTGAGGGTATAAATAATTTAAATAATTTATCACATGCATAACAATAACTAAAGATGTAGCATTATATTCCGAAACATGATACGTGACATATATTAATCAATATAAATTTCTTTTTGTAAAAAATCAAACACTGATACTGTAGGAAAATCTTACTATCACATTCATAAGTACTTGAAGTAATTATGATATAGCATCTTACCATAACTAAATCATTCACTTAACGGTGTGACACCCACAATTTCTCAACACGCACTATTGATGAATCAAATATGTTGTGGTAGGGGCCTTAGATTTCTCTAAGGCCGTGTCTTCAAGGTCAGAACCGGCCCTGTGAAATTCGGGGCCTAAAGCCATTTTGCCGGACAAGGTCCTGTAGATCTGAAGAACAAATTTTTTTAAACTAGTATATAAGGTTGAAGAAATTTGGGGGTCCATAGAAAACCGGGGGCCCAAGGCCCAGGCTTACTTGGCCTTTGCTCAGGGCCGCCACCGTTCATGGTGTTGAAACGAAGCCTCGGCCTCAACAGGATGTTGATGCAATCCAGGAGCTTGTTCAGATGCAAGATGGGAAGAGCACAAAAAAGCGGTAATTGCCAACTGAGTTGGATTTATTTTATAATATCCCGAAAAGTTGAGAAGGGTAAAAGAGTAAAATGAGAATATATTAGTATTTTTCCTACTTTATTCGTAACCTAATGGAATAATTAAAAGGAGATGATTATTTAATTAATGAGTATAAAAGGGAGTTATTATCAAAATTACTCATTATTTTTACACGGCAAACTTTCTGATAAAATGGAGAAGCGGTCGAAGCATTCACAAAGAAAGGGGAAGAACGGAAATTCAAATCGCGAAGCTAATCGGTTGATAATTTGTATAGACGACAATAGAAGAAATTGATCAATGGAAGAAGACGATATTTTCTACGGTTTTCATTTTAAATTCGGTAAGATCTCTCCTATAGCCCTAAATCTAGATTCGTTTATGTTCTTGAGAAAATCTAAGATTTTGTGGATTAGAAAAGTTGTCTAATCGTAGTGTAATGGTTAATTATCGTAGTTGATTCGTAGAAGTTGTTGGAATCGATGATTGAAGCTTTTTACTATCCGTTTTCGCTTTCAATCGCTTTTGGAATTACTAAGGAGAGAGAGTGTTCTTATTTGGTAAAGGGTGCTCAACTGTATTTTAATTTTAATTAAGTTACTACTGGTTTTGTTTATTCATCTGCTTTCGTAATATTCGTTTGATTTAGGTTTATATATATATATATATATATATATATATATATATATATATATATATATATATATATATATATATATATATATATATTTGGTTTGTAGTTGTCAGAGCAATTCTATGTTTTGCTAAAAAGATAGCTGTCGTTACATCTATCCAAGGCAAAAGAATAACGAATCTGGAAAGGGGAACAGGTTTTTGAATGCGTGGTTAGAACATGATAACTTTAGTGACTTTGTGGAGCAGCATTGGAATGTTTCTAATAATGATATCCAAGCCACAATTCAGAATTTTATGACAGAGGTACAGCAGTGGAACAAAAACATCTTCGGTAACATTTTTTACAAAAAAGTGAACTACATGAATAGATTGAAAGGGCTGCAACAAATGCTGTCAACTCACCCCTCAGATTCCCTTGTCAGCTTGGAAAGAAAAATTCAAAATGAATACAGCCGTGTCTTGGAACAAGAGGAATTATTGTGGCACCAACGTTCAAAATTGCAGTGGCTTGTTGAAGGAGAGCGTAATACCCATTTCTATCACCTCACGGCAGTGAGGCGAAACCAACGAAAACAGATCCAAATGATGAAAAAAGAAGACGGGAGGCGGACCATGAATGAGATAGAGGTACAAAATATGGTCGGGGACTTTTTTGTTGATCTTTATTCGTTGAACGACAATATCATATTTGCAACCGCACGTTGGTTTTTCCTACGCTACCGCAGTCAATCCTCCAGCTAATAAACAGAAACGTCAATGAGTTGGAAATCGAAGAAGCCTGCTTTGACATGGGGACGTACAAAGTGGCAGGACCGGATGGCCTTCCACCCATCTTTTTTAAAAAATGTTGGGGCATCATTGGTGACTCAGAGATTACCGGAGAATATCAACGAGGTTCTCATAACCCTCATCCCTAAGGTGGACAATCCTGAATCACCAGCTCAATTCCGACCTACAGCGCTTGCTAATGTCATTGTCAAGATTGTTACCAAGGTGCTAGCAAACAGAATGCGGCTGGCCATTGGGGAGCTCATTCATAGCAGTCAGAGTGCCTTCATACCAGGTAGAAGCAGTGCGGATAATATTGTTTTGGCCCAAGAGGCCATGCACTTTCTTCATAAAAAGAAGGGAAAGAAGGGGTATATGGTTGTGAAAGTGGATCTGGAAAAAGCGTACGATAGAGTAGATTGGGGATTCCTATCCAATATTCTGCAAACCATTGGGATAAAAGATAATATCCGGAAGCTGATCATGGACACAATCACATCAGTAAGGCTCTCAGTGTTATGGAATGGGCAGAAAACGAGCACTTTCTCACCTGGTAGAGGGATTCGGCAAAAAGATCCCTTAGCCCCGTATTTATTCGTTTTATGTATGGAGGTCCTTAGTTCAATGATCAACAAGGCAGTGGAAAAGGGTGAGTGGAAACCTCTATACCTATCCAAAGGGGTCCACCCATCTCTCATTTTTTTTTTGCGTACGATCTCCTACTCTTTGGGGAAGCCACGGAAGTGCAGGCAAAGAAAATGGAAACCATCCTCAACCAGTTTTGCTTGTGTTCGGGACAAAAAGTGAGTCTGGTCAAAACAACTCGCATCTGGTAATGTCGGAGCAACGACTAGACAAAATATTGCAAATAATCTTTCTATGCTCTATGCCCCCTCAATTGGTAAGTACCTTGGCGTCCCTCTTATACATGGTAGATTAAAGATTACCCATTTTAAGCCTCTTCTGGATAAAATGAAGACTAAATTAGCCACTTGGTCAGCAAAAGCATTGTCTAAGGCAGGAAGAAGTATATTGATTCAAAGCTCCTTGGCCTCTCAAGCTTACTACTACATGCAAACGTTTAAGTTGCCTCAAGCATGCATTAGTGCCTTAGAAAGAGTTTGTAGAGATTTCTTTTGGGGTGAGGAAGATAATGGGCGTAAACTGCATACCGTTGCTTGGGACAAGATCTGTAGACCGAAACAGGAGGGTGGTCTAGGCTTCCGAAAACTCTACGAGATGAACATGGCTTTCTTGGGTAAGTTGGTGTGGCAACTCATTAATCACAAAGATACGCTTTGGGCACGTGTCCTAGCACATAAATACGGGGTGCTAACTGCCAAACCTAAACCCGGTTGTTCTCATATTTGGAGAGGCATCTGTAAGGCCTACTCTGTCATCTGGAAAGAGCTGGAGAAGAGTGGAGACACGTTCGTCTGGAAAAGCAATCCAAATGATGTGTACTCAGTTGCGTCTGGCTATGAAACCCAAGTGAAGACCAATGTGCAAACCCCAGTTAATGTTGAAGAGGAAGCAGCCTAGAAGCAGATTTGGAGCTTAAAGGGCCCCGCTAGAGCCAATTTCTTCCTTTGGAATCTGAAACATGATGCTTTGCCCACGTATGATTTTTTGGCCAAGAGGCACATTATTCCATCTCCTTTGTGCCCTTTGTGTGGAATGGAAAATGAAACACTTCTACATGCCTTACGAGATTGCCCGTGGGCTACTCAAGTCTGGACACTGATTCTGCCCCAGCACCAATGGAGAGACTTCTTTGCGTATAACTCAGTGGACAAGTGGATTCAGGACAACATACAGAACCAAACTAGATTTGGTGAAGTGCCCTCACAATGGAAATATATTTGGCGAGAAATTGTCAACGGAGTTTGGATATGGAGAAATAAGGAACTCCATAATCATGACATGAAGAGGCCCCCGGCCTATGTGTTTTTATCCCACTCGGTGGACCGTGCGAGGAATCTTCGCTTAGCATGGCATATTGTATAGTTTTGTCTTCTAGACTCTACTTTCGTTTAGAATTTTTTTCTTGCCTTCTGGCTATTTTGTAAGCCTGAATCTTTTTCCGGGTTTTGGTGTTTTCAACACCCCTGATGATGAATAAAACTGTGCGCTTCCACAAAAAAAAAAAAAAAAAAAAAAAAAAAAAAAAGAAGAAGAAGAAGAAGATAGCTGTCGAAAGAAAAAGGAAGAAAATGGATAACAGGTATTGATGAGAATGGATCGAAAGGTAATAAAAAATAAGAAGGGAAAAAGGCTATGCAGTATACTCATGTCTTTATTTTTTATCAGGAAAGCGGAAAAAAAAAAGAGAAAAAAATAAAATAAAATTATTACATATGCATTATATTAATATTGGTGTTTTTACGTGTATTGTCATTGGAGGATGTTAGGGCATCTCTCCAATCAAGAGCTAAGGCATACGAGACTGCTTTGGTTTGGTTGCTAGTAGCGATTGCGTCTATATACTCACCGAGTCTGCCAGAAACTCTGAGAATAGTCAATTAATCTAGCACTTGGTTGTGCATCCGAACCCGAAGAATCAAGAGTTGAATACGGTGGAACCAAAATCGGGGTCGCAGGGTGAAAGTCTCGCGATACCAGGTGAGTGAAAGTCACCTCGAGTAGAGTGGAATGTTCAAGTCAGGAAGTCTCCAGTCTGATAAAAGTCGAGATGATTCCGTAATCGATCCCCAGTCGTTGGTCACATATGTTCTCAACTCAATCAAGTCCGAATCATTATAATGTTACGACAGGATCTCATCCGAATCCTCATCCGAAGTTGGTTTCTCATCCGGAGTTCACTCTCATCCGGAGGAATCACATACCGTAGCGTTAAGTCCGAAGGAGGAATCGGTACAAGTACATCGGCAGAAGAAGGTGAAACATCCGTTTATGAAATCGATTGACCGTGAATGAGTTATTTAGTTAGCATGACTTGACCTCTCGGGACAATGCCGACTCTCGGCGAGAGTAATGTCGGGGGGATAGGTGAAATGTCGGCATGTCGGCGGGGTATATCGGCGGGGTATATCGCAATGTTAAATATAGGCATTACGTGGGAGTCGGCGAACTTCACATCCGGGGTATTTTAGTCAATCTACTGATCCTTTTACAACGTGCGTATGCAATAGTCTGTAATCTCAGGTGATAATAAAATCTCCTCGTTTACGCCCGTGGTTTTTTATCTCTCTCAAGTTGAGAGGGTTTTCCACGTTAAATCTGTGTTATTGTTTCTTGTGTAGTTTATTCTTTCTTTATTCTTGATTCTTGATTATTGCAATCCGTTTGTATCCCCGCGGTCTTTAACAACGTGCTATGTAGTGTAACTAGTTGTCTAGGACTAGGGGTCCTTAGGAAGCCTTTTATGTGAATGAATCAGGTTGTTAGAACTTAACTCGTAAATACATATGTGGTTGTCTAAAAGCTAAAACGTCAATATCACTGGTAAGACACGTTTCTAAATTGAAGCATGGGATTCTTACAGCCCTCTTGAAGCTATGTGTCAAGGGCCAACGTGTAACTCCCACATGGAGACCTAAGTCCATGCCCCCTTGAGAGGTGCTTAATATGTCTCGGTGCGCATTCTCACCATGCACGGTGTCCTTTGGTATTGATGTAACAAACTTGTGTGCATGAGGATTTACTATGTGATCTAGTAGAGGGTGAGAGTGATCTCAATGCAACATATGTGGTAGAGATTGTAGAATTTACTTGTTATGTATGATATGTTATATATTGCGTGTTACTTCTTCTTCTCTCTTGTCCCCACCCCGAGAAGGTGGTGTTTTTGTAGGTCGTTTTCGAGGCCACTGAGGTGTGACCCGGAGATGCTGCAGATGACGTCAACTGTCTTTACTTTCAGTCTACACTTTTGGGTATGGATTCTCTTTATCCTTGTAATGTTAGAGATCGATGGGTGAGTTTATGGTTATAATGTTGTAATGATTTACTCGTATTTTAATGGTTACAGTTGGTCTTTTAATGATGTAATAGATGCAGCATGTGTTGCTCTCGATCATTTTAGTAGTTGTTTTAAGTACCCGAGTCAGTACTTTCACCTTCCGTTTGTTCTTTGATGTATGCTTACGTAAGGCTTACGTGTATAATTAAATTAAATTTTAATTATATGCATGCCGGGCGTTCTTTTCCGGATAGGGACTCGCTATCCGGGTCAGGGGCGTCACAGTTGGAATGAGAGAGGCAAGTAACACTACTGCATAGGGCTTAAATTCTTAAGACGTGGTCTAGTTGTGTTTTGAAACGTAAGATGAGAATCTTGGAGTTTAGATCTTTTAAGTGTAGACCCCCTTAAGCTAGTCCGTTAAGCAATGAATCCTTCAAGGTTGGAGTTTCTAAACCAAACCATGTCACCTAGGATTAAGTGAAACCCTTTAAGTAAAGCTTTGGGATCGGAGTCTTATGCCAACACCTAAGTTGATGTCCTCTTGGTTGAATTTTCTTTACACTCTCTATTGTGATCTCTCCACATCCTTTTACACGTCAATGTCAAAGCTTACACTTTGTCTTGACCTATTCTTGTAAAGGTTGATGTCCGACTCAACTCTACAAATCCTATACTCCCCTTTTCACCATTGCTTGGTTGTGTTTATCAAAATTCTTTGACCTTTCTTTACTCGAGATGGGTTCGACACGAATTCCTTATACAATTCTATCATTTCCATGTGCTTCTCACTCGTTTCAATTATCGGTGTTAAAGTTCTCGTGCTTTGGCACCTAGTTTTCATCATCCTCGTGTTTGGCTTTATCCAACACGAGTGAATGATTTTTGTTTCCGTATTTGTCTTTCATATAAAACCTATTCCCATGCTCCGAAAATTCTGAAAATTTTCATCCCTATAGACCACTTTTTTATCTACAATTTCTCTTTTTACATCGACTCGATAATCATTACGGTTTGTTCATAAAATGTATGTTATCTCCGGACACTTTGTCCAGAAAATCTGCAGCAGCACTTTCACTTCTTCTTCTGTTTTGAACAGGTCAAACACCTTCAAATGACCTGAATTTTTGATATGTTGCAGAAAACACTTTTATCTACAACTTTCCTTTTGGAATTAAGTTCAAATTCCTTTCTTTTGATCGCAATCTGCAATTTAAATCAGTTATTACTTATCTGGAAATTCTGACAGCTTGTGCAATCGGCAAAAATAATTGTTTTTGACCGACTTATTCTCATCCAAAAATTCTAATATTTTTCTATCACCTGGGAAACTCAAATATCTGAAACTCTTATCTTTTGATCGTACTCAAACTCCTTTTCATTTGGGCTGCACAAGTCGATAATAATAGGTCTGGGGTAAATATCTTACACAACAACCTAAAAGGAATCCTCACCTCTTGACTTAGGGTTAGGGCTAAGAGAGTAGTAAGTTATGATTGCTATGTTATAGAAGTTTCCCCGAAGTTTGATATTCTTCTTTTAGTAGGATGTTTGTAAGGCTAACATTATGGTTTCTTTTGCAGTTATAAACAAGCACAAAGACGTTACCTTTCAGTATGCCATTCAAAACCTTTTATGCATTTTCTAGTAAACTACTTCCATTTGTTTTCTCACTTGAGGCATTTGAGTTCAATAACTTCTCGTCATCTTCTGTCACAAATTATCTTCTCGTCATCTTCTCCTTAAGTCTTCCTTTGTGAACAAGTTCAATCTTTCTTACTTTTCACATCAAAGAAACAAGTTCTCTCTAATGTTGCATTGTTGTACTTTCATTCTTCCTTTCAAATCCAAAATTGATTAAATCTCCTAATGACATAACATTCTGTTTACTTAAGTTCATTCCCAGCTTCCCTCCTAAGGGTAGTGTTGATATTGTAAGCAGTAATGCTTCCTGTTCTTTCAAGGTATGTATCTCACCATTTTTCTAGTCAGGTCTTTAAATCCTACTATGACATACAATTTCAATTACTTACCCTTAACCTTTTGGAAATCTACGCTAAACCAGTTCAAGCGGAATGTAGTCTTTGCCAACATGCCTTCCGAACCTATCTTGCCAACCAACATATGGACTCCACATTCTTATTAATTGCAATTCAGATTAATGCATCTTGCACCTTTTCAGCTTTAAATCTCTTTCAGGCCATTTAGAGCCATGAACCACCAGACACATCTTTTGACATTCCCTCTTCTGTCTTGGTGTTTCTATAACAATTTTGTTACACTGGTTGAAATGTCTGTTTCGTTTAACCTTCTCATTCCCTCATAAGGAATAACCTTGACAATTTATTCTTTGGCACTGTACTATCCCTTTCGAGCAGTACAACCTTGAACCCTTAAATTAGATCATCAATGAACCTTTTCACCTCTTTTGGTAGTTTGAATTAATTCTACGAAATCAAACTTTATCCAACATTTCTTAAGTGTCTTTCATCCTTCACACAAAAGCTTGTTTATCGCAGACCCATTTTCAAAACTTTTGCTTTTTCTTTACATTACCTTGAGGAAAATTATGTACCCTTTAAATCTTGAAATAACCTCTCTTTGACTAATGCAAACTTGGACACTTCTTGACAAGTGTTTATTTCCTTATGAGACCTTTTGGTGTACTCGTTTTGTCTCCATAGCTCCTTCATGTTGAGATTATTGCTCTCTTCTTGATTTCTCAATTGTTTAGTCCTTCAGGTGCTCGACCTTGCACCTTTGACTTGTTTGTTTTCTATTGTGGGATGGTTCTTCTAAAATATTCATGAGAGCTGGGAATTCTTTTAGTTCGCCAACAACCACCTTGCTTATCAAATCATTAATGAATAAGGTCACTTGCCAAACGTTCTCAAGTCCAAAGAAAATCAACCATCGCCCGTCCTTGTCGCTTCTCTATATAAAGGTAAATTGTGAGAGTAAAAGGTCTTTATAGATGTTTTAGTGACATGTGTTCCCTCTGCTTATCAAATCATTAATGAATAAGGTCACATATTCCTCGGATTGCTAACCCGTGTCATTTCAATCATTTTTTGCATCGTATAATAATCACCAATGGTTTACTCGTGTGTGATGCCAAACGGACCTTTTTTTTTCCCCTCAAACGTTCTCAAGTCCATTATTCTTTTCCCACAAAATATTATCCTCCTCACAAGTTTCCTAAAAGCATAATTCAAAAATGTGTTAAACAAAAAGTTTTTTTTTTTCGGGCCATCTCGTATCAAGGCTTTCACATAATCTTCTACAAGATTTAGAGCTTTCAAGTCTTACATGTGATGTTACCCGTAACATCCCCACTCTTAAGGGCTTATGTAAAAGCTCATTATCTTCCTTTAAACGGTGTGAGTTTCTTTGCACTCACCGAATCTCACAATTATCCCTACTTGTTTTGATGATGACCTTCGAAAACTCTTGAACTCACCGGCGTTCTTCGTCTTGCTACCACCGTATCTTGTAGAATTCCACCTTCTTATAAGAATCTCACCTGCAAGATATTCTTTCGTTTCTTCCTTCTGGTGGCTATCCTTTGCATCAAGATACTATGCCCCTGCTTCAATTTTGAACCAATCGTGTTTTGTGTGCATTATTCTTTCTATGGCTTACCAAGTTGACTTACCACTCTGGTGCTCAACTTGTCACTTCTCAATATCTTTGGTATTCCCAAGAAAACCCTTACAAAAAAATAATATAACCGATACTGTTTAAGTCTAAACCAATCGATCTTAAATTCAAACGTTCGTCTCTCTTTGTGTCGTTTGTACCACGTTTCGGCCTTCATTGTTTCCACATCGGTTCACCCTCAGATCTTTGTAAGATATTTTATATCTTCCTCTATGTGGCATAAGGATTGGGTCGGACTGTCAGAGAGAAAGTATGGCGAATGCATGCTCTCTTCTTTCTGAAAATTCTATGAAGCCCTTCAGCTGGGATCCTTGCAGTTCTTCAGCTAGCTTGTGTTGCAGTGATAGAGGTTGAGATCAAAAGAAGTCAAATATTCCAGTAGTTGTGGGTCAGTTGGGAAGCTCAAGCATTCATGACATAGGTCAGCAAGAGCAAGTAAAGTGTGGTGTACCGTTGATTGCAAGATTTGAGGCAGTTGAGGAGATCGCGAAGAAGCAAGACGAAGATCCGGTTGTTGTCAGTTACAAGCGAGTGGTCGGGATCAAACCAACCAGTGGTCATAAGTTAGATGAAGATGGCAACCTTCGGCATGAAAATCGGCGTTGTGTTCCAAATGTGGAAGATTTTAGGACGACAGTGACGGATGAAGCCTACAAGATAGCAATTGCAGTTCATCCCGGAGCAACCAAGATGTACAAAGAGTTGGAATGGTACTACTGATGACCTTCTATGAGGATAGTGATAAAATAATTTCTTGCGACAATAGTTACCACGCCAACGTCCATATGCCACCTTTTGAAGCTCTGCATGGAAGAAAGCGTAGAACGCCAGTCATCTTGGATGGAGTGGAACAAAGATAGATTACAAGACCAAAGTTGATACAACAAGACAACGATGAGATTGAAGTGGACCGTCTCAACCTCGAGAAGGATCAAGACAGGTAAAAGAGTTGGGAATATGGACGAAAAAGACTGTTAGAGTTTGAAGTTGAAGATCAAGTGTATCTAAAGACGTTCCCAATTAAAGGAGTAAGATGGGTTGGGCAGACATGCCAGATAAGCCCTAGGTATAAAGGCCCTTACGTGATCTTGGCTAAAGTTGGAGCTTTAGCTTATCCGTTTGGAGTTACCAGAATCGGTTTCACGAGTGCATAGCGTCATTCTTGTGTCAATGATAAGGGAATGTTTAACCGACATTGATGTGGAAGCAAGCTTTGACCTTGAGATGGTTGCAGAGATCTTGACCTATGTGGAAGAATCAAGTGCACTATAGGACGGGAGATGAAGAGAGTTAAGAAGGAAGACGTATGGCTAGTTTTGGTTCAGTGAAGCAGTCATACACCGGCAAGGACAACATGAGAGTTAGAAGACAAGACGCTTTGCGAAGTTCCAGAGTTCAACTACCTCCCAATTATGTTCCGTTTTGAAGACGAAACTTGTTTTAAGGGGAGAAGGATGTAATATCCTGAAAATTCGAGAAGGATAAAAGAGTAAAATGAGAATATATTAGTATTTTTACTACTTTATTCCTAACCTAATGGAATAATTAAAAGGAGATGATTATTTAATTAATGGAATTTAATTAATGAGTATAAAAGGGAGTTATTACCAAAATTACTCATTATTTTTACACGGCAAACTTTCTGATAAAATGGAGAAGAGGTCGACGCATTCAAAGAGAAATGGGAAGAACGGAAATTCAAATCGCGAAGCTAATCGGTTGATAATTTGTGTAGACGACAATAGAAGGAATTGATCAATGGAAGAAGACGATATTTTCTACGATTTTCGTTTAAATTCGGTAAGATCTCTCCTATAGCCCAAAATCTAGATTCGTTTATGTTCTTGAGAAAATATGAGATTTTGTGGATTAGAAAAGTTTCCTAATCGTAGTGTAATGGTTAATTATCGTAGGTGATTCGTAGAAGTTGTAGGAATCGAGGATTGAAGCTCTTTACTATCCGTTTTTGCTTTCAATCGCTTTTGGAATTGCTAAGCTGAGAGAGTGTTCTTATACGGTAAAGGGTGCTCAACTGTATTTTAATTTTAATTAAGTTACTACTGGTTTTGTTTATTTATCTGCTTTCGTAATATTCGTTTGATTTAGGTTTGTATATATATATATTTGGTTTGTAGTTGTCCAGAGCAATTCTATGTTTTTGGTCAAAAACCGGATATTTTATTAATAAAATTGTACAAACTGTACACAATGTACAAAAAACAAATTAAAGCAAGATACAAGTGTTTAAGTGCATCCAAATAAATCAAGGCCAAGCTACTCTAAGTTTCCGAGCTCTGCGGATAGCTTCAGAGATAAAGATCGTCTTCGGGGGCCGTAGGGTGCTTCAGAGCAATTCTATGTTTTGCTAAAAAGATAGTTGTCGAAAAAAAAGGAAGAAAAGGGATAACAGGTATTGATGAGAATGGATCGAAAGGTTATAAAAAATAAGAAAGGAAAAAGGCTATGCAGTATACTCATGCTGCATATATCATGTCTTTATTTTTTATCAGGAAAGCGATAAAAAAAGAGAAAAAAATAAAATGAAATTATTACATATGCATTATATTAAGGGGGGTTTTATTTGGACCCCCTATCTACTACTTGCACCCATTATTTGATTTTTTTTTTTTTTTTCTACACACTCCCATTTTACTTATTACACTACACAAAAATAAAAAAAATACACTTTAGTCCCTAAATTTACAACATTTTAATTTACCCCCTCTTCTTCCATTTTCAATCCCTAAAATCTATCTCCCCACCCCTAGCCACCATCTCCACCAGCCACCATCTCCTTCATCCCTTCCACCAACACCATTCATCTCCACCACCATCTCCTTCTTCCCTTCCACCACCCATAAACACCTCCCGCCCCTTCCTACCATAAATCCTCCCATCCCCCTTTCTCCCTTGAATCAGCCCTTTTTCAAAACACAAAACAAAAATTTGCCTGCTAAACCCACCCCCCCCTTCTCCCTTGAATCGGCGCTTTTTCAAAAAAAAAAAAAGTTGCGAATCGCCTGCTACAGGAGCTTGGAGTTGTGATTTTCGATGGGAGAGGAGCTAAGATTTGCTTATAGTGGGGGGAGAGCCGCGATTTTCCGATGGGAAAGAGGAGTCCGAATTTTCCGACGGGAAGGAGGAGCCCCCGATTGTCGGTTCCTTCTACGATTTTGGCTAATTGTTGAGATGCAAAAGCTGGGTTGCAAGAAGGCAATGGCGGTGCTGGTAATTGATGGTGATGAAATTGGGTTGTTCTACGGCGGCGGATGTGGTGGTGGTAGAAAGGCCTTTTGGTAGGTTTTGGATAGAGAGGAGGTTGAATTGCTTGATGGGTTTGAGGAATTGATGGATTTACATTGATGTTCTTACGGATTCTTAGCTCTGCAATCTTCTGATTTTTTTTCTTTGACGAAGGAGGAAGAGGGGTAAAGTTGGAGATGATTTTGCAGTGGCAGATGGTGGCTGGGTAAATACAGTGGCAGTTGGTTCTTGGTGGGGGTGGGAATGGTAGTGGCGGCCGGTGAAGGTGGAGATGATTTTGCAGGTGGGGGAGGAGGGAAGGGGCGGCTGAGAGAGTTGGGGTGGCTGGGTAAGGAGGAAAGTGGTGGACGGTGGTGGCTAGAAAAAATGAGGGGGGTGAAATTTTTGGGGGGACTAGTTTGAATTTTTTATAAGTTATGGTGAAAGTAGTAGTTTTTTTATTAATTATGTAGTGTGAGAAGTATAAAAATAATCAAAATAATCTTGTGGTACAAGTAGTAAGTGGGTGTAAGTAGTAAATAGGGGGGTCCAAATAGAACCCCCCCTATATTAATTTTGGTGCTTTTACGTGTATTACACGATACAATGTAGTTTGTATGTTCTTGTAGAACATTATATGTTAATTGAAAATGTCTAACTTGGACCTCTGGTAGCCTTGGCTCAGCACCACAACTGAGACCCTCTGCGGGGAGAAGGTGGGAGCACCGGAAGACGTTATTTAGGCCTTGTGGGACACTGACTTAGTAGTCATTGCTCCTTTTACAACATGCTAGGTAGTGTAACTAGTTGTCTAGGACTAGAAGTCCTTAGGAAGCCTTTTATGTGAATTAATCAGGTTGTTAGAACTTAACTCATAAGTACATATGTGGTTGTCTAAAAGCTAAAACGTCAATATCACTGGTAAGGCACGTTTCTAAATCGAAGAATGTGATTCTTACAGCCCCCTTGAAGCTATGTGTCAAGGGCCAACGAGTAAATCTCACATGGAGACCTAAGTCCATGCCCCCTTGAGAGGTGCTTAATATGTCTCGGTGCATTCTCACCATGCATAGTGTCATTTGGTATTGATGTAACAAACTTATGTGCGTGAGGATGTCCTATGTGATCTAGTAGAGGATGAGAGTGATCTCAATGCAACCTATGTGGTAGAGATTGTAGAATTTACTTGTTATTATGATATGTTATATTTTGCGTGTAACCGTTTCTTCTACCCCTTACTAAGTACGTATGTACTTACCCCCTTTGCTCTCTTGTCCCCACCATGAGAAGGTGGTGTTTTTGTAGGTCGTTTTCGAGGCCACTGAGGTGTGACCCGGAGATCCTGCAGATGACGTCTACTATCTTTACTTTCAGTCTACTTTTGGGTATAGATTCTCTTTATCCTTGTATTGTTAGAGATCGATGGGTGAGTTTATGGTTATCATGATGTAATGATTTACCTGTATTTTAATGGTTACAGTTGGTCTTTTAATAATGTAATATATGCAGCCTATGTTACTCTCGATCGTTTTAGTAGTTGTTTTAAGTACCCGAGTCAGTCGTTTCACCTTCAGCTTGTTCTTTGATGTCTTCTTACGTATGGCTTATGTGTATAATTAGATTTATTTTAATTATATGCGTGCCGGGCATTTTTTTCCGGATAGGGACTCGGTATCCGGGACATGGGCGTCGTGAAATATCTTAGTAATTTAGAACACCCACGGGATCATGCATTTTTATGCTTGCAAAACACCACAATCTTCATCATTCCAAAAACATTTCTTAATTAAAAATGCAAAAGAAATTGTAGCTACCAACATTCGTAATTACAACTAAGACTAATTGAAAACGTAAAAGCAATTATACATATGTAATTACAACTAAGATGTCAAATAAAACTTGTCGCTCTATGAATGAATGGTGGAAGTGTCAAATTACTTGTGTCGGTGGAAGTAACTTTGTCGCTCTATGAATGTTGGAAGTATCAAATTACTTATGTCGTGACGGTAGATGATGTTGCTCTCTTAGCGTCTTGGAAGTATCAAATTACGTATGGTCGTGACAGTAAATGATGTTGCTTTCTTAGCGTCTTCAATAATCGTGAGTAGATGATGTTGCTCTCTTAACGTCTTCAATAGTCATGACCGTAGATGATGATGCTCTCTTAGAGCCTTCAATATCGGTAGATAAGCGGTGGAAGTATCAAATTACTTACGTCGTGAAATATCTTTTGACGGCCGCTTTACTCCATGTGATTCCTCCGGCATCCGCAATTGGCACTGGATTTTGTTTTGCTCGATCACCTCATACAAACAATCAACCATTTATTGAGCCGAAAACAACTTGCATTCTCCCAATCTAACAGCCCAATTTAAAACTGTATGCGAGCCAACGTGTTTCTGAAAAAAAAATACCAAACACCTGATCTCACACCTCGAGAATTGCATCGTTCTTTTGTGATATCCAGCTAAATCCACACTATTATTGAAAAATATTGATCGTTCGATCTTGATCCCACACCTCGGGTATTAATATTGATCGCTGGATCTTGATACCACACCTTAGGTATTATGATTTTACTTACTAAACGTGATTGTGTACCTAGTTGGCATCGGACAGCAAAGAGACCCAACTGGATTATTTTACTTACTAAATGGGATTGAGTACCCAATTGGCATCGGACAGCAAAGAGACCCAACTGGAAAGAAAAGACACCTAGGATTCGAAAGCCTAGCATTGTTATCCTTCCAAGGAATGCTGTTATGATTTCAAGCGTTGATCAGAAAATGCTGTAATCATTTCAAGCGCTGTTCTGAAGACCATGATGAATGATTTGCTTACTAAGACTCGTGAAGAGACGCATCAAAATCACTCATCTGCCGAAGCAGTGGACCCAAATTTTGGAGAAGTCACCTGAAGGTGAGAAATCAGATGTCAGCATGGCTGAGCATGAAGAGCAACTCTTCTGTTTGGTTTCGTGGAAACAAAAGGAAAAGAAAGAGAGGATTATGACCGAAGAGAAAGGAGGGGGGAATGAGTGATTTTGAAGTCCCTTTGTAGTGTTTGGATTAGATTGATAGGGAAGGAAAGGAAAAATTAAAAGTGTTTGGAAAATTAAAAGAAATAGAAAAGATATGTTTGAGGCATTTTAAATTTCCACTTTTTATTTATTTATAATAACGACCAACAAGTTCAAATCGCAGGAAGCAGTAGCAGAATGAACCAATAATAAATAATACATAAAACAACTTAAAATGACAGAAGTCCAATATTTGTGCATAAAGAGAATTTTCAAACCAACAAAACGAAGTACTAAACAGAATTTTCAAACCAACAAAAGGAAGTACTAATGAAAATACTTGTTCAAATCATAAGCGTCAAAATGAAAATTACGATTAACTTATTGGCATAGTAAATGGAAACAAAGCATATAAAAAAGAGTTCGACATAAAAATCATATCAAGGAAAAGAAAGACGGCATAAAAATGTTACAGTCTTTCACAAGAAAGTATATCCTTTCACAACTTTGGAGTAATTGATATGATGTTCATCAATCAGTACATAATATTGTTTTTATCAAGTGATCCAACCAACGATAGCTCAACCACCAAAAAAAACCCAAACCCAGATCCAAAAATAGCATAAATACTCAAAAAAAAAGTGATAAAGATGACTAACCGGAAACGAGAATCAATTAGAATGATGACACAAACATACCTCAAAATTTAGATGATGATTGAGAGTTGATAAAAGATATGTGCTTGAATGGTTGATTCAATGGAGTGAAAAATATGGACGGATGATACAATATATATACACTGAACAAAAATTTAGGTTATACTAGATTCCCGCCAAAAAATTTCACCGTCAATAGCGCCATTTTGTTCCAGCATTAGCGCCAATAACTTTTGTGATTAGCGCCAAAATTTTAGGTTATTTTAGGTTATTTCCTTTTTTCCATCTATTTTTTAATTAATTATATTCTATCATTTCCCTTGGATTCCAAATATTCCCTTTCTTTTCTTTTCTTTTCTTTTCTAGTGTGGAATACCAAACACTAGACATAAATCCTTCTGTCTCCTTAAAAACCAAAAAGAGCCTTAACTAAAATTTAAATTTATGTTTTGAAAAGTTATTGATTGAAATTGCGAATTAAGTATAACAAACATGTTGATTATTGTGATGCTAAGTATTTTAATGGATTTAGTACTATGAGAAATTTTTGAGTAATTGTCTTTCACATTGTGATGTTAAGTATTTTAATGGATTCAGAAGTATTTTAATGGATTCAGTACTATGACAATTTTTTTGAGTAATTGTCTTCCACTTTGCAAAGCCTTGGTGACCCAAATTTTTCCTTCAAATTGTTCTTTATCAAATATTAATCAACCCCATTAATCAACCCCATTTTTCTGTATCCGAGTACTCCGGTGTAGGTCCAGACTTCCTCCGAGTACTCCGGTGTAGGTCCAGACTTCCTTCGTGCCACGCATTGATTTTTTGACACATCTCAGTGTATTAAGGACCCTTCCAAATATCCTACCACGAGCACTTCCTTCAAATGAAAATTTATTTTAGTATATACGGTTGTCAAAAAAAAAAAAAAAATTTACAGACTTCCAGATTTGTCAAAACAAAAGGTTCAAAATGACATATTAATATTCAAATGATCCAGCAAATGATCCAGCAAATGATCCATACTACATAAGATAATGCTAGTAACTCCATCCCTCAAACAAATGCAACATTTGACAAACAAGCGATACAGTATACAAAACCTCCTTCATGATTTGTGTGCGCAAAAAGCAATTAGTGAGAAAACCAATTCTTCACTATCATAGCTCATCGACTCCGATCCGATAAGTGCACAAGATAGAAAATACCATATATATCACCATCGACCAGCCATAAAACCGGCAATTTTGTATTCAATGCTACTTTCTGTAAAAATCTTTAAGTTGCAACATCAGGCTAGCATTTGACACATCTGGGTCATCAAAATGAGTATCACTCTTGCGCATTGAATGAGTATCACTCTTGCCCATTGATTTTTCACATCTGGGTGTATTAAGAAGAACTATGGCATTTGGTGAAAAGCATTTAATATTTGCTTACACTTTAACGGTGTAATGTCTATAGTCGAGCCACAAAAAATTTCAAATATTATACCGACAGCCCATGCTGTCGACAGGCCTTCCAGGATAGAACCAATTGCATAAGCTGCCGCTGACTTTCTATGTTTCATGACACGTCTGGGTGTATTAAGAGAAGAACTATGGCATCATCTCTTGTATGTGGGCTGTGAGCTGCCGGAGTATCCGTATATATTGCCGTTCCTTTTCAAATGAAAAGATGAATGTCAACATTATACTAAGAAAGATAATAAGCAGAATTTATGATAACTTAGAAGCGAGACTAAATAAAGGAGTTTGGTTAACTTAGAAGCTAAATTATCTGGATGAAATTAAACCGTCTAGTCCACCTAGTATGCATACATAATGGTTAGAGTGTCCACAATTGGTGACACCTTAAAACGCTCCTTAAAACTACTTTTCATTTCTTTAAAATATGATTCACTCCAACAATTACACCGTATACAACACCCTTTTAACACCAAAAATCTCATCTCCTATCCAACATATATCCATCTCCTATCCAACATATATCCATTTCCTGCTATCCAACATATATCCAAGACGTGCACAGACGTGGAAAACAAATGCAAAGAAATTAAACCATGTCTAGTCCACCTAGTATGCATACATAATGGTTAGCACACCTAGTATAAAAATAACATTTAACTCAATTATCTAAAAGAAGCATTTCATATTTATACTATCCTAAGAAAAAGAAAGTATCAAAATAAAAAAATACTGGTACATACCTATAATTCGGACTACATCGATATTTCTATATTATTTATAATAATAATATACTCCCCCATGGTCGACTTCGGAGTGATCAGGCATAATTAGAATTTTTTTTTCTGATGTGTCCTGCAATGTGAACAATAACATGAATTTGAACATCTATCCACAGCATAAATAAATAAATTCAATAATTTAAGACGTATATTTAAAACATAATTACAATATTGGGTTCATATTTTAAAAGGGGAAAAATATACCCACATAAAAAATAATTAAATGAATCACATCATCCACTTTCCAGAGACAAAACCGGAAAATAAAGAAAAGTGTTACCGAGATATAGCCGGAAAAAAACTTTGAACGGAAAAAAAAAATCATGACGAAAAAGGGATGGAAGTCGGGTGAATCGGGATTTTAGGAATTTAATTATACCAGCCGAGCCCTAAGCAATAGCTAGCACAGTAATTTCACCGTTTTGCAGCAAAATTCAGCACAATAACACAATCGTTAACTAAAAGCATCCCTTCCTAACGCTACCAACCTCATGATTTGCTGCACGAAGATGAAAAAATGCCGAAAATTCTTCTCTATTAAAACCGATAACTGGAAATAACGAGGAATTCAAGCACTTTTAATTTACTGAAACTTGTTTGAATTATCTTGGGAGAGGTAGGCAATTAGATCGAGCACTTTTAATTTACTGAAACTTGTTTGAATTATCTTGGGGAGGTAGGCAATTAGAAGAGGGAGAGATTTTATGACAAGAAAGTGTGGAGGCGGCGGCAAACATATAGTGCCTTCTAGGGTTTACTACAAGTATAGGCATTTACCTTTTTACCCCTGTGTGGTGATACAAATTACTTGCACCGGGGTTAATTTCAATGATTGTTGGGGATTGAATTTTATACCAGTAACAAAGTCGTCTTTGATAAGTTTGAAAGAAAGTCTATTTCGTCTTCGGTATATACGCTTAGTGATAAGTCACTACGGTCTAACCGGTTTTTGGAGAGACTGGAGAGACCGACGGACCCAAAGGGGAGGGGGGGGGGGGGGTTCGGCCCGCGAGATCCGAAAATCGACGTAGTTTTTATGAAAAAAATGTAAAAACACTATTGATGCGCCTTTCGAATTTGTTCGTATTTCGTTTCGGTTTATGATGGTGTGTGTGTTTTTTCGTTTCGGGGAAAAAAAAAAAAAAAAAAGTCTACTTTGAAATGTATTAAATAAATTAACGTTAGTCTACTTTGAAATTAAAATCTAGAATATCCATTTAAATTAAGGAAGTTGATCGTAACCGTTCTCCATCATAAGATAAGAGATTCAAAAATAACAAATCATTGTATATTGGAAAATTTACACTACTTTTTTTTTGAGAGGAACAAGGGTTTTTATTTCAACATATCCAAAATTAAGGAAGTTGATCGTAACCGTTCTCCATCATAAGATAAGAGATTCAAAAATAACAAATCAATATTGGAAAATTTACACAGAGGAACAATGGTTTTTATTTCAACGATTGTCATGGGAAAGATCCCCATTCTACTAGGGGCGAAAATTTACACTACTAATCTCCTATTATCCTTCATTTTCTCGAACCTAGCTAGTATCTTTCATAGTAACATTATATGGTTCCCTAAATATTTTTTTGTTACACTTTTAAGATACTTTAACACATGACTCACCGACGGATCTGTTAAGTGTCCAAATAATGTAACAAGAATATATTGTTAGAGGACTAAAATGTTATCGTGAAAAAGATAAGAGTTATTTCTGCCACGATATGAAAATATAAGGGACCAACATTGTCAAAATTTTGTAATTGTTTATCGATCAATAAGAATGTGATATGTAACACATGCACTAGGGTAAGGAATCAAAAGTACAGCATGTGTTCTTTCAGAGAGAGAGAGAGAGAGAGAGAGAGAGAGAAAAATAGTGAGGACGTTATGTTGAATTACCATATCTCCTAAAAGCAGAAGTTGATGTGGAGGTAGATAATTAACATTATATCTTAATACGCCATCTCCTGTAAGAGCAGAAGTTGATGTGGAGGTAAATAATTAACATTATATCTCAATACGCCCTTTCCTATAAGAGGGAAGAGAGACCCGTGTGAGCCTATAAGAAGGGAGAGAGGGCCCGTGGGGACTTATAAGAAAGAAGATAGGCTCAACACTTGTAAGTATAGTTTTTTTTTTTTTTTTAAAAATGTGTTTGGAGCGGGATTTGAACTCAGGACCTTCCACTCTGATGCCTGTTGAATTACTATCTTTCCTAAACCTTAAGTTGATGATGAGGAGAATGATTAATATTATATTTCAATACGTTAATCATGGTGACTCAACGGTCCCTTAGATAGGGGGACCAAGACCCAAAACTCATAAAGAGTCACCAGTATTCAGAGTTAACTCACACACTGCAGCTGTTGAGATTTGATTCTGCGTTTTTTGATGTGATCTTACATCCAAAAACCAACTAAGCTACTCATGTGAGTATCCGTAGATAACGTTATTTGCTTTTAAGTTACAATCATGGGCGGAGGTGTGTATATTAGGGCGGGGTCACGTAACCCCACTGAGACCCGAGAATTTTTTTAGTATTAAAACAATGTAGTTTCGCTATTAAAATTGTTGTTTTGTTGTTAAAATATGAAGTTTTAGGCAACGGTGACCTCATTGGAACAAATTTTTGGATAAAAAAAATAGTTTTACAGTCCGATTACCCCATTGGAAAAAATCTCTGGATCCACCCCTAGGTACAATACTACGGTAGATAAAGTCTTAAAGGGTGCCTTTAATACAACTACATTAACAATGAATTCACCTCACATTTTACCTATCCAAAGTGAATTAGAGAAATAGGTCATGTTAAATAAATAGTATCATCCTATGGCGGAAAAATGGACAAACATTGCTAAGATACTATGTTGCACAGACACGGACACGGACACGGACACGTCGCACGACACGACATGCACACGGCGATACGGCTAATTCCAAAATTTAAGGACACGACACGCCGCCGACACGTTTATATATATATATATATATATATATATATATATATATATATATATATATATATATATATATATATATATTAAATAAATAAAATTCAATTTATCAAATAAAAATATCTGTAAACATCTGAAAAAACTAGACAAAATAAGATAGGTATTACATAAACTCTATGAATATCTAGAATAGATATTCGACATTTATACGGAGCCAAAAGGAAATTGTGATTGACTTTCAAAATATTATGAATTGTAAAAATGATTGTTTATAAAAAAAAACATATAAACTTGATACGGTGTATTATTTATTTAATTATTATAGAAATAAAAATCGTGTATTTTAACGTTTCCATTGAAAAAAACTTAAATAAAGAAAAAAAAATTAAAAAAATTTGGTTCAGGAGTGTCGGGGAATGTCGGTGCCGTGTCGGTGCCGTGTCGGGAGTGCGTCGAAAACGTGTCGGATATTTAAATTTTTAAATAATATTAATTTACTCAGCCGACACGTGTCGGACACGGTGTCAGAGCGTGTCGGAACGTGTCGTATCGTTTCTTGTGTCGGTACATCATAGCTAAGATATAATGGTGAGACATAGTACAGATTAACATTACTAATTAAGATATTACAAAAATATACTACCTCCGTCCCAAAATATAAGTTCATTTGATGTTTTTCACACTTATTAAGAAAGTTGGTTAAATTAGTTAAGGGTTATTAATTTTGATTAAAAAGACTAAAATGACCTTTAACCGTTACCAATGCAAAGTGGTGAAAAATAAATGGATATATAATAAATGAGAAGTAAAAGAAGAAAAATGTAATAAATACTCCATTGGTATTCTATACGAACTTATATTATGGGATAAATTTAAAAAATTTAACGAATTTATATTTTGGGACGGAGATAGTACAAGCTTACAATCGACCATTACATATACACAAAATATAATACAATTTATTACACTAGTAAATTTCAAATTTTACGGTCTTCCACATATGTTCCAGCGAATATTGTTTCAGAAAAAAGGACTATAGCCACTACCAAGATAGAGTTACTTGTACTATACAATCAACATGCTTTTGCTATCATACAAAATTAATTACTCATCCATTAGTAGCCCTTTGTTCAAATTTAATCCAGAAACACAATTTCATTTAGTAAGACAAAGCTGCTTCAATCCTGGTAGTACAGGGGAAGTTCTTACCCGACGACTCTCCATTAGGGAGTATAAAAAGACAAAACATATTTTATATATACTTTTTTTATCAACACGTGACACTCATCTTGACGGTTCCATTCAATGGAGACTCATTGTGTTACAATTTCCCACCTAGTGGCGCACATTTCAGTTGTTTCTAAGGATGCACCAAATATATAGATATAGATAGATATATGTATGTATGATATGTACTTACTCTACTTGATAAAATGCAGAAAGGATGGGATATGATGTTTTGATGATTAATAATGATAATAATCACAGAGGACGTAGTAATGGATAATCTTCAAGTAATTCACGCTCTGACAGAGCATCTGTTTCACTTTGAGGTGTCCACAAAACCTCAACGGCCTGTATGAAGAAGACAATGAAATGAATATTTTAGTACTACAAGGATTGGAAGAATGAAAAGATGAGGGAGGAGGCTCTTAAAGTGTGCGTGAGTTACCAGTGTTTTGCTTGAAGGAATAGAAGCAAGCATTTGCAAGGCTTCTTTCAAATCTGAGTTACCATTTATTGTGGGAAGCTTATGTACTCCTTCAGCAGCAACCAATATTGTCACCTGCATACAAAATATCACTTTTTCGTATAGCAAAATGGAGGGATCAATAAGTTTACCTTACAAGATTGTAATCAAAATATGATTAATAATCATACCAACTTAATAGTAAAATTAAACAAGATCTATGCTAATACCATCTACTTCATTATATAGTATAGATATATGTATATGTATGTATATTGCTTAAAGCTCCAGGTACCCGGGAACCCACAGGTCCGACTAATCCGGAGTTCGGCCCAGTCTGACTCTTACTCAAGGGTAAGACCTGGCCAAGAGCTCTTCATTATATATTTAGTACTTCAAGATGGACAACTATCAATACATCAGAGCAGAAGGTCATGGACTTAACCTTCTCTGTCTCCACTTCCACGTCATTTATATTGTCCAAATATTGGGCTTGCTAGTCGACCTAGTTATTATGCCCTATGTGCAAGTGTCATATGTTCGGCTAGGCGCTTTGTTATAGGCACAAACTTGTAAGGGTGTGTTGAAGTGAATAGGAAGATTTCAAGTTGAAACAACATGACAGATAAGTTTCCATACCACTATATACTCGTTACTAAATCCGCTAGCTCTCTGGCCTGTCGAGCTTCTCTTTTTAATGTTGTTCACGTTGACAAGTGTTTCTTCATCAAACTTGCCACGTTCTTCGATAGAAAGCTGATTAAATCTCTTCTCCCCTTCCTCCAAGCTCCTCTTTACATCAGCCTGCATTGAAACACAAGAAACAAGAGAGGAGCATCAAACTTACTGTTAGAGCAGTTGTGATAGTTTTTTTAAACATGTTCTTTATTTCACAGACTCAAACACCATTTCTTTTTGTTGCTAGTTTACAAAATCTCTATTCATAGTGAAATGCAACAGAATATAATCTGAATAAAAGAATCTGCAATTTGTGCATTACAAGTAGTGCATAATATAGAGGTTATGTATTGTATAGATTTGGGTAGAGTTTCTACTGCAAATGGTTTTTTTGTGTATTTACATGATTTGGATCCCTATTTTACATATTTACGGTATTTACTGCGAGTGCTCCTAGGGATAAAAGTAAATCAAAGTAACCGCGGGGAAACTAGTGGCTGTGGTGAAAATTGTACCTAAAATCCAACACCAAACAGCTATATCATGTCCTCGAAAGATAATCAAATTAGCATATATGTACTGTCATAAAGAAATTAAAAATAATAATAATAATTTACATAAATATGTTGCAAACAATGTTCGTTATTTCAACAAACACAAATGGAATCAAGAGAAAAAGATGGATCAAGAACAATCTGACCCTGTGAGGGGTAAAATGGTGAACATCTTACTACGAGAATGTTCAGTTTTGTAGTTATAGCTTACAAGGTAAACGGAAGTTTACAGGGAACAGCAGCTAGAGATATCATCATGGAGTTCCATAATTTTCAGTACAAGATTAAGTTCACTTACCGATGAATAAGCCGAGATGCAATAATCCGGATGCCGAAGCAAAGCTAGACTTGTCTCTGCAATCAAAACGGCGATACAATAGGTTAGTATCCGGTGCACTACAGAACTACTTCACAAGGTGTGAGCTTAATGAGTTGTAACGGGAAAAAATGAAACATACAGGTTTTAAAGCAAGAAGACCACACAAAGCTAAAACGATGCAAAGTTAAAATCATTCACATATACCGTTTTACACACGGTCCGTGAGTACAATGGCCAAGGGTCAATTGAAAAGTCATAAATACAAAGAGTACAATGTCGTAATCACTCCAGCCATTTTCACCAAAATATTACCCTGAATATTCTCCAAGTACCCTAAATGTGACTTCTTTAAGGACATTGTTTTATTTTCAGTGTTCGTCTTTTCTTCAACCCGAATCACAAGGATTTTACTGGAGCTCAATGCTAGAATACTAGTACTTTTGAATCCCTTTCTAAGGGACTACCTACGTTTTACAGGCCCGCTCATGGATTATAAGATACGCCACTTGTAAATCAAATCAGCTCAAAGGTGGATTTTTACAAAATAATGAATCTGGATAACAAAATTATCAATCTCCAAAGCTGATTGTCGTCAATTTCCATTTGAGGCCAGAAAGTTCGTTTAGCTTTATTGTCAAGGTCCTAGGTCTTCATTTGCAAATAGGAATATTTTAATCAACTATGGATTTCTCAGTTTTGTAAAGCATCTGCTTTGCATATGGCCCCAGACCAGAAAATTGTGAATTCTCACCGGTTTAAACTTTTATGTCAGACCAAAATATGCTGTCTCCGTGCAAACATCTGACGAAATGCGCATAGCCATGAACTCTTGCAGAATTTTCTTCATACAGAGTTCAGAAAGAAAGAGAATGGCGTTAAAGCTTTTTCTCGAATTCTGTCTTTCAAGGACTGAACAATCGTCGAAAACCTTGAAAGCTAAGAGATTACCAAGAGGAAATTTTGTCTTAGAATTGAGGCGAAGAAGAATATGTTGGCACTGCTCTTAAAGGCACAAGTGATTCCCTTTTTGTGATAGATGTTGCTCTCTGCTTTCGTGCTGGTTTAATTTATCATATAAAATCTTGTTCTATGATTTAATCGAGCAGACTTACTGTTGAATTATCATATCCCTCAAAACTTAAGCTGATGGGAGGTAGATACTTAATATTTTTTAAACACTTTAACACGCCCCCTCAAGTGTGGGCCTATGATATGGCTGGGAGAGGCCCAACTGTTGGAAGCTGTTATGTTCCTGCCGCCTTCTCATTAGGGCTTAGTTTTATTTTTATTTATCATCGCTTTTTCACTTCTTTACCCTTAATTATGTAAAATAAGGTGAAACTTGTTCACCAGGTTATGTAACACGGCCAATAAATAAGGTGAAACTTGTTCACCAGGTTATGTAAGGCGGCCAATAGGGCCTTTAGTCGGCTGTAGCAACCTATTTAATAGTTGTGTACTCTGTTTGTTGAAATGAATAAGAAAGAATTGTTAGAATCTATCTGTATAGGGTTTAGCTATTTTTATGTTGTTTGTATACCTAATTATCCCTAATTAATTAGTTGGCTAATTAGTTTAGGCTTTCGCCCCTTTGTTTTTATTGGTTTTCTCTGCTTGCAATTAGAAAAGAAATATTTCTCCCAATCTTACATGGTATCAGAACCTTAGGTTCCTTATTCCTGATTTTTTTTTGAATTTTTATTCCTATCTGCAATTTTCTATAGCTAATCCTTCCACCACAAGTTCTGCCACTGAAGCTACGATATCTGAAACTCCCATTATAAATGGGGAGTTACAGGACATTCAGGCTAATTACAAGCTCAATGAAGAAATTACTTTGCTTTGTTGTAGGAATGGTGAGTCAATTCATGCATAACCCTGGAGAAGAACACTTGGAAGTTGTCTACCACATCCTCAAATCAACTCCAGGTCAAGGTATTCTCTTCACAAAGAATGAGCAGAGAGCTGACTGGGGAGGTTCTATTCCTGACAGAAGATCAACCACCAACTGTTGTTCATATGTACGGGGGAATTTAGCAGTGTTCTAAGAATCGGCCCAGGCGGCCTCCCACCGTTCTGGTTACACCCTAGGCAGACATGTCTAGGCGGGTTCTTGGCGGGCTAGGCAGGTCCTAGGCGGGCTGGGCAGGTTCTAGGCGGGCTAGGCGGTAGGGCTTCTTATGAAACACTTTACGAAAAAAAGGCCAGCAGCACACCACTGTCTACCCCCCCACCCCCCACCCCAGCCGACTTCTTCCAAAAGGGCAAAACCACCTCACCACAGCATCACCGACCTATCCGGCAAGCTCTTGAGTTCAAACTCTTGAAGATTGGAGTTGAGAGTCAAACTCTTGACTATTGAGTTCTTAGACTAATTTTAACTTAATCACTTAATCTCATGTGTTTTTGTACTTTAGTTAGCCTTTTGACACATTTCCTTAATGCTTATGCTTTATGATTTATTGATTTATGTTGGACAACCATAGTATTATTTAATAATAAAAAATAAAAACCAGGAGCCTGCCTAGCCGTCTAGGCGCCAGGCGCCTAGCATCTTTTAGAACACTGAAATTTAGTCACATTGAAAAGCAAAAAACAGCCTGTGGCAATAAGAAGTAGTGCTGAAGTTGAACTAAGATCACTAGCATTGGGAGTTTGTGAAGGTCTATGGCTCACTAAAGTTGTTCAAGATATCAGAGCCCCTATGGACAAGACTGATAGAGATGAACAAGATAAACAAACTTTAGGGATCGACTAACTTGATCCCACTGTATTCTCATTAACAATATATATAGGTTACAACTTCAACGTATAACACCTAATCCTTATAGGAAACACAAAACCACCAAAACACTTATCCTAGCAGACTTAGGAATACTGCCGACCTAACTTGGTGGGATGTACTAACTCCAGGCCCACTAACACATGCACACACTACATGGCCCAATAGGCCCAAACACTAAATACTAAATAACATCGTACTATTTTTAACAATGACGATTCAACTTATGTGTGACAATATCTTTGCTATTCACATGGCAGAAAATCTTGTGCATCATGATAAGTCCAAACATGTGGGCATTGACTGTCACTTCCTCAAAGAAAAGGCTGACAACAAGGAGATCAAACTAACACATGTTCCCTCATCTCAACAGACTGCTGATGTGTTCACCGAATCAACATCCATCAAGATTTTTTCCGACCTCAGTAGCAAGCTTGGCTGCTCCAACATTCACATCCAAGATTGAGGAGGGTATTAAAATATTAACAGTATTAATATAATTCAGATTTAGTTGGTGTATTATCCTAGCTGTCTTATTATTACCTTAAATGGCTAGTTATTCCCAACTACCTAATTAGTAATCTGTATTATGGTTAGCCTCCTTTTTGTCCCAGACAAGGCATTTATTACTGACTGCCAATTGTCTAATAGCTGTTAGATTGTAATCTCTTTATATACCTCACTCTTGTGGAATCTAATACAAGAAATTGTTCTTTCTCATTCTAATTTTCCACATTATATGCCCACACTTGAGGTGGCGTGTTGAAGTGTTTATAATGTTAATTATCCACCTCCCGTTAGCTTAAACTTTTAAACTTTTGGGAGAGATGGTATTTCAACATGGTATCAGTGCCACATTTATATTGTTCAAGTGTTGGACTCTTTGTTATAAGCTCACACTTGAGGGAGCATGTTAAAGTTGTCCTACATTGGGGACTTGCAATTAATTCACCCCCATATTAAAAGATGAACTTCCCTCACCTCATAGCCTAGGTTTTGAGGTTGAAGCACCTCCTATATGTTGGTAGGTTGGACTTTCAACACTTGCTCCCAATTTATTTCAACCTTGGTTGTCAAGATTGGAGGCTGGGGGAGATGTAGAAGGCAGGCGTAGGGAAAAATAAAGGATGGGGTGGTTTAGGGTAACACCGCAAAGGTAGAAAAAGATAACAATGTAAAGAAATTGATGCCTAAAAGAAAACGCACGAGAAACACATTTCTCTTTTTCTGTCGTTATCGTACTTGCGCTTAAAATGATGGGAGTGACCAAGATGTAGCATTTTAAGCAGTTGAATTGCCACAATGTTACAAACCAAATACTGACAAAAATGTTCCGCATGCAATATTTTACTGGCCCTTAGTGGTCTTTAACCAAAATACAGAGTATAATACGGGGGAGAGAGGGCGGGGAGAGAATCTAGTAAAATCAGCCAACATGTCACAACCAGAATTTCATTAATATGATGAGAACACGCAATAAATTCCTCCGGTGCTGACCATAGAAGCAGTAGTTGATTGTTCTAAAGGCAAACTACAATGTACCACATATTTTACAGGCCTGTTTTACAACTTACCACATGTTTATATATTTAATACTCTCTCCGCACGAAATAAGTCTTTTTAGCATAAATTTTTTTGCACGTATTATGAGTTTTGCTAGAATACTAAAAGAGCATTTATTACATTTTTCTCATCTTACACATAATTAATTATCTATCTGGTAATTTTCAAATACTTTAAAAGTATTGAATTAATGATAATCAAAGGGTAGTTCAGACTTTTTGATCCAAAATTTATGACATTTACCTGCTTACTTAATTTATAAGAAAACATCTAAAAGACTTATATATCGGGACAGAGGTAGTATATTCGGTGCACTCTATGTTCCTCCTTAGTGGGCACAAAATGACTAAACAAAGAATGACAAGAAAATTATGAGGCTTATACCAGTCAATACATAGCTTAGACCCTCAGATGTGGATGTATCAGCACTTTCAGCTATGCGGTCAAGATCCTTCTGAAGTGATCTCCCCAAACCCAACAAAGCAACCTTCACAAAAGTAAAACACGGAGCCAAAAACAGAATGAAAACTATCCAGATTAAAAGGCATGATTTTTTGAAGAGTTTAAGAAACAAGATTCAAGAGAAAGATAACTCTTCTATATAATTTACAAGATACAAACTTGGTTTAAATAGGACCAAGTGAGAGAAACAGTGGCGGAGACAAAGACATTAAATTAATGGTAGCTGTAACGACAAGAATAATAAATGCAACAAACTAGTAGCCGCAACTAGTAAGTTGTTTGTTATAATCTAGGAAATTACGTAAAAGACTTTACAATAACACTAATTAATTAATAAGATCTTTAATATTCCCTTAATATTCCTACACCCCCCCCCTCAAGCTTGGTTGTAGATGTTGATGCAGCCAAGCTTGGGATACAATCTATTGAAGTCGGTTGGAGCAGTTGCCTTAGTGAATAAGTCAGCTATTTGATGAGAAGATGGCACATAGTGTAGGGAGATGTCATTGCATTCTAACCGTTCCTTGATGTAGTGCTTGTCAATTTCAATATGCTTGGTTTTGTCATGGTGTACAGGATTTTCAGCAATTTTGAGAGCTGAAGTGTTATCACAGAATAATCTTATAGGATGGAGTATAGGCATTTTTAGATCCTTGAGTACCCTTTTTATCCAGATTCCTTCACATATTCCAAGGGCAAGAGCCCTAAATTCTGCTTCTGCACTGCTCCTGGATACAATTGACTGTTTCTTGCTTCTCCAGGTAACTAAATTGCCCCATATGTAAGAGCAATAGCCTGAGGTTGATCTTCTATCACTCAATGAGCCTCCCCAGTCAGCATCTGTGTAGACATCTATGTTCCTGCAATCAGATTTAGAGAAGTTGAGTCCTTGGCCAGGATGAAGCTTTAGGTACCTTAGAATTCTGAACACTGCATTCATGTGAAGTTCAATGGGTTTATGCATAAATTGGCTCACCATTCCCACAACAAAGCATATATCAGGCCTTGTATGTGCAAGGTAAAGAAGTTTACCCACAAGCCTTTGATATCTCACCTTATTTACGGGTTTACCATCTGGATCTAGGGTGAGTTTAACTCCAGATTCAGTGGGAGTTGAAGCCGGTTTACAGCCTAGCATACCAGTCTCTTTAAGCAAGTCTAGTACATATTTTCTTTGGGAAACACAGAGACCATTCTTGTTTCCGGCAACTTCCATTCCAAGGAAGTATTTTATGTTGCCCAGATCCTTAATTTCAAAAGATTTTGCCAGAACAGTTTTTAGCTTTAATATTTCATTACGATCATCTCCTATCAGGATGATGTCATCAACATACACAATCATGATACATTTTTGTCCAGTAGAAGAAATATGAATGAACATAGTATGATCATATTGACACTGGGTGTACCCAAACTGCGTGACAGTTTTAGTAAGTCTAGCAAACCAAGCCCTAGGGGATTGTTTAAGGCCATACAAAGTCTTATGGAGCTTACAGACTTTGTTGTTTAATTTTTCAGTTCCATATCCAGGAGGAATAGTCATATAAATTTCTTCTTCTAGGTTCCCATTTAGAAAAGCATTCTTAACATCTAGTTGGAAAAGGGGCCAATCTAAGTTGATAGCTAGGGAGAATAGAACTCTAACAGTGTTAAGCTTAGCAACCGGGGCAAAGGTCTCTAGGTAATCTATCCCATAAGCTTGAGTGAATCCCTTAGCTACGAGAGATTTTATGGTGCAACGGTTGTAGGAAGGTTATACCAAGTGGCATAAATTAGAGCCTCTCATTTTTACTCTCTTTCACATAATACACTTTTATCGTGTGTGAGAGGTTAGAAATGAGTGGTTGTAATGCATGCCACTTGGTAAAACCTTTCTACAACGGTTGTATTTTAAAATTTCACCTTAGCTACAAGCCTAGCCTTATGTTTATTTATAGAGCCATCAGCATTGTATTTAATAGTAAAGATCCACCTACATCCAACGACTTTTTTTCCTTTAGGTAAATCAGTGATGGTCCAAGTACCATTCTTTTCTAGGGCTGACATCTCATTATTAATAGCTGCTTCCCACTTAGGATTCCCTTTTGCGTCATAAATAGACTTAGGAATGAATTATGTGTCTAAACTTTCAGTGAATAGACCATATTGGTTAGACAGAGCAGAATAAGACATGAAATTATATAAAGGATGTTTAGTGCAGAGTCTAACCCTTTTCTAATAGCAATGGGTCTACTATCAAGTAAGTTTTCAGCATACCTTTTCTCATGAGGTGAAGGAGAGGTACCTGGTTCAGGAGTCCTTTGTATTTCAGAATTACCTGGACTACTAGGTATACTTGCTTTAGTCATGTGCTCAGTTTGAGTAGGTTCTGATGGATCAGGTTGATGGTTGACCAATTCTTCAGAATTTTGTCTTCCTTTCTTTCTGGAATAAACATGAAAAATAGGTGGTCTATCCCTGATATTCTTGGGATAGTGCACAGGAATATTAGACAAAGTAGGTGTAGACATATGTTCAGGACATGAATTGTCAATATTAGACAAAGTAGGTGTAGACATATATTCAGGACATGAAATGTCAACATCCCATCCTTGACAATTCTGTGAAAAAGACTTAGTTTGTTGACCAAAATAAGGTTGATGCTCAAAAAAGGTAACATCCATAGTGTTGTAGAATTTCTTTGTTATGGGAGAAAAACATTTGTACCCTTTTTGCTTATTTGAGTATTCTATAAAGATACATTTAAGTGCCTTGGGGTCAAGTTTACTCCTATTATGAGGATAAATATGTATAAAAGAAGTACATCCAAAGACTTTCAAAGGGATAACAGATTCACAAGGTAGATTAGGAAAAGCTTCCATGAGAACATCTCTTGGGGTTCTGAACTTTAAAACCTTAGAAGGTAACCTGTTAATTAAAAAGGCAGCAGTTAAGACTGCTTCTCCCCAAAGATACTTTGGTACATTCATGGAAAACAGTAAGGATCTAGCAACCTCCAAGAGGTGTCTATTTTTCCTTTCAGTTATTCCATTCTGCTGGGGAGTTTCCACACAACTGCTTATATGAGTGATGCCTTCCTTATTTAAAAAGTTTCCAAGATTAGTCTCAAAGTACTCTTTTGCATTATCAGTTTTTAAAACTTTAATTTTTGAATCAAATTTGTTAAGGATCATATAGTAGAAGTTCTGGAAAATGTTCCCAACTTCAGATTTATCTTTCATCAAGAAAATCCATGTTATCCTACTATGATCATCAATAAAAGATACAAACCATCTATGTCCACTAACATTTTTAACTCTTGATGGTCCCCATACATCACTGTGAATAAGTGTGAAAGGTGAGGACCTTTGATGGGGAAGTTTGGGATATGGAGTTCTAGAGTGTTTGGACAACTGACAAATTTCACAAACAAAATCTTTAGGATTCTTTCCTTTAAACAAACCGGGTAAAAGCCTTGAAAGGTAAACAAAACTTGGATGGCCTAATCTAAAGTGCCATTTGATTACATCATCCATACAAGGCAGATTACATTTATCATGAAAAATAGAAGTAGAAAAAGCATGTTCACTAATGCTAGAGGACTCAGTTATGATGAACGACCCGAACTAGGATCAAGATCGCCAATCTTCATCAAGGTTGAAGCCTGAAATTCACAGATTTTATCAGTAAAGGTAACCTTACAGTTATAATCTTTAATCAAATTTTTAACATATAAGAGGTTGTAGTTCAGGTTAGGCACATACAACACATTTTTGAGAGAAAGACCATTGGATAAGATTGTTGTTCCAGTTCCCACAACTTTAGTGGATGAACCATCAGCAATCTTAACAGTATGATAAATTTTTGAAGGTTTGTAATCTTGAAGGCATTTTAGGCTTCCCGTCATGTGACTTGAAGCCCCTGAGTCTATGATCCAGGTATTCCTTTCAAGATTACAGGCCAGAAGAGCAAAAGACTTACCAGTCTGTGCCAGAATAGCAGAATCATCGATTGAGGGATTTGGTTCAGGTTGTAAGAGAAGTTTCTTCAAGGTCTCTACCTGCTCCTTTGTGAATCCTCCATATTGAGATTGTTCCTCTCCAACATGTTTGCCATGACTTTCCTTATTTCCTTTTTCTTGGGGCTTCCAATTGTCAGGCTTGCCATGGAGTTTCCAGCAATTGTCCTTAATATGTCCTGTTTTTTTGCAGAAATCACACCAAATTTTTTCCTTCTTTTCCTTTTGGTTTGTACCCCATTTTTTATCAGACCTTGAGACCATAGCAGATCCCTCATAATCAGGGGCTGGATTTCTTACCATAAGTTTTCTATGGCTCTCCTCATGTCTGATTTCAGAGACAGTTGTTTTGAGTGAGGGAAGGGGCTTGGTGGCAATGATCCTGCCCCTTACATCATCAAGCTCCTGGTTTAAACTCATGAGAAATTGGAACACTCTGTCCTTTTCATTGGCATCTTTGTGGCGTTTGGCATCCTCTGGACAGCTCCATTGGATTTCATCCACCAAGTCAAGTTGCTGCCAAGACCTGGAGAGTAGATTATAGTACTGGATAGTGTCCATATTTCCCTGAACTAACCCATGGAGTTTAGCTTTGACTGCATAAATCTCTGAGGTATTATCAGCTTTGGAGTATAACTCCTTAGCAGCTGCCCAAATCTCATGGGCTGTGTCATAAAAATAAAATTTTCACATTGGTGATTGGTCAAGGGTCATGGATCTAGTGAGCCATGACATGACTAAGTTGTTGTCGGTCCTCCCACAACCACCGCACCGAGGGTGTTATCAATCGGAAATCAACCCCTTTACGAGAATCGAACCGTTCCGAAATGGTCTAACTTATCATCGGTAGGTTCCGGAGGATCGGTGCCATCGGCAGGTTTTGCTACCTACCGTGAGGATCTCCATCTTCCCTTGTCCGCCAATAAACATTTTAACGGATCGAGACCAGATGAGATAATTGCTCCCATTCAACTTGTTGACTACTATCGAAGAAGAGCCATAATCTAAGTTTCCAACAGGCGGTAATGACCCACTTCCTGTTGAGTTAACTTCAGATGAGGCAGATGAAAGGGTAGACATAATTTAGATTGAGAAATTTGAATTTAAGCGGAAGAATATCGTCCCAAAAAACTTTTTTATAAAATAATTAAATTTTTTCCCTGATAATAATTTTTTTGGGAAATTAAATAAGCTCCCTTCAAATAATGCCATGTCAGCACGTTGAATTTTCTTAAAAATTTTCGTGCCAGGTCAGCATTATTTTAAAGGGACGATTTTGTCGTCCCTTCAAACATATCTGTTGTTTAAAGGGACAAAGCGGAAGGGACGGCTTTATAGGAACGACGTGTCGTCCCTTTAAACAATTATTGGGACGACATTGGCTTTAAAGGGACGACAAAATGTCGTCCCTTCTAACCTGTTTTGTTGTAGTGAATAGAGAGTTGGCTCCGATACCATGAAGAGTTTAAGAAACAAGATTCAAGAGAAAGATAACCCTTCTATATAATTTACAAGATACAAACTTGGTTTAAATAGGACCAAGTGAGAGAAACAGTTGGCGACATTGACACATTAAATTAATGGTAGCCGTAATGTGACAAGAATAATAAATGCAACAGCTAGTAGCCGCAACTAGTAAGTTGCTATTATAATCTAGGAAATTACAGAAAAGACTTTACAATAACACTAATTAACTAATAAGATCTTTAATATTCCCTTAATATTCCTACAAGTTTAAATCGAAATATGCTACGCGGACAAAAGTATGCGCATATGGATGATGTAGTAGACATCAAGAATAGAGCTGAAAACTACATGAATTGAGTTGAGCCCTAAGCTTATCCAGCCGAGTGTATGCATGTGTTCGTCTGGACAGACTTGTTCAAGCCATAAGTTATTGGTCCAATGGGAAAAGAGAAAATACGAACTCGGCTAGCCTTGAAACACTAAATTTAAAAAGGACTCAACTTTAAAATTTCGAAAAGTCCATATGAGAGTCTAAAAGTCAGATTCCTACAAAGTAGGTGTGTTTCCTACAATGTAGATTCCTACAAAGTAGGTGTGTTTCCTACAATGTAGGCACGTCCTATGTTTTTAGTGTAAGATTTATATCATTCTTGAAATTTAAGTCAAAAAAACAAGTGGAAGAGACCAAATAGAGTCCCACACGGTTTCTACGGTCATTCCTAAAGGACAGGGTCGTGTTCCATCTTAAATGGGACGCCAACTACATTTTAGGGATGTAAGGAGTTTGATCTCATCTAAAAGTCAACCAAGTTGTTGTAGAATATCATGAAGTCTAAGTGGTGTGAAAGACTTATCTAACTATGTAGTTCATGCCTACAGCCTTATCTCTAGGCGTTTGTCATTTCAAGTGTGTAGGTTCAAAGTTTGTTGACCCTTAGAGCCTAAGCAAATCTTAATAAGCACCCCAAGCTTTCTAATGCATCGGGTTTTACATTTTTCAGCCTATTTAAAGGCCTGATATCATCAATAAACATGGCATGGTGTGTTATATGAAAAATTGAAAGTTTAATACTCATTAGTTCCAACTTGGGACGTTCTATGGGGATGAATTATTTGGATTGAAATTTTAACCTTCATGGGAACTTATCAAGGTCTTTGTGTAGGATCTTGTGGCGTTCAACAAATCATGATAAAGTTTGTGGATTTCTATCCATCGGATCGAGGTTTGTCAAAAGAAAATTGAATCCAATGCAAGAAATTTCCACGTTTTAACTACGATACATGTGGTTCCAAGTTCATTATAACTTGGGGGTCTCCCGTGCATATCAAATTATTTGCATCCACTTATATTATCCAATCAAGCAAAAGTTCATACCAAATTGTCTGACTAAAGACACGAAACATTTGTACAATGTACAAGCCTTAGAATGTGATTGGATATATGAAAGCAAGAGCTTTTAAGCTTATGTGATTATTTCATGTCATTTACGAAACTTTGGAACTTAGAGAACAAACATATGCATCATAGTCATTTTTGGCTTGTGGTTAAGTTGTTAAGTTTCTCTATAATAGTCTTTGCTTACAAATGCCTATTGTGATGTGAAATTGCTTTAGGAATGTTCTACTATGTTCAAGGAGCATGTAACGAAAGGCTTGTGAGTGATAGCCTCTTGATGTTGTACTAATATAGTTAGAATGCTGCCCTAGAACATTAGGTCTGTAACCATGTCTAAAATAGCTAAACCGAGACAAAATAGCCAAAGCAAACAAAAAAAATTACCACAAAACTTGCCAATACATTACAAGATAACATGGAAATTTGGTAAGCTCTACACTTGACACTAGAATTTTACCATCTTACCATATAATCTACAAAATTCCAATTCCGCAAATCAATTGCAATTGTAATGTAGAGACGAAAAAATCAAGTACAGCTAAATCCAAAGTTGCAATATAATTCTTGGAAAATAAATCAAAGTTAAAGTCATCTCACTCAAGTATCTCAACAAGTACCTGCAGCTTGAGAACACTTGTTTTCTCGGTAGCAGTGAGGACACCACCCTCAGGACGGTCCGACAAGAACCCGGACACTAATATAAACGCAGCAAAGCCCATCAAGACCATGAAAAAGCTAGAACCAATACCAACAACAGGACCAACATAGATCCCACCGCCCCCAACACCAAATGGTGAAGGGGCATAATATGGAACCGAGTATGAAAAACTAGAATCCCCGGACGTCCTTGGCACGGAATAACTCCTAGACGATGACGATGATCTGGACGACGAAAACGATTTCCCTCCCATTCTACCACCGGAGGCAGCCAATGCGGAGTTAGGATCGTGAATTAACAACAAACCCACAAGCACTGCAGCCACAGCCGGCTTCTGCAAAACTTTGAAGGCTCTATACATTACTTTAGCTAATTTTTCAAGTGGGTTTTCTACATTTTCCATAGCTGAAACCGAAATTCCGTCCTTACAGATAAAATTACCATGCTTATCACTTTTGAAGGGAATTATTATTATTCAGACTGGGTGTAAGGAAGCACTTGAGAGTTATTGGAGTAGGTCTGTGGGGTTTTTTGTGGGGATTAAAGAAGGGTTGAAATGAGTATTGTGAGGATAATAAAGGGTTCCATTTGAGGTGTGATTTTTGGGGCAAGAACAGAAACGGTTGCTTAATTGATATCGTGGTGTTGGCCATGTGAATTGAAATGGGGTTTTGAAGCAAGAGCGGAAAGCTCAAATGGAGAATACGGATTATTTTCCTTCGATTTTGCGACTGTAAAAGACAGAACAGTAAGGAGAGGTCATGCGGAGGTTAGGCGGGGAGGACTTAATTGAAGCCAGAAGATGGAAATCTGAAAAGGGGACCCAAGGGTAGGGTTATGACTCGCTATGTTTGGATAACGTTTTGTTTTAGTATTTTTCTAACAAATATTTTTTTTTGAGGTTAAGAGCACTTGCATTAGAATCTGTAAAAAATGGTAAATCTGTATATACAGCTTCAGATCCAACTAAAATGTGTTGCATCAGAATCTGTATACATGATCTCTATTCAACAGATTCTGGATAAAATTGACATCATACTCTATATCTACCGCAATCCGAATTTTTTACGATTCGAGTTTTTCTTATTTTTATATATATATATATATATATATATATATATATATATATATATATATATATATATTTCGAGTCACAAAAAAAAATGTTTTCTACAAATATTTCATTAATAAGATCTTCTATACATATTTTGAATATCCATACAAGATAATAATTATCACTATAATAATAGACAATAAATTATTTATATGTGTATTTGTTTTTGTAAATATGTCATAATTATTTTGGTTTAGAGTTACTTTATTATTGTAGTACGGTAGAAATTCTGGTACAGGTGACTATGTGTAGAGATTCTGTAAATGATGTTGGAGTCTGTAAAGTAGAGACTCTATTCAGAGACACTGATGCAAGTGCTCTAACAAAACTTTTTTTAAGTCAAGTCCACAATAGCGGTAGAAATTACATCGTGAGGGGAGAAGTTCCCCAACCAACGCGACCGGTATGTTCTAATTCATGTCTAGCTAAAAGGTGCGTCGGGAAGTTTCTAGTGCGCTTAACAAAAGAAAATGACGAAGATATGAAGGATGGCAAAAGCGCAAGACAATCACGCGCTAAACAATTAAAGACTGACAAATCATCCGTCGGCCGCACTAATGCCTGGACACAAGGCAAACAATCCGTCTCAAAAATGACTGCAGAGAGTCCCAATCGAATAGCCTCCTCTATTGCCAAAAGAAGTGCCTGCATCTCAAGTGTTTCGGGGCCTATACTGGGGTCAATATGGAACGAAAAGGCCGCGGTAATTGAGCCGAGCGCATCTCTAAAGATCAAACCCACCCCAGAGCCCGAAGCCGTGACAGAAGAATCAGAGTTGCATTTCCAGCTGCCCACGGGAGGCGCACTCCAAATTACCGGGTGACCAGCCCCACCAGAATCCATATGTGAAGAGTGGATGGACTGGCAGAATTCCTCTACCCCCGCTAAGGATACAAAAACCACACGAGATACAAAAATCGCTACATCATCAAACACCGCACTGCATCGGGCTTTCCAGAGGTTCCAGAGTAGCATACAATAAGTAGAGACCTCATCTGGCGTATAACGCTCTATTAGCGCACCAAAAAGCTCCTTAAAATTCGACCCATGCCGCATCCGCTGACTACCAAAAGGCGAGGCTGTCCAGATTGCCTTAGCATAGTCGCAGTCGAACAGGACATGTCGTAAGGACTCCATCTCCCTGCCACACGCCAAACAAAGCCCCGAGCCCATGTTGCGCTTAGCAAGCTGCTCTCCAATCGGTAAACAATCCTGCAGACAACACCATAAGAAATGCTGAACCCGCGGCGGCACAATGACCTTCCAAACATCCCGCCACACCCTGTCCGGACCTGAAGATGATGATGCAAGTATCGAGACAGGAACTCTTCCATACATACTTAGCACAAGGAAATATCCGGACTTTACCGTGTATCTGCCCCGATGATCATAATGCCATATAAGTTTATCCGGGTGCGAACTGCCTGCAATTGGAGTCTGAAGGATGGCGTCCACCTCCCAAGCCTGGAATTCTTGTCTAAGGAAAGCCACATTCCACTGCCTTGTCCCTGGCAAAAGCAAGTCTTGTACCTTAGCGTCCGTAGGCAATGAATGAGGAGAGTGAGCTAACCGAAACGATGGCGGTCTAGAGACCCAAGCATCATGAAAGACGAAAACCGAGCTCCCATTACCAATTCGCCACGCAGCCCCTGCATTAACATGTCTCTACCTTCTAACAACAAATATTAATTAATGACATACTACCAAAGGATTGATTGATATGTAATAAAACCAAAGGATGATAAATAAAATAGGGATTTCTATCGACGACTCCATTTTTTACTTCCGATATTTTTATTTATTATTATTTTTAGTTTATATACACTACAAATTACTTCATTCACCACATAAAAAAGCATATATATATATATATATATATGACATAACTTAAAACAACTACTTCTACTTAAAAAGTATAATTTATAACACCATTTAACTAATAATTAAAACACCATTCACAAAGACATTATTTCTATCCCTCCTCTTTATTTCAAAACATCATTTCCCCTATTTACTTGAGTGTATTAGGTTTCAAAAAAAAAAAAAAAATTTGCAGCCATTAAGGGGAAGAAAGGGAAGGACGTGAAGAAGGGGAGAAGAGAAAATTGCAGGAAGGACGAAGAGAATTTGTAGTAAAAGACTCTAAGGTATGTTGTTTTTTTGTTTCATTGCAATGGGTATTAGTTTTGTGTAGAAATCGACTTGAAATTGTTACCATTTCCGTTGTTTAGTTTCGTTTATGCGTTATTCCAGCCGTTTTCCGATAGAATAGTCGGGGAAGATGACCGGGGCTGGAAACGTCGGCCACAGTGACGCTCGTTTTGCAAACCCAACGTCAGTGAGGCTGACGTTTAGGTCACAATCTCTTATTCGGGTTACTTGCATGGACGTCCATAATGGTGATGTTCTTTGTGAATAGAAACGTGGTTGTGGGTGAAGGTATATATGTAGAAGGTCAGTTTTGATGGCGTTGAAGGTACACCATGAACGTCACTATGTGTAACGTTTCTGTCTCTCCTTGAACGTCGTCCAAGCTGGCGTTTCTGTGCTGCCTATAACACTAATGTGGCTGACGTTTCTGGACAAAATGATTGCTACAAAATTGTTAAATCTGGTTTGTGTCCAGTTTGGTTTAATGTATATTTTGTAATAGCCGTTTGGTGTCATAAATGATGTTTGCTTTTGTAAATATTGTTAAAAAGTTATCATATGAAATACTAGGTTTCGTTATCATTGTTTTGGGAGAAGTTGACAATTTGCTTGATTGATAGAATGTAATGACTTTAATCTTGTTGTCCTTCAATTCTTCATCATCATTTTCTTGTCAAAATGCCGTGTAGCCGTATTGGATGAGAAAAATGGGTATGCAACGTATTTACGATCAGTCTGCTCTGATGAGTTTGTTATGTGCCTAAGTAACACCTAAGTATGAGTTTATTATATAGCCTCAAATATGAGACTGTTCGTGGTCTGATTTGTGTCCTTGAAACTACTTAACTGAATTCTTATATGAGGTTTATGGCATGGCAGGTTGTATATCAAAATAGAGTTAATGTTACCTTATATGAGGTTTATGGCATGCATTTGAGCTTTGTTTATTTATTTTGACTTTCATTGTTTGTTGATTACTTTATTTGAATGACAATTCATTTCTTGTCTCATGTGTAGGAAATTATGACTAAGACGAGGTCTGGTAAAACTGTACAATTTCCAGATAGTGATAATGTGAGTGATGAAGGTACCACAGTGGATCAAGGCGGTGCGGAAGTGTTGAAATAGTGTCCTAAACCCAATCGGGTTGGACAGGATCCGACCGGGTCGGATCATTGCTATTATTTCTTTATGTTTATACATATATGGAATGACTTTCTGCTATTATATATTTGTTCGTTTAACGAACCAATTATGATATTGTATATATGATAACGTCCCTAGTGTCAAACTATGAAAGAGAAATCATAACAGTGATTATGGTTGATGAGATCTCGACTCACCTTAAAAGGTTTGATACTTAAATGTCTCTAGTCGTATTGCTATTAAACAGGACATTAATAGTACAGTTAGACTAGCACATATTAGATGTCTTCAATTTTATTGAAGATAGGGATAGATCTCGTCTATCGAAGTGTAGAGACAATTGGACTGTATGTGGAAGTGTATTGGAGAATACGTAGGTTAGACTGACCCACTTACTTTATTAAGTGTCGCACTATATGGAGGTTGTGTAATTATCCTAAGATCGGAGTCTTCATGACATCACGGTGTGGATTTTCATGTTTTGACACTATTGAGGTTTCCCCTAGCCATGGGGCAATCATGTGGTAGTGACTGGGTGTCATACTGAAGCATGTGTAGGATTCATGTTGTTCGTCCGGAAATCGCGTATCCTATGTATAGGAATAAATATTCGAAAGGGCCTTCTTATTAGGAATGTCTAGCTCTCGTGAATCTTTACAAAGTGGGAGTAAATGAGTTACTTCGAAAGAGCATGATATACAGATTAAAAGATACGGTCGTTAATGTATTGACACTCGAGATACGACCGTATGGATATTGTAACAACGATAGGATTCTATTTACACGGTGAATGTTTCACATGAAAGGTAGTAGTCATCATTTGGGGGTCACGGTGTGTTGCTATACGCTATTCCGTGATCGTTAGGTATGAAGGGCATTTTCATAATTGTACTTTATGTCTACGTCCAACATATTCGGAAACCTATCGGGTCACACACATAAAAACATCCAGCCGGATTAAAATGCGGTTATAGTGATAACCAAAAAAGGAAAGTTTATCTCGACTATAAAGTGTTATAGTGATTAAATTAATATGGTGGTATTTATTTATTATGAATAAATTAAATACAATATATTAATTATATTGATTAATTAAAGAATATTCCTAATGCCAATTTATGTCTATGGGGCGCAGACACTAGTGTATAAGATACACCTGTATTGTGCAATTTAATTAATGGTATTATCATATATTAATATTTTAGATATTAATAGATTTATGAAAGATAGATTTATGGTAATAAGATAAAGATAGTCGATATTAGATATTGACAATATCTTGGATTTATGTAATATGAGATATTAAATTAAATGAGATAAATCTAGATTATCTATTTTCCTTATTTTACTAGTAAAAAGTTTTCTTTCTCATTAATCTACACAAATGCTTTTCCCAATGGGATTGGGACACAGTAGGGGCGCAGGTCACCCTATTTAAGGGAGGCTTGACTAGCTCTTTTGTACATCACAATTACAAATCATATTTTCTACTAGAAAATTAAGAGAGCTTCTTGAGAGAGAGATTTGGGAGAAAGAAAAAGGCGGCCTAGCAGCTAACTTTTTCCGGTAGCAATCCAATGGTGGATTCCAGCGGGTTGTTCGTGTGGATCAACGGTGGAGGCCAAACGCTTGGGCGGCTTCGTATAGAAACTACAACCGTAAACAAAGCGTCGATCTATTTTAGATCATCCAAGGTAGTTCTTTCATCTACTTCTTTTATGCTTGTTGTTTAAACAAAGTCGATCCTGGTTAAAAAGGAAATAAATTTTAAATTCCGTTGTGTTCCCACGTAGATTTCATAACAGGAAGCACCGCCCGAAGCTCATGTTCATCCTAGTAATATAAAGGTGCCATATACAAGAACTCAGACATGGCAAAAGAATGTGCAAGCCGAGAACGCACAAGTACATGAGCCAACCGAGACTAAATTAGAAGAGACATGTATTAGTGTCAGGGTACTAGAGACACAAGAAGAAGGTCAAGCATTGAAAGTTGAGGCAGTCGAGACAGGTGTAGATTTGAGTTCTTGGGCACTTATAGATACAGTTGAGAGTGCAGGGGCATTAAGAGAGACAGATGTTAGTGCCGGGGCACTTGAGTCAGTTGAGACGCATGAAGAAGAGCATGATAGTGAGCAACATAAAAGAAGACACTGGAAAAGCTGGGACAACATATGTTATCCTACTACTGAGAATGGCCTTGGAATCAAAAGCATTAGAACTTTCTAAGCAGCTTTAGCTTGCAAACTATGATGGGAGATTCATCTGCAATAAGGTCTTTGGGCTAGAAAGGTAATGGCAGGCTCATACCCTCTTCATAAACTTTATGCTTGGAAATTGCTAGGTCCTGTACAAGAGTATATAGAGCAACACATGCTGTATTTGACAGAACCTATATCTAAATGGGTATGGACACCAGTCAGCTCAGGCTTGTTCTCTGTATCTTCAGCTTATGAAGTGCTTAGAGCAAAAAGAACATCTCTGTATATGGAAACCATATGTCCCTCTTAAAATTTCTATCTTTAACTGGAAGCTCTACAATGGTCTCTTGCCTTTTGCTGATCAACTTCTTAGAATGAGTTTTTATGGTCATTTTAAATGCCCATTTTGCTGCCAGGAGGACACCCTTAATCATGCTTTTTGGGATTGTACTGGGGCTCAAGCAGTCTGGGGGTCTTTCAAAATGCTCTCCTTTTCTCCCCTACTGTTTTTTCTATGCAGGATGTCCAAAATGTTCGGTGGAACACACCTATCAAGGGTGCCCTTAGAAAAGTTATTCGTACTTTACCTTCTCTCATTTTCTGGGGGCTTTGGAAAAGTAGGTACAGTGCAATACATGAGGTGGATTTGGGAATCAATCAAGAACATAATTGTTGATTTGTAGTACACATGCCACAAAATGAAGCTAAAACAAAAGTACAATGATGATAACATTCTGGTCTTCTCAAAGAGCTTGATCAAATTCCAAAGAAGTATGCTATTGCTGTCAAATGGTAGGCTCCTTCACACTCTATTTATAAGCTTAATACTGATGGATCCTCAATCTATAATCCAAGGCTAGCTGGTGGGGGGTTTATTATTAGAGATGATCATAGCAATCTTGTCCTTGCTGGTTTTGAGGCATATAGGATTGCAATTAATTTTGAAGCTGAACTGGGAGCTCTGAAAGCTGGCATACAACATTGCATTGATTTACATCTGCAACAGGTTGAGATTGAATGTGACTCTAAGCAACTTGTTAATATGATGCATAGTGTTACTCATGCCCCTTGAAAGCATGTTATTGAGATTACACAGATGATTGCCATGCTCCATCAGCATCATTATCAGATTACACATATCTACAGAGAAGGAAATATGGCAGCAGACCATTTAGCAAAAAAAAGCTAGCACAACACAGCAATCCAGCATCATACATAGGGGGAAATTGATAGAGATCTTGGTCTCATCCTCCTTGGAGATCAACTGCAGCTACCTCATATAAGATATCTTTGATGGAGGGCTTTAATCAAATGACAAACACACTTGGACGCACCCTTCAACCATTAATTTCTGAAGGGTGCAAACCAGGTTGTTCTTATGCTTCAATGTTCATCACTTGTGTTGCATTTCTTTGTCATATGAACAATTTACTTGGTTTAGTCACCATTTATGGCAGGGAAAGCCTTAAAAGTTTCGCAAGATGTAGCAAGTTTTTGAAAAGTTAGGAGGATACAAGACTCCAAGACTGCAGTGGATAATTGCGTGGGGTATAGATAGATGCAGCAGCAGAGATTTAAGGATTTTGATGCAAAATCCAGATGAAGGCTCTTTGCAGTACACAGTTTTGAAGATGGACCCGACTAGCAGAGGATTGTAGCAACTGGAACTACAGATTTGGTGCAGCTTCCTGAAGGTTCATTGGTGCAGACATTTGAAGACCATAGTGCATAAGAATTTTGCCAATTCTATAGATGGATGTATATGCTGCTTTTATACTTATTACACTGTTTTTCCTTGTTTTGGGTTGATTTGCCAATATGTCAAGGCCCATACTCTTTCCCTAGCACCTGATTTTTCCCACCCTGGGTTTTTCGGACTAGGGTTTTGAGGAGGTATGATTGCACATTGATGACATCATAGGGAGTGAGGATGCCATGGATGGCAAAAACTTGTAACTTTTCTTTTTATCAATAAAATTACAAGTTTTAAAATAAAAAAAGACTCATGAAGAAGGTCAATCTATGACAGTTGAGGCAGTTGGAGATTTGAGTGCCGGGGCTACGACGGAGGCAGTTGAGACAATTACAGATTTGAGTGCCGGGGCTAGTACAAAGACAGTTGAGGGTGTTAGTTTTAGGGCTACAACGGAGGCAGTTGTTAGTGTTGGGCCATCATCAGAGACATTAGAAGTAGCATCCGGTACTGTCGGGGCCACTACAAGACAGGCATCCGGTACTGCCGGGGCCACTACAGAAGAGGCATCCGGTAGTGTCGGGGCACCAACAGAGCCAGAAGTAGCCGCAGCTCAAAGTTTAGAGTAGATAGCGACGATGGAGTGGTGGTAGACACCAATATTCTATAAGGGAATGATTGGAAGCAGCATGTTGGTTATGCGTTGTTGAATAACCAAAAGGTATGGTATTTTAGAAGTTGTATAATTTTATCAAATTGTTTTAAACTTATATCTAACTTTATATTATTTTCGTACAATTGAACATGACCGAGGAATAATTGTATGTAATCAGTACACATATGACATATTCCCTTCGTCTGTGGAAGATTGATGATGAATGTGAAGAATTCAAGGCAAGGTTGAGAGCTAATCCGTTGTACAATCTGGTACATTCTTCATACAACCAAGCCAATCGTGTGATCGTCAGTGCTTTTGTTGAGAGGTGGAATCCGGAAACAAACACCTTCCACTTGTCGTTCGGTGAGATGACGATCACACTAGACGACATCCGATATATCACAGGCTTACCGGTTGTCGGAAAGGCCCTAAACTTTGAATTTGAAAAAGAGGATAACCCAGTTGCATTTGTTCATGAATTGTTATGGATTGGTGTAGATGATGTGGCGGCTGAGTTAGGACATGTTGATGGACTACGGGTGTCTTAAAGTTGGTTGACAATCAAGCTTGCAGGTAAATGCAGTGTATGAAGTAATTAGGGCGAGGGATCCAGTACTTGTCAGAATGAGCCGATCATTATTGTGGACAAAGCTGTGCGCGGATATTTGTTGTACATGCTTGCAAGTACTTTGATTCAAGACCGCAGTGGAGATAAGATAGGCATAACTTACCTTCATTTTCTATGGGATCTGAATAAGGTTGGTGAGTGGGCTTGGGGTGCTGTTACACTAGCGATTCTTTATCAGCAACTATCGAAGGGTTCTAGGATCAATATTGTTGGAATTTTGTGGATACCTGACATTGCTAGAGGTAACACTTGTTATTTAAATGATTTTTTGTGTTTAGTGTGTATCTTTAAACGCTTCCAGGACTATTTTGTAATTTTTTTACAGGCATTGGTGTACAAACACTTCTCAGTATTGCGACCTCCGACAAACAAAGATTTCAACGCAAGGGTGACGGTGTATACGGTCACTGAAGTGGAAACCTATTATGGAATTAACGATTATGTGGCAACATCATCATAAAAGCATTTAAGATAGGACTTAGACTTGACAGAGACACGAGATGTAAGTGTGAATCTTCGCATCAACTCAGAATAATGGCTCGTTTAGTTATACTTAAACCATTTTCCATCTTGCAGGTTGCTTAGGATGCTTATCGGGAAGTGAGAACGGTGTCCGATAATGACGTATGCTAGTTTTATGGTTGCATAATGACACTGGACATTGTAGAGGTGTATCACCCAAACCATGTCGTCTGCCAGTTCGGTCATGTCCAATCCATACCCAGTCATTGATTCCTCCAAAAAATCCACCAGAAACGGGAAGGTGAAAAAATACAACGTCACCATCGAATCACGTGACAATGGCTTCTTACTTTTTATGAATCATCTAGTGCATAGGGGTCAAAGAATAGGGGAAGCGAGGTTCGATTAGGAATGCATGGTTGATACATGAACTGGTATTGAGGTGTTGCCATACGTCGTTTGACTGGTGTGAGCAAAAAGAAGCAGCGAGATTCATGAGAGGTTTGCCCATATCTATTTACGAATAAACAATAAGTTGTGTGTTTATTTTTTCCAATGTAATTAACGTTTTTTCTGTTTAACATATAGAATGCGGCAAACAAGACCAAAGTTGTTGATGCTATACAAGATGCGATTGTGAATGGTTCAAAGAAGAGCAAAAAGAATCTACTAAAGGTGCTTGATATGACATTTGAGTTTCTGACTAGAGGTGCATGTACGCAAGATGTTCAAGATGTCGGTGTCGAAGCCGATGCCAAACCCGAAGATGAAGAAGCACTTTAACGACCGAAGAAACATGGAAGACCATTAAAAAGAGATAGTTGTCTTCAAAACATTTCGATAAACATTTGGACTTTTCATTTCCGTACTTCATTTGGACTTTTCGATTCCGTATTTCATGTACTTTCATCCCCTCTTTTTTTGGTGCTGTTTGGATTTGGATTATGGAGTTTGGTTGGAGTTTTATTGGATGTTGGTTTGACCTGTTGGATTTTAATTGGAGTTTTTTTGGATTTTGGTTTGACTTGTTGGAGCTTTATTGGAGTTTGGTCGGATTTTGGTTTGACTTGTTGGAGTTTTATTCGAGTTTTATTGGATTTTGGTTTGACTTGTTGGAGTTTCATTGGAAATGCTCTTGTTACGCCAGTAGCTAGGACGTTCTTCGGTTTTTGTAAACACATTTTATACTCACAATCAACATATTCGGAAGCTTAACGAGTCACACACATGTGAATAACCGTCCAGAATTAATTGCGGTTATGGTGATAACCAAATAGGGATTTAATTATGCTTGCTACAAAGTGTTATAGTGGAATTGATATTCAATTTATTTATTATGAATAAGGAAAAGTAGAATATTAATATTAGAAATTCATCTATGATATTAATTAATAGCATAATTTAATTAAAATCTTAATTCTTATTTTATTGAAAAATGAGTTTCTTATTTCCTCTTCTAAATCAAATAAAGCAAAATCCCCGCTCGGGTGTGGAAATGAGTCATAGGCACCTCTTACACTATAAATAGGAATGAGGGTCAAACTTCTTATTGCACCAAAATCATAAGAACCAAGAGAGCTCTTGAAAAAGAGAACTTTAGTTCTTTAGTAAAAATTTATTTGGGAGAGGGGTGGAGATGAGAAAAGTCGACCTAGCAGTCAAACTTTTCCGGTAAAAGTCCTTGGAGGATCCCAATGGCCATTCACGTGGAATACCTTTAGATGCCAGACGTTTCAATGGCTCGGTGCTCAGATAAAAATCAAATATAAAGCATTGATACTTTGGATTATCTTCTTGTTTTATGTATTTTCTTTGTTCTTCAAATTCGGTTCCCGGGTCTAGGAAATCAAAGTTTTTGAATTCCGATGCGCGACTCGCTTTGATTTCCATACACAGTGAACTCTAGGTTGCTTGCCTAGTGGCTCTCTTAGTGTTCTTTTCATACACACACAGTTTTTATTAGGCATTCGTGATTAGTCTTGTACTATACATGTAAAATCTCTCACCTCTTCGTAAGAGTTGTTTCGTCCTTTTGAAATATCTTTTCCTTTTTCCTTTTCTTTTTACCCATTCTTAAGCCCCAATTTGCTTAAACCGACCAAAGTCTTAGGAAAAGCCTATGAAAAGAACTACAGTTATCCTAACGTATCATCGTTTCGTTTTTCTTCCATTTTAGAAAAGGACCGCCCTCTTTCCCGGCCATTCTCCCAGGAAAGCACCCCAGACTTAGTTTATGGACAGTTCGGTTGACTTTTATGGGTTTGTTCTATAGATCACAATAGTGAGCAGTTTTGATTCCATTAGCATGTTCAAGGTTGGGTTCTCTTGTGAATATTTTCAAGAGTTTGAAGGATAGTCATAGTTGTTTGTTGTTTGGTTTGTAGGTTTAGCTCATCTAAAAGGTATGCATGTACATGCAGAGTTTGACGACGAATTTGGAGTGCTTGCTTAGCATGGAGTTAATGAGTTTCATTTCTATGTTTTAGTAGTTGTTCCTGAATAAGGCTTGAATGTCAAGTAGTTTGTAGTTTTATTGGTTGTGTTGAATTTCATAATTGATTATAGTATTTTTTTTCACTTATTTATAATTTAGTTTGATAACAGTGGTGTCCTTTTTGGTTGGTGTTGTATGGATGGCCCTAAGGGTCTATTTCCCTAGTCTTTTGCTTGTTTTCTTCCATGTGAATCTTTTTTTTGAAGGACCATGTGAATCTTTAATTACTCTGATATAACGTAAGTCTTACATAGGATTTAAGGTTCTCCAAATGTCACATGCCGAACGTTGTATGTCCGGATAAAGACTCGGTATCCGAGATATGGGTGTTAAAGCTGGTATTAGATTCTAAGTTTGAAAGCTTGGGCGTAAACACTGATGTGTAAGATGTTGATCTTTAGGCTTCAATATTAGTGTGATAGTTTTCCTAGCCTTCCTACTTTCTCAGACATGGCATGCGGTAGACGTAATACCCGTTCTTCAGATAGTCAGTTTAAGCAAGTTCATCCTAATCATCTTTGTCATTGTCTCCATATTTTCTTTAGTTTCCTTCCTTACATGAAGCGTCAAGCTTCAAGGACGAAACTTCCTATAGGGAGGGGAGAATGTAAAACCCCTCACCTTTTAGTAAGTGTAGTCTGGTCCTTTCGAAATATCTTTTCCTTTTTTTTCTTTTCTTTTTACCCTCTCTTGAGCCCCAAGATGCTTGAACCGTCCTAGGTCTTAGGAAAAGCCTATGAAAAGGAATTCAGTTAGCCCTAGGCATCATCGGTTCGCGTTTTCTTCAGTTTTTGGAAGAAGAAAAAAAAGACCGCTCGCTTTCCCGACCACTCTCTCTAGAAAATGCCTTAGACATAGTTTCTGGAAGTTTAGTGGACTTTTCTGGGTTTGTTTCACAGATCAAAACAATGATCTTGAAGCATTTTGATTCCAGCAGTACTTTCAAGGATGGGTTCGTCTTATGAAGATTTGCAAGATTTTGAAGGATAGTTGTAGTTGTTCGTTGTTTGGTTCGTAAGTTCGGCTCGTCTTAAGTATTTAGGTACATGCAGAGTTTGACGACAAGCTTGGAGTGCTTGCTTAGGATGGAGTTAATGAGTTTCTTTTTATGTTTTGGTAGTTGTTCTTGAATAAAGCTTATGCCAAGTAGTTAGTTGTTTCCTTTTTGGTTGTGTTGTGTTTTGTAACGCATGATAGTATTTGTTTCCTGTTATACATTATTTAGTTTAACAGCAGTGGTGTTATTTTGGGTTGGTGTTGTATTGAAAGCCTGAGAGTCTGTTTTCCGAGTCTTCTCCTTGTTTTCTTCCACATAAGTCTTTAATTACATTGATATGAAGTAAGACTTACATGGGATTTAGAGTTTTCTCTAAATGTCACGTGATGAACGTTCAATATCCGGATAATGACTTGGTATTCGTGACAAAGGGCGTTACAATACATGTTTTCTGTAGAAATAGAGATAGATGGAGAAAATAAGATGGGAAACTCTTTCTTAGTGATTTAAAAGTTTATCGGGTAGATAAGAGAAGATTACAATATATAGGAAAGGCCCCCAACGGCTATAAAAAGAAACCCGACGGCTAATGAACAGTAAAAGCGTTCTTCGTTCATTAGTTTTATCTAGAAGAAAAAGCAAGAGAACTAAGGCAAAAAAGAAGATAATCTAGTACTAATTAGCCATAGATTAAGACAATATAATACAGCCATCTTTCAACACTCCCCCTCAAGTTTGGTTGTAGATGTTGATGCAGCCAAACTTGGAGTGAAGATGGACAAAAATCTTTGTAGATACAGCCTTTGTGAGTACATCAACAACTTGATCCTGAGACTTCACATGGATGAGAGTTATGTCCCCATTATCCACATTTTCTCTTAGAAAGTGTCTGTCTACTTCAACATGTTTTGTTTTATCATGATGAGTAGGATTCTCTGCAATACTTTAGGGAAGAGGTATTGTCACATAGAATTTGGATAGGATCAGGATCCTTGAACCCTAGTTCATTAAGGACTCTTTTCACCCAGATTCCTTCATAAACCCCAAGAGCAAGGGCTCTGAGCTCAGATTCTGCACTGCTTCTTGATACAACATGCTGCTTCTTGCTCCTCCAAGTAGCAAGATTGCCCCATACATAAGTGCGGTATCCAGTGGTTGATCTTTCATTTGTCTGATCCCCTGCATAATCTGCATCAGTGTAGATTTTCACTCCTCTTGATATATCCTTCTTGAATAGAAGGCCTTGACCATGATTTTTCTTTAGGAACCTCAAGATTCTTTCAGCCACTTGCATATGTCTCTCAGTAGGTTGATGCATGAATTGGCTTACCAAATCTATAGCAAAACATATGTCAGGTCTTGTATGTGAGAGGTATATGAGTCTCCCTACCAACCTTTGATATCTCCCTTTGTCTACAAGGGGACTGTCATACTCATTCCCCAGTTTTAAACCTGGTTCAACTGGTGTGCCAGTAGGCTTACACCCTAGCATACCAGTTTCTTTTAGAAGATCTACAGTGTATTTTCTTTGGGATATGGAGATGCCTTCAGAGTTTCTGGAAATCTCCATTCCAAGGAAATCCTTTAGATTTCCTAAGTTCTTTATTTCAAACTCAGAAGCCAACATATCTTTAATATTTTTGATTTCAGTATCATCATTTCCTGTTTGAATGATGTCATCAACATAAACTACTAACACAGTAGTTTTCTCTGACCTAAACTTTGTAAACAAAGTGTGATCAGAGTGGCATTGGTTAAAGCCATTCTTTTTCATAAAGGTTGTAAACCTCCCAAACCAGGCCCTTGGGGACTGTTTGAGTCCATAGAGGGACTTTTGTAATTTGCAGACAGTTCCTTTCTCCCCTAGGATTTCAAATCCAGGAGGGAGATGCATATAAACCTCCTCTTGTATTTCTCCATATAGAAAGGCATTTTTAACATCCAGTTGGGTGAGGGACCAATCAAGGTTAATTACAATACTCGTGAGAGTTCTGATTGTATTTAGCTTGGTTACAGGGGCAAAGGTCTCATGATAGTCAATCCCATAGGATTGAGTGAAACCTTTGGCCACTAGCCTAGCCTTATACCTATTTAGGGATCCATCAGCACTGTATATAACAGTGAATATTCATTTACACCCCACTGGATGTTTGCCCTTTGGCAAGGGAGTAATTTTCCATGTTTTGTTCTTGATAAGAGCATCCATTTCTTCCTTAAGTGCAGCCCTCCATTCAGGGACTTGCATAGCCTGATAAACATTCTTTGGAATGTTAATTTTATCCAATCTAGTAGTGAAACCATGGAACTCAGGTGACAGCTTGTCATAGGACAAGAAGTTATACAAAGGATGAGCAATGGTGCACTTCCTAACCCCATTTATTTGGGCAATAGGCCTTTCATAAAGTTCATCTCCTAGTTCATTAAACCTTAGAATCATCAGTTTATGAGGATCCTTCTGACTCATTAGTGTCATATGATGACCCTGGATCATCAAGATCAGTATTGGTGACTTCAGGATTTTGATGAATTGCCTTCCTCTTTCTGGTGCACACAATGATATTAGGTTCATTTGTGGGACCAGGAAGAGGGACATCATCATTTTCCCCTTTTACTGACTCCTCATTAGTAGAAGTTCCTTGATTTTCAAAAATAGGTGTATGACTATCAACACTCTAGGAACAACTATGTTGCATGAGCTGTGGTATTCATCAAATCCCTCCCCCTGAGTTGAGGCACTGTAATAGGGCATATTTTCAGAGAAAGTAGCATCCATAGTTGTGTACTCTTTCTTAGTAGTAGGGTAGTAGCATTTGTATCCATTTTTAGTGGAGGAATAACCCACAAAAACACATTTCACAGATCTGGGATCAAGTTTTCCCCTGTGTTGAGCATGAATATGCACAAAACAAGTACTTCCATAAACTTTCATGGGAAGACTACTGATAACGGAAAAATTCACAGTTATTTTTATAACTTTTCACCCCGTTTCTGATATCATTTTGAACACTTTTGTATCATTTCGAGTCTTTAATTCCTAAGTTTCATAAAAATATATAAGTAGTAACTATTATGTAAAATATCGTGTTTTTAGAAGTTTTTATTAGTTTTTGTACCGGTTTAGTAACCGGAGTGTCGTGTCGGATTTACGTTTGGTATTTTGGTGGTTTATTGCGTAATTATAGGTTGACCAAAATCCCGAGTAACGACACGTTTTGAGGCCTAAAAGAGGTGTTTTTAGGGATATAAGAGTGTGCCACAAGCTTAAAAGGTCAAGTGGATCAGTGGTTCGTAGTACCACTATCGAATTATATCTTCGACGAACAAATGGCCCATCAAAAACGCATTTTCTGAAGAAGTGTCCTTCATGAAAGTTGTAGATCTTTGAAAGAGCTTTCCAACGCACTTTGAATCACGTCAATCGGATATCTACAACTCAAGTTATGGCCATTTTACTGAACTGCGATATCGTGTAGACGAATTTTGACAATTCGGATCAAGTGAACAAGTACCCGGATCGATCCGGGACTTTTCAGATCGATCCGGACCGTATTTTGCAGCAGATCTTCATCGATTTCTCATAGATACGGGGAGATATCCATAGATATGCATATATACATATATATATATATATATCTATATATACATATAATTCTCCTATATATACCCCTCAATTGCATCAAAGAGAGCTTGAGTTGGGAGAGGGAATAGCTCTCTTCTCTTCTCCATCTTCTCTTCTTCTCCATCTTCATCTTCTCCACTTTTTCTCTTCATCGTGATCATCATCATCATCATCAATTTTTGTTTGTTTTTGTTTTGATTTTTGTTGAGAGAGATATATATATATCTCTTTTCACCATCTCTTTCTTTCAACTTCCATGATCACCATCTTCAACTTTTTTTCTTCATCGTCAACCATCATCTTCATCCATGATCATCATCATCAAGATCTTCATCTTGTTTTGTTTTTGTTTTGTTGATATATATAACTATATAGATCTCTTTTCCATCATTTTCCATCTTCTTCCATCTTCTTTTCATCTTTTGGGCTATATATAAGTAGATCTATATGTATATATATATATATATGTTTATATATATATATATATATATATATATATATATATATGTTTTTATATAAATTAGCTAAAATACCGTTGTAATGGGATAATTATCAATAGTTTGTTGTTTTCGAGTTTTTATTTACTTAACACATTTACTTTTACGCATTTACTTTTTTTTTCGCATTTACTTTTACGCATTTACTTACGCATTTACTTTTACGCACTTATATATATATTATATTTACTTTTACGCACTTATGTATATATATATGTAAATTATCTAGTACTTATATATATATATATAAATATTAATTACGATAGTATATACTATATATATGTATATGTATATATATATGCTTTAATTTCCATTTCGATATCATCGAGTAGCTAAATCTACGTATAGTCGAATTATGTAAAAACGAGTAAAAACGCCCTAAAGGGGATTAAACGGGAGTTGTGTAGAGCGTAAAATAATGTTTTAATGAGTAATCCACGTCCTAAAACTTAATCTGAACGTCTTTGAATTAAACTGATCATTTAGTTCACTGTCACACACATCGAACCTATAAATGTATTTTGCGGTGAGATGTGGGAAAAGGGGTTTTGGGATCGTTGCGTAGATTCGGCCTAGTTGTTAGGACCGTTTCCAATACAGAGGTTTGTCATCGTTGTTCGAGCGACTCTAAGAGCGTAATCATGTTAGGTTAATCGGTTTTCTAAAGGGAAAATTAATTAACTTCACATAGGGTGTTGAGTGAGAGTTGTTCAGATCTTAACACCAGAATTAGGAGTTGGCACCCGTGGATGTCGTTAAAATACTGTGGAAAGGTAGGTTGGTTAAAACACGCTCCATGTCAAGTCTTCCCTTGGGGTAAAAATAACTCGTTGGATCATAATTCGGCTATACCTTTTAATCACTAGAACTACAATCGTTAGTTAAACTTTACTTTTTGCATTAGTATAAAACACTCCACCTAAACTTTGATCGCCTAGACTAAGTTCGACGTTCATTTTGGTACTCACAACCACATTTCTCTTGGGACGACCTCGTACTCCCGTAGCTATCCTAGCAATCGACCTGGTACTCTGCCAGTTAGAGAGTTAGTTTACCCACAGTTGCGAGTCTTTATAAATGTATTTTTAGTGGGTGAATTTTTCGCTCATCAAAAATTGGCGCCGTTGCCGGGGAAATGTGTGATATTGTTGTGATATCTTGTAAGTGAACCGAAGGCTTGGGCCTAGGTTTTATAAAATAAAAAAAATAAAAAAAACGAAAAAGAAAAAAAAAAGAATTTTATTGTTTTCCTGTTGTTTTCTGAGATCTTGCAGATTGAGTTTAAATGGATAGATTTTTCAATCAAAACTACTCACCTGAACAACAATATTCCTACCAACCACAGGCACCGGAACAATGTTATCATCAACAGTTCGTGCCTCAACCTCAATATCAACAGCAGAATAACCAGGGTTCTTGGTCCTATAATTGCCCAAATGCATACCAGGACCAAAATTATGGTTATTCGAGTTATGAGCCACGATATTATGAGGGTTACCCGAACCCTAATGCTTATCAGGATTACAGTGTTCATACTCAACACGTTGATAGCTTCAACTGCATTCGGCCCCGATCGTTGTCCGGAATGGCAAGAAGACGACTACTCACCTCCGATGAATCAAAGTCAATATGATCGCTTTTCCCCCATGCCACAAGAAGACTTCACCGACGGTCAAATAGAGCAACTAGAGCGATTGGACCGATCTTGCAAGAGCGATCGTTGGACATGCAGGAGTTCAAGGTAAGTACCGACTCCGCCATAAGAAATCTTCAAGACAAGGTGGGGGAATTGATTGAATTAGTGAGGTATGTGAAAGAGGCGAGAGACATGTGAGGTGGTTAAGGATGATGATGTTATCACCGAAGAAGTTCAGTCGAGAAAAAGGTTGAAGATTCGCTTTGCTATAATGAGATTTCGAGTTAGAGGAGCAAGAGATTGATCGGCCATCTTTAGTAAAGCCACCGGGAGAGTTGGTAATAGTAGATATGTTGGTCCCGGATTACTACATTCGTCCACTCGTGAGGATGAATTTTCGCGGTCCGGTTGTATACTCCCCAATGGATGAGCTTTATGGTAATTTTCAAAAGAAGATGGTTCGACAGGCTGATAAAAGAAGGTTCGACGGCTGGGAGGAGGTAGCATCGAGAGCCAAACGAGGTACATTTCTAGACAATTTAATTTCGATGGTTCTCGCTTTGTTAATTTTTCTTAAGCTATTGATCTTCTTGAGTTCGGATTTTGGTTGATTGAGTCCGTTTAAAGTCACCCTGTCGAGCAAACGACGTTAAACAAAAGCGCTACCGGGAGGCAGCCCGATAATAATAATAATTTGAATAAGACTAGTCTTAATGAAATGTAGAATCTGTATGAAAGATGAACACAAAGCACAACCAAGTCTCAGGATGAATGTTTGAATTTCATTAAGAGGGAATGATTAGGTGGTTATCCGAAAATTCCGATGGAGAAAAAAAGATAAAAATTCAAATGTATCATTTCTTGGACTTAGGTTATTGAACCCTTGAGGATCTGGGTATAAAAGACTCAATACTCTTTCACCACATTTCATTTTATGATCTAGTCTATTTCAAATTTCTGGTCGTTGTAGTATAGTGGTGAGTATTCCCGCTTTAATAAACCGTGTGTAATAAAAAATGAGTCTAGGAATAGTGGACTATGAATTGATGCTCTCTATGATACGTATATGCTTAGATGTTTTGTGCTTTACCGGTATGGCTATTTTTCCATCTAAAGCTATTATATTGCCTATCTAATTTTCGACGTGACGGGGCCATTATCTCATTATTCCCATATCCCCGTTCAATACTTTGGCACGAGGACCATGTCCCGTGTTGGCTTTGTTTTGGTTGTTTTTGTATAGGGATTCGGGATGTGCTTTCTCATGGTCACATTACGGGATTCGGTAGCACTTTTCTCGCCAGGTTTATAAGCTAAGTCTTCCTCTCTATCTCATTCACTATGTTTTAAAGGATAATGCAAGTTCGTAAGTGGGGGTAGAGTCGTGATTGGTTTAGAAATGGCATTAAAGGTTAAATCCCTTAGTTTTTGATTTTTCGAACATTATTTAGTTGATTAAAATGAATTGTATAAGGTATATATTTCATGGATTTGAAGATGTAATGATCAATTTGATATGTATAACTAATTTGAACCATAAGTGCATTTTAACCCCAAATTTATTTGTGTAACATGAATTCCTTCACGTAAGCCTTTGATATTGAAGCGAAAATTTTAAACTGTATCCATTCAGTATCCTAGTGATTATCCTGAGAGACTTGCGAACTTAGTACCTAACTTTTGAACGTGTACTGTGAATATCTGAAGGTTTGAATGTGATAGAAAGAATGTCAAAATAAGATAAACTATATATATGTCGGTTGTAGCTACCAATGATTTGAGTGCGGTAGGGCGTTATCACGAAACGTCCTATATCACTATGAGGTTTAAAAGCTCCCGATTGCCTGATGATTGTAGTCTAGCTAGGGTGTTATCACGAAACATCCTATTGCTAGGAATGAGGGCATATACTATACATGTGAAAAAAAAAAAAAAAGAGTTAGATAGGTATTAATGTATTCGATCTCACCTCATGACGCTTGAAAGATAGTCGATTTTGGCAATGAGTTCGGATATGTTAGTATTCTATGAAAAAAAAAGAGAAAAAAAAAGAGAGTTATCTTCTAACTATCCCCAGTATAAACTGAATGATATGCTTTAGGGATTATCCTAATAAGTACACGGGAGGACGTTGTGTGGAATTGTTACTACCTATACCTAGGAAAGTCATTAGGACTGTCTGAATGGATATTTGTGCGTTTGCTTGATTTATTCAAGAGAGGATAGTGGAAATTGAAAAGGCTTGTCACACACACACTCTGTTATACATTTATATTAAGGTTAACGTGTGGTTATGATTCGATTGGTTACATCATCTGGTTGGCCTTTATATTTTACATCTTCATGAATTTTTCCTCATTCATTTTATTTTATCGCTTATTTTGTTCGAGGACGACCAAAAGCTAAGTGGGGGGTTGTGATAACGGAAAAATTCACAGTTATTTTTATAACTTTTCACCCCGTTTCTGATATCATTTTGAACACTTTTGTATCATTTCGAGTCTTTAATTCCTAAGTTTCATAAAAATATATAAGTAGTAACTATTATGTAAAATATCGTGTTTTTAGAAGTTTTTATTAGTTTTTGTACCGGTTTAGTAACCGGAGTGTCGTGTCGGATTTACGTTTGGTATTTTGGTGGTTTATTGCAGAATTATAGGTTGACCAAAATCCCGAGTAACGACACGTTTTGAGGCCTAAAAGAGGTGTTTTTAGGGATATAAGAGTGTGCCACAAGCTTAAAAGGTCAAGTGGATCAGTGGTTCGTAGTACCACTATCGAATTATATCTTCGACGAACAAATGGCCCATCAAAAACGCATTTTCTGAAGAAGTGTCCTTCATGAAAGTTGTAGATCTTTGAAAGAGCTTTCCAACGCACTTTGAATCACGTCAATCGGATATCTACAACTCAAGTTATGGCCATTTTACTGAACTGCGATATCGTGTAGACGAATTTTGACAATTCGGATCAAGTGAACAAGATTCGGATCGATCCGGGACTTTTCGGATCGATCCGGACCGTATTTTGCAGCAGATCTTCATCAGATTTCTCATAGATACGGGGAGATATCCATAGATATGCATATATACATATATATATATATATATATCTATATATACATATAATTCTCCTATATATACCCCTCAATTGCATCAAAGAGAGCTTGAGTTGGGAGAGGGAATAGCTCTCTTCTCTTCTCCATCTTCTCTTCTTCTCCATCTTCATCTTCTCCACTTTTTCTCTTCATCGTGATCATCATCATCATCATCAATTTTTGTTTGTTTTTGTTTTGATTTTTGTTGAGAGATATATATATATATCTCTTTTCACCATCTCTTTCTTTCAACTTCCATGATCACCATCTTCAACTTTTTTTCTTCATCGTCAACCATCATCTTCATCCATGATCATCATCATCAAGATCTTCATCTTGTTTTGTTTTTGTTTTGTTGATATATATAACTATATAGATCTCTTTTCCATCATTTTCCATCTTCTTCCATCTTCTTTTCATCTTTTGGGCTATATATAAGTAGATCTATATGTATATATATATATATATGTCTATATATATATATATATATATATATATATATATATATATATATATATATGTTTTTATATAAATTAGCTAAAATACCGTTGTAATGGGATAATTATCAATAGTTTGTTGTTTTCGAGTTTTTATTTACTTAACACATTTACTTTTACGCATTTACTTTTTTTTCGCATTTACTTTTACGCATTTACTTACGCATTTACTTTTACGCACTTATATATATATTATATTTACTTTTACGCACTTATGTATATATATATGTAAATTATCTAGTACTTATATATATATATATAAATATTAATTACGATAGTATATACTATATATATGTATATGTATATATATATGCTTTAATTTCCATTTCAGTATCATCATGAGTAGCTAAATCTACGTATAGTCGAATTATGTAAAAACGAGTAAAAACGCCCTAAAGGGGATTAAACGGGAGTTGTGTAGAGCGTAAAATAATGTTTTAATGAGTAATCCACGTCCTAAAACTTAATCTGAACGTCTTTGAATTAAACTGATCATTTAGTTCACTGTCACACACATCGAACCTATAAATGTATTTTGCGGTGAGATGTGGGAAAAGGGGTTTTGGGATCGTTGCGTAGATTCGGCCTAGTTGTTAGGACCGTTTCCAATACGAGAGGTTTGTCATCGTTGTTCGAGCGACTCTAAGAGCGTAATCATGTTAGGTTAATCGGTTTTCTAAAGGGAAAATTAATTAACTTCACATAGGGTGTTGAGTGAGAGTTGTTCGAGATCTTAACACCGAATTAGGAGTTGGCACCCGTGGATGTCGTTAAAATACTTGTGGAAAGGTAGGTTGGTTAAAACACGCTCCATGTCAAGTCTTCCTTTGGGGTAAAAATAACTCGTTGGATCATAATTCGGCTATACCTTTTAATCACTAGAACTACAATCGTTAGTTAAACTTTACTTTTTGCATTAGTATAAAACACTCCACCTAAACTTTGATCGCCTAGACTAAGTTCGACGTTCATTTTGGTACTCACAACCACATTTCTCTTGGGACGACCTCGTACTCCCGTAGCTATCCTAGCAATCGACCCGGTACTCGCCGCTGTAGAGTTAGTTTACCCACAGTTGCGAGTCTTTATAAATGTATTTTTAGTGGGTGAATTTTTCGCTCATCAACTACCAAAGAGTTGTGACTTGGGGTAGTGTTCTTTAAGTACTCCAATAGGAGTTTTGAACTTTAGGACCCTTGAGGGCATCCTATTGATCAAGTAGGTAGCTGTCAAAATGGCATCACCCCATAAATATTTTGGAACATGAATGGTGAACATTATACTCCTTGCCACATCTAAAAGATGTCTGTTTTTTCTTTCTGCCACCCTATTTTGTTGGGGTGTATCCACACAGGAACTGAGGTGAACTATCCCTTGTTCAGAGAAGAACTTAGTGAGAGATTTTTCAGAGTATTCTGTACCATTATCAATTTTCAGTATTTGAACATTAGTTTCAAACTGATTTCTGATTATGGCACAGAATTCCTTGAAGATTCCACCCACTTCAGACTTCTCTTTTAAGAGAAACAACCAAGTGACTCTGCTGTGGTCATCTATGAAGCTTACAAACCATCTCTTTCCAGATGTTTTAGCCTTCTTAGAAGGACCCCAGATGTCACTATGTATCATGGAAAAAGGTTTAGAAGAAGTATAACCTCCACAAGGAAAGACAGATCTTGTATGCTTAGCAAGTTGACATACTTCACAATGAAGATCATAAATTTTCTTTCCATTAAAAAGATCATGATACAGATTTTTCATATAAGCAAAATTAGGATGACCCAGCCTATAATGTAGTAACATAATCTGATTACAATTGGAAACAGAATTGTTAAAACTAGCTAGGCCTCTAGGAATAACCTCAAAAAACTTGTCAGTGAAGTGAGTCTTGAAAAAAACAGCCCAAAATAAGCTTTAGCACTGCCAATCTCCCTCTTGGAGCATAAATCCTGAAACTTACAGCCATTAGAGTGAAACAAAATAGCACATTTTGAGTCCTTCACTAGTTTACGCTCTAATTGGTACCAATAATTATACCTTTATTCACCCCGAATTCTGCTCAAGAGAGGATAGATAGGCTCGTTATTGTGTGGAATATATGTTAAATGCTATGTGAGTGTTTCCAGGATCGTAACCATCTATGTTTATTTCCCGAAGATTTGGTACTGATTTGTCTCGTTTTGCGTGTTTTATAGGATGTACCGGATCTGGAGCATTGGAGAGTGGATCTGGACTATATTGGACCAAGTGATTGAAGTCCAAGAAGAAGCCTGCTGAAGAAAAAGGAGAAAAGTAGGCCTGGTAACCCGAGGACAAGGCCCGGTAAACCGGCGACTTGTTGGACACGAAATTGATTCTGCCGACTCTACTAGGTCGGTTAGGGTTTTAGAGAGTCTTAAGTCGGTCACTGTATCTATATAAGGCCGCATTAACAGAGTTTTTGATAAGTTTTATATATTACATTACATACATTATATATTTTGATGAAATAAAGTTATTCAAGCTTTAAAGGAGTTATTTTCAGTTTCCTCTCTTCTTCCATCATCTCTAGCTTGAGTAGATCGAGCTAGATCACCATTGTTGAAGGTATGAAGCTTTGAACGTTCCTTTTGTCTTCAATATGGTAGATCTGTTCGTATTTATGTGTTTTAGTTAATCTGCATGTTTAAATACCCCATAATTTACTTATTTTAATCGTAATTGAGCAATGTAGATCCAGGAATAGGAAAAGCAAACCCCGGTAACCAAGCGGTCTATACCGATTTACCGAGGCTATATTTGTTGTTGGACTTATTCCTATGTTTTGATGATGAGTGTCAGACTAACTGTTATAGTGCAAAGGCAAAAAGATGTCTAGAACAAATGTATAGGTTTATTAGAGTTTGATTCATAAATAGGTTTGATCAAACAAGCACTGTAATGGTCAGCTGACTTGTTTCAGCAGACTGGTCTAGGTCAGTAGGGTAGATAGGTCAGTAGACTAGTCAGGAACCTGCTGAAGACTGAAGCCTTGAGGGTTCAAACTCAGTAAATGAAGGCTAAGGGATCAAACTTAGTAATTAAAGTCAAGGATATGGAATCAGAATTTAGGCAAGTCTGTGATGACCTAAACGGATTGCATATACCTTGTGTAGAAGGTCTAAGTTCCATAAGTTGGATGATGTTTGGAACTTGGTTATATTCAAAAACGTGTAATCTAACTTCACAAATAAAAGTTAGATAAAAGAAATCAGCTGCATTATATTTTATTCACAGCAAATTGCTGTTCAGCAGACTGATTGGTATTACAACAGACTGATGAACCTGCTGATAAATACCTCGATTAATTCAAGATTATATTGGAAGATTACATGGATAAGGACAGCCAACTACCTCTGATTTGATCAAACAAATCAGTGGTTAGGATTAAAAGAACGTTGGGATGATTCAGGACTTTATCCAATGGACACAAGTCAAAGGGTGGACAGGCTGCACTGTCAAAAAGGAATTCTGACAGTGTCAGTCCTATGAATAGTGACAGAGGGCAAATCAGATGGGACAAAAACAAGGAACGGATACATTTGAATTTCAAATACAAGTCACATGCTCTCCTACCTATAAATAGAGGACCTTCAACTCAGAAAGAAGATGATGATTTTTGGATAAACTTTAAGTGATAATTCTGAGCTGAAAAACAACCTGCTGAACTTACTGAGCATAAGGCTGCTGATCCAGAAAATCTTCAAGTGCATTTTATATTCAAGCTACATCAAGCATACACACTTGAAGACTGCAAGCTGTTGATTATATCATCCTAATCAACCTGCTGCAATTGAATCATTTACTTGATTCACTCTTTATTTTATAAAGAATCTGCTGAAGACAGTGAAGCACTTTGGTGTGAAAGACTGTTGTTTGTGGTGGAGCTGGTGAAGAGGCAATCCTACCCTTCAAGGACCAGTGGAAGACTCAGGAGCAACAATCCTACCTGTTCCCAGTTTTCAGTTTGTGAGGCCATAGTGATTGGTGAAGGACAAGCAACCTCAGGAATCTTTGTAACAGAAATATCAAAGATCTCTAGTGAATTTCCTCCAACATCACAGGAGAAGAGTGGACTGACAGGATTACACCACCTGGAACCACTATAAAATCTGCCTACTTACTTTCAGCATTTACATTCTGCATTTAGTTTATCATACACATCAATCTACTGAATCTAGCAACTGATATCACACACATACACTACTGAGTATCTAATACTTAGTATCATATTTAACAACAAGTATTAAGGCTTAATTTTGATATAATTCCGCTGCACAAATTCAGTAACCTAAACTGTCAGTAGGCTTCGTTTATCGGCGGGCTGCGAAGTCTCGACGGACTGCGAAGTATCGCACGCACGCCGAAGTTGCGAAATTTGTTAACTCCAAAGTTTTAAGTGTTAAGTGTTAAGTTTATTCACCCCCCCTCTAAACTTAACCAAAGCCTTTTCAAGGGACCAACAATTGGTATCGGAGCAGTGCTTCTGTTCTGAAGTAATCCTACTTGTTGTGCTTGTGAAAATCCTTTGTAAACTTTTTCAAATCACTGATTTTCAAAGTCTTGCATCATGGATAACACACAGTATGCTAGAACAATGCTGATGTGTTCTCTAGATAGATTTGATGAATATAAACGTCGTTTGCAGGCTTACCTTGCTGCAACTCATGATGAGATGATGGATGTACTTACTGAAGGACCACTGGAGATTACTAAAGCAGTAACAGTTGGTGATACAACTGAGTACATTCCAAAACCTAAAAGAGAATGGAATGCAGAGGTCAGAAAGAGAGCAAACCTCAACAATATTGCTATTGATATCATCTACAGAACCTTGGATAGCAATATGTATATGAAGGTTAAAGATTGCAAAACAGCAAAGGAACTTTGGGACAAGATACAGCTGATCTGTGAAGGCACTGATGCAATAAAGAAGAATAAAATCAGTGTGGCCAGAAAGAAGTTCCAAAAGTTCAAGATGCTACCTAATGAAACCATTGAGCAAATGGAATCAAGATTTAATGCTGTCTTGGATGAACTTACCCTGCTGAGTGTAAGTTATTCAAAAGAAGAAATAAACACCAAAATCTTGGAGGCTCTACCTGCAAAAGATGTTTGGAAAATGAAGGTGACTGCAATAGAAGAAATGAGAAAGTTGCATGAAGAAGACACCTTCAAGTTGTTTTCAGATCTTAAAGCTTATGAATTTAGCAAAAAGCTTGCACCTGAGACTGAAAGAGAAGAGCCAAAGACCACTGCATTGGCTGCTTCACATCAAGAAGAGACATCTGGAGGACAAGATGATTTGCTGGATGAAATGCAGGAGCAGATTGCCCTGCTGAGTAAGAAAATCAGGATGATGAAGACTGGAAAGGCCCCTGCAAGAAATTTCACCAGGAGGCCTACTGAAAGAAAGAAGGAAGAAACAAAGAAAGATAATGATTATTTGTGCTTTCACTGCAAGAAACCAGGACACTTCAAACCTGACTGTCCTGAGTTGAAACAAGGCAAGGAACCTGATTATCTTTGCTTTCATTGCAAGAAGCCTGGACATTTTAGACCTGATTGTCCAGACCTATTGAAGACCAAGAGTCAACAAAGAAGACATGGCAAGAAGGCTATGGTTGCAGAAGATGAATCATGATATGAAGTAGAGTCTGAAAAAGGAAATGAATCAGATGACACAGCACTGGTTGCTGAGATGGAAGATTATGCTTTGATGGCCAATATGCATGAAACTGAGGAGGTATATAATACTGTATCCATAAACACTCCTGCTGGAAGTGATTGTGAATCAACATGTGGTTCAAATCCTAGAAATTCTAACAATGAAGAAGCTTTGGATTGGCCCTTAATCAACTGAGGATAATACAATCTGGTTATGAGATTGTGAAGGCTAAAAAAGAAGCTCTTGAATTAGAAGTTGGAAGATTGAAAGCTGAATTGAGAGTTCTCAAAGGTAAGGAAAAGGATGTTGGACAGAATCGGTCTAAGCCTGCTGCACATCCAGTAGCTTCTGAACCTGCTGAACCATCCTCTTCCTCTACTGCATACAAATCTGGAAAGCCTTATGGTGATAGAATAGGGCTTGGATTTGGAACTCAACAATCTAACAAAAGTGGATCCAGTAAGGTCACTGAACCTAGCACCAGAATTGGTCCTAAGTTTGTGCCTGCAAAAGATCCAACTTCTAGTAAGGTTGCTGAGGCAGTTAAACCTACTGAGAATGCTTCAAAGAAGCAAAATCAGAAGTCAAAGAAGTCAATAGCTCCTAATAATAAGAATAAATCCAAAAATAGGACTGCTGTACCTTCTAGACCTACTGATAGCAGACCTGCTACTAAGTCTGCTGGACCACAGAAGGGTAAGAAACAGAAATATTCCAAGGATAAGAATCCTAAATCCAAAAATGTTAATCATTCTAGGGATACTTATCTCAGGGGGAAAGGTAGATTGTTCCCTACTGATGATGATTGGAATATTCCTGCACCTACTGCTAGAAACAGTAAGTATAATCATGCTGCTTGGGTAAAACCAAAGCAAAGGAATCAGCAAAGGGCTCAGCAGAGGACTTATACAAGGCCTCAGCAGAGACCTCAACAGACTCCTTATTATAGGGTTGTTCCTAACAGACAGCACAATTATGGTTATGCAAATGTTTCTAACAACAAGAATCACTTCAAACAGCATTATGAACCAAAAGGCCAGAAATCATATGTGAATTCTACACAACCAACAGTTAGAACTTATGGGTGTGTGGAATACATGTATGAACCAAAGTATGAACCAAAGTATGACACATTCAGGAGAAGACCTTATGGAAACATGCCAAGGGTCATGCTTACAACTGACCATTATGGACCCAAACAGGTTTGGGTACCTAAAATGTATTAACTTTGTTTTGTAGGGTGTCTGGTACATTGACAGTGGATGTTCCAGACATATGACAAAGAATAAGCACTGTTTGTCAAACTTTGTGGCAAAGGATGGTCCAATGGTGAATTTTGGCAACAAGAATACACCTGGATACACAAGAGGATATGGCACACTTGTGAGGAATGGACTTACAATCAAGAATGTTGCATATGTGGAAGGACTGGACTACAACTTGCTGAGCACTGGACAATTCTGTGACATGGGATACAAGGTCACTTTTGACAAAAACAACTGTATTGTCATGAGTGAAAGAGGTGATCAAGTTGTACTTGCTGGAAGAAGACAACAAAACATGTACATTGTGGATTGGTCTACTGCAGTTCCAGAAACCTGCCTGATTGTGCATACCAAATCAGAACTAAATTGGTTATGGCACAAGAAGTTGAATCATTTGAATTTTGATGATATCAATCAGTTGGTAAAGAAGAAATTGGTGATTGGTTTACCTGAGATCACATTCAAGAAAGATGCTATATGTGATGCATGTCAGCAAGGTAAACAGATAAAGTCAAGTTTCAAGTCAAAGACTAAACAATCAACCAATAGAGTGTTGGAGCTGATGCATATGGATCTATTTGGACCTATAACTCCAACAAGTGTAACAGGAAAGAAATACACCTTAGTGGTTGTGGATGATTATTCAAGGTACACATGGGTGATATTTATGAACAAGAAAAGTGAAACTCTCAAGAGCATGCCTAATCTTTTAAAGAGATTGCAAAATGAGAAAAGTTTAACATTAGTGAAGATAAGATCAGATCAGGGTACTGAATTTCTCAACAAAGTGATAAGAGAATATTGTGAACATAATGGTGTACTACATCAACTTGCCGCTGCTGGTACACCTCAGCAAAATGGGGTTGCTGAAAGAAGAAACATGACATTAAAAGAAGCGGGAAGAACAATGATTTGTGAAGCATTGCTACCTGAAAGATATTGGGCTGAAGCAGTCAATACAACATGCTATACACAAAACAGAACCTCAGTAAACAAGAAGCTGCTGAAGACACCCTATGAGATTTGGGATGGAAGGAAACCAAATATTTCCTATTTCCATCCATTTGGAAGTAAGTGTTTCATATTGAATCACAAGGTACATCTGAAAACCTTCCAACCAAAGTCAGATGAAGGAATTTTCTTGGGATATTCATCAGTCAGCAAGGCATTCAGGGTACTGAACAAGAGATCACTGAAACATGAAGAAACAATCCATGTTGTGTTTGATGAACCTAAGTTTACTGGAATGGAAGATGAAGTTTGTAAACCTGCTGAGAATCAACAAGTTATTGATCCAGATTGTGTTGAAGTTTTGGAAATAATAAATGACTTAAAAGTTTCGATACGGCCCCTGCTGAACACCCTGCTAATAATGCTACTGATGCAACAACTGAAGCAGTTCAAGGATCTGCTGAACCCCCTGTTCAAGATACAGCAGACCCTACTGAAGATGAGGTTCCTGAAGATCAATCTAACCAGAATCCTCAATGGTTAAGGAATCACCCTGCTGAACAAGTTATTGGCAATGTACAGCAAGGTGTAAGGACTAGAAGACAGTTAGAAGCAATGTTTACATGCTTTCTATCTCAAATGGAACCAAAAGTTGTTGAAGAAGCAATTTCAGATCCAGATTGGATAATTGCTATGCAAGAAGAATTAAATGAATTTGAAAGAAATCAAGTTTGGACACTAGTGGAAAGGCCTAGTCATGCAAATATCATTGGTACCAAATGGGTATACAGAAACAAACTTTATGAATCTGGTACCATTGTAAGGAATAAGGCCAGACTAGTTGCAAAAGGCTATTCTCAAGCAGAAGGAATAGATTTTGATGAGACATATGCACCTGTTGCAAGATTGGAAGCTATCAGATTATTCTTGGCACATGCTGCATATAAAAACTTCAAGGTATATCAGATGGATGTCAAAAGTGCATTCTTAAATGGCATTCTAGAGGAGGAAGTGTATGTTCAGCAACCTCCTGGTTTTGAAGTTAAAGATCAAGAAGATAAAGTGTATAGACTCAACAAAGCACTTTATGGACTAAAACAAGCACCAAGAGCATGGTATGAGACCTTATCTCAATTTTTGGTGGACAATGGTTTCACAAAGGGGACCATTGACAAGACACTTTTCAGAATCAGTGAAGGGGACAACACCCTGCTGGTACAGATTTATGTGGATGACATAATATTTGGATCTGAAAATGATTTACTTTGTGAAAAAATTGCCAATCTAATGAAGAGTAAATTCCAAATGAGTATGATGGGTGAATTAAACTACTTCTTGGGATTGCAAGTCAAACAGTTAAAAGATGGAATCTTCATTCATCAAACCAAGTACACCAAAGAGTTGCTGAAGAAGTTTGGTATGGAAAACAGCACCAAAATATCAACTCCAATGAGTACAAACATCAGATTGGATGAAGATAAAGAAGGCAAATATGTTGATCAGACTTTATACAGAAGGATGATAGGCGATCTCTTTGTACCTAATCGCCACGGGCTCGATATATCCTTTCTTGTAGGTGTTTGTGCAAGATTCCAATCTAAACCTAAAGAAAGTCATTTAGGTGCAGTCAAAAGAATTCTCAAGTACCTAAAAGAGACTTTGGGAGTAGGGATATGGTATTCCAAGGATGGAAGTTTCAAAGTTATATCCTACTCAGATTCTGATTATGCTGGTTGCAAAATTGATAGAAAAAGCACCACAGGAACCTGTTAGTTAATGGGAAATAGACTGGTCTCCTGGTTCAGCAAGAAACAGAATTCAATATCAACTTCCACTGCTAAAGCTGAATATATTGCTGCTGGAAGTTGCTGTGCACAAGTACTATGGCTAAGACAACAGTTAAGGGATTATGGAATTGAAGAAAAGGAAATTCCAATCATGTGTGATAACACAAGTGCAATTGCTATTACAGAAAATCCAGTTTTGCACTCAAGAACCAAACACATTGATGTGAGACATCACTTTATAAGAGATCATGTTGAAAAGAAAGATGTGGTGGTTCTATACATCCCTATTGAAGATCAACTTGCTGATATATTCACTAAACCACTTGATAGTGAAAGATTTGCCAAGTTAAGGACTGAATTGGGAATTATCAAAGTTGACTGATTATCGGCAGTGTACTGGAATTCACCAAGGGGATTAGTCTTTGCTATGTTGGGTGAGCTCACTTAGCGCATTAGTCATTGGTATCAACAATTCCATGTACTTATGTTTGGACAATTGAGCAAATGAGGTTGCCAAGGGGATTGGTCTTTGTCATGTTGGGTGAGCTCACTTGACAGATCAAGTCATTGGTATTAAACTTCATCTTGTATTATCAATTGAACAAAACAAGAAGAAAACAAGGATCGCAGAGTCTTAATGTCAGCAGGCCGCCGAAGCCATTTATCAGCAGACCGCCGAACCCACCATGCTGAGGGTTACCCTGCTGAATGGAACGTTACGCAGTCAATCGTATTAAAGTCAAATAGAAGAATTGGCGGGATATTTATTTTATCCTTTATTACCATAGTTAAACCATCCAACGGTTACAAACGTTATGGAGTAATAATGGGCCACGTGTCAAGACCACATTTACTCAGATTAATCGTGGTTACCATCGATGTACGTGCAATGACAGTTGCAACTACCCATCATCTATATATGCAGACCTACTTGCAGCAGATTCTCTACTTGCAAAATCTGCGATTAATACTCTCTGTTTTACACTGTGTGAACACAGATTTGAGAAACTATCTTCTTCATCTTATTTTCTCATAAAAATGGCAGAAAAGATTGATGTCCAGATTGAATCAAGCCAAAGTATTAGAGGCTATGTTGTTGATGCAAACCAGACTGATTTGGCAATCAATATTGGTCGAAGAATGAGGAGGTTTGCTGGCTTGGAGAATAAACTGAATATAAGATTGGAAACAATCTCCTACACAAATTTTATTGATTTATGGAAGAACATGATTGTGGAAGAAGGAAGTGAAGCATTCAAAACAACGGTGAATGCTGAGGAAATTGAAGTTTTCCCCGGTCTATTGAGGGAAGTGTTTGGCTTTGAAGAAGTGGTGGATGGTCCAGTCAATCCTGAAGCAATGGGATTGAACAAGATGGATTTTATTGATCAAATCAAGACAAATCAAGACACCAAATCAATTCCAGGCATAAACTGCAAGCATATTTGGAATGAGTACAACCTGCTGAGCAAACTCATTGCAAAGAACATACTGGGATTGGTTGGAAGTATGGATACTCTATCTAGACCTAAGATAGAGCTAATGATGATTATTTGCAGGAGCTGTAAGTTTGATTGGGCTGGTTACTTCATTCACTACATGAAGAAAGTTGCCAAGGAGGAGAAAGTAGGGAAAAGGAAATCAAAGGCCTTACCCTTAGGATTGATGGTTCAGACCCTGCTGAATCATCTGGAGGTTCCTGATATTGAACCTGAAAAGATAAATCAGTCCAGATACAAGAAAGAGATTGATTATGCTATTTCTGGACTAGATGATGATGAAGAGGTTGCTGGAGAGGCTGCTGATGATGATAATGGTGGAGATGATGGTGATGCTGGTGGTGAGCAGGTTAAGAAAACTGTTAAGATATCCATCAAACCTGCTGCACCAAAGAAAGCTGCTGAGAAGAGAAAGAGTGCTGATGTTAGAAAGATTACTGAAATCTTGAAATCAAAAAGAACAAGGAAGCAAACAGCACAGACTGCTGAGTCTGCTGAGGGATCAGTGGAGGTTACTGACCCTGCTGTTGCTGCAAGAAGAACTGTTGTTGAAATTTTGAGGGAACAACAGAAAGAAGATAAAAGAAAGAGGAAATCTACTGGAAATGATGATGATGAACCCCTTTCCAAGAGGATGAAAGAGATTGCCACAAAGAAAAAGTATGGCAAAGGAAAGGAACTAAAAATCTTGGAAACACAAAAAGTCCAAGAAGAAGCATCAGTAGAAGAGGAAGAAGAGGCTATTGAGGCTGAGCCCTGAACTATCATTGAGCCTGTGGTAATTACTGATTCCTCACCAGAAGAGGCGGATAAGTCTACTGGAAGTGAACAGATTGTTGTTGAGCAATCTGTTGGAGAAACACAGCAGTCTGCTGCACCAGAGCCTGCTGTAGAAACTGTTAAATCTACTGAAGCTGCACAGATTGTTGTTGAGCAATCTATTGGAGATATACAGCAGTCTACTGACCCTGAGCCTGCTGTAGTATCTACTGAAGAACCACATCAAACCACTGAACCTGAACCTACTGTGGTAGTTGAAGACTTGGTTGAAGACCACAAATGTGGCAAGAATTCAGGGGGAAGAACAGCCTGCTGTTAACACTGCTGATTAGAATGTAAGTCAGGTGGAACCAAGTGTGGTACAGATGCAAGTAGTAGGTACAAATACACCACCTCAGCAACCTACTGACTTTGAGGCATCTGTAGAAGAAACTTTGAATCAACTTGTTGGGACCTTTGGAGGCCAACAAGGTACTGAAAGAGCTCCCAGAAGATCATACCTGCCCTATGAAAAACATGAGAAGAAGAAGAAAGAAGGGTATGTTGATCCTAAAATCCTGCTGGTGGCTGATTACTTCCAGTGGAAGTTTGGATTTTACAAGAAGCAAAAGCCAGCTGCTGAACCTATGACAGATTTTGAAGAATGGGCTTTTGACAAGTTGGGAGTGGAGAATTTGCTGGATCTGGTTGATACCGCCTTACTGCAATCAAGGCTGATGGATCTGTTTGATGAACAACAAAAGGAGGAGGGTATCAAGTTCAGGGATCCAAGAGGTGATGATGATGGCCCTTCATCATCTGATTCTGATGATAATCACCCCTCTGGTCCAGGAGAGACCAATAGGACTGCTATGTCAATTGACCCTACTGTAAGGCAGTCTACTGGTGCTGGAGTGTCTACTGAGAGACAACAAACTGGACAGATGGATGCAGATATGGAGCATCTCTCCATTGATGACATTGTGGCACAAATCAATGAATGAATAGATGGTGATGCTAACAGATTGGTTGGTGAGATAGATCCACTATTTGTTGAAGAACCTGCTGAGCATGTTGATGATCAGCAGGCTGTGGATTCAAGTGAAGAAAGGGTTAGTGATCACAGTGAACCTAGTGCCAGTTCAGAGGAATCCATTCAATATCAATACTGGATTGACACTGAGACTGTCCTAACCAAAGCTGTAAATTATCTGAGAAGGATCACTGATATGGGACAATTTCAACAAGAAAATATGGATATTTTCCCAGATCAAGTGATTGTGGCATTCATTGAACCAGCTTCAAGAGTTGAAGAGGAGGTACAAGTTGCTGGGATACAAACAGCACCTGCACAAAGGTTGGAACAGGAGGTACAGGCTGCTGAGTCTCAAACAGCACCTGGACAAAGGTTGGAACAATCTTTGGGTTTGGAGGAAACCGCTGTTGTTGTCTCAGTACAGGCTGCTGTAGTGGAGCCTACTGGAGACAAGGCCACTGTAGGGAAGGATAGTCAGCAGGCTGCTGTTGCTAATGAAGAAGAACAGCTGCTGGACTATGACTACAGTGATGAAGAATTTCAAATTTTTGGAGAAGAAGAAGCTGCTGAAGAACCTACACAAGATCCAGTCATGGAAGATATTCTTGGTGCTATGGTTGAGGAAGGACCCCCCCTGCTGGGAGAGATATGAGTATGGCAATGGTCATCAGCAGACAACATGCACAATATAGAATTGAAGAGCCTACTGATGGACCTACTGATAGTAGAATGGCTGGTGGTGTGCCAGTTGAAGTTTTGAATGAGTTAAGAACTGTCAGAAATGATATGCAACAGTTAAGAACTCAACTGGACAGGCAAGAACAGAGATTTGAAGAACTGATGAAAATGGTAAATGAAAACAGACAATCTGCTGATACAGTTGCTTCAAATTTCACATCCACTCAAAATGCTGTGAATGATATGATGTTGGATGTGAGGGGAATCAAGCAAGGGAATACACTGAAGGACAAGTTTTTGAAAGATCAATTCTTATCCATTCATCAAAAACTTGACAAGCTTGCTGCATCACCTAAGCCTGCTGAAGCTGCTGGAACATCTCAACTTGCTGGATTGGATCCTAAAGTTACTGAAAGGATCAATCGACTGGAGGAGACCTTGCAATCAAGGATTACTTGCTATTGATACAAGAACTGAGATCATGGAAGGTCAACTGAATAGAGTGGTAATCTCACAGGAGGGTGTTCATGGCCTTATGTCCCGTTTTGTTGATGATGTCACTAAGGGGGAAGAGGGCCAATCAGCTGCAGCAAAAGAGGCTGCAAGACTCTTTGCAAAGAAAAGATGGGAGGATGATACTAATGCTTCCAGACGACCTGCACCTGCCAGAGTTCAACTTACTGATGATCTCCTCAAACAATACAGGAAATAATACTATAACAGACATAAACCCTATCATGACAAGGGATATCATGAAGGTCTAAACTCTTTCCTGTCATTGAAATTTTGGGAAGCAAGAGTCAAAGCCTTAAGGGCAACTTACAGAGGAGGCAGAGGTGGAAGAGGTGGAAGAAGTGGCAGAGGTGATAGGATCTTGCCTATCACAAAAGCAAAGGACTCACTTGATGAATTCAAGGAACTGTACATGAAGTTTGGATTCAGAGTGAATGAGATCAATCTTATCCTGCCTGAAGCATGGAACTGGTGGAAGCAAGTAAATCCCTACATTGATTTTACTTTGATTGAAAATGAATGGATGAGAGATATGATAGAAGAAATCAGAGCCTACCAAGAGCAAGTGGAGAAGGCTAGAAAGGACAGAGAAAAGAGACAGTAGAGCAGCATACTTATCATATTTTATCTTTGCTGCATCTAGACTGTAATAACTGTGAACAATGATTATAATGAAAGATGACTGAATTTGTTCTGTTTTTGTTTTATATCTTTTTGCTTTGCTGATAGGTGAGGGTAGTGGCATCATCACCAAAAAGGGGGAAATTGTTGGACTTATTCCTATGTTTTGATGATGAGTGCCAGACTAACTGTTATAGTGCAAAGGCAAAAAGATGTCTAGAACAAATGTATAGGTTTATTAGAGTTTGATTCATAAATAGGTTTGATCAAACAAGCACTGTAATGGTCAGCTGACTTGTTTCAGCATACTAGTCTAGGTCAGTAGGGTAGATAGGTCAGTAGACTAGTCAGGAACCTGCTGAAGACTGAAGGCTGAGGGTTCAAACTCAGTAAATTAAGGCTAAGGGATCAAACTTAGTAATTAAAGTCAAGGATATGGAATCAGAATTTAGGCAAGTCTGTGATGACCTAAACTGATTGCATATACCTTGTGTAGAAGGTCTAAGTTCCATAAGTTGGATGATGTTTGGAACTTGGTTATATTCAAAAAGGTGTAATCTAACTTCACAAATAAAAGTTAGATAAAAGAAATCAGCTGCATTATATTTTATTCACAGCAAATTGTTTCAAATAGATCGATTGGTATTACAGCAGACTGATGAACCTGCTGATAAATACCTCGATTAATTCAAGATTATATTGGAAGATTACATGGATAAGGACAGCCAACTACCTCTGATTTGATCAAACAAATCAGTGGTTAGGATTAAAAGAACGTTGGGATGATTCAGGACTTTATCCAATGGACACAAGTCAAAGGGTGGATAGGCTGCACTGTCAAAAAGGAATTCTGACAGTGTCCGTCCTATGAATAGTGATAGAAGGCAAATCAGATGGGACAAAAACAAGGAACGGATACATTTGAATTTCAAATACAAGTCACATGCTCTCCTACCTATAAATAGAGGACCTTCAACTCAGAAAGAAGATGATGATTTTTGGATAAACTTTAAGTGATAATTCTGAGCTGAAAAACAACCTGCTGAACTTACTGAGCATAAGGCTGCTGATCCAGAAAATATTCAAGTGCATTTTATATTCAAGCTACATCAAGCATACACACTTGAAGACTGCAAGCTGTTGATTATATCATCCTAATCAACCTGCTGCAATTGAATCATTTACTTGATTCACTCTTTATTTTATAAAGAATCTGCTGAAGACAGTGAAGCACTTTGGTGTGAAAGACTGTTGTTTGTGGTGGAGCTGGTGAAGAGGCAATCCTACCCTTCAAGGACCAGTGGAAGACTCAGGAGCAACAATCCTACCTGTTCCCAGTTTTCAGTTTGTGAAACCATAGTGATTGGTGAAGGACAAGCAACCTTAGGAATCTTTGTAACAGAAATATCAAAGATCTCTAGTGAATTTCCTCCAACATCACAGGAGAAGAGTGGACTGACAGGATTACACCACCTGGAACCACTATAAAATCTGCCTACTTACTTTCAGCATTTACATTCTGCATTTAGTTTATCATACACATCAATCTACTGAATCTAGCAACTGATATCACACACATACACTACTGAGTATCTAATACTTAGTATCATATTTAACAACAAGTATTAAGGCTTAATTTTGATATAATTCCGCTGCACAAATTCAGTAACCTAAACTGTCAGTAGACTTCTGTTTATCAGCAAGCTACTGAAGTCTCAGCAGACTACTGAAGTATCAGCAGGCTGCTGAAGTTGCAGAATTTGTTAACTCCAAAGTTTTAAGTGTTAAGTGTTAAGTTTATTCACCCCCCCCTCTAAACTTAACCAAAGCCTTTTCAAGGGACCAACAATTGTAAAACCTAAAACTGGGATTCAATACAGCTACGTTGATCGACATGTTTAATTAACGGTAGGTTAGATCTGGCCAATCTGCTTATTGTAATCGTAAAATGGCATGAAATACGAATAGTGAAGTGCTAAGTTTGGACATAGTCTTGAATGGACCCTAGGAAAGTGCTGATCAATGTCGATAGCTGTCTAGGCGGATTAGCGGTATGAGTTAGCGCTCAAATCGGCAATTCTAGATCTTTATGCGTATGGGCTATTACGGACCAATTAAGGAGGGTAGCTTACGTATAGATTGTCTACTACCATTGTCGGACTAGATAGGAATGGGAGTTGCACCCATAGCTGATAATGATAATTAAAACTAAGCTCGTGATTAATTTAAGGAAATTATGTGGGGAAGTAAACGTAACGATTAACTAATCCAAGTTAGTAGATCGGTGAGAAGAGGGGGAGGAATACAAAGTTTGTTTTGTTTTATGTTATCGTTGGTCATTGACCGCCTCTATGTTGCTTCTTAATTAGGTTAGACGTTTATACTTATAGTTGCATTGTCTCTGTGGGATCGACCTTGACTCGCATTTACTATACTACGATGTACCTAGTATTCTTGCTAGTAATATCGACGTTAGTGACTTACACGCGGTCAAGATTTTTGGCGCCGTTGCCGGGGACAATGGCCAATTTTAAATATAAACATTTTAATTCTGATTAGAAGTCATTTTTATTCTATTTTCTTTTATTTTGAGTGTTGAGTCGTTCTGGATCAACCCTGCATATGTTAAACTGCCAGAAAGAGAAATTTCAGGGCCGGTTTACCGTGGCTAACCCCCAGGTTACTGAGGCCTGAAAAATCAATTTCTGTACATCCTTTGTTATTCTGTGTTATTCCCTATTGATTTTTGTTAGTTGGTCCGCAACAGTTGGGATCACACCCAGCTGAAGCGGAAGTTGCTAACATTTTCCTTGTTTTACTTTGTCTTTTCGCAGGAAGATCAGAACACTTCAGAAATTCGATCAAACCGGAGTTGAAAAAGAGCCAACAAGTCAAGCAATATGCCTAGAAAACAATATTGAACATTACACCGATTTCCATGTAACCTGGATCTAAAGCAAGAGAGCATTATGAAGCTATCAAGAAACGGTTGGAAAAAGAGAAAGAAACAATCAAGCAAGAGCATGAAGAGAACCTTAAGGAGTATAACACGTATCATCCAGGTGAGTTTCCTTGTGAGTTAATTGATATATCGTCTACGGATTATGATTCTAATGATCCCGAAGAGGATCCTGACATGGTTTTCTGAGCCTGAGGACTACCCAGACTCAGACACCGTGGTGAAGTTAGGAGACCCTGGCACGTTCCGACTCCCAATTTCTGTTAATGGTATATCAGTAGGATTAGGTCTCTGCGAATCTGGCTCGAGTTGCAACATCCTACCTTTTTCCCTCTGTCAAAAGATCAAGCTTCCGGTTGTAATGAATCAAACCAGGACCATGAATTTCATTGATAGAACTAGAGATATGCCTGCGGGTCTGCTTAGGAAGTGCACGATTAAGGCAGGAGGGTTCAGTTATCCAATTGATTTTACGGTGATAGACGTACCGGATGACCCAAGTGCCCCAGTTCTGTTAGGGAGACCCTTCTTAGCGACAAGCAGGGTTGTCATGGATGTTGACAATGGGGAGATTACTTTGAGATTGAATAATGATGCTGTATCTTTTAAAATCTTAGAACCAATAGAATCGGCCGGAAAGTTGTAAGATGACGTATGCTTCAGGGAAGGTGGAAATTATGGAGATCGAGGGGCATAAGCATAGAGAGGTTTTAATAGAAACTATTGAGCAGGAATTTATGAGACTAATGCTGAGAGAGAAAGAAGAGAAGGACCACAACAAGATGCTCAAGGAAGCTAGTCCTTCCGTGTTGCGTAGTGAACGCTTTGTGTTTAAAGAAGAAAATGTGGAGTCCTTGGGTCTAAAGTCTAAATCTCGACGCAGAGGCATACCTAGTACGCAAGATAAGAGGGAAAGGCGTGCTAGGAAGGGAGCTCAAAAAGGTTCTATAAAGGTACAAACCTCTGGAGCGAAAGTTTGGCGAGTTAAAGCTCCAACCCTTGAATGATCAGAGAACGGAAGAAAGTCGAGCTGGCGACTATAAACTCAGAACTATTTTCTTTAAACTCTTAGGTAGATTAGGAATGAATAAAAGTAGCCGGATGAAGGGACGAGCTTTTTTTCATCCTGCCGCACCCTTAGGCTTGAAACCGAATGGTTGTGGAAAGGTTTTTTTTTACTCGTTGCGGATTCTAGTGAAGTAGGTTAGGTGTTGAGTCGGAAATAACAATGGATAGAGTAAGAGACTAGTCAATTTGAGGTCAGAACTGAGCAGAGAGGTTGAGCAAAGTGTGCAGATAAGGCAGACAAAGAAATCTGGGGAAAAGTACCCCCGGTAAACCCTAGGTTACTCCCGGGTTACCGAGGCTGGATTTTTAAATTTCTGAGCGTCAGTTTATAAAGCTGAATTTTTAGAGACACGTGGAGGACACACGTTGTATCAGCCACCACCAGTCAGCAGAAACCGTCCCACTTTTCCCTCTTTTCAAAATTTTCATCCTTTCCCACACTCCACCATAACTCCACCTCAATCCCATCACTCACCTCCTCAAATCCCTCACCCTAATAACTCCTCTACACCCACTAAAACCTTCCACCTTCACTTATTTCTTCCTATTTAAACCACCCCTTCATCACCGATCTCATCATTCTTATCAAATACTTTCTCCTCAATCACCAAACTTCTCCCATTTCTTCTTCTTCATCTAAATTCGGCAACCATCACCACCATATCACCATCATAACCAAACCATTTCCTTTCATTTTTCCAAACCCTAAACACCACATCCACCACCCCTGTTGCTGAAAAGTATTGTTGCTGCAACAATGAAGTGTTGCAGTTCTTCTTCTTCCATTACCAGAAGCACAGCCCCAGAAAGAAAAACAGAAAAGTCCAGCCGGTAACTCGAACATTACTGCCGAGTTACCGAGGTTCATTTTTCCAAAATCAGCCTCAGAATCAGTTCCTATACTCATTCAGGATGGGTCCTAAGCTTCAACGTTCAGCAGTTCGTCCCAGTGGTTATCAGACTGTCTATGGAAATGCTAACCCTTTGATAGATGGGGTTGAGCAATTCCATTCTTTAGCTATCTACGAGTCGTTCCGAGGGCATTAGAACGCAAGGCCAGTGGCTCTAGAATGAGAGGTAGAATTGGATGATTGTGGGTCGATTTTGCCCGGAGCCCTACAAGCACATGATATTTTGGATATGGCAGACTCACCGACTCGGTTCAACGCCATGGTGGTAAGGGAATTTTATGCTTACGTTTCGCATAACCCCGGAGCCACGTATGCTATGGTCCGTGGTATTAAGATAGATTTTTCTATTGAGCGGATCAATGCTCATTTTAGGGTTAGACATCCACCGATGGGCCCGGATGAGTACACATCCTCAAGCAACATTGAAGATTTGGAGCGGATGGACATGATAGCTGAGTATTTTGGGCTGGAATGGAAGCGCAAACCTGCTAGAGCCCCCACCATCTTCCTAGAGAATGAGTTATCCTGGGACCGGAAGATGGTCAACAGATTTGTTTGTGCCCGCCTTCTACCGACCAAGCACACGGTCTCTGTCACAACCAAGAGGGCGGAGTTGATGTTTTATTTAGAGCAGGGATCTCCGGTCAACATCGGTCTTCTGATGCATAGCCGTATTCACGAGCTTGCCGCCACATCTGAGTGCGAGCTGTTGCCATACGGGCCGATGATTGACATGTTTGCTTTAGAGGACGAGGTGAAAATTCTCGTCAGTGATGATTGGGAAGACCCTGAGCCGAAGATCAGTTTGCAGTCGGTTTAAAAAGTTCCAAGACGGGTTGAAAGAGCTGAGAGGGAGCGTACTCCGGTCCTCGGAGCACCCCGGACTCAGAGAGCTATGCTAGAGGAGCACTCGCGAGAGATTGCGAGTTTGCACTGCAAGATGGATAGGATTATCGACTTCTTTGGCATACCTTCCTCGACCCTACCACCTAGGACTTCCCCACATCACCGAGCCTCTTCTTCGGCAGCTGCTGCCTCGAGTTCTGGTCCGCCTCCCGGTTTTGAGCCTAGAGATGACTGGGAGGACTATTCTGATGAGGATTAGTCTTTTACTTTTCGTTGTTGTTGTTTTCCATTTTGTTGTTTTTATTTTTATTTTTATTTTCCTTTTTCTTTTCCTATCTAGTTGATGTAGCAGAATCAAATTTATATAATCATTTTGTCGGCTTAATTTGTTTTGGAGTTAATTTATTTTCTCTTTTACTGCCGCCATTTTATTATACGGTTTCTTGTCACCACTATTCTTCTTGGTTTGTTTGAGTTACTTAGCGCAGATTCTTCATGGATTACTTACATGAGCCCGATGATTTTTACGATGATCTGATTCTTCTATGGTTCCACCCTTAACCGAAGCTAAGTTCCTTTTCATTTTCATTTTTCATCTTACACATTGGGGACAATGTTTCGATTAAGTGGGGGGTAAGGAATGTCGCTTAGCTTTTTAGCGCTATATTCTATGAATTGCATGATTATCTTGATTCTCTTTGATGCACGATTCACCACTTAGTATTTGATTCATTTCGACAGAATTTCGAAAAAATTATGATATCTTTGATCTTTTCGAGTTAATTGACTTCATCTTTGTTTTACTTTGCACAAGTAAAAGTAAATGCCCACTTCTGAAGTAGTGGCATATTAAGCGCATATTCTGTTATGAGCCTCCATTTTAAGGACGTATAACTCACTTCCCTTGGTGTGTAGTTGATGGCATATTGCTTTGACTAGAGTTGACCCTGGCTTCATCACGAATCTTCTTCCACCAACGCTTATGAAGACAGTGGAATTTCGGATTCGGTAGTTTATCATGAGTGGGGCCGCGAGGATAGATAAATCAATGAGAGTTTACCCGCCAAAAAAGAGAAGTGCATTGAAATATAGACATCTATATTCTCTTTGGCAAAATCTTAGTCGATGGAGCGTAAAACGCACGACTTTTGCATAGACTGATAAACGTGAGCCTAAGAGTAATATATACTCGGTTCTCGATCCGCCTTGCCAGCTAATTTAATTGATAAATAACATGTTCGAGACTGGTTAGTTCCACTACGGGTTGACGTAATGTGAGATTGTCTGCATTACTAAGCGGTTGTGAAAGTTATTGCACACACACAATTGCTTATGACATGAATAGTGTTTAATGTGTTACTGATGGATATGAGTGGCATGATCTTGATCTTGACTTTGTAAAGCATAGTTGTTTTTAATTAACTTATATACTGATCAGAGTATTGTTTTCTTTTCGCCTTTTTGCTCGGGACGATCAAAAGCTAAGTGAGGGGTAGTTGATAACGCTCTAATTGGTACCAATAATTATACCTTTATTCACCCCGAATTCTGCTCAAAAGAGGATAGATAGGCTCGTTATTGTGTGGAATATATGTTAAATGCTATGTGAGTGTTTCCAGGATCGTAATTCTGCATTTATGTTATTTTCCCAAAGATTTGGTACTGATTTGTCTCGTTTTGCGTGTTTTACACGATGTATCGGATCTGGAGCATTGGAGAGTGGATCTGGACCAAAAGAAATATATTGGGCCAAGTGATTGAAGTCCAAGAAGAAGCCCGCTGAAGAAAAAAGAGAAAAGTAGGCCCGGTAACCCGAGGGCTAGGCCCGGTAAACCGGCGACTTGTTGGACACGAACTTGATTCTGCCGCCTCTACTAGGTCGGTTAGGGTTTTAGAGAGTCTTAAGTCGGTCACTGTATCTATATAAGGCCGCATTAACAAAGTTTTTGATAAGTTTTATATATTACATTACATACATTATATATTTTGATGAAATAATGTTATTCAAGCTTTGAAGGAGTTATTTTCGGTTTCCTCTCTTCTTCCATCATCTCTAGCTTGAGTAGATCGAGCTAGATCACCATTGTTGAAGGTATGAAGCTTTGAACGTTCCTTTTTGTCTTCAATATGGTAGATATGTTCGTGTTTATGTGTTTTAGTTAATCTGCATATTTAAAGACCCCATAATTTATTTATTTTAATCGTAATTGAGCAATGTAGATCTAGGAATAGGAAAAGCTAACCCCGGTAACCCGGCGGTCTATACCGGTTTACCGAGGCTATATTTAGAAAACCTAAAACTGGGATTCAATACAGCTACGTTGATCGACAGGTTTAATTAACAGTAGGTTAGATCTGGCCAATCTGCTTATTGTAATCGTAAACTGGCATGAAATACGAATAGTGAAGTATTAAGTTTGGACATAGTCTTGAATGGACCCTAGAAACGTGCTGATCAATGTCGACAGCTGTCTAGGCGGGTTAGAGGTATGAGTTAGCGCTCAAAATCGGCAATTCTAGATCTTTATGCGTATGGGCTATTACGGACCAATTAAGGAGGGTAGCTTGCGTATAGATTGTCTACTACCATTGTCGGAGTAGATAGGAATAGGAGTTGCACCCGTAGCTGATAATGATAATTAATACTAAGCTCATGATTAATTTAAGGAAATTATGTGGGGAAGTAAACGTAACAATTAACTAATCCAAGTTAGTGGATCGGTGAGAATAGGGGGAGGAATACCAAGTTTGTTTTGTTTTATGTTATCGTTGGTCAATGACCGCCTCTATATATGTTGCTTCTTAATTAGGTTAGAATCGTTTATACTTATAGTTGCATTGTCTCTGTGGGATTGACCTTGACTCGCATTTACTATACTACGATGTACCTAGTATTCTTGCTAGTAATATCGACGTTAGTGACTTACACGCGATCAACAATAAATTACATTGCAAGCTAGGAACATAAAGGACATTCTGTAGTGTTATTTGTTCACTAATGGCAACATCCCCTGTGCTAGAGACTTGGGAAGAAGTCCCATCAGCAATCTTTACAGTGTGTGGAGATTCACACTTGGTGATTTTGATAAAGAGTTCAGGGTTTCCAGTCATATGACTGCAGGCCCCTGAATCAACAAGCCATATATTTCTAACCACATGATTACTGGTATAGGCATTAAAGCACACATGCACCTGCATTAGCCATTGTTGCAGTCCCTTGAGGAGCAGTGGTCTGAAGAGTTTGAGCAGATAGAAGCCTTTTCAGAGCCTCAATTTGCTCTTTGCTAAACTCATTGTCAGACTTATGTTCCTCAATGGTAGCAAGTTTGGCAGAATTTTCATAATTCTTAGGTTTGCAATTAGGAGGCTTGCCATGGAGTTTCCAGCAAGTCTCTCTTGTATGGCTAGTCTATTTACAATGATCACAGACAGGCCTTGTGTTCTTTTGTTTCTGATTTTGATTGGACTGAGATTGTGATGTACTCTTAGTAAAAAGAGCACTGTTTTCCAGAGATGTATGAGGAGTATTACTACTCAACATGAGTTTCCTCCTACTCTCTTCATGTTTAACTTCAGCAAAGACCTCTTTGATAGAAGGGAGGGGTTTTTTTACTTAATATTCTCCCCCTCACATCATCGAGGTTGGAGTTAAGTCCCATCAGGAACTTGAAGATTCTTCTTTGATTTTTCAAAGACATATAAGTCTTTGCATCAACAGCAGACTGCCAGGAAATGTTTTCCAAGCTGTCAAGCTGCTGCCAAGACTTAGACAGCATGTTGTAGAACAAGGTGACACTGAGATCACCTTGATTCATAGCTTGTACCTTAGCTTCAATCTCATAAGTTGCAGAAATGTTTTCACTTTTTGAATATAACTCAGCAGCTCCATTCCATACTCCTCAGCAGTGTCCATAAGAATGAAGTTCTCAGCAGTATCAGAGGTCATAGACCCTAGAAGAATTGCCATAACTTGGTTGTTGTCAACACTCCACTTCTTGTAGTTGGGTTGACCTTTTTCTAGTGCTCTGCTTTCTCCAGTAAGGAATTCTTCCTTGTCCTTCCCAGTGATGAGAAGTATAATGGTTCTAGACCAATGGAGATAGTTATCACCATTGAGTTTATGAGTGGAAAATGACATTATAGAGGGTTCAGTGGTCCAGGAAGAAGTATTTGGGGCTTCTTCCCTTGAGTTAACCTCTGAAGAATGCTCAATAGTCATTTTGAAAAAAATAAAAGAGTTTTTGTAAGAGCAGTCTCTGATACCATGTAGAAATAGAGATAGATGGAGAAAAGAAGATGGGAAACTCTTTCTTATTGATTTAAAAGCTTATCGGGTAGATAAAAGAAGATTACAATATATAGGAAAGGCCCCCCCAACGGCTATAAAAAGAAACCCAACGGCTAATGAACAGTAAAAGCAGTTTACTGTTCATTAGTTTTATCTAGAAGAAAAAGCAAGAGAACTAAGGCCAAAAAGAAGATAATCTAGTACTAATTAGCCATAGATTAAGACAATAAACAATATAATACACCCATCTTTCAACATTTTCAATATAAGGACCGTAATTTCAAGAGGCGGATGACAGTTGTGTCATCCGGTACTATAGTTGAGACTTATGTCCTCATGAGTGGTAGATCCTTGGTCCTAATGTTGAGGAACAAAGTGTTATTAGATGTTGACTTCATTTTGTGATCTATTTAGTGACTTTTTTTTCATAGATTTTTTGGGTTCTGATGTTATAAATAGGTATGGACCTAATTATTTCCCTTGATATATATAATTTTATTACGATTTTAGTAATTATTGATTTCTAGCTAACAAGACTTTGTGATTCAAAATTTTATTTCGGGTCATAACCGAACCGTTTGGATCAAGATTTAATTATGTAAATTCGTGTAGATTGTTACATTTACGATTTTAATTTTCTTATTATATGAAAACATGATACTTAGTAGAAAATGAAATCAGATATACATTAAAGCTATCTTTAAAGAAACAAGAAATATAGGAAGGAAAAATCTTATAAATCATCTAAAAACAAGAGCCTAGCAGCAGAGTGCTTGAGCTTTTATTACATCAAAAGGGACATCGTTAAAAGAAATCCCAATAACACACTCCAATTGTCGTATATATATATAAACTACTACTAATCAAGAATTAAAACATTACTAAATAAAAAATATATTTGTAAACAGGAAAACAACATCATCATCTCTTGTTGACATATATTCCATCATGGAATTAATTAAGGAACAAGAAACTGCAATTTCTTCACTTCTTGTTTTCACCAACTCCAAGTGTGTTCTTCACCCCATCAATAGCTCCCTGAGCCATGCTCTTCATCTGCTCACCAGTCTGCCCACAAATATATATATATATTTTTTAAAATTTAAATGGAAAGAAGAAAAAACAATTTGGAAAAAGTTAAAAATAAAATAAATAATAATGAATTAATAAATAAAAACCTGTTGGAGAAATCCAGAACTTTGATCAGCTGCATTGGAAGCCTTCTCCTGAGCTTGACCAGCAGTATTTGAAGCTTTCTCCTGAGCTTGACCTGCTTTATCCTTGGCTAAATCTACATAGTGTCCAGCCTTTTCCTATTCATATATATTACCTCACATCATTAATTGCAGCATCATTAATTTATATACATAATATTGTCGAACACCATTGCCTAGCTAGGTTATATATATATATATATATATATATATATATATATATATATATATATATATATATATATATATATACGCGGTGGCGGACTTACATAGAACTAACGGGGGCAATTGCCCTCTTAATCCGAAAAAATTATCTACTAATATATGGAGATCCTATTGCGTTAATTTTTTATTTGTCTCTTTATATATATATTATATATATATATATATATATATATATATATATATATATATATATATTGTAGTTCTTGACACATGCACTAAAACAGATTACAACAAAGCTGATTTAAATTAGGCGGCTTCTATTGGGCATCATGAAACTGCTCACGACACCACGATTACTTTTGGCACTCTATAAATCATTCTTGATACCAAATTTAATATTTTTATTATTTGCACAACAAAAACGTCGGTGGAACTGACGCCCGTTCTCGGTACGAGCGTCACTAGACCGACGTTTGTGTTCCATTCCAACGTCAGTGACATTGATTTTACAGTTATAAATGTATCATAGGTGAAAATGTCAAACCCACTGACGTTGTGAGCGGAAAAAAACGTCAGTGGATCTGACGCCCGTAACGTGTTGTCAAAAAGTGATTTGGTGGTGCCAAAACGTAAATGAAAAAAAAAAATAAAAAATGGTGTCAATAATAATTTGGTGGTGCCATTAGAACTCGCCTTAAATTATTCTACTTATATTTCGGGCTATTATTTACACCGTGCTCGTTTTACCGGTTCACCACATTGTTTTCATAGAATCAACAACATTATGAAAATCGGTTTCGGAGTCAAAAACCGTCTTCCAAAAGATCGATTACATATAGTATGGTGCACGGTAGAGTTACTGATGGTACCTGAGCTTCGCCGTGAGTTTGGCCAGCATTGAACTGCGTGCTCGACATTTTTTTTTTTCTTTAAAAAATCGTTGAAGAGAAAAGAAGATTGAATTGATTGTTCTAGATAGTTTTCCTTTTTTGTTTTCTTATGAATGATTGAATATGAAATTACATTAAGCAATGCGGGTATTTATAGTTTTTCATGGTTTTTGGAAAATGATGACAACAAATTGTTGGATGATGAGGTACGTGGTAGGCAAAGCTTATTTCTCTGCCTTTGAAATGGACATTAGCTCTTCTGTGCGGCTACAAAGCAGATTGAATTTTTCTGATTTAGGTATTTTTCTCGTCCCCTAAAATAAGTGAGCTTTCTTGACGCCCGGACAGCGTAAAACTAGAGCAGTAACACATGCCTTTCGCACACGGTGCATCGATTTAGTGGTGAGTTAGACTATAATCTGACATGAAGATTAGTGTTCGAACCCCGCTAGGGGTACAAAAGAAAAAGAAAAAGAAAAGAGTAACACATGCTTTTCGCTAAGGAAATTTAATGAATAAACTCTTTCTATAGTTGAGTGTTGATATTATTAATGGAATATGTTATTGTAAAACCCCGAACTCTCATGTAATATTGTCTCAGAAGTTGAGTGTTGATATTGTCCCGGAATATGTTATTGTAAAACTCCGAACTCTCATGTAATATTGTCCCTTTTGTAAAGACATGTTTGACAGATAATGTGAAGTTTCTAATTTAAAGGGATGATTATGAAAATGTTTTAACAGATCCGATAATTAATGTAAAATATAAAAGATTGGATTTGAGTAAATTTGGATTAATACAAGTAATTTATGGATTACTTGTAAGAAGAATTATACAGGCCATATATAATTGTATTGTGTGTGTTAACTTTTTGTTGAAAGGTTTTTTTTTTTTTTTTTTTTTTTTGAGAGATTTTTTGAAAGGTTATTGTGTGTGTTAACTGAAAAGAAAAGAAAAAGATAAAGGCGGTTCATCAGCAGAGGAGGAAGAAAAAAAGAATATGTGATTTAAATTCATTCAATCCAAATTGTTGGTCGGTGTGTGATACACAAAGCCCAAAATGAGCACGCGAGTGATTGATTAGGCTCATATATCTGGGTCCAAGGGTCATTGGCCCATATGGTCCACATCCTAATAAGACGGGCCAGGCCAGGTATCCATCTAGCTCGACCCTCGCCCCATCGATATACATCATGGCAGGGACAAAGAACCGTCAAGATTGACACGAAGCCTCTACCCGCCCTAGTCGGATTGGCGGGATAACTTCATCCGGGAAAACCTCCTTGAGGACATCCCACTATAAGGGGCGAGTATCTCTGATGGGCGCCCTGCTCGTCCATCAACATACACGTTCGGCTCGTAGCTCGGACCCAGCCCGCTAAAGGTGACGATAGTTGATACACGAAGGCTTCCTTGAAGCCCAAGAATACATGACCAATCAGAGAGAGACACGTAAGTTACATTTATCATACCATTGTATATTCGTCTATAAATAGCGACATTTTGTACCGTTTGGAGAGAACACTTTTGAAAAAAGATAATAAAACTCTGCCCATTTATTTACACATTTTGACTTGTGGTTTTTCACCGCATCGGTTTGGCTCTGTTACCGGGAAACGACTTTCATCAAGTAATCCGGCCAGAAACAACCACCTCTAAATATTTCTTCATCTTTACGACGCAAAAAATCGTCAATGACTAACACCAGAGCCTCCGCCCTGGACGACGGACTCCCTCCCAAAACGTGAAAAGCGGCACGCATCACCACCATGATACCGGGGAGGACTGACGGGGAACACATACCCCCGCATCAGGTTCCGAGCGACCAGGGTTCTCATCTTCCTCTTGTGAGAGATCCTGACCAGCCTGATATAAGGTCCTTCTTCAACGAGAAAGCCAAGTCCAAGTAGATCCCGGTTGCAGCCACCGGCAAACTCAATAATAAGTGGCCTGCCGGAACCTCCCCATCTTTCGTCACTCCCCAAGCTCCTTCGGAAGAGGTCGATGACTCGGACAATGAATGTTATGCGGCAATGTTAACGGAACACGCCGCATACGTAGAAAGGATGGCTATGGTCAACCAATACCTCACATCAATGGGGAGACCTGTCCTCATAATTCTCGATTCCGTTCCACCTCTGGGAACATCTCGGACAGGCAAAGGGCCGGCACACAAGATAGCAAGCTCATCTGAACAACAGTCAAGGATGAGGGAGCCACCGCGGTTATGTGCGGATAAGGCTTTGGAAAAAAGGTCCGTCTGAACACGTTGATTAAAACTAAATTATGTCTTACAATTCCTCCTATTTAGTGATGATGCCAATACCCTAATTACAACAAAGAAAAATGATAAAGATAATGAAAACAAAACAAATTTCATATATATATATATATATATATATATATATATATATATATATATATATATATATATATATATATATATATATATATATATATATATATATCAATAATGTTCAAAATTTGTTCAAAGCTATTACAACTACATCCAGCACAAAAGTAAAGAAGTGTAGGTCTGCTGTATTAGTCTATGTCATGATCTCTCTTCTGCCGGTATTCCTTGATTTCTCTTTGCATGTCAATCATCCATGTGTTCTCAATTGTTGAGAAATCAATCCAACTGTTTATCATCTTCCAATAGTCCTAAGCTTCAGCAAGTGTCATTGGAACACCATGAAAAACAAAAGCATTTCAAAGATAATTATGCTTGAATTCATCCGGTGAATCTTATGCAGACAAACTCCTTAGCCTTTGTTCTTTTGTTTGTCATTTATCAGCACTTCTTGCTCTGATTCTTACATCAATCAGCTTTGCCTGCAAAAATATCTTTAATCCTTCCAAAAATGTCTTGTCCTTGTATGGTCTTCTGCCCTCATTATACAGTTTCTTAAATTACTTCAGCAGATCATCAGTTAATGCTACACTGCCAGGTCCAGTACTCCTTAACGAAGCAATTCTGCTTCATACTTCTTCTTCTGATAAACTCTTGCAGCCTCTTTTGCTTCTGCTGTTGTTCCTTCTTCTCCCTTATGACGCTCAAAATGATACACCTTACGGCATCAACATTTCACCCATTCTAACCTAAAAGTAGTTGTTTTCGGCCATTTATATGAACCATTTGTAGTGAATGTCATATGTCGGGTTCATGAGTCGAGTATTTTGCATTTAGCGTTTATATTCCCCTATTCGATATTATTTCGTGCGTTTTTGGACTATTTTCAAGTAATGATATTTGGTCCAAGTGCTTGGACGGATTCTGGAGGGGACTGGATAGAAGAATTGGGCCTAGGGTGTTCCAGAACCTTCAGTTAAGTCAGTAGAGTAGAAAAGGATGAAAATACCCCTGCAGTTGTATGGAGGGAAGCCACAGTCGCGAGAGGCCCAAAAGCTTCGGGAAACGCATTTTCTTGGACGAGGGGTAGTTTCTAGGCTAGCTAAGTCGGTTTATGTAGCTATAAATATGAGGCACCAGCCTCAGTTTTCAATGTACAATTTCTCCAAGACAAATACACTATACAATAAAATTCTTTTATTTATTTTCTTTTAGTTATTTATATTCTATGAGTTCTAGTCACAGATCCGACGGATTCGCCTCATATGGAGATATCTACGGATGATCTATGCTCTTCTTCGAGGGTATGATTTTTAGTCTTTTTCTAGATGTAGATCTGCCGTTGTTCTTATGTGATTAGTATGGTTTGATTGTTCAATTTAGTTTTAATTATGTAGTATTTAGTTTATTTACCCCATGTATGTATAATCTGATTCGTTGGTGAATAAATCATGAAATAGTGGTTGAGTTTTTCAGATCTGGGACGGTCTTTATCACTTGATCTGAATACCTAATAAATACTAGTTTATTATAATCTGCGCGAGCTTCGTCTGATCGACAGATTTAATTTACATGTTACTAGCCTCATCAACTATTTGCATGTCATCGTAAATTAGAATGAAGGACTTACAAGATGAAGTGGTAATTAGGACATGGTCTTGATCGATCCTTAGGAACGTGCTAGTCAGTCCACGATAGCTGCCTAGGGAGCAGTGGCAGAGCTACATACAACCAAGGGGGGCAACTGCCCCCTTGATCCGGAAAAATTACACTAATATATAGGGCTGAGCTTGGTCTGGTTTGGATCGGTTCGGTTCGGTTTTTGCCTATAGCTGGTCGGTTTGGGTCAGGAATTTCATCCCCCAAACCGAACCGAATCACTTGGAAAACCAATGGTTCGGTTTGAACCAATTTCGGTTTGGGTTCGGTTTGAACCGGTTTATCTATTAAATGGTTGTTCGGTTTGGGGTTCGGTTCGGTTTGCATATATCATAAAACCCAAAAAATAAGATCGGTTTGGATTGGTTTAAAATATAATATAATATATATATATATATATATATAATCGGTTCGGGTTCGGTTTGGATTGGTTTAAAATAAAAAAAACCGAAACCAAACCAATACATTTCGGTTCGGTTTGAAACCAAACCGAAAAATTCGGTTTGTATCGGTTTGGGTCAAATTGGTTTGGATCGGTTTGGATCGGTTTGGTTTTCGGTTTCTCGGTTTTCCTGCTCAGCCCTAGTAATATATGTACAAAGCATATCGATTGCCCCCCTTAAAATTATTATTTGCCTTTAAAAAAATTATTGCCCCCTTACCCGAGATCCTGCGTCCGCCCCTGTTAGAGAGGTCTTCGGTCTTGAGCAGGCTATTCCTAGATCTTATTGCATGTGAATTAATACAACCAACGAAGGAGGTTAATTGCATATAGGCACCTATTTTCCGTCCCATGTAAGTAGCGTAATATTAGGGGATAGCACCCGTAGCTGTTAAAGATCTAAAATTCACCACGGGGTAGATCGATATATATGTTGGGGGAAATAACTAATAACTCATAATTAGGAACTAATAACTTTAAAACTCATAGCATTGTGTTTATGTTTGTCTTTGTGATTGATTGTAACCATTGTTTCTTCTTTGCACCGTTGTTGGTCGTTGACCAATGTGACTGCTTTCAATCTTGATTCATTCATGTTTTTATGAGTATCTATGGGATTTGACATTGACTCTCCGATACTCTACTACGATAGACCTAGTACTATTGCTATTTGCTAGTAGTTCGCTATTGCACCTCACGCGATGATCAAGTTTTTTTGGCGTTGTTGCCGGGGGCTCTTGTCAAAAATACTTTTTAATTAAGATTGAGAATTTGTATATATTTGCGTTCCCTGTAAACTATTTTGTTTTCTGTTCATCGAGTCAGTTTTGCAGTCTATGAATATTTGAGTCGTAACAGGTTCTGTTGTGTTCAATTCTGGAAAATTTGACCTCAAAATTGCAAGAGCTGCTTCTGCAATTGTGAGCATTTTGGGAATAAAAAAGATCATTTCTGTTCGGTCAGAGTTGAGTCAGTAGTCAGAGTTTGTAAATTTTTGAGTGTGCCATGCGAGTGTAACAGCCACCGAGGCAAGTAACTAACTTTTCTTTTTCTTTTTGTGTCTTGTAGTACGCCATACGGAGTTCAGCAGCCAAACTCGAGAGATTTATACCTGAAATTGAAAAGTTAGCAAAAGAAAAGTGCAAGGAAGCTCGGGAGAAAAATGAGAGGCTGGAGGACGACGTGAGCTCGCACGAAGGAAGTGAGAAGGACAGAGACAAGTAAATTCCACCTTTGGAAGACCCTGGCGAGACATTGGCAGCAAAAAAGAGAACGAAAAAGAGTACAAAGGAGTGAATGGAGAAAACGGTGTCAATGGAGGAAGAAACAGATCAGTGGTAGCTGCAGACAGAAGAACTCTACAGAGCTATGCTCTGCCAACAATTGAGCAGTTAGTACCAACAATTGTTCAGCCAGAGAATACAGCTGAAATTTATCATCTGAAGCCTAATGTGATTCATATTGTGACAAATTACACTACCTTTTGATGACGGTTAAAATAATATATCATACGGCATCAACATTCTGCCCATTATGAGCTAAAACTAGTTGTTTCGGCCTTTAAATGTGAACCATTTGTGTTGAATGTGATATGTCGGGTTCACGGGACAAGTACTTGGTATTTTGAATTATTATATCCAGAATTGGTATTATTTTGTGTTTATTGGATTATTTACAAGTTATGAAATTTGGGCCAAGAGTTAAGGACGAATCGTGAAGCGAGCTGATAGAATGAATGGGCCTAGGGTATTCCAGAACCTTCCAAGATTAAGTCGGTAGTAGAAAATGGATTAAAACACCCTCGATTCAACGAGAGAGGCCACCGACTCATTGAGCAACCGAGAACCTTCCAGAATGTGTTTTCTTGGATGAGGGGTAGTTTTTAGGGTTAGCTAAGTCGGTTGTAGAACTATAAATAAGAGGCACTAGCCTTAATTGTAAAGTGTGCAATGTGCAATGTACTTTGAATATCACAAGTTTTATTCAACAAAAGTCTTTTCTTTCTTTCATATTTCTCTATGTTCTAGTCACAGATCTACAGATTCACCGTCTAGGGAGCGATCTATAGAGGGTCTGCACTCGGCTTCAAGGGTATGATTTTCCCACTTCGTATGCTACAAGGAATGCGAAAGTGAATCTAAATTCACTCAACAGATTTGGAAAACGAATTGACTGAGAAATCTAGGGTTCATCGGGGAGAGAAAAAATAAAACTGGGGAAATATTTTTTGTAATATTGATCTGAATAATGTCATTTACATCAGCAGAATAATTTATATACTAAATGTACATAGCTATAACAAACTGCCACATGGCATACAAGAAAGACAAATAAAATAATATTCTATCTACTATTAATATTGTAATACCCCCTTAAGATTGGCTGGGTAAGATGTAGACATTTGTCATTTTGAAGCAATCTATCAGGGAGTGGAAATTGGGCCCATCCAATAGCTTGGTAAATATGTCGGCGAGTTGTTGAAGTGAAGTGGCTGAAACGAAACGAACAAGACCATCTTGAAACATTTCCTGGACAACGTGGCAGTCGATTTCGATGTGTTTGGCATGTTCATGGAATATTGGATTACGGGAAAGATATATGGCGCTGACATTGTCACAATGCAAAGACATGTCTAGGAAAGGGCTGCTAAAAATCTTGTCCTAAGTAGCACAACCACTGTATTTCGCAAACCGCAGATGCTAAATATCGATATTCCACCTCAGTTGAACTTTTAGACATGGTTGTTTGTTTCTTGGACTTCCAAGAAACCAATGACTGAACAATAAACATGAAATACTTTGCTATACTGTGTCCAGTATCCCTGCAAATACCCTAGTCAGAATCGGCAAAAGCTGTAAATGTAATGGGAGTGTTAGCTGGGTAAAACAAACCCTTTCCTTGAGCAGACTTGATATACCGAAGAACCTGCTGTGCTGTGTGGAAATGGTATACAGTCAGAGCATCCTAAAACGACTCAATTGTTGAGTCACAAAAATGATATCCGGACGAGTAATAGTCAAGTAGAGGAGTTTCCCAACCAAACATCGATATAACATATTATCAGCCAATAATTCAGAATCACCATGGAATAAAGCAAAACTTTAGACTTCATTGGTGTGTTAGCACCTTTACAATCTAACATGTTAAAAATTTTAAGCAGATTTAATGCATATTTGCGTTGAGACACTACTAAGCCCGCACTAGACCTGGAAATTTTCAAACCAAGGAAAAACTTCAAATCACCAAGATCTTTGATTTTAAAAAGGTTGTGAAGATGGTCCTTGAGCTCATGAATAAGTTGCATATTATTTCCGGCCAAAAGTATATCATCCACATATGCTAAAGCAATCAAAAAATCTAAACCAACTGTTTTGATGAACATACTGTGATCATGGCAAGACTGTTTGTACCCAAAATCTTGGAGTGCTGTGGTTAGTTTATAATTCCATTGACGACTCTCATGTTTTAAACCGAAAAGAGACTTCTTTAGCCTACAAACTTGTGTCGGATTTAAGGTATTAAAACCAGGTGGAGGATTCACATATACCGCCTCACTTAAATCACCGTGTAAGAAGGTGTTGTTGACATCAAGTTAATGTATATGCCAACCCTTAGAGCAGCTAGAGCTAACAAACTATGGATTGCGGTGACTTTCGCAACATGTGAAAAGTCTCTTCATAGTCTATTCCTTGAGTTTAGGTGTTCCCCTTTGCAGATAACCTAGCTTTATAGCGTTCAACAGTCCCATCTGAATTGTTTTTGACCTTATCGGCCCATTTACATCCGATGGGTTTCTTTCCTAAGGGTAAATCTACCAGTTCCCAGGTGTTTGTAGACTCCAAGGCAGTTATTTCTTGTTGCATGGCCGTCTGCCACTCAAGACTCAAGATTGCTTGATTGTATGTTTTGGGTTCAGGGAATTTATCTAAGGCAGCAACAAAGGAAGAGTAGGAATTAGACAATTGAGTACAAGAAAGAACAAAATCTAAGGTATATGATAGGTGCGTTTTTTGGTTTGTGCACACACAAAATCATGGAAACGTGTTGGGGGACGTCTAGAACGAGTTGGTCTAACTTGTGGAGGAGGATTAGGGACTGAATGAGAATGAGAGGCTGTGTGGGCACCGTGCACGTGTGTTTCTGCTTGTAAGCAAGGGTCAGCTGCATCAGCAGACTGATGAAATGGGTGAAATCTAGGTCAAAATCAAAAGTATCATAGACATCAGAATTGGTGTGATCAAATGAGGCTGGCATGGGGATAGAAAAATCGGTTGAGGACTGTTGAAAACCTTGAATGAAGGGGGGAAATCAGCTCATGAAAAATGACATCTCTAGAAAGAAAAATCTCCTTGGTGAGTAAAACAAGTAGTACATAGCCTTTACTAGCGTCTGACATGCCTAAATGGACACAGTCCTAGATTTGGTGTCAAATTTACTCCTATCTCTAGTCAAGCTAGAAGCAAAAACCAAGCAGCCAAGAACCCTTAGTCGTGTTAAATCTGGAGGACTGTGATGTAACCTTTCATAAGGTGTGGACTCATCCAACAGTGAGGTAGGTGTGGGGTTGATGAGCCTCACATCATGCAAAATACAATGAACCAAATACATGATGGGTAGCTGTGCCTTAAAAAGTAATCATCTAACTACATTGAGGATATGTTGATGTTTCCCCTCCATAAAACCATTTTGTTGTGGTGTGGAAACACAACTTTCCTCATGAATTATCCCTTTCTCTCCATGAAATTCAGGCCACTTAAATTCTGCTCCATTATCTGACCTTATTACTTTTACAGACCTATTAAATTGTGTTGACACATAGGCACAAAAAACTCTGAATTAAAGGTCTAACCTCCCCTTTAGTTTTTGACAAAAAAAACCAGGTATAACGACTATAATCATCTACCATAGTCATGAAATAGTTTTTCCCATACACATTTGATTGTCTATAAGGACCCCACAAGTCCATATGAATCAAATCAGAACAGTTTTCAACACTAGTACTACTTAAAGGGAAAGATATGTTAGGAAATCAATCGAGTAGCAGCGGAATTTCAAAAATTGATTTCCTAATCCAGGATCGACTTCGTTTAAATATAAACGTATAAGAGAGGGGACAGTAATACTGCCCTGGTTGATCTAAAAGATCGACGTTTTGACCGTCCGGTAGGAGTAGATGTGCGCGAGCAGTCCACGTGTCCGGCCTCTACCAGTAATCCACACGAGCACCTCGCCGGAATCCCGCCAAGGATTGCTACAAGAAAAACTTGACTGCTAGGTCGACCTTTTCTCTCTCTATAATCTCTCTCTAAGAAGCTCTCTTATTTTTCACATGAACAATTAGCTCTTGGAATTATGGTGTACAAAAGAGCTAGCTAATCCCTTTCTTATATAAGAGTAGAAAGCGCCCCAACTGTGTCCCAATCTGATTGGGAGAAGCTTCCTAGTAGATTGAGGAGAGAGAAAACTTTTTTCCTAATAAAATAAGGAAAATCCCTTTGATTGATTTATCTCTTTTATTTAATGTCTTATATTAAATAAATCTAAGATATTGCCAATATCTTATATTGAATATCTTTATCTTATTACCATAATTCTTTTTTCCAAAAATCAATCAATATCCAATATTAATATTATGGTGATCTTATTAATTAAATTGCACAATCCAAGTGTATCCAATACACTTTGAATATGGCGCTCCCTTCCCTACAAATTTGGGAATTGAGATCTTCTTTAATTAATATAATACTATGATTAATTAATTTGCAAAATACATGTATATTTATATACACATATTTTCTACTTACATATCTAATATATGTATATATTTAATTAATCAACATAATTAATATCTTGTATTATATTTATTTTTTATAAATAAATACCATCATATTAATTTACCACTATAACCTTTATAGTATGAGATAAAACTTTCCTTATTTGGTCATCAACTATAACCACATTTTAATCCGGCTAGATATTCATATGCGTGTGACCCGACAGGCCGTAGACATAAGGTGAAATTACGAAAATGCCCTTCACATCTAACGATCACGATAGCGTCTAGCAACCCATCCGTGACCCTCAATCATCGGAAGAGACAATACGCAATGACTACTACCTTTCATGTGCTCGGTTAGCGTGTAAATAGAATCCTATTGCTGTAATAATATCCATACGGTCGTACGTCGAGTGTCAAGCATTAACGACCATATCTTATAATCTGGATATCATGCTCTCTCGAAGTAACTCATTTACTTCCACTTTGCAAAGATTCATGAGAGTAAGACATTCCTTATAAGAAGGCCCTTCGGATATTCACCCCTACCAATAGGGTACACAATTCCCGGACGACCAAACATGTATACTCCGCATGCTTCAGTATCACACCCAATCACTACTGTATGATGACCCCATGGTTAAGGGAAACCTCAATAGTGTCAAAGCATGACGATCCACACCGTGATGCCATGTAGACTCCGGTCCAAAAGATAATTACACAACTGTCACATAGTGTGAAACTTAACAGTGTAAGTGGGTCATTCTAACGTACGCATTCTCTAATACACGTCCACGTACAGTCCAGGTGTCTCTACACTTCGATAGACGAGATCTATCCCTGCCTTTAACGACAGAAGACATCTAATACGTGCTAACAGTTTGTACTATCAATGCCCTGTTTAATAGTATATAAGCCTAGAGACATTTAAGTATCAAACTTATTAAAGTGATTAGAGATCTCATCAACCATAATCGCCTATCATGGTTTCTCTATCACAGTTTAATACTAAGGACGTTATCATATAACATTTCATAATTTGTTCTTTGAAAAGAACAAATATATGAGAACAGAAAAGCCATTTATTGTATATGTATAATCATAAAGAAATAGTAGAAATGATCTGACCCGGTCGGATCCGGTCCAACCCGATTGGGTTTAGGACACTATTTCAACAATCTCTCACTTGGACTATAACCAATCACTCGCACACACAAGACATGCAATACTCACAACCAGCCTAGCCGTGAACAGATCGCTACCCATGGGGACTCAGACTATCTTCATATCATGCTCCAAATGACCAAGTCAAAAGGAACCGCCTCAACACACATGAATCTCTGATAAGACCCTGGTCCTTGATTCAAGCAATGAATCCATAATTATATCAGCTATATAGTGTATGTGGAAGAACCGAGTAAGGTTTAGTAATGAACCTCTAAGATGCACGTATTGCTTCAGTTGTGCTTCCAAGACACTACTGTGTTTTGGCTCAGTTGTAGAATTCACAGTGATTTCTTGCTAAGAACATTTCCAGCTCACTGTATCACTTAACCAAAGTGACTGCAACCCCAGACGGATAAATATAGATATACAGACGTGTATCCTGAGTCTTATGAATGCGAGTGGGAGCTACAGTCTCCAAGTTTCGATAAACTAGGAAACCATCCTTAACTTGTTTAAGGATATTCTCGACATTCACCAGATTCACTTTCATACTTGCTCATGACTCTTCAAAGACTATGAACATCTGGCATTACTTTTATGATGGTTCCTATCGCAGTAGCAAAGGAAACCTTCCACAAGCATCATCTTTCACATTACCTTTAGGACTAACGTCCTAACATAGATAGATCTTGAGAACACCAGCTAGCAGTATCTCCTGTCGCGATCTATGCTAAACTCTTTTAGCATCACATCTATATAGGTAAACTATAAACTAACAGCAGTTAAATCTATCACTATAGATTCTTATTTCTAAAAATAAGAACCGCTAATCCAAGTGCTTTCGTAAAGACCTTGAACTACCAAACATTGATTGACTGTGACATGGGATGATGATTCTCGAGAGATATATCCAATACCTTACTCAAAAATTGTAACACACTCCCACTATCCCTCTTGCACATTGGGCATATCCCTTCTTTTGACTAAATCAAACTTCTTTGATTATCAAACAAAGAAATTGTCTAGAGAAACTTGTTTGAGTCCATAAATGGATCTCGTGGGCTCAAATATCATGTTATCGTCTATGAACATCGAGCTGTTTGCCCAACGTCTTCAACACTATCATATAACCATGATACGAAGTTATAACAAGCATAGTCTGAATTGAACATGGCTCAGCTGGCACCACAAAGATAATTATAAAGTTTACACCCCGTACCCATTAGCCGTCACTATAGCCTTATGGTATTCATATTATGCATGTCACCCTTTCAGGGACATCCCCTCTAGATAAGACAGACTAGGTTCACAACCTGGTTGTCACTGATGGAATCTAATTCAGATATTATGGCTCCTGACCATTTCTCTTAATCTTGCCTTTCAAACATTCCTTCATAAGTCATGAGATATTCATTCTTCAAGTTGAACATACCAGCAGCATTTTCCGGCTTGAGGTTATCCACAGACTTATAGAACATTTGTGTGCACTGAGCAGTGTTCTACACCTCATCACTATGTGGCGTCTGCTCACGTTCCTATAGTTAAATCTCTCATTGTGGCTCTCAAACTCTTTTATGATCTCACTTACTCCCACTATCTCTTTTGGAAGAAATACCTCCTTTAGAAGACAACATGTTTGGAGACAAACATTTTGTTCTGCCGGAAAGTAGACAATATCTAGCGTACTTGCCAAGACATTCCACAAAGTTGCATATGTCGTACTAGGCTCCAAGCCTTTCTGACTTTGCCTATGACAACTTCAAATCATCAGTTAAGATATATTCGACATTATCCCCTTCCATATCTAATATGGAATTTATTCAACCTTATTCTTTGAAACTCGGTTAAGTATGTGTTTTGATTAAGAGCACTATCCCAAACCGGGTAAAGGATTCTTTACATGGCTTACGTCACAACTTTATCGTATAAAGTGTCGCTTACGTTTCGGAACTGCAATCCGATCGCGCATGTCAAAATGATACCCTTTTAGGGAGAATCTAATTCCCTTTCAGACGACTTTTGAAGATTAATTGCTAAGTTTCATTTATCTCATATTCGTACTAGCTTGAACTTTTCGGGCTTTCAGAATTATCGTACTTCAATAAGTACATTCAATTATTTCTAAAATAGTCCAAGAGAGATAAACAATTATTCTTGGTTAAATTTTCATAAGCCAACAAACATCAATATGTTTAGGCTCTAGTCAATTTTCTAGATTTTATAACCATTTTCATAAATGGGTATTTTAGTCGTCTTTGGATAAGATACGTATAACCCATATGGTTCATAATCATATGGTTCAGCATCATTAGAATGGCGTTTGATTACACGCTTCCCTTCCATAGAGACTATGTCTAGAACAACCACAAAATCAAGGATAACAGCCATATAAATGTTTAGTTGAGATTTCATCACTCACATCAACTATACGGTGACAATAATCTAGCATGTTAGATTCAGTGATTGTTCAACCTTATCGGAATAACATTTATTCCTTACAATTGATTTGTCCATTAAACCCTAACAGATAACTGAAAACATGTTCTTCATAAAAACCGGAACACGATAACATTTATTTAGTTCCTTTATCAGCTTACTAGATTCAAAATATGGTAAGTGTTACAACTTTTACTTCACCTTCCAAATATGTAATTAATCTTTCTAATTTAATCACACTCGTAGGATATCATATATCCGAGAGTTGACTTGAGTTTAGATAGATTTATCTCAACGTGCTTGCCTGAAATAGAGACTTCAATAAGTTCTCTTATTTAAGCACATGCCCTAACTTTCTATTTTAATCATTCAAGTGCTTGTAAATATTTCTTAATTTAGTCTTCATAATACTTAAGAAAAATCACAAGAATTGTGTCTTCAATTTTCTTTCATAAAGAAAATCTAACGTTTGTTAAAAAAGTCTATTTATCCGTTTGAATCATATTCAAAACATGAACTATTTGATTTACTGTCAAGCAATGATTAAAGAATTAAGTTGATACTTAAATCTTACAATTTTGAAAACAACATTTCCAAAATTCGACGTGGTCATCCTTATCCAACCATCTAATGGTTGAATAATCATCATCGTATGACGGAGTGACCAATTGGATATCGTTATGTCCAATTCATGAGCTTCCGTTAATAATTAAAGTCTTAGAGGACTCCATCAAATATGTAGCCTCCTTGCCTTCAACAGATGGTTGCACTTGCTGACGATGATTAGCAGTATATTCCATATGTCGCTCATACTGAATACACATTGAAAACGCCTCTGGTGATATTTGGCAGCGGTTTCATCAGAAAACCCCGAGACCTCACAGGTGCAAAACCCTCGGTTAAGCCCTTCATAAACCTAATTACGTACTCAGACTCTATATACCCTACGAAGGTGGGTATAACCTTGCAAGTCCACTTGATTTCACATTCGCAGCTAGGAATAGGCTTCAATATCATGATTTCGCCCATCACAAGCTTAAGACAAGCGAATTACTCTGTAATTGAGAGATTACCTTGTGTGATTTGGCTTATCTCCTATGGTAGATCTGATAGACGGAATGGATCCATATTCGTATACCTCTTGCGAAGATCCTACCAAATTTCGCATGCGGTATTCAACCAGAGCACGGTACGAGCAATAGGTTGTGTTACTACCTTCACGATCCATGACATAACCGTGGTGTCACACTGCTCCCACCAGAAATCAGTCTCTCATCTCCAATTGGCTTCGACAGCAATCCATCGACAAAACCTAATTTGTTTTTGGAAATCAGTATTATACGCATCGCCCTGCTCCACATGTGGTAGTTTGTGCCATCAAGCGGCGGATACACAAGCACCAATGCCGGATTTTCATTTGGATGAAGGAAATAAGGACTTGAACTCTCGATTTCACGAGCCTGCCTCTCTGCTGCCAGTGGCGGACGCAGGATCCCGGGTGAGGGGGGGCGATACTAAGGGCGAGTGTAAATTTTTAGGGGGGGCAAAAAAATACACAACATACATAATAGTGTATTTTCCGGATCTAAGGGGGGGCGCTTGCCCCCCCAAGCACTAAGGTACATCCGCCCCTGAGTGTTGCCATTTCAATCGGAAAATCAACTGAACAAGAAGGAAAAAAGCGGAACACGAAGAACTGAAAACCGAAGACGAAGATCTCAATCTTCTATCTCTGATACCATTTGAAAGTGAATCTAAATTCACTTAACAGGTTTGGAAAATGAATTGAGTGTGAAATCTAGGGTTCATCGGGGAGTTGGAAAACAAAATTGGGGAAATATTTTTGGTATTATTGATATGAATAATGTCATTTACATCAGCAGAATAATTTATATACTAAATGTACAGACCAATAACAAACTGGCACATGGCATACAAGAAAGACAAATAAAATACTCCCTCCGTCCCAATTTGTTTGGGACATTTTGGAACTCACAATATTTAAAGATACATCAATTAATAAGTTGTCTGGTCATTTAAAACTTGACTAATTTATCTTTTTATCCTTTTATATGTAGCATTATTTTCACAATATTTAAGGAGACCCCAATTAATGAATTGAGACAATTTAGGCAATTAAACAAAAACTTTAAGTCTATTTAGAGTTATGAGACTTATTTTTGGACAACCAAAAAAGAAATAAATTCCAAACAAATTGGGACGGAAGGAGTAATATTCTATCTACTATTAATATTGTAATAAGGAAAGAAGGGGATTTATATGATTATCTACATTATATTCCTAACCAATTAATACAATTTCTTCCAAAATTTCAAAGAGAAGAGTTAAAAGCAGTTTTGCACCCGGAACCGGTATACATGGGCGGACTTATAGAGGGGCAGGACCCCGTAAAATTTATGAAAAATTACTAAGATAACCTTCGCGTATTTGGTAATATGTAGCAATGGATGTAATATATAACATATGTTCTTATTAGAAAATTAGTTATGTGTTTAGTCTAGTGGTTAAGCGCTGAAACTATACTTGATTGGGGATGAGTTCGGATCCCTGTGGCTGCAATATCTTTGGTAAACTTATTTAGTATATAAAACTTTGGATTTTTTTACTCAAAATTTCAACACTTTTTTTTTATCAAAATTTCTTAATATTTTAGAAATATAATTGATATGACAATCCAAAAATGTCGAAACTTATTTACTATTAAACTTCGGATTTTTTTTAGTCATACTACAATCAAAAATTTGGAAACTTATTTACTATATTAAACTTTAGATTTTTTTTTATAGTCATTTAATATTTTTTTTTAGGAAATATTGTCATTTAATATAATGTCAATTATTAAGATGAAAAAAATATAGATAATATCGTTTTATAATATAAACCCTAATCAATTTTCTTATTTGTATCTAGGAGAATTTTTTTAAACATTTTTCCCGCGACAATTAATCTTTAGAATTCCGCCTCCCCTAAACCACAATTCTGGCTCCACCCCTACCCGTATACACTGTCCTCCGGCATTTCTCTGGTATTGGATTCTTGGTCTGGTGGTTTTGCTCTGATACCTATCCGTTTTTAACTGATTTGTCTCCCTTGAACATACAAAATATTAACGTAAATAATCTCAAGATTTCATTGATTCAATAATTGGTACATATACAATAATAATATATAATAGTTCAAGACTTTTTTTTTGGTCGAAACCGGATATTTTATTAAAAACAAAGAACTGTACAAACTGTACAAACAAAGCTAAAATAAATTACATATCACGAGAGACAACATCAAGGCCAAGCTAGTCTAAGTTCTCGGGCTCGACGAATAGCTTCTGAGATGAAAATCATCTTCGGGGGTCGTGAGGTATCCGGAACGTGGTATTCTTTATTACGCCAGTGCCAGAGGCTCATCACAACTTCACGGAAAAGGAATCTCCAGAAAGCGATGTTGTCGTGCTTGTACATGTTTATCTTCAAATAGGTTTCGAGCCAGGATGGTGTGTCATGGGCGGACGTGAATGACCTCCAATGGTGCGGATGAATGATTTGTTTCCACATGTTGTAAGTCCAAGAGCAGTCCCTTGCTACATGAAGACCGGTTTTAGAATGTGTGCCGCAGACGAAACATGTATCATCCTCACAAATACCCCTAGCGGCAAGAAGGCCCGCCGTTGGTAAAGCATCACGGTAAACCTTCCATAATAGGAGATTACCTCTCAGGGGCCTCTTGATTGCCCAAATAAGACTCCAAGTGCTACTCATCACCGCATCTTGTGTTTGGTGAATCTCGTGATAGGCCGAACTCACCGAAAATTTACCTGAGGATGTTAGTTTCCAAATGAAATTTCCAGCCTCATCAAAATCAACAGCACTGCGTATGGCGTTTGCAGTTGAGCAAATATGACGCCAAATTGTAGAGCAATTCGATTTGGGTGTATCCAAAGGGGAGCCGTACTTCGATTTTAACAATTGCACCCATAATTTCTCCGAAGAAGTTAGTAAGTGCCATGCCAATTTTGCTAGAAATACAGTATTCATGTCCCTAGCACTACGGATACCTAGGCCACCAGTAGATTTGGGTTGACAAATATGATTCCACGCAATTAAATGTAAGCCTCTCCTATCCGTTTCATGCCCCCAAAAGAAAGTTCGGATTATTTTGTCAAGTCCATCACTCACGGAAGCAGGGAGTCTTACCATTTGCATTTGATAGTAAGGCGTTGTGGAGAGAACTGTTTGAGAAAGGATAGCACGACCGGCTTTGGAGAGATTACGTGCCTTCCAGGACTGTAATTTATTTCGGACTTTATCAAGTATGCTTTGGAAGTCCTCCTTTCTCACTTGGGTATGATGCAAGGGTACCCCCCAGATATTTTTCAAGGTGGGTTGTGTGTGACATGCCTAAAGCAGCTTCAATGCGTGAGATAATATGCGGATGTGTGTTCGAGGACGTGGAAAATTTTGATTTAGCCACACTAACTTTCTGTCCCGAGAGGCTGTAGAAATCATTTAATGCCTGATCAATCACATGAGCCTGTTCAGCAGTTGCTTCTGAAAAGAGAAGTAGGTCATCTGCGAAGAAAAGATGAGAGATTTTTGGCCCTCCCCTAGACACAGCTATCGGTATCCAATCGTCCTGGTAGATCGATCGCTGGATAAGGCAGCTCAGCACTTGCATGACTATGATAAATAGGTAGGGAGCCAAAGGATCCCCCTGTTTTAGACCGCGACGGGGTTGAAAGCCTTCAAGAGGTTGTCCATTCCACATGATTTCAAGTAAGGTGCTCGAGAGTGAGTACATTATAATGTCTAGCAAAGAGTCAGTAAATCCCACAATAAGGAGAATATGGCGAAGGAAGTCCCAGCTAACTCTATCGTAAGCTTTCTTGAGGTCTACTTTGACGATCATGATCCCTTTCTTTCATTTCTTAAACCACATAGTATACAAAACTTCTTGTGCAATGATAATATTATCTGAAGTTTTCCTCCCCGGTATGAAGGCGCTGTGGCTATGGTCCGTAATTTTGTCAATGATCAACCTCAGGCAGTTCGCGATAATTTTGGTAATGATTTTTGCCATGCCATTGGTAAGAGCAATTGGCCATAATTGGGAGACTGGTTCCGGTGGCTGCACTTTTGGTATTAAAGTAATAAAGGTTCGGTTCATAGACGAAGGAAACTGGCGTTCTTGAAAGGCTTTGAGGACCCAAATGGCGAGAGAGGGACCGACCGTATCCCGTTCTGCTAGTAGAAAACCGGAGGAAAACCGTCAGGACTTGGGGATTTAAGAGCTCCCATGTCAAAAACTGCTGCTTTCACCTCCCCGGGGCTAACTGGACGATTCAAAAGCCTTTTGTCCGCATGGTTGATGGAGGGCTCGAAAAGGCCATTTGGTAAGGGCATGACTGGCTCAGCTGTGTAAAGGTCAATATAGAAGCGTCGTACCATATCTGTCAGCAAAGTATGATCACTAATCCAATTACCGGAATCATCTTTAAGGTATAGAATTTGGTTGTTGCTTCACCTGCGTTTAGTAGAGATGTGGAAATACCAAGTGTTCCTCTCCCCATCTTCAATCCAATTTAATCTAGAATTTTGATGCCAGAAAATTTCCTCCTGAGAGAGAATGTCTTCGTATTCCTGCACTAGTGATTTGTTTAAATTTGACAAAATTCGTGACGGGGCCTTCGACAAGGCAAGTTGAATTCCCGCGATCCTGGCTTTGCAATGTTTCTTACGATAAAAAATATTACCAAAGACAGACCTATTCCACTGCTGAGCTTTAACACCAAAATCAGAAAGTGCAACATTTAGATCATCATCAATGACACACTATGCGTCTCGCAAAAAAGATTGGAAGTGAGCTTGTTTCAACCAGCAAGCTTGGAACCGGAAAGTCTTATCAGAACATACCACAACCCAAGAGTTGTCCAAAGCAAGGAGGATAGGGTGATGATCCGAGTGTGCACGAGGTAAATGATAAATTACAGAATTTGGAAAGCTATTCCACCAATAAGAGTTACAGAGCCCCTGATCAATCCGTTGTTCAATAACAGTGGAGCTATGAATAGAACTAGACCACGTGAAATGAGGGCCGTTAAAGGGAATTTCACAAAGGTTAGCACTACTAATTAAGTCACGTAGCCGCTCTACAGAAGGACCAGTTACAGGTCGTCCCCCCCATTTGTCATCAGCATGAATTATTTGATTCAAATCTCCAATAATACACCAAGGTACAAGGATGAAAGCATATATATGTTGAAAAAGATCCCAAAGTTCATCTCTAACATTGGGGGTTGGGGAGGCATAAGTAAAAGAGATGATCCACTTTACCATATTTTGGGAAGTAGTAGCCATCACCATAGTTTGATCCGTGGCATATAATAGTCGGAGATTGATGAAAGACACATCCCAAAAAACCCAAAGGCCTCCACTATAGCCTCTAGCTTCAATCGCAGCCATATTGGTGAATTTGAAAGTTGAAGAATGCGGTCTGCTTTAGTACTCGGACTTCTAGTTTACATAAAAAAGAGCACTGACGGTTGGTATTCCAACAAAAGAGTCTTTAAATGGTGGAAGAACTTAGGAGAGCTAGCTCCCCGGCAATTCCATGAGAGGATCTTCATTGGTGTTCGGGGTGGACGTCGTCGGGAAGCCCAGGGGCAGTAACAATTAGTGGGTCTGATTGCGGCAAGGTATCTATAGTGTCCATAACAACCGAATAATCGGGTGGGTTTGCTTTGACATAGGCCGAATCCAGTTTATTTGCATTCTCCTCCGCAATAATTGCATCAATAGTCATAGCTTCACCTAGAACCCGAGACGTAGTTTCCAGTCGATTTAAAGAGGGATTGGTACATTTGTGATATCGCTGAGAGGTACATGGGGGGAACCAGAAAAATGAACCGGAAGTGGGGGAAAGAGTCCTGCTTTGGGACATACGGCTCCTTAGTTTTTCTTTGGGGGGCCTGTGTTTTAATTGATTTGAAGCACGAGAGGAACTTCCACGTCCTCTACCTTGGGTGGTTGAGTTAGGGTCTCCACGGGTGGTTTGGCGGACTGAAGTCCTAGCATTAAACTGCGGTATATTCTGGAAGTGTTGCTGCAAGGTGTGGACCGGAGTCTCAGTTGGTACTTCAGCTTCTTCATCAATAAGAATAGAGTAGCGGTTACTATTCGGCCTAGGTTCTAGGGGTTGCTGGGGGACATAATTGCCAACATACTGAGAGGCGTGGGGTGTAGGTTCCGGATTATTGCCTACAACAGCTGGAGGGGTTGTATTAGAGCTGGTTCATTGGGTGGTGGGCCTTCTCCTTCGGTTCAATGCCAACATCCAGGGGCCAAAAGGGCTAGAATCAGTTGGTGCATTAGCCTTAGCAGGAGGTTGTTCTTGTGTTGTATCCATGTCCTTTGATTTTTGAGGACAGTCCTCAGTTTTGTGACCGTAAAGCCCACATTCAAAACACACCATGTGTAGGCCTTCATATTCGATCTTGTAAATCTTATCGTTTAGCATGACAGCAACCGGAAGGAGCTTATTGAGTCCACCTCGACACAGACTCGGGCATACTTACCTCTTTGGTTACGAAGAGATGTAGCATCCACCTTGTTTGCGGTACCTATGCAATTCCCTAGATGGAGCAGTGTCTCCTTTTCAAAATATTCAATTGGAACCCACGGAATTCGGACCCATATCAACGTGGAGTGAATGTTGTCATTCGAAGGATGGAAAGACGGATTCTATTTAGAGATGGTGATCTCGATGTGCTTTCCTCTCGCCCACATATCTGTTAATCGGGCATGGAGGGCTTTGAAACTCATATTACGGCCAACTCCTTAATGATGAGAGCACGACGCCAAGGTTGCCCCAGCTTCTGCCTAGTGTCCAGCGGGATTGAAACCTTGTTTACACCCGTCATGGTAATCGGGGTCTTCTCAGCAGTTTGTTTATGGTAGTACTCAGTGAATTCGAGTATATATTCTTCGGGTTCATCTACGCTGGTGTACAATTCCGGCGGTTTATCAGAAGGGCGAAGCAGGTCAGCCTCACTTTTCCGGTTCCATACCGATTCCCCTGCAGCTGGAGAGGTGGATCCTCAATTGCTCTGCGTTTGAGTTGACTGGCAGACCGGAGGAGAAGATCTTGTTCCTCATCCGAGGCCGGATGAGGCATTTGGATTGACGGGATAGAACGAAGCAGACGATCGGGGGATGCAGTGGTGGTGGAAATCACCGACGGCGGCTAGGTTTTTTTTTTTATTTTTTTTTACAAATTTATTTCTTATTATAATAGTTCAAGACTTAGCCACCAAGTAATTCTAGGGTTACAAGATAAATACAATATTAACATAATATTTAAATATGTGCAATATTATCTTCAATACGCCCCCACAATCCCACGGGAAGAGGTTGGACGTGGAGATTGGCCTTAAGTTGAGCAAAGCGTGGATTCCCTAAAGGCTTGGCAAGGACATCCGTGAGCTGATCTTTTGAGGAGATAAACGTGACTTGAATAGCTTTGGAGGCGACAAGCTCTCGAAAATGGTGGTAGTCGATTTCAATATGCTTCGTGCGAGCATGGAAACAGGATTACCAGCAAGGTACGTAGTGCCAATGTTGTCGCACCACAAGACATGAGGTTGATGGAGGGGAACACAGAGCTCAGGAAGCAATTGAGTTAGCCACTGAAGCTCAGAGGTTGTGAGAGAAAGAGCCTTAGATTCAGCCCAAGAAACACACAATAAGCACCAACAGAGCGATAATAAACCGAATCAACGCCCAACCAGCATCAGAATATGCTTGGAGGGTGAGTTGAGACTGGCGTGAAATGAAAAGACCTTAATGGATTGCTTAAGGTAGCGAAAAATACGCTTGACATCAACCCAATGGTCATCAGTGGGGGAGTGCATGAACTTACTGACTTTATGGACGGCAAACCAAAATCAGGGCAAGTAAACTGCAGGTATTGGAGACCACCAACAATAGTGCGATAAAGAGAAGGATCATAAAATGGAGTACCGGTATACTGAGATAAGCGGCACTTGGCTACCATGGGAGTAGAACACGGCTTGGCCTTGTCCAAGCCATCCTTTTGAAGCAACTGGAGGATTTTCGAGAGATATAAGCCATCTGACGTAGGAAGAACTTCAATACCAAGAAAATAAGATAGAGTGCCAAGGTCTTTGACCGGAAAGTGCCTGCCTAAGTGGTGAATAACCGCATCCACAAGAGTAGACGAGGATCCCATAATAATGACATCATCCCTATAAATGAGAACATAAACACGATCATGTCCCTTGTGATAAACATAAAGAGAGGAGTCGGCCTTGGAAGCAAGAAAACCATAAGAGGAGAGAACCGAGGTAAACCGAGAAAACCATAAGAGGAGAGAACCGATCGTGTTTATATGAAACAACCAATGAAACGCATTGTAATAGGCTTCACAATGGGGCTGAACGTATCATGAAAGTCAACTCTAGCTTCTTGATGAAAGCCCTTAGCGACAAGATGCACTTTATAGCGCTCAATGCGACCATCTGCATGATGTTTAAAATGATACACCCATTTGTTGCCAATTAAATTCATATTAAAAGAATAGGGGACAAGTTCCCAAGTATTATTTTGAACCAAGGCATTGATCTCATCTCACATGGCATCACGCCAAACACGGTGTCTAACGGCTTCAGAATAACATGTGGGTTCGGTAGAAGAGGATTCGGATAGGAGAGCTTTGGGTAGGGGATACCGGTTATAATTGGGTTTTAGAGCCTTGGGTTTGAGAGATTTAGTCTGGGAACGGACCATTTGCCGAGAAGGAGAAGCCGGGTCAAGAGGAGAATCAGTAGGAGAGTCTGTAGTAGGGGAACTCATGGCCAGGGAAGAAGATGAGGGGGAAGCGAGCGGGGAAAATGACTCGGAAGGAGGCTCGGAAGGAGGCTCGGAAGGAGATGGAGAGGGAATCAGAGGAGGATGAATAGGGGCCGAGATAGGCGGTGGAGCCAGAGTAGAGGGTAGAGGCACTGTAAGAGAGGTAAGCGTAATAGTGGAAGGAGAGGGGGTGTAAGGAAATGTGTGTTCGTCAAACACAACGTGACGAGAGATGTATATACGACCAGATTGTAGGTCAAGGCATTATAGCCATGATGAGAAGGACTATATCCCAAGAAGATGCAGGTTTTGGAACAGAAGTCCATTTTGTGAGGGTGATAAGCGATGATGGACCATTTCATAGGGAGATTTGTTGTTAAGGACACGGGTGGGAAGGAGATTAATAAGATAGGTAGCCGTGACAAATGCATCCTCCCAATAAGACAGTGGAAGGTTAGACTGGGCTAAGAGGGAGAGACTGACCTCAACAATTTGGCGGTGACGCCTTTCAACGGCGCCTATTTGTTCGTGGGTGTGAGGACACGACAGTTGCTGGTCAATACCAATAGAGGCAAGGTATTTGCTAAGGCGTTGAAATTCCCCTCCCTAATCAGTTTGCATGGCTTTGATTTTTAAATTAAATTGGTGTTTGACTAAGGACTAAAAATTAGGAAAAACATTTTCAACATTAGACTTCCGTTGTAAAGGATAAAGCCAAACAAATTTTGTATAATCGTCCACAAAACTAAAATAGTACCGAGAACCATAAATCGAGGGTTCAACACAAGGACCCCAGACATCTGAATAAATTAAATCCAAAGGAGAAGAAGAAGTAAATTGCGACAAAGGTAAAGACTGGCGGTGACTTTTAGCTATTTGTCAGGCAGCACAAACAGTGGCTGGTGATTTATTTAAATCTGAAATATTATTATGACGCAAAACTTGACTAAGGACCAGAGAGGAGCAATGACCAAGACGGCAGTGCCACGGGGAGGAGGTGTCATAGCTGGGGACAAGAGCACGAGCTGGAAGTGTGGAATATGAGCTGGAGAAGTGATAGAGACCATTCTTAAGGTAGCCTCTATGGTGGATATGGCCCGAGTAATCCTTCACAAGAAAAATAGAAATTATGAAACTCAAAATATACAGAATTATCGTATGCAAACTGATGAACATATAATAAATTTGAATGTAAAGCAGGTGCAACAAGTACATTGTGCAACATATAAGATTTAGTCGGGGTGGATAAAGTAGATGAACTGATATGAGAAGCCTTGCACGGGACTGAGATGCGAAGCAGGTTTCAATGGTTGTCCAAATTTCCGACGACATTGATGCATGATAAACCTGCATCAATACTTCTTCCGATAGAGATGACGTAATTGTGCTCAAAATTAAGCTGTCATGTTGCACCCAAGCATCATACAATGGATTTGACGTTTGTTGGCCCTTATCATCCATAATAGTGGCATGAGGAGGCGGAATTTTGCCATTGACATACCCGAAAACACATTGGCCTCGTAAATATGGTAGGATTTGTGCTCTCTATAGATGATAATTTTGACAGGTTAATTTGATAATATGGATAGCAGAAGAAGGGTGGAACGTGGGAAGAGTAGGGGAGGAGGAGGAAGAACCACCTGTGGCTGTGGTGGAGGAATCGGAATCGGCCATGGAGAAAAGAAGATGCAGACGAAGTGATTAGGGTTTTATGAGGGAAGAAGAAGAAGACGTGTTTGGTGTGTGTGCAAAACGAGATCAATTTTTGGTTTGATACCATATTGACGTAAATAATCTCAAGATTTCATTGATTCAATAATTGGTACAGATACAATAATATATAATAGTTCAAGACTTAGCCACCAAGTAATTCTAGGGTTACAAGATAAATACAATATTAACATAATATTTAAATATGTGCAACATTATCTTCAATACAAAATATATCAAAAAAAATGTATGGTAGAATTTTATTTTCAGTCTATTAATTGTATGGTATAATTTTATTTTCAGTATTGGCGGCATTGATAGCCTTGCACAAGAAGCAAATGCCGACTAGAGTAGGGTATAATTATTGTAGTTATTTCTGATTATATCTCCAGTGTAATAGCTATATAAACATTTCATTGTACTACGGTTTATTTAATGACATACAACAATATTTTACTCTAATATGGTATCGGAGCAGAACAACTCGTCTCTCACGAATTCCTGCTCCGCATCAAATGGTTACTCGATCCAAGACAAATACTCTTTAACCCAAACATCTTGACCCTGATTTCACCTGTTACCCCCTTCCTAAAGCTCTCACAGCCACCACCGATGCTCTTGAGCCTACCTCGGTTACCGAAGCCTTGAAACACCGTGAATGGAGGGATGCCATGAGAGATGAGTTTAATGTTTTGGTCCAGAATGATACATGGAACCTTGTTCCGTATTCTCCGTCTCAGAATCTTCTTGGTAATAAATAGGTCTTCCGCGTTAAAGGACATGCAGATGGTCATATCGAGCGTTATAAAGCTCTTCTTGTTGCTAAAGGCTTTCACCAGGAAGCAGGTGTTGATTTCTCAGATACTTTTAGTCCGGTTGTCAAACCGGTCACTATTCGTACACTTTTATCCCTGGCAGTTTCACATGATTGGGTTGTTCGACAAGTTGATATTCAGAATGCGTTTTTACACTGGTTTCTTACTGAGGATGTGTAGATGCAACAGCCACAGGGCTTTCGCCATCCTAATTATCCTAATCACGTTTGCAAGCTCAAACGTAGTCTTTATGGTCTTCGGCAGGCACCACGTGCATATGGTTTTCTAGATTCACTGATGTTCTCTGGCAGTTTGGCTTTTGGCCCTCGACGGCTGACACCTCTTTATACATCTATCGTCATGGATCTCACTCTATTTTTGTCTTAATTTATGTTGATGATATTTTGCTTACAGGTACATCTGGCGATCTCGTTCAGCAGACTATTGATTATTTATCTTCCCACTTCCCGGTTAAGGAACTTGGAACATTATCTTATTTTCTTGGTGTTGAGGCACTCTCTACTCCTAAGGGCCTTCTTCTGAGCCAACGTAAATATATATACACTTTATTACAGCGTGCTGGCATGACAACGGCCAAGCCGTGTGTCACGCCCATGGCCTCTAACTTTCGTCTTAGTCGGCTTGATGGTTAGCCGTTCTCTGATGCATCTCTTTATCGTAGAATTGTTGGTGGTCTATAGTATCTTGGCTTTACTCACCCTGACATCGCTTTCACTTGTACAAAGTTAGTAAGTTTATGCATGCCCCTCGGGATACGCATTGGGCTGCTGTCAAACGTATTTTGCGGTATCTCAACCATTCCATCTCTGATGGTCTCCTTTTGACACGCTCTCCCATTCCATCCTTGTAGGCCTTCACTGACGCCGATTGGGCTTCCGAACCTGATGATCGTCCTTCTATTGGTCCTTACTGTATCTTTCTTGGCTCCAATTTAATTAGCTAGCGCTAAGAATAGGCCATTGTGGCTAAAAGTAGTACCGAAGCGAAGTATAAAGCTCTTTCCCATGCCGCTGCCGAATTGCAATGGATCACGTTCTTGCTTCGTGATATGTCGATTAATCTTCCTCATCCTCCTACGTTGTGGTGTGATAATGTCGGTGCCACTTATCTCACGGCCAATCCCATTTTCCATGCTCGTATCAAGCATATAGAGATTGATTTCCATTACGTTCGTAAGTTGGTTGCCCTCAATAAATTGCATGTTGCTTTCGTTTCCTCCAAAGATCAAGTGGCCAACATTCTCACCAAGCTGCTTGGCCATGTTCGATTTGAGGATTTGAAGGCCAATCTCCATGTTCATTCCATTCCCATGGGATTTCGGGGGCGTATTGGCGGCATTGATAGCCTTGCACAAGAAGCAAAGGCCGACTAGAGTAGGGCATAATTATTGTAGTTATTTCTGATTATATTCCCAGTCTATAAACAACTCATTTTACTACGGTTTATTTAATGAAATACAAAAATATTTTAGTCTAATATTCAGTTTATTAATCCCAGTTTTTTTAATGGCAACTTTTATTAAAAAAAACATTGGTTTAACAATAAGCTAAAATAGAGTACAGATAACAGAAAGCTAACTCAAATATTTGTTTCATCGTTCCCTCAAAAAAAAGAATTTGTTTCATCGTAGTCATTTCTCATTTAGAGAAAGTATGATGACGATGCTAGAAATCGTCGGGTATAAGATCCGGGTCTAATACTCTAGAACGACTAACCAAGAACCGTTAACAATGGAGACGGAGGTTATGACGTGATTTTTACTGAGCCTAAGAGTAAGTTTCTCCCAAGTTGCCTACGTATCCAATCTATTTAATTGGAATCAAGTCGTTCGTAGTTCCATAGGGTTGTTTATATAGGGAGGTGTCTCGCCCTTGTCGTGTTAGACAAGTATAGGATTCTGAAACCCTAAGGATTATTACGTGTCAATCTCCTCCCTAAGAGATAATTAGGATAGAGATCGGCGTCCTATAATCACGGGATTCTTCTCATCTTTATCCTTTTATCTAGGCACGTGATTGAATTGCCTTTGTAAGGGAAAGCCCTGACGTCCTGCATCAGGTTCCTCAGACCGTCTCGACTAAGGTTACCCGACCCTTGATGACCGAGCCGCTCAGTGGTGGTCTAGTCGGGCAAAACGTGGATCGACCTCCCGCCTGGGGTAAAGCTCAGTCTGTCCGGGTCCTTTGGCCCCAATATTCTTCCACATAGTTATTACACGACCACTCTTTGAATGGCACGTGGCGAGGTTTACTTTATCCCTCATCATAAGCCCCCAAGGTCTAACCAGACCCCGTCTGGGTTGGGCAGACCTGACCTAGCAAGGACGCAGTTCTGTCTTTTCACCGAGTCAAGGTTGGCATCGTCACGTGGCTGCGTTATTAACTAGTTATGACAGACACACAAAACGAAGTGTTTTTCTACACACTAATGACGTTTGGTTTTCCCAATACCACCTTTCTTGGGGGTTATAACCCTTCTAGTCTCATCACCTCCCTTCAGACATTACTACACTCCATTTAAGCCCAGGATTGAAGTCGGATGCTTGCTAATCTAACCCTCAACCATTTCAGAACAAGTAAGCTCTTTGTACTATGTTTATTTCGATTTTCTTCATAGTTGATGAGTGAGCCTATTATCCTTACTGATAGTTCGATTGAAGCTCTATTCGAATCTGAACTAGAATCAGAGTGTGAGTCTTCCCAATTTAGGGTTGAGCCTGAAAAACCTATTCTTTCGCCGGTCGGAAATCCTGTTTCCAAACCTCTAATCAATCGTAGGGAATTTGAACACTTGGTTCTAGCCCCCCCAGTACGATCCTTTATACACCGGTCCTCATCGATCCTCTGGTACTTTCAAATTCGTCCTAACCTTAAAAGCACACATGGCCTTAAAGTCTTAGGCCGCCTGTCACGGGATCGACTCCAAACTAACCCATAAGGATGTAACTTCCATTTGCAAACAGTACAATCTGGTGAATCCCCTGTTCAAGCCCACACTTCATGGTTCCGCGCTTGCGCCTATCGGCCTCCGGCCGGCTACTGTGCCATCTACAAGGAACAACTCCTCTATGGTTTAAGGTTTCCCATTTGCCTAGCTCAGTTGGCCGTCTTGGAGCATTATAGGTTGGGTCTGGCCCAAATAGTTCCGAATGGCAAAAGGGCGATAGAAGGATTCGCCATCTAGTGTCGATGTGCCTGCATCCCTTTCACCGTCAAGGCATTTCGGCTCTTTTATCAACGCAAGCAGGTCCCTGGACAGGCCGGATATTACTGCTTTCCCCGCCGATGTGATTTTATGTCTTACATTCATTTTAATGAACCAGGGGAAACTTCCTACAAGGGTTGGAAGTCTAGATTTTTCTTTATTTGTCCGGAGGTGGAGGTCAACTTGGGTAGATGGAATTCTGCTGACCTGGATAGCGATCCTCGGCCTACGGATGTGGACAAGAAACTGATCGACGACATCCGGAAGAGTGGTTTTTATCTTGGTGCGAAGAAATTTTTTTCAAAGTTCATCGAATCGGCTCAACTACCGACTGCTGGGCCTGATCCTTATAGGGAATTAAGTAGGGCGGAGTATAGAAATCGTAGGATCTTTACTTGTTGTTTTTCATCTGCTTTAGGGTTTATAATGGACCAGTGCTAACTTCTCTATTGTGTTATTGCAGTGGCGAATTTCGCAGAGCTATTTGCTGACGTGGATGAGGAAGAAGAGGTTCTTGTCGATGCGCATCTAGAACAAGATTCTGAGAAGACTGAAAGTTCCGACCTGGGTGCTCTTCGGTCTGCCGGGAAGGTGCTGAATCCTGAGGGTATCCGGATCCTGTCTGGTTTTCCTGAGGATGATCCTACTTTCTCTTCCCGGGCCGCTCTGGTGGATGTGGAGGATGCTGAGGAAGAATGGGAAGAGAGGGAGGAGTTCCGGATCCAGAAGATAAAGCAAATAGTGATCGATGATACCCCGCGGAGGGGTAAATCCAAGAAAAAGAAGACCGTCCATCGTCCCATCGAGGGGATTGAGGACGTTGATCCTGAGGATGAGCCGTCCGTGGGTCAGGGGCGTCTATCCGTGCTGTCTTACCAGGACCTAGCTGCTATGGTACGTTGTCTTTGGGGACTTGACCCTATACGCCATATAATTTTATTTTTTATCTTATCGATTACCTTTTCAGGGAGCTCAAATTGGCCAAGAATTTCTACACAGGCTCGTTGAGTCGTCGGCCACTAAAGAGGCTCAGAGGAAAACTATCGAGGAACTGCTAGCGAGCCGGAAGAAGTACAAAGAGTCATCTCAGGCCAAGGATGAGGAGATCAAGACTCTGCAAAAGGAGCTCGAGGAGGTCAAGACATGGTGTACAACAGAACTGCAAGCTGCATATGACAAGTACACGTCTGAGAACTCTGAGCTAGGAGATTTTGGGGAGATTTTGCATCATTAAAACAAAAGAAAATTTATAAAACCTATACTACCATGCAAAACTACCTCCTAACCGGCCGAATACCGGGTAGTTGCTAGTAAAGTTGGATAAGTACGGGTATCGATCCTCAGGGAAAAGGGATATTGAATCTAACGTCATTAATTCCTCTTTATTAAAACACATAACTAATCCTAATCTAAAACAGAAAATAAACTGGACAGAGGATTGTTAATCCAAAGCCAGGAAAGATAATTGCGAACAAACAGAAAATAAAACTATATCTATGAAAGCAATAAAACTAACTAACATTGAACAAACATGAACAAACCATGATCAACCTATTCCCAACAACCATCACCCCACCGAAAGAAACAAGATTCACACACATTCATTCACAAGTTATCTTGGATTATTATCTTATCTAAAGAAGCGTTTCCTCTTCCGATTTAACACGCCATTAATTAGTTTACCTTCCGGTCTTAACTAATATCGATACAAATCAAAGATACGGATTAAATCCTAATCTAACAACATTATCCCTCAACTTCCGTTTGTTGGAATAATTATTGTCAATCTCCCTCACGATAATCTAATGAATCTATTAACTTCCGTTATCTAAATTCGATTAACATGCGGCATAAAAACATGAAAGAGAACAAGAACAACATAATGAATTAAACACATGAAAAATCCTATCTTTCCGGTAACGGTGATATCCCTCAATTCCAATCTAAGATAATCTTGCATCGAATTAATCAAATTGTGATCCTCTCGTAAATCTAGATATTTAACCTACGAACTTCCGTTATGTATAGATTAAAGATCTACTCTTTCCTATGGTGATCTAAACTACACCGACTTCCGTCATACGGCGACATCAAATCATGCAATCATCTTCCGATTTATATTGCAAGATACAAATAAACATAGAAAAGAAACAATTCGAATTAAAACTTACAAAACATCCATCGAAAAAGAATTAAAGTTGCAGCTGGAAAGAGGGAGCTTCAAGGCTCATCCATGGCTGCTCAACTTCATCATCACTCGAACAAGAAGAAAGAAAAACGAACTAACTACCTAATCTAACTAACCTCCGGCCGACCAAGCATGGAGCTTGGCCGGCCGGGCTGCTCTCTCGCTCGAAATTTAGGGTTCAAGAGAAGCTGGGGCGTATTTGATAATGATTAGGGTCGAAGAGAGCTGCTGTATTTATAGAAAATCGAGGCGGTTGCTACGGTAACGGTGCCGGACGCCCGTTTGAAGATCCGGACGCCCGTCCACTATTTTCAGCAACAGCATCCAAACTTGTAACTCTCATATCTCGGGCCTCGTAAGTCGGAATGGAGTGATTCAAAATCCTGTAGAATCCTCTCTTCAAGCCCTACAACTCTTCTCTTGAGGTCGAGAGTCAAATCAGTTTATATCATATCAAGAACTGCGTCGGAAGGTCGTCACTACCCGGAATCCTGATTTTCCGACATTTATCTTGCTTGATTTCTTTTCCACTCGAATTTATCTCTTTAAAATCATCCTTTCCATCAACAATGTGTATCTACAATGTAGGAAAAACATACCAAAGCATAACGTATTTCCAAAATAACATAAAATCACAATTTAAGCACATAAATCGTTACATTTTGCAATTAACCTATTAGAAACACCATTTACTCAATTAATCGATTATAAGCTCGATTTCTATGAAAAACCTAAGAATATGGGGAATATTGACATAAAATATATCCTTATAAAACGTATAAAATCACCCTTAACAATAGGCTTTGGTTAAAGTTCGCGGTGAGAAGGATGCCTTAGAAGCCTCTATTCCAGCTCTGGCGGCCTGGGCCATCCATGAGTACAAGTCTTCTGACCACCTCGCCTAAGCTCTGAAAGTCCTGTTGAACCCAGTCATGCAATATGGTTACACCATCGGTGTTGATGAAGCCAAGGAAAAGCACACCGAACTGATTCTTCCCGAGCTTCCACACTACAAGACTATGTACAAAGCGGGTGCCGGTCAGATCTATGATGACCGTTTGCGAGAGTTCAAGGAAGGAGAGGATATCGGGACTAAGTATGCAAAACACCGGTCTACCCCTCAGGTTACTGAGCCGACTCCTTCCTCTGCAGAGCCAAATCTTGATGGCCAGAATTGATTGCCCCTCACTTGTCAAGACATATTTTGCTTTACAAAAATTTGTAAAACTTATTTATCTCCTGGATGTCTGTGGTGTCCCACCGTACTTTTGTTTTTTCTTTCTATTCTGAAGTTTAAGTACTTATTTCTTTTTGAAACTGATTTTGAGATTAAGCACTTACTTGGCACCCTATATCCCCTCAACATGGTGGTCATTTCTTAGTGCAATGGATGGCATACTTTTTTTTTGCGATGTGCCTTATCTGTGTCCTTGCTTTCTGAGTATGCACTGCAGTGCTCAGTTAAATTTTGGCCTGGCCTGCAGACCGGGAAGTTAGTGGAAATCTAACTTTCTGAGTATGAACTGCAGTACTCAGTTAAATTTTGGCCTGCCCTACAGACTCAGGAAGTTAGTGGAATTTTAACTTTCTGAGTATGCACCGCGATACTCGCTAATTTTGGCACGCCTCGCGTACTCGGGAAGTTAGTGGAATTCTAACTTTCTGAGTATGCACTGCAGTACTCAGTTAGGTTTTGGCCTGCCCTGCAGACTCGGAAAGTTAGTGGAATTCTAACTTTCTGAGTATGCACTGCAGTACCTAGTTAATTTTGGCCTGCCCTGCAGACTCGGGAAGTTAGTGGAATTCTAACTTTCTGAGTATGCACTGCAGTACTCAGTTAAGTTTTGGCCTGTCCTGCAAACTCGGGAAGTTAGTGAAATTTAGCTTTCTGAGTATGCATTGCAGTACTCAGTTAAATTTTGGCCTGCCCTGCAGACTCGGGAAGTTAGTGGAATTCTAACTTTCTGAGTATGCACTGCAGTACTCAGTTAAGTTTTGGCCTGTCCTGCAGACTCGGGAAGTTAGTGGAATTCTAACTTTCTGAGTATGCACTGCAGTACTCAGTTAAATTGCGATAAGTCAAGAATTGATATATCAAAAAAAAGACGAGTTTTATTAAAATCTCTGTTGATGCATGATTACATCATTTATTGGAAATAAAAGGCTGAATTGAAATGTAAAGAAAGCAAGCTCCACCTGTCCTAGACATAGAATTTCCTGAGATTATTGGCATTCCAACTGCGAGGTATGGTCCTACCTCTTATATCGGCTAGTTGGTATGAGCCTTTCCCATGAACTTTGACCACCCTGCAGGGGCCTTCCCAGTTCGGGACGAGCTTGCCTTGAGGAACTTGCCTGCTAACCTCGTTCCTCCTGAGCACCAAATCCCCTTCTCTGAAGTAAGAGTGCTTGACCTTGGAGTTATAGTACTGAGATACCTTCTGCTTGTATTTAGCCATTCGGATGTAGGCCACTTTCCTGGCTTCTTCCAAGTCATCTTTAGCTAGCCTGAGCTCATTGTCTTGATCTGACTGATCATGGAGCTCGGTCCTCGGAGAGGGGAGTCCAATTTTGGCTGGTATGACTGCCTTGCTTCCATAGGCCAAGGATAAAGGTGTTTCACCAGTCGCTGAATTCAGCGTAGTCATGTACGTCCAAATTATGTTGGGTAAGTGTTCAACCCAATTCTCTCCTTCTTCTTCCAGCCTCTTTTTCAGACCAACTTTGACTTGTCTGTTTGTCTATTCGACCTAGCCATTAGCTTGTGGGTGGCCGACAGAGGTAAAATGCTAAGTGATACCCAGCTCAGTGCACCATGTTCTGACTATCCTGTCCTCGAACTGCGTCCTGTTGTCCGAGATCAGGATCTTAGGTATTCCATATCTGCAAACAATATTTTTCCACAGGAACTTCTGAATGGCCCTGCCCGTGATAGTAGTTAGAGCCTTAGCCTCCATCCATTTGGTAAAATAGTCGACTGCCACGACAAGGAACCTCATGTTTCTGGGTGCTCGAGGAAGAGGCCCGATCAGGTCCACCCCCCATTGATAGAACAGCCAAGGAGAAACTATATGAATCATTTCCTGTGAGGGTAGGTGAGTCAAGTTATCATGCACCTGGCATGACTTACACTTCAAGACTAGCTTGTTTGCATCAGCCTGCATCGTGGGCCTGTAATATCCAAACAATCGACACTTTCTGGCCAAGGTCCATGCACCTGCATGATTCCGACATATACCGAGGTGGATTTCTCTAAGGAGATAATTCCCTTCTTCCTTCGAGATGCATCTGAGCCAAGGCGATATAAAAGATTGTCTGTATAGAACTTCATCGAGTAGAAAGTACCTGCTTGCCAGAAGATTCATTTTCTGGCCTGAGATTTGTCAGTCGGTAGAATACCATGCTTGAGGTAGGACACTATGGGGTCCATCCACGTGGCTTGTTGACTGACCGGCTGCACTTCGCTCTGGATGTAGCTACGCTCGGCCAACTGTTCTACTAGCAATTTTTTATCTGAGAAGAAATTGGAGGTTAACTTGGAAAGGGCGTCAGCTTTCTTTTTCTGAGACCGAGAGACTTGCTCGATTTGGATCGATTGGAAGTTCTTGAGTAAGGCTTGGGCCACTGCCAGATACTTCTTCATGGGTTCTTCCTTTGCTTCATAGTCCCATTTGACATGGTTAACCACCAGTTGAGAGTCGCTGAATACTTGTAGGTTGATCGCACCAAGCTTGGCAGCTAGCCGGAGTCCAGTAATCAGAGCCTCATACTCTGCCTCGTTGTTGGTGGCGTTGAATTGAAAAATGTAGAGCGTAGGGGAACTCTTCTCCTTTTGGACTTATGAGTAGGAGACCTCCTCCTTCCCCCTCTCTTCCAGCTGCCCTATCCACATAAAGGGTCCATAGATCGGCTTGCCCGATTGGGTGACTTTTCTCAATGTCCACTGATATCCCTTCAGCCAAGAAGTCGGGCAGAGCTTGAGCTTTGATGGCAGCTTGGGGTTGGAAGTCTAAGTCATACTCTACGAGTTATATAACCCATTTGGCTAGTCTTCCAGAGGTATCAGGCTGTGTCATTATCTGTCGTAGGGGCTGGTCGGTCACGACGGTTATCGGATGTGCTTGAAAGTATGGCCTAAGCTTTCTTGAAGCGTGAAGCAAAGCCAGAGCTAGTTTCTCTGCGTTGGTATATCTGAATTCTGGTCTATGTAAAGCCCTGCTGACATAAAACACTGGTCTCTGCACTCTGTTCTCTTCTCTGATCAGGACCGCGCTAATTGCCTCTTCCATGACTGCTAAGTAAATGAACAAAGTTTCTCCTTCCTGAGGAGACGTCAGTGTAGGCAGCTCGGCTAAGTTAGCCTTAAGATCCTCGAACGCCTTCTGGCTGCCCTCGTTCCATTGGAAAGGACTTGTCTTCCTGAGGACCTTGAAGAATGGTCGGGCATGTTGTGCCAATCTAGACAGAAATCTATTCAGGGCTGCCACATACGCCCAGTCAGTCTCTGCACTTCTTTGATGCTCCTTGGTGGTGGCATTAACCTTAAGGCCTCAATCTTATCGGGGTTTGCTTTGATTCCTTCCGTGGAAATCATGTATCCCAGGAACTTTCCCGACCTGACCCTAAATGTACACTTTTTGGGATTTAGCTTCATCTGAGTCTGTCTGAGCACACTGAACACTTCTCTGACATCCAGCATGTATTGATCAAGGGACCTGCTTTTGATCATGAGATCGTCCACACGGACCTCTATGCATCTTCCAATCTGTTTTTCAAAGATTTTGTTTACTGATCTCTGATAAGTGGCTCCCGCATTCTTGAGCCCGAACGGCATGGTGACATAGCAAAAAGTACCCTGCTCGGTAATGAATGAATTTTTTTTGCATCTTCCAGGTCCATGGCTATCTGGTGATACCCCTTATACGCATCTAAAAATGCAAATATTTCAAAGCCCATAGCTGAGTCAACTAACCTGTCAATTTTAGGGAGCGGGTAGCAGTCCTTAGGACAAGCTTTATTCAAGTCGGTGAAGTCCACGCACATATGCCAGCTCCCATCTGGCTTCTTCACCAATACTGGGTTGGCTAGCCAACTCGGGTAAACCACCTCCCGTATGATTCCTGCTTGGATTAGTTTCTCTACCTCTTTCTGAATGGCGTCCATTTTGTCTTTAGCAAACTGTCTCTTCTTCTGTCTAATCGGTTTCAAAGCTCGGGCGAGGTGTTCAGAAGACTTGTACTCATGGACGGCCCGGGCCGCTAGAGCTGGAATAGAGGCTTCCAGGGCATCCTTCTCACCGTGAACTTTAACCAAAGCCTTCCCTAGCAAAGAGTTCTCAGACGTGTACTTATCATATGCAGCTTGCAGTTCTGCTGTACAATGAGTCTTGACCTCCTCGAGCTCCTTTTGTAGAGTCTTAATCTCTTCATCCTTAGCCTGAGATTACTCTTTGAACTTCTCCCGGCTCGCTTGCAGTTCCTCGATACTTTTCCTCTGAGCCTCTTTAGTGGCCGACGACTCAGCGAGTCTGTGTAGAAATTCTTGGCCAATTTGAGCTCCCTGAAAAGGTAATCGATAAGATAAAAAAATAAAAGTATATGCCGTATAGGGTCAAGGCCCCAAAGACAACGTACCATAGTAGCTAAGTCCTGGTCAGACAGCACGGATAGATGCCCTGACCCACTGACGGCTCATCCTCAGGATCGACGTCCTCAATCCCCTCGATGGGACGATGGACGGTCTTCATTTTCTTCGATTTACCCCTCCACGGGGTATCTGCGATCACTATTTTCTTTCTCTTCTAGAGCCTGAACTCTTCCCTCTTTTCCCCTTCTTCCTCAGCATCCTCCACGTCCACCAGAGCTGCCCGGGAAGATGAGGTAGGATCATCCTCAGGAAGACTAGACAAGATCCGGATACCCTCAGGATTCAGCATGTTCCTGGCAGACCAAAGAGCACCCAGGTCGGTACTTTCAGTCCTCTCAGAATCCTGTTCTGGATGGGCATCGACGGGAACCTCTTTTTCCTCATCCATGTCAGCAACTAGCTCTGCGAAATTTACCACTGCAATAACACAATAGAGAAGTTAGCACTAGTCCATTATAAACCCTAAAGCAGAAGACAAACAACAAGTAAAGATCCTACGATTTCTATACTCTGCCCTGCTTAATTCCCTATAAGGATCAGGCCCAGCAGTCGGCAGTTGAGCCGATTCGATCAACTTTGAAGAAAATCAAAATAAACATAGTACAAAGAGCTTACTTTTCTGAAATGGTTGAGGGTTAGAGTAGCAAGCGTCCGACTTCAATCCTGGGCTTAAATGGAGTGTAGTAACGTCTGAAGGGACGTGATGAGACTAGGGGTAATAACCCCCAAGAAAGGCGCTATTGGGAAAACCAAACGTCATTAGTGTGTAGAAAAATGCTTTGTTTTGTGTGCCTGTCATAACTAGTTAATAACACATCCACGTGGCGATGCCAACCTTGACTCTGTGAAAAGACAGAGTTACGTCCCTACTAGGTCAGGTCTGCCCAACCCAGATGGGGTCTGGTCAGACCTGGAGGGCTTATGATGAGGGATAAAGTAAACCTCGCCACGTGCCATTCAAAGAGTGGTCGTCTAATAACTATGTTGAAGAATATTGGTGCCAAAGGACCCGGACAGACTGAGCCTTACCCCAGGCGGGAGGTCGATCCTCATTTTGCCCGACTAGACCACCGCAGAGCGGCTCGGTCATCAAGGGTCGGGTAACCTTGGTCAAGACGGTCTCAAGAACCTGATGCAGGACGTCAGGGCTTTCCCTTACAAAGGCAATTCAATCACGTGCCTAGATAAAATGATAATGATGGGAAGAATCCCGTGATTATAGGACGCCGATCTTATTATTTGAACGCTATCTAATTATCTCTTAGGGAGGAGTCAGCCATAATTGCCACTAAAGACTCTGCCTTTAAGGGGGGACATAACAAAGGATCCTACAAGAAAAATGAGCAAAAAGAAAACCTGCAGTGTGATCATTGCAAAAAGAAGGGGCACACAAAAGAGTCTTGTTGGAATCTCCATGGTAAGCCTCCCCATTTGCAAAATACTCAGAATAACAAGACTACTTGGAACTGGTCTGATCAAAAGAAAGCATATGTTAGGAACATTTTATTATGTTTTGATGATGGCCATACTAGCTGTTATAGCAAGCCTAAAATAAGTTAGAATTTTCTGTATAAGTCTTTACTTAGAGTTTGACATGTTGTATAAGTTGAGTCAGACAAGTATTGTACTAGTTGGTAGGATGGCTAAGTAAGAACAGATATTCGGCAGGGTGAAGCCAGTCAAGTACCAACAGAGAAGCAATGAAGACATTATGGTCTGACTTATAACCAAGGAATTCTGTGATGACCTTGGATAAGTCTAAGTAATGAAATATATTATCAAATATGGTGTACACTGATCTCACCCAAATCAAGGATTAGTGACGTATAAAAAGTACTTTAAAGAATAAGAAAACAACGAGGTAGTCAACCGGCAAAGCAAACTGACTTTCGGCTGAGTAAAGACAGAGTAGTGAAGGAAGAACCAAACAGCCAAGTCAGAAGGAATCACTTAACCGTTCAGAGAATGATCAAGTAAACTTCACTCATTCAGACTTCAAATGATGAAGATCGAGCATTAAATGCCTAATCAATTGAGGATCAATCAAGGATGGATTTTCTGATAAACATTTGAGGAAAAATCAGATCACTGAAATCAAAGAGAATATAATTAAGGGGGAATCAAAAATTAAATCAAGGATTATTCTCCACATTAAATAGCCGACGGACGGAAATTCAAATTAAGGATCATCAAGGCAATAAATAGAAGGCATTGACAGAAAAGAGAAAAAAAGAACAAGGACTAAAAAGAAAACAAGTAGAAACTCTGTTAAAGTGAAAAGCCTTCCATCTGTACTAAAAAGAAATATATAGAGATCAACTCAGGAATCAGAACTCCAATTGCAAATAAAGCTCTGAGATTGATCAACAAACTTGTGAATTCAATTCACATCAACTGAGGAAATTGAATTAGAGAAATCTAAGAAGAAGTTGCAACCTTTGTGATAGCTACTGAAAGATTTGTTCTCAAGGAGCAGTGATAGAGACTGAGTCACTGAAGCTTTTGAAGCTAGGGAGTGGTAGTCTTGAAGATTGTGAAGCTTGTGTAGTCAAGGACAATCGTACTATTGTATCTGTGAAAACAATAGTGAATTCCTCCAATCATCACAGGAGAAGAGTGGATTAAGGGATTACACCACCCTGAACCACTATAAACCTTTGTGTTTATTTACTTTCGGCAATTTACATTACGGCATTCTATTTCATTGCATACTCTATATCTGTGATTGCATAATCTACTTTGAAACAACATATTAAGAAGGGACTTATCCGCTGCCCAAAAGCTTTTAAATACAAGAAATTTTTTTGAAACTCCACTATAGTCATTCACCACTCCCCCCCTCTGACTATAGTTTTACCCTTCTCTGGGACCAACAATTGGTATCAGAGCAGTGTTCCTAGTATCAGAACTTGTTCAGATCTAATTTCTGGTAACAAGGAGATCACATATTTTCAAAGTAGTTATCAAATTTGTGCTTTCTATTTTCAAAGTAGTTATCTCTTATTTACACTTATGGATTCCTCAAATTTTATGTCAAATGTACCTGTATTCAATGTTAATAATTTTGATGAATAAAAAATAAGAATGGTGTCTCATCTTGCAGCAACTCATGAGGAGATGCTGGATGTAATCAATGATGGCCCAATCGAAATCACAACTGTGGTATCTGTTTGAAGTAGCGTCCGAAAGACAATTTATGTAATTTTTTTAGAATTAATAAATGACAGATTTATTCTCATCTTATTACTTGCTTCGTGCTTGTAAGTAATGCACTACTGAAAACCCTAAGTCGTATCAGATGTAGCCATATAACTTAGTGTGTGTCACACATGAGGATTGAGTTTATGGTGATACACTTGAACTGTTAGTCCGTGGTGAACTTAATCAAAGTACGAGGTCTATTGATTAAACCACCAATAATGTGCCCATAACACTTTATGGTGTAACCGTCTTATCCAGACCATTGACATTAGTTGTCTAAGTGGGGCATTTATATATGATGAGAGTCATATAGGACTGAACCAATTTAATCTGTGTTTCTCATATAATTCCGTGACTGAGAAATCTTATTAAATCACATGATGATCATATATGGATTAACCTTAATCCGGAAGTGATTACAGACTCCTACTTGTTTCAGGATAGGGTTTGATGTGTTCGTTATGGATCGCTAAGAGGCGTGGTCCGAATCACTTTCACGTTGGCACTATTCTGGAATGAGTGAGAAGTGTGTGTCTCACAGATATATATGGAATACATTCCTTCATGCGGGAAGTAGAAAGACAATCCCCTTATTTGTTGATCCTAGAAACTGATCGATCCCGGGAGTTCTTATTGGTTATGAACTAATTGATCACTAGTGGGTTAATTGTAAATAAGGATAAGATGTATTGAAGAATGTTTACGGAAATAATCATACTTCAGTACGGATAGTCTATGGAGGGTTAGTTTATATGAAATGATTATATCAATGGACACTTATCGACTCGACGTTTTGAGAATAAGTTATATCTATAATCGATAGAGTTCAGTTTCGGATTTATGGTGGTGTAATTCCGGAATTAATGAATTAAGTAGAAATATTCAGTTCGATGAATATTTTATTTAATTTATTGTAGCTACTGATTATAGGTCCATGGTCCCCGGGTTGGCTCCTAACACGCGAGTGTTTTCTCGTTTTTGGGAATTATCTCTTATTTTTGTAGCAAAAATATCTTTTCCTTCTGGGAATAGGTTTTTGTGGTGTGAAAAAGATAACTCTCTTGATTAGTTATTTTCCTATATAAAGAGAGTTCCTCCCGACACAATTGACAATCATAATTTGCGCCACAAATAAAATAGAAGGAAGAAAAATTAGTTTCTTGCCTTAGTCATTTAGAGAAGAAAAACCTAGGGATTTTGTTGCGCATATTCGAGGAGGTTCTTTGGCGAGGATCGACGTCCACCAGTCGTCGCTAGGAGATACAATCCGGAAGACTACGGCTTCGCCCTTGGTCGATTTTATCATCTCTCTCCGGTATGGGTAAATCTACTAAACTTCTCGTAGGATTAATTAGTTATGTCTTATATCGTAAATCGCATAAGCTTCCGCTGTTCTAAGATCGAGTGTCTCGATCGGTGCTACTACTTCTAGCATGTGGTATCAGAGACAGGTTTAAATTTTTACGATATCGAGAGCATGATTCATTAAATTAGGAGTGGAATTGCATATTAGGTTACATCTTTTAGTTTTTTGAATGATTGAATGTTGTGGTTGACGAGATGGATTGGGGTTGGTACTTGTTTACCGTTAGATCTATTGTAAGCATATATGTAATTTATTTTTACAATTTATGTAATTTATTTTTGCAATTTAAATTTCATAATATTATTTTTTTCGGATCCGTCGGCCAAATAATCTCAATGGAAAAAGCAAAGTGGCGCTGCATCAAAAATCATCCAGGCGTGGAGAGAGGAAAAAAAAGTAAAATAAAATAAAATTGCGGCTGAAATACGAGAAGCTGAAATGAAGGAAATGGCTAGAGCTGTTAAACGAACAGAGCCGCTCGTGAACAAGCTCGTGTTCGACTCGTTAGTGTTCGTGATCGTTTGTTCGTTTAGCTTAATGAGCCGAGCTCGAACATGATTGTAGGCTCGTTTGCTTAACGAGCCGAGCTCGAGCTTGGTCCGCGAACGTTCGATTATGTTCGCGAACATGCTTATTATGTTCGCGAATATGCTTATTGTTCGCGAACATACTTATATAATGTTCGCGAACATGCTTATATGCTTATAATATATGTCTAACGAACCGAACTCGAGCCGAATTCGAGCCGAAGTCGACCCAAAAGACAAAAAATATGTCTAACGAGCCGAGCTCGAACGAGCTCGAACAGTTCATGTTTTAAACGAGCCGAGCTCGAACAGAATTTTTTGTTCGTTTAACAAACGAACGAGCTCGAACGAGCTCATGAGCTTAACGAGCTCGAGTTCGAACAGCCAATACTCGGCTCGGCTCGGCTCGTTAACAGCTCTAGAAATAGCATCATGCATCAATTTATCCAAGATCCAGATGGGGTCAATTGATGCGGCAGCTCGATTTAATTTTTTTTTTTTGTTGCTTTTCCTAGTTTAAATAGGTTAGATACGAGGTACCAATGGTCTATCTCAGTGGTTTAATTTTACGCATTTATTTTCATGTTCGATAATTTATGTAAAATAACTATGCCATGACATGCATCATATTCATGAATTCCACTCCTAGCATATGCATACATGTAGATAATTAATTGTGATATTAATTAGGCATGTATGAGACGTAATTAATTTAGGTAATTAATTAAATTAATTAAAAAGAACGGAATTTTATCGGGATATAAAATTCACATGATAAAATAAAATTTACTCGGTAAATTTAATTTTGGGATCTAAAATTCATTTGTGGATTTTAATTATGTAGCGATTACATAAAAGAATTTTAATAATTGAAAATTTGGAAAATCCGGAAAAGTTGGACACCAACTGAGCATAATGTTCGAAAATTGGTTCGGGCGGTCAACAGGGCTTCGGCTCGACTCGACTTGTCTGTCCAAGTGCGGGGTTAGCCACGGGGGTCCGGCAAGGTCAAGCTATCCGGCGAGCTGAGGCTCAATGGGGCAACCTTAGCCCGATTTTCAACCCAGCACCCGCACACGTGCGATGTAAGCGTCGTAAATGAACCAACGAAGAGGACGGGTCGGCTTAGCCAATCCCGACACCATTTGGTGAACTTTGTTAAAGCTCATCCAGGGTTTAATACCGATAAGTTGGTGATTGCTTTTCAAGATTTATTGTTTTCGATTATTGGAAAAATTCTGAGATCCTAAATTTTTATCAAGACAAGATTAGGACTTTAAAAATTATTTGGTAAATTTTAATTGTGTAGTGTCTACACAAGAGATTTTCTAAATAATCGATAAATTGGAAGATCATGAATATAGTGTCACTAGTTAGACGGTATTTGGAACCGATAAACTAGTGGGAGCTTTAAATTAGTGATTTATTGTTTTTCCGATTTGGTGGGAAATTCATAAGTCCTAATATATAAGGATTATAAAATTCATGGTGAATTTTAATAGTGTAGCATCTACACGAGGAATTTTAATAAATCCATAAAATTGGAAAGTCGTGAATAAGTGACACTAGTTAGACGGTATTTGGAACCGATGAACTAGTGGGAGGATTAACTTAAATATTCATGATTTATTGTTTTTGGATTGTGAAGGAATTCTGAAAATCCTAATAAGACTACCTAATTTTCAAAATAACGAGTGGGAGCGGGGAAGTGACAACCGACCCCTCGGCCTCTACTGTTGACGCAAGCACGTGAGAGAAGGGTGACGCCTCGAGCCGCTTTGATTACGGCCCCCTGTGGATGGCCATCACCCCTATGAAAATTCAAGGCTTGGTCTCTGAAAGGATAGGATTTTGGGTACTCGTCGAGTCACTGACCGACCCTACGGCGGCATACTCGGGGCGTACTTTGAGGTCTGAAACAGTAGGTCACACTCACAAGGATATTTTTGGAAACATCTTGGCTGAAAAAGGAAGATAGTCAACAATTAAATGGAGATGTCTGATTCTTAATTGTTTAATTGTTGAGAGAGATTGTCTCAATTTAACCGTCATTGTGCTGATACCGACCCTGCGGCGGCAGTATGATGTGAGGTTAAATCCTTGGAATGGTAGTATAAACTGCATGCATGACATCACGTTTATGATTCCTAAAATTTATTATATGTTGTGGTGTATGATTTGATTTATATTTCTATCATTATTTATTTTCTACAACTGCATATTGTCTCATGGTATCTAAACTGCTAAACATGATAAATTGACTGATGGTGACTTCGTAAAAGTGGAAAAATGACAAGAACGTTGAACTCAATAATCGAGAATGCAAATTAATTCTTCGGAATAGGATGATCCTCTTAAGCCTATAAACTTAAGTGACGTTTGATAAGAATGTGATTGCTATCACTCGTGTTGAGCGAGAGACAAAACAAAATTAGTTCAAAGATGACGAGAATAATTTGGTATCAATCTCGCCAGACATCCCACAGTTTACGAGTAGTGTCTACTCTTATAAACTGCTAGTTCAAGGTCCATTTCCTTCAAAGAAAGCCAAGAATGGGAAGGTAAATGTCTACAAATACAAGTCATCTAAACTAAATAATTTAAAGGCTAAACCGAAATATTAATAAAAGTAAGGGATGAGGAAAGTGATTTCGGATCACTAACCTATGAATTCTTAGAGACTTTCTTAACCGGAATTATGACCTGGAAGCTAAGTTCTTTTGTAAGAACAAGGTAGCTAGGCAATAATGATTAAAGAGTAAACAATGGGCAGTTATTTCAGCTAATTTAGTGGGAGTGATATAAGGAAATAAATTTCGGATTTTAATCCTTGAATATCGAAGAAATATAATTTCTGTTTTCTGAGTCGTTGGAACAAATGGATTCACTTTCACGTCGATAATATAGTTGCCTCAAAGAAAGTGAATATGACATTTGTATACGATTCCGAGACTCGGACTTTTGTCTGATAAAGTCAAAAACCACTAAGTAATGCTGAAAAGGTATATGTAACACATCATGAACTATTAAGACCAATGGTTTCCATATTTAAATAAACGATTCTTCAGCATCTATTAATTAGTGCATATATCCTAGAGATAAGATATGAAGACTGGCTAAGGGTGATTACTATCTCCCAGCCTAAGAACATTATCTCAAAGGAAAATGACTAAGTAAACTTTCAATCAGGAAAGGTTAATAGAGCTAAAATAAGTATCATAGCTTGTTCATATTGACCTTCGGGGTCTTATGAAGGATACAAGCTAGTGGGAGCTTTTGAGTAATAGACTTTTTTGTCTGAATAACTACTCGAACCGCCGATTAGTTTGTCTAAATATTTGGAGGAATCTCTGATGTTACCAGAGAAACGAGTATCCCATGCTCAGATATAGGCTATAGCATGGTTTTGTCACCGATGCTTGGCCTACCTCCGAGTGAATTGATTTCACTAAAAGGGTAAATCATAGACTGTCTTGTATAGTTATTGATATGCTACACTACACTGCTTAACTCAATTAAGATATTAGTTACAAAATAACGGAATACATTATTATGTAATACCGAGAAGTCTACCTAGAAGATGGTTATGAATTTATGGATAAGAAGTGAACTACGTTACTCCACTTCCGTAAATAGAGGCATTTAGCACTTGATGCTTGAAGGTAGGACTGGAGGTTTTGCATACACATTCAGATGGTGACTGATCGTGAAATATCTACAATGAGTGAAGGTTGGAATGTGACGGTTGTACTGTCACAGCCTTTCTGAAAGGATGTTTAATTAACAACCTTAGACCTTGAAGTCCAGTTACTCAAGGAGTTACTATCTGATTTAATCAGACCACATCCAACATTGGTTGTTGGGGATTACGTGGATTAATACTACTGAACTAGATCAGAATATCAATCCACCCAAATGCAGTGGAAGTATGGTTTAACCATTGACCCGCTGTGATCATGCAGACTTTACAGTCTACTGGGGTGATTGATAACCTATTGTCTTTTAGGGAAGACTGTATAGGATTCTAACAATAGGAGGTTGGTTTAAAGCCATAAACCTGTATATGGAGTTTTGGTACTCCAGTTCTGTTCATACTATTGTAGAACCACCTGAGTGTCTTAGGCCCAGTGGGAGTAATTGGATCTACATGGAAAAGAGTCGAATGAATGAGAAAGTTTATCTTTCTAAGCAAAGCCAAGTGGTTTTGGGGGTAACTCCCTGAGAAGTAGAGAGTTAAACAGGGGTGATGCCCTGAAACTTTCTCACCACTCAGCCTTGCTTGACTCTATGGAAAGCAGAAAGATTAACACGGGTGATGCCCCGAAACTTTCTTGCCATACAATGGAGCTTAGATTTATTCGGAGCGGAAGGGTTTTAGCTTAAAGCCAATGGCATATTGACTGCCTATGCTTATATCCATTGATGGATTAAAGCAAACCTCTAGGTCATTAAAAGTCATATGTTTTGGAATGTGTGGGCTTGACCAGAATATTGATGAGTCTTTTGTAGACTGGAGAATCAGTATTGGTAAATTAGTAGACATTAGTGTTTATAAAGGTAACACCGCAACAGTTGTGAACAACATGGGTGTGTTATCTGAAGTCAAGAACTGACGAGCCAAAGTTTCTCTGCATCGGAGAAGTGGATGATATTCTTAGAATTTGATTCGGTCAAATTCATGAGAACAAGTTGTTGGAAATATCCCATGCATCTTATTGGTTAAGATGATAATGCATTTCTTTGCATGGAATATTCAACGTGAGGTTTCCTACCCAACCCCTCACGGAATAATTCTCTCAATCTTCAGATATAGAGAAAATGGGATAAATTCTCTTTTGGATAGAGAAAGTTAGGTTATTAAAAGTCAATTAAAGTCGAGTCTTGGATTCGAGCAATGGATAGCAGTATAGTACATCCTCAAGTATCCTTAGATAATGAGGAATCATATGCTTATGTATTCGGGTACAAACCTGAGTGTCATTGACTACACTGATTCTGATTTTTTGTCGGATTAAGGATGATCATGAATCGATCTCAGGCTCAATGTTTACTCATTGTGATGGAGCTACAGCCTGGAGCAATCCAGCACTGCCAATTTAACTCTATTAGTCGAATACATAGCAGCTTTCAGAGCAGCTAAAGAGGCAGTGTGGCTTGAGAAGTTCTTTGTTTGATCGGGAAGTGATTCCAGGTCTCAGTGTGCCGATACCATTTTACTGTGAAAACAGTTGAGAGGTCATACAAAGGATCTTCGCAATCATAAGAGGTCAAAAGCATATTGACAGTAAGTACCACCTGGTCAGACAGATCGTGCAGATAGGCGACGTTTCGGTCCTAAAGATCGCCTCGATCCGACAACCTAGCTGATCAGTTTACCAAGTCGTGTAGCATCTAGTGTCACTGATAAGCGCTTGGCGGGTATTAAATTGGGAGATGTGTCTCATCAGCTTTAGAGCAAGTGGGAGAATGTTGTGGATAGAAATAATAAGGGTGTGGTGCTCTAAAAACAATCCTTGCTTGTTTTTACGGGCAAGTGGGAGATTGTTGGGGAGATTTTGCATCATTAAAACAAAAGAAAATTTATAAAACCTATACTACCATGCAAAACTACCTCCTAACCGGCCGAATACCGGGTAGTTGCTAGTAAAGTTGGATAAGTACGGGTATCGATCCTCAGGGAATTGGGCTGTCGAATCTAACTTATTAATTCTTCTTTATTAACCTAAACCTAAACTAAAACGGAAAAGTAAACTGGACAGAGGATTGTTAATCCAAAGCCGGGAAGGATAATTGCGATCAACATAAAATAAATCTAAACTACAACAATAAATCTATCTAACGAACATGATAATGACCGAAGCGATCAAACATGGAACGAACCATAATCCACCATCCCGCAACCCTTAATTTCTTCCCTAGATTATCTTATAGTGATTTAATTCAAGTTGTGGTTTCACCTATCAAACGTATGAATTCCTACTTTCGTAGATGAATTCGCCTATCAATCTCTATCTTTCGATTTACGGAGATTAACGCATCATAAAATAAACCAAGGTGCAAGATTTTCTAGATCTAACAACCTAGACATTCAACCTATCAACTTTCGTTTGACATAGATCAAAACGTCTATTCTTTCCTATGGTGATCTCGCGTTTACACCGACTTTCGTCCTACGGTAAACATCAATCGCAAACATCTTTCGATATAAATTTGCAATAACAAATAATCATAGAAAAGATACGAACTTGGAATTTAAACTTACAAGATATCCAGAGAAAGAAAGTAAAAACGCTGCGCGAAAGATATCCATGGCTGCTCCATGTTTATTCAACCTCAAAACATCATCATGGTTCAAGAAACGAAGGAAAAACAAACAAAATAAAAGACCTAATCTAACCCCGATCACCCGAGCACAAGGCTCGGGTGATCGGCCTTGAAAGCTCCCAGAAAGCGGCTGCTGTCTGTGTAATTTTCGTATGAAAAATCTGATGTAATTAGGGTTGGAATCGCAGCTGCTTTTATAGACTTTTAAGTCGGCTGCTACAGTAACCGTGGCCGGACGCCCGTTTGAAGATTCCGGACGCTCGTCCTGTATTTTCAGCAACAGCATCTAAACTTGTAATGCTCATATCTCGGGCCTCGTAAGTCAGAATGAAGTGATTCAAAATCCTGTAGAATCCTCTCTTCAAGCCCTACAAATCTTCTCTTGAGGTCGAGAGTCAAATCAGTGTATATCATATCAAGAACTGCATCGGAAGTTCGGCTGCTTGAAAGCTTCATTCCAAGCTTTATCTCCATCTTCCTTCCATTTCACTTCTCTTCCATGCAAAACCTCATCATTTAATCCTCTTGCATGCCAAAATATGTATCTACAATATAGGAAAATATATCAAAGCATAACACAATCCCAAAATAACATAAAATCACAATTTAAGCACATAAATCGTTACATTTTGCAATTAACCTATTAAAAACACCATTTACTCAATATCTCAATATAAGGCTCGATTTCTATGAAAAACATCCATATATGGGGAATATTGATATAAAATATATCCTTATAAAACGTATAAAATCACCCTTAACAACTCCCCCACACTTAAACCTTGCTCGCCCCGAGCAAGACAAAACAAGAACATACTATCAAGAATCCACATAACCTGACACGAGATATAGTGAAAATCATGACAAGCTAGTATTCAACAAATCGACCCCACTCGGTGATGTGTGTGCGAACTTACTAAACTTCCACCGATCCTCTCTCGATATAATACATCAAGCACTAACAGTTATCCGGTCAACTAAACGAAAACTTCATTCTATCTACAGCACTTACCTCACAAAAACTAATTACCAAGAACATAGTAACTAGCTCACAATTAAATTCCTTTGCTTAGTACCAAGAAAATACCTTTCGGGTCTCTACTGGGTTTAGATCAACTTGACTTAGAATTCCAAAAAAAAAACGTATATTTTATATTTTATATTTCCTATCGTCGCGTCTCAAAAGTATAACACACTCCCCTACATTAGAGGCAGTCACCCTGAGATCACTCGAACCCATACTGTCCAAGGTAAACCACACTCCCCATTTGGGGCAGTATCCAAATGGACTCGAGGTGATAGTTACAAACAAAATTCCCGCAAAGAAATTCTATTCATTTATTTCTATTTATAGATATATATATTTTTATATTTTTCAAACTCTTTGGAAACTCTCGGTCAAATATATTTCTAACACATTCAAGACTCTTAAAGTTTTCAAAACACTAAGGTACTGAGATTCTAACTGTGAGTATAGCACTAGTTCTTAACTTTCATTAATGCTAAATAAGTGTTATATGTATCAAGAATTAACTTTCCTTTAACTAACCGGAAACTATTCTATATTTGGCTCTTCATCTAATAGGTTCGTGAAATGAAGTTCAAGTGAGTATCGACTTACTAAACCTATTCTCGAACATGATATGACTACGATAACAACTAAAGGGTGCCGATTATAAAACTAGCATGCAATTGAAATGTTACTCGGGACGAAACAAAATTTTGAAAATTTTGCACTTTTCATAGAAAATTATAACTAATATGAGCAAATGAAAGTAGATACACATAAACCATCCCCTCCCCCACACTTAAATTGCAACTTGTCCTCAAGTTGTGCAGAATGAAAAAGATAAAGAAAACTTAGCGATTGTATGCCGAAAGGGAGCTATTCGGAAGTGTTTCGAACCAAATCCAAAAATTCCCGACGAACTCAGTAGACTGGTGGACCATCCACCGGAAAACGATATCATCTGAAAACTCACAATAGCTAATGCAAATACCCTGCACACTTGACAAACATGAAATACCTCGGGGATAGGGGGAAGATAACATATAAAGCACAGGAAAGGAAGTCTAGAGAATTTTTAGATTAAGCTCATATAAAGATGGACATATACATGGAACTTCCGATGCAGTTCTTGTTATGATATACACTGATTATTTAATCCTCTTGCATGCCAAAATATGTATCTACAATATAGGAAAATATACCAAAGCATAACACAATCCCAAAATAACATAAAATCACAATTTAAGCACATAAATCGTTACATTTTGCAATTAAGTGTAACGCCCGAAAGACAATTTATGTAATTGTTTTAGAATTAATAAATTACAGATTTATTCACATCTTATTACTTGCTTCGTGCTTGTAAGTAATGCACTACTGAAAACCCTAAGTCTATCATATGTAGCCATATAACTTAGTGTGTGTCACACATGATAATTGAGTTTATGGTGATACACTTGAACTATTAGTCCGTGGTGAACTTAATCAAAGTATGGGGTCTATTGATTAAACCACCATTAATGTGCCCAGAACACTTTATTGTGTGACCGTCTTATCCGGATCGTCGACATTAGTTGTCTAAGTGGGGCATTTATATATGATGAGAGTCATATAGGACTGGACCGATTTAATCTGCGTTTCTCATATAATTCCATGACTGAGAAATCTAAGTAAATCACAAGATGATCATATAAGGATTAACCTTAATCATGAAGTGATTACAGACTCCTACTTGTTTCAGGATAGGGTTTGATGTGTTTGTTAAGGATCGCTAAGAGGCGTGGTCCGAATCACTTTCGCGTTGGCACTATTCTGGAATGAGTGAGAAGTGTGTATCTCACAGATATAGAATCTATTCCTTCTTGCGGGAAGTAGAAAGACAATCCCCTTATTTGTTGATCATAGAAACTGATCAATCCCGGGAGTTCGCATTGGTTTTGAACTAATTGATAACTAGTGAGTTAATGGTAAATAAGGATAAGATGTATTGAAGAAGGTTTACGGAAATAATCCTACTTCAGTGCGGATAGTCTATGGAGGGTTAGTTTATATGAAATGATTATATCAATGGACACTTATCGACTCGACGTTTTGAAAAATAAGTTATATCTATAATCGATAGAGTTCAGTATCGGATTTATGGTGGCGTAATTCCGGAATTAATGAATTAAGTAGAAATATTCTGTTCGATGAATATTTTATTTAATTTATTGTAGCTACTGATTATAGGTCCATGGTCCCCGGGTTGACTCCTAATATGCGAGTGTTTTCTCGTTTTATAGAACCTCGAGATTAAATTAAATAGTTGGTATATTTAATGAATATGCAATATTATTTATTTGGTAAATAATATGTAAAATAGAAAAGTCATTTTCTATTAAAATGAAAGAAAAAATGGCGCCACATTTGAGATAATTAGGAGAAGAAATTTTCCTAGATTATGTCACATGTGTAATTAATTAATTATCTATTTGTTGGATAATTAATGGAAAATTAAGAGATTTATTTTTTTGGGAATTCTCTCTTATTTTTGTAGCAAAAATATCTTTTCCTTATGGGAATAGGTTTTTGTGGTGTGAAAATGATAACTCTCTTGACTAGTTATATTCCTATACAAAGAGAGTTACTCCCAACACAATTGACATTCATAATTTGCTCCACAAATAAAATAGAAGGAAGAAAAAATAGTTTCTTGCCTTAGCCATTTATTCGAGGAGGTTCTATGGCGAGGATCGACGTCCACCAGTCGTTGCTAGGAGATACAATCCGGAAGACTGCGGTTTCTCCCTTGGTCGATTTTATCATCTCTCTCCGGTATGGGTAAATCTACTAACCTTCTCGTAGGATTAATTAGTTATGTCTCATATCGTAAATCGCATAAGCTTCCGATGTGCTAAGATCGAGTGTCTCGATCGGTGCTACTACTTCTAGCAGTATCCACAGGAGCAGATCAAGGAAACGTAATAGACAAACTCAAGAAAGATTGGACCAAGGATGACAGGAGAAGAGCAAATCTCGACTTTGTTGCAAAATACATGATTTTGAAGACTCTGGACAGTAATATGTTCACGATGATCAAAGATTGTAAAACAGCAAAGGAGATATGGGACAAATTGGCACTGATCAATGATGGATCTGAAGCAGTCAAAGAAAACAAATTGATTGTTGCAAAACAGAAATTTGAGAATTTCAAAATGAAGACTGGTGAAACCATTGATCAAATGGACAACAGATTCTCAAGCATCATCAGTGAACTACAACAACTTGGACACACATATCCACAGAATGAAGTGTGCCTGAAGATCTTGAGAGGCTTACCTGAAAGAAGGAAGATCATTACATTAGTAATCAAAGGGACAACAAATCTTACAAACACTAATACCTTAACTCTAATTTCTCAACTAAAGGCTCATGAATTTGAGTAGAACGACGAAGACAGTGCACCAGCTGAGGCACATAAGGCCAGTTCACTGATTGCACCCCAGCAAAGTAACATAGCTGATGCAAACAGCAAAGAGACATAGGAGCTAAAGAAACATGTAGCTTTACTGGAAAAACGTTTTGACAGGTTTAGCAAGAAAAAGCAATTCAAAGGAGGATCATCGTCATACAAGAAGTCTAGCACAAGCAAAGACATGAAGAAAAAGAATGATGAATACATATGCTTCAACTGCAAGAAGAAAGGGCATTTCAAGGCTGATTGCCCTGAAGAAAAAGACAAAGATGAGGATAAAAAGAAATGCAAGACAAATGATAAGAGGAAAATCAAGAAGGCACTCAAGGCTGAAACTAGCAGTCAAAAGAATGAAGAATCATCTGAAAATGATTCTGGAGATGATGATGAAGCTGACAGCTCAGATAATGAAAAAGCTTACCTATGCCGTATGACTAAAGAATCTAATGAAACTAAGGTAACATCCAGCTCACACTCATCATCTAGTGCATCCGCATATGACACTGCACAATCTTCTATTCTTCCACTAGATTCTGTAAACCTAATCTAAAATCTCATGAGAAAATTTGAAGAAATTGAAATGAATCATGAAATTCTGGAACATGAATGTGAGAATCTAAGAAAGGAAAATAAAAGATTAAAGAAATAACTGGACAAAGTAAAAGCTGAACAAACTAGTAAGAAGATTCACTCAACTGATCAACAAACAGCAGATGATCACTCATCTAATGTTAAAAGACCAGTTGAGAAAATCTTCCTACCAGTCAAGATCACCACTGCACCACTTAGTGCACCAGCTTACAAACCCCCAAAAAGGTTTGGATCCAGATATGGTCTTGGCTACAACAGTCAAGATGACAGTAGAAACAATGGTCAGCCAAATCTGAATCTAGGGCCAACAATGGACCAAAATTCAGAAAAGGACAGGTCATAGTTTCTACCACTCATCCTGCACCGGTGAAGTCAAAACCTAGTATAGTGAAATAGCAGAGTAAATCATCAATCCAGCCAAGCAAAGGCAAAGGAGTTCAGAAAGGTAAAGGAAGACTTTACCCTTCTGAGGATGATTGGAATGTTACACCTCCAAAGTATAAGAAGAAATCATTTCATAATATGCATCATGTGTTTAAGAAAAGCCAGCCAAGGCATTTTCCTGGACACAAGAAGCGGCATGGAAATAAGTTTCCTCCTGCATATTGGAAAGGGAAAAAGGATGCAAATGCACCAAAAAGTAGAGAAAGGTATCAGAATACCTTTAGTGGAAAGATTAGAAGATATTCTGCCATGCCTTATACATATGAAGTTGATGACTTCAACTATCCAAAGAGAAGATCATTTGGATACACACTTGGAGTAGGAGGCATGACTGCTAACAGGTATGGACCCAAACAGTGTTGGGTACCTAAACAAAATTAATTTGTTTTGCAGGATGTCTGGTACATAGACAGTGGATGTTCCAGACACATGGGAACAAAGGATGGCTCACTGACTTTAAAGCTTTTGATGGACCTAAAGTTACTTTTGGAGGCAAAGAAAACCCTAGTAAAATTAAGGGGGAAGGCATAATGATCAAAAATAGCTTGAAGATTCAAAATGTGGCTTATGTTAAAGGACTGAATTTCAATCTACTGAGTATCAGTCAATTCTTTGACAAAGGCTACAATGTGCACTTCAACAAGGAAGGATGCAAAGTGATTCACAGCCAAACCAAAATAGTTGTACTGGCAGGAAGAAGAGAAGACAACATGTATGTGGTAGATTGGAAGACAGCAACAACAGAAAAATGTTTGCTTGTCAAAAGTAACAATCAACCAGCTGGATTTGGCATAGAAGATTGAATCATCTAAATTTCAAAACCATCAACACACTGTCAAAGAACAAGTTGGTTGAAGGCTTACCAGAGATCACATTCAAGAAAGAAAGTCATTGTGATGCACGTCAAAAAAGGAGGCAAATCAAAAGCTCTTTCAAGTCAAAACCCTATCAATCAACAACAAGGATCCTACATCTGTTACATATGGATCTGTTTGGACCAGTCACACCAGTAAGTGTAAGTGGAAAGAAATACACTCTAGTGGTGGTAGATGACTTCTCAAAATTCACCTGGACCATAATCATGAACAAGAAAAAAGAGACACTCAAGAGGCTGCCAGATTTGCTAAGAAGAATTCAAAATGAGAAAGAATAGAAGATCATAAAGATCAGATAGAGGCACAGAGTTCCTAAATGAAATAATCAGAACCTACTGTGAAAAGAATGGAGTACTGCATCAATTATCAGCAGGGACTCCACAACAGAATGGTGTAGTAGAAAGAAGAAACAAGACACTCAAAGAAGCAGTCAGAACAATGATTGCAGAAGCATGTTTGCCAAAGAGATTTTGGGCTGAAGCAGCAAATACAACATGCTATACTCAAAACAGATCAATCATCAACAAACATTATGGAATGGAAGAAAACCTAATATTTCACACTTTCATGTGTTTGGATCTAAATGCTTGTTTTGAACAGGAATCAGCTACATACTTTTGATGAAAAAGTTGATGAAGCAATCTTTATGGGATACTCAGACACCATCAAAGCATTCATAGTACTCAACAAAAGAACCATGGTGATTGAAGAGTCAATTCATGTAGTCTTTGATGAACCAAACACAAATGGTGAAGGCCTTCAAGAACAAGAAGAAGGAGCAGCACAAAGGAAAGTTTATATGAATACAACAGTACCAGCTACAATTCTGAATCACAATTTTGGAAATCAATATGAGCCACCAGTACATAGAACAGAAGAAGCACCAGAACAAGAACATGAAGCTGATGTACAAACTGAAGTTGGGGAAGCACCAAGTCAAGAACAACTTCAACCTGATCTTAACTGGTTAAGAGACCATCTTGAAGATCAAGTCATTGGAGACATACATGAGTCAAAACCAGAAGACAACGGGAGAAGATGCTAACATGATTTCTATCACAAGTGGAACCCAAAACAATAGATGATGCAATTCAAGATGCTGAATGGATTACATCTATGCAAGAAGAACTAAATGAATTTGAAAGAAATGAGGTCTGGGAACTTGTTGACAGACCAGGCACAGCCAACATTAGTGGAACAAAATGGGTATTCAGAACAAGATGGATGAACAAGGGACAATTGTCAGAAACAAAGCAAGGCTAGTAGCAAAAGGATATTCTCAAGCAGAAGGCATAGATTATGATGAAACCTTCGCTCCAGTAGCAAGACTGGAAGCAATCAAACTATTTCTAGCCTTTGCATCCCACAAAGACTTCAAAGTTTACCAAATAGATGTCAAGAGTGCATTCCTAAATGGACTTTTGGAAGAAGAAGCTTATGTGGAACAACCTCCTGGTTTTCCACACAAAGGGAAATAAGATAAAGTGTACAAGCTCAAAAAGGCACTTTAAGGACTCAAACAGTCACCCAGAGCCTGGTATGAAACACTATCACAATTCTTGATCAACAATGGATTCAACAAAGGAACCATTGACAAGACTCTCTTCAAGCTAGAGGAAGGAACAAGCACTCTATTAGTCCAAATTTATGTTGATGACATCATCATTGGATCAGAAGATGAAAAGCAGTGTGAGAAATTTTCAAACTTAATGAAAAGCAAATTTCAGACGAGCGTGATGAGAGAACTGAATTATTTTCTTGGACTACAAGTCAAGCAAATGAAAGATGGCATATTTATCAATCAAGCCAAGTACACAAACAACTTGATACACAAGTATGGCATGGACAAAAGTGGGACATCAGATACACCAATGTGAGCAAGAGTTATTCTTGGAAAAGATGAAAATGGAAATGATGTAGATCAGAAGCTTTATAGAGGAATCATTGGATCTCTACTCTATTTAACAGCAAGTAGACCTGATATAGCATTTGCAGTGGGAGTATGTGCAAGATTTCAATCTCAACCAAAGAAATCACACATTCTAACAGCCAAAAGAATAATCAAATATCTGAAGAACACCATCAATGTTGGAATTTGGTATCCAAAGGATGGAGGATTTAAGTTGATATCATATTCAGACTCTAACTATGCTGGATGCAAGATAGATAGAAAAAGTACTATTGGAACTTGTCAAATGCTAGGCAGCAGACTAGTTTCATGGTTTAGCAAAAAGCAAAACTCCATATCTACATCAACAGCTGAAGCAGAACATATAGCAGCAGGCAGTTGCTGTGCATAAGTACTATGGATCAGACAACAACTAAGGGATTATGGAATGGAGGAGAAGACAATTCCAATAATGTGTTACAACACAAGTGCAATATCCATTACTGAAAATCCAGTATTACACTTAAGAACAAAACACATTGATGTGAGACATCACTTCATCAGAGATCATGTTGAAAAAGGAGATGTTATTCTAAGATACATACCTACTGAAGATCAATTAGCTGACATCTTCACAAAACCACTCAGTCATGAAAGATTCAGCAAGTTAAGAACTGAGTTAGGAATGATAGAAATTGATTAAATACTAAGGATCAGCTAACTGGAGTAATCAGCTAAGTAACTTCACCAGCTTTGCAAACCCTTTCCGCTTTGAATGAGCTCATTTGGCAGGTAAGGCACTGGCACTCAACGAAGTCAACTACACTGGTTGTTAGGAACAGTTAAAAGCAGCAGCTCAGTAAATAAGTCACTACACCTTCTTAGTGACCAGCCAAGGCTCTCCACCGAATTGTATACTAAAGCAAAACAGCAAACTAAAGTGTGAACTAAATCAGTTTTATACACGTGGAAAGATCAGATAGTTATGGAGGATTATCTTGTGAAAGAATCACACATGTGGAGATCATTTTTTAATCGTGGAGGTAACTATATTATTTTTGAATTACAAACGCCTCGATTCCCGGGATTTATCATTACTTACGTAAATCCACTCCCCCACTACACTCAAATACCGTGATTTATATACATGAAATCACGCCATTACGTCACAAAATCCTTCCATATTCAACCACGTTCACACTACCAAATATGATCATATATAAACCACACTTAGAGGTTCTTTTCAATTCTTTACACTCTATTTCAAAATTAAAAACCTTATTCCAACACTAAAACCTTCAAACTGTTCAAAAGTCTCAAACTTCTACTCAAAAATGGCCTCCTCTTCCCAACCCACTCAAACTGGAGCACAATTTGAGAAATTAATTGCCACCGGATCATTCTTTCAAGAAGAACACTACTTAAATCTGTATGGAAATGACGAAGAAGCAAAGAGACTGGCAGCAGGTTGCAAAAGTCTGAGATTACTAACCTTTCTAAATCCTCCAATCACCGATGTTTGCTATGAAAGTCTAATCTCTTTCTAGAAGACTGCAAAGTATGCCTCTGGGCTACTTGCAGAAGAAGGTGTCGTTTGGGAGGAAGACAATGTTAGGTGTAGTGCCCGAAAGACAATTATGTAATTGTTTTAGGACAGAATTAATAATTCATCTTATTATATGCATGTATGCTTATAATTAAGACACTACTGAAAACCCTAAGTACCTCGCTTATGTAATCACATAACTCAGTGTATGGCTATACACAAGAGGATTGAGTTAGTGAGATGTACTTAAAATTAACTTAGTCCGTAGCGTTTATTAATCTGAGTACGGGTCTCAAGATTGATTTGCTATTAATGCGCCCAGGAACACTTTAGGTCTGACAGTCTTATCCGGACCGTCGGTAACAGCAGTACCTAGTGGGGCATTTATATATGATGATAATCATATAGGGCTGGACCGATTTGATTTGAGTTCTCGATATAATTCCGTGATCGAGAAGTCTTATCAAATCACAAGATGATCATATATGGATTAATCTCAATCCTGAGGTGATCACAGACAACTGCTTAGACTAGGGTAGATTTTATGTGTTAGTAAGGATCACTTCGCAGTATGTGGTCCAACACTTCTCATTGGCTCTATTCTGGAATGAGTGAGTAGTCTGTGCTATCACAGATATGGAATCCATTCCTTCCCTCGGGAAGTAGACAAACAGTTCCCTTATTTGTTAATCCTAGAAACTGATCGATCCCGGGAGTTCATATTATATTAGTTATGAACTAATTGATCACTAGGGGGTTAATGGTAAATAAGGATAATAGGTTTCGAGAAGGGTTTACGGAGATATCCCGAATCGAAACGAACAGTCTATGGAGGATTTATCCGTATGTAATGATTATATCAGTGGACGCTTTCGACTCATAGTTGAGTGTAAGTTATCTATATTCGATAGAGTTCAGTTTTGGGTTTATGGTGGTGTAATCCCGGAATTAATAGATTGAATATTATTGTTCGGTCTGACGGATAATATTATTTAATTTATTGTAGCTACTGAATATGGGTCCATGGTCCCCGACGTGGCTCCTAACATAGCATATGCTTTCTCGTCGTTTCGCCTCAATTATAATTAAATAGTTGGATTGGACTATTTAATTGATATGTGGATTAATTGTTTAGTTGGACTAAATAATTAAATACACGGAAAAGACATTTTTCGTGGACTCGGCCCAAATTAGTGTGTTGACTTTTTGACCTAATTGGTCAAATATAAAAGTGGCGTGTATTACTTGTTTGGTTATCAAGAAATTTGTTTTCTTGGATAATCATAGTACAAGTATTTAATTATTTATTTGTTGAATAATTAATTAACGAAAAAAATATTAGATTGATCCTTAAATATTCTAGATTTATTCAAGATTATTCTAGGAGTATCTTTTATTTAATAAGGATTATTATAATTGATTTTGTATTAATTATTAAATCCTTGGAGGATAATGATTACTCTCCTATATAAAGAGACTTCTCCCAAGCCTTTTGACACACATAATTTTCGACATATTGGAAGTATTGAGCTTAGATTTTTCGGCTCATATACTTGGGTTCGAGTTTTAGAAAAACTTCGGGTTTTTCTAAGGTAGCATATCGAGGAGGTCAAGCGGCTTGAAACACCATCCACCTGGTGGTGCTTGGAGATACACGTTGGAAGACTGTGGCTTCTCATCTAGCTTGGATCTTGGATCTCGGATTGTTCTTGACGTTTATTCACAATAAACAGGTAAGCAATCTAAACCCACTCGTAGGTTTAGATCTATTGTATTGTACTTTCCGCTGCGTAATCGGGTGGATCTATGATCCATCCGGAGATATTACATCATACAAGTGGTATCAGAGCCTTTGATCTATCAATCATAGTATGTGAATTTTAGATCTAGGAGTGGAAAAGCATGTTTAGATTGTTTTTGTTTTTGTTTTTAATTTAGTTAAATTCGAAAATTTCATTGATATATGCCTTGTGATTGTCATGGTTGAAGAGATGGATTGGGGTTCGTATTGTTTACCCGTTAGATCTATTTTAAACTCATATAAATTCGTTTATATGAGTACAGGAAATTTTGTAATTTTAGTTTCCTAGAAGTAGATCTGTTTTGTTTCTGTTCTGTTTTTGATTTATTCCTGGAGATTGAGCCGTTGAAACGACAATCCCTCCAGTCAGAATGAAGACTAAAAGTTAAAGAACAGGCCCTCAAAATTTCGTGACGATCGGAGTCCATCTCGATTTCCAATCGTTACAATAAAGTTGCTGTTGTGTCGTAAAAGCACTACAGTCCCAGCTGTCAGTTCGTCGAATTTCTGGAAAAGATTACACCGTTGAAACAAAGATCCAACCGTCCGGATTGAAGTAGGAGGAGTGAAGAACAGGTCAATAAAGTTTCGTGACGATCAGAGTTCGGTTGGATGTCCGATTGTCCATAAAATGCGGCAGCAACAGATTAGAAAATAGTAAACCCTAGTTAGGGTTTGTGTTTTTTTTAATAGGTTAGATACGGGGGTACCAACGATCCATCTCGGTGTTTAATTTTTCAGTTTAATTATTCGTGTATGATCGAAATTATGTGATAGAAACCAGAAAATTGCTCTGACATGCATCATATCATGATTCCACTCCAATGCATACATGTAGCTAGTTTATTTTGAATAAATTAGGCATGTATAACTCGTATAATTAGTTAAAAAGCTTATTTAATTAATATGTGGTAGTTAATAAATAAGTAACTAATTATAAAAACCGAGTAACCGGGTTTTGTCAATCGTTACGATTTTAGTGATGGATTCTCGGTGAATCTCACTTAGATAAATCGTTGAGTTTTCGGTGAACCCACCTTAAAAAGAAACGAGATTGCGCTTTGGTTGATAATTTAGAAATCGGAAAATCTTAGTACATGGGTTCGGAAATGGTCTAACCATGGTTGGGCGAGTTCAACCGAGCTTCGGCTCAATCGACTCCCCCCCCGTGTGATGTACGTTACAGTGGTTCGACAAGACTTAGCATAGCCGATAAGCCTTCGGGCTAAACGGGGATTCTCTTGCCGGATGTGCCTGAACTGTCAGATATTTTCCAACGAATAAGACGGCGTAGGCTTGCCTACATAACCGACCCTATTCGGAGTACTTTGATTTATTGTTTCTTAATGTCAAGACCGAAACCGTAATTAGTAAACCTACCACTTTTTTTCAAATTATTGAGTGGGAGCGGGGAAGGCGGCAGCCAACCCCACGGCCTCTACTATAGATGCAAGCATGTGAGAGAAGGGTGACGCCTCGAGCCGCTTTGATTTCGTCCCCCTACGGATGGTGTTCACCCCTATCAAAATTCAAGGCTTGGTCTCCGAAAGGATAGGATTTCGGGTACTCGTCGGGTCACTGACCGACCCTACGGCGGCATACTCGAGGCGTACTTTGAGATCTGATATAGTAGGTCACACTCTTTATGGATATTTTCGAAATATTTAGTTTAGAAAAGGAAGGTAATCAATGATTAAGGTCCGGGATGTCTGATTCCCGTGAGATGTTCGATTCTCGAAGCTTAATCATTGAGAGAGATTGTCTCAGTTTAACCGTCACCTCTTTGACCTACCCTACGGAGGCACTGAGGTGCGAGGTTAAATCCTTGGAATGGTAGGATAAACTTTTTATAGTTTATTATTCCTAAAGTAAAATCTAGTAGTGAAAATTTATTTTTGAATTTAACTTTCTGTCATGTTTATTTTACAACTTTAATCTCTAGGATACCAAACTGTTAGTAATAGGACTTCATTAAAAATGTGGAAGTAACAAGTACGTTGTAATTATCAAAAGAATGCAGTTAATTTTTCGGAAAAGTTTTTTCCCTTGAGCCTTTAAAACTTAAGTGACATAGTGAAAGTATGTCACGGATGTCACTCGTGTTGAACGAGAGACGACCACACTTAGTTTACAAAAGATGATATAAGACTATCAGACAAATTCATTTACTGAATTTTAAAAGTGTAATTACACAACAAATTTCTAAATTGAAAAATTGGAAAATCATATACATAAGGCGTTGCTAGTTAGACGGTATTTGGAACCGATAAACTAGTGGGAGCCTTAGTCTTATGATTTGTTGTTTTTCTGAATCATTAGAAATGTGTAATGGACTGCACAAGAGTTTATCCATTCATTGGAAAAATAAGAATAAAGCGTTACTAGTTAGACAGTATTTGGAACTGATAAACTAGTGGGAGCTTAGTTCTGGAGATTTTATAATCTTTGAAACATCATGAACACAGCATTGCTAGTTAGACAGTATTTGGAACTGATAAACTAGTGGGAGCTTAGTTCTAGGTGATGTTCTAATCTTTGAAAAATCATAAATACAAAGTGTTGCTAATTAGACGGTATTTGGAACCGATAAACTAATGGGAGCTTTGGTCTTATGATTTGACGATTAGAAAAATAGATAGTCCAAGCAAGTAACACTGAACATCCCACGGTTCAAGAGTAACATCTACTCAAACGAACTGCTAGTTCAAGACTGTTTTCATTTAAAGAAAGTCGAGAATGGGAAAGAATGTTTATACGCATTAGTCATCTAAACTAAGTAGTTTAAAGGCTAAACCGGAAATTAATAAATTGGAAATTAGGGGATAAGGAAAGTGATTTCGGATCACTAACCAATGCATCATTAGCAATTTTCTCGAAAGCTAAAGTTCTTTGGAAGAACTAGGTAGCTATGCATTAAACAATAAATAAAGTAGACAATGGGCAGTTATCTCAGCCAGACTAGTGGGAGTGATATAAGGAAATGAATCTCGGATTCAATTCTTGAGTATCACAGAAAATTCATTTTCTGTTTTCGGATTCGTTGGAACGAACGTATTCATTTTAAATAGGATAATTTGTTTGTCTTATTGACGATAAATATAACATTCGTAGCACGAACCCAAGACTCGGACTTTTGTTTGATAAAGTCAGAACCACTAAGAAATGCTGAATAGGTATATGTAACACATCTTAACAATATAAATGCAAATGGTTTCCGTATTTAGATAAACAATTCTTTATATACTATTAATTAATGCATATTCCCTAACGACAAGATCTGAAGATTGGCTTAGTGTGATTCCTATCTCTCAGTCAAAGGAACACTGTCTCAAAGGAACAATGACTAAGTTTCCTTTCAATCGGGAAAGGGTAATAGATTTAAAGAAGTTACATAGCATGTTCATATCGACCTTCGGGGTCATATGAAAGATACAAGCTAGTGGGAGCTTCTGAGTGGTGATATATTGTCTGATAACTACTCAAAACTCTGGTAAGTTTATCCAAAATATTTGGAGGAATCTCTTATTTTACCAGAGATAGAGTATTCCATACTAAGAAATAGGTTATTGCGTAGTCTTCGGGACTGATGCTTGGCCTGCCTCCCTGTGAAATGTTTTCACTAAGGGATAAACCATAAATTTGCCTTATATAGTTATTGATGTGCTACGATACGCTGTTGAACTCATTTAAGATATTGGTTGCAAAATAACGGTTTACGTTGTAATGAAAATCGAGAAGTCTACCTAAAAGATGCCTATGCATTTGTGGATAAGGAGTGAATTCGGTTCACCCCACTTCCGTAAATAGAGGCATTTAGCACCGAGTGCTTGAAGGTAGGACTGGAAATTTTGCGTACACATTCAGATCGTGAAATATCTTAATGCATTGAGTAAAGGTTGGTTATAAAACTCGTAAAATCAGAGAATGACGGTTATACTGTCAAACTCGGTCTGATAGAGTCTATAAAATAACAACTTTAGATCTTGGAGTATTTGTACTCAAGATGTTACTAACTGATTTGTTCAGTCCACATCCAACACCGGCAGTTGGTGATAACACTAATAGAAACTACTAAACTAGATCAGTATATCAATCCACCCCGAACGCAGTGGGAGTATGGTTTGTCCATTACCCATTGCAGGACCTTACGGTCTATAGGGTAGATTGATGACCTATAGTCCTTCATGGGCTGTGTAGGATCCTGATCATAGAGGTTGGTTTAAAAGCCATAACCCTGTGAATGGAGTTTGATACTCCAGTTCTGTTGAAACTCTTGTAGTTACACCTGAGTATCTCAGGCCCAGTGAGAGTAATTGGAACTACACGAAAAAGAGTCGAATGAATAGGAAAGTTTAACTTTCAACGCAAAGCTGAGAAAAATTTAAGGGTGATTCCCTAAACGGTAGAGAGTTAACCAGACCGTGATCTCTCTTACCACTCAGTCTTGCTTGATTTCGTCAGAAAGCGGGAAATATGGGTGATTCCCTAACACTTCCTTGCCGAACAATGGAATCTGAACTCATTCAGAACAGAAGGGTTTTAGCAAAGAACAAATGACAGATTCGTTACAAAGCAGAAAATAGGGGTGATTCCCTAAGACATTTTTTGCGAGACTAACGGTATCTTAATTTATTCAGAAAGAACCTTTGGCAGGATGCCTGCCACAACTTATATCTTTTGGGGGTTAAAGCAAACCTCTAGGTCATTTCAAAGTCATATATTTTAATATGTGGACTTGACCTGAATATTGATAAGTCTTTCATAGACTGGGCATCAATATTAGTAAAGTAGAATGTAGATTAGTGTTTATGAATGGTAACACTGATATAGTTGGAAACAACATGGGTGTGTTATCTGAAGTCAGAGTCTGACATGCCATCGGGATTCATTCTAAAGGATTTGATTCACTCAAATTCTCGAGAATCGATCATTGGCAATCCCATCCATTCACCTGGTTAAGATATTCTTGCATTTATGCAACATTCAACGATGTAGTCTACCCTACCACTCAGGAATGATTATCTAAACCTGCAGATGAATACGAAATGGGATGTTGAGTGAATCCTCAAGTCTCTACGGGAGAATGAGGAATAATATGCTAGTATATTCAGGTGCAAACTAGAATATAAGTGATAACACTGATTCTGGCTTTAAGTCGGATTAAGGATGATTGTTAAATAGATCTTGTCCTCAGTGTTGACTCAAAGGCATATTGAAAGTGTACCACAAGATTAAATGGAAAGGCGACGTTTCGATCCCAAAGATTGACTCAAGCCGCCAACCTACCTGATCAGTGTACCGAGTCACATGGTATTTGGATTCTAAGTACGGGCCGGGTCACTGACCTACCCTGCGGCGGCACACTCCGGTCGTGCTTGGAAGGATGAAGTACTAAGATGCGCTTGGAGGGTACAGATTAGAGGGATACGTCTCGCTTGTTTTGAGCAAGTAGGAGAATGTTGTAGATATAGATATAAAGGGGTGTGCTCTAAAACAATTAATCCACTAGCCTTTCGTGCAAGTGGGAGATTGTTAGGTGTAGTGCCCGAAAGACAATTATGTAATTGTTTTAGGACAGAATTAATAATTCATCTTATTATATGCATGTATGCTTATAATTAAGACACTACTGAAAACCCTAAGTACCTCGTTTATGTAATCACATAACTCAGTGTATGGCTATACACAAGAGGATTGAGTTGGTGAGATGTACTTAAAATTAACTTAGTCCGTAGCGTTTATTAATCTGAGTACGGGTCTCAAGATTAATTTTCTATTGATGCGCCCAGAACACTTTAGGTGTGACAGTCTTATCCGGACTGTCGGTAATAGGGTACCTAGTGGGGCATTTATATATAATGATAATCATATAGGGCGGGACCAATTTGATTTGAGTTCTCGATATAATTCCGTGATCGAGAAGTCTTATCGAATCACAAGATGATCATATATGGATTAATCTCAATCCTGAGGTGATCACAGACAAGTGCTTAGACTAGGGTAGAGTTTGATGTGTTAGTAAGGATCACTTCGCAGTATGTGGTCCAACACTTCTCATTGGCTCTATTATGGAATGAGTGAGTAGTCTGTGCTATCACAGATATGGAATCCATTCCTTCCCTCGGGAAGTAGACAGACAGTTCCCTTATTTGTTAATCCAAGAAACTGACCGATGCGCGCAGTTCATATTATATTAGTTATGAACTAATTGATCACTAGGGGGTTAATAGTAAATAAGGATAAAAGGTTTCGAGAAGGGTTTACGGAGATATCCCGAATCAAAACGAACAGTCTATGGAGGATTTATCCGTATGTAATTATTATATCAGTGGACGCTTTCGACTCATAGTTGAGTGTAAGTTATCTATATTCGATAGAGTTCAGTTTCGGGTTTATGGTGGTGTAATCCCGGAATTAATAGATTGAATATTATTGTTCGGTCTGACGGATAATATTATTTAATTTATTATAGCTACTGAATATGGGTCCATGGTCCCCGAGGTGGCTCCTAACATAGCATATGTTTTCTCGTCGTTTCGCCTCAATTATAATTAAATAGTTGGATTGGACTATTTAATTGATATGTGGATTAATTGTTTAGTTGGACTAAATAATTAACTACACGGAAAAAATATTTTTCGTGGACTCGGCCCAAATTAGTGTGTTGACTTTTTGACCTAATTGGTCAAATATAAAAGTGGCGTGTATTACTTGTTTGGTTATCAAGAAATTTGTTTTCTTGGATAATCATAGTACAAGTATTTAATTATTTATTTGTTGAATAATTAATTAAGGAAAAAAATATTAGATTGATCCTTAAATAATCTAGATTTATTCTAGATTATTCTAGGGGTATCTTTTATTTAATAAGGATTATTATAATTGATTTTGTATTAATTATTAAATCCTTGGAGGACAAGGATTACTCTCCTATATAAAGAGAGTTCTTCCAAGCCTTTTGACACACATAATTTTCGACATATTGGAAGTATTGAGCTTAGATTTTTCGGCTCATATACTTGGGTTCGAGTTTTAGAAAAGCTTCGGGTTTTTCTAAGGTAGCATATCAAGGAGGTCAAGCGGCTTGAAACACCATCCACTTGGTGGTGCTTGGAGATACACGTCGGAAGACTATGGCTTCTCATCTAGCTTGGATCTTGGATCTCGGATTGTTCTTGACGTTTATTCACAATAAACAGGTAAGCAATCTAAACCCCCTCGCAGGTTTAGATCTATTGTATTTATGTATTTTGGTTGTTAGATCTAGATCTTGTACTTTCCGCTGCGTAATCGGGTGGATCTATGATCCATCCGGCGATATTACATCATGCAGACAAGATTGTTGCATCTATCAACGGCACAGCAGTAGTCATTACAACAAAGGTAATTCACAAACACCTTAAACTTTCAAATAAAGGTCAAGCAAAAGTGGCCTTGGTACCACAAAACTTGGATGAATTCTGGGCATCAATTGCCAAGACAGCAAACCCAGGATCTAAGAAGGTCAACTGTCTTCGATCCGCTTTAAAGAAACCCTTCAGTGAGTTCAGTGCACTAATTGGAAAGAGCATTGAAGGAAAACTAGGGGCAAATAATGCCATGACAGAGGTTAGAATGCATCTGATGGGAATCATCTACAATAATCTTGAGTTCAATTGGGCCAACTACTTCTTCCTTAGAATCCAAGAATAGGCAAATGCGGCTAAGAAGGGGATAGCAGAAGGAAAGAAGAAAAGGGACACTTTTGGGTGAAAAAGTCCTATGGGATTCAATTACACTATCTGTTGCAATGTCTACAAGTCCTTGTTGTCAAACTCCACAAATTACATGAATCTAAAATCATGTTTAAATATGTTAAACCAACAAAGAAAGCAGAAGGAGGAAAGAGAAAGAAACCAAGAAGAATCACAACCAGTCAAAGAAAGAAACCAAAAGTACAAAGAAATCTGGAGAAAGAGGATTTCGTAAAATTAATTGATGAAGAAGAAGAAGAAGACTCAGAAGAAGAGGCAGAACAGCAAGAGGAACATAATGCAAGTGAGGATGAACAACCTTGAAATGAGGAGGTAGCAGGAGACACTGAAAATGATGAGGAAATCCCAGAAGAACCAGCACAGATGTCTGCAACTGATATTGATGATCGAATTGCAGCCTATCTTGAATGGAAAGAGGGTGACTCAAGAATTCAGCTGCAAGAGTCAGCACACATGCTTGCCGAGGAGTCTTGGTTCTTCGACTTTTTGGGGTTCACAACCCTAGTTGGTACACTTGATGAATCTCCACTATGGGATATGATGGATGCAGCAAAAGCGAAAACACATCCAGCCTCTGAGAAAGAAAGTAATTAATCATCTGGTGATGATGATGACAGTGATAATGATGATCATAATGGGGATAATCATGATGGTACTGATCAGGATGATGCGGGTGATGATCCAAAAGATACTGCTGATAACACAGGCAAAGAAGTTGAACAAACAGATGATGCAATTGATGATAACATCTTCTTAAGTTCCTATCTTCAAACACATGAATCAGCCAAGTCAACGCCATCAGCTCAGACAACACCTCAGCAGCTATCTCTTGACACTCCAGTTAATCCTACAACAGTGTTGGACACTGACTCAGCCGCTGCCACACCGGTCAAGGCCCCTACCGGCATAGAGCAAGAAAAATATGAGAGACTGCTACACCACAATTCACCTCCACTCAAGTACTTGAAGAAGTGGAAGCTGGTCTAGATGTTACTCAACATATAGACAGAGGGCGACAAACAGAGCCAGAACCAGCTGATACCCGTCAAAAATTCCCTCAACTGACCACTGGAATATCCAATGAAGCATTTGAAAAAACAGCAAATCTGCTGCTGAAGAATTGGAACAACAAGCAATGTATCTTAGATCTATGACTATGGCATTTAAAGATGAAAGCCACTCCATAGAGAAAAGATTTTAGGCGGTTGCGGAGTACATTGATGCACAGAATATTGTTGTGCAAAGACAAGGAGACTTGCTGAAACAGTTAAACCTCAATATCGCCAACAATCTTGCAAGACTCAGACAGCATATTTCTCAAGAAAATGAGTCCATGGCACTTCCTTTTGGCACCAGATTTAGAAGTGTAACCCAAAAGCTGACTGATCATGACTCAAGGTTCACATCCATTAAGTCCAAACTGGACACTCTGATTGGTACAGCTGAAGCTACAAACAGTATCTTACCGCAGCAAAGGGATGAGGCTGCCAAAAAGGGGGAAAGAAGTGATAAGCCTGAACAAGGATCAACAGTTAGACCCTCAAACTTCACTGAAGAGCAGCTAAAGCAAGGGACAGAGAACTAAGAATTCGAAATGAAGCTGAAGAACAGCTAAGAAAAACTAGAGAGGAAAGGGAGAATATATCAAATGAACCTTGCATAGGTTTTCCTCACCCTATCCAAAGATGAGATGATGACAGAGACAGATCAGGTAGACAGCAAAGACCTGGATCAAATCAGCAAAGAGATCGAAAAACCAACACGAGTCGACGCGGCGCGAGGTAACACCAGTAGAGGAAGCAGAAGCACCAGATATACTGGTGAGAAAAAAACTCACAGACACAGGGAAGAGTATGATGCTGAAGTACTAAACAATGTAAGAGAGTTCTTCAGGGTCCAAAACGGTTTGTATCCAAATCAAACGCAAGATGAAGCTTGGGCAGACTGGCTAAGATATCAGGATGAGAAGATGAGAATTGATATGGCCAAAATCTACAATGATGTTAAGAAACAACATGCATCTCTCAACCAGAATGCTGGATCCAACTCAATCAGCAGACCAAGTGCAGCCATACCCCTCTCTTAACAAGGACCAGAAGATTTGTCCTGTGAACAACAAGAAGATTTCAATTACATTGCAAAATTCTTCGATCCTATGAGGAAGATGAACCGATAAGAACAATGGGGTCTGTTCAAAAGTCTTAAGTTTACTGACTCACACATTGCTGAAGCTAGGGATAGACTTGAAAAATACTTTGGAGAACCTAAAGAAAATGAGAATATGCCTGACTTTCGCAAACTCTTCAACAAGAAGATATTCCAAGGAGTCTCTGAGTCTACTGCTATGGCATACTGGAAGTGGAAGTTTCCAGAGTTTAATTGGAAAGATATGGAGGAAGTCCAGCCCACCAATTCAAGAGGTATAAAGCAAAATTAAGTGAAATGTAATCATAACACTCTGAATATGCTCTGAACCTATTTATCTTATTGCCCTTGAATGGATGAATAAAATTTTTGAGTTTTGTTATGTTGTTTATTGTGAAAAATTTGTTACACTTATGTTCAGGCTTATGAGGGTTTTGGCATCATCAAAAAGGGGGAAATTGTTAGGAACATTTTATTATGTTTTGATGATGGCCATACTAGCTGTTATGGCAAGCATGAAATAAGTTAGAATTCTCTGTATAAGTCTTTACTTAGAGTCTGACATGTTGTATAATTTGAGTCAGACAAGTATTATACTAGTTGGTAGGACGGCTAAGTAAGAACAGATATTCGGCAGGGTGAAGCCAATCAAGTACCAACAGAGAAGTAGTGAGGACATTATGGTCTGACTTATAACCAAGGAAGTCTGTGATGACCTTGGATAAGTCTAAGTAATGAAATATATTATCAAATATGGTATACACTGATCTCACCCAAATCAAGGATCAGTGAGTACAAAAAGTACTTTAAAGAATAAGAAAACAACGATGCAGTAAACCAGCAAAGTAAACTGACTTTCGGCTGAATAAAGACAGAGCAGTGAAGGAAGAACCAAATAGCCAAGTCAGAAGGAATCACTTAACCGTTCAGGGAATGATCAAGTAAACTTCACTCATTCAGACTTCAAATGATGAAGATCAAGCATTAAATGCACAATCAATTGAAAATCAATCAAGGACGGATTTTCTGATAAACGTTTGAGGAAAAATCCGATCACTGAAATCAAAGAGAATATAATTAAGGGGGAATCAAAAATGAAATCAAGGATTATTCTCCACATTAAATAGCCAACGGACGGAAATTCAAATTAAGGATCATCAAGGCTATAAATAGAAGGCATTGACAGAAAAGAGAAAAAAGAACAAGGACTAAAAAGAAAACAAGCAGAAAATCAGTTAAAGTGAAAAGCCTTCCATATGTACTAAAAAGAAATATCTAGAGATCAACTCAGGAATCAGAACTCCAATTGCAAATAAAGCTCTGAGATTGATCAACAAACTTGTGAATCCAATTCACATCAACTGAGGCAATTGAATCAGAGAAGCAATGATAGAGACTGAGTCACTGAAGCTTTCGAAGCCAATGAGTGGTAGTCTTGAAGATTGTGAAGCTTGTGTAGTCAAAGACAATCGTATTATTGTATCTGTGAAAACAATAGTGAATTCCTCCAATCATCACAGGAGATGACTGGATTAAGGGATTACACTACCCTGAACCACTATAAACCTTTGTGTCTATTTACTTTCAGCAATTTACATTACAGCATTCTATTTCATTGCATACTCTATATCTGTGATTGCATAACCTACTTTGAAACAATATTTTAAGAAGGGACTTATCCGCTGCCCAAAAGCTTTTAAATACAAGAAAAGTTTTTGAAACTCCACTATAGTCATTCAACCCCCCCCCCCCCTATGACCATAGTTTTACCCTTCTCTGGGACCAACGGCATACAATGCTGCTGAGCAACCAAGTCTCTTCTCCAAAGAGAAAATGGAAGCGTTAAACCAACTCTTTGACAGAAGGATGCCACAGCCTGCTGCAGACACATCAGTGGGTGATTCAGCTCAGAATGGTAAGAACACCTGGATCATTGATTCAGGTGCCTCAAGTCACATGACAGGTGACTTCTCACTATTTGATCTTACTACAAAATCACTTACCCACACTATGTGAAAATAGCTGATGGCACTTGTTCCAAAGTTGAAGGAAAAGACACTATCACACTTGATAAACACCTTACCCTCACATTTGTTCTATATGTCCATAATTTAGACTGTAATTTATTGTCTGCCTGTCTGTTTTCAAAGGATAGAAAATGATTTGTTAACTTTCATCCTACTCATTGTGAGTTTCAGGACTTGGCATCTTTTAAGAAAACTGGCAGTGCTAGAAAGACAGAAGGTCTCTATCTCCTTCATGGCAAGAGTGTGAAGACTGTTAAGGGTTTGAGTGCTTCCTTTGATTCCTCTAAATGTACCAAAATTAAAATGCTGCATTTAAGATAAGGTCATCCAAATTTTCATTACTTAAAAGGGATGTATCCTACTTTATTCTCTGGTGTAAATGTTGATGATTTGAAATGTGAATTTTGTGAACTCTCAAAGCATTCTAGGACCACTTTTAAAGATGTTCCTTATAAAGAATCTATTCCTTTTAAACTAACACAGATGCAGGGGGTCCCTCTCAAAACCCTAACCTCACACACAAAAGGTGGTTTGTGACCTTCATAGATGACCACACAAGGATAAGTTGGGTCTATCTTATGAAACACAAAACTGAGGCAAGCATAATTTTTGAAAACTTCTATAAAATGGTTGAAACTCAATTCCAAGCAAGAATCCAAATACTCAAATCTGATAATGGGACAGAGTATTTGAATTCTTGTCTTGGACCTTTCTGGACTGACAAAGGCATTGTCCATCAAACCTCCTGCACCAACACTCCACAAAAAAAATGGAGTGGCAGAAAGGAAAAATAGACATCTTTTAGAAGTTACAAGAACACTCCTATTTTCTTATGATGTTCCATCTGTTTATTGGGGAGAAGCAGTTCTCACTGCAGCATTCCTTATAAACAGAATGCCATCCAGAATACCTCATAATGCTTCCTACCCTGCCTCAAAACTTATCACCTCCATACCTCTTAAAGTTTTTGGTTGCACAGCTTTTGTCCATATTCACTCCCATAATAGGAGCAAAATTGGACCAAGAGCTGTCAAAACCATCTTTGTGGTCTATTCTCCTACACCAAAGGGTTTTTAGTGTTTTGACCCCAATAATCAACGTTTTTACACATCTTATGATGTCACCTTTTTTGAGGATCAGCCTTTTTAATCTAAGAACAAAGATACTACACATGATCAGTACAATTTCCTTAATAATGATGTCATTCTCCCTACTATTGATACTGATCTACCTGGGGACACTCACCCTCAACAGTCTGACATGACCACCACTTTGCCGGAGAAGGAAGTTATTGTCTATACTAGGCAAAAGAAACCTTCAAGGATTACTAGCACTTCCATATCATCTCCAGATTTATGCACTAATCAAACCTTGCAGGAATCTCAAGATCCTGCTACAGTTATTGAGCACACCCATCAGGAAAATGAAAACACCTGCCTCACTGATCATGAGGAGTTTGAGGAAACTAGGGCTGGCCGTGAAGGACCAGATGCAATACAAAAGAATTCCGAGATCTCACCACCACAAGAGTTGTCCATTGCCTTGAGAAAAAGCACAAGGGAATGCACCAAACATCCTATTGACAGGTTTGTCTCATATGGTAAACTCTCCACTGAGTTTTTCAAACTTATATTGCTAAGATAGACTCGATATTCATACCAAAAACCATTCAACAAGCCTTTGGTTGTCCCCACTGGAAAAAGGCTATTCTGGATGAGCTAAATGCCCTAGAGGACAACCACACCTGGGACTTAGTTCCTGTGCCAAAAGGTGTAAGGCATGTTGGATGTAGATGGTTGTTCACTGTAAAACACAATCCGGATGGCTCCATCAATAGGCTCAAATTAAGCCAGATTGGTTGCCATAGGATACACCCAAACCTTTGGAATTGATTTTCATGAAACATTTGCTCCTGTGGCTAGACTTAACACTGTAAGAATCATAATTTCTATTGCTGCTGTTAATAATTGGGCATTACATCAAATGGGTGTAAAGAATGCCTTTCTTAATGGTGATATAAAAGAGGAGGTATATATGCACCCACCTCCTGGTTTTGTTGTCAAACCAAACCATGTTTGTAGATTGCATAAGTCCTTGTATGGACTCAAGCAATCTCCCAGGGCATGGTTTGAAAGGCTTTCCAAAGTTATGAAAAATGGTGGTTATGCTCAAGGGCATAGTGACCATATCCTATTCTACAAGCATACTGAAATATGAGGAGTTATTATCCTCATAGTGTATGTTGATGACATTGTCATCACTGGAAAATCCAGTTCTGATATTGACAATCTGAAACACCTTCTGAAAAATGAATTTGAAATCAAGGATCTTGGACCACTGAAGTATATTTTGGGCATTGAAGTTTCCAGATCTACAGAAGGAATCCTTCTTACTCAAAGGAAGTATACTATGGACCTCCTGTTTGAATATGGTTTACTTGGGTGCAAACTGACGTGGCCTTTTCTAGTGCTAATACCAGTCCTTAACCGACAGTGTATCGGGTCAAACTTGTAGTGCCGTATGGTGAGTCGAGTATCGTATCCTCGGGGAACTTAGTAATTCTTCTAAGTGTGGTTAAACACCAAAGAGTTTATTAACTCGATCTAAATCTCGGTTTATAACACAGATCACTATTATTCTAGTCAACATAAAATAAATACGTAATTTAAAAGTTATTCTAATATAATATATATAGATATATAAATATATATATATATGTACATAAATTGCAAAGTATATATATAGATATAAATATATAGATGCCAAATATATTATTAGAGAACTAGCCAAAGTTTATATAATTGATTTATACGATCTTTTCAGTGAATGGAATGTGCTCGATCTTTCCTTTTATATTAGGTTCAATTGAGTAAATGAAACGGTGCACTCCCGAGGTTAACAATTCCTCCTTACATAAGCGTACGAAATTGTCATATGTCCATTGTCATCGGTCCAAGATCCACAACCGTTACGGTTTTTCGAACGGGTCCCGAGTACGATTCTACCTTTGAATAAAAAGGAGTCATTCCGTTCGTCAAACGGTCAATTTTATTTAAAGGCTCCGGTTGTCAAGGCCGGACGATTCAACTTTCCGGTTTAAGTTTCAATCAAACTGATGATTTAACCTTATTACGATCTCGAGTACAAATTTCAATAAGATTCATCTTTTTAGGACAAATCTGCCCCCGGGTAGGAAACTGGGTTCCGTTGTCACGTTATTCACTCGGCCAATTTTACCCTCCGGTTTTTCTATTAACGAGTTCATAACCTAACTACTGAGCGTCAATTCATAATTAGATTATGAATTCTTTTCGAATCAAACTTTATCAATAGAAAAAGATTCAATTAACTCAATTTTAGTCAATTTTACTTAGACAACATTCCTCTACCGAAAAGATCGAAATAAAACGATTACATAACTTTGGCTAGTTATTAGATTTAGCCTACTAACATTATACGAAATTAAAAACAAACATAACAAACATAAATACTTTAGAAATTTTACCCGATTACAACGGTTGAATCGAAGTTTGTATTCTTCCGGATGCTACAACGACTTCAACAACATTGATCTTCGATAATTTCTCGAGCATTATACGATACTACTTTATTTATGGCATAAGGCCTATATACATACCTACTACTAATAAAAAGAGGTAAAAAAAATATATTTGGTACCCCCTATGTGCTGCAATGTTTGCTCTATTTATAGGCGAGATTTTTTCCAAGCCGGATCGATCCGAGAAAGGGCCGGATCGATCCGGGAACAAAAAATCTTATCCCCTGGATTTTTCTCTGCAGGGCCACATGCTGGGTAATCATCATGTCTCTTCGGATCGATCCGAGGTAATTCCGGATCGATCCGGATAGATTTTTTCCAAACTTGATCTGAAACTTGATAAAATCATAACTTGAGCTATGGATCTCCAAATGACATAATTCAAGATGCGTTGGAAAGCTCTTGAGAAGATCTACAACTTCCCTGAAGGACTTTTCTTCAGAAAATGCCTTTTTGATGGGACATTTGTTCGTCGAAAATATAACTTGATACGGTGTCACGAACCATTGATCCACTTGAACTTTAAAACTCGTGGCACTTCCTTAATTCCTTCAAAAGATATGATTTTACTCCAAAAAGTGTCGTCACTCGGGGTCTTGGTTTACCTAAGATCTGTCAATAAAATACCAAAAATACCCACGTGAATCTGACACGACACTCCGGTTATTAACCCGGTACAAAATTTATAACTTTTTATCATTTTTACTTGATTTTTATAGTATTTAGATTTATTCATAACTATTAATATTTTATAAGATTATCGTTATAATTACTTATATTTTATATAAAAAGAGTCGATAATGTATATAAAACATCGTAATTTTTATCATATAAATGTTATACATCAACTACTCCCCACTTAGCTCTTTAATCGTCCTCGAGCAAAATAAGCGGTAATATATATAAAAATGACGATAAAAATAATATACGTGGTAGATTATATTTCAAATTAGTAAAATATCATTTCAATATTATAACCATATTAATTATATCTTTCTTAGAAATTGACAAGATAAAAAGTGTAGATAACTTTGATAAATTATTTATCAACTATTATTCAAATGAAATTTCACAAAATCTACTCAATAAATATAATTAAAATTCTAGAATTATTTTCCTATCTCAACTTGTATGAAATATTTGGAATCAAAGACTAAGTCAAGTAATTGACAAAATGGCTTATACTCTTTAGGATGGGACATTGGTTAATCGAAAAGATAGAAAAGGAAATCAAAAAGAGAAAGAGAGCAAGTCGTACGTACTTTACACCTTCACGTTTGATCAAAAACAATCTCGATTAATAACATCCTCTTATTCCAACTATTTTTCAGATTTTCTCTCTTCTTTTTCAATATTAAGAACTAAAAGCGTGAGTGTGTGTAGAAAAATCAAATTTACAAGCATTGCTTCATCAAGATTGATCGGAGTAATACTCTTTCGATCTAAAATTACGAGTCCGGTTTCCTTAAACTCGTAATCATTCTTGAGATCTTATGATTCGAATTTTTATCGGGAGCTTTATACCTCATAGTGATATAGGACGTTTCTAGATAACACCCTATTGCACTCAAATCATTGGAAGCTGCTACCGATTTTTTGTATTTGTCGATCAAAGATAAGGAAGATACCTGGTATTCGATTAATTCTGTGTAAATATGGTGCTTCGTTCTTATATATATCTTTTTTTTTTTTTTTTTTTTCCTACCTCAGCATACACCATTCTTAGCTTCTGTTCCATCATCTCCTTTCATAAGTACGTACAAACTCGTGGGATTTTTAGGAAATGTAAACCAAAATAAACCAAGGGTCGGTTATAATCAAAAATGGCTATTTCGAGTGAGGTCTTAATCACTCTAATCAAGGCTGAAGTAATTTTTATGGTGTCAAAAATCTCATCATTCCTAATCCGATTCCATATTCATATTTCGTTTTGCAAAGAAAATCATTCTAAAAAAATTCATTATAAATATAAGTATTTCTGTTAAATTTCATATGAAATTTACTTGATAATATTTATGTATAGTTACATATACTTAAAATCTTATAAAAATCTAAAATTGACATATATAATATAATTATAATATATCAAATTTACTTTACTTAATTAAAATCTATTCTTACCAAATTATACTATTTTTATTCATATTAATTATATATTATCTAGTTATTTTGATCCAAGACAAATTAAAGCAATTAAGTATAACTTTATATAAGAAAATTTTAATTTGTATTTACTAACTTACCTCTACTCCCCACTTACGAAATGGCATCGTCCCGATGTTCAGTGAGTAAATAAAAGTTAGTTTGAAAATAAAATTAAAATTTTACACAATTTTGATTTTTTTATTATTTATTTATTTATTTTTTTATTTTAACAAACATATATTATTTTGATTAAAGTAAATGACATTATATATTAAACATTAAGGAAACTATTACAAACTAAAAAAAACGATTAAACGATCAACTTAAACGACTATCACATAAAAACATAAACTTCTAACTGATTATCAAACCGTAGATGAACATCCGGGAGTATCCACCGGAAGTAATCCTAACTGAGAATCACGAGATGGAAAAATCTCATCAGTCGTAAACTCAGGCACGTGATTCAGTTGGACACAAAGATGAGAGATAACCCAGGCAAACGGTAACGGTCTTCCCCTATTACGTCTCTCTACTGCAAAATTAATTGCAGTTTTAAATATCAAAACTCCCCAATCAATGTATGCTCCGATGGTTAGTGCATACAACGGCGACATTTCATCATCCGTAACCCCATAAAAATCTCTAGTTGGATAGATCCGAGAATTAATGAAGCGTTTCCACGCCCTTAAATGAGGGGGTAAGGCCAGAGTTGAAGAATCATAGTTATGAGCAAACAACGGAAATACGAACTGAAAGGCTTCTGCAGTACGATTTACAACATTATACGCATCTCCAAGTTCCCAAGAAACTCGAAGTGTGGGTTTCGATCAAAAGTACATGGTGGGATTTGATAGATTTGATTTATGATGAGCGGTGAAAATGAAATAACGATTCCCCTAATCGTAATAAGTTGAGACGAGGCTACGACGTTATCTCGGTGAGAGACGCATAAAAATCTCTCGACAATCGAAATGTTTATTCTACTTACGGGAGTCCTAATCAACTTTTTCCATCCGCAACCTCGGATTAGATTCCGTCCCCACTGATCAATTTTTTCTGTGTTTAAGCCTTTCTCCATCAGAATAGGAGAACGGACGAAATTTAGATGTCTCGGGACGTCATTATGAAAACAAGAGGCATGCCCTTCAGGAACCACACCATCAGGCGTATGTGGTTCGTAACTATTAACCGAGGGAGAGGAGCGGTTAGACATTTCTGACACAGAGATTTAAACTAAGCTAGATAGAGGGAAAGAAGAAATGAGCAAAGGTCAAGGCTGCTGCTCTTTCCTTTTATAGAAATAAATTCAAGCAAAAGTAGAAAAGATCTCTTGTTTTGGCGTTTTTGTACTTGCCGGATCGATCCGAGAAAAGGCCGGATCGATCCGGCCTCTGAACTAGTAATCCTGTCAGGTCGGTACACTCAGGTCGGATCGATCCGGTAAAAGGCCGGATCGATCCGGAACACTACTGTTCACGGACATAGTTGATTTTTGCTTGTAAAATGCCTAGATTTTTCTAGATGACACGTTTTCTCCCTATCTTTGGTTCATTTTCATTGTGTTATAACCATAAATTTTACTACACAATGCGTAATACCAAAATATGTAACGAAAACATGAAGATCGTATTAAAATAAAATCCTACCAAAATCAAAATAACCTAAAATTTTACGAAAACGAAATTGTACGAAAAATAAAATGTTTCAATGTCAAAAATCATAGAATGTTTAAAATTACTCCTCTTCATCACTCATCTCGACGTGGCTTGAACTTGGCATAGCTTGATAACGGGTCGATTCTTGGGATGGATCTTGAAAATAAGTTGACATCCGTACCGAGCTATCTAGTCCCATCGAGCTCATTTCTCTCGTAATATCAGAAAAAGTGCTTCCCCATCCCGTCGTGGTATGGCCAAATGATCCAGATCCAGCCCATTCAGATGTCGCAGCTGCCGTAGTACCTGTCGAAAAATCCCCTACACCACTAGTCTGAAATCCAAAAGAATGTGGCATTTGTTGGAAGTCTGAGCGATGTGGCATCGGTGGAATGAAATCGGGCAAGGTATAAGGCTGGGTTTGGCATTGCGGAATATCCATCTCGGCATAGGTAGGGTTTTGCAGTATATTCATTTGATATAAACCTCGCATGCCTTGACGTAAATCTTCAGACCATAATTTATTCCTTTCCGCAAAAACAGCCATATTGGCATTAGCACGATGAACATCATAGGCCATGGATTGAAACATGTCGTAAGTGATGGTATTCGGAAGTTGAGTTTGAGTTTGACTGGATGAAGGAGGGACAGCAGTGGGTGGAGTAGGCTGAGGTCGTCTACGGTTAGGGTCCAAAAAATCTATTCTTCCTGCCGGACTAAGTGGTAAACTAGGACCTATAAGTGTGTCATCCATCATCATCAAATTATCACTTGGGAGCTCACGGACACCAATCGGCGACACAAGGAAGAAATAAAACATGGAAAAGGCATGTGATTTGCCGGGTCTAGCATTCGGGGCAAATTCCTTGGCCCTTCACACATTACTTTGCCTACATCCACGGGTATATCATTGACCATAGCCCAAGCAATACACAAATCCTCTTTACCAAAAGATGTAAAATGTCGAGTAGGGTAAAGAGTGTGACTAATAAAACGTTTAATGGCTCTCATATCCCTTATACATTTTCCATAAGAAAACCTTTTTTTCATGCCGGACGGCGATGGGATCTAACTCATTACGGGCTAGTGAAACAATATAATCAAAGTCTGCGAGCTCATCCAAATTCCAAAGCGTATAATAGTCCTCATTCTCTGGTATATCGGGGATACCATAAATAGCATTTATAATGTGAGGAGTAAACGGCAACGTCCTAGTTCTTAGGTTGACGAAGTTAACTCACCATCTTCTCGTAGCATTATGAGTTGCTACCGGAGAATAAAATTCGGCTACTAAGGTTGTGTTAATTTTTCCCGACCTTAAACGGCTAACTCCAACCACTTGTCGCCTTTCAAAAATCTCTTTTACCTCCCTTCCCAAATTCTTAAAATCCAAACCCCTCTCGACCGCAACTAAACACTTTCCAAATTTATTTTTCAATGCTTTCTTAGGCTTGCGACGAACGCGGTTCTATCAAAACTAACGAGTCAATTCTTCTTCTGTTAAAGGCCTAGTTTCGATGATGGTGGAATTTGGGTTGGGATATTAGGTTTACGTTTTTTACTAGCTTTTGATGATTCGGCCATTCTACGATAGTGACACAATAACAAAACAACAACAAAACAACAAAAAACAACACAAATGAGTTACACAAAATAGTGAAATAAAAAACGAAGTTAACAAAATAAGTGACTACAATGTTACCTTCCAAAGCTTAAAAGGTTGATAAGTTGGCCGGAAAAGATGAAAATTCGCCGGAATAAAAGTTGAAGCTTCCCTTGAAAATTCTTCAATTTAAAATTGAAATTTTGAAGAGAAGAGAGGAAAATGAGAAGAGTGTAAGGATTGGGGTGATGTGAGAGTGAATTTTAGTGATGATTTTGAAGAAAAAAAAATCGAGGGGGAAATGGGGAGGGGCGGCTGTTTTCTCAGAAAAATGGAAGAGGAAGAAGAAGGGAAGATCCCGTTCTTTTTTTAGGTTTTTTAGCTTCCGGATCGATCCGGGGTTAGGTCGGATCGATCCGACCACTTTTTTTTTTTTTTTTTTTTTTTTTTTTAATTTTAAAACCTTAATAAAACTTCTACAAAATTTAAATAAAAACTTTTTATAAAAACTTTATAAAACTTTTAAATAATTCCATAAAGATCCTATTTATAAAATTTTCAAAAGTTATATAAAAATTTTATAAATATTATAAAATTCATAAGGGTCCTAATTCCATCACTTCTAAATCTTCCGAGTTCGACGTAACGTTCTATCAACCTAACCTTAAGAAATGAGGCGTTCGAATTTTCCCTTTGATCTCCATCGGGATTTTCGGATAACCACCTAATCGTTCCCTTCTTAACAACATTCAAACACTCATCCAGGATTTGGTTGTGCTTTCCTTACATTTCCCTTCATGCTCACTTTTTCCACAGTTACGCATCTCCTTAAAAACTTTGCTCTTCTCTTTATCGAACTTCTCGACTTTCCATTACATACTTCTCTCAATCGATCTCTCTCAACAATTGCTTGTTTTTCTCAAAAACCGAAGCTTCTATTTTAAACGCGACATCTTTATCCAAGCCTAATTTCAAAAGCAATATAAAAATTCCTATTCTATCTAAAAAAGGCATCCGGTTCTTTTACGTCTATCCGGTAAAAGACGAAACTAATTTAAACATAATTAAAAACACGAGAAAAGTAGAGTAAAGATAGATAGTACCTGGTATTCGGTGAATTTAGTTCCTCTACTTTTCGGTTTCTTGATTTCTCTGCTTTTTACTTTGTCGGAGGATCGAGTTAGTAGCATTATTTCTTCTTTTAGTGCGGTTCCTTCTCCTTCCACAAATAACTTTACTCTATGGCCATTGGCTATAAAAGTTGTATTTCCATCGGTTAGTTCAACGACTCAGATTTGTAAACCCTTGTTACTTTAAATGGACCTGTCCATCTTGATTTAAGCTTTCCTGGAAATAACTTTAAACGTGAATTGTACAAGAGTACTCGATCACCTACATGGAACTCACGCCTATAGATTCTCTTATCGTGAAAAGATTTCGTGCGTTCTTTGTAGATTCGAGCGTTTTCATAAGAATCGAGACGGAATTCTTCTAGTTCTGTCAATTGAAGCAATCTATGATCACCGACAGCCTTAGGATCGAAATTCGAAATTTAATAGCCCGAAGGCTCGGTGTTCTAACTCAACCGGGAGATGACGGGACTTACCAAAAACTAACTTATAGGGAGAACAACCAATTGGTGTTTTAAAAGGCTGTTCTATATGCCCATAATGCATCGTCTAGCTTAACTTAGCGACCGGTTTTTCGGTTTGAATCCACTTGTCTTTTCTACAATTCTTTTGATCTCTCTATTAGACACCTGCGACCACTTTGGTTTGCGGATGATAGGGCGTTCCTAACTTATGCGTTACACCATATTTTTCAATTATCTTGGTAAATGGTTTATTACAAAAGTGTGAACCTCTATCACTAATGATAGCCCTCGGAATGCCATAACGTGTAAATATATTCTTTTTAAGGAATCGTATGACAACTTTGGTATCATTAGTGGGAAGAGCTTCGACTTCTACCCATTTCGAAACATAATCTACCATTACTAGAATAAATCTTTTTCCAAAAGATATAGGGAATGGTCCCATGAAATCTATACCCCAAACATCAAATAACTCACATTCTAAAATAGGTTGCATAGGCATTTCATGTTTTTTAGATACATTTCCCCATTTTTGATAAGACTCACAAGATTTAACATACTTATAAGCATCTCTATATAGTGTAGGCCAATAAAAACCACATTGTAAAACTTTAAAAGCGAGTTTTCCAACCTCCATGATGACCTCCTGCCTCACGATCATGACAAAATGATAAAATACTTAAAATTTCATTATCGAGCACACACTTTCGATTATCCCATCCGAACATTTACGGAAAAGGTCGGTTCCTCCCGGTAATAGAATTTTAAGTCATAAAAGAATTTCTTCTTCTGTTTTGCCAAGTCCAATGAGACGGAATATAATCACGGGTTAAGTAATTAATGATATCTCCAAACCGGGGTGACATTTCCTTAGAAGGAATTCTATTCTTTAATAAGCTTGCATGGTCGAAGGAGTATCTATTCTAAACGAGTTGTTCATCGGGAAATGAATCTTTAATTTCTATTCCTTTCTCAACATCATTTTCCATTCTACTTAGATGATCTGCTACTACATTCTCACTTCCCTTTTTATCTTTAATTTCAATATCAAATTCTTGAAGTAAGAGAATCCATCTAAGAAGACGTGGTTTCGCATCCTTCTTACTTAGTAAATACTTCAAAGTTTGAATGGTACGTATAAATTATTACCTTAGAACCAACAATATACGATCGAACTTATCTAAGGCAAAAATTACGACCAACGGTTCTTTTTTCGTAGTTGTATAGTTCGGTTGAGTTTTATGCAGTTAATGTATGAGATGCATAGTAAATAGCTTTGGGAATTTTGTTATATCTTTGACCTAAAACCGCTCCTACGGACTAAATCAACGGCATCACACATAATCTCAAATGGCAAATTCCAATCGGTGCTACTAGCACCGGTGCGATAGTCAATCTCGCTTTTAAGGTCGAAAAGCTTCCTTACATTTACCATCAAAGTTAAAAGGTACTTCCTTTTCAAGCAAATGACTTAGAGGCTTTGCTATCTTTGAAAAATCGGCAATAAATCTCCTATAAAATCCTGCATGTCCAAGAAATCCTCTTAGAGTCCTTAGATTAGCTGGTGGTGGTAATTTTTCAATCACTTCCACCTTGGCTTTATCAACTTCAATTCTATTTCGAGAGATTCTATGGCCTAGGACAATTCCTTCGATACCATTAAATGACATTTTTCCCAATTTAAAAATAAATTGGTATCCTCACAGCGTTGTAACACTTTTTCTAAGTGCGACAAACATTTACCAAAAGAATCTCCGTAAACACTAAAGTCGTCCATAAAAATTTCTAAGAATTTCTCAACCATATCGGAAAATATAGCCATCATGCATCTTTGAAACGTAGCTGGAGCATTACATAAACCAAACGGCATTCTTTTATACGCAAAAGTTCCATAAGGACAAGTGAAAGTAGTCTTTTCCCTATCTCCTGCTGCAATGAAAATATGTAAATAACCTGAATAACCATCTAAGAAACAGTAATATTTATGACCACTTAAACGTTCCAACATTTGAACTATGAATGGAAGTGGATGATGATCTTTCTTAGTATGATCATTCAGTTTCCTAAAATCAATGCACATTCGATAACTTTGTAATTTCTCTTGTTGGAATCCATTCATTCCTATCATTCTATTTCACTTTGTGAAACCTCCTTTCTTTGGTACAACTTGAGTTGGACTAACCCATTCACTATCGATATGGGGAAAATTATTCCCATTTCTAATAGCTTAATGACCTCTTTCTTAACAATTAACGCAAATTCGGGTTGAGGCGGCGTTGCGGTTGAATACAAGGCTTAGCATCTTCCTTCGAATTATCTTATGAACGCAAATCTCGGGGCTAATACCTCGAATATCGGCAATTTGTCCATCCAAAAGCTTTCTTATGCTTTTTCAACATTCTAAGCGAGTTGATCTTCTTGTTGCTCGATTAAAGTGATGAAATAATAATCGGTAATAGATTATCGGTTTCAAGAAAAGCATATTTCGATTTAAAGGTAACGGTTTCAATTCCGGATTCTTCGGCGGATCTTCTATTGACGATTTAAGAATTGGTCCTTCTAGTTCTAATTCCAAATACTTATGCCATGGTGGCTTAAAGGTAAAACTTTACGTATCTAAAGAAAGAATTATCTCTTTCATTTCAATGTCTTCCTCATCTTCTTTATAGATAGACGAGAGTTAAGCATTCTTCTAATCTGTCTTCAAAAGTTGGTAATCGATTATCGTAGACGAATGAATATCTTCTATAAAAGAACACGATTACGGTGATGGATGATTCATAGCTTTGAAAATATTGAAAGCAACTTCATCTTCATTGACTCTCAAAATTAATTCTCCTTTCTGAACATCGATTAAAGTTCTTCCTGTAGCTAGAAATGGACGACCTAGAATAAGAGGTGCTGAATAACCATCTTCCTTTTCCATAACTACAAAGTCTACTGGAAAATATAATTTTTCTACTTTAACCAATACGTCCTTAATAATTCCTTTAGGGTACTTAATCGATCTATCTGCCATTTGCAGAGTCATTTCAGTCGTAGTAAGCTTTCCTATGCCTAGCTTTTTATAATCCTCATAAGACATTAGATTTATACTTGCTCCTAGATCACATAAGACCTTCTTAAACGAAATCCTCCAATTTCACACGGAATGGTAAAACTACCGGGATCTTTCGGTTTAGGTGGTAACTTATCTTTGCAAAATTGCGGAACATTCTTCATTTAGGCATATATTCTCATATTCCTCTAATTTTTTCTTGTTTGACGAAATTTCTTTCGAAATTTTCCATAGGCGAGTATATTAATCGAGCTTCAATAACGGGGATATTAACTTGAATATGACGAAAAGTGTCAAGGAAACGAGCATACTTCTTATCGGTTTTTGCCTTTTTGATTTGATCTTTAGGAGGGTAAGGTAAAGATTCTAAATCTATGACCTTTGGCTCTTTTGTCAGTTTCTCTTTTCCTTTTTCCTTAAACCTCCGAGTATTACTCAGTTGCCATGTTTCAGGCTCTTGAATTTTTTCTTTTAAATTGTTCCCTGAATCAATCTCTACTTTAGATTCCTTCGATTCTTCCCCGTTTTTCATCCTTGTTTTCATTATCTTCCATTCTAACATGTTCCTTAAATAAAGTCCTTAGATCTTTATCCATGGGATCTTTCAGAATCTTAGGGATTTTTACCCAATTTTCCCTTTCACTTTCAGGTTCCGAACTTTTATTTCTTTTCAAGAAATTTTCTATAATTTCTTCTTCCTCATCTGTAAATTCAAGTTCATCTTTGGTTTTATCATTCTTACCATCTAAGTCATCTTCTACTTCATTATTCCCAAAGTTTTCAACTCCATTACTTCCACTGAGCTTCCTACTTCTCGTAACTACAACATTTACCTCTCTTGGGTTCCTTTCAGTGTTACTTGGTAATCCTCCGGGGTCTCTTTGTTATTACGTTCACCTTCCCTACTCAAATGATCTTCCATATTCCTTAATGAGGCTTCTATCGTTCTCATCCTGGTATCATGTCCACTCATAGATGTTTTCATTGAACTCATGTCCTTAGTGACTGTACCAATAGAAGTCATCATTGTTTCTATATTTTTAGCTTGAGTAGATACTACACCCATCATATTTTCCATTAGTTTTTCCCATTTTTCAACTCCTTCTGCAGGTTGAGTTGAACTCTGAGTTACTGGTATACTTTGAGTGGTATGTTGAGGATAGGATCTAGGTAATGATTGTAAATTCTGATTAGATGTGTTTTCTTGATAAACTTGATTATTATTCATGTTCCTATATGGAACTGGATACGGCGGTTGTCCTTGCTTACTAGGGTTTTCAGACCATCGATAAGTAGGGTGATCTCTTCTAATAGCATTAAACGAGTTTGAGTAAGCATTGTTTAAATTCCTATGCTGCTGAAGAAAACTCACCTCCTCTCTTGAGTATCCTGTTGGTTCTTCAATCCCTAATGGCATATTATCCTGATTCGAGTATTCAGTTAGTGTACTATTCTCTGAACTTTGGTTCTTATTCTGTTGTAAACCATCAAATTTCCTACTCAAATTTTCTAAATGTGCTAGAACTTCCGTATTAGACGTACATTCTCCTGCAAAAGCTACTTTTCTGGTGCTAGAACCGGTTTCCCACATTCTGTTATTTTTGGAAATCTTTTCTATAGCATCGTAAACTGTTTGAGCTTCACTCATCATTAACGAACCACCACATGCATGATCTACATCAGCACGTGAATCTTTTCTTAATTTACGACAGAAGAGTTGAATTTGCATATCTAAGGAATAACCATGGTCGGGACAAGCTCTTAACGAGTTTTTAAATCTTTCCCAGGCATTCCCCGAGCGTTTCTTCGGATCCTTGTCTAAAGTTAGCAACCTCGACTTTTAATTCCAAATTCCGTCCGGGAGTGAAATATTGTTTCAGAAATTCAGTTTGAATCTCCTCCCAACTTGTAAGTGAATGATGTGGAAGAGACATAAACCAATCTCGGGCTCGTTCTTTTAGAGAAAAAGGAAACATAGTCATCCTTGTTAATTCCTTGTGAGCACCTTGACTTTTGGCTGTATTGCACAGTTCTTCAAAAAGATAGAGATGATGATGCGGATCTTCATCATCTTCTCCTAGGAATTGGGCTCTTGCGTCAATTAAACCAAAAAGATGAGATTTAATCTCAAAATTATTCGCTCCTTCATTAGGTAAAAGTATGGGATTATTAGTCTGATTTCTTCTTATGGTTTGGTCACAGATAGGCCTTGGGTTTACTGGGTTGTTACGATTATTCTGGTTCCGATTTTGATTATTTCTATTATTATTATTATTTTGATTATTAAGGTTAACAGGGTTTTGTCCATGCCCTAGAGCATGTTCCATCCCTTGTTCAGGTGTTTCATCACGATTTCGACCATTCTCGTATTTACGTTTGAAGATGATTCGTCAGGATTTCCCTGACTAGTATGACCACGTTTTCTCTCTACTCTTAATTGCCTTTCGTAAGTGTTTATGTCGGGCTTATAAGGAGTGAGTGGGGCCTTACCACTTCTGGTCATCAACTAACGAAAATAGAAAATAACACGAAATTAATAGCAGTAAAAAAAATGGTAACTTACCTATAAGGTAAGTACCGACGAAAAAAAAAATAAAAATAAAAATAGAAATGAGATAAGAAAAGTGTTGACTTATTCTCGAGAATTTTGAGCTAATACAAGTAGTAACCATAGACACAAAAAAGAAGTTAGCGTCGTTCCCCGGCAACGGCGCCAGAAAGCTGACGTGGCCTTTTCTAGTGCTAATACCAGTCCTTAACCGACAGTGTATCGGGTCAAACCGTAGTGCCGTATGGTGAGTCGGAGTATCGTATCCTCGGGAACTTAGTAATTCTTCTAAGTGTGGTTAAACACCAAAGAGTACATTATTAACTCGATCTAAATCTCGGTTTATAACACGGATCACTATTATTCTAGTCAACATAAAATAAATACGTAATTTAAAAGTTATTCTAATATAATATATATAGATATATAAATATATATAGATGTACATAAATTGCAAAGTATATATATAGATATAAATATATAGATGCCAAATATATTATTAGAGAACTAGCCAAAGTTTATATAATTGATTTATACGATCTTTTCAGTGAATGGAATGTGCTCGATCTTTCCTTTTATATTAGGTTCAATTGAGTAAATGAAACGGTGCACTCCTGAGGTTAACAATTCCTCCTTACATAAGCGTACGAAATTGTCCTATGTCCATTGTCATCGATCCAAGATCCACAACTTGTTACGGTTTTTCGAACGGGTCCCGAGTACGATTCTACCTTTGAATAAAAAGGAGTCATTCCGTTCGTCAAACGGTCAATTTTATTTAAAGGCTCCGGTTGTCAAGGCCGGACGATTCAACTTTCCGGTTTAAGTTTCAATTAAACTGATGATTTAACCTTATTACGATCTCGAGTACAAATTTCAATAAGATTCATCTTTTTAGGACAAATCTGCCCCCGGGTAGGAAACTGGGTTCCGTTGTCACGTTATTCACTCGTCCAATTTTACCCTCCGGTTTTTCTATTAACGAGTTCATAACCTAACTACTGAGCGTCAATTCATAATTAGATTATGAATTCTTTTCGAATCAAACTTTATCAATAGAAAAAGATTCAATTAACTCAATTTTAGTCAATTTTACTTAGACAACATTCCTCTACCGAAAAGATCGAAATAAAACGATTACATAACTTTGGCTAGTTATTAGATTTAGCCTACTAACATTATACGAAATTAAAAACAAACATAACAAACATAAATACTTTAGAAATTTTACCCGATTACAACAGTTGAATCAGAAGCTGTATTCTTCCGGATGCTACAACGACTTCAACAACATTGATCTTCGATAATTTCTCGAGCATTATACGATACTACTTTATTTATGGCATAAGGCCTATATACATACCTACTACTAATAAAAAGAGGTAAAGAAAATATATTTGGTACCCCCTATGTGCCCTGCAATCTTTGCTCTATTTATAGGCGAGATTTTTCCAAGCCGGATCGATCCGAGAAAGGGCCGGATCGATCCGGGAACAAAAAATCTTATCCCCTGGATTTTTCTCTCGCGGGGCCACATGCTGGGTAATCATCATGTCTCTTCGGATCGATCCGAGGTAATTCCGGATCGATCCGGATAGATTTTTTCCAAACTTGATCTGAAACTTGATAAAATCATAACTTGAGCTATGGATCTCCAAATGACATAATTCAAGATGCGTTGGAAAGCTCTTGAGAAGATCTACAACTTCCCTGAAGGACTTTTCTTCAGAAAATGCCTTTTTGATGGGACATTTGTTCGTCGAAAATATAACTTGATACGGTGTCACGAACCATTGATCCACTTGAACTTTAAAACTCGTGGCACTTCCTTAATTCCTTCAAAAGATATGATTTTACTCCAAAAAGTGTCGTCACTCGGGGTCTTGGTTTACCTAAGATCTGTAAATAAAATACCAAAAATACCCACGTGAATCTGACACGACACTCCGGTTATTAACCCGGTACAAAATTTATAACTTTTTATCATTTTTACTTGATTTTTATAGTATTTAGATTTATTCATAACTATTAATATTTTATAAGATTATCGTTATAATTACTTATATTTTATATAAAAAGAGTCGATAATGTATATAAAACATCGTAATTTTTATCATATAAATGTTATACATCACAAACCTGTTTATACTCCTGTAGACAACACAGTGAAATTCAGAAAAGACAATGAGGGTGCCCCAGTCAACCAAGAAAAGTTCCAAAGGTTGGTGGGAAGATTAATCTACCTATCTCACACAAGACCCGACATCTCATTTGTTGTTAGCCAACTGAGCCAATTCACATCTTGATGGTTCTATAAGGTTACTGAAGTTTATAAAAGGCTGTCCTGGCAAAGGCATAATGTTTAAATCACAAGGGTCTTCTAAAATTGAAGGATATGTGGATGCAGACTGGGCTGGTTCAGCCACTGAAAGAAGATCTACTTCTGGTTGGTGCATATACCTGTTTGGAAATTTGGTCTCATGAAGGGGTAAAAAACAGTCTGTTGTAGCAAGAAGTTCTGCAGAAGCAGAGTTTAGGGCAATTTGCCCTAGAAGTGAACTCTAGTCGATTCAAAAAGTTATGAAAGAAATGAAGATCTCCTATTCAAGACCTATCAACTTGTTCAGTGATAGCAAATCTGCTATTGAAATCTCTAACAATCCTATCCAACATGATAAGACCAAACATATTGAAATTGATAGACACTTCATCAGAGAAAAGCAAGAATATGGAAGTATCAACCTTTCCTACATCAACACCAAGCAACAAGTGGCTGATGTCTTCACAAAAGAACTGCCTAGAGCCCCTTTCCAGCACTTCAGTTGCGAGCTTGGTTTATTGGATATATATAAACCAGCTTAAGGAGGAGTATAAGTTATTAATAAAGTCATTTACCATAATATATAAATTATTAATATTGTATTAAACTTTATTACAACTGTTATATAAAGTTGTATAAAGTGGTTAGTCCTAGCCGTTCTATATTTATGTCCTAATTACTCAACTACCCAACTACCCATTTATTAGCCAACATTGCATTTAAGTCCTTGTCTGCTCCAGCTTGTATCTGCCTATTATATACTCAGCTTCACAGCTCATTTGTAATAAGTAGAATATAATTCTCTTCTCTCTCTCTTTTATCTTCCTAATTTCTACAACTTGTATCATACCAGGATGATTTTGGTATTGTTTCCCGCCCATGGTGTCCCATCTTGCATGATCTTGCCCTCTAGAGGAACTTTCATAGCTTTAGAAACCATTGCATTTATTCTTACTTTGAACTCTTCATACTCCCTTTGCAATGATGAACAAATGTACGTGAAACCCTGAATCCAACAATAGAGGACGTAATCTAAAGGTAATAGAGTTTATGTACCGTCATTGACCGTCGTTCCTTTATAGATGTCGGATGCACTTTATCCTTCAGATAATCAATCTTGAGAGAGAAGTAAGACTCTGGTGCTCTTGGCTCTATGGAAAATTTCATGCAAAAGGGAACCCATTTTCTAGCAAATTCTACAGTTTCTGATAGAGATTCAATGGTACACATCGAAGCACCATCATCCGATACATAGCATGAGATTTTGTCCACGGGATAGTTCATTGCAATTATGTTCTCCTTCTGTTTCATACCTGCAATAATGTTTGTAACAGGATATGGGGTTACTTCTTGGTCAAGAGAGAGCTAAACGTTAGAAAAGAATGTGTTTTACCTAAGAGAAAGGCGATCGATCCAGATAAGTCTTGCGACTGATAGGGAACCATTTGGGAAACTGATCAAGAATCCATGAGACAACAAACCAGATCTCACATTTAATGAAAGCAGAGACCAATGGAGTCATGAACAGGGTTTAGGATGTGGATATTCTATATCGAAGGAAGATGGCAAGAACCACCAGCCTCGTCACAATTATCATCCGGTATGGATTTATCAAGCTTGAAGCAATCGGTACTTTTCTTGATAGTGGCTGTCTTGCTTCATCTACTCTGCAACATGTTAAATAAAGGCCAATGTGAGTTTTAGCAGTTATGTATCTCCTTTGACGTTGTTATTTTTAGATGCAACGTTAAGACTTGCGCGTTTTTTTACGTGTTTTTTGCATTTATACAACGTAAAGACTCGGTGTTCATTTACATAAATCGTCCAATAACATTTCCCTACATGCATGGCATGGCCATTTCAGGATCTGCTGAATCATTAGGTTCTTGCCCCAAATTCCCATGCTGCAGTTTCTGTTAGGTCCGTGGTACAATATGTGTTAAAAATAAAACCGCAATACAAGAACAAGTTAAAAAACAAAAGGATTCAAGTAATCCAACGGATATTGCAAGTACTACAATGCAAAAAAACTAAATGAAATAAAAGAAAAGACTCAAACCGAGGTGAGTAAAATCACTCTCCTTAAGACAATTTGCTCCGGTATAGTGCCCATGGTACTAGCAATTGTCTCCCATGATACAACGGTTTACCTATTCAATGTAGCGGCACTTCAAACTTTGAACAGCAGCGAACTTTTCTCTTCAACAATGCAGAACTATTACTAAATGAGATGCTCTAATTTTTCAATGTGAAATTGCTTTGCAGATTTTGTTTTTTCTGTTCCGTATGTAGAATTTCCACTAGTGAGGGAATTTATAGGAGAAAATACTTGGAAGTTACACACCATTAATGTTGGATCGATCTATGGCACACTCACACTCTATTCACCCCCTCTAGAGTGTGTTTGCGCCATATATCGATCCAACAATTGGTAGCAGAGTTTGGTTACCTAGTGATCAAATTTCGGTGTTCATTTATGTGATCTCTTGTGTGATATATGTGCTTAACTGTTTTATTCTTAATATCATAATTTCTGTGATTTTACCTTGATCTTGGCATAAGATTATTTTGCAGATTTAATATCAAAACAGATCAAGTGTTCTACTTCAAGTGTTTTCACACCTACATTCACACACATTTTTAATTTGCATTCTTGCATTACGTATTGCATTATAAAAATAAAAATAAAATCTTGCATTGTAATCATATTGCATGGCTTCATTAAATAACTCCTCGAACCTGAGAGAGGGCTTATCCTTGATAAGACCTCTTCCGGATTTATTCAATGGAAGCGCTCAATGATGACTCATATACAACAAACGGACTATAAATTGTGGGTTATCATACATAAAGGTCCGTTAGTGCCTATGAGATCCATCACTGAGGGAGGTGTCACTAGACAAATTTCCAAGGTAGAGGATGAATTTGATTCAAAAGATTTCAAAATGATGTCTCTGAATGCAAAAGCAACCGCTATCTTGATCAATTCTCTTAGTCCCTCTGAAAACTGAGCCGTTGCTACATGAAAGTCTGCCAAAGAAATTTGAAAAACTTTAATCAAAAGGCATGAAGGACATAGCCAAGTTAAAAAGTCACGAATAAGTCAACTCATGCATGCATATGACGCTTTTGAGGCTAAACCGCATGAATCTATCACTGATATTGATAATAGACTAACGGATATAGTCAACTCACTGAGTGTACTTGGAAAGGACATCTCTATTGAGGATCAGAACGCTAAGATGCTTCGTTCCCTCCCTCCCGAATGGGAAGCTAAGGCTACGGCCATAGAGGAAGCAAAGGATATATCGGTCCTTTTTAAAGATGAACTTATAGGAACACTCTTGGTCTATGAGCAACGTATCAATGCACAAAAAGTCAAACCCTTTGTGACCAGTGTTCCAGCCTTGAAAGCCAAAGAATCATTCTCTGGAAATGAATCAGATCGTGAAGGAACAGATGAAGCTTTGATGGTTCGAAAGTTCAAGAAATTTTTGAAGCTTCAAATGAGAAGTGGCAGTTGGAAAGAGAATGCCGATTGTTTCAATTGTGGAGAAAAAGGGCATTAGCTTAAGAATGCCCCAACCGAAAAGAGAAGAATAATGCCAAAAGTTCATCAAAAGGCAAATAGAATAAAAATGGCAAAGCTATGGCAACATGGTCGGATAGCTCGGAGCCTGACTGCGATACAACTCCTCAAAAATCTGAACATCGTCGGTTGAGTGCCACATTTATTTTTACACACATCACTCAACTAACAATAGTTGTCAATTAGAAAGTATATATGTTAGAATTTTGTTCATCTCGAGCATGCACATGTTAGAATTTTGTGGTTTTTTTTTCTTTCTGGAATTGAAGGAGCTACATTGAAACTGATAAAATCGACTGTTTTGATTAGCTTTATTCACTGCAATCAAGCTACAAATGGTTTGAATTCTAGAAAGATCATAAGTAAAAATGTTATATTTTGTGGTTTAATAGATTCAGAAGTATGTAAAGGTTAATGCAAAAAAACAGAATACGTAAACACTAGTAGTCAAATATTTTGTCAAAACATTAGGATACATGTGGGCGTTTGGTCTAGTGGTATGATTCTTGCTTTGGGTGCAAGAGGTCCCGAGTTCGATTCTCGGAACGCCCCTTTTTAATCAACAATTTGGTTAATTTTAGTTCCTTCTCAGGGAAAAAAAAAAAAAAAGAACTCTTTTTCTTTTATGAGGAAAAAAAAAGAACTTGCATCAATTATTTATCATCACGGCATCAAATTTTTTTTTTGAGAGATGGTTAATTTTAGTTCCTTCTCAGAAAAGAAATGAACTTACATCAATTATTTATCATCACCTTCTCTCTTTTTTTTTTTACAGAATATTTTGATGTAAGTTTCATCCCAAAAAAATTGATGAAAGTGTTTAGTTCGGCTACATTGGGCTAATTTTAGTTCCTTTTCAGGATGAAAAAAAAAAACCAACTTACATCAATTATTTATCATCCCCCCTTCTTTTTTTTTGGAATATTTTAATGTAAGTTTCATCCAAAATTTTAGTTCGTTTCAAGGAAAAAAAAATGAACTCTTTTTTTTAGGAGAAAAAAAAAAGAACTTGCATCAATTATTTATCATCACGGCATCAAAATTTTTTTTTTTTTTGAGAGATGGTTAATTTTAGTTCCTTCTCATAAAAGAAATGAACTTACATCAATTATTTATCATCACCTTCTCTCTTTTTTTTATAGAATATTTTGATGTAAGTTTCATCCCAAAAAATTGATGAAAGTGTTTAGTTCGGCTACATTGGGCTAATTTTAGTTCCTTTTCAGGAAGGGGAAAAAAAAAAAAAAAAACCAACTTACATCAATTATTTATCATCCCCTCCCCCTCCCCTCTTTTTTTTGGAATATTTTAATGTAAGTTTCATCCAAAAAAAATAAAATAAAATGATGAGAGTGTTTACTTCCGCTTATTAAACGTATTTTTTCCGTTCAACTCAATCATGACTCGAGTTAAGCTTTGTAACACCCCGTTTTCGGATACAGAGTCCTTATCCGGAAGAGAACACTCGGCGCGTATAATATTAAATAAATCTAACATTATACGTGACGATTCCAAAAATCGTCGATGATAATCCAGGGTTGTTCCCCTAAAGACAACCTGCAAAAAACCTTAAGAACACGATAAAAAGATGGGGGGTGTTTTGGCGGTGGTTTAAACTGGAGTTGAGAAACTGTATTTCAAGCTGCCTACGTATCCAATTCTTGTATTGGAATCAAGTCTTCGTAGTTCCTTAGGGATGCTTTATATAGAGGAGAGTTATGCCCTAAGGCGCCATGGGCCTTGTCCTTGTTGGGCTTGGATTTCGAGTAGGCTTGACCATATGCACTGGCCGACCTGCAGAGGTCGGAGGATGTTGACCGAGCTCATACAGCTCGGGTACTGGGGGTTCTGGCCCTTGATGGAGGCTTTTCTCTATCTTTATTTATTATTGTGCTGATGTGGAGGCGACACGTGGGTAAGCTCAATTTTGGGCATCGTCAATACGCAAGTCTCTATGTCGTCGTATCAATATATAAATGCCCCACTTAGATAACCAATATCGACGGTCCGATTAAGACGGTCACACCATAAAGTGTTCTGGGCGCATTAATGATGGTTTAATCAATAGACCACATACTTTGATTAAGTTCACTATGGACTAATAGTTCAAGTATATCACCATGAATTTAATCTTCATGTGTGTCACACACTAAGTTATATGGCTACATATGATACAATTTGGGATTTTCAGTAGTGTATTACTTATAAGCACAAAGCAAATAATGAGATGATAATAATTCTGTCATTTATTAAACATAAAAATAATTACAAAAATAGTCTTTCGGAAACTACACCTAACATCAGCATCTTGATCTTTAGGCCTAATAATCTCATTCTCTGAATCTGATTATCTTTCCTGAGTTCAGTTGATAGTTCGGTTTGCTTTTGTTGGTCAACTCTGTGTGTACCTGCTAAGGACCTTGTTAATCTGTTGATTTATCCTGTAATTTGATCTGTTCTATAACCTGCTGAATTCTTTCTTGTCTTGTAATCTGAATCTCACCTATTGCTTTGTATTCTGAATTGAATTGTATATTGTTTATCTTTTATATTGTGTTGTAATCTGAACTGGAGTGAACTCTGAACATTTGGTGTATTCTTCTGTAATCCTGTTTCAGTTTTCCTGCATATTAGATAGATATTACTTTTATTAATCTTGATCTATCGTTTATTGTGTTTACCATCTTCTTGCAAGTTACTTTTTAGGAAGATTGGTAAATTAATGACGCATCTGAGATGGAGGGTCGAGGTATGAAGATGATCACCTTTGGCTAGATTAAGGAAGCGCTTTTGGTGACCGGGAAAATGTGGATTCCATACTTGCTTCCATCAGTGAGTCTCACTAGGATCATCGGTGATTCTTGCTTCAAATTAAGATATAATGAAGTTGCTGAGGTGGGTCAGGGGTAGGGACTTAATTTATATAGGAATATGTCTATGAATGATGTTGTATAGGTGGGTCGGAGTAGGGCCTTAATTTTATTAATATGCCTGTGAAGGATGTTTGCTCCGAGAATAAAGCCTTTCTAGAGGTATAGTAGTTAGTCTTGAGTTTAGATCACAACGGGCAACTGGATGCCCACTTCGAAGCTCATTTTAGAGTTACTTGTCCTCCTTTAATTATGCAATGATAACTATTTAACATACTCTTTCTCTAAATTTCTTTAGATGAGCCTCCTGAAATGGAGTCCCCTATGGAGTGAACAGTTTATCACATTCCTTGTCATTTGTCATCTCATCTTCCTTCCACCAGCAAAAACCATGTCCTTTGCATCGGATAATTTTTGACATCTAATTAAGGACGAGATGAAAAAAATAAAATAAAAAAACCATTAACAAATTGACATTTAGTTGCATTATCCATAAGCCTTCTACTACTCACCGCAAAACCAAGCTACTAAAGCATGAGAACTTGTCTGCAAAACCAAACAATTGAAGCTGGAACACTTATAATGGTGAGCAGTAGAAGGGAAGTATAAATGAGATGAAAAACAAAATGGGTCTTCAGATATATCGGAGATTGCAGCTTGAACATATGATACTTTTTAAATATGCTGAGTTAGTCTTCTTGAGAGATCATAAGGTTAGTCGCCGGAGACGAAGTACTCTGTGCCGGAGGCGTTGCAATTGAACAAAAGTGTTTGGTGGGTACATATATATATATACACGTGCCGGGTGGATTTCTTCACCTTAGTTCCAAAAAATGCCTTGCTGAGTGATGAGTGGTATAATAAAATGTTTGGGCTTTTTTTGTGTACAGCCCATTGCTCTTTAGTGTGTCTGGGCTGGATTGGGTACAAAGAAATACGCAAAAAATCTACCGCATTATTGCTCAGCTGATGAAGAAACCGGCTTGCTCTCTTCCTGTAAGTTTTCTTCTCCACATTTTACCGGCCGTACTGTGGGGGTACCGGTGCTGTTGGTTTATCTGGTGAGAACAGTAAAGTGGCGATTTTTCTTCTTTTGTGTCAGAGGAAAATCAAAGGAATGACCTTTGATATGCAAATCTATCAGCTGAGAGACGGAAGGGTGCAAGTGTTCAATGGAGTTGTTGATTTGGGTTGGTGACTCTACTCTACTAGCTACACATCTCATCATCGTTGCCTGCCTCTCTACAGTCTTCTTTTACCATAAGCTTCTTTATATTCTCTTCATTCATGCCTTGTTCTCATTCATGCACTGCTTGTTTTCTGTGTAAAATTTTAGGAGGTAAAAAAGGATTTCTTTTTTGGGTGTTTTCTTTGTGTAGATGTTTTCTTTTTTCCATTGGTATTAATGTGTGAATATAGGTTTTGTATTCTGGGTTCAAACCTTTCGTTGGGTTGCTTCAGGCGATTTTTTTTACCGCTTTTTGCTTGTGGTGTTAGGTGATAAACTGAAGGATTTTGATTTGATTATCAACATATTCTAAGTAAATTGGTTAGAATGTGGTTGTCCTTTATTTTGAAAAAGTGCTGTCTGAATGGGGCTACCATCTGGTTGGACATGGATGTTTATGCAATTGAACTATAGGACAAGGAAAAAACTGCTGCACAGTTTCTGTGTTGTATAATTTGAATATGATTCTCAGAGTTGCTTAATCGTTTTACTGCAAGTAGTTTTATACAAACCTCAAAACCTTGTTTCTGTTTTAGGGATCAAATCCTACCCTCTTCCTTTTTGGTCCGAACCAAAAAGTTGTGCTTCTGTGTTCTCCCTGTTATATGTTTTGGAGTATTGGTTTGATTATGCTTCATTGCTTCATGATGTTTGCCCCGGTGGTTAGTTGTTGGTGTCATGGCTTGCTTGGAATGTTGTGTATGTGTGTGCAACTAGAGTATCATAGCAAAAAGAAAAGTTTCTTCTTAGACTCAATTACTTGTGCTTCTGTTCAGTTGTTTATGGTTAGCTTCAATTGCTTCTACATAGTTTTTTTGTTACCTGAAGGATTTCTTTATTGTGTTTTCTGTAGGCTTCACAAAAGACAAAGCCACAAGAAAGATTGGTTGCTTAGCCTTGGGTATGTACTTCTTTTTTACTTCCTTGAAAACTTTCTCTTCATTACTATCTCGGTTCTGCTGGTATTATGTTCTTCTTCATGTTTCTTTATAATGTATGCTGCATTTTCTCTTTTTTTGTCTACTATTAATTCTGCCATACTAATACACCTTCTAATAACTTTTGCAGATAGAACCTCTGCCCTTTTGCTTTATTGTTTAGACAGAATATGTTGCTTTCCTGTGCTTTATGACCCACACACTTGCCTGCATCATACTTTGCATTGTGCTGTTGTTCGTATTACATTATCTTTCTAACCCACAGCCTACCTGATTGTTGCTTCCATTTGTGGATGATGTCTCAAGTTATAGTTTTTGCACTACTTGTTTGCCCATGTTTTAATGCTTTGCATTTGAGGCATTACTTGGTTCCTTACCGTTGATAAATACTTGCAGTGCTGTGTATGTGTGCGTATTCGATGTCTGCAATAGTGGTGTACATATAGGTGTTGTATTTTAGGTTCAGACTTGGTAGTTAAGTTCTTTGTGAGCTGAAAAATTGATTCCTTTCTTTCCCCTCTGGGTTCTACACATCGCATAGCTCCAGGAAAAATTGGTTGCATGCTTTGGGTATGTAATTCCTTTTTCCTGGCTTTTAAACTTTATGTTCATTAGTGGTTACTGTTCAGCCTTGCTGTGTTGCTCTCCATGCTGTTTGTATTGTTTCATGTCTGTCCAGTTTATTTGTGTTTTCTAAATGCTGCAAAAGTAGTGCACTTTTTAACACGTCCTTCTACCCTCTTTCCTTGTTGTCTAGACATAAAATGTGGGCTTGTCTGTGTTTTCTAACCCATATGGTTCGTGTGGTTTGTTTTGAATTGTTGCTTAATAAGTTCCCTGCTGATGCTCCTTGCTGAATAAGTACCCTGCTGATGCTCCTTGCTGAATAAGTTCAGCTCCCTGCTGAATAATTGTTCAGCAGCCTGCTGAATAAGCATTCATTTCATCCCTTGCTGTTGTTTGATCAATTAGGATACCATAGTTACAAAACATTGTTTTACAGTGCCATGCGTATTAAAGGGTCTGCAAAGCCTAGGCCTGGATATCCAGCTGCTGGGCACGTTTATGAAATTGTGGTTGTTGTACAGCCTGCTGAACATGCCTTAGAGCACCAGGGAAAAAACCCAATCCTTCTTTCCTCTCTTCTCTGTGATGATGGAAGGACTGGTGTATCCATCCATAATCCAATTCAAACCTCATCCTTTCCATCGTAGATTAGCGAGAGGCATGAGTATAGGCAAAGATATATTACGCTGGAAAAAGAAGAAATCTAAAAATAAAAAAATGAAAAACAGATTTGTTATACCTCCCATGATAAACAAAGGCAGTGACTTGTTAGACAATATTAGTGTCCCATTTTTTGGGCATAAGAAACAAAAACCAAAAAGTGCCCAGCCGGCTAATAAGAAACATAAAAACAACACACCAAACATTTGTTCTGCCAATCAATATGTTATGTTTCCTTCTGGTAACATAAGTATTGACCCAGCTCATGATCATGCATTATGCAACAATAAAAAAAAGGACATTCCTGCAGTTCTCAGCTTCCCATGTTGATGGCCAGCCTAACATATCCATGCATCAACTACATAAACCTTCATTCCTTCCATTACAAATTATAGACAAGCGTAGTTATAGACAAGAAGCCATTGCACGATGGAAACAACGAACAACTAGATTTATAAGACCAACTCAGAGATATGCTCCACAACCAAAAACAGACAAAGGTAGGGTGCTGCTACATAACATTGCTACCTCACCAGTAGAACTAAAAAAACAAAAAAAACTGCCCTCATTGTGGAGCTAAAAAATTTAAACATGAGACACCTAACATGTGTTGCTCAAATGGAGATGTCACCCTAGCTTGTACTAATACACCAGATGTTATGAAAACCTTGCTTACATCTAACACAAAAGGTGCAAAAACGTTTAGGTGTTCCATACGAACCTACAACAATCACCTAGCTTTTACATCACTATGTGTAAGGTATGACAAGGAATTGTCGCGAAGAAACAAGGGTGTTTACAAGGCCAGGTATACCATTTCTTAAATGACTTGTCACCAGCTGATGGTTCCCCTCAAAACTTACAGTTGTATTTTTACGACACAGTCTATGAGTTAGCTGCTAGGCTAGACGTGTGTTCTAGGTTGGACGAGACAATATTACAAACATTGCTTCAAGTGATTGAAGAAAACCCATATGCACGTTTCTTCCGAGCCCTTAGAAACATGACGGACATAGAAGATAAATATATTTTCTTACAAACCAACCCTGCTCTTAACCAGAAAGTGTACAACAAACCAAATGTTGAACAAGTGAGTGTTATTTTACACGAAGCCAATGACAATCAAACTTTCTCAAAAAGAAACATTAAAGTTTACACATATGGGGGCAATTCAAGAACCTTTAATTACTATTATGGATGTTATGACCCCTTGCAGTACCCTTCAATGTTCCCCCATGGGGAAATAGGATGGCACCAAGGAATAAAAAGAAACGAAAACGGTGTTAAGCTATTGAATAAAAAGAAAAAGAAAATTGTTGCAATACTGGACTAGGCCCGTTCGTGGTTGAAACAGCATAAGAGCTATTAAGGAATGAGGAAGAAGGTGGTTTAATAAACCTATGATCTATTCTACTTCCAATAGATCTTCAAGGTATTAAACTGACTTCTTATTGTTTCTTCACAGCTCTTACCGCACACTTTGAAACTGAAACCTTTGTTTCTGTCCGATAATATTATTCTTACATATTCCAAATTATAGATAACGATGAGTCTTGCATACTGAATTTTGGACGCTTGTTCCAGCAATTTGATGTAGACATGTATGTGAAACTAGAAACTCAAAGATTAGATTATACCGATCGCAACAAAACGAGATTAGGCAAGAATATTTACAGGGTGCTACTGATGCTGTTGCAGCAAGAGAAACAGAATCTAGCAAAATAGGGCAGCGCATAATTTTGCCAACAGGATTTACAAACGGCCCAAGAAACATAAGGCGAAAATATATAGGCGCCATGACCTTAGTACAAAAACATGGGAAACCGGACTTGTTTTTAACAATGACATGTAACCCTAATTGGTGTGAAATAAAAGAACACTTGCCGCCTTCAGAGGAAGCACAAAACAGACCTGATTTAATTGTTCGGGTCTTTCATGCAAAGCTAGAAGAACTAAAAGATGAAATTTTAAACAAACAAATATTTGGAGAGGTGGCAGCTTATACATATGTCATAGAGTACCAAAAAAAGGGGTCTTCCTCATGCACACTTTTTTATCATTCTAAAACCTCATGCTAAATTGTTTAGGCCAGAAGAATATGATAAACTTGATTCAGCCGAGTTGCCAGACAGCAACTTGCACCCTTACTTACATGAATTAGTGGTACTACATATAATGCATGGCCCATGTGGGGTATTGAACCCTTCTAATGTGTGTATGCAAGATAACGATGGTGGCTGTAGAAGTTCTTTCCCTAAAGATTTTTGTGAAGAAACAACAAATTATAATAATGCTTACCCTAGATATAGACGACGTAACAATGGAAGGAAAGTAAAGGTTAAGGGTGTTTACCTTGATAACCGGTGGGTAGTTTCTTATCCTCCTTATTGGTTGCTAAGCTAGATTGTCATGTTAACCTTGAGATATGTTCCACCATAAAAGCAGTTAAATACATTTACAAGTATATCTGTAAAGGTAAGGACAATATTTTATATAGAGTTGTTGGCGACTGAACGACAGAAACAATAGATGAAATTGAAATATTTGTTTCTGGAAGGTGGATATCTGCTCCAAAAGCATTGTGGAGGATTTTTAGGTTTCCTATGAGTGACATGAGGCCTGCAGTTGTCAGGCTGTCCCTTCATCTAGAAAACTACCAGCCACTTATGTTTTAAAAAAATGAAAAGTTAACGAATATTTAAAACAATCCAGTCCAACGGAAAACTATGCTTACTGAATACTTTTACATGAACAGAACTTCTATAGACGGTAAAAGATTAAACTGTACATACACAAAATTCCCAAACCATTTTGTCTGGGTAGCAAATGATAATATTTGGAAAATAAGAGAGCGAGGTTATTATGTAGGTCGTATAGTGAATGCTCATCCTTCAGAAGGCGAACGTTACTACATGAGGATACTTTTAAATAATGTAAAATGCCCGGTGTCTTATGAGAACTTGAAAATCTACAATGGAGTTAAGGTTGCAACTTTCAGAGAGGCCGCATTAAACCCGTGGACTCTTAGAAGACGATAACAACCAAGAAATTTGCTTAGAAGAAGCTTCGTTGTTTAACATGCCATACGAGCTCAGAAGGTTGTTTGCCAACATACTCATTTACTCATGCCCGAATGACCTTAAAAAATATGGCTAATGTTTGAAGACCGACTGTCTGAGGACTACAATTGAAACCAACTTTTATCCAAACATGAAGTTCAAACAAAAGTTCTCCAACAAATTAACGGTTTCCTAAAATCCATGGGAACGCATTTGAACACATTTGGTATATTAGACAAAGAGTTTCATCATGCATCTCTTGTAGATTTGACTAAAGAACTTCAGACTGAGCAAAATATACAAGTTTCACTGAGTGACCTAGAATCAATTCACAATTTAAATGAGAAGCAAAGGCAGGCTTATACAGTAATTATAAACTGAATCTATGAGAACAAGAAAGGCGCTTTCTTTGTAGACGGGCCTGATGGAACAGGGAAAACCTACCTCAATAGATCACTATTGGTAGAACTTCGTTCCAAAGGCTACATAGAGCTAGCTACTACTACACCTGGAATTGCGGCATCTATTCTACCAAGAGGTAGAACTGCACATTCAAGATTTAAGATCCCGATTGATGAAAGTGAGGGTTCAACGTGTAGAGTGTCTAAACAGAGCGGTCTAGCTATGTTAATAAAGGATGTAGACTAATAATTTGGGATGAAGCCCATATGGCAAAGAGAAATGCAATTGAAGCATTAGATATATTACTTCAAGATTTAATGGAGTCCACCGAACTTTTTGGGGGTAAGGTTGTGGTTCTAGGCGGTGACTTCAGGCAAACTCTACCAGTCGTCAAGCAAGGTACTGCAAGTCAAATCATAAATGCTACAATAATCAGTTTTCCCATTTTGCCAAAGCTAGAAAAGGTTAAACTAATAGAAAACATAAGATCTTTACACGATCCGAAATACACAGATTACTTGCTACACATTGAAAATGGAAGCCTTCAAGACAAAAACACTGAAGACGTAAAACTACCTAAATCAATACTTTTAAACATGTTAGACAATGACACAGCCCTTAACGAACTAATTAATAAAGTTTATCCTATTGCCAACAATTCATCATATGACACATGTCATCCTATGAATAGAGCAATACTAACAACAAAAAATTCATTTGTTGATGATATAAACCAGATAATGATACAAAGATTCCTAGGAGATGCTATCGATTATTTCAGCTTTGACGAAACGATTAATCCTAATGACCAAGGCCAATATGTAGACATAATAAATAGCATAACTCCAAATGGTTTACCTCCTCATCATCTAATATTGAAAGTTAATGCACCAATCATACTTCTTAGAAATCTATATCCATCGGAAGGCTTGTGCAATGGAAAACGTTTAATTTGTAGAACACTGCAACTAAACGTGATACATGCTGAAATTGTCTTTGGTGATTTTTCTGGAAAGCATGTTTTTATAAACAGAATACCTTTACAGCCTCCAAAAGATGATCATTACCCCGTTCTATAAAAACGCACACAGTTTCCAATTCGCCTTATCTTTTCAATAACTATCAACAAATCTCAAGGCCAAACATTAGACTACGTGGGGATTTATTTAAAAGAACCTGTATTCGTGCATGGACAACTATACGTTGCTTTATCAAAGGCTAGGACTTCTGCTTCTGTATTGGTTCTCATAAACCGTCCGTTCTATGATTCTGTTAGTCCTAAACACACACAAAATGTCGTCTACAAACATATTCTTACGCATACATGATTATCCAATCTACGGGCTTAACGAGAAGACATCAGTTACATGCCTTGAGGTACTTCTTTTACCTAGGATAGTAATCATACATTCTCCTGCTTTTGATGTTTTTGTGCTGTCGCTTTTTTGCTTAACATGAAGATTCAGTATTATACTGACCTAAAAATTACTATGCACACATGCTGTTATTTCTAAACACTAACGTTTTGTTGCATATGTAAACTTTCCAGAATCCTTACCACAGTTGATCTTCTAAAAATAGTGTCTCGTTTGACAGCAACATGCCCAGACAAATGCTTGATGCTCATGAGATACTGCCAGGACAAAAGGGGTGGACTTGCATAGTCCAGGTTATCAAAAGACATCATGTTGGGTATAAGGCTTTGACTTCCTACCCCTTCCAAAAGCAATATAGGCACTATCTACTTACTGATATGAAGGTTGGACGGTCCTATGATTAATTTCAGTCTTGTCCAACAAAACAATTCATACGCACACTAACTCCTGGTCTGTTTGTACATAAAAGCAGGGAACAAAAATCAAAGCTGTGATGTTTGATAACGACATCAACTTCTTCCAACGCTCTTTGCAGCCATTTCAAAGATAAAAGATATCTAATGCAGCTTTCACTCTACCTCTAGAAAGGCATCAGCTAGATGGTTACAAATATTTATGGATTATTACCGCAAACATACCGGTGGAACCAATTGCTGACGCTAAGCCATATCATTTGCCGTACAACTTTGACATCTGTAAGTTTGCTGACCTGCACAAGTTTGCAGAAACAGATGCAAATATAGGTAAGCATAAAATTCACAACTATTCCATCCGTACTCTTATATGTCATGATGTAGTAATAAAACAAACATATTTACACAGCCTCTTTAACCAGTCGTTCTTTCACTGATAAACATTGCCTTTTATTTTGTTTACTAACAAAAAGTGAATATGTTCATATTTACAGTAATCAAAGGTTTAATTGTCCACCAATTTCCAATTCTGGACATTTCAAATATGAAGTGTGCTAAGGATTATGTTCTCGTTAATAAAGAGTAAGATTATTTTTTCATATTTTTCTGTTATTCATTTCTCCAGCGTACCAAAGAATTTACAAACATGTTGTCTATGATAAAGAAATCCTAATTGTGATACGATTTTGGAAGGACTTGTTGGCTACTTATGATCCAAACATTGACAGCTTCCACAAGGGACCAGTAACTATAATTGCCTCAAATCTTCATGTGAAGATGTTCCAAGGTATGTTTGCTTTATCATTTTAACTACAAATAAATGCTTGCACTACTGTTCCAGCCAATCAAACTGTTGCACTTGCAGGTCTGTCCCTTGCCACAAGAGACAACACTTACATAATTGAAAATCCACCACTGCCAGAAAATCTAAGCTTAAACAAATGGCAATGTGCTTCTTTTTACGTTTTATCGTATGCACTCCAATACAATGTTCAGCTTTGATGTTTCCTGTTTCTATTTAACAGGTATGCTGACAACAAGGAAAAAGTTGTTGGTTGGCTGAAAAACAAAGCCTATGAGGATACCAGCCGCTTCTTTGTCCCACCAGAACCAGAGAACATCTTGGATTTAACAGCTGCAATGTCGACTTTCGAGAATGTCAGTCACTACAGCAATATCACACACTTGTTGTTTCTTTAAAAAAAAACTTCCCTGCTTACTTTTACTTAATGTGTAGGCAAAGACATGCTGGATAAAAGGCACTCTTCGCTTATCCGTCACGCGTAATTCTCTTCCACTACATTGTTTGTGGAAGCTGTGGAATAGAAGTCGTGGCTGGTTTGGATTGGGATGTTAAATGCTCCGGATGTGGAGTGCTGTCACCAATGGAAGTAAAGTAATTTCTTACAATACTTCTCCTGGTAAATATATTCATAATATTAAAGTTGTCGCTTTGATGTGTTTACTTTTTGATTTACGTTAATGTTCACAGAATCAGACTTCTTGTTACTTTGAATGATGAAAACACAAACATTATAAGCACAATTAAATCCCCAGATGCAGAGAAACTGGTTCCATTCACTGGAGCTGAAATAATGAAACTAGAAGAAGAGGTACTAACTTCACAATTTCTTCAGTTGGTGTTATCACATACAATTCAGACAAAATGCTTTGCTTTTTTTATTACCTGTTTCAAATTAATTAAAGAAACACATGAAAACTTAATTGTTTACACCATAATACAACATATATGTAGTGAAAATAGAGGTGATATTTACAAATAAAAACATGACTCATGAATTGCAGCCTTATACACAATTGTAAGCTCATACACAATTTATTTTTATGATCATCAAGCATCACCAATAACTAGAAAACCTAAATAAACTAACAACATACATGTGATGTCTACATTGCTTCCTTCTGTGCTTACTTTTACTAAAACTTCACGTCGTTCTAATCAAACTTCAAAATGCACATGTATTAGTTCTTCTATGTCTGAGTTTAAGAATGAGCTCTATCGACCTTTGGCGGTTCAAATCAATATGGATTATGTTTTCTATACATTTTTAGTTTCAATATCTATCAATGATAGCTTACATGCCTCTTTCATTTTCGCATGCCATGAATTCTTTGTCTCTTGATTGATTTTCAGAATCTATGTGCTTGTTTGACATGTCGGTTATAACACTAAATATAGATGATTTATTAATTAAGAATGGTTGAGGCTTCTGTGGTCTTCAGAAGTTGTTGGTCTTTAGTTTGTCACATAATTGTGTTTTACTTTTTGAGGTGTCCATTTGTGCGTACTTTACATTCTGTTACGAAGGATGTGCGGGCTCTTTTCTTGTAATGCTTTTGGTATGACAGGTGTCGTGACAAACTAAAGAATATTTACCAGGGTCTTTTCTTCGCAGGGTCAGTCAGTTCTCGACGATATTTCCATTGCCATAGATAACAAAGAGGTTGTCTACTTTGTCAAATACTATGATAAGCAATTTGATTCTGCAATACATCAAAGATATGTCATACTGAAGACATATACAGTTGATGAACTAGAAGCAGTGTGTCAAAACAAAACATTGGTAACACCTGAACTTGTGAACCTTCATTTAGAAGGTGCTTATGTTGTGTCTGCTGAAACTAGCCTCTTATCACCGGATTCAAACAAACCCGATGACTCCCAGAATCAATTCATTACGCCAACAACTAAAAAAATTCTTGACGAAGTCAGCCAACAATGTACCCAGGCACCATCCACCAGCTCTGATTCGCCAAATGCAAAGAGAAGCATTAACTTTGGTACTATAACTGCTGAGGATCTGGGAGATGCTGGCTTAGAATGCAGTAATCCACAGCTTCCTAACATTGTTGAAACACCCAAAAAGAAAAACAAATGGGAAGGACAGAATGTTTAAGTAGCCACATAATTACTTTTGACTAGCTGTGGAGGCTTTGGTTTCTAATATATTCTAGCTACTAGGACAATGCATGTCCTACTTTATTTTGCTCTTTTGCAACCATCACACTCTTCACCTTAAGATGTTGATGGAAATCTGATAACAATGCTTACATAGTTATCAGTTTAGTTGTTTCTTTAATAACTTATTAGTAAATGTAATATGACTGTACAAGATGTTTTTAAATGTTGTATTTGCTTTTACTTCTCTCATATGCACCAAATGCTTTCTTGATTAGCTTCTTTACATGTTTAAACCAGTCATAGCTTCATTCTCTTACATCACTATACTTATACTTTATGTCTAGCTACTGTTATATCATCAACTACATATAAACAACACTTCTCATAAGTCTAGGGCCTTGCGGTGAAAGTCCCAAACCATTCTAGTATATATATATTGAGAATTTTAAGAGGATTGTGTGGAGAGTATTTGTTGGAGTTGATTGATTTATGAAGTTTTTAAATAGTGTAACAGGAATAGAAAGTGGTGTAGTTAGAGGGTGATATATGACGATACTCAGAATTGAACTTACCCATGTGTCATCTCCTTATTAGTCCAACATTAAATGAAGATAGAGAAAACTTCCTTACGGGCAAGAACCCCCGGTATCCGAACTGTAGTAGCTCGGCTACTCTCCTCCAACCTCTTTAGGTCGGCCGGTGTTCAAGGCTGACCTCCGGGCCGTACAAACACAAATACTCATCTGACCCCTCCAGGTCCGCCAGTGCTTATGAACAAACCTGATCATGCCAACCTCACAGATCGGCACAAGTCCTTCTCGGACCAAACTCTATATGCATGTTCCAAATCAGATAAATATGGGAAGAATCCTTCACATTTTATACTCTAATTCTGACATTCAAATAACTCGCAATTATCTCCTAAAATCCAGGAGATCAAACAGTCATTATCTTTTTCCTTAGGGAACACGCCAATCAGAGTCCCCCCATGGACATGCTACATGCTAACTCTAGGGTACAATCCACTCTATATAAATGATCCCTAAGGAACTACGGAGACTTGATTCCAATTCACGTATTGGATACGTAGGCAGCTTGATCACCATCAAGTGCAGTCTAAATCATCCTAAACAACCCCCTATTTTTTCTTTTTGTTATTCGTTGTTCTTGGAGCTTTGACAGGTTGTCAGCAAGAGGAAAAACCCCGGATCTACCAATGACGATTTCCAGCATCATCAATTGGCGCTATAATGAGGGCTCCTTTATTTGATAATCTCATTCAAAGCTCCTAGATTAGCATGGTGACCACACGATAGCAAGCCGCCAATGGCAGCAATGCCAACAACGCAACAAAATCAGACGCTAACAACCAGAACCAACAACATGAAGAAGTCTCTATTGACGCCACCCACCAAGCTTTGATAGATCAACTTGTGGCTTTGGATGACACGACAAAATAGGCTGTCCTCAATGCCGCTTTGGCAGAGGAGGTTGAGGAATATGAATATCTAGAGGAAGAGGATCCTCTTGATGAAGACGCACAGGAACAAGATCTGCCGGAAGGAGATCCGTCTAGAGAAAACTCTCAGGAGCAGGAGCCAGAAGAGGAGGATGATCCCAACGACGGGTCATGGCAGCAAACACCTTCTCCACCAAGGCATAGAGGCGTCGGAAATGATGATCAGTCATCCTCTTCATAACTGAGAAAATAGTTGGTCGTTCCCCGGGCGATGGATGCAGCCCGAGCAGAGTTAGACGTCATAGCAAGGAAAAGAGCTGCTCAATTAGCTCTCGAATCATCCTTTTTCGAGCAGATAGATAGCTAACCTCGACCAGTAAGATTCAAGATCCTAAAGTTGGAGCCCTATGATGGAACAAAGGATCCCCAGGATCACTTGTTCCAGTATCTCACGCACATGAATCTCGACTGTGCCCCGAGTGAGATAAAGTGCAAGGCGTTTCCCACGCTACTCACTAGCCAAGCTCGAGAAGGGTTCAAGAAAATCCCAGTCAGGACGATCTACAATTTCGAGACATTGGGGAAGATGTTTGTAAATGCTTTTATCACAGAGAAGCCGTTTCAGAGGAATTCTTCTCACTTGTTCATGCTCAAGCAGAAGCGAGACAAAACCGCATTGCAATACCTCAAGAGGTTCAACGAAGAGTCATTGTGTTGGAAATAAAATTTATGTTTTGATGATGATTCATAACTTATTCAGTTATTATTTTTAGACCCATTGATGAAGGGTCATAACTAGTTGTTATAGTGCAAAGCAAAAAGATGTCTAGAAATCAATGTATAGGATTTAATAGAGTCTGATATTTGTATAAGTTAATCAGACAAGCACTGTAATAGTTCTAGGATTGGAACTGGGAAATTGAGTTTTTAACTGAAGAAAACTGAGTCTCTACAACGAAACTGAGATTCACAAGATAACTGACCAAGGATACTTCAACCATAACTGAGGGATCAGACTCAGTTATGAGAGAACTGAAGAAGATAAGTTCGCTGAGGGACACAGACTCAGTTGTCTTATCAAGTAGACTGAAGAACTGAGGGTTCTAACTCAGTTATTGAAGACTGAAGAACTGAGGGTTCAAACTCAATTTATGAAGACTAAGTCGAGACTGTAAAGTTAGACTTCAGGCAAGATTGTGATGACCTGAACTGACTTTATAGATCTTGTATGAAGACCTAAGAGTCATAAGGACAATGATATGTTAGATGATCAATTGAATGGTGTACTCTGATTAAATCAGTTATAACCAGATGAAGTATAAGAGTACTGAGATTTTCAAGAAGAGTGAAAAAAAATCAGTTAATGCTCTTAAAACTGAAAACTGACTAAGTTGTATTGAATCAGTTTTCGAAATTGGAAATAAGCAAAACTGATGAAGGATCAGACCGTTATGGATGCCAGAAAGGACACTGACATACATACAGGAAAGCAGGACCACTAACGGCAATAATGATTCAAATTCAAATGATCTAACCGTTAGAGAAACCCTTATAAATAGATCACTTCTACCACAAGAAGTTGTGGGGAATTCTAAAAATCTATCTAGTCAAGAAAGATCAAACTAAGGGGGAAAGCAAATCAAAAGAATTCCTTCTAATCTTTTCATTGCAAGATCAAGATTTCTTCAAGTGTTTATACGATTTCAAAGAAAGATCAAGATCAAATCATTTGAAGAAAACAGAGCCGTGCTTAACTTACATATCTAGAAAAGAAGCTCAAAATCACAATTGAATCATAGTTATTGATTCAAGTCTCAACTTTGATTTTATCAAGGGTTTAGACTGTGAAACACCAAGATGGTGTGAAGGACAGTTGAGCAGCAGTCAGGAAGACTGTGTTTGTGATGAGCTGGTGAAGAGGCAAGACAACCCTCCAAGGACCAGTGTTTCAAACAATTGAAGAACAGCCATCCTACATGTTCTACAAGTGTTTAGATAGTGAAGCTAGGGATTAGTCATAGACTATCAGTTTAAAACTTTTTGTAACCGAGCCATCTCAAAGAAGTTCTAGTGGAATTTTCCTCCGCATCACAGGGGAAGAGAGGATTGACAGGATTACACCACCTGGAACCTCTATAACTTTTGTTTCATTTACCTTACGCATATACATTCTGTTATTCATTCATTTACTGCATCATAGTTACATTCATCTAGTTCACAACACTCAGCAAACATCAGAAACAGAGTCAGCACCTAAACTGATAACTCTAAGGCTTAATTAATCCGTTGCCGGTTAACTCGACTAAGGATAAGTCAGTAGTGATTTATACTCAGCTAAGTTGACTTAACTCCGCACCAGTTTTAGTTAAACTCAATCTGGAATAAGATTCAGTTTTTGGGTGAGCTTTTGGTAACAAGTTTATTCACCCCCCTCCTCTAAACTTGTGTTAGCCTTTCCAAGGGACCAACAATTGGTATCGGAGCGGTTCTTCCTTTTGGAGGAGATCCGAAGCAATCTTTTATACCATTTGATGAAAACCCCTCACTGCATCAGTTGTAAAAGCATTTAGTTGAATCTTAATGAGAATTAGAAGTTGGCTTAATAACCCCCTGACTAATTATTTGCAAAACGTTGTATCTGATTTTCAGGATCAAGTATTTGGGAGTTTCAGTACAACAAGCTCACATACAAATCCAGAACCTTATTTTAGTGATAATGTGGATATCGATTTCAACACGTATAATGACGAATCCAGAGGATTTCCTTCACTAAGTGATCTGACATAAAGAGTAGAAAAGGAGTTGCTGCAAGTAGCTGACTACATAGAAGAACTAATTGAACAGCAAAAGAATGAAAAGTCAAACATTGATCAAGAAAAGCTGATTGAGAAATTCACTGAAGAATCATTCTCCACAAACAAAGAAGACAAGATTGAAAATCTACCCATAAGTTTTGGAGAAAATGATCATGGTGAAAGTGAAGAAGAAATCATACTTTTCATAAATGACTTAGCAAACAACGATGTTGGATTGGACAAAGGAAAGCAGATTGCTGAAGATGAAGTAGAGGAAACTGACAACTTATCAGTAAAACAACATAAGGCAAGTACTTCTACGTTCAACACTTACAATCATAGAAATGAAGATTTCAATAAAACCTTGGACATACTCATAAAGGAATTAGAGGCAATTCAAAAGAATTATGAGAATGTCAAAAAGGAAAAAGAATTATTGAAAATTGAAGTTTTAAGGTTGACTGCTGAGATCAATCTCATCAAGGCTAATAATAGAACCAAGGAGAATTGCTCATCTGATGAACTAACAGAGGTAATAAATATCACAAAATCATCAGTTGATCCAATTCCCAACGTTCAATTCAAACCTATCAAACCATTTGGAGACAGAACCGGTTTAGGGTTTGATAGTCAGCAAAATTCTAAGTTTAGACCTTGTACAGTTGCACCTAAGTTTGTAGGTGCACAACAGTTAAGAACTCAGAAAACTGACACAATTATTAGAACTGACAAAACTATGAAATCAGTCAGTAGCAAACAGCAAACTAAAAGATTTTATAGAAAATAACAGAGAAATGAAAAAAGCAGAACTGATCAGAGATCAGTCAAAAGAATATTCAAGTCATATTCACAAAAGAATGAAAATCATTCTTGGAAGAATAGATTCAAAGGAAAAGGGACACTCCTTCCTACTGATGAAGATTGGAATGGACCTATGATTACCCAGTTTCACAAAAATCTCAATAAAAAGACGTTTGAGTCAAGAAGGCAGAATTTTGTGAAAAATGAAAATACTCAACTGAAAATTCGAGAAAGGTATAAGCATATAAAAACTAATCATAAAAGACCTAAACAGATATGGGTGCCAAAAATTTCTCATTTTGTTTTGCAGGAGAAAATCATAAACTGAGAACTGGAAAATTGTAATTCATAAAACTAAGTTGTACTCACAACTAAGTTTTTGAATTCACTACAAGTTCGAGATAAGGACAAGACTGTACATGTACATCTGGAGATACACCGCACCTACTCTATTTACTAATACCGGCTACGGATGACTAAAAAGTCGTACCATACACACATCTCATCCGTCCATCTTTTCCACTCACCTTTTTTCTCGTATCTCAACGCTTGACATGATTAATGACAAGACGTTATTTTACCCACCCAGATTTATCTACCACATATAAATACCTTCATATTTTTCCATTAAATCTTTACACTCAGTTTTTTTTCATCCTTTGAAGTTCTTTCTCTCTAGAATCTCGATCCAAATCAATTTTCTAGAAACAATGGCCTTCGTCCGAGTTGAACCTGGAATGATCATATCGCTTGATCAATTCATTGCTAAATACACTGATCAGACCCTAGCCAAGGAAATCGCTACAAAGATTCGTGAAATCAAAGGTTTGGAACAGGTGTTCAACATAAATATGCAAAGTGTTTGTCTTGACTCTATTGGAGATTTCTATCAGTTTGGAAAAACATCCATTGAAGGAGAAGATGTTCATACCTTCACATCTTCTGTTAATGGGAAAGAAATCAAACTCACTGAAGACTTAATAGCAGACATATTTGGTTTCGATTAGGAAGATCTACAGCTTTCAAACTAAGCAAAGAACGGAAGGAGAAACTGTGGAAAGTGATTGCAGTTAATTCAGAATCACCAGTATTGCAGACTGGAAGCACAAGTCTACTCAAACTAGAATTCAATTTTCTGACAAAAATGTTGGAAAATTGTGTTAGGTAACTTTAGCAATCTATCTGGCACCAAGTTAGATCTGCTGTATGTCATTTGGTTCAAAGAAAACTACAATCGGCAAAGGTACATTCTAGATCAATTGATGGCTCAATCTTATGATGTGCCCAAGAATAAGACTGATGTGAAGAAAGGTAGATTCTATCACAAGAAGACTCTGGGCATCTTAGTTCAAAGAATTCTTGACCATTTTTGTATTGCCAAGAAAAAGGAAACAACAATTATAGATGGGAAAATTGCAATCAAGGAAGAGAAATCTAGAAAGAGAAAAGCAGCTGGAGGTTCCGAAACTGAACCAAAGAAGAAGAGGAAAAGATCTTTTAAGAAAATTGAAACCACAGCTGAAGCATTGGAGCATCTTGAAGAACTAAGAGAAAGAAAGAGAAAACTGGAAGAAGTCACAACTGAAAAACTCACTGAGAAAGTAATATAGGCATCACCAAAAAAGTCCGCCACTTCAGTTCCTGAGAGCTCAGCAAAGAAAGTCAGAACTAAAGAAACCCCCACCAAGCAAGTTCAAACAGATGAAGTCCTTACTGAGAAAGAAACCTCAGTTATAGAAGAATTCGTTCCTACACTACCAGAGACTGTCTTACAGAAGGAAGCTGAAACTCAGGGGGAACAGACCCTAAGAATTGAGGATGATGATGAAGTTTCTGACTGTGAGGAAAGACTGATTGATTCAGAAACAATGGCTATGATCAAGCTACTCTCCAAATCAAGATCCACACCTCATAAATCGGCATCCAGGACTGAATATGAAGAATCACTTAAAGACATTGAAAATTCTCAACCTAGAGAAGATCTTGCTGAAGCCAAATCAAGACCGGTACAAGTCATCACTCTAGATGAACTTGTTGATGTAGGCACAAATGTGCAAGAAGACAAGAAGGAAGAAGGAATCAGTTGCTGAACTGATTGTATAATCATCAGAGGATCAGGCTTGGAACCAACACCGAACCGGACCGATTCTTTGGACCGGGAACTTGTCGGCTAGCGAAAAAGTCTTGGAAACTGAACCTACCATCTCAGTTCCTATAATCGAAACTGCCACTCGCTTAATCTCAGTTGTTGCAGAAGGAGAAACCAACAAAACTAATCAGCTTGAAACTGAAGAAACTGAAAGAATTGAGGATCTTGTGGAATCTAATCTGGAGATTACTAGGGAAAGTGAAATAATCCCAACACCACCTCTATCATCCGTTAATATTGGAGAACTGATAGTAGCTAACTGCAAGAGATTGCATGCGTATCAAAAGTGGAAACTCAGCTCTATATCATATCAGAGAAGTCAGTTAGATAAAATGGAAATTACAGAGAAATGGGTGTTTGATCTGTACAACATCACTCATTTGTCTCAAATGATCAACACTGATGAATTCTTGAATACTGGATATGCGTTGATCAGAGATAGTCATTGGAACGGAACTGCAGCAGGAGGAAGTTCGAAGAAAGACGACAATGACGATGATGATGATTCTCAGGGAGATCCTGACTTACAGAAAGGGATTCTTGCTTCTTTATAAGAAAAAGAAGAAGCAAAGGATGTTGCTGAAGAAGGATCATCTGAAGAAAGTTCAGATGAAAGTAAAGAAACTGAAACTGACTCTAACGGTCAGTCTGAAGAACAAGAAAAGGAAGTTTATCAATCTCCTACTGGCTATTGACGATGACAAATTATGTCACCTTACTGATTTGAGCCCTAATTTAATCTAGTGATGAACACACAAGAACCCTAATGCCAAAAAGGAATGAGGGGGTGGGTTTTATGTATGCGGCTGAGTCCAAGACTGTGTCTTAGATTGCCTACGTATCCTGTTATGTTCCAGGAATCAAGCCTTACGTAGTTCCTGGATTGGGGGTATTTATAACGACAATACTTGCCTAAACCCTAGGGTTAAGTCGGCTTGTGTTATTGTCATCTTTACCCTTAAATGGGCCTTGACCCTTGCCCAAGCTATCGCTGTGGGTGGGCCTGGACAGCTGGCGCGGACTCTGTCCTCGGTGTCGATACTGCCAACTTGCGGTGATCGACCCTAGGCTCATTGTCCTGCACTGCTAGCTGGTGTGGACTCTATCCTTATGGACTTGTCATCTCACACTGCTCGGTAGTCGATAGTCGTAACCTGGAGCCGGTTAGATGGCCCTAGCCTCGGTCCTGGGTCTCGACATGAGTATGGTGTAGCTTATTCATAATGTGATGACCAACCGATAGACGACACGTGGAGGGAGTGAAACCCTGTATCGTCATAAGCCCCCGAGACTTGAGAGAGGTGACTCCCGTTATCCGAGGTCGAGTCTGTCACACTAACCGTCGTCGAGTTGGGTCTCCATTTGGGCGGGCTTCTTCCCGCCACTTGTTAACCCTAACCGCCTATTGCAACATGGCACGATATCTGGCATACGAAACGCTTCGAATCCCGCAAAAGACGCGTCCCTGCCTTGATTATCGTGATTTCCAGGGGGTTATAACTCCCCATCCCCCACGTCTTTTCAGTTCATTTGCAATACTTTCTATCATATATAAAGGGAAAGAATACACAGGCTGCTGCAAAAACCTCTTCGCCATTTCATTCTTACAATTTCATACGCAAAGTAAGCTTTTCTTTCTGTGTTGTTCTTCATCTTTTGTTTGATTTATCTATGTCAAGTAGTAGTAGTAGTAGTAGTGCCACAGAATCTGACAGGGATAGCGGAGCGCCCATTCATAGCCAATCTCCGGCACCTGTTATCTCTGACCCTCTTCTCCGGCAAGACTTCGGCGAGCCAAGAGCTTCCCCTCCTCCTGTCCCCAACCAGTCTAAAAAACTAGTAACTAGGATGGATGGAAAGGGTGCAAAAGGGTGTCTCAGCATACTTTCCCCAGAGGATGTCACCAAAATTTGCCAGAAATATGACATTGCTTGTCCTCCGTTTGAAGCTCGACTCCCCTCTGGCCTTCATAAATTTGCCGATGAGCCCCCAGAGGGGTTTTGTGCTGTCTACGAGAATCAGCTTGCGAGTGGATTAAGGTTCCCACTCTGCCCAGCTGTTCTCGCGATCCTCGAACACTACGAGGTCAGCATTTCCCAGATAGCCCCGAACGGCGTCAGGACTTTGATGGGGTTTCTAATAGCATGTCGAGTGGCTCAGGTCTGCTTCTCGGTGCCCTTGTTTCGGTACTACTACAAGATAGCTGCTACACCCGACAAGCTGTGGTATTCCTTTCAGAGAAGAGCAAACCGACACAAGTTCATAACCAAGGGGCCTTCTACTCACGGGGAGTGGAAGCCTCAATTTTTATTTCTCCGTCATGGCCTGGATAACCCCTACATAGGGCAGTGGAGGTCGAGAGACGGGAAACAGGACAAGCTTGGGAAAGATCCGGTTCTACACGAAGCTCGTCTCCTGGGTGGACATAATTTCGAGGTGTGTACTCGAGACCTGAGTCTCTTGTATCACCTGGCCCACCTAGAGAAAGCTGGGCCAATGCCATATGTGGGTCTTAACGTCCCAGATCACGAGAACCGTAGGAAGTTTCTTATTTGCTTGCTTTTACATATTTGTCATTTGTTGAGTCGATGACTTGTTGTTTGTTGTTCAAAAACTAACTTGTCTTTTTTATTTTGCAGTGGGGAGGTTCTCCAAGGTCACTGACCCCGCCCGTGTCCCCGAGTCGGTGGTCGTTGCTGCTCCACCCCTCGGAGGTCGTGCTACCCCTGACTTGCCGGTGGCTGAGACCAGGGCGCCTTCTACTTCCCGAGAGGGGGGTGCCTCCCAGTCTGAACCTACCCCTGCTGCCCATGAGTCGACTGCCGCGGCTGGGTCGACTGAGCTACCTCCGACCACTGGTAACTTGACGGTCCGATTCGGATCTCTTCGAGATGAAGACGAGGAGGAGATTGTCAATCTGACCTCGAATGTCGAGGAGCAGGCGGCACGAACAAAGAAAAGGCCAACTGTCGCCGAGGTGGTGAGGGAGCAGCTTCGAGAGGCGAAGAGGAAGAAGGTTGCCGAGACCTCTACCGAGTCAGGGATCAGTGTGGACTGGTTGCCGACGATTACGCTGGTGTGGACGACAAGAACCTGTCCCTCGTACTGCGAAAGTTAAATCGTCTTGTAAGTCGATCCTTCTTTTCCTATTAACTTCTCTCGAGGCCTATGCCTTGTCCATTTTTTGATATACTCTTTATGTTCTGTAGAATACCATTGTTGGTCGGGAGGCTGCCCGACGGCTAGCCAAGACAGGAGAGTCGGCAGACGAAATCAAGAAGGAGAATGGCAGACTGCTTCAAGACAATGTCGCCAAAAGTGCTGCCCTCTCTGCTGTGGAAAAACAATACAATTCGCTGAAGCACGAGTCGGTCGCCGAGTTCGAGAAATTGCAAGATAAGTTGGTGGCTGCTGAAGCAAAACTGGCCACTACTGAGCAGGAGTTGGGCCGACTGCAGGAGGAAAGGCACGATCAGGGTAGGGAGCTGCTCAAGCTGGCTCAAGACTATGAGATGTTGCTGAAAGGGCAGAAGGCTGCGGAAGAAGAAGCTAGGAAGGCTCGCCGTGATCGAGATGCGCTACAGGCCGAATTGGATCGAGCGCGCGCGCAGGTCGAAGAGGCTAAGACCGAAGCAATCATGGAGTACCGCAAGTCGACAAACCTCGAAGACGACTTGGAAGTGATCATGCGCGCCTCGATGATGGGCGGATATACACTTGCAGTAGATCAGGTGAGAGCGGCCATCCGGACTTCGATATGTCAACTCTCGAGACGCCGATGTTTTACAACCCCGATTCGGAGAAGATTTACGATCGGTACATCGAAGAGTTCCAGCGAGGAGAGTCTTTGGCTATAAAGTATGCCCCTACCACGTCTGCCCCTACTGCCGATCCGACCGCCGCTGATTCGACCCCTGCCCATACTGAGCCGACCCCGGAAGCCGACCCCTGATCTTGATATTTTTTTAAATTTTTTGTTGTTTTGTAATTCAAACTTGAAGTTTTGTAATAGTACTATTTTGACAATCGACTTGGGTTGGTCTTTCGACCTGGCCGTGTTCTTATGCTTCAAATTTTTTATTTTCTCTCTTATTGCTTTGCTTGTCTTCTTGATGTGTTGTAGTCTTGATGTCTTCTCGCTACTCACTACTCGCTTTATTTGCTGTACTTGTTGTTGATATTGTGTTGCCCCCCAAGTGTATTATGAACCTTTGGTTCTTATTGCACTTGAGATCGACTTGCTTGCCTTAGTCTTTCGCCCCTTAGGCTTATTTGACCTTAGGCTGAGCATTTTAATGTGAACTATCCCTGGTTTTAGTCTTTTTTGCCATTTAGGCTCTTTAACCATCGGCGGGACGGTGGCCCGACTATGCGAACCGTCCTTTGTCCAGGCCTTTTCGCCCCTCGGGCTCATTCGGCTTTCGGCGGGACGGGTGGCCCGACTATGCGAACCGTCCTTTGCTTTAGCCTCGTTCGCCTCTTGGGCTTGTTCGGCTTTTAGCTTGGACCTTTGGCCCGACCCTGCGAACCGTCTTTGTGCCTTCGCATTTGTTGCCCATTAGGCTAACTTTGCTTTTGGCTTTGTCGAGATTTCCGACCTGCGGATTTCTCTACTCGTTGTCGATTGCTTTGCCTCTTAACATTCTGTATCGCATTGGACTTGTAATGTTTTGGCTGTAAATCCTAATAAACATAAAAAAAAACATCTCAAGAAAGCACACTTTTATTAGAACACTTATAAAGTTGTCACATGGACTTATTACAAGGTTTAAAACTGAAATGTAAACAAGTTTGTTGAAGCTTATCTTAGACATAATATTTTCTCAGATTGTTGGCGTGCCAGTGTCGAGGAACTGTGGTCCCATCTGCTCGCCCAAGTTGATACGACCCTTTAGGGTGGACTTTCAGAATCTGATATGGTCCTTCCCAATTCGGGGCCAACTTTCCAACCGCTTCCTGTTGACTTGCTTCATTCTTCCTTAGAACCAGATCTCCAATCTTGAAGTATCGATGTCTGACCCTCGAGTTGTAATACTGAGAGATCTTTTGCTTATACCTTGCCATTCTGGCTGAGGCTATCTCTCTTCGTTCCTCGACATTGTCCCTTTCCTGTCGGAGTTCGGGATCATTTGTCTCAACATTATAAGCCAGAACTCGAGGGGAGGGAACTCCGATCTCGGCGGGTATCACCGCTTCACACCCATACACTAAAGAAAAGGGAGTTTCTCCTGTCGATGAATTAGGAGCTGTCCTGTATGACCACAGGATGCTCGGAAGTTGAACTGCCCAATCTCGACCTTCTATCTCTAGTCTCTTTTTTAAACCCAGCTTGATCTGTCGATTAGTTTGCTCGACTTGACCGTTTGCCTGTGGATGAGCTACCGAGGTGAATCGCTGGTCGATACGATACTCACTGCACCATTCTCTAACTTTTCGATCCTCGAACTGGGTACCATTGTCCGAGATTAGAGCTTTCGGAATTCCATACCTGCAGAGGATGTCGACCCACAAGAATTTTTTGATGGTGGCAGCTCGGATGTCGGGCAAAGCCTTAGCTTCTACCCATTTCGTGAAGTAGTCCACCGCGACGACCACGAATTTGAGATTTCCCGGAGCTCGGGGCAGAGGCCCCACAATATCGACTCCCCACTGATCGAACGGCCATGCTGACGAGATGACGTTCATGTCTTGCGCTTGTTGATGAGAGATATTATCATGAATCTGACAAGCGCTGCACTTCTGGACTAGGTTATGCGCATCTCGCTACATCGACGGCCAAAAATACCCAGCTAACTTGCATTTTCGAGCCAACATTCTGGCTCCACAATGATTCCCACAAGCTCCTCTATGAATCTCTTCTAAGAGGTATTCGCCTTCACTTTCTGAAACACATCTCAACCAGGGGATCACAAAAGATTTTCGATACAAGATATCGTCGAAAAATGCGTATCGAGCTGATTGGAGTCGAACTTTCCTGGATTGCACCTTGTCAGATGGTAGTATTCCGTCTTTGAGGTAGAGAGCGATCGGGTCCATTCACGTGGCCTGCTGAGTAATCGGCTGGGCCTCCGTCTCGATGTAACTCCTATCGGCCAATAACTCGACTAGAACCCTCTTACTTGACATGAAGTTTGACGCCAACTTGGAGAGCGCATCAGCTCTCTTGTTCTGACTTCGGGGGACCTGCTCGAATTGAACTGTTTTGAATTTTGGTATGAGGCTTTGGACAACTGCTAAGTAATTCTTCATGGTTTCTTCCTTAGCCTCATACTCCCCTTTCACATGATTGACCACTAATTGCGAGTCACTGTAAACCGACAAATCTTCGACACCCAGCTTCAAAGCGAGCTTTAAACCAGTGATCATAGCCTCGTACTCGGCTTCGTTATTCGTTGCTTTGAAGTCGAATCGAAGGGCGTAGGGGAATTCCTCACCTTTCGGGCTTACCAGAAAGAGCCCTGCTCCTGCCCCCTCCTTACTCGATGCTCCATCGACTTGAAGAGTCCATTTTTCCTCTGGACTTTGCTTTTCTTGATCGAGCTGGACGGAGATCCCTTCAGCCAAAAAATCCGCCAAGGCCTGTGCTTTGATCGCAGTTCGAGGTACGAACTCGATGTCGTACTGGGCCATTTCTATCACCCATTTTGCCAATCGACCTGAGGTGTCGGGTTTTGCCAATATCTGCTTTAGTGGTTGGTCAGTGACTACCACAATAGGATGAGCTTGAAAATAGGGCCTCAACTTTCTCGAGGCATGAACAAGACATAATGCTAGCTTCTCGGATGGTGAGTATCGGACCTCGGGGCCATGTAATGCTTTGCTGACGAAGTATATCGGTACTTGCCCATGTACCCCTTCTCGAACTAGGACCGCACTCACTGCCTCCTCGCATACTGCCAGATACACTAATAATCTTTCCCCGTCTCGAGGTGAAGTTAGGGTCGGTAAGTCTGATAAATAGGCCTTCAGCTCCTCGAAGGCTATCTGACATTCATTATCCCAATGAAATGGACTGGCCTTGCGGAGTATCTTGAAAAATGGTAGCGCTCGCTGGGCGGATCTCGATAGAAATCTGTTGAGGGCCGCCATTCTACCCGTGAGTCTCTGCACTTCCTTTACATTTCGAGGTGCGGGCATATTCTTCAACGTGTCGATTTTATCCGGATTCGCTTGAATCCCGTCCTTCGAAATCATATAGCCCAAGAACTTACCCGACCTAACTCCAAAAGTGCACTTCTTCGGGTTTAATCTCATCTGCGTTTCTCTCAACACTTTGAAAACCTCTCGAGCGTCGACCAGGTATTGTCTCATAGATCGACTCTTGATAAGCAGGTCGTCTACATAAACTTCCATACATCTACCAATTTGTCTTGCAAATATCTTATTGACTGCCCTCTGGTATGTTGCCCCGGCATTCTTTAACCCGAATGGCATGGTCACATAGCAGAAGGTGCCGAATTCTGTGATAAACGCTGTTTTTTCCGCATCTCGAGAATCCATTAAAATCTGATGGTATCCTTTATATGCATCTAAGAAACCAAAAACTTCAAAATCAATGGTTGAATCTACTAACCTGTCGATTTTGGGCAGCGGATACGAGTCTTTTGGGCACACTTTGTTCAAATCTGTAAAGTCCACACACATGCGCCAACTACCGTCAGGCTTCTTGACTAAAACCGGGTTAGCTAGCCATTCCGGGTATAATACCTCTTTTACTATCTTGGCTGCTAGTAGCTTGCCGACCTCTAACTCAATAGCTTTAAGTCGATCTGACGCAAAACTTCTCTTCTTCTGTTTGACTGGCTTTTTAGCCTGGTCAATCTCGAGCTTATGAACCGTGATGTCGGTGGACAGTCCCGGTATGTCGGTGGCTTTCCAGGCAAAGATGTCTCTGAACTCGATTAAAAGCTCGACCAGTAGCTGTTTTTCTTTCTCTGGGATCCAAATCCCGACTTGCACACACTGATCGTCCTCTCCTTCCCAGAGTCGGACGTTCTCGACTGCGTCATTGGAGACCCAACTCTTCTCCTCTTCTTCTTCTGGAATCAGTTCCTCGACTAAGACTTGTTGAACCCCATCTTCCTATTCATGACAACAGAGTTACAACTCCGAGCGACTTCAACGTCTCCTTTTACTTCGTGGGAACCGTTCCTAGTGGGAAACTTCATACTATTATGGAAAGTCGATATGATAGCACGCAGGTCGAAGAGCGCAGGTCGCCCTAGGATAACATTGTACGCAGAGGGAGCCTTGACCACCACATAGCTTAATTCAAGTGTCCTTCCTTTCTCGCCATCCCCAACTGTCGTGAGTAACTTTATCGAGCCCATGGGATGGACTGCTTGCCCTGTGAATCCGAACAGGGGAGACGCTATGGGGGCTAGATCCTTCTCTTTCAACTTCATCGCTTGAAACGCCGAGTAGTATAAGATGTTTACAGCGCTTCCGTTATCGATACAGACTCTCGATACACGGGCTCGGCTGATCACGGCCTCGATAACTAACCATTCGCTATGACTCCTCGACTTGGGGATATCATCACGAGGGCCATACCCGACTTCTGTCGTGAATCTGAGCTGCTTGCGCTCTCTCGAGCTACTGGCTGGCTCTTCACTGGTCTGATCCTTATCACTTTCATCCGGACCAAAGATCATATTGACATAGTTTACAGGTCGATTTTCTTCGTATCTGTCTCGACCAAAATTATTTCTGTTGTTTCCTTCCTGACCTGGGGATCGATTCCTCGGAGGTGACCGATCCCTTCGCCTTTGGGCATCTCGACCTCGGTTCCTGTCTTGATCGGAATTTTTCCTCTTAAATTCTCCACACCCTCTGGGCCCATCATATCGAGATCTGTCCACAACTTCGTCTAGCTTTCCTTCCTGAATGCAGACGTCGATATCTCTTTTCAGGTCGATACAATCCTCTATTGTATGACCTATGTCTTCGTGGAAATCACAGTATTTGCTTGCGTTCCTCTTTTCTCGAGGTTTCTTCAACGGTGGCGGTTTCCTCGCCAAGTTTTTTGAAAGCATAATCGACAACACCTCGGATCGAGGTCGATTGAGTGGGATAAAGTCCTTATCACGTGAGGGTCCCTTCTTGCCCCCACGGTCTGAGGTGGACGTGTCGATGCGGTCCCAGACTGATGGCTTACTCTCGACATCCTGCCTCTTGGACTGATTCCTGTTCGGACCTCGGGTGTCTTTCTTGGATTCCATCCAATCGGATTGGGTGTGCCGCCGCACTGCCTCTTCCCCTTGACAGAATCTATGCACCACATTGACACATTCATCCATGGTATGGGGAACGTCTCTGCTCAACTTCATGTATAACTTAGTATTACGCAGCCCCCCTACAAACGACGTGATCAGAAGTCGGTCATCTGCGTCCTTGACCTGCATGGCCTCGAGATTAAACCTCTTCAAATATTCCATCACTGTTTCGTCTTTTTGCTGCCTCACGTTCATGAGGTGCGTGGCACTCAGATGAAACTTCTTATTGACTATAAACGCATCTCGGAACTTTCGAGCGAGCATGGCAAAACTGGAGATCGACCCTGGTCGTAGCTTCGTGAACCATTCTCTTGCTCGACCTACAAGTAGCGTCTCGAATGCTCGACAGCGCATTGCATCGGGTGCCCCATCCAACCTCATTTGAGATAGATACCTGTGGAGATGGTCCTCCGGGTCGGTGGTGCCATCATAAGGTTCTATCTTCGGTATCTTAAACCCCTTGGGTTTAGGAAAGCTCTCGATCTCCTTCGTGAAGGGAGACTCGAGCCACAACGAAACCTCGGTTCTTTCCCAAAATTGCATTCAACTCTTCCCTGGCGCTATCATCATCCCCTCTCTGGTGTTTTTGGTGGATCTCACGTCTCTTCCTTTCCACTGAGCTAGATGATGCGCTTATTTCGTCCCCAGGAGTCTGTTTAGGCTTGTCCACTACGTCTTTCTGGCCACCTTCCGCCAAAGCTTCTTTCTGGGCGGCGTCTGCCTGCCTTCGCGCCGTAACTGCCTCGGCTATTATCCTGGACATTACCTCCAAATCCGCCCGTGCCAACTGATCCGCAAGCGCCCGATATTCTGGAGCAAGAGCTTGCTTTTCTGGTTGGTGGGTCTCCTGGACAGGGTTCAAGGCTGGATCTTTTTCCCCCTGTTTCTGCTGAGGATCGTGCTGAATAAGATCCAAGGCGGGATCTTCTTCTCCTTGCATATCAGGATCGATCGGCTCGTTCATCTGGGAGCCTTGATCGACCGCTTTGGATGCAGTTTTCTTGGGAGGCATCATGTTTTTACGTATTCAATCAATAGATGGCCCTCCTTCTAGCTCCAATGACGATGACAAATTATGTCACCTTACTGATTTGAGCCCTAATTTAATCTAGTGATGAACACACAAGAACCCAAATGCCAAAAAGGAATGAGGGGGTGGGTTTTATGTATGCGGCTGAGTCCAAGACTGTGTCTTAGATTGCCTACGTATCCTGTTATGTTCCAGGAATCAAGCCTTACGTAGTTCCTGGATTGGGGGTATTTATAACGACAATACTTGCCTAAACCCTAGGGTTAAGTCGGCTTGTGTTATTGTCATCTTTACCCTTAAATGGGCCTTGACCCTTGCCCAAGCTATCGCTGTGGGTGGGCCTGGACAGCTGGCGCGGACTCTGTCCTCGGTGTCGATACTGCTAGGGGTGTTCACGGATACGGTTTATCCAAAAACCGAACCGATCTGAGGTCATTCGGTTCGGTTCGGTTCGGTTAATACTCGTTTTCGGTTCGGTTTCGGTTAATAATATAGAGAAACAGAAAATTTCGGTTCGGTTACGGTTAACGTTACAAACCGAACCGAACCGAACCGAAAACCGAACCGAATTAAAAACCGAACAATTAACCGAACCGAAAACCGAACCGAATTAAAAACCAAATAATTAACCGAACCGAAACCGTTTCAAACAAAAAAACCGTTAACCGAACCTTTTGTATCAACATCTATAATTAGTTTTTATAACCAAAATATTACAATTTTGTTATAAAAATAGCTTATAACCGAACCGTTATCCGAACCATTTATTACCGAATGAAAAAACCGAATAAAAAACCGAACCGTTTAGAACCAATTAGAATTGTTAAATAATATCGGTTTTCGGTTAACCGAACCGAACTGAACCATATATTTCGGTTCGGTTCGGTTCGGTTTCCTAAAGCAAACGGTTCGGTTTCGGTTTCGGATATCTATTAACCGAATTTTTCGGTTCGGTTTCGGTTACGGTCATTAACCGTACCGAACCGAACCGTGAACACCCCTAGATACTGCCAACTTGCGGTGATCGACCCTAGGCTCATTGTCCTACACTGCTAGCTGGTGTGGACTCTATCCTTATGGACTTGTCATCTCACACTGCTCGGTAGTCGATAGTCGTAACCTGGAGCCGGTTAGATGGCCCTAGCCTCGGTCCTGGGTCTCGACATGAGTATGTTGTAGCTCATTCATATATGTGATGACCAACCGATAGACGACACGTGGAGGGAGTGAAACCCTGTATCGTCAGCTATCAATCCCCAACTGACCAAACTGTTCATGAGATAGCACAGACTGAAGCTATTTTAGCTGCAAAAGATGCTGATGAGGATCTCAATGTCGACATATCACCAGCCAAAGAACTTGATCAGTCAACACTGGAAGAAACAAGAAAACAATCTGAGGAAATGAGTGCTACAAATTACAAAGAGAAACTCAAGCAGATTGTTTCTCCTCTTAATGAAGCAAAAGTGACTGAAGCTGGAACAGACAAAGTTGGAGAAAAAGCTAGAACTGACATACCTTCTCAAGTTGACATTATCAAGTTTTATCACAATGAACTGATTCGAATTCAGAAAGATGACATAAGTTTGTTTGGAAAGGTGTTAAAATCTCTAGAAGAAAGCAAAACTGGAAGGAATAACATGGAGAAGAGATTAGATACTGTCAGAGACAAGTGTCAGGACCCCTTAATTGAGATTCATAAAACATCTATTGAATCTGAAGCACGAAAAACTGAAACCCAAGAGATATGGGAAGGCATTCTCAACAATGTAGTTAATAGACTAATCTTACTAGAAAATGCATCAAAGGACTCAGTTGTAGCCCAAACCATATTGGCATCAAATCAACAACATCTCAACTCCTACATCAAGAATTTGATCGACAATAATGATGTCAATAAGGAGAAGTTTAGATATGTTAAAAGTCAATGCACTTGATATGCCAAAAGTACTGGAAAGCATTGATGACAAATTGGTTGAACTAAAGAAAGCAAGAAGAGATTTTACCGATGAAGAAATGGAACTGATTGCAAAATTTTCTGAACCAACTGAGAAAAGAATTGGCCTAGATTCTCGTCTCTACAATATTTTCAAAAGCTTACCCTTAAGTCAAGGAGAAACAAGAGAGCAATCCCTATCAACTTTTCTGAGCATGCAAAAGATGATTATGCATTTCTGGCACAAATTGGGCAAATGGGAGAGAAATGGCACTCTAGCGAAAGCTTCAGATAAAGTTGAGAAAGAGGAACCTGAGTTTGTTCAAGAATTGCTGAAAACTGGCACAAGTGAAAAACTGAGACAAATTGTGTTTGTGTTGCTGTACTTTTCAAAAGCAAGTTTTTCAGTAAACACAATATGTCTAACTCATGGAACATCTATGCAAGCATTCATGGAATTGAATGCACAGCAACTAATGAAGCCATGAGAGAATATGCTGGAAGATATGACAATGAAGCTGTCAAGTGAATAGAAGAGAAGCTGGCACTTAGCTTCTTTTCATGTATTGTATTTTAATACTCAGTATTGTAACTCAGTATCTTTAATAAAATATCAGTTTCTCAGTTCGTTTTGTTTTTGTTTATCTTTTTGCATTACTTTTAAGGAGGGTATTGACATCATCAAAAAGGGGGAAATTGTTGGAAATAAAATTTATGTTTGATGATGATTCATCACTTATTCAGTTATTATTTTTTAGACCCCATTGATGAAGTGTCATAACTAGCTGTTATAGTGCAAAGCAAAAGGATGTCTAGAAATCAATGTAAAGGATTTAATAGAGTCTGATATTTGTATAAGTTAATCAGACAAGCACTGTAATAGTTCTAGGATTGGAACTGGGAAACTGAGTTTTTAACTGAAGAAAACTGAGTCTCTACAATGAAACTGAGATTCACAAGATAACTGACCAAGGATACTTCAACCATAACTGAGGGATCAGACTCAGTTATGAGAGAACTGAAGAAGATAAGTTCGCAGAGGGACACAGAATCGGTTGGCTTATCTAGAAGACTGAAGAACTGAGGGTTCAAACTCAGTTATTGAAGACTGAAGAACTGAGCGTTCAAACTCAGTTTATGAAGACTAAGTCGAGACTGTAAAGTTAGACTTCAGGCAAGATTGTGATGACATGAACTGACTTTATAGATCTTGTATGAAAACCTAAGAGTCATAAGGACAATGATATCTTAGATGATCAATTGAATGGTGTACTCTGATTAAATCAGTTATAACCAGATGAAGTATAAGAGTACTGAGATTTTGAAGAAGAGTAAAAAAAAATCAGTTAATGCTCTTAAAGCTGACAACTGACTAAGTTGTATTGAATCAGTTTTCGAAACTGAAATAAGCAAAACTGATGAAGGATCAGACCGTTATGGATGTCAGAAAGGACACTGACATACATACAGGAAAGCAGGACCACTAACGGCTATAAGGATTCAAATTCAAATGATCTAACCGTTAGAGAAACCCCTATAAATAGATCACTTCTACCACAAGAAGTTGTGTGGAATTCTAAAAATCTATCTAGTCAAGAAAGATCAAACTAAGGGGGAAAGCAAATCAAAAAGAATTCCTGCTAAGCTTTTCATTGCAAGATCAAGAATTCTTCAAGTGTTCATACGATTTCAAAGAAAGATCAAGATCAAATCATTTGAAGAAAATAGAGCCGTGCTTAACTTACATATCTAGAAAAGAAGCTCAAAATCACAATTGAATCATAGTTATTGATTCAAGTCTCAACTTTGATTTTATCAAGGGTTTAGACTGTGAAACACCAAGAAGGTGTGAAGGACAGTTGAGCTACAGTCAGGAAGACTGTGTTTGTGATGAGCTGGTGAAGAGGCAAGACAACCCTCCAAGGACCAGTGTTTCAAACAATTGAAGAACAACCATTCTACCTGTTCTACAAGTGTTTAGATAGTGAAGCTATGGATTAGTCAAGGACTATCAGTTTAGAACTTTTGTAACCGGGCCATCTCAAAGAAGTTCTAGTGGAATTTTCCTCCGCATCACAGGGGAAGAGAGGATTGACAGGATTACACCACCTGGAACCTCTAAAACATTTGTTTCATTTACCTTACGCATTTACATTATGTTATTCATTCATTTACTGCATCATTGTTATATTCATCTAGTTCACAACACTCAGCAAACATTAGAAACTGAGTCAGCACCTAAACTGATAACTCTAAGGCTTAATTAATCCACTGCCGGTTAACTCGACTAAGGATAAGTCAGTAGTGATTTATACTCAGTTAAGTTGACTTAACTCCACACAAGTTTTAGTTAAACTCAATCTGGAATAAGATTCAGTTTTTGGGTGAGCTTTTGGTAACAAGTTTATTCACCCCCCCCTCCCCCCCTCTAAACTTGTGTTAGCCTTTCCCAGGGACCAACACATTGCAAGTTCAGGACGCAGACGATCACATTCAGATCGCCTCTTTCGTGGTGGGCTTAGATGAAGGAAGACTATACGCCAAGTTGAGCACCAGGCTCCCTACATCGATGGAGGAGTGCATGGAAGTAGCATTTAAACACTGTCAAGGAGAAGAGGCCAACAGACTAAAGCGAGAGCTGGAAAAATTGGAGCAAAAGAAAGAGAAGGCCGAGGACACCCCTGAGAAGAGAAGGAAGTCATCTAGAGATCACGCGCTCGGTTCCGCCTCGGGCCGACCCGAGTAGAAGAGTGCCTTACAACCACGGGATTTTCCGGTGTTGAACAGGCCCAGCAAACAGGTCCTTGCGATCATGGAAAGAAAGGGTTTAGCGCGAACTCCTACGCCGCTGCGAAGTCCTCTGGACAGAAGGGACCAAAGCAAGTTTTGCATATACCACCAAGACACGGGGCATGATCTGAACGGTTGCAGGGATTTTCAAAGAGACGTGGACGCAGCAATCTCCGAGGAAAAGTTGGACGAAGTCGTGGAGTGACCACAATATGGCAAACGGCAGGGTCGGCAAGACTACCCATTGATCGGCCTTTTCAAAGTGTCCAATCTCACCGGCAGTGTACCGGGTCAACTGTAGCCTAGAATTGGTGAGTCAAGGTCGTATCCCACAGGGAATCTGGTCGAGTACCAAAGTCGGTCTCGTCCCTAGTTCAGGTCAACACATATATTGAACGTGGTGATTTGTCAGATCACCGGTTCTACAAACTAAAATATGCACAAAACAAAGATTTTAAACTATATAAAAGAGATAGCCGAGCTATTATCCAATCAACTACTCTCTAACCCTAACTCGTTTCCGGAAGTGTTTCGACAAACTCTAATGTTCTCGGCATCGTTGAAGGGTGTCGTCTCCTATTTCCGAAACTAAGCGCCAATTTCAACAACCTAGTTTCCTATGTCGAATTCAACGGTCCGGCGACCGTATTTAACCGACCCGACACGGTCTACGCTCTGAGACGCTCGTTAACAACGATATAAACCTCACACACGAAACCGAATCTGAACAACTCAGTCGGTTTTACACGGTGATCCTAGAACCCCTTTTCCCGCACCCTCTCGCAAAATACATATGTAAAGAAGCCACGTGTGATACGATTATCGAGTCGCGAGTTCAATAAACGTCATTAGGCATAAGTTCTAGAACAAAAACAACATCGAGAATCTAACAATCAACACATCAAATCACTTCAATCAACAAGCTAAGGATTCGATTTCGAAGGCTATCACATATCTCGACTATATAACGGATTAGCTACTCATTATAATAAGCAAATAAAAGAAATCAACAATCAAAGTTAACAAAGATCAAGATCAAAAAGCAAGAACAAGAAAGGAAATTGAAATACCAAATATATTATGCCGTAGATAGTCGAATATCCGAGCCGAATCCCGTCAATAACGCGTCAAGCTATCTTCGAGAATCAACGGATTACAACGATCTACAACTAATCTATGCTAATATACCTCTAAACTAATCTAAGCTAAGGAAAACTGAAGAAAAACGCAGCAAAATCGATCTAAAAGAAGAGGTGGTCCTTATCTAGATCAAATGAGGGGGTATTTATGGTGTTTTTTCAGATCTGGACTCACAGGCGGGCGCCTGTACTGACAGGCGCCCGCCTGTCAAAAAATTCCATGAAGAAAACCTATCAGCAACCTTCTATGGTGACAGGCCCTCAGAAAAACGGTCATAACTTTGTGTGTAGACCTCCAAATCGAGTGATTCAAAATCCGTTGGAAAGCTAATGAAATTGTCTACAACCTTCATGAAGATGTCCAGCCCAGAAAATGCCTCTAAGGTGGATCAAACTGTAGATCAGTGGAAGGTGTGGTTGTAGTACCAACACGTTTTGATCTGTTTGAACGTTTAAGCTTCGGGCACACGTTCCAATCCTCGTAACTCGCATTCCGGCCTTCTCGAACAACTAATACCTGTACTTAATCACAACAAATACCACACGTAATCCCTACAGGACACTAGGGTGACCGAGAGTATAGTAAATTACACCGAAAAGACCGAGAATCCCGGACTTTACGTCCTAGGTCCCGAAATGATAACCAAGGTGCCAGAAAACTCGATCGGCCATTTCTAAGTGTCCAATCTCACCGGCAGTGTACCGGGTCAACTGTAGCCTAGAATTGGTGAGTCAAGGTCGTATCCCACAGGGAATCTGGTCGAGTACCAAAGTCGGTCTCGTCCTTAGTTCAGGTCAACACATATACTGAACGTGGTGATTTGTCAGATCACCGGTTCTACAAACTAAAATATACACAAAACAAAGATTTTAAACTATATAAAAGAGATAGCCGAGCTATTATCCAATCAACTACTCTCTAACCCTAACTCGTTTCCGGAAGTGTTTCGACAAACTCTAATGTTCTCGGCATCGTTGAAGGGTGTCGTCTCCTATTTCCGAAACTAAGCGCCAATTTCAACAACCTAGTTTCCTATGTCGAATTCAACAGTCCGCTGACCGGATTTAACTGACCCGACACGGTCTACGCTCTATGAGACGCTCGTTAACAACGATATAAACCTCACACACGAAACCGAATCTGAACAACTCGCCGGTTTTACACGGTGATCCTAGAACCCCTTTTCCCGCACCCTCTCGCAAAATACATATGTAAAGAAGCCACGTGTGATACGATTATCGAGTCGCGAGTTCAATAAACGTCATTAGGCATAAGTTCTAGAACAAAAACAACATCGAGAATCTAACAATCAACACATCAAAACACTTCAGTCAACAAGCTAAGGATTCGATTTCGAAGGCTATCACATATCTCGACTATATAACGGATTAGCTACTCATTATAATAAGCAAAATAAAAGAAATCAACAATCAAAGTTAACAAAGATCAAGATCAAAAAGCAAGAACAAGAAAGGAAATTGAATACCAAATATATTATGCCGTAGATAGTCGAATCTCCGAGCCGAATCCCGTCAATAACGCGTCAAGCTATCTTCGAGAATCAACGGATTACAACGATCTACAACTAATCTATGCTAATATACCTCTAAACTAATCTAAGCTAAGGAAAACTGAAGAAAAACGCAGCAAAATCGATCTAAAAGAAGAGGGGGTCCTCATCTAGATCAAATGAGGGGGTATTTATGGTGTTTTTTCAGATCTGGACTCACAGGCGGGCGCCTGTACTGACAGGCGCCCGCCTGTCAAAAAAATTCCATGAAGAAAACCTATCAGCAACCTTCTATGGTGACAGGCCCTCAGAAAAACGGTCATAACTTTGTGTGTAAACCTCCAAATTGAGTGATTCAAAATCCATTGGAAAGCTAATGAAATTGTCTACAACCTTCATGAAGATGTCCAGCCCAGAAAATGCCTCTAAGGTGGATCAAAATGCAGATCAGTGGAAGGTGTGGTTGTAGTACCAACACGTTTTGATCCGTTTGAACGTTTAAGCTTCGGGCACATGTTCCAATCCTCGTAACTCGCATTCCGGCCTTCTCGAACACCTAATACCTGTACTTAATCACAACAAATACCACACGTAATCCCTACAGGACACTAGGGTGACCGAGAGTATAGTAAATTACACCGAAAAAGACCGAGAATCCCGGACTTTACGTCCTAGGTCCCGAAATGATAACCAAGGTGTAAATACATCAAAATACAACCAAATGTCTCCGGAAACATATAAAACGAGGTATAAACGGGGTATAATCACATAGTAAATGTAGTCAATTTGACTCCCATCACCCATAGAGGAACTTCAATCGAGAGCGTAATCGGCAGGGTGAGCCCTAGAGAAGAAGGGATTGGACTCCAGATGGGGACCGACAGGAAGACAACCGCCATATCAACACCATTAACACCATGTGGGTGGCCCTAGTAATGCAATTGGGGAAGTCAGCAGCCATAACGCCTAACCTGGGGGCGTACAGGCGAACAAAGGAGGTCAGATCCCTTTTCAAGAGGTAGGGTATGGGCCTAGGGATCAACTCATATTGGTCCCGAACAATGAAGGTTTGGTTATTGAAGCTGTTGTAAACAAAAACCTGGTGAAGAGGGTTTGCGTCAATACTGGCAGCGCCGTCAACGTCCTCTACTTTTCAACTTTTCAAGCGATGAATCTTAAGGAGTCCGGGCTGACTCCAGTCTCGGCACCCTTGTTTGGATTTGTTGGTCCTCCTGTTCATCCTATGGGAATAGTTTGGCTCGGGACAACATTTGGGAAAGAGCCGAAAGGGAAGGACTCTAATGCTTAACTATGTGGTGGTGAAGTCATCATTAGCATACAACATCATCCTAGGAAGGCCTGCTCTGATCGATCTCCGGGCCGTGATCTCCCCCACGCACATCAGCCTGAAGTTCCCGACCGTCTATGGCCCGGTCGAAATGAAAGGGGATCTAGAGGTCGCCAGAAGTTGCTACGAGGCCACAATCAAGGACAAAGGAATTATCTTACCTGAGCATCTCGGCAAGTCTTTATCTTTTGCTACTTTTCATTTCCGTACTTTTATTATTGTGCCTTTTCTTTTTCAGTCTTGGATATTACTGCCTTTTTGAATAAATTTTTCCGTGGATCATTTAATTATTTTTGTTTGTCTCATATCATTTCGCAAGTCCATAAGGACTAGTTAACAAACGTGCTACGCAATACCTTCACGCTAGAGGTCAGTCCGTCCTGGCCCTGCTCTCCGTGCTTTTAAATGAGAAGTCAGCACTAGCTTGGCCCTGCTCGTCCAAAAATTTCATACGAGAAGTCAGTCAAACCTGGAATTGCTCGTCGTGCCTTTAAACGAGAAGTCAGCACTAGCATGACCCTACTTGTCCAAAAATTTCACGCGAGAAGTCAGTCTGACCTGGCCCTGCTCGCCGTGCTAAACGAGAAGTCAGCACTAGCCTGGCCCTGCTCGTCCAAAACTTTACGCGAAAAACCAGTCCTACCTGGCCCTGCTCGCCGTACTTATAACGACAAGCATGTCTAACCTTACTCGGCTCACCCTAAATGTGTGTGAAAGGCCATCACTTGACTTGGCCCTGCTAACATAGAGCTAAAGCTAACCCAACCTATTGAGATTTGATACCTAACTCATAATTACCCGAGCCGTGTGTTGGGCTCGGCCTTATATGTGCGCAAAACATAAGTATGCCATACAAAAACTCAGAATGATGAATGGCATACTGGGAGGCATACCCCATCAAAAATTTAGAATAACAAAATTCGAAAAGGAGAGATGCAAAAGGCATTTTTCATTATCAAGACAAAACTAACATAGTACAAAAGTTTCAACAATACAAAAAACAAAACAAAACAAACAAACAAAAACAACCCCTAAGGACCGTAGGACTCTAGGGTCGGATTCCTTGAAGAATCGGGTGGAGGTGCCGAGCTCGAAACAGCAGTAGGCTGGATTGCGTACTTAGGCACAATATCTACTCCGGCCCTGAAGTCCTTGACGCGCTCGGTATAATCTGCGCCCATCCTCTGTTTGTAGTACACCTTCTTAGGAAGGTTATCCACTACAAGGGGAGGATATTGAATTATCGCCTCATCCACCCCTTGGGTATAACCATGGTTCAGTATAGGGATGAGTAGCACCTTTAATGCTTCACCGAACTCTTTCGAGGCCTTATACTCTTGAATGGCTTCAGCACACCGAGCTGGGATTGCACCCTCTAGCTCGGCCATTCTCGTCTGGAGGTCAGCGACTTCTTGGTCCTTCCTCATCTTCTCTTCAGCAAGCTCGCCGGTCAAAGACTACAGCTCAGCCTCTTGAGCCGAGAGTTGAGCTTGTAGAGCCTTCATCTCCGCATCCTTGAGCTTAGATGCCGCTCTAACCTCCTCGAGGGTCTGCCTCAGTTCGTTGATCTGCTTCTTCTGATCAATTGAGGTTACAGAGGACTTGCCCAGCCTCCAAAAAACTTCGTGTCCAACCGAGATCCCCTGCACATTCGAATGAATAAAGGTTAAGGACTTCAACCGCTTTGATTTAAAACGAAGAAAAGTAAGAAGTAAAGTCACTTACAAATTCCATGGCTTTAAAGCCCACAACGGCCAGCTCCTCGTCGGACATGCTCGCGAGCTTCTGCTACTCTGAAACAACGTCTTTCTGAGGTCCAGTTCGGCTTTGAGCTCCCCTTAAAGCTTTCGACTTGCCCTTTTTGTTGGGCCTGGTCTCTGCCAGGGTCGGCTTCGGACGCCCCTTCTTCCCTGACTGATCCCCTTCCGTAGCCTTCTCGGGAATACCCAGATTGGCTTGCTCCTGAGGAGCAGGCAAAGAAGTTCCCGCCACTGCAGCATTCACAGTAGGATCTTCCACAACTACGTCCCTGGCCATAGGGGTCGGCTCAGGATGACGAACTACAGCCTCGCCTTCAGCTCCTGCCAATAGCTCGGCAAAATCAGCCACTACAAACATATACAAATGTGTTAATCGAATAGGAAATATGAAAACTACAATAAAAGCATAAAGGAAAAATCCTATAGGATTTCCACTCAACCTTGGAAAACTCCTTATAGAGGTTGGGCCCCGCATCCTCTAACCAAGCAGCCGTTATCAGATCACCGTACAAGTCCTGCCACTTAATAGAATACCCAGACTTGTGGATTTCCTCCCCCAGCTTGTCGCTCAGCTCAGAAGGCTCATCTTTTTCCACCTCATCTGTGTTCCATCGGCTCAGCTCGGGATGGCCCCCATCTCGGACATAGAAAAACCGCTCCTTCCACCGTTTGAGAAGTCTCTACCCTTAGGCATGATGGGACATCGCCGGAACTCCCTGACTTCCGAGAGAAGTAGTATCGGTAGGGATGATCCTTCAATCCCACGCGGCGATAGAAGTATCTGAACTTCTTCACCGTGAACCACATATTAAGTAACCGGCACCAGATAGCAAACCCGATGATGGCCTTAATACCATTGGGGGCTATCTGGGAAAGCCCTAGCCCGTAATACTGGAGTACAACGATGAGGGCTGGGCAAAAAGGTAGCCTCAGACCCACCTCGAAGTATTCTCGGTGAACTGTACAGAAACCCTCCGGCGGGTTTGGGGCAAACAAATATGGCTCCGAAGGTAACCTCGGAGCGTATCTCTCCCTATCAACCCCATATAACTCACATATCTCATCCAGGTCACCCTGACCTAGGATGGATTCAACATCTCTACTGTCACCAAAAGCCATCTCTGTGGATTTAGACCTAGGGTTTCGGCAAAGTCGGACTTATGTTTAAGGAAAATAGAAATCGGGATACAAAGCTAAATCGCGAAAGGAGGAGCACTTACTTGCAGAAAATAAGTTTGGAGATGGAGGAGAGGATAGCAAACGGCAACGGGGGATGAATCTTCTGATTTAATAACTGATGATGTGAAACGTTTGATAGGATGGGGTTATAACCCCCCCCCCCCCCCGCCTCGAAAATCGCCAGGGCCGGCCCTGGTATTTTTTGGACTTAAGGCCAAGTCCTCGAATTGGGCATTATAGTTGAAGTTGTTTTTTTTTTTAAAAACATACTTATCGCGTTTTTAACATCCGTAAATACAAAATTCAATTTATTGATAGCCTCAAAACATGCCTACAAAGTAGTCTTTTCTAGTATATTTAGAAACAAAAATCAAATTCATACGTATATACAAAACTTGTTTTCCAAACAAAAAATTAATTTCTATAGTTTTCCAAACAAATAATTAATAAAACTTGTTTGTATGTCTAATTTTTTTGGGCCAAGTATTATTTTTTATTGGGACATTTATCGATTGGAGTAAAAAAATTGGGCATTTATCAAAAAAAAAATTATATTAGGTTGGATCGGATTGAATCTACACGGAATTTTTTTTCTTTTAGCGAAACATGTACCGTCGGGCCCTCTCGGCACCATTGGGCTTAAGACGGCCGTCTCTCCGGCCTCACATGAGGGCCGGCCCTGAATATCGCCCATAATTAGAGCTAGTGGGCCATGACGCCTCGATTCTCGGGACGGTTACCGAGGCGTCATAACTAACCTTGCCAACTGGCACCCTAAATTCAAAACCTGTGAACTCTGGCCCAGGCAGATCCGAGCCAACCTCCACGGGCTCGGCTGGATCTGGGGGCCTTATGACGATACTCAGAATTGAACTTACCCACGTGTCATCTCCTTAGTAGTCCAACATTAAATGAAGATATAGAAAACTTTCTTACGGGCAAGAACCCCCGGTATCCGAACTATAGTAGCTCGGCTACTCTCCTCCAACCTCTTTAGGTCGGCCGATGTTCAAGGCCGACCTCCGAGCCGTACAAACTCAAATACTCATCCGACCCCTCCAGGTCGGCCAGTGTTTATGAACAAACTTGCTCATGCCGACCTCACAGATCGGCACAAGTCCTTCTCGGACCAAACTCTATACGCATGTTCCAAATCAGATAAATATGGGAAGAATCCTTCACAGTTAATACTTTATTTTGACATTCAAATAACACGCAATTATTTCCTAAAATCCAGGAGATCAAACAATCATTATCATTTTCCTTAGGGAACACGCCAATCAGAGTCCCCCATGGACATGCTACACGGTAACTCTAGGGCACAAACCCATCTATATAAACGATCTCTAAGGAACTAAGAAGACTTGATTCCAATTCACGCATTGAATACGTAGGCAGCTTGATCACCATCAATTGCAGGCTAAATCATCCTAAACAACCCCCCCCCCCCTTCTTTTTGTTTTTCGTTGTTCTTGGAATTTTTGAGAGGTTGTCATCAAGAGGAAAAACCCCGGATCCATCAACACTGAAGCCAACATCGACAATATAAAAGGTAACTATTGGAGAGTGGGCTTCACTTGAGTAAATTTTTTAGCCTCTTAGGTGTAGAGTATTTAGTTAGCAGAATTCTAGTCCAAAGTCTGCAAGGTCTCAATTTAGTAATCTCCGGCTAAGCTTCGACAGGAGAGAAGATAACATCCACAACCATGAGCTTTTCAAAAAGCAAAGATTCAAAGCATCCATATCCATCTATGATGGACCGTCACTTTAATCTGGGCGTCGTACGTCGTGTCCGACACATTTCCGACACGACTTGCGACCGACACGCTCCGACATATGTCCGACATATTTCCGACACGACACGCGACCGATACGCTCCGACACGCGTCGGTTGATTAAATTAATATTATTTAAAATTTTAATATCCGGCACGCTGTGGATACTCCCCGACACGGCACCGACACTTCTCGACACTCATGAACCCAATTTTTTTATATAAAAAAAATTCTTTATTTAATTTTTTTCAATGGAAACGTTAAAATACCCGATTTTTTTTTATAATAATTTAATAAATAATATTAAATTTATATATTTCTTGTTGATAAACAATCATTTTTACAATTTGTTGTATTTTGAAGGTCAATCACAATTTCTTTTGACACCGTAAAAATGTCGATATTTATTTTAAATATTCGTAGAGTTTACGTATTACCTATCTTATTTTCTCGAGTTTGTTAGATTTTTACGAATATTTTTTTTTATAAATTGAATATTTTTTTTGATAAATTGAATATTATTTACATCATATATATATATATATAACGTGTCAGTGGCGTATCGTGTTTTGTAAATTTTGGAATTAGCCGTATCACCGTATCGTGCGGCGTATCCGTGCCTATGCAACATAGATATCCTTTGTTTTCGGTTGAGTTTTTTTTGGGGTTTTTTAACATCACATCACCAATCATTTCTTACAATTCTCTCATCAATCAATTTTCCAACTACAAATAAAAAAATATTAAATCATCTCTCATTATTTCACTTTATCAGCTTTATTACATTTTTTACCATTATTTTATTCATTATTCTATTTTATTTCAATTTCTCTCATCAATCATTTCTTTATCTACACAAATTTCAAAAAAACATCTTAAAAAAGAACTTCAAAATAAACTCCTCCAACTTAAAACAAACAGAGCCGACCTTGACAAATCATCACCGTGACAAATCATCATTTTTATTTTTATAAATCTTTTCAGCATAAGTATTAAGTAGTAGTAGTAGTTTGGTTTAGGAGTTTGGCAGTTTAAGATAGTACGTACTACACTACATGACTGCAATGAAAACCATCAAACATACATCACAAATTGAGAATGTATGTTGAGCCATATTTTGCGATTACTTTATAAATTATCAGCTTCATCAACTAGACTTTGCCATTGTATTAAACACATAAGCATTCTTACGTAAAACCACAAACATAAACCGACCCCAACATCAAAATCGTTTGCTCAAACACATAATAGGCATGAAACCAGCAAAGACATATAAAAACATTCATTCAAAAGCTAATTAAAACCAGTATCAAAAGCTAATTCACAAACTATTGTATGCTTATTACTAGTATTTTCAAGTTTGACTGACAGCTGCCTTGGCAGTTTGAAGATCCTCATCCAAGAACAAATCCCAGCGTCCGATCCCACTTGTTTTTTTTTTTTTTTTTTTTTTTTTTTTTCAGAAAATGATCGGTTATATTTCAATTATACAATTCTGTTTTGGTGAATGTGGGCGTCATATGAAGATAAGTACATGATAAAGTCGCTTGGTCTTCCCTTTCAAAAAAATAAATAAATAAAAATCGCTTGATTTTTTTTTTTTTTAAATACTTTCGATTAACTTTTTCTATTAAAATTTGAATAAATTCAGTTTTTGCATTAATGTTTTCCAGTAAAATTTGAATGTAAATGTAGAGGTGAACGTTTATCTTTTTTTTACCCACTGATGTAGAGTTAAGTGTTTATCTGTAACCCAAAATCAAATGCATTTTTCTTTATCTTTATCTTTAATTACAATTAAAAGAAAGAACAGTATAATTATTTACCATCACAAAATAGTCGACTAACATTAACTTTAGTGGACTTTTAATAATTATTTTCTTTGTCTCAATTTGTTTGAGACTTACTTTTTTTTTTTTAGATGTCTCAAAATAATTAAGTCTTATAATTTTAAATAGACTTAAAGTTTTTGCTTTAATTGTCTAAATTGCCCCAACTTATTAATTGATGTCTAATTAAATATAGTGAAAATAATACTTATGTAAAAGGATAAAAAAAAAAAAGTAAATTAGTCAAGTTTTGAATGACCAGACAACTCATTAATTGATGTCTCCTTAAATATTGTGAGTTCCAAAATGTCTCAACAATTACGCTGGAGGACTCTCAATATAATTATTCCCTCTAGAGGGATTTAAATCTGAAACCTCGGGCCTCATGACCTCAATTCTAGCCAGTTAAGCTAGGTCTTATTGGCAAATGCACCTTATTTAATTTATCTATTATTATATTTTACAAAGTCTTTTAAATCAACTACCCGTTTTAATGATTTTTACCCGATTTGTACCTGTAATAAAGACCTATACCCGAAAAGCTGTAAATTCATTTCAAATATTGAACCAAAAATTCGCTTTCAATTAACGATTTCTAGAAAAATTTGAATAAATTCACAATGGATTAACGTTTTCCAATTACATTTGAATTTGAATGCAGGAACGCTAAAAGTAGTCAAATAGCTCCCATAAATATGTCTAAAAGAAATCCAAACCATAAGTTACATCCAACTGCCACAACCGGCTACAACATAAGTTTAGAGTCTCAAACATCGTAATGGAAATGCTACGAAGAAATACGTCAAGGAATGATAACATTACACTCTGTCTTCATCCATAAGCTCATTCCTCAACATATTTGAACTCAGCCCCAACATCAACACCTTTGTTTTAAAATCACATTGTCATCTACTAGCCCAGCTAGCAAAACTCAACCAACAGGGGGGTTTGTTACAATATATAGATCATGGAACGCTGATGCTAGAGGATGTGCAACTGAGTATCAGCAGACAGGATGCAAAGCTAGGTATCAGCGGATCTGCTGAATAGGCAGTTATTCTGATTTGAATCATTATTTGTTGTAACTTACATTTTACTTATTCATGAGGTGTATTCTCTATAAATACCCCATGAACAACGGCATTGTAACTTAACTCATTCATTATTAGCAATAAGATTTTCCCATTATATTTAGTTGTGTTTTCTTAGTTCCACATCTTCAACATGGTATCAGAGTGTGAAACTTGAGGGTTTTCATTGCTTTTTTTGTGTGTGTTTTACTCTAATTTCGGGAGAATTTTTAAGAGTTTTCTTCATATTTTCTTGTGAATTGCATAGTTTCTTGAGAGAATTATGTTTTGATTCTAAGTTCTTGATCGTTTTTTATATCATATTTTGGTTATTCTACTATGGATTTTATGGTCTTGACAGTCATGACAGCAAAGAAACACGAGCTGAGCCCCTCTAGTTCATTATATGTTCATTCTAATGAGAATCCACCCCTGATGTTGGTGCAGCCATTGATGAATGGCAACAATTACGATCCTTGGAAGATGTCTATGGATTTGGTGTTAATCACCAAGAAAAAGTATGGCTTCGTAGATGGCACAATCAAAAGGCCATAAGCAGATTCAACAAAGCCTTGGAGACAATGTGATACTATGGTGAGATCTTGGATTATGAACTCTGTTGAAAATACTATTGGAGTTCAATGTATTTCAAAAGTGTCTAAGCAGTTTAGAAGAATTTGGATGATAGGTTTTCCAATGTTGATGCATTAAGACTTTCTGATCTTCTTCAGGAGATGCATGTTCTGAAACAAGATGTTGATTCTGTAAATCAATACTTCACCAAACTAATGGTTCTCTGACAGGAGATCAAGACTATTAGGCCAACGCCTACCTGCTCTTGTGATCCACAGTGCCATTGCAATGCCATTAATACCTTGGTGGATCACATGGAAGCAGAATATGTGATGAAATTTCTAAAGGGTCTCAAGGATGAGTTTGAGCCTATAGTGTCACAGTAAATGGTTATGGTGCCATTTTCTATGATTCATGATGCTTTTGCAATGGATATAAAGTTTAAGAGACATAAGTTATATGTGGAAATTAAGGCTAGGAGTCAAGATTCTATGATCTTGATAACTCAAAAGAATGGACAAGGCCATAAGCAGGCAATCAGCAGGCCAGTATCTATGCCTGTAAACAGCTCTAAGGCCAAGAATGTTTAGATGATTCAATTTAGTTTCTGTGGATTCAATGGCCACACAAAAGATACTTGTTATAGAAAGCATGGCTATCCACCTGGATTCAGATCCAAGAAAGCATATATGGTTGATCAGGCATATAAGAATCAGTTAGCAGGAAAGAACATGCCCAAAGGTCAGCTGGACCAGGGTTTCCAAGTCTTACTGCACAACAGCCACAGAAGATGATGGCTCTGCTGAGTTATGATTCCACCATGCATACAACTGGATATGCATCCAACCAAATTCATTATCATTCCTTACATGCTCAAGGATCAGATGACCTAAATTTGGTCAAACCTATCCAATGGATCTTGGGCTTTAGTGCCACAGATCACATTGTGACCTCTTTTGAGCTATCAAGTAATCCGAAACATGTACTTAACATAAAGGTGGGATTATCCAATGGAAACATTGTGATTGTAACACATATAGGACAAGTGATGATTAATCCTCAGTTTACTTTACACAAAGTGTTATATATCCTCGGCTTTTAAGGGCGAACCCACATGGGGCGAAGGGGGGGTTTATGGACCCCAGTCAAATTTTCGTGTGAACTTACTAATATATCCTATAATAATATTAAAAATCGTATATGTATATTATTTCAGACAATTTTTAATGCAACCGTTCATTTGATTGAATTGGTGAGACACACTATTAATGACCCTAAGGTCATTGGTTCAAAACCATGCAGTTGAGTTCGCCACTGTCGGCTTTAAATATAACATGATATCTTTACCCTCATTAACTACTCATTCTCATTGTGTAGCTATTTCTCATCTATCTGATAAAATATTGCAAGTCATTAGGTCTAGATCATGTGATGTAAATTACTGTGAACATGACTTGTGTTTTGTTTGTCATATGGCAAAATTGAAGAAACAACAATTTCCATTAAGTACAACTGTTGTTAATGCTATTTTTATCTTGTTCATATTGATATTTGGGGCCTTTGAGGCAGTCTACTGTGAATGGTCAGCAGTATTTCTTAATTGTGGTGGATGATTTCTCTAGGTTCACTTGGGTTTTTTTAATGAGACGGAAGTCTGAAACTTCTAATTTAGTTAAATCTTTTGTTAAGTTTGTTTTTGTTAGGAAATCACTGCTAGAATGCAACAGAATTTAAAATTTTGATTTCTTTTTATCCAAGACCGACTTCGTTTAAACAATAAACAAATAAAATTAGACAATAATTCATACCGGTTTGATCTAAAAGATTATCGCTTTGTCTACGGTTGTAGTTTGTGCACGAAGCTACCCAAGTGTTCAGCCTCTACCGTCGATCCACACGAACAACCGCCAGAATCCTATCATAAGATTGCTACTGGAAAAAGTCACTTGCTAGGCCGCATTTTTTTTCTCCCAAAACTCTCTCTCAAGAAGCTCTATTTTTATCTCACTAACTTATTGCAAGAATATTGTCATACCAAAAAGCTTGGCATCTCTTCTCTTATATAGAGATACGGGCCGCATATTTTGATTCCCAATTGACTTGGGATTAGCTTCTTAACTTGGGGTAGGAATTAAGAAAACCAGATCCTAATAAAATAAGGATTAAGGATATAAATCCTTTTAATTGATTTATTCCATTAATATCCAATATATTATATTAATTTTTTTATTATATTACTTAAAATATATATCAATTACACATGTGTATATATCCACGTTGGTCCCGTACGTGGGCTCAATACCGGATAGAGTCCTTGGCCCAATGAGTTTGCACTTTCATAAACCGGATTGGGCCATGTATAATCCAGCCCGCCTCATGCAATTATGATTTTTATCATTGGCCAGACAAACAGGCGTCGATCAACAACAAACATCCAGCTCGACACAGACCACTTGGGGCCGACCTGCTCGCCCCTCCAGTTCGTAGTCCGTCAGTTCGGACCAAGCCAGCTAAACTAGGCATTAGAGTTCATACATAACGGTTATAGGTGAAGAACCCACAGCGGTTAAGATGCAAGCTTGCTCAATCCAAAGCTCGTCTCGCCCGAAGCTCGGCCGATTAAGAGCTCGCTTGCGGCCTTGTATTTTACTTATGTATTACTTGTATTTACTTTTCCCGCCTTGTAACCGCCGACTCTTAGTCTGTATAAATAGTGGCATCTGCACCCTTTTCAGGGACGGGCAATTTAATACCAAGCAAATAAACTCTGCCAATTTGTTGAGAAATTATTGTGTTCTTTACTTATCCGCACATCTTCATATTGTTCTTAGGACTAATCATATCAAACACATAAAAGCTAATCACTTTAATCAAGATATCCACAACTAAAATCCTCTAAACGTGTTTGTGATATTTTCGACATTATCAGTTGGTTCTGTTACCGGGAAACTCTTCGCGATCATCATTTTTTCTGGTCAGTTCGCTCAGGATCTGAGATTTGCGGTGGTTACTTTTAGTTCAGGCGGCCCAACACAGTCAGAATTTGGTTTTGCGGTCGAGATCTTCGTTCATTGTCACCGGAATCTTCATCCGAAGGTTTAGGCTTCATTGGAAACCTCATCCCGAAGCTCAGTTTTTGTCGGATTTGCCTCAGATTTATCGGATCACCATCAAATCTGCCAGATCCTTATCTCCATAATATGCAAAATTTCCAGATCTATCTGTCATCTCAATGGCTCAGACACGATCAGCAAGCCATCACCAGATCAGAAAGAGCCCGTAAGTAAAGCTTTCCTGTCCAACCGAGAATTAACTAACGGAAGGAGTCGAAGGCAAAACGGATGTGACAACATACCCGCCGGTGACACCGAGCTGAAAAACCGAAGATCCAGTCCAAAATCATACAAGATGATCACAGCTCTAGCCACCACCACCGCATACAAGCCAAGCTTGCAGAGAAAGGTTAGGAGGAGGCTAAGTCTCCTGATGGGAAGGAGATAAAATATTCGATCTGCTCCAAAAGCGGAAGAAGAAATAGATCAAAGGAAGACCGTTCTCGTGTGCAAGGCGCAACCATCACTGCAAAACCCCATTAAAGCAGCAGAAGCTCGCCGGAAAAACCATCTACGTCCATCGAAAAGGTGATAAAGCCCGCCATGCAGAAGAGAGAGAGCAAATCAACCCCATAGATATAGAAGAGAAGAAAAAAACTTGAAAAAAAACAAGGAGTTGGGTGCCGGCAGCCTAGTGCTGCCGACGCTGGTGAAAGGAGTAGCACAGAAAGTTTAGTAGAGACCGAGGTTATTTGAGAGAGGATCAAGGTAATGAGAAGGTGATTTTTAGGAATCTTAATCCATTAACTTTCGAGTATTAATCATTTCCAAATAATTAAGGGTGTCTAAAGACATCCCTGTTTTTACTTTCGGTATCCATTATTTGATTATTTTTTTGATGAAAAAAACGTCAATGACACTGACGTTGATATTGAAACACCAACGTTAATGGCTCTTAAAAAACGAAAGTCAGTGGAAAGTCAGTGGACTGACGTTTCTAAGTTGTGACACTTTTATAACATAAACGTCGGTGTCAATGACTTTCGTTTTTAAACACCAACTCCGTTAATAAAAAATCATCATGATGCCGAAATAATTTTTTGGGGGAATGAGGGAGAAGTACATAAATATTTCATCAATTGAGTAGAAGGACGGTTTTTTGAAACTTTTGCATAAAGCGACAAAACTTTTATAACATAAATTCACTTGTGTTCGAAATTCATTGTTTAAATTCATGCGAAATTCTTTCGTTTTTAAATTTTCAAAATTCCATTGTCGACTTCGTTAATAAAAAATCGAAATTCACGATTCATTTGGGAGGATTCACCGATTTTCGGGATTCACTTTTCAATAAAAATTTTTTTTCTCCCTATAAAAAATATGTAGTTATCACGTTACTTAAAAATATTCCAGATTTTGTCCTTATCCCTAATTTTCCATAATTTTTTTTTGTGCCGGAGTATAAACATGGGTAATTTTAGAACCCCATAATTAAAAATTCTCAATAAACAGAGTTATTAATATAATTCGATCCACCCTTTTACCCTTTCACCCTTGAAAAAAAAAACTAAAAAAAAAAAACCTTGGGGTATTACAGATATCTTCTCCAACCTCTACCAACAGAGATCCAAACAAATCAGTCTTTCCAGGGCGGCCACTTTCCCGATCTAGCATTCACCTACAACCAGAAATAGGGATTGCAAAGTGGGTGTTGTCAGAATTTCAGATACTGAAAGCAATCATCGAAGCCAACTAAGTAACAAGCAATCCGAAAAAGGGTGGAATTACAGCAACTATCGGAACCAGGAGAGATGGTGAGCAAAAGGGAAGAAGAACAAGTGAACAGATTGGAGAGCCAAGTGGAGAATGGAGGAGGGGGTGCTTGGGAGTATCTTTGCCTCGTCAGAAAGCTCAAGCTCCGGCGGTCTGATAAAGTTTTGAACTTTGGATTATCTATACTTAATGATCCCAAAAAAAGATCTGCCCTTGGACCGGAAGGTACATCTGACTGGACTATTAAGTATAATTATGGACTTAGAAGCATTGATTAAATTAATTGAGTCTCTGAAAAGCACACACTTTTTATTCTGCGTTAACTCCTTTCCCTTCGTGCTGACTGATATCTAAGGATATTCTTATATTTCTTCTGTGCTGAGTGGTGAGATTGTGTTTGAGAGGGTTTTACGTTTAATTTTGATGGGTGGGGAATTAAGTGGTGCAATTCAATCATTCATTACTTTCCACGTTGCATCATTTGTAATGGCCTTGTACTAAAGGATTCTGATTATTAAACAAGGAGGAAAAATAACAAATGCAAAACCCCGAGTAACTGTAAGAGATTATTTTTGTTGTGTAATGATATTAGGTATCCTCAATAATGGGTGATAGAGTATTTTGATTGGTGATCGTGGAAAGCTTTGATACGTTGAGAGAGATTTGAGGGTGGTCTGACCATCCTTTCTCCAACCTGTAAAACTAGGCAACACAAGACAAGCCGGAGTTTTTCTCCGGAAACCTGTCTAATGTCAGTACGAGCAATTATAGGAATGTGGACCTGATAATGAGCTGTATGTTGAGATTTTATAGGCTCATGGATCCTGTGAGTGGAGTCGATTAGGGACACCATGCCTCAAGTACCTGGTCATTTCTTAATGCTAGCCGGCATGTCAGCGAGTGGGAACCCATCCCATGACACCAGTAGTGGCTTTAATGGTGGGGAGCCTATCCTATGACAACAAATTGTAGGAATTGACATGTACCCAGTCAAAGGGAGATTGCCGACTACACGCGCGCTGATTGGTTAGGTTGTCTGTCGAGCCTTCTGACAGGAAAAGGCCTGGCCACTCTGCCTGCGTTCCCAAGGATCATAGGGGGAAGTACACCCTATCCGAGCCCAGAAATATAAATACAGAATTGCCACTATTTGGGATTATAGTTTAGGCCCACATCAGTGTCTTAAGAGTGGTATGGATGTCTCACTACTGCATTGAGTAGTGTAGATCAAGTAGGACATGTTGACATCTCTACTGCTGAAACTTTCAGGGTTGAATGGTTTCTGAGCTGTCGTATGTGGTTTACTTTGTTTTAGTTGTTATTTAGTATTTTAGTTCAACTTTATTTCTGTTTTTTCTACTTGGGGTTGACATTTTAATTCTTGTTACTTGTTGAATTTCACTCACTTTTATTTCTCTTCTTACATGGAATGGAATGTTAGTACCAATTCGATTCGATGACAGACTTTTATTTGGAAAAGAGTATGTTGTTGACTATGGCACACATTTATTTTCTATTTTGGATGGTTAATGATGTTTAATCCACAAGCATGTGGAAGAAATTTGTATACCTAAACATTGATCTGATCAATCAGTTAACGCTTATGGGACCTTTACAATGCGAGTGCCTAGATCTCATCTTATTTGAGGTTATAACATGATCAAATACTCTATTCAAGGAACTCTCTTGCTAGCAACACCTGAAAGCTGTCTTCTATTGCCTTCAACAGCTGTAAAAAACTTTGTGTTAGTCTCTGCCGTATAAGTGCACTTGCACATGCCTTTTTTATAAATATTTTTAATAAATTCTTTAAACACAAGTTTTCTCTATTTTACTGGATCTCTATTTATAGTGAAAAGCATCAGAATCTCTACAACATATAATTTCAATAGAGAATCTTTATTTTGCTCGCTACAAGTAGTTCATAATCTAGAGATAATGTATCTTTACAGATTTGAGTAGGAATTATGATGTAAATGAATATTTTTGGTGTATCTAAATAGTTTTGATCTTTAATTTACATATTTACTTTGTTTTAAAGTTTTCATCGCAATCGCTTTAATCCAGTTAAACTCAATCCCATTGCAGTCTTTGGTTTCAGCTTTTCCCCTATGTTTTGATTTCAATTTAGAAGAACTACCTGCATGGGAATATTAGTTTTGTATGCTCTGATTGTAACTCTTGCAAGTGCTGTGGTTTAAATTTTGAAGGTCTTTCTGGAAGCAGTTTCCTCAGATTCAGTCAACTAATTTACCTGCAGAAATAATATTAAGCTATAGATAATGTATTTGTAATTCAACAGGTTGGGCAATGCTTTTTTGCTTCTTCCAATAGTCTAGAACATGCTCGCTCTTTTTAGAAAAAAAATATAATCTGTCAAAAATGTGGTTTGGCACGCCAATAACGTGACAGTTTATGCGTTAAATCATTGGAATGTATCAAATCCTGAGTCTTATTTTTTTGCTGAATTTCTCTTACCCTTATTAGTATTCATATATGATTTACTAAATTGGGTATACCGTCATTGTTGGAACGTGGTCACTCTTGGGGTAACAATATTTACGTATAAACAGCGTCTGTAGAGTTTGAACATTGCAGTTCATGATATGGCAATGTTTTTGGAATCCAAATTGAAGGTAAACGGAATATTTTTGGAATGATATTCAGAGAAAGGCTGAGATGTAAAGCAGCAAAAACTATTGTTGCAATTGCCAAAATTCCATAGAAAATCAAAGTTTTCGTTGGAGTGGTCATTTCCGAAACATCTTTTATGTTAAACACTATTTGTACGGGATGTTGAATAACCATCTCTCTAAAAAACTTAAGATGTTGGGGAGGTGGCTAATTTACATATTTGAAAACAACACACTAACATGCCCTCCCAAGTACGATTCTATATAAAGGAGCCTGGGTTTACATAGGGCACACAAAGGCATATAAACTATAAAGGGCACAACAAAGCCAATGAAGAGGCCCAAACACTTTGACAATACATATGAGAAGGACGTGGGGACAAAAAGAGTTGATCCAGTGACCTCCTATTTTGATACCATGTTGAATTACCATCTCTCCGTAAATCTTTAGTTATTGGGGTAATACGTAATTTACATAGTTAAACACAACACATTTCAACAGAGGAGATGTCATCAAACACACCCTTGGAGGTTTCCAAGGAAGAAGGGGTGGAAGTATTGTTTTAGGCAACTTCTGGATTGTGGAAGAAAATCAACTCGCGGTTTGAGTTTGTTATTCTCAAATGGTAGTATTTTCGTGTCTTAACTTTGCCTCCACATGAGAATTAAGCTAATTATTGAGAAATATTGATCATTTGAAGTTCAGCCTGAATAGTGTTTAAGATGTCTGAAGTTTGCAGTTTTTATATCAGATAAAGCTACAATCTCACATAATTACTATAGGGGATCAAGAAGTGTGTAATTAAGATATATAAATACTTAAATACCACCCCCCCCCCCCCCCCCCCCCCCCCCAGGCAACACATGGATAAGAAATATTAGCATTAGTAAACTGACTGCTACCGACTGTAAAAGTAGTAGCAACCCGTTATAATTATTTATTTGTTTATAATATGGGACAATAGTGAGATTTGATCCCAAGACCTGATGCCCTGATAGCGTGATGATTTAGTATCTTCATCCAAAAGCTTAAGCCATTGTTAGCTCAACGAGAGAATGGAATTCTCTTGTCGTTCTTTGTACACAGTTGAATTTTCATCATTCTTGGACTTTTAGAAACTGCATGATTTCCTAATCGGATAAAAGAGCTGCAGATTAACCCGTGCAACTATTGTTCTTGATTACTGTAGAGTGGACTTTGTATGAGGAGGTAGCCATTGCAGCCATGGACTGCCAGTGTCTCGATGTGGCAAAGGTACAAACGTTTTTAACGTAGCATAAATTTGTTTTTTTTTTTTTTTTTTTTTGGGTGGGTTCGCACTAGTGTGCCTGTTTAGTGCATTTAAATTATGCTCATTTATTTGATAGGCATGGTGCTATTTCGGCGCTGTTATGTTGCCATGACAATCATATAATTCCCATATTACAATATTTGCAGTAGAATCTCTAAATGATGGTAAATCCTTATTATATAGATCCAAACCATTATGATCCAAGAAAATGACAAATGCAACAAAATATCTTGTTGGATCTCTAAAGTACAGTTTTTGTGCTACTTATTGTGCATGTCATAGAGATGTGTTGATTTTCAAATTTTCCCTTATAAAGTTTTTGATTAATTTTAACATGATGTTTGGGTCTGTAAATCAAAGAATATGTTACAAGTTGTTGATGTGATTGCTCTAAGTAGGAAATCTGTTTATGGACTAATTTCCAAAGGAACATCAAGTTTTAAAGTTTATTTATTCTACTGTTACTACTTAAAGCCAATGGTTTTGAGCTACCACTTAAAAAAGAAAATACTCTTCTGAAGTCCATCTTTCCTGATAAAAGGATGTAGAGGCTGTAATGTCTTGTTCCGCTCTGCATCTTGGGTTAAATATAATATAAATTTGCTTAGATAGATTCATCCTTTGCACAAATCAAAAGCTATAAAATTCAAGACTTTGACACGCTTTTAGATTTGGAATAGTAATTTGTAGCTTAGTCACTATTCTTTCACATCAGTTTATGCATCTTTGTTGCATTTATTTGTTTATTTTATTTTTACTGACGGAAAACATTATAATTTATTTTTTTTAAGCACGTTCTTCATAGACTTCATGATGATCTACCGTGTAACGTAAATCATGATTTTGTAGGATTCTGTAAAGGTATTGCAAAAGAAATTTCCAGGGAGCATAAGAGTTGGTATGTTATTATTCAGAACTTATTTTTGCAAAATTTCTACCTTAATATTAGCCTTGCATTGATTGTTTCCATCTTATCTGCTGTTGAGTTTATGTATTTGTTTATATCTAGCTTTATAGGCATAATGGAATTTTCAAAAGAACATAAGATACTGGAACTGAGGATACTCGTAATTATTAAAAGAATAGGGACCAAATTGTGCATAATAAAACTGTGAGGACCAATTTGTAAATATAAAAAACCACACTGTAAACAGCTTTTAATATATTTTTTGTAAATTTTCTTCATTTTGGATCTCTTTCATTAATTTTCGAAAGTTTTTTTTTTAATGACTTTTATTAGGTTTTTTCATTTTACGTAGTGAATTTTGGAGATGCATATCCTGATCTCGTATCTAACTTTAAAAAATTTGCAAAATCGTCCGACATGTATCGTATGTATCTGGTGCACATATGTGTTGAATACGTATAAAATACACGACATATATACTACATGAAAGTATTGGTGTCAAACTGATTGAACACGTCGGTTCAGACATTAAATACATTAAGCGGTTTGAATGATTTAAGTGCTAAAATTGATTAGACTGTTTGATAACACTATGAATATGAAATCAAAAGATGATTTTCTCTTACAATATATATATATATATATATATATATATATATATATATATATGCTACACCTTTTTTTTTATTTTTTATTTTGTTAGTTTTCACATATTATAAGTTATATGAAATGATTTTTTCAATATATTTATACTTCATATTTTTGAAAAGATAAATAATTAATACTTCATAATTGTATTTACGAAATTAGTAGATGTTTACCATTTTAAATGCTTTTTAATAAAAAGAAAATTGGATATATAAGAAATACAAAATATTCTATTAAAAGTTTTACTTTGATACAAATACATAGAAAAATGGTAAACAAAAAAAAATCAGTTAAAGCAAAAAACAAAAAACGGAAAAAAAGAAGAAAAAAAAACTATTGGATGGAAGAATGACGTGGCTGTTCAGTTACATGAAAAAATTAGTGGATGAATAACCTAATTTACTGCCAGTTTATGATTTTTCTTTTGTTGAGCAGGAGAAATTACTGCTATGTAGAAATCCATTGTTGCATGAAATTCATAAGGATCTATTGTATTGTTCTTTCTGTTTCTTTTAGGATCGATAAGCTCGTTACTGAAACTTGTCACAACTTCTTTACTGATGGTTGGTTGCAAATGCACGTGAAATCTTGAATATCAGGTAGACTCGAAGCATTGTTGCTCGAAGCAAGCGGATCATGGGCCGAGGCAGAAAATGCTTATTCAAGCCTTTTGGAGGGAAACCCCTTGGATCAGGTACTGCCTATCATTGCATTCAGTGCTTCAAATTGCTTTTATTACATGAAGATTATCGTAGATTTAGGTGAAGTTAAATTAAATAAATAAAGGAGCTGGTTTCGAAGGACCAAAAAAAGTTACCAAATTAGGATATAGGATATGCGCCACTTTTCTTTGGTGAAAAGGACAATCCAGCATCCTTTTTGTACCAAAATGCCCCTTTTTTCCTATGCAGAAAAAATCTGATTAGTACTTTCTCCCTCCTACCCAAATTTTCGAACAGCATATCTTTTAATCCTGATCTCCAATCATCATCATTCTTTAATCATAATTCATACTTTTCGTCCTCTATATTTTGATATCTCATTTGATACCCTTCCTGCGTAATTTTTGAAATCATTTCTGTTAACAATGGTTGTGACATCAACCTTTACATATGCAGTAACACCTTATGCACTTCACTGACCACATGCAACGGCACATTGCAGTGACAATGGAATTGCCTTCTACATCATTATTTTGTAGTGACATTAGCATTGTGTAAACGACAATGGCAGTGATAATGAAATTAACGAGTGTCACTGTGTAGAGTCACTACTTTTACTGCTATTCTGTGCAGCGACAAGCCAAAAAAACGTATTTAGAACAAAAGGAATATAGTAGCTATATGGTATCTAATGTATCACGGTGACATTGTGCATGGACATCGTATTTAGAACAGTATCAACGTATTTAGATCAAACAAGTTAACAACTATGAAATTTCAATGTATACGTAGTAACATAGTACAGTGACAACTCTATATCAACAAATTTCCTTTGTAATGTTGAGAATGTTGACTGTCACTGCACAATCATGTGTCATTGCACAACAATTTTCTCATCATTTCTAACTACACCGAAATTCTTAAAACAGTGTAAGTGTCTATGATTACACGCCTAGTTTATGTAACTGGAAATGCAGTGACTTTATGGAGAATGCAACTGCAAAATTATTGGTAAAAATGACGTGATGCCACTGCATTCTGTCACTACAAGTGCAGGGATGATTCACCCAAAAAAAAAAAAAAAAAAAAAAAGAAAACACAAAAAACTCGGACGCTTTGATAGTTTAATACTTGGTTTAAACCTCATAAATTGTAGATGGGACTTCATAATGGTCAAAGCTAAACTCAAATCTGCTGGATTCCCTAACCTACAATAAAAAGTAAAAGGAGCAAAAAGAATTATCAATGAATTAATAGTAAAACAGTAAATTCATGTATTTAGAAAAAGAAACCTTAAGATGGTAAACTAAAGTACCAAACTTGTATTTATAATCAACACCATATTTGGTTAGCCCCGAGTTAGTACTGTTTTGATGTAAGAATTGGATTGTAGAATATTTCTGTTCTTAAGCCTTGTTTAATATATTGTGATTTTGAATATGAGATGAAAATATATCAAATGCGAATTTAAAAGAAAGAACACGAATGAATAAAAATCTTGGTGGAAGAATCGTGATTTTTGGAGATGTAGATCGAAAGATATAGATGTTCAATTTTAATGTTGTAAGAGAGAGAAAGTGGTGTAGAAATTTTTTTCCCAGCGAAAAAGATTGAAATACACGCTAATATAACAGTCATTTTTGTTGAATTAACTGTGATTTTGTCCTTAATACCGTGGATCTTTTGAGTGTCCTGTTTGCCTAAATAAATGGAAACATAGTCCTTTTTGGCCAGAAATCAAAAAATAAAAACACATAATTTAAACATTGGTTAATTTCTCTTTGTTCTGTTGATAGATTTGGTCAAAAAGACATAAATACTATATTAGTTGTCAAAAAACCCAAACACATTTTTCTTAGTAAATAGTGAAAACATGGGGATAAATAGAAAAGACAAAACCCATGGTGAAAAGAAGTTCGGATTTTTATTGAGACAGAAATTGAAAAACGGTTTTTTTAATCAATTATTTTTTTTTCATTCATTATCATTATTATTTTTGAATTTGTAGACTATACAAAAGAGGAGGATAGCCATGGCAAAAGCGCAAGGAAATGTTCCAATAGCTATTGAATTACTCAATAAATATCTTGAAATGTAAGAAATATGGCCTTAATATTTTTTTTTGGGTAGTTTACAATGTTACTGTGTATGACCTTAAATGGTTGCTGTCCTGCAGATTCATGGCTGATCATGATGCTTGGAGAGAATTGGCTGAAATTTATACATCTCTACAAATGTGTGATATCCCATTTTTGGTTTATCTTTGTTTTTTTTTAATTTTCATCTTAATGGTGTATTCCTTATTTTTCCCTTGCGGGATAAGCCAGGAATGTTGGTGTGAGAGCGGAAGGATCTCATTCGTTTTGCTTTTAAAATTGATAAAATTTTGTCATTTTTATTTTTTATTACAAGGTATAAGCAAGCAGCCTTTTGCTATGAAGAGTTGATCCTATCTCATCCGACGCTTCCGTTGTATCACCTAGCGTATGCTGATGTAAGTAGCTTTCTATGAATATATGCATTTTTGGGGGTTTTGGGGAGCAAACCAAATATTTTCACTATTTGACAACAAAGAAAAATAATAAATACTCTTCTTCTCTCAAGGCAACTTCTTCTTGTTGTTGTTGTTGTTGTTGTTGTTATTAACCAGTAATCCACTTACCTCCACCCCCTTTAAAAACTAAACTCTACACCCCTAAACTCGAATGCTTTCCCTAAACCCTAAACCCCAATGTCCTCCTTCATAGGTAGCAAGGGCGGATCTACGTTTAACTAAAGGGGGTCCACGGACCCCGCTAAAAATAAAAATACTCAACATTTTACCTATAGAAAAATATTCGGACCCGGTGAAAAAAATTATTTAGTGTGTTAAATATTTACGGACCCAACTGAAAAAACATTCTGGGTCCACCACTGATAGGTCGAGGAGTATTTAAGTTAAGTAACAGCTAGCCTACTCAGTGACTTGACCTTTTGCCTTCAAAAAGTTGATTAGGTTAGTAGCTGAACTAATGTTGGGAATTCGGGACATATATATATATATGTATATAATTTAGATCACATAAAATGATCTAAATTTGTGACCTGAAGAATGTATGAATGCATTTGCATTTGAGACATGTTCCGTTTTTGCTCATCAAATTTTGGTGTTGGCTATAAATTAAATTGCAACAAACATATTCGTGTAGAACTAGCTGGATTTCCTCTTCCTCATAAATTGGTGCAAATTAAGTAGCTTTCTCTGAGCTTTAGTAGCCTTCTATGTAGGAGGTTGTAACTTAATCGCTTGTATATTTGTGCCTGTGTTTGCAATCTAATGGTTATGTTAACATAATCTTGCTATGTATTTCGTGTCTTCCGGTGGCATAATTAGGTGCTCTACACACTTGGTGGCCTGGACAATCTTCAAACGGCTAAGAAATATTATGCATCAACGCTGGACTTGACAGGTGGAAAGAATACCCGAGCACTTTTCGGTGTATGCCTGGTGAGTTACTGTTGAGAATAATATTGTGATTCCTTGATTTTGTGATTTGGTTTTTTATTATTATGGCTGATAATTGTTTAGGAATGATTGGGAATTTTTCTACGAGTGGTTATTACGTTTTAGGATCCAGCTTTTTACTTATTCTACGTTATAAAGCGATGACCTTTCTTACCTTTTTTTGTCAATTATGAATAAGAAAATTATTCGGCTCCTCGCCGTTTATCTTTTCTCATTTTTTTGTATTTCGTCTTTTTATTGAACATGGTAGCAGAGCAATGTCTCCCTAAACTATAATTCCACCATAAACCACTAGGCTGTCATAGTGTCATGATAGGAGAGATGAGTTCCTCCTTTAATCTGTCAAACAACTCTCTAAAAATCTCCTCTAGAATGGCTGTTAGAAAATCTGATAGTTATAAAATATCAAATAAATCTAAACCAAAGTGTGACCACTGCAAGAAAAGCGGTCACAAGCATAATACATGCTCGGAAATTCACGACAAGCCTGCATGGAGGACCAAGCAATCAAAAGGGGGGCCAGGAAAGGCTAACCAAGCCTCATCAAAGCCAGAATTGCTTTCGTTCACAAAGGAACAATTAGAGCAATTGAGTAAACTTATTTTCAAATACTTTTATCAAATGATAAACACTCGATTCCAAACTCAAATTAAGGTATTCGATAGGGATCATGGTACTGAATACTTAAATAGAATTTTGGGGAAATTCTTCCTAGAAAAAGTTGTGCATCAAAGCTCCTGCATTGATACACCTCAAAAGAATGGGGCGTCTGAGAAGAAAAATCAATCACATCCTGGAGGTTGCTAGGGCATCGATGTTCACCTCAAAATGTCTGAAGTTTTTATAGGGAGAGCATGTTCTTTTTTCTATATATTTAATTAACTGGTTGCCTTCTAGGGCTATAAACTTTTGAACACCTATGAATACGTCAAAAGAATGTTTTCTATAGTTTAGAATTTTGAATAGCCTCCCCCTCAAAGTCTTTGGTTGCACTGTGTTTGCACACATTAATAACGGAGGGAAACTTGAACCTAGATAAAAAAAATGTATTTTTTATTGGCTATTCCTCTATTCAAAAAGAGGATACAAGTGTTATGACCCAAAATCTAGGCATTTTTTGTCTCAATGGATTTGTCTTTGTTTTAGCACCAAATGTTTTTTCGGAAATACCAACGGTCAAAGGGAGTATAATAATCCTCAATTGTACAATGATCCCATCTATGCTATTGAACTTGACGTTTCTTCTGAACCTGAGAAGAGTTTTAAAACTGATTCAATAAAGGCTACGAAAGGAGAGGGGGAGAGTGAAGGCAAATCTGGACCAAACCAGATTGACCTAAATTCTAAACCTCTTCCTTCAGCTGTACGGTTTCAAGGGAAATTCTGTAAAAGGAAGACATTTCTCAAACTAATGAGAACCAAGGGGACCACTCTGTGGATGGATTATAAATCCATATTACTTATAAGCAATACTAACCTTAAGCTTAAGCAATACCCACTTAAACTGATCAAAGATTTATGATTACGAACCAGAAGTCCCAGGACATAACCCAGTTGGCAAGGGGCTTGGGTGCGTGGTGCAGCCTACCGGGAGGTTAGAGGTTCGATTCCCACAAGGGGTGAATTATTCCCTCTTGCATAATAAAGTCAAGCCCAACGATTCTGAGCTACTGGGGGAATCCTGATTAACATGCTCCACTCATCCCGTGGGACAGGGGGAGTGGGGACCCTCATGGTTAGGGTTTAACCAATGATTACGAACCAGAAGGTAGATGTAGCCAATGAACCTCAGGCTCCACAATCTCCTAATCCAGTAAGGTCCTTAACCGATTAGCCAATCAGGTAAATGCAATAATTCATATTCCGTTTCTGGGAGTAATTCGGATTTTTTTCTAGCAGATTTTTGGATTTTGTTTAGGACTATTTTTTCGACTTCTCCCTCACATGGTAAACCTGAGTCTGAGCCTGAATTCCCAGTGTTGTCCTCCTTCTAGATGTCCCTATTGCAATTAGAAAAGCACCATGACTTGAACAAAAAAAATCCAAATATCCTATGTTCACCTGCTTCTCATATGACATATACTCTTAAAGTGACAGTTAAAAACGGAGGGAGTAGAGTGATGGAAGGTTGTTGGGTGTGAATGGGTGTTCATAGTTACTATAACGCTGATGGGTCAATTCAGAGACAAAGGAAGATTAATAGCTGAAGGTATTTCAAAAACCTATGGGATTTACTACTAAAAAACATTCCCGTAGCAAAATTAAACACTTTATGTATTATTATCATTTCAGTAGCGGTGAATATGGAATGGCCTCTTAACCAGTTAGATGTTAAAAATGCCTTTCTCCATGGTGATCTTAAGTGGAAAGTATATATGGAAGGAATCCCCAGGTTTTGAGGACCAGTTTTAGGGAAGAGTTTGCAGGCTTAAGAGGTCTTTATACTGCCTAGCACCAAGCCCAAAAGCTTGGTTTGATAGATTTATGATGTTCTTAAAGACGATATGGTTCCATCAAGGCCTTGCATATCACACCTTGTTTGCCAAGGAATCTAAAGATAGAAAATTAACTGTGATAATTTTGTGATAGTTGTATATGTGGATGATATTGTGGTAACATGTAATGATGTGGAGAGGCCAAAGAAATCAAAAAGTTGGCAACTGAGTTTGAAATGAAAGGCCATAGACCCCTCAAATACTTCCTTGGGATGAAGGTGGCTAGATCATGATCAAAGAAGGGCTAATTGTAACTCAACGAAAATACACCGTAGCCATGCTGAAAGAAAATGGCATAATCAGCTGCAAACCTTCAAACACCCCTATGGAATCCAACACAAAGTTGAAGGATGTTCAGAGGGAGGATTATCTTGATAAAAAGCGCTATGAAAGGCTGGTTGGTAAAACTTGTCTATTTATCTCAAACTAGGCCGGCTATATCTTATGCTGTTGGCTCTATCAGTCAGTTTATGCAAAATCCCGTGAAAATACATCTTGAAGCAGCAAACAGGAGTTGAGGTACCTAAAAAGTGCACCTGGAAGAGGACTTCTGTAGTTCTGTAATAAAAGACCGATAAAAGGGAGTGGAAGACTTCATAGATGCGGATTGGGGGAGCTGCACTAAATATATGAAGTCCATCTCAGGCTACTGTTCAATGGTTTCGGGGTAATTTGGTGACTTGGCAAAGTAAGAAACAATGCGTTGTGGCAAGTAGTGCATAAGAAGTGTTTCGTGCTATGGCCCACGGGATATGCGAGATGTTGTGGATTGTGCTTAAGAAGTAACTATCCATATGATGTGTTTTTTTTTTTTTTTTTTTTTTTTTTCTGTGATAACAAGGCTACTATCGACATTACATTTGACCCAGTCCACCATGATAGGAGATGAAGATGTTTCAATTTTTGTTCATTAAAGTAAAAACGGAAGCTGGCCAAGTGTGTTCCCTTTCTTTCGTGTTCAAAGCCAACTGCAGATGGCCTTACAAAGGGCACTATGAGGTTGGGCATGATTTTACGGCCTTCTTGGATAAGTTGGGCATTGATGCTCCAACTCGAGGGGGAGGGTTGAGATCGTATTTTGATTACCTGGTTTTGTGGCTGTAATTGTGTGATTTGGTTGTTATTATTATGGCTGGTGATTCGTTTAGGAATGAATTTATGAGCGATTATTCTGTTTAAAGGCGGATCCAACTGATCTTATTCTTTAATCCAAATAAAGTAATTTTATCTCTATTATTTTCTTATACAGTGCACGTCGGCAATCGCCCAACTGAGTAAAGGCCGGAACAAGGAAGACAAAGACAACTCAGAGCTTCAATCACTTTCTGCAATGGCCTTGGAGAAACACTACAAACAAAGAAACCCAAGCATGTTGTCCCTGCTTACCTCATCCTTAAAAAGCCTCAAACTGTCTTAAATTCCTGAATTTTTATATTTTGACCATGATGAGCTTGCATCTTTGTCTGTCTGTTTGCCCCGGTAACAAACGGTGTCTGCTAACATTCAGACCATGATGCAGGTCGTTGGTCCCGGAAAAGCGGTGTCTGCTAAGTTCATTGCTAACATACATATGGCTATTTGCTCTTTTTTATTCCCTCACTCTTATGGCTCAATGTTTTATTTGTTTTTTTATTTCCCCTTTGCAGTTTTTTTTTTTATGTTAATTGCACTGCACATTATTTGACCTGACCTATGCAGGATGCTTTCATATATGGAGTTATAATCTTTTGCTTGTTCCTTACATAGACATAGTGCCTATAGCTTGTCATTTGGGAGTTTTCGGTTCAATAATTTCATGTAGGTTATTTATTTTTCTTCTGTTTGTAGGGTAAGTATTTACACCGTGATTTCTGCAGGGAATTTTTCTAGATTCAAATCAAGGCGTGTCCCGAATGAGCCACGCAGCCACTCCTCAAATATCCTCCTCATATAAGACTAACCCCTGTTTGTAGATACTGATATTACGACTTTTTTTCCCTGTTTGTAGATACTGATATTACGACTTTTTTCCCACCGAACGACGAAAGCTTTTATTAAACCAAAAAAAGCCTAACATACAATACATAACCGTAGACCACCAGTAAAACCCAGCAACCGGCTGGATTACCACCCAACACAAAGCTGGACTAAACAACTAGAACAAACTAAAGACAACAAGAGAGTACAAGCCTATACAACATGACTAAAACCGAAAACGACTTGTCAACAACGAACAACTTCGAAGAAGCATGTGTACATCACTTATTACAAACATAGAAACACGAGAATATAGAAAGAAAAAAAAGATTCAAGTCAACCACCAATAGCATAGCCTTGCCTCATGAAGAAGCATGTGTACATCACTTATTACAAACATAGAAACACGAGAATATAGAAAGAAAAAAAAGATTCAAGTCAACCACCAATAGCATAGCCTTGCCTCATGTCGCTACCGTACGATACAAGGAGCCTGCAAGCCTGACATTCCCTCCCGAATAAGCAAACAGTAGGCCACGAGCAGCACCGGGAAATCACCACCGTAGATCAATGTTCCGGTACCTACCACCCAGAACAGGATGTAAAAGTCCAGACGAAGAGGTTTAGTTATTACTATTATTTTCTGATTTTTTTTTTTTTTTGGTTGATGATAAAGCACTTGCCTGTTCCATTTCATGATCATTGTCAAACATTTTGTGTGATTTTTCTGTAGTATCTCCACATAGAGATACGCCATGTGGCATCCCTTCAACTCATTATGACAGAAAGCCATTAGGCAAAAAATAAGAATATTTTGAAAGTGAAAAATATAATTTAGGAATAAAATGTGCGATGAACTATTCATGCTGACCTGATCATCTTGCACTCACCACTTCTTTTGCCATGTACTGTAACAATGTCAGCATTTGTATATCCTCTAAAATAGTAGGGAGAAAAATTGACAGGGGTGTCAACAATACATTAATAAAATTCTATTGGTTAGGAAATCATTATTATTCACCCATTAACTTTTCACTACTTTGCATTAATAACACTCAAAAGTCATTTTAGACATTTTCATCAAAATTAATGACACATAACCAATTTAACCAACTATCTTACCCCGTGTGAAAAAAACACAAACGGACTTACATTTTGGGACGGAGATAGTAAATCACTCTACTCGCGATACGTTGTCCTAACCAATAGAATTTTATTAATGTATTGTTGACCCCCCCCCCCCCCGCGGTTATTATATGATCCGAAAAAGTAAAACGAAATGAAAAGTTACGGTACATATATGATCCGAAAAAGTAAAACGAATAATAATGATTTCCTAACCAATAGAATTTTATTAATGTATTGTTGACCAAGATACAACAGCTTCATGTCTCGGATTTAGAGACACTTCAAAAATCCGAGCTCCGGCGAACTACTTAGTGCTCTGACTTCTCTTCGACGACTCAATAATAACGTCTCTTATTTGTGGTGGAAATGCTCAGAAAATTCCATGTTCAATTCTCATTCCCTGAGATTCTTTATATAGTGAAGAGAAGAAGTCAATTGCCCTGTTAACAAGTAATTAGGTCGGCCTAATACTTAATTTTGATTATTTGGATGACACAACCTAATCACGTGTCCAGATGGCTGAATTTTCCTCCAAGAAAGTACGTCGTTAGGCCAACTTTGATCAACACACGCGTTAATCATGTCTTAGCCGACATGATTTACGCATTCATGCAACCAGAAGCTTCCAAACCGCCTTAATAATAAGACTATAAATTAAAATTAGTTTTGGTTAATGTTACGCGTCCATACGGACTCGGAAGCTTCCAAACCGCTTTAATAATATGACCGTTAATTAAAATTTTTTTTTTTTGTTAATTTTGTAAAGAAAATTTGTCCAAAACACTACTCGAACTTGAGCCGGCCGTAGCACGCGTGGTAAACACAAAGCCATGTAGGTCATCTATCCAACAGAAAAGTGCACTTGCCACTTGGAGCAGATCCCTAAGTGCCAATCAAGCACTTCAATATGGAGCTTAAGTCTCTCATTTCACCTATGTAGGAGAGTTGAGTTGATCTCCCTTTGAACTCCTCTCCCACGCATATTTTACACAAACTTTCGGTATTACTTTTTCTAATTCACCCGATATCCGAATCAAGTGATTTAAAAGCCAAACATCATCTACTCCGTGAGTAGCTAGTATTTATTGATGTCATAAACTTCTGATTAGTCTCACCGGAGCAAGGGCGGAGCCAGAATTTAAACATGGGGTGCGCTAATGGACTGTATCGTATTTGTCAGGTGAGCTGAATTAAGAATATTTTATGAATCAAACTCGACTACATAAATTTTATAGTGTAATATTCTTTTGTCCGGATGGGCTTAGCCCTCTATGTCAATACGAAAGGTCCGCCCTTGCACCGGAGTGTATCCTGAAATGTGAGTGTATCTCAGTGTTGGGAAGTACTATTCTTCGAATTTAAAGTTGGCCTGCCGTCGACCCATTTGAGCCGGGCAAGCCAAGTTAGCCAACTAATTCGCCATTTGTCATTCAACCAATAGTTTGGCATTGTTTTTTAATATATATATATATATATATATATATATATATATATATATATATATATATATATACATAGACATTAATATACGCCATATATATTTGTAAAATTTTGTTGTATTATGACTTGGTACAAACGATGTTTCCCTTTCTCATTCAAAGATTCCAAGCTTTGTTTGATAACTACAATATTTCATTGCCCCTATCTTTAATGGCATCTCAAATATATCTTTCTTAGATACATACTCCAATAGTACACATACTTTTTCAGATTCACCATCATTAGTACATTGAAATTGTTGAACATGAGTCTCCCCCCGGCCAGCTCAGCCTCAGATTGGCTGAACAAAGGCGACAATGCGTGGCAGCTCACCGCTGCGACGCTTGTCGGCCTTCAAAGTATTCCGGGACTCGTCATCCTATACGGAGGCATGGTTAAAAAGAAATGGGCAGTAAATTCAGCCCTGATGGCCATCTATCCATTTGCAGCAGTCCTGATTTGTTGGGTCGGGTGGGGATTTCGCCAATCATTCGGGGATCACTTAGTGTTCTTTTGGGGAAAACCAGGGGTGGCTTTAGGGGAAGATTATCTACTCAAACAAGCGTTTGCAGGCAACTTCCCAACAGCAACAATGGTGTTTTTTCAGTTTGTGTTTGCTGCTATAACACCAATATTGGTTGGAGGTGCACTTCTTGGAAGAATGAATTTCTTTGCATGGATGTTATTTGTACCTTTGTGGCATACTTTTTCATACACAATTGGAGCATATAGCATATGGAATTCCAATGGATGGTTGGCTAAGCTTGGGATCATTGATTTTGCTGGTGGATATGTAATTCATTTATCTTCTGGTGTGGCTGGATTTACTGCTGCTTATTGGGTATTTTTTTTTTATTTTTTTTATTTATACACCTTTGGAGCATATTACATCAAAATTCTACTTTCTTTCCAAAACAAAAAATTCTAATAATTAGGACTTTGTCATTTTTCTTTTTTTCCCTGTAACGCCCCATTCCGAAAACCCGAGTATTTTTGAAAAACGGACCGTTCGGCTATACTCCGAAATAATATCTCGAAACACAAAGCATTTTTCCGGAATATATATCCAACACTAAAAACAGAAGCTAAAACATCACAACTCGGGTTTCGATAAACGGATTAGTGACTCGGATTCGAGGTAAGGAGAAGTGTATTGCAATAGGACTATTTTATTCAATGTTTTCTCATTGTTGTATTTCAATAAAATTTATAATTATTCACTTAGAAAACATGCTTTTAAGGATTTGGAAATTACTGGGCACATGTTTGATAAATTTATAATTTTTTTAAAAAGACTTCGTGTTTCGAGATTTTAATTCGGAATATGGCCGAACGGTCCGTTTTTCGAAAATACTCGGATTTTCGAAACGAAAGATTTTTATTAAACAAAACAAACTAATACAACTGTCAACTGGACTACCGCCGGAAAAACACCGGACAGCCGGCAGCAAACGGTTAGTACAAGATGATAACCAAGTAATTAGCAGTAATATTTATGCATATTAATTAATAATCTACCATAATAACCCGTCTAAACATTTTCTTAAACAAAGTTTCTTAGTGTCTTTTTTTTAACTAACTAATAATTTAATTACTTTGGCTGGCCTCTTAATTACGTACAGGTGGGGCCGAGGTCAGATGCAGATAGGGAGAGATTTCCACCAAATAACATATTGATGATGTTAACCGGGGGAGGGCTATTGTGGATGGGGTGGAGTGGGTTTAACGGCGGAGCTCCATACGCAGCAAACGGAGAAGCCGCCCTGGCGATACTCAACACCCATGTGTGTACAGCAACAAGCTTGCTCACATGGTTGTTTCTTGATATTCTTACCTTTGGGAAGCCTTCTGTTATTGGAGCTCTTCAAGGCATGATCACTGGTCTTGTTTGCATAACTCCAGCTGCAGGTACGTACTCGTTGGTTTTTTTTTTCCCGATTTATTTACACCACATACATTCTACTCGTGGACCACTCTACACCGCTCTATATGTGTATCACGGTAAAATCGACCAATGAAAGTCGAGTTTTAAGTCAAGAATCGACTTCTCATATGTTCTAAAGCAATTACCGACTTTCCCTAGGTCGTTCACTTGGTAACGTAGTCGCCATGACTAGATATTAGAAACCTCCTGCGGCTCGTGGTGGGAGACCTAATTAACCCTCATGAGCTAGGCGGGCTAGATGCTGTACCACTTTTCAATTCTACATTTATTCATAAGTGTGTTTATCTTTCACTATACCGGGGTTAAAATGAGTTACATGTTCGCTAAAAAACAATTAAAAAAAAAGTAGATGAGTTTAGCCGAGACGAGTTAAATTATGGTTCAAGACGATTTGAACTGTAACATACTAATAAATCTATCATACAATGTAACCTTAATAAATAAATATGCGATAAATGAATAATCTCGACAAATTAATAATTTTTTTTAAAACAGGCAAATGGCTAAATAAATAACCTCGCCAAATGCATTAACGAATAAAAAAATTCAATCCTTAAAGTCCCCATGTAAACATAAATAAATAATCACTAAAATATAATATATATATATATATATATATATATATATATATATATATATATATATATATATATATATATATATATAATAAACGAAAATATTTCATCCAATCAACAATGTTCGTATAAGAAGTCATTTCTTCTCAAAAAATGCATTTAAAGTTGTTTGTTTTTTCCTTCCACCAAAACACATCTCATCCTTAATTTATTGTAATGCGTACATGCACAAATTCCGGAATATTTTACTCTTGTTGTAGCAAGTAATTTTGTATGGTGACTACTACTTGAAAAGCCTTTTTTGATGACACATTTTTTATGAACTATATATTGTTTGTAGGGATGAGAATGATTTTGAACAAGATGATACATAGTTTAGGTTAAGTATATAGTTTCTTATCATGGTAAGTTTTACCAATTATAAAAAAAAGTATATAGTTTCTTTATCAAACTAAGATTTTAGAACTATATATAGTTTGTAGTGTAGGTTAAGTATATTTTCTTAGACTCTAAGTATTGCATACATACAATCTTATTAGTAGTCTCAATACATAATACATTGTACTTAGTCCACACGTATAATGCATGTATTCTTAATCTAGAGTCTAAAGAAAAAGAATATAATTAAGTTTTTCATAAGGATTTTGACCATTACCCTCTAGGTACATTTGTACATTAAATGTAAAAATACTAATAATAAGAAAAAAAAAATAAAAAAAAATAAAAAAAGTAAAAATACTGTTAGGAATTAAATTATATTATGTGAGAATTTTTGCTAGATTTGGTGTGGACACTTGGACATATCTTAGTGTGCCAAGTGTACCCAAGAATATTTTCTGTTAACATTGTAATCCATATATACTCTTGTATTTGCAGCAGCAATTCATGAATGAACAATAACAAATTTATCTTCTTATCTTTCTTGGTATCAGATCAGAGCTAGGTTAGCCACCATGGCAACCTCCGGTGCTCCGGCCACTGAAAGCTCCACCATTGGAGCTCAGAGTACCGGAATCTCCTTAGACTCCACTGTAACAGCTGCTGCTCAAAGTGACTCGTCTTTTACATCTGCTCCAACTTCCAGTTTCTTTCTCACCACCAATGGCATAGCCACTGGTATTCCGGTAATGAACTCCACCTACACCTCAATTCCCTCTTTCTCTAGCGTCGGCTATGGACGACCAGACAAGGCCTTCGTCAATTTTAGATCCACACTTCCTCCACCACTAAATTTTGGGTCAGTAAGTCCATCACCTACACCCTCTGTTCTAGGACCTCCCTTTTCCGGCAACCTGAATCAAGTCTACACTGTGAAATTGGATAGGCATAACTATCTTTTATGGCGTTATACCGTACTACCAATTATTCGGGGCCATCGTCTGGAGAATCATCTTCTTCAACCTGCTTCCTCTCTGCTAGATCCCCTTTCCAGGTTCAACCCTGCTCACTCACCACTCAGCCTTGCTCCAGATGAGGGGACGATCAAAGATAATCTGCTGATGGGATGGTTACTCAGTTCGATGACAGAATCCATACCGACGGAGGTCGTTGGTTGCTCCACCACCTATGAGGTTTGGTCAACTCTGAAAACCCTCTATAATAGCAGATCAGAGGCTCGAATGTTGGAATATAAAGATGCTCTTGCTAAAGCATCAAAGGGGTCAAAATCTATGTCTGACTACCTTGCTCAAATGAAATCGTATTCAGACAATCTCACTGCTGTCGGTTATCCCATCATAAAATCCGAGCTTATTTTGGCCACTCTAGGAGGATTAGATCGCAATTATGAATCTGCTATAGTGAATCACTTCAAGAGTTGGATCTCTCAGCTGGCAAGATGTTCAGTCACAGCTGATTACTCATGAAAGGCTGATTGTACGCTTGAATTTACCTTCTGGCCACCCCCTTCAAGGTCCCAATGCTAATCTGGTGCAAGGGCCCCTTCCCAGAAACTCCTCTAATTACAACAACACTGGTCGACCACCCTCCTCCAACTTCAGTAGAGGAAGAGGTAATGAAAATTCTAGATGTGGTAGAGGACGAGGCAGGGGAGGAAGATGAGCAGGAGGTAGGTCTGGTTCTGGGAATAAGATGATTTGTCAGCTTTGTGGGAAAGGAGGACACACTGTGACTGACTGTTGGCATAGGTTTGAGGAGGACTTCATTCCTCCCAGCAACATCAGCAACACTCAGCAGGCTTCTGCCTTTGCTGCTGCTGCAACACCATAATCTGTAGGAGATACAGCTTGATACATGGATAGTGGAGCTTCTAATCATCTCACAGCTGACCTAAACAATCTTCACCTCAATGCAGGTTACATTGGTTCTGAATCATTAGTGGTTGGAAATGGTGAGAAACTAGCCATTCTTCATATAGTCTGTAGTATACTTCCCACACATTGTCCCCACACTACTCTTATTTTAAAAGATATTCTCCATGTGCCTTCTATAACTAAGAACCTTATTAGTATTTCTAGACTCTTAGCTGATAACTGTATAACTGTTGAATTCACCCCTCTTGCTTGTTGTGTGAAGGACAAGAGAACATGGAAGGTGCTTCTAACATGAACACTCAGTAATGGTCTCTATCAGATAATGGCCCCAATCCAGAGATCTCCTCAATCCAAATCCAAGTCTGTCTCACGTTCAACTGCTTCCAATTTATGCTTCTACAATAAACTTAGTGTCCAACCCTTGTCTGGTTCCCCTAGCCTGTGTTTAGGAGCTGCTAATCTAGATAAGGATCCTAATTTTTGGCATAGGAGGTTAGTCCATCCTTCTAGGCTTGTTTTAAATCAAATTTTGAAATCATGTAATGTTGATGTTAATGGAAAACTTGAGTTCTGTGATGCTTGTCAGTATGGTAAAGGTCATGCCTTACCTTATCCTAGTTCTGATTCTCATGCTTGTAATGTTCTTGATCTGGTTCATTCAGATTTATGGGGTCCTGCCCCTGTACAATCTGTGTCTGGTTGTTCTATTACATTATTTTTGTTGATGATTGGTCTAGGTATACCTGGATTTTCCTCTGAAACTTAAATCTGAATCCTACTCAGCTTTTCTACAATTCAAAAATCTGGTTGAAAACCAGTTCTCTACTAAAATTAAAACCTTGCAAACAGATTTGGGGGGGGAGTATAGAAATTTGACTCCTTACCTTCAGGCACAAGGCATCCAATTCAAATATCCTTGCCCTCACACTCATCACCAAAATGGTAGAGTAGAAAGGAAACACAGACACATAACTAAACTATATAGGTCTAACTCAATTAGCACAATCATCCTTACCCTTGAAATTCTGGTGGGATAGTTTTGTTGAGGCAGTCTTTATCATTAATATTTTGCCTACTACGGTTCTTAAATTAAGATCTCCCTTTGAAGTTCTGTATAACAAGAAACCAGACTATAAGTTTCATAAGGTTTTTGGTTGTGCCTGCTTTCCTCATTTAAGACCTTTTAACAGTGTTAAGTTCAAGTATCACAGCACAAAGTGTACCTATATAGAGGTTAGTCCTTACCACAAAGGACAAGTGCTTAGATGAATCAGGGAGAATTTATATCACCAAGAATGTGGTGTTCAATGAATCTGAGTTTCCCTTTAAAGAAAAATTTCTCCTCGGACCACATAGTGAAATCCTTGCTGATCCAGAACTGACCACTATTCTTCCTTTACCTATCTCATCCATCACATGGCCACTATCTGGAGAGACATCACCTGAACATGTCCCTACTGAACACTCTGCTGATCATCCTACTGATCACCCTGCCGATAACTCTACTGACCACTCTACCGATCACTCTACTGATCACCCTGCTGATCACTCTACTGACCACTACTCTACTAACTACTCTGCCGATCACTCTACTCCTATCCATGAAACCATATCACCTAGTTCTGTTCAACCAAGTGAAAGCTCTTCCCAACACAGAGTCAACTCCACTACCAGTCAACCTTCTGACTCACCACAACAACCACAAATACAGAGGCATCCCATGAAAACTAGGTCAAAAAGTGGAATTTTCAAACCTAAAACCTACTCTGCCCAAATCCAATCATCTATTCTTTCTGATCACCTTTCTGAACCACTAAGTGTCTTAGAAGCTTTGAACATCAATGAGTGGAGAGCTGCTATGGTCACTCAATTCAATGCTCTTCAAAAGAATGGTACATGGACTATTGTGCCACCTGATAGCAAACAAAATCCAGTAGGTGTAGATGGGTATTCAAACTAAAAATGAGACCAGATGGGATAGTCACCAAGCATAAGGCAAGACTAGTTGCCAAAGGTTTTCACCAAACCTATGGGATAGATTTTACAGAAACCTTTAGCCCTGCAGCAAATGCCTCAACCATAAGAGTAGTTTTGGCCTTGGCAGTCAACCTAAACTGGCACATCCATCAAGTAGACATAGACAATGCGTTCCTCAATGGACCCTTCATGGAGGATGTTTACATGGTTCATCCTGAAGGTTTTGTTGATAAAAGAAGACCACACTATGTTTGTAAGCTACATAAAGCTCTGTATGGCCTTAAACAAGTTCCTAGAGCTTGGTTTGCTGCCCTGAGACTACAAATGTTGAACTGGGGTTTCATACATCAAATGTTGATTCTTCACTGTTTATTCTGAAAACTAATCAAGATCTGTTGTATGTGCTGGTCTATGTAGATGATATTTTGGTGACAGGAAGCTCTCACAATCTAATCAAAAAATTTGTTGGGATGCTAAACTCAAAGTTTGCCTTGAAAGATCTGGGATCAATCTCTCATTTCTTAGGCATGGAAGCACACATGACTACTGAAGGGTTGTCTCTTACACAAGGGCATTATGCATCTCAGCTACTAAAGAGGTTGCAATTGGATCACCTCAAACCCTGCACAACACCCATGGTGCATGGACAACATCTGCTCCCCAATCAAGGTGAGCCTATGAAGCATCCTACTATATACAGGAGTGCTATAGGAGGATTGCAATATCTCACTAATACAAGACCTGACTTGGCCTATGTTGTCAACTATCTCAGCCAGTATATGCAGAATCCTACACAGATACACTGGCAAGCTTTAAAAAGACTGTTAAGATATGTCAAGGGCACATTACACTATGGATTGTTGTTCAATTTATTAGGTTCTATATAGTTAACTGGTTTTTGTGATGCTGATTGGGAATGTTATCCTCCAAACAGAAAGTCATTTGCTGGATATTGTGTCTATTTTGGGAATTCTTTGGTTTCATGGAGTTTCAAGAAGCAAAGTGTTGTCTCACGGCCAAGTGCAGAATCTGAGTACAGGTCTTTAGCCAATCTAGCCTTTGAATTGTTCTGGATCAGACAGCTTCTCGGTGAAATGAAGATTCAATTATCTCCTGCCCAAGTGGCTTGGTGTGATAATATGAGTGCCACATTTCTTGCACACAATCCAGTATATCATGCAAGAACCAAACATATAGAGGTTGATGTCCCTATGTAAGAGATCAAGTTATCAACAAACAGCTATCAGTTCGTTTTGTTCCTACATCTATGCAAATTGCAGATGTACTGATGAAAGCACTGCCTGGACCTCAGTTGCAGGAGTTTAGAGCCAAGCTAAATGTAGTTGGTGTTCCTACCTTTAGCTTGAGGGGGATGTTAGGAATTAAATTATATTATGTGAGAATCTTTGCTAGATTTGGTGTGGGCACTTGGACATATCTTAGTGTGCCAAGTGCACCCAAGAATATTTTCTGTTAACATTGTAATCCATATATACTCTTGTATTTGCAGCAGCAATCCTTTATAATCAATTTAAATCAAATATGTTTATTCAAATTAAAATGATGCATGATGCAGGAGTAGTCCAATGCTGGGCAGCTATCGTAATGGGATTAATATCAGGAAGCTTTCCTTGGTATACAATGATGGTTGTACATTTCAAGGTAAAGCTATTGCGAAACATAGACGACACCTTCGCCGTCTTCCATACCCACGCGGTAGCCGGAGCCCTAGGCGGCGTTTTAACGGGCTTTTTAGCCGTCCCGAAGCTTTGTCAAATCTTCTTCAACACAACCGACGAAAAGTATATAGGTTTGGCATACGGACTTCAAATGGGAAGAACAACAACTGGATTAAGGCAAATGGGGATTCAAATTGCTGGAATGGTTTTCATTATATGCCTCAACGTTGTCGTAACGAGCATAATATGCTTTCTCGTAAGCCTGTTGGTACCGTTGAGATTGAGCGAGGAAGAACTTGAAGTTGGAGATGATGCTGTACATGGTGAAGAAGCATATGCTTTATGGGGAGAAGGGGAGAGGTTCGAGTTTACTAACGCTAATTCTGCATTCGATGCTGATGAATATCCATCGTATGCATCCAAGGTCTCCATCGCCCCGTCTACCTCAAAGAACTCTCATGAAGTACAAATGGTTTGATTTTGATATGACCGGACCGGACCGGACCGCGGTTGGCCTGTGAAACAATATAGAACTCTAAAGGTTTTTTCTTTCTTTCTTTTTTGTAAAGCTGGGTGCCGGATAGTAATGTATGTGTAGAATATTACTTACATATGGCGGAAATACGTTTAATTAAGTCGATACAAAAGGTGTTATTTGTGTATAATTAGTGTAGAGTACTTATCGTTATTGTTAAATGAAATTTCATGTATTATAAATCATTAACAAAATCATTCATGTACACCCATATCATAGGAAAGTCTATCATAAAAACTCCACAATATATATGTGTGGCATACATACATACGTACTGCAGAAATTTTATTATGGTCTTGGACCAAATATGATTTGGTGATCCAGGACCATTAGGAAAACAACAAAACACATATGACTCACCGTGTAAATATAAATGCCATTAATTTACATTTTTACCCTTCTTATAAGGATTTTTATGATGGACAAGTGTGACATGGTGATCCTGACCGCCATAAAAAACCACCGTACGTACGTTATGTATATATATATATATATATATATATATATATATATATATATATATATATATATATATATATATATATATATATACTAGTAAAATTCACGTGCACCCGCACGTGTTTTAGTGAAATGAAACTTTTTAAATCTTAAATAAGAAAATATTTAAAATTTTATTAAGTATTCATTCCTCATAACATATAAATATGTTATTATCAATTATTATACAAAAATGATCTTACATTTTTTTTAGTGTTTTGAATTTGAATTTAAAAATGCATGTTCTCGATATATTTATCACACTTTTAAGAATAATAAGCATTCTGAATTTACAAAACTGTGTTTTTAACATATAATGAGAAGATATTCATCATAATTATCTAGTAAACATATGAACATTTACATTTTTTAAAGTAACTTTTACGAAATTCTTACTCTAAACAAGTTATTTTGCTTGAATGCATGCAAAAAGCATAGAATGTGGGTTTCATGTACATATAAATTTATATGTTTATTATATATTAGCTATGAATATAATTTAGTAATTGTAATATTACACTTGTTAAACAAAGTAACATTTGAGTTAATGATCAGTATATTTTACACATTTGATGGATTAATCTAAAAATCAATTTAATTAGTATGATAGGAGAATGGTGAAACCGTAGAATTTTATTATATGTATTAAATGATTAGACATATATTTTAGTCATTATGACAATCATTCAGTTACTTTCTAAATTGTACTTTATCGTTTTTATTTAACTGGTGAAGTTGTCAAAACTATGCATACCAATCCAACACCTATTTTGGATTATGCAACCTAGAATTACTTTTTGTCCTTAATCTTATCCGTCATACTACATTTGGATTAAACATGATCAACTCATCTTAACTGCTCTTATTTTTTCTCTTTCTCAAAATATCATTCCATTTATCACTCAGCAAAGACTTTTCCTGAGGCACGGACTTTTTATATGCAAAGCCCTCTCTTAGCCGAATCAAGCAAATTAAACAGTACCTCAAATCTATGCAAAAAGGTATTCAAACAATCTCAAATTATCTTCATGTTATGAAAACTAAAGCTGATGAATTAGTCCATAGATCCAAATGATCTCGTGAAACTTATTTTGGACAATTCGGGAGATGACTATAAAGAATTGGCTACGAGTTGTTCAAGCACGTGACTCCCCTATTGATTTTGAAGAGCTCCATGAAAAGCTACTTAATCATGAGACGTTTCCGTCTAAGATGCAACCATACGCTTTATCTAGTCTTACAACAACTCATTCGGCCGTATGACATCCATTTCCCGGTGCTGGTTCGTTCCGCATCGTACTATTCCCAATTCATGGAAACATGCACAAAATACTTTCTTTCATGTAGTAGGATCGAGTTTTTGCCCTAAAAACCCTACTTGCGTATTTTCGAGTGTGCAAAGTGCAAGGACATTCAAAGAAATTGAGCAATTCTTACAAGGTTCAACCTCTGACAAGTTTTTCTCATTCGATCTAGTCCTCCGACATTGCGTCCTCTTCAAGCACATTATGATGATCCGTCATCTTCTCTGTGTCTTCTTGATAGTGGTGCTACACATCATGTTACCGCTGATCTGAGCAAATTGGCATTACACACGCCTTATTCTGGCAATTTAGACATCATGGTTGGTGATGGAAGTAATATTTCCATCACACACATAGGCTCTATTTTTATCTTTACTCCATAATAATATTGTACATTGAAGGATATTTGACGATGCCTAGAATCGTTTGGGTTATTTGAGTTGATATTCGAGTGAATGGTCCTTTGAGTGATGATAACTTTTTTGAGTGGATTTGAAAGTGGGCGTGTAAAACATACAAAAGCGTTAGAGGTCCCCGGTGCTTGCCTCTAGGGGCACTCTAACGCTCAAGTCAATATTAAAGGAATTTCTATTAAGAAAGTAAGCGGGAATGTATTGCAAGTGTATTATGTGTGTACCTTGTAATTGAGGATGAGTGATCCTTTATATATCTATTCCTTGTAAGGGAGTGAACTATGATGCATTGAATTCAAGGTCAATGGAGTATACCATGTATTGATGTTATGAAGCATGTTACGGGGCGGTTGTGGCTCAGTATATAATGAAACGTAAATTCAGAGCCATCACCATATCATTTATTATCATGGAGTAATGTTTGCGTGAAGTCCGGAATGCTCATTGAAAAAGAATGTAATCATTGCTTGAGGTCGAGGATGAACTGTATTGTATTGAGCATAACTGACAGAGGTGACCTACACGACGTCGGTAATAAGGACGTCCTGCATCTTGCCGCTTATGAGTGATAGAAGGAGACCAGTGCCATGTTGGACAGAGGACGACATATGTCATGCCAGTTAATGATATAAGTGTGGCATGAATTGTACTAAAGATGGACCTTGCTGGTTGAGGCCCGATATCGAGATGAGCCCATGTCATCCTATATATTGAAATGGCCTTTATCACTCCATGTGAGGCATGATGAGTGTCATGTGTACGGTGACCGGTCTCACACATGTCAATATTTGTTGTGTTTCCAGCATGTCTCGTAATTTATTATTTATCTTTTAGATTTGTCAAGCCCATAATGTTTCTTTTGAGCTCTTACCCTCTAAATTTACTTGAAGGATCTTCAGACCAGTAGTTCTATGATGCAATGAATTGTTAAATATGGATTGTATGAATGACCGAACCCCACTTCAAACTTTTCGCAGTGAATAAAACATCAAAAAGTGATTGACGTCATCGTCTTGGTCACTAGTATTCCCATTCTTCAAGCTATTCTTTGTCAAAATGGTCTAGAAATTGCCACCACAACTGCTTCTACATATTCTTTTGCTTGTTTAGAGAATAAAAGTCACATACTTTCTTTTGCTACTTCTGGTGTATGTTCTTCTCATATCCTAGAGATTATTTTCACTGACGTTTGGATATCCCCAATTGTGTCGTGTGACTGTTTCAAATATTACACGATTTTATTTTTCCTTGCATGACGGGGCAGGCCGAAGCTAGCATTAAGCCAAGTATGGTTGCTTATATATTATTTCCTAGAATATCATATCGGAGCTATCTCACAAGCCAAATCTGGCTAATCATAGATTACTTCCTTGCAAGACAGGTGCCCGCATATCATGTCTGGAAACCAACTTGACGTATTTATTTACAGATTGACCTCTCCGCACATACGTCTTCTCTGAACAAATAACTTGAGATATACACCCCAAATCAGGTCTGGGCTTTTGGCATGGGAATAAACCGACTTCATATACACGGCACTTATAAGGTTTTCGACAGAATAACATAGGTCGTCTCGTTAATGGGCCGAAAAGGGGTCCGGCTCAATATTGGGTTTGATGTAACTTATGATTTCGGTAAAGCTTGCCTCATAAATTCGCAGGTCACCCTTATTATATCGACATGACACATGTCGTCCTCCGCCTTCTATTATCAGTTTGACTTAAGACATTCATAGCCTTATGCTATCGACATGGCGTAGTTTCACTTCGGCCTCCTATATTTAGCGTGGGCAAGTCGATCTGACCTCAAATGACAGTTACGCTCCATCAACCAAGCATTAGGCCACGATGTTGTAACCCTTCCTTGATTCTCGCCATCAGACCCATGATTGCTCCCAGGCTGCCTCTTAGACGGTTCCACGTCATCAACCACGCCTTCAATGACAGGCCGATTAACTCCCCTACGAGAGAGATGTATAAAAGGATCTTTAGCTTGAAAAATTTAAAACTACGTTAATAGCTTGATCCAAAAATCTATGGGAACGTAGTTAGTCAATCATAATTGGCTCATCTGTAAATCCTCAAAAAATCCACCAGTTTAATGATTGGGTTATCCTCACGAGGTTCATTTACCCAAATTTCAACCTCATTACATCTCTGGCGATTTTGAGTATCATCATCCTCAACAAATCCACCAGTTAATGATTGGGTTATCCTCACGAAGTTCATTTACCTGAATTTCAACCTGATTACTATTGGAGAATTTTGAATAAAAATTAATAATGGAGAAAAAATTCGAATGGACATGGTGAAATGTTGCAACCATAGAAGGGTTGCACCTGTTCGGTTGAATCACTTTTTGAAAGGATGCAACCCTTAGTCTCCTATAAAATCCTGCACACAAGTGAAAAGGGGCTGCATTTTTTTTTTATAAAGAAATTCATTCTTTTAAAAGGCTGGCTTCTTATGTTTTTCATTGCATCCAAAAATAAACTTTGCATAGATTTTCGAGTCAAGTAGAGATTTACAGAACATGATCGGTTCGCCGTCTTTTTTTCATTGAAGTGCAACAACCCGAAGAAGGAATGACTGTTGTATCTTGGGAGACGATTGCCGTTACCGTGTCCACATAATCGGGGCAAAAACGTCTTAAGGACAGAGTGCTACACTCGCCTCAGTCAATAAGTTTTCTGTCCTATTTTTTGCTTTCGTTTTTGTTTGAATTACGTGTTAAACAGCATGCTAGATTGATTAATTTCCCAACAATCTTAAGACACTTTTTCGGTTGTTGTGTGTTGTTTTGTGCTTTACTTTGCATGTTGCAGGAGGAAAACCGAGTACAGTAGTGTGAAATTTACTTGTCTGTTAACTTGTTAACCAATGTTTCTGTTGAGTAAAAGTTTTCCGCACGTCAAGTCTGCTTCACATATACAAATTTGTTGGAAGTAGTATTGCTAATACATCATAGTATATGTATGTAGTGATTGTTTTCCCTATCCTTGAAGCTGACGTGAACAAATTTAATTCCCTGATAATATGTGCAAAATTGGAAAGAAAATAAGAGATATGCTTGAAAACCGTAATTATTGTTGTGAATTTGGGCAATACACACTTGCCTTAAATTGGAGTAGATTTGCATTTTTTTTTTAAATGTTAATGAAACATGAAGTGAAGGTCCAACGATACTTTTTGCGACAGAATTTCTACTTGGAATTTTGGTTTAGGATTTTTCCGGTTTGGCTTGCAGAAGTATTACATGAGTGGTAGTATTTAGGATTTAAAACCAATTGGTGTTAGGAATTTTGGTTTAGGATTTTATAATTGGGGAAACGATGTTGGAGCAAGGATTGATCCCATGTTTGGCTTGCTAGAAGTATTATTTCCTTATGAGTGCATTAGAAATGCAACATGTCTCTTTGGAAATTAACCGTGTGGGTAGTTACATACATGTACATGGAATTTTGGTTTAGGATTTTAAATCTCGATTGAATTGAAATTTGGTACCAGGCTTCTCAGCAAATTATTGTGCCGAACCGTCGTAATTGTAAGTCTGTTGATTGATGTTTCCAAAGTTATTTCTCGTGCTATTTCGCAGAACCGTGATCGTGTGAATCTGTTAATTGAGTTGTTAATTTAAACTTGCATGATGTTCCCTGGGTAGAAGTACTCCTTTTCAATTTCACATGATAAGTAAGAGGACACATGGTACTCTTTGCTTAGGGATGGCAATTTCGATCCAACCCGTTGGATATCCACCCGACCCAGCCCGTTAGGGTAGGGTATTTTGAAGGGTAGGGTAGGGTATGAGTTTGATTTTTCAAAACCAGTCGTGGGTAGGGTAGGGTATGGATATGTATTTTCTACCCGTCATAATACCCATGCATCCGACCCACCATATAATGTATTTTTTCATAATGTATAATGTATAAAAATTAATAATATAACGTAAAATTGAAATGTCACTTCTTTTAAAAGAAAAAAAAAACATGTCTTCCTCAAAAAAAGAAAAAAAAAATGTCACTTAGAAAAATAACTAAATAATTATGATTTAAGACTCGTGTCCCCTTTTTTTTTTTATAGTATTTTACTCATCTGTCTTTTTTTTTTGTCCACTAGGCATGGCGACCACCAAGGAACGCAGGTGATTCTCTGACTTTTCCCCTTCAGTGTCACCTTCAGTAGAATTGTATCTGAATACGCAGAGGAGGAGCTCGATCCACCCTTCAAGAAACCGTAACAGGCGAGACCCAAAACTTCAGAGACGTATCATATTCATACTCGCACCGTTGTGATTGATTAATGCTCTTCTCCAAATTTGATTTGCAACTAACTAAATCACGTCTGATTTGTTCAAAATTCATAAAAGAGATTTGCTCCTTATTTCTCGCAAGTAACTGATTTCCAAGGCGTAATTTGCGTCTATCCATTTTCCCCATATCTGCTATGAATCCGGTGCCTGATTTTTAGGGATTGTGTTTTGAAGGAGGTGAAAACGTGTATGAACACATTTAATTGACAGTTGGATAAATGAGGTTAAATTAAAAAGTAACAAGAGGTATTTTTGTCCAAATATTTTGTTTTTGTCCTTTATAACATCTGAAAAAGAAAAATGTCCTTGCAGACCCATTATTCTTGTTTCTTGTCCTTCTGGCTTATATGATTGCTCGATAAAAACTTTGCTTGATAAGAAACACTCAAATGAAACAACAATTGTTTCTTTTTTCTTTCTTAGAAGAATGAAACAGCATTTTGATACTCTAATTTCTTAATTAGCTCTTCTCTCCAGCACAGGTTATCAGATGAACAACTCTTTTGCACCATGAAAACACAAAATGCATCCATCTGGGTTAGATCTGACCATTTGCAATATGAAAATGACCCACCCGACTGTAATTACCAAAACGACATCGTTTTGATGTCATTGCACCGAAACACTTCTTTACCACACCCCTCTCATAACACTGTTGTATACTTATATTGGAGTGTCAAAACACTGCTGGTCGGAGAACACGAACAAAACATATAAAAACAAAATCAAGATTCTCGGTCATATATTTGTGTAATGAAGGTGTGTCCTTAATGTACAATTACATATTCCGTAGGGTATCAACAGCCCAAGATTGGAAGCCTATAGCTAATTCTACCCTTCTCAACATAACAAACAAACAACAACAACAACAACAACAGCAGCAGCTTAGCAATAAAAAAATTGGAACGAAAAACAAACCCCTCCCTAGAGACTAATAATGTATGTATGTATTTACTTCTACAAAAGAAAGAGAGATACAGAAGAGACATGAAGTATATATATAGAAAAGTCACCATCAATCACAATCATCATCTTCTGAGAGGATTATAGTTGGAGTTAAGTTCTATTTCTCCATTTGATAACAACTCTACTGAATCACCAAACTTCTCGGCTTCTCTTCCGATCTGTATGTCAGATGGTCTGCAATGCTCCTTCACAACTTTTACGACAAAACGTGGCAACAACGATCCAATAGTGCTGCCAAGTAAGCACAACCAAAACAACCCGTTCCCCGCTATATGGAAGATCGCCCTGCATACATACACGTCGTTCATCTCAATCACATACACAAACTCTACGTTTAACAAGGAGAGAAGGAATACAGAAAACAAGCCCATTTTCTTATCCCTAAAATAATATAAAATAATACATATCCCTATTTTACAACATCCCAATTCAAAACACTCCACAACAGCATCCCTGTCCCTATCTCTATACCATTAAAATAGGGTTGCTATAGACAAATAGGGATACATTGTTCATTGACCCTAAAAATATATAGGGATGAGACTTTTGTTGTGGGAGGTATATGAAGGAAAATCCTACTTTTTATCTTTATTTTAGGGATAGGGCACCGTATAGGGCTTCTGCTACACTTATAGGACAACAGTACAACCTTTTCTTTTTTCTAGTATGGGGACAGAATAGAGAAAATGGCTTACCAGTAACCAAATAGAAAAGGGAGACAATCGATGATAATGACGCAAAGAAAAGTTGCCAAAATGGAACCCCAAATGGCAGCATGAGTAATCCAGTTCCATCTCATGACATCCATGGCTAAGTGCAAGTTAACCACGATCACGGCTGCAAGTGTCCAAAGATCTCCTAAGCCTGATATATCAATGTTACTAGCCCAATATGCAACGCAAGGGACGAAGAAGACGGCTACACTTTGCCACAATGTGTCTGCCATTGTTGACCAAAACAACGTTGAATTGTAGCCTTCTTCTCTCTGTCCGGATCCATAAAGTTGAGGATATTTCAGTAGTGTTCTTCTGCTTAAATCCTTATCGAGTATCCCAACAACGATTGTAGGGATTGCAGTGTAGATTATTGAGTATAACATGCTGCTCCAATCAGTAATAGCAGTTGTTAAGGTGTATGAAGTGAAGAGCACAAACCTGGAAAAGGGCACACAAACCTGAGAATTAGCCTAGTAAATATTGGGACCGAATCTTATAGTTCAAAGTTCAAGTTGGATTATAAGCCTAAAAAACTCACCAGAATAAGACAAAGACAAAGATAGCATTCCGGTAAAAGTTGTACAGTAACATATAACTCATCCGTTGATAATTCCAATGCCCGTGAACCAACAGAAGAGGAACCAGGAATCTGAACTGGCCCATTGCAAAATCTGATGCCATTACAGCTTGACGGCCCTCTTGACCACTTATACCGATTCCCACATCAGCCATCTGGATCATAGAAACATCATTTGCACCTGAAAATAAGTTTTAACCAAATATTTTATCAGAATGGCAAAATACATAAAGAGGCCAAAGAGCCTTCTTTGGAGCATGATTTTGTTCCACTTAGTAAAGTAGAGGTAAGAAGCATTAAGCTGACCATCTCCTATAGCAAGAGTCATGGCATCGGTTCTGTTCTTGATAAGGGCAACTATACCAGCTTTTTGCAAGGGAGCCACCCTACAACATAGAACCACGGTACATCTACTAGCTAAATGGAATAGCTGCAAACAATTAATAAGATATTATAAACAATATGTCAACATTAAGTGAAAATAGAAGGGAAGTTTGTATTTGACGAGGATTTCGGAACTTGCCTGTTCCTCAAGTTCAGTGTCAAGGATATGAACAAGGCTGGTCCCATCAATAATCAAGGCAAATAGAGATGTTACAGCATCAGAAATTTCATCCCGAGTCATGATTAAGGCATCTTCCAAGCTCCTTCTGCATGACTCCTTCGACTTTTTATTTATTACAATCTGTGTCATCTGGCTGGTTAATAGCTTTGAGGAAAAACCAATGGAAATAGCGGTTTCTTGCTTGTCACCGGTCAAAACCCATACTTTAATACCAGCCATTCTTAAAGACTCTATAGCTTCTGGCACTCCCTGTTGCAGCTTATCGTCTATTCCCGAGGCACCTACTATGCTAAGGCTGCTCTCGACATTGCTAGCAACTTTACGCAGTAAAGCTGCTCTTCCAATAAAAGCAGAGCTAGCCGCCTCGTAGGAGGACTGCCAATGTTCAAATTCAGAACTGTTCAATTCTCTCTTTCCAATTACAAGTGTTCTCAAACCTACTGAAGAATATGAGTGAAGATGTGCCTCCGTTGCACTAATTATCTCTGCGTTTGTTGAACGATTCATTACACTAAACATAGACGTATCAGCACCTTTCACAAACACCTTCACTGCATTATCAGGACAGACTAGTATTACTGACATCCTCTTCCGATCACTATCAAATTCATGCAACCCTAAAACATTGAACCTGAAAAAGCAAATGGATACAAATCACTAACAGCAGAGAAATTCCTCAGCCATAAACAACCAATAACACTGAACTCAACTGACATTGGGGGAAAAAGAAATGGTAAATCGTTCTCTTGCACTATCAAGACCAAGCATATAATAGCGGGAAAAAATAAGAATGGTGAAGAACATACATACCTCTGTCTATCTCCTTGAATATCAATTACAATGTGGCCTGAAGTCCTTTCAATTAGCATAAATCCGTACGCAGCTGCAGCATAGACTAATGCCTGTTCATCTGGAGACTCCCCTTGGTAATCAACTAACTTTACAGAAGGATCAGATGTATCTACAATAATGGGCACAATTGTGTTGCAAGCAGCCAATGCAAGGAAGAAATCCCAGATATGCCTTCCTTCTTCTGTTTGTTTCTTGCTTCTTATTTTATCTAAAAGGACAAGATCCACTCTAACCTTCATTTTTGGCCTCAACAGGATCCCATCCACTGTTACGAAACATGAGAGTAAATGAGTAAAATTAGAACAGGTGAATGACATAAAGAGGTAGATCGATCACATTAAATATCAGTTTCTTGATTTGGTTAAACACAATATTAAGTTGAAAATTACTATAAAAAGGCTACCTTTGACAGAGTATTCCACTTCCTCGTCTACATATTCACCTTTGTAATCCGCACCCCAAATGCTCGCACATCTAAATTCCATTTTGTTTTCTGTTAATGTTCCGGTTTTATCAGAGAACACATACTTTATCTGACCCAGATCCTCATTGATATTTAGCGCTCTACACTGGAATTTGGTATTGGAGGTTGCATCATACATCTGTGCATCCCCAACCATTAAGTAGGCCTGACCAACACGGACAAGCTCCATGGATATGTATAGAGAAATAGGTATCATGATCTGAAATACTATAACACACATGAGAAATGTGAAGAATATCTCCAACCCGAAACCATAATAATGATAGTCCTCAACTGGATCTTCTGAGTAATCCTTCTTCCTGTAAAAAGGTATATCGTTCAGCCCATTCTTATGGCGCCTCAACCAAACACCGGCACAAATAGAAACTACTGTACATAACCCTACAAGGAAAAAAGAGAGGAGGATGATCTCGTGGTTCATCTTTGTCTCCAGTCTGCTTCTCTTGGATGGAGCTCCAGAGTTGTTGAGCATAGCTTTGGTCTCCCTGCCAGCATAAATGGCAACTCCAATTACCCAGGAGGTGTTCTTGATCTCACACCCACGAAGGACTATGTTAGAAGGACCGAGGGAGATACGCTTTCCCTCGGTTTCTAAGTTTGCATGGAAACCATAGATATTCCTATTCGGTTTCTCACACTTAATTAACCCACTCATTTTCTCCTTCTCAGGATTTTTCAGTTGTGTCTCCTGCTTTGCATAACGTGCCTTTAAGTTTGATTCCCCATCCAGATTGAATGTCTGAACATACGCAACACCTGTTTGGTCGCTGGTAGAAAGAAGCACCATATCGCAAGGAGGTGAATCATTTGCTGTAACCTTGAGAATTTCACCAACTCGTATATCTTTCCAATTTTTCTCTTGGAAGCTGTCACCAACCAGGACCCATGCTAACCGATTGTTCTCAATCTTGTCTGAACGATGCCTCCTGAAATCCTCATAGGCATCCTTTATTGCAGTAACCAATAACACAAAAGCCAGTGGCAGAATAGAAACAGCCCGTCCAAACACAGCAAGCTGGGGAAGCTGATTGAGTATAGCAATCACAAGAAAATACACGTAAGCAACTCTATGGAACTGTTCAAACAGGTTTCGTGGCAAGAAGGTGATAACAGAATACTTCCCAGTCCTTATTGAATTCCCTGCGTACTCAAACCTCTCATTTGTCTTCACAGGATCATTAATAAAGATTAGCCTGGCATCTTCATCGTTAATCTCTTTCTGAGACATGCTTAATCCCTCGGAATCGGCTCTGGATCCATGCCGCACTGGCCTCATTCCCAACTCACCAGGGCTCACCTCCCTAATAGACTCTACAGGAAAAGTCACCTCTCTGACAGAAGAATTCCTAGACTGGAATGACGAAATACTTTGCCTTGATGATGAGTGGAGAGTGGAACTATCTGGAGGTGGGGCATTATCAACTTGGCTGTTAATATCCATGCTGGTAAATGGATTAGAATCTCCAGATTGTGTCTTCAATTGTTCAGAATAAATAGGCGTGTACGGAAGCTGTTGGCTACCTGGAGTCCTAGGGGATGGGATTAACAAAGCTCTCTGTTGTGAGGCCATGATCTCAAGATCAGAGACCTCAACAACGCACACTCAAAAATCAACAAATTCATGAACTAAATTCGACCACCAAGAAGCACCTATGAAACACTGAAATACTAGCAACTTCAGAAAGAAAAGAATAAAAAAAACCCAATAAATATCCGTCAGAATCTGCAAGCAGGCTCAACAAGAAAAACCCAGAAGCCAAAATCTACATATAAACCTGGAAATGACAGCTTTTTTGCAAAACCCAGAAAGGCAGAAGCCGATCGCTTAGCATTAAACCACTACACCTCTACAAAATCACTATCCAGCTGAATCTTTCTACCAAAAAGAGCCACCACAAAAAGTAACTAAATGCCTCACACTAAAAATAAAAAAATCAAAAAAGCAATTGAATCTATACAGCTAAAAATGTTACAATATAACTAAAATATTTGGGCGATATTCTGAGAAAGTCCAAAACTTACATGGAGAAAGAACAAGAATTTGGAGGAAGTAGTAGATTGGGAAGTTAATTTGCTTTGTTGGTACCATTTGGAAAGGGCTAATGGAAGAATTCAGCTATATACTATTATTATATTACATGAGAGACGAGAGGAGAAAGAGGGGAAAATTCAAAAGTCAATGACATCGTGAGCGAAGAAAAAATATACATAATAAAAATAGAGGGAGAAGGTAGCAAGAAAATGGGATTGAAATCATTTTAACGGGTCATGATTGGGTGACGACAAGAAGAAAATTCTAAACTTTGAAATATGAAATTATGGGAAGAAATGGTATTGTTCATTGTTGAATTGGTATTTCCCTTCCAGAAGAAAGGAAGAAAAATATTAGGTAACCAAAACGGATGGGACTTGTTGTTAAACAGGGCGGTTTAACAATTTCAAGTAAGAATTACTGCACTCCCTCTCCTTTTTCTTTTTCCTTTTCAGAATCTCCTTATTTTCCTTTTTTTTTTTTTTTTCTTTTCTCTTTTTATGTATCCTTCATCTCTTTTGAATTACTCTATATATATATATATATATATATATATATATATATAGCACAGTATCTCCACGTTATTATTATCATACATAGATGCAAACTGACAAGTTTATTTAATGCGGTTTTGCCCTTCTTAATGATTCTTCTTAATTATTGCGTTGCGGCAGGGGTTATGCATATACACCATTTTGTTGTATTGAACCGTAAATTATTCTATATTTGTACTTTAGATTTTTTTTTTTTTTCTTCCTATAACCTTCGGTATCCGGAGCTCACTGGTCCGACTAATCCGAAATTCGGTCAGGGTCGTGCCTGCAGAGTCTGACAATTGCACAGGGGTAAGGTCTGACCAAGAGCTCTTTCAACATGGCGGCTCAGAGGAGAATCGAACCGGTGACCTCCCTAGGCATTCTCGAGTCACTTACTGATAATGTCGAAATTATCACGGCGAATTCAGAGGTGTTTAGTGGTGGATGTGTGGAAGTGTATTTATGTAAAAGCCGGTGGTGCACGGTGGTAGTGAAGGATTCACGGTGGCGGAAAGTAAAAGTAGATGAGAAAATGAAACTTGAAAGAGTTTGCATGTGTTTTCTATTAATTGTGTATATGTAGATGGTAGGGCTGTAAATGAACGTAAGTATTCGATACGGTTCGGTATATTCGGTCCGAAAAAGCTCGAATTCGTGATCCGGTTCGAATTTTTGAACCCGAACCGAGCCTTAAAAATCAGATATTCGTCCTACGAGCCGAACTGTATCGAACAGGTTCGGCTCGTTTAAAATATTAAATTATTATTATATTATATTTATTAATTATTTTTATAATAATAAACTAATTAAATTTTTTTTGTTTATATACTGAAAGTCTTAAAGGGAAAGGGAAAAGTAAGTAAAGTAAGTAACCTAATTCTTCTTCTTCATTCGACGGACTGAATCGACTCGCCCTCGCCCCTGCCCCCTTCGGCCCTTCCATAGTTCCACAACTTCCATTCAACATTTCAACCTCCGACCACCTTCCCTTCTTTATCGGCAGTTCGGCACTTCGGCACCGCAAAGCGGCGGCAAGACGGCGAAGACGGCGGCAAAGACTCCGACCACCCCTTTCTTCTTCCATAGTTCCATTGATTTCTTCGTTCGTGAATCGTGATTACGATATCAATCCTCAATGTCTGAAAATCAGAATCCCCCATTATCTCAAAGTCAAGTTTGTGTTTTTTTTGTGTTTTTTATATATACTTTTTTTATCGTTTATGATTTATTAATTAAATTCAGTGTTTTGTAAATTGTAATTTTGGTTTGAGTTTGAAAAATGGCAGCATTTTGTGTGTTTGATGCCAATGTTGAATGAGTTTAATTTTTTTTATAAACAGACCGATTAAGTTGTTTACTTGTAAATTGTAATTGTTGTAAATGTATAAACAGTAAAACAGAGTATATACTCAAACACACAAAATACACACAAAATACAGTCTCTGACTCTGACTCTCTGTTGAGAGTGACTGAGTGAGACAGTGAGAGTAATGACTCAATCTCTTGTTGATTCTTCAGATGATGTTGAAATAATGGGGGACGAGGTTGAGGAGAGAGATTATTATTCAGATGAATTTGATACCGAGGCAACTGAGCAAGAGCAAGAGCAGGAGGGGACTGAGATTGAGGGAGTAAATGAACTCAATGATCAAGGCAAACCAAGGTCTATTGTGTGGCGGCATATGAAGGAAGTGACAATTAATGGTGTTAAAAAGAACAAATGCATTCATTGCTCGGGGTTACTATCGCCCGTTCGAAAGGTAAAACTACATCCCATCCGATGAGGCATTTGAAATCGGCTTGTCCAAATAGAAATAAAATATTTCCTAAGCCATTGATATTGAAAGAGAAAGATTCTTCCACCGTTCAATCTCAACTCCTTGGTATGATCACTTCGAAGGTGCAAGTTCTATATCTACTTTTACATTTAATTTTGATAGAGTTAAAGAACTTGCAAAGACACATGATTTTAGCCCATGAGTATCCTTTTAGCATCGTAGAACATAAAGTGTTCAATGTGTTCTTGAAAGCATATACTCCCTACTACAAACCAATCACTAGGTACACGGTTAGGAAAGAGTGCTTCAAAGTGTATGAAATTGAAAAAGAAAAGCTTAAGAAGAGTTTAGCCAAGGTTAGCAAAGTTAGCCTAACTACCGATTGTTGGACTTCGGGTTCAAAAGATTGGGTACATGACAATAACTGTTCATTACATTGATAGGAATTGGAATTTGCAAAAGAGAGTACTCTCTTTTGTCAATGTACCTCCACCTCATACTTTGGAGTTGCATTGGCAAAAGAAGTACATAGGGTTTGCAATCTTTTTGGGATTACTGATAAGTCTGTTCTGTGACCGTAGACAATGCATCTGCGAATGATGTGTGCATATCTACTTTGAGAAACGATTATAATTCTCTTTCAAAACTTGTGTTGGATGGAAAACTTTTCATGTTAGGTGTTGTGCACATATCATAAATCTGTTGGTTAAAGATGGTTTGAAAGAGATTGAAAAGGTTACTGAATCGGTTAGAGACGGAGTGAAGTACTTATTTGGTTCAGAAATCAGACTTCGCTCATTCAATGAGCATAGAATGAATTTAAAGTTGAAACCAAATAAGTTAGTATTAGACAATAACACTAGATGGAATTCAACTTATGTTATGTTGTCTACGGCTTACAAGTACAAACAGTGTTTTAGTAAGTTTGGTGAAGATGATGATTCGTTTGCAAAGTATGTTCCTTCTGAAAACCAGTGGGAGGAGGTAAATGAAGTTTGTGAGTTTTTGGAGATTTTTCTGGATGTTACCAACCTTATTTCTGGGAGTAATTATCCAACTGTGAATTTGTTTCTTTTGGAGTTGTCTAGAATTAAAGAATTGATCAATGCTCAGTTAGACATCTCTTGTAAGAAACATATGCAAAGCATGGCTGATAAGTATGATAAATATTGGAAGGAGTGTGATTTGTTGCTTTGTTTTGGTTCAATTCTGGATCCTAGATATAAGAAGGCAATGATCAAATTTGCTTATCAAACAATGTACCCTTCTAATCATAAGGACAAGATTAAAATTGTTATGGCCAAGTTTGATGAACTATTTATGCATTATGTTAAGATTTATGGTGATGAGAAAGAGATAGGATTAAAATCCCATAGTGCCAATTCCAAAACACCTCCTCTTCCACAATTGGTAAAGGAAAGTTTGATGAGTTTGTGATGACATTAGAATCAAAAGGAAATGAGAAATCAGACCTTGAGCTTTATTTTGAGGAAGGGTGCTTTTCAAATGTTAATAACTTTGATGCCCTTGCTTGGTGGAAAGGGAATGAGGGAAAATACAAAGTGTTATCCAAAATGGCCATGGATATCTTGTCTATTCCAATTACAAGCTTTGTTGCATCGTAGTCTACCTTTAGTCTTGGTGGTAGGGTTGTTGATAAAAAAAGAGCTTCTATGAGAAGGGATACAATTGAGGTTTTGCTTTGTGGTGGAGACTGGATAAAGGAAGCTTATGGAATCCGTTCATTGAAAGAGGTACTATACTAATTTAGTAATTTATATGATTTTTTTGTAATCTTAATCTTGCAGTGTTATACGGCGTGTAATGGTCATGGGATATTTTGTTGCCTCGTAAATCTTGTTTAGATAAATCATTTTTTGTTTGATTGTGACGTGACGGTAATAATTAAGAATGTTTGTTATTATTTTCAGGGAAATGAAGATCCAATTGAATTGGAACATGAAAACGAATATGAAATGAAAGATTCCATTGACAGTGGTAATTTACTTATATATTTATGTTAATTTACTTATCTATGTAATGTAACTAATGTTGCCTAACTTAGTAACTTATCTATGTCTGTAATAGAAATTATAGACTTTACAGTTGATGCTGCTGGCGGTGGCTCTAAAAATGTAGAATGCATTCCATCTCAAGTTGCACAATCATCAAAAGATGTCACATGGAAGCAAAACAAGCTATCATATTCTACCGTTGGGCGACCTTACCGGTTCGGTTCGACCGTGGCAAACGTACACAAACCAACTCTAAGATTCGAAGAAAAAGACAAGGAGAACATGATTACATGAATATTGTAATATTGGACAATTGGGAGTATTGGACTATTTGGACTTATCATGTTTTGTAATATTGGACAATTGGACATTTGGACTTATGATGTTTTGTAATAGACTAATAGTATTCCCCATCTTTAATGTTTTTGTTATATGTTTACCCATCTTAAATGTTTTTGTAATATTGGACAATTTCTGCTGTAATGTAATGTAACCTGCATTCTGTTTTTTTTTTCGGATCGAACCTGTTCGGACCGTTCGGCTCGTTCGGACCGAACCGAGCCGAATATTTTTTTATTTTTTAAGCTTCGAACCCGAGCCGAACCTTGAAAAACCAGGTTCGCCCGAGCCGAGCCGAGCCTTGAGGTACAAAATTTTCGAGCCGAGCCGAACCCTGCCAGGGTTCGGTATTATTCGGCTCGTTTACAGCACTAGTAAATGGTCACATTGAGCCTCTATTTATAGGCAAACTACTGATTTGAGCTTAACTAATGACAATTAGATATAATTAAGTACAATGCGGTGCCGACTAAGCTAACAGCTATTTTGCGGGCCGATGTGGGGCGGACCCGACACTTGGCCATTCATTGTCCTTTGTCTTTGCCTTGATACCCTTGGGTTGTAGCTTGCTCTTCTTTGTATTACGGGCTTTGGTCGCTGGCGGACCTAATAGCCTAAGGGATTTGCGGCCCGACCCCTAGCCTTTCTTCGTGTCGTAGAAGACGTTTAGAAGGCCCATGGCGGGGTTGTGGGTCCACAGTCCCAGTTTGGCTTGTATGTATGCGGACTGAAGTGGCCGACAACCTTGTCCATTATTTTGGTTCCGGACGGACCCGAATAAGGGTCCGCGGGCCTAATTTATGTTTCAATCATATCAATGGCCCCCTACTCCGTGCCTTAAGCATTTTCTTGAAATGCGGCGGTGAGTAAAGTCTGTTCGCGAATTGATTACCTTGAAATACCGTGGTGGCTTGCTATTGTGGCGGATCTCCTGTTAGCAAGCCTAAGTACCATACTTAGAGTTGGTCTTTCGTGGCTTTTCTGTCGTAGATCGACTTTGCCTTCGGGATCGCGCTATGAAGCGGATGGACTCATAATCGTGGGAAAGTCGATAGCTTCTGCCGAGCCAACAGAGCCGCATATGGATGTGACGGTTGATGTGTGGTTTAATGAGCCGTTTTTGACATGATGGGCGTGACCGTGAGGTGAGATATTGTGTCCCACGATTCGATAGTCAGTTTTGGTAACTATTCCGCAATGAAGGCAATTCGGTATCCGTCCCCCATGATGACAGCGGTTTTGAAATTCGAAATTTGAAAATACCCGCCCAAATCGGGACCGTTGGATCCATCTAGTTGCCTTTGCCTATATAATGGGAGATCTTCAAACCCTCAAACACTTTACTCCTTCTTGAGTTTTATAATGAAAAGGTTCTGGTGAGAGATAAAGGTTCCCGGCGTCGTTCGCGAAGAAATCAGTCAGAGTTTAAAGATTCCGGTGTTCACTTGAAGTTTCCGGCCACTCTTTTCCAGATTCCGACAACTTCTTCAATCAATTTCTTAGGTAAAGCTCTGATCTTCCCTTCGAATTTCATAACTTCATCATACGTTTTTGCTTTGGTGCATTTTCCTTATACATTTCACTACTTTCTGAATTGATTTTGGGAGTAAAGCTGGGACCTTATAGTGAATTGCCTTAGAATATTAGGGCACTCCCAGCAGAAACCCTATACGGTGCCCTATCCCTAAAATGAAGATAAAAAAATAGAGTTTTGCCTCAAATAGCTCATACAGCAGAGTTCCTATCCCTATTTATTTTAGGGATATGAACGATCTGCATCCCTACTTGTGGGGACATATTTAATTGTTAAAAATTATAGGGATAGGGATAGGGATGCTGCTGGAGTGAAATAATAAATATTTAATGAGTATAAATAGGGTTGTGAGGTAGAATATGTATTATTTAATATTATTTGAAATGTTATAGGGATAAGGATATGGATGCTATTGTAGAGGTTTTTGAATTAAGATGTTGTAAAATAGAGATATGTATTATTTTATATTATTTTAAGGATAAAATTTGAGGCCTCTGCTGGGAGTGCCCTTACACCCGTTCTTCGTGTTTTTAGCCTTCACGCATGCTATTTCATTACTTTGAGGTTCTGGGTAGGGCTTTGATCCATAGTGTTGATGTTTCGTATTTCACTTAACCATATGAATGCTCTTTATCCCTTGTGCATTTATATTAGACATTTTGTTTCTTTTGTTGAGCCGGAAAATCAGAGGGGGAGGCATCTAAGATGGATGAAATCATTCATCTTGGCCTGACTTTTGTTGTCTTGGGTGATTAAATCCTTACCCATTTGTTTTTTAGGATGTCCGATAGTGATTATACCGCAAGTGACCCGGAGGCATATGATTATGCCATGAAGGATGAAGTGGTTGTCCCCAGTGGCTTTCATGGGGATGAGATTGATGCTGATATTGAAGGCAGCTCTGATGACAGTGAGCTGTCTAGGAATATTCTGACGATTCCTCGTACGAGAAAAGGATCTCGGCGTTGCACTGCTGAGGTCGCGGCTGAGGATGATGAGGCCGGGGAAAAGAAGAAGAAGAAGACTCCCAAACTTGATAATCCCGAAGCTGTAGCGGAGTTTTCTCGGCAGGAAGAGTTCAGAAAATGATAGGAGATGAATGGGTGACGATCCGAGACAGTGAGAGTCTCGCCACTACCCTTGAGCCATATAACATTTTTGACATATATAGGTTCGCTCGGTTTAAGGACAAGCCTGTGGAGGGCGAGCCTGTGAAAGGTAGAGCCTAAAGACCGTTGTTGTTCCCGTCGGTCAGGCGATGCCCTGGTCCTTCACTTTGACCATTTTTATGCAGGCATGTGTCCTTCGTTCGATCCCTTTTTTTGTAAATATAATGAACAGGATGGAGGCCTTGCCCAGTGATTTCACTTTAGGTGCGGTTTGGACCATCATCGCCGTCATCATTTTGAGTAGAATAATGAAACATGAGCCGTCTATTGGGGTCCTTCAAAGGTTCTACTGTTCTGTCGGACCAAAGTTGAGGGGCAAATTTCTCTAAGGTCAAAGACCCCTCGCTTATTTTTTTCATCTTCATGATAAAGTCCATGATTGGGGCAAAAGGTGTTTGAAGGCCGAGTCCAGGGCTGGCTGGCCTTTTCCTCACTTCGGCCCAAGGAAGAACAAAAAGTCAACCATGGTTGCCTCTACGGTCCAGAGCAATGAGGTGCCATTTGTCTCTCTTCCGGCGCTTATTGGTTTGGATGGGACCACTCAGTCAATGAGGAAAATCAGTTGGAGGGCGCTCATCGACCCTCGAGAACGGTATACTAGTTTGGCGGGGATCGCTGGCCCTGCGATCTCACAACCTTTGGTTTTAATGGATCTTCAAATGACTGATCCGGATTGCATGGGGAATGCCATTTCGGGAGGTGCTTTCCCACGTAGTGTACTGTTTGCAAATGGAGGCTGGAGAAGCTAACTCCTTGTAACCTCTCTTTATTGCCTTTTATTTCTGTCTTTTGATATTTGCATTTCTTATATGTTTCCTTCTGTACTGATCAAATTTTTGTGTAGATACAATGGTCGAGGCCAACAAAAGGCGAGCTGCAAGGATAGAGCAGGCTAATGATCAGGCTGACATGAGGAAAAACTTGTTGAAGAGGACTCCCAGGTTGCTTTCGTTCCTAATAAATGTTTCAACCGGCGCCGTGGCCTCTGGGGTCGTGACTTCTGCGGCACCCCAAACCCATACAGGAAGGGCAAGAGTTCAGTTCCTGGATCTTCTGCAGGTGTGGATGCTTGGAAAAGGGCTCATGTTGGGGCCAAGACTAGTAAGCAATGGGCTGTTGCTGATGAGCCCGTAGAGTTGAGGGAGGCTCAGGCCTCTAAAAGGTCTAAGTCCTCAGTCTCCAGGGTTGAGGAGCCGTTTGAGACGTCGTTGCCTGAAGAGACTATTGTTGAAGATGTTGAGGAAGCCGTGAGGCGGATCGTGGAGAAAGGCAAACAGTCTACTACTTCAGTGGATCCAGACATGGAGCCACGTGAGTCCTTGCCTACCGGATACTCAGGCAAACCTACCTTGTGGTTGAACAAGGATTTCATGAAGCCGCCTCTAAGCATAGATAAGGCTGTCAAGTTGGCGGAGTCAATCACGGATGTCATTCCGCTGCAAAATATTGGGTTCTACATGCCCCCTGACTCTCAATTATCCATTGGTAGGGGAGTTCTTTCTAGAGTGGCACTGGTTGATCTGGCTCCGCTGCTGAAATCAACGACCTGGTCGGGCAGTTCGGCCTGATGATAAGCATAGTGGGTTTTTTTATTGTTCTTTTTTTCCCTTGTGTTTTTTCCTCATATGTTATCTTTTGCGGTCTGATGAATTTATTCCTTCATTATAGATGGGTACTCGTCTACTCCGGACTGAGAATACTGTGAACGAGTCCATTCTAGGGCATCGGGCTGAACTGGAGAATGACTTTTCACTTGCTGCCACCGCTGAGAAATCAAAGGCTGAGGCGGAGGGAAGGTACGCAGATTTGTATGAAGAATACGTCCATCTGTGGGGCAAGAACGTGAGCCATAAGAAGCGTTGTGAAGAGGCCGAGAAAATGGTTGTGGAGCTGCAAGAAGCCGTGAACTTGACTGCCTCTCGCCTATAGCGATGCCGGACCCACTCTTGAAGTGAACTTGAGGGGTTTTCCAAGGAATCCTGATAGACTCAACGCCGCCTCGCAATGAAGTGAACTTGACTGCCTTGATAAAAACTTAATAGGGTGATGGGGTTGCAGCTGAGGGCGGCAGTGAGGACCTGCGGACCAATATCTGAATGATAACGCTGATGACGACTCGAATGTGCTTCCTTCTGAGCAGCAGCCTTGACTTAGCCTTTATTAATTGTAATTGATTGTAACTTTCTTGGCTTCGGCCTTAAACTATCCATGTTCTGTTAATAAATTTAGCTTTCAATTCCGTATTTGTTCTTGACTTGATGGCCTTTTCTTTTGGCATTCTATTGAACGTATGTTTGTTTTGTTTCCGATTTATTGTATGGATTTTTCTCCAAGTACTTTGAGTTCGTACCTTTTTTTTGCTCGAAATATTCTTGTCTTTCGAGTTCGCCAGTTGAGTTCGTGAACTAGCATATATATGTATACGGCCCCCTTGTTTTGGCGAGGTTGAGAGCACTAAAACATCAAGCTCGCTGAAAATAATTGAACTTAAAAATCGGACCTGTTTTTGTCGATCCCAATATCTGAATCGGAAAATCCAACGTGCGCCCCCTTTGTTTCAAGCAAGGTCGTTGGCGCTTCGCTGCGAGCTTGATTGAAATAGATGGCGAGACCAAAAAAATTGGTGCATGTTTGAAAATTTCCGCTTTCCGGCCCCCTTTTTTTAGACCATATTGGGATCGCTTGCGTGAACAATTTGTCTAAGATGTCGGGGCTAATACTCATAACAATATATTACTTGAACGTGGAACATATGTAAAAGGAATGTGAACACATGTAAAAATCGGACTTTAATTGGCCCCGCCCCGCTTCAGTGAGGGGATTGGGTACTTGTACAAATCAAAAACGTAATTGTTAATGTTGTAATCAACTAGAAACAAGCTAATGAGTAATACAAAAGATAGCTCTATCCTTCACTCGTGGTGAGGTGAGTTTCCAAAATAAAGAAAGCATAGTCACTTCGAGCTTGAAAAATAAAGAGTGGTCGCCATAACCCGGTGCCGATCTCACTTATAGTACCTTTTTAGGTTGTCCACATGCCAGGGTCGGTTGTATTTACGGCCCTATTTGTCTTTCAAGACATAAGTTCATTTTTTGACTATCCTTGATATTTGAAGCGGACCTTCCCAATTTTCGGATAACTTTCCTTTTGTAGCTTCATGTCCGGCGGCTTTCCATTTGAGAAGAACGAAATCGCCTACTGAGAAAGAGTGATTGCGGAACCGTTTATCGAGGTGTCGTTTCGCGGCCTGCTTGCAGTTGACCAGCGGCCATAAGATTTTAATCGTTTTCTTCCAGTAGATCGAGGTCAAGCTGCCTTGTCAGTGAATTCTCTGTCTCATCAAAGTGCGAGACCCTCAGTCTTGGCAGCACCATTTCAACCGGTGCCATAGCCTCTAAACTATAAGTTAAGGCGAAAGGAGTTTCTTATGTTGTTGTTTTGTGCGATGTTCGAAGTGACCATAGAACCGCGGGTAGCTCATCTACCCATCTTCCTTCTCTTTCATCTAAGCTTATTTTCAGTGCTCTGAGAACCTGTTGTTGGCATTTTTTTGTCCTTTATTTCCTTGTGGATAGCACACTGACGACTGCCATGTTTTACATTATGCTCGGTGCAGAATTGAGTAAACTCGTCCCTGAATTGCATACATGATCTGATACTATTGCCCGAGGACGCCAAAGCGGTTCCAGATCTGATCGAGTAGGAAGTAGATTATATCTTTGGATGTAGTTTTTGCTAAGGGCTTGGCCTCGATCTATTTTGTGAAGTAATCTACTACGACAATGACAAATTTGCAACCGGATCGTCCTTTGTGGAAAGGACCAATGAGATCAATTCCTCACATGTCAAAAGGCCATGCAGCGACGATAATACTTTGTTCGACCGAAGGTAGCCTGGGTATGTTGGCGAAGCGTTGACACGTATCACAACTTTTTGCATATCTTTAAGCGTCGTCGGCGAGCTCGGGCCGATAGTATCTGGCTAACATAGCTTTCTCAGCAAATGTGCGGCTTGCGGGGTGTGATGACGCTCAAAATGATACATTTTATGGCATCAACATTTCACTCATTCTAAGCTAAAAGTATTTTTTTTAGCTGTTTATATGAACCATTTGAAGTGAATGTCTTATGTTGGGTTCATGAGTCGAGTAATTTGCATTTAACGTTTAAATTCACCGATTCGATATTATTTCGTGTATTATGCGATTATTTTCAGGTATCGAGAATTAGGCCGAGCGTTTGGATGAATTATGGTCTTGGTTGGATGAAGAGTTGAGCCTAGGGTGTTCCAGAACCTTTATATAAGTCGGCAGAAGAGAAAAGACAAAAATACCCCCGCAGTTGTGTGAGGCCCAACCGTAGTCGCGAGAATTCTAGAGATTTCGAAAAACGTGTTTTCTTGGACGAGGGGTAGTTTCAATGGATATCTAATCCGGTTATAACACTATAAATAGGAGGCATCAGGCCTCGAATTCAATGTACAATTTTCACTCGAGAAATACTATGCAATAAAAGTTCATTATTCTTTATTTATGAGTTTTAGTCACGGATCTGCCGGATTCTCTTCTTAGGGAGAGAGCTTTGAGGAAGATCTACGCTCATCGTCGAGGGTATGGTTTTATGGCTTTTTCTAGATGTAGATCTGTCGTTATTTTGTGGTGATTAGTATGCTTTGATCATTATTATTAGTTCTAACTATGTAGTAGTTAGTTTATTTTACCCCATATATGTATAGATCTGAATCGTTGGTGAAGAAAATCATGAAATAGTGTTTGCGATCTTTAGATCTCGACGGTCTTCATCGCTAGATCTGAATACCTAGTAAATCCTAATTCATGATAATCGGCGCCAGCTACGTCTTATCGACAGATTTAATTTACATGTTTTTAGCGTGATCAACTATTTGCATGTCATCGTAAATTAACATGAAGGACGATAAAGTGAAGTGTTAGTTCGGACATAGTCTTGATCGATCCTTAGGAACATGTCAGTCAATCCACGATAGCTGCTTAGGGAGGTCTTCAGTCTTGAGCCGGCTAGTCCTAATTCTTATTGCATGTGAATTAATACAACCAAAGAATGAGGTTAATTGCATATAGGCACCTACTGTCCTTTCAATGGAAGTAGCGTAATATTAGGTATTAGCACCTATAGCTGTTAAAGATCTAAAATTCACCACGGGGTAGATCGGTTCATAAATTGGGAGGAATAACTAATAACTCATAATTAGACTAATACATTAGAAACTCTTTTGTGCTTTTGTCGAACTTGCATAATTTTGTGTGTTTATTGGCACCATTGTTTACTTTTCTGCTTCATAGTTGTTCGTATACCGTAATTGTGACGCTCAATTTGAATTAAACGTACCTTACAGTCTCTGTGGGATTCGACTTTGACTCGCCAGTACTCTACTACGATAGACCTAGTCCTATTGCTAGTAGTCTGTGCTTACACCATGGCATGATCAAGCTTTTTGGCGCCGTTGCCGGGGACTCGTGTCAAGATATTTTTAATTTGAGATAGAGTGTTTCGTTTCTGGGAAAACAATTTCCCCGAAATTGCGAGCTGCCCAAAAATTGATAGAATTGTTTATGTTCAGTCAGAGTCGTGTCAGTAGTCAGAGTCTGTATTTTTTTGAGTCTTCCAGGCAAGTGTAATAGCCGCCGAGACAAGTAACTAACCTTTTTTGTGTCTTGTAGTACGCAACAAGAAGATCAGCAGCCATCCTTGAGCCATTCATACCGGAAATTGAAAAGTTTTCAAAGCAAAAGCGAAAAGAGGATCGAGAAAAGACTGAAAGGATGGCTTACGAAGCAAGTTCGCACAAAGGATGCGAAAAGGATAAATAATATGAGATTCCACCTCTAGAAGACCTAGAAGAAGTAATGGCAGAAAGAGACAGACCTAATGGACAGAACGGTGCCAATGGAAGGAATGTAGTAGGAGTTGTGGTACAAGCAGATAGAAGGACGCTGAGCTATGCTATGCCAACGATTGAGCTATTCATGCCATCAATTGTTCAACCAAAGAATGCAGCTGAAATCTTCCATCCGAAGCCAAACGTGATACAAATGGTGACAAATTACACTACATTCCATGGAGTACCAAATGAAGACCCAAGTCTACACGTCACCAACTTCTTGGAGATAGTCAGCAAACCAGCAGGAGTGCCTGAGGATAATATTAAGCTTAAATTGTTTCCTTTTACATTAAAGGATAAGGCAAAGATATGGTTATTGTCTCTAGCAGCAGGATCTATCAAATCTTGGACAGACCTACTGCAGAAATCCATGAACAATTACTGCCCACCTGGGAAGTCATTGAAGATGAGATAAGACATCATGAATTTCAAGCAGAAACCAGCCGAAACCTTTGAAGAAGATTGGGAAAGATATAAAGAAGCACAACGGAAATGCCCTCACCACGTATCACTCTGCCCATGCGAATGCATTGTTTCTATCACGGATTGAGGCCGAGTGAACAAATGAGAGTTGATGCGTCAAGCAACGGATGTTTTGCGTTGTTATCACCAAGAAGCTGAAGAGAAGTTAGAACAGATAACACTTACAAGCCAATGGGGGACACATCAAACAAAGATTTTGAAAGAAGATGAGGCATTTTTGGAGAAGATACTTCTCAATAGATCCTATACCAATTGCTAGTGATAAATAAAAAAATGGACGGTATGCAGAATTGCATCGACAAAGTGGAAAGGTCCAAGGAATTGAGACATCCAAAACCGAAGACGTGAATTATTTGGGAAGGCAAGGAAATCCATAGGGGTCAGGTATCGCCCGGTCTCTCACGACCACCCTGGTTTTAGATATAGCAATACTGATTGTGGCGAGAGAGCGAAGCAAAGTGGAGGTGTTTTTTTGCCTCAATCAAACAAGTTAGGTGAATGGGAAGCGGCTATGGACAAGATGAGCTCAACTGTTACCGAGAGTTTCAGTCAATTGAAGAAGTCCATAAGCGAGCTTAGTGCAAATTTTGCAACATATTGTCAAAAAAATGATATGAGACTGACCAATCAGGAAGCGTTAGTGCAGAATCAATCGCACCAAGTGGGACAGATTGCCGAACAAGTGTCAGCTCACCCCTGAGAGGATTGCCAAGCAACACCGAGAAAAACCCGAAGGACGTCAATGCTATCATGACAAGAAACGGAAAAGAATTACCTATACCAGTTATCAGGGATGAACCAGAAAGCAGAGATGAGCAGAACGCAGCAAAGTCAGGAGTAACAGGGGAGCCACAATTGTGGAATGGCCAGACGCTATTGCGCCAGTCTGCAGATCCAACAGATGATCATGCAACACAACAGCAGGAAAGCATGTATGAATTGTAACAATTAATCCTGCTTCTTTACCTTATCCCCATAGGAAGTCTAAACCGAATCACGATGATGCTCGTTATAAAAAGTTCATAGACATGTTTAAAAAGCTGCAAGTTAACATTCCTTTGGTAGAAGCTCTGGATGGAATGCCTGAGTACGTTATGTTTCTAAAAGAGGCAGTCTCCACCAAGAGGAAGTTGTTGGACCTAGAGACCATTTGCCTAAATGAGGAATTCTCGGTAGTTTTGCAATGCAAACTGCCTCCTAAATGTAAAGATCCTGGGAGCTTCCTCATACCCTGTACTATCGGAGGAGTGTACCTAAACAAAGCATTATGTGACTTGGGATTGAGCATCAATCTGATTCCACTCTCTATCTTTCATAAGTTAGGCATGAAGGAGTTGAGTGAGACGTCAATAACCCTTCAGTTCGCAGACATGTCTATGAAACAACCATTTGGAGTTGTAGAGGACGTTCTGGTTAAGGTTGATAAGTTTGTGTTCCCAGTAGACTTTGTAGTGCTGGACATGGAGGTAAATAGTGATGTTCCACTAATCCTAGGGAGATGATCGACCTTTTCTAAGTGTCCAATCTTACCGGCAATGTACCGGGTCAATTGTAGCCTAGAATTGGTGAGTCAAGGTCGTATCCCACAGGGAATCTGGTCGAGTACCAGAAAGCTTGATCAGCCTTTTCTAAGTGTCCAATCTTACCGGCAGTGTACCGGGTCAATTGTATCCTAGAATTTGTGAGTCAAGGTCGTATCCCACAGGGAATCTGGTCGAGTACCAAAGTCGGTCTCATTCCTAGTTTAGGCCAACACGAAAACTAAAAACGGTGACTTGTCATTGGTTCTAACAACTAAATATACACAAAAGAAAGATTTAAAACTATATAAAAGATATAGCCGAGCTATGATCCAATCGAATACTCACAAACCATAGCTAAGTCCCGAGGTATTCTTGATTCACCTAAACGTTCTCGATGTCACATAGGATGTCGTTTCCTGGCTATGAGAATAGACATTAATTCAATAATTTACCCTCCTTGTCAGGTTCAACAGTCCGCCTCGATGTCACTCGAAGGGTGTCGATTCCTAATTCCGAAAATAGACATTATTTCAATAATCTACCCTCCTATGTCAAGTTCAACAGTCCGCTGACCGGATTTAATTGACGTAACACAGTCTACGATCGATGAAACGCTCGACAAGTCGATACAAACCTCACACACGAAACCGAATCTGAACAACTCAGTCGGTTTTACAGGGTGATCCTACAACCCCTTTTCCCGTATACTCTCGCAAAATATATATGTAAAGACGATACGTGTGATACGATTATCAAATGGCCAATTTAACAAACATGATAAGAATAAGTTCTAGAACTACGGTAACATTGAGAATCAATAGTCAAACATCAAGAACACCACAAGAACAATCTAAGGTTCGATTTCGAAGATTTTCACATAACTCGACTAAAAACGGATTAGCTACTCATTATACTAAGCAAATAACAAGAAATCGAACATTCAACAAAATTTAAAAGCAAGAACAAGAAAGTAAAATGAAATACCAAATATATATAGCTGTAGAAAATCGAATATCCGAGCAAAGTCCCATCAATAACGCGTCAAACTATCACCGAGATCTTTCGGATTACAACAATCCACAACCAAACTAAGCTAATCTACCTACAAACTAATTTAATATAAGAAAAGATGAAGAAAAAGTGCTGAAACCGATCTATATATGTATATATCTATATATATGAAAATGGGAGTTTTTATAGTGTTTTGGCAGATCTGAACGCTAGGCGTGCACCTAGACTTTTCTAGGCATACGCCTAGCATGCTGAAAACATGGACTGAAACTTTCTGGACCAATTTAACCCGTAGGCGTGCGCCTAGCATTTGTCAGGCGCACGCCTGCTGATACATCTTCAGTAAATCGGCCATAACGTTGTGTGTAAACCACCAAATCCAGTGATTCAAAATGCGTTGGAAAGATAATGAAACTGTCTAAAACTTTCATGAAGATGTACAGACCAGAAAAGGCTTCTAAGTTGGATCAAAATGCATATCAATAGAAGGTATGATTGCAGTACCAACGAGTTTTGATCCGTTTGAACGTTTAAGCTTCAGGCACAAACTCCTATCCTTATAACTCGCATTCCGGCCATCTAGAACACCTAATACCTGTACAAAATCACAACAAATACCATACGTAACCCCTACAGGACACTAGGGTGACCGAGAGTATAGTAAATATACCGAAAAAGTCAGAGAATCCCGGACTTTATGTCCTAGGTCTCGAAATGATAACCAAAGTGTAAATACATCAAAATACAACCAAATGTCTCCGAAAACATATAAAATGAGGTATAAACGGGGTATAATTGATGAGAGTCAACTTTACTATGATCCGGTGCATGTTTTAACCCCCATTTATGATACTTTTGGCTTGTATTGGGTAGTTTTAGACCATTTATAGGGCAAAATACATTGCACGCTCACTTTGAGGCAATCCATCAAATTGATGGAAAACCTTATCATTTTACGGTGTTTTGGCCCTTTTCGAGCCTTATTTATCTTGCGGGATTATGCTTGGTATATTGTGCTATGGAAATGCAGGAAATAGGTGACTCGTGAGCCCAGAAGATGAGGCATGAGACTTAGAATGGCATAACCGAAGCCCGGGGATGGAACGGATCAAAGGTGGTTGGTGCTTTCACCATCTGCTCACTTTATCTGCATTTTTCTCCCAGATACATGCATATTCTGGACTTGTGGTCTTCATGAAATTTGTAGACAATTTAGTGAGCTTTCCAACGCACTTTTAATCACTCAAATCGGAGGTTTACACGCAAAGTTATGGTCAATTTACTGAAGACAATCTATTACCGAACCATCTGTCGAGCCGAGCTTCGAGCAGCTCGGCTCGTTATGCGTTTTTAACCACAAAAACGGGATATCCTGCTGGATTTTCTGATTCTCCTCTTCCCCAACCCCATATCCAAGTATGTAGCTCAAAACCTTGGTCGCCCCTTCCCCTTTTCTTCCCCAAAATTCACTCCTACACTAAATTCTCCTTAGATTACACTTAATCTAGCTTAGATTTTAGCTTCTCTTCCCTTCATTTTGCATTTTGGATCATCCTCTTCATCCAAGTGACATGGGTGTGGACGAAATTTGTTGTAATCCGACTTGCACTACGATTTGGTAATTAATTCTAGTTCTCTTTCTCTTTTATGGCTTTGATTTCATGCTTTGATTGTTATTTCTTGCTTTGTAATGAGTAGCTAATTTACTACATAGTCGAATCATGTGAATGTTGAAGAAATCACCCTCTAATTGATGAAATTGGGAATGTGTAGTGTTTAATTGTTGTTATATCGATGAATTCATGTCTTAAAACTTGTTCTTAATGCTTGAATTAGCTTGTACACCTAGTTCATGAACTCACACACCACTTTTATAAATGTATGTTGCGAATGGGTGTGGGAAAAGGGGTTTTAAGATCGTTATTTACAATTGACTGAGTTGTTTAGATCAATTGGGTAACGAGGTTTGTCGGTGTAAATCGAGCGGCTCTAGTTCTTAATCTTGTTTCGGTCGGTTAAATCCTTAAAGGCGGACTTTGTTGAACCGGGCAAAGGGTACTAGGTTGTTGCATGGCGTCTAGTACTATCTTAGGAGTTTGCACCCATGAACGAGTCGATATAAGCATTAGGATGGTTGGTTGGTAGTCTTCATTCCCAAATAATCGATTAGAGGGGCGAAAGTATTCAATTTGATCGTGATTTGGCTATGTCTCTTTCTCTCTCGTTTAAATATCGTTTTAGTATAAATTACCATGAACAAACATTTGATTGACCTAAACTAAGTACGAAAACGACTTTGGTATTCGATTGATTCCTCGTGGGATACGACATTGCTCTCCACTATAGTGCATCCGACTCGGTACACTGCCGATTAAAGTTGGACCGTCAATAATCACATAGAAAATGATAGCCAATTCGACTTTCATCAGGAGACATTTCCTAGCGACAAGTAGAAATGTGATAGATGTCCATAAAGGAGAATTAATCCTGAGAGTGAATGAAGACATGGTGATCTTCAATGTGTTGAAAACAATGGGTTATGCCCATGATGAAGGGGAAGTATGTTATATGATGGATGACATAGATGAGCTTGTTTTGAAGTAGCAACATAGATCCTGAGTAGCCAAGACCTTGCTTTTAAAAGAAGAATAAGAGATATAGGAGAAAACTTGGCCTGGATGCAGTAAAGGTTATGTGCACGAAATAGAACCAGTATCCTCTGTGGATACAAGAGAACCCATTCGTAGGCCTTCCTGGCATAATTTCTTCAATTTACAGTTAGCTGGTAGAATACTGAAGTCATTATCGGAACAGCCACCAAGGAACTTAACGCTTAAACATTTTCCCTCTCACCTGAAGTACGTATACTTACAAGATGATAATCTTCACCTGATTATATTAGCAGCCGTATCACCTTTAGAGGAGGAGAAACTATTGAGAGTATTGAGAGATCACGAGAGAGCATTCGGGTGGACTATTGCGGATATTCTAGGAATAAGTACCTCTGTTTCTATACACAAGGTCTCTGTAGATCCGGAGAAAAAGGCGGTCGCTCAACCTCAGAGGAGGTTGATGCCACAATTAAAGGATGTTGTCAAGGAAGAGATAATAAAGATGTTAGAGATGGAAATCATTTTCCCGATTGAAGATAGTGAGTGGGTGAGCCCGATTCATGTGGTACCCAAGAAAGGAGGATTCATTGTCCAACCTAATGAATTTGATGAATTGATCCCAATTCGACTAATTACTGGACACCGAGTATGCATAGATTTTAGGAAACTGAATGATGCAACTCAGAAAGATCATTTTTCTCTGCCTTTCATTGATCAGATTCTAGAGAGATTGAGCGGTCATGCATTTTACTATTTTCTATATGGGTACTCTGGTTATTACCTGATACAAATTGCACCCGAGGACCGTGAGAAAACCACTTCCACATGTCCATATGGAACATTTGCGTATAATTGCATGCCCTTTGGACCATGTAATGCGCCAACCACATTCCAGAGGTGCATGATTTCTTTATTTGAAGACATGGTGGAAGATTTTCTAGAGATGTTTATGGATGATTTCTCAGTTTTTGGAGATAGCTATGATGCATGCTTCGACAACTTGAGTAGAGAACTTAAGAGATGTGAAGAGGCCAACCTTGTGCTTAATTGGGAAAAGTGCCATTTTATGGTCACCGAAGGAATTGTGTTGGGTCATATGGTTTCAAGGAAAGGAATGGAAGTGGACAAAGCAAAAATCAAGGTCATAGAGAAGTTACCACAACAAACCTAAAGACATTGCGAGCCTTCCTTGTTGGCCACGCAGGATTCTATAGGAGGTTTATCAAGGAATTTTCGAAGATCTCCCGACCATTGACTGAATTACTTGCAAAAGATGTACCTTTTGTCATTGGAGAAGAATTCAAGAAGGCATTCAACACACTGAAGCAATTGTTGATAACTGCCCCAATTTTGTAAGCCCCATATTGGAATAAACCTTTTGAGCTAATGTGTGATGCAAGTGATACGGTAGTTGGAGCAGCCCTGAGACAAAGAGAGAATAAAATCTTTAAGCCGATTTATTACGTCAGTCGTACCCTCAATAGTGCCCAGAGGAATTATGCGACTACTGAGAAGGAACTCTTAGCTGTGATTTTTGTATTTAAGAAGTTTAGGTCTTATCTTGTAGGATCTAAAGTCACGGTTTTCACTTACCATACATCTTTGAAGTATCTTCTAACAAAACAAGACTCCAAGCCAAGGTTATTAAGATGGATTCTACTCCTACATGAGTTTGATGTTGAAATCAAGGATAAAAAAAAAGGTCTAAGAACCAAGTGGTTGATCACATGTCAAGATTGACATTGTTTGAAGAAGAGCAAACTACTGAGATTTAGGAATATTTTCCAGACAAACAACTTTTTGTTGTCTCGGTAGTAGCTCCAGTTGAGTCTCATTCCATACCAAGTACATCAAGTGTAGGAAATTTATACCCGTGGTTTGCAAACATTATGAATTATCTTGCGGAGAGATACCTACCACCAGAATTCACGAGCATGGATAAGAAGAAGTTCTTTACAGATTTGAAGCATTATTATTGGAATGATCCTTATTTATATAAGATGTGTCCCGATAACATTATGAAGAGATGTATTCATGATGATCGGATATCATGTATACTAAGCTATTGTCATTCGAGAGAAGTTCGAGGCCATTATAGGCCGGATAAAACGGCAGCAAAGGTACTGCAGTGTGGATTTTATTGGCCGACAATATTTAAATCCGCTTATGAGTTTACTAGAGCCTGTCATTCCTGTCAAATGACTGGCAACATATCGAAGCGGAATGAGATGCCACTGCATAGTATCCTTGAGGTAGAACTATTCGATGTGTGGGGAATTGATTTTGTTAAACATTTTACGTCGTCGAAATCTAATCGTTACATCCTGGTTGCGGTCGATTATGTTTCCAAATGGGTGGAGGCGGTGGCCTCACATACAAATGATGCCATGGTTGTCTTGAGATTCCTTAAGAAGAAAATTTTGGCGAGGATTGGGGTGCCAAGAGCCATTATTTGTGACGGAGGGAGTTATTTCTGTAACAAGTTGTTTGAAAAAGTTAATGATGAAGTATGGGGTGCGTCATAAGATTGCAGCAGCATATCACCCCCAAACAAGTGGACAAGTAGAAGTCACGAATAGAGAGATCAAGAGGATTTTAGAGAAAATTGTAAATCCCACAAGGAAGGATTGGTCTTTGAAATCGATAATGCTCTTTGGGCGTATAGAACTTCTTATAGGACCACCATTGAGATGTCACCGTCTATGATAGTTTTTTGAAAGTCGTGTCATTTACCGATCAAACTCGAGCATCGTGCTCTATGGGCCACTCGTTTCTTATATATGGATGAAAGTTTATCCGGAGAAAGAATATTGTTGGAGTTAAACAGATTGGAGGAATTCGTATTACAAGCATATGAAAATGCAAAGATTTATAAAGAAAGAACGAAATGCCAACACGACCAAAGGATTTTGAATCGCACCATCAAAGTTGGGGATAAGGTGTTGGTATCCAATACGCGTCTTCATCTTTTTCCTGGAAAGTTGAAATCTAGATTGTTTGGACCATATGTCGTCATGATAGTCTTCAATTCGGGTGCGTGTGAAGTAAAAGATGAACACTCTAGGAGGATTTACACAGTGAACAACCATAGGCTGAAACATTACGTAGAGCGCAATTACGAAGCTGAGCTGGAAGTTTTTATGTTGGATGACCCGATTTACAAGTGATGGAGCTTTATTAGTACAGTCGAGATGGCGACTATAAACTCAGAACTACTTCCGATAAACCCTTATTTATTGCTTTTGTTTATTTTAAATCGTTTGAGTCAATAAATTAGCATGACAATCGCAAGGTTTTTTTTCATCACATATATCTTTTGTCATCCGACTCTGAATATAGGTGGTTTTTTCCTTCACGATTCTCATGTGATACCATCGTAAAAGTTTCGTGTCTTGCGACGGTCAATAAAGAATAAAGTGTCTTAAACTATTTTTGTGCAATCCTCGCGTATGCTCAATTACCGCCAACTTATTTTCTTATTGCCCTTCGCATGTTACTCAAAGTTTTTAGAGCATTTGCGATACAGAATGATGGAGCAACGAGGAACAAATTGACGACAATCATGTTCCACGATTCAATGAGACACTTGCACCGCCAATTCCAGGGCTAAATACTTTATATATTTTTCCGTTATATAGTCATTGGGGACAATGTCTACACTATAGTGGGGGTAGGAGGCGGTCTTACCTTGTAACTGAAAAAGGGGATAATTTTTGAAAAAATTTAAACACTATTTTTAGCTTGTCTATTGCACGTCTTGAGTAAGGAATCGGTAGAAAAGGAGCCCAAGAATAATTTGAAGTTAATTATAGCATATTCAGTTTAGTATGGAGGAATGAGAATGTGCTATGTTGCATGAAGTAGTGACTTTTTAATTGAAATTTCGCCATTTGCATTCGATTTTTGAGAACATAATCTGAATGAGAAGTATTTAGAGAAGATGAAGAGTTATTTTAAACCGAGAATCAATACTTGTCGTGGATATACTTTAACCAATTGTTGTAATATGATGGTAGCAATCATGATGCCACAAATGGTAAAACGGGACAAAACGGGCTTACGAGAGATGATAGAAAAAAGTGAGGAAATTTGCCAAAAAAAAAGAGAGAGAAGAAAAAAAAGAAAAAAAAGAAAAAAAAAGGGAAAATCAAAGAATGGCAGTGAGGGAAGAAAATTCGGAGCGTAAGACGCACGACCCTCGCATAAAAATAAAAACAAACGAGGACCTTTGAGTAGTACTCGGTCCCCAAGTCCGCCGGTCCATATTAAGGTTCATATTGTTTGCCTTAGTCTGAAAGCAAGAAGAGCGAGTGTGCAAACTAGTAAGTTAAGATTGAGATGGGTCACTATAACTTGATTCTTTTCACAAATGCACTATCACGAAAGATTTATCACATGACACATTGATGCATTGGTGAGTACTAATTAATGGAAAGCGTATGGACTATTACGTGATACATGTTCGGCCTGAATTTTTTTTTGAATGTGTGGTAGTTAATGGAGATTACTCTTGCAGGTACATTCCGCCTTGATACTCTGCTCGATGATGAGCAAAAGGTTTGTGGGGGTAGTTGATGACGCTCAAAATGATACATTTTATGGCATCAACATTTCACCCATTCTATGATAAAAGTAGTTTTTTCGGCTGTATATATGAACCATTTGAAGTGAATGTCACATGTTGGGTTAAGGAGTCGAGTAATTTTCATTTAACGTTTATATTCACCGATACAATATTATTTCGCGTATTATGTGATTATTTTCAGGTATCGAGAATTGGGCTCGAGTGTTTGGATGAATTATGGACCTGATTGGATGAAGAGTTGAACCTAGGGTGTTCCAGAACCTTCAGATAAGTCGGCAGAAGAGAAAAAGACAAAAATATCCCCGCAGTTGCATGAGACCTTACCGCAGTCGCGAGAATTCTAGAGACTTCAAAAAACGCATTTTCTTGGACGAGGGGTAGTTTCTAGGGATAGCTAAGTCGGTTATAACACTATAAATAAGAGGCATCGGGCCTCAAATTCAATGTACAATTTTCACTCACGAAATATTATGCAATAAAAGTTCGTTATTCTTTATTTATGAGTTTTAGTCACGGATCTGACGGATTCGCCTCTTAGGGAGAGATATGAGGAAAACTATGTTGCACCACAGACACGGACACGTCGCACGACACGACACGGATACGGCGATACGGCGGATTCTAAAATTTAAGGACACGACACGCCGCCGACACGATACATTATATATATAATGTAAATAAAATTCAATTTATCAAAAAAAAAAATTCGTAAACATCTGAAAAAAAAACTCGACAAAATAAGATAGATATTACATAAACTCAATGAATATCTAGAATAGATATTCGACCTTTATACGGTGCCAAAAGAAATTGTGATTGACCTTCAAAATATTACAAATTGTATAAATGATTGTTTATCAACAAAAAAACATATAAACTTGATACGGCATATTGATTATTTAATTATTATAGAAATGAAAATCGTGTATTTTAACGTTTCCATTGAAGAAAACTTAAATAAAGAAAAAAATTTAAAAAATTGGGTTCAGAAGTGTCGGGGAGTGTCGGTGCCGTGTCGGGGAGTGTCGACAGTGTGTCGGAATCGTGTCGGATATTTAAATTTTAAATAATATTTATTTAATAAGCCGGCACGTGTCGGACATGGTGTCGGAGTGTGTCGGAACGTGTCGTGTCTTGTGTCGGACACGGCGCACGGCGACCGGATTGAAGTGTCAGTGCATCACAGGAGGAAGATCTACGCTCATCGTCGAGAGTATGGTTTTCTGGCTTTCTCTAGATGTAGATCTATCGTTCTTTTGTGGTGATTAGTATGTTTTGATCATTATTATTAGTTCTAATTATGTAGTAGTTTGTTTATTTTACCCCATATATGTATAGATCTAAATCGTTGGTGAAGAAATCATGAAATAGTTGTTGCTATCTTCAAATCTGCGACGGTCTTTATCGCTAGATCTAAATACCTAGTAAATCCCAATTCATGATAATCGGCGCCAACTATATCTGATCGATAGATTTAATTTACATGTTTTTAGCGTGATCAACTATTTGCATGTCATCGTAAATTAACACGAAGGACGATAAAGTGAAGTGTTAGTTCGGACATAGTCTTGATCGATCCTTAGGAACATGCTAGTCAATCGATGATAGCTGCTTAGGGAGGTCTTTAGCCGGCTAGTCCTAATTCTTATTGCATGTGAATAAATACAACCAACGAAGGAGGTTAATTGCACATAGGCACATACTGTCCTTTCAATGGAAGTAGTGTAATATTAGGGATTAGCACCCGTAGCTGTTAAAAATCTAAAATTCACCACGGGGTAGATCGGTTCATAAATTGGGGGAATAACTAATAACTCATAATTAGACTAATACATTAGAAACTCTTGTTTGCTTTTGTTGAACTTGCATAATCTTGTGTGTCTATTGGCACCATTGTTTACTTTTCTGCTTCATAGTTGGTCGTAGACCGTTTTGTGACGCTCAATTTGAATTAAACGTACCTTACGAGTCTCTGTGGGAATCGACTTTGACTCACCAGTACTCTGCTATGATAGATCTAGTCCTATTGCTAGTAGTTTGTGTTTACACCATGGCGTGATCAAGCTTTTTGGCACCGTTGCCGGGGACTCGTGTCAAGATATTTTTAATTTGAGATTGAGTGTTTGTATATTTTCGTTTCTGTAAATTATTGAGTATGTTCTACTATTCTGTGAATATTTGAGTCACAACAGTTTCGGTTCCGTTCGTTTTTGGAAAAAGAAAATCTTCCATGAAATTGTGAGCTGCCTAGAAATTGATAGAATCGTTTATGTTCAGTCAGTGTTGTGTCGTTATCAGAGTCTGTATTTTTCTGAGTCTGCCAGGCTAGTGTATCAGCAGCCGAGGCAAGTAACTAACCTATTATTTTTCTTTTTTTATGTCTTGTTGTACGCAACAGTAAGATAAGCAACCATCATTTAGCCATTCATACTGGAAATTGAAAAGTTTGCAAAGCAAATGCGAAAAGAGGTTCGAGAAAAGACTGAAAGGCTGGATGACGAAGCAAGTTCGTGCGAAGGAAGCGAAAAGGATATAGAATAGTAGATTCCACCTCTAGAAGACCATAAGAAGTAATGGCAAGAAAAGACATACCTAATGGACAGAACGGTGCCAATGGAAGGAATGGAGCAGGAGATGTAGTACAAGCAGATAGAAGGACGCCACAAAGTTATGCTATACCAACGATTGAGCAATTCGTGCCAGCAATTATTCACCTAGAGAATGCAACTGAAATCTTCCATCTGAAGCCAAACGTGATACAGATGGTGACAAATTACACTACATTCCATGGAGTACCAAACAAAGACCTAAGTGTACACGTCACCAATTTCTTGGAGATAGTCTGCATAGTCAAACCAATAGGAGTGCCTGAGGATAATATTAAGCTTAAGTTGTTTCATTTTACACTAAAGGATGAGGTAGATATATGGTTGTTGTCTCTAGCAGTAGGATCTATCCAGTCTTGGACATACCTACTGCAGAAATTCATGAACAATTACTGCCCATTTGGGAAGTCATTGCAGATGAGACAAGACATCATGAATTTCAAGCAGAAACCAGCCGAAACCTCCGAAGAAGCTTGGGAAATATTTATAGAAGCCCAACGGAAATGCCCTCACCACGATATCATCCTGCCTGTGTGAATGCATAGTTTCTATCACGGATTGACGCCGAGTGAACAAATGAGAGTAGATGCATCAAGAAACGGGTGTTTTGCGTTGTTATCACCAGAAGAAGCTGAAGAGGAGTTAGAATATATAGCACTTACAAGCCAGTAGGAGACACATCAAACATAGATTGTGAAAGAAGCTGAATACATATTTGGAGAAGATACGTCTCAAAAAATCCTATACCAGTTGCTAGTGATAAATGAAATAATGACGGCATGCAGGATCGCAACGCCAAAGTGGAAAGGTCCAAGGAATCGAGACATCCAACACCGAAGACGTTAATTACTTGGGAAGGCAAGGAAATCCATACGGGGCGGGTATCGCCTAGGCTCTCACAACCTCCCTGGTTTTAGATAAAGAAATCCTGATGGTGGTGAGAGAGCGAAGCAAAGTGGAGGTTTTTTTGCCTCAATCAAACAAGTCAGGTGGATGGGAAGCGGCTATGGACAAGATGAGCTCAACTGTGACCGAGAGTGTCCGTCAATTGAAGAAGTCCATGAGCGATCTTAGTGCAAATTTCTTAACATGTTGTCAAAAAAACGATACGAGACTGACCAATCAGGAAACATTAATGCATAATTTGTCACACCAAGTGGGATAGATTGATAAACAAGTGTCAGCTCGCCCCCGGTAGGATTGCCAAGCAACACCGAGAAAAACCCAAAGGACGTCAATGCGATCATGACAAGAAGCGGAAAGGAATTACCTAGACCATTATCAAAGATGAACCAAGAAGCGTAGAGATATGTAGAACACAGTAGAGTCGGGAATAATAGGGAGCCGCAATTGTGGAACGGCCAGCTACAACTGCGCCAGTCTGCAGATCAAGCAGATGATCAGGGAACACAGCAGCAGGCAGCAGGTAAGTCATCACGAACTGTAACAATTAATCCTTCTTCTTTACTCTAACCCCGTAGAAAGTCTAAACCGAATCACCACGATGCTCGTTATAAAAAGTTCATAGACATGTTTAAAATGCTACAAGTTAACATTCCTTTGGTAGACGCTCTGGTTGGAATGCCAGAGTACGCTAAGTTTCTAAAAGAAGCCATATCTACCAAGAGGAAGTTGTTGGACCTAGAGACCATTTGTCTAAATGAGAAATGATCAGCAATTTTGCAACGCAAACTGCCTCCTAAATGTAAATATCTTGTGAGCTTCCTCATACCATGTACTATTGGAGAAGTCTGCCTAAACAAAGTATTATGTGAGTTGCGAGCGAGCGTCAATCTGATGCCACACTCTATCCTTCATAATTTAGCCATGAAGGAGTTGAATGAGAGGTCAATAACCCTTCGGTTAGCAGACATGTCTATGAAACAACCATGTGGAGTTGTATAGGACGTTCTGGTTTCGGTTGATAAGTTTGTGTTCTCAGTAGACTTTGTAGTGCTGGACATGGAGGTAAATAGTGATGTTCCACTAATCTTAGAGAGACCTTTCCTAGCGACAAGTAGAATTTGATAGATGTCCGGTCTTCAATGTGATGAAAACGATAGGTTATGCCCATGATGAAGGGGAAGTATGTTATATGATAGATGACGTAGATGAGCATGTTTTTAAGTTACAAAAGCAAGTAGCAACAGATCCTGAAGTAGCCAAGACCTTACTGTTAAAAGAAGAAGAAGAGATAGAGAAGAAAACTTGGCCTGGATGCAGTAAAGGTTATGTGCAGGAAATAGAACATGTATCCTCTGTGGATACAAGAGAACCCACTCATAGACCTTCATGGCATAAGTTCTTTGATTTATAAATGACTGGAAGAATACTAAAGTCGTAGTTGGAAGAGCCACCAAGGAACGTAACGCTTAAACATTTTCCCTATCACCCGAAGTACATATACTTACAAGATGATACTCTTCCCCTGATTATATCAACGGACCTATCACCTTTAGAGGAGGAGAATATTGAGAGTACTGAGAGATCACAATGGATCATTCGGGTGGACTATTGCGGATATTCGAGGAATAAGTCCCTCTTTTTGTATGCACAAGATCTTTGTAGATCCGGAGAAAAAGGCGGCTGCTCAACCTCAGAGGAGGTTGATGCCACAATTAAAGGATGTTGTTAAGGAAGAAATAATAAAGATGTTGGAGATTGGAATCATTTTCCCAATTGCAGATAGTGAGTGGGTGAGTCCGATTCATGTAGTACCCGAGAAATGAGGATTCACTATCCAACCTAATGAATTTGATGAGTTGATACCAAGTTCGATGAATTACTGGACACCGAGTCTGCATTGATTTTAGGAAACTAAATGATGCAACTCGGAAAGATCATTTTCCCCTACCTTTCACTGATCAGATGCTAGAGAGATTGAGCGGTCATGCATTTTATTGTTTTCTTGATGGGTACTCTGGTTATTACCAAATACACATTGCTCCGAGGACCGTGAGAAAACCACTTTCACATGTCCATATGGAACATTTGCCTATAACCGCATGCCCTTTGGACTATGTAATGTGCTTTTGTTGAACTTGCATATTCTTGTGTGTTTATTTGCATCATTGTTTACTTTTCTGCTTCATAGTTGGTCGTAGACCGTAATTGTGACGCTCAGTATGAATTAAATGTACCTTACAAGTCTCTGTGGATTTCGACCTTGACTCGCCAATATTCTGCTACGATATACCTAGTCCTATTGCTAGTAGTCCGTGCTTACACCACGGCGTGATCAGGGTGGCCCTCACACACTCCCTCATGGAGTTCGGACAATATTTCTTGTACTTCTTCAGGCCGCACACATCATAATAAAGGCTTGGAAAAAGATTTTTCTGCATATAATTCCATTAAAGATAATGTAGCGTGCTGACCTTTTTCTTAGAGCTTGAGCTTGTTTTGTATCGGTGGGAAGTGTTTCGTCTTCCATATATGCTCTGATTTCATCGATCCAACATGGAGCCGCCGGTTGAATATCCATGATCTCGGACCAACTAATAGGCGGGCTTAGAGAGATATTTGACCATTACTTATGAGTTGCTTATTTCTTCTTCGGTTGATAATTTGGACATGTAATCAACTCTCCTCTTTTCACGGCCTATCTTGATGAATTTGCAATAATTAAATCCGCTTCTCAACTTTCTGACGAGGTCAAGACATTGTTGTAATATTTCACACTTGGCCTCATAAGAGCTTGTGATTTGATAGACTACCATCTGTGAATCACAATACACTTCAACATTTTCCACGTTCATAGCCTGTGCGAGCTCTAGACCCGCAATTGCGGCTTCATACTCTGCTTGATTATTCAATGCGGTGAAGTCAAATCTTAGTGCTTTCTCAATATCTTCGGAAGTACCTGGCTCGAGCAATATAATTCCGTCCCCACAACAATTTTGGTTCACGGCCCCATCAACAAATAACTGCCAACAATGACTCGGCCGTTGCGGCACGGACATTGTTGAAGTGCATAGTTTTATGATGGATTGCGAACTAGGTTGCTCTTCGGGTTGTTTTTCATTGAAGCTTGTTTGTGCTATAAAATTAGCTAAGTCTTGAGCTTTGATGGCTTTTCAAGGTTCACATCGGATGTTAAATTATGTTAACTCGATTTCCCAGTAGATCAATCGGCCCGAGAGGTCGGGCTGATGTTTCACTTGGCGTAACGGACTATCAGATAACACAATAATAGTATGCGAAATAAATATAAGACCTCAATTTTTGGGCGCTACAACAAGCGAATAGGCAAACTTTTCCATACTAAAATAACGGCTCTCAACGGGACCGAGGGACTTGCTTACATAGTAGATGAGTTTTTGGAGGGTGCCATCCTCTTTGACAAGAACTGCGGCCACAAAGTACAAAAATAAAGTATCACCTAACAGTGGATTGATCAAAAGTGGTGGGATCCCATATATGTTTTACGGGCTTTGAAAGCTTGGGAGCATTCTTTCTGTCCAGGTGAATGACTTGTCTCTTTTCATAATTTTAAAGAATGAGAGGCACTTATCTGTGGATTTAGAGATGAATCGTCCAAGTGCGACGATCCTTCCATATTTCTTGATGCATGTCGGTTCTTGCATATTCATTAGAGGTTCAATTTTCTCAGGGTTCGCTTCGATCCCCCACTGACTCACCATAAATCCCAAAAACTTTCCCGTTTGCACGCCGAAAGTGCACTTAGCAGGATTCAGCTTCATTGCTTTCGGACGTTCTCGAATGACTCTTGGAGGTCGGCTGCGTAGTTGTTGCGGGCCGATTTGATGACCATGTCATCAATATACGCCTCCATATTTTTTTCCAATCTGTGAACTTAAATCCTTGTTTACCATCCTTTGATTGGTGGAGCTTGAATTTTCAGTTCAAAATGCATCATTTCATAATAATATAGGCCTCTAGCGGCTCTGAATGCTTTCATTTCTTTGTCGCGGTCTGCCATCTTTACCTGATGATACCCCGAGTACACATCCAGAAAACTAATGTCTCGAATCCAACAATCCATAACCCATCCTATCAATTCTCGGTGGAGCATATGGATCCTTTGGACAATCTTTGTTTAAATTAGTGAAATCCACACACATTCTCCACTTACCGTTGTTCTTTTTTACCATTACAACATTCGCCGACCAAGTGGGATATCTGAGATCTTTTATAATTCCTGCATGCACAAGTTTTTCGACCTCAACCTTGATAGCAATCTTCTTCTCATGGGATAATCGGTGGCTTTCTGCTGGATCGGTTTGAAGTTGGGGTTGACGTTCAGGTAATGCAAAGCAACTTCAGGCTCGACGCCTCTTATGTCCGTCACAACCCAAGCGAAGGCATCCAAGTTCGCCTTGATTTACGATACCAGCTCCTCTTTCTCAAGCTCTGTTAATTGTGATCCAATCTTGATCTTTTGATCGGGGAAGCTTTCATTTACTACCACCTCGATCAATTCATCATGCGTAATAAAATCAGGTTCATCCCTCATCTACAGAGTTTTCATTCGACCTCCTTGGGTGCAAACTCTTTGACTATATTGACCCAACTTGGGCCCATTCAAGACTCGGTAAGGTCAGTCCCGGGTCTCTTGTTGCCTCGGTCTCTGTAGTCAGCCCGATTCTTGGTTATTTGATCTAGCAGAAAGTGTGGCCGACTTACGGCGATTCCAACCCCTTTTTTGACATAAAACTTGGCCCACTGGTATGGATCCGAGACGACCACCTGAAATTTTATGAGTACGGGGATCTCTAGGATCGCGGTGTAGTGAGAGTGTAGATCAACCATAAGAAAATTTACCTTTTCCATGCGGGGGGCTCGTAATCTCCGATCTCGACATCCCGGTCAATAGTTCGCATGACTCTGACTTTATCGTTGGAGAACCCTTCCAACATGCCCACGTAAGGTTTCAATCTTGTCTCTCTATAACCAATTCTTTTGAGAGTATCCAGATAAATGATATCTCTTCCAGCCCCGTTGTCTTGCAAAACTCTGTTCACCCCGAAATTGTTTATTCCTACTTGAATCACAATCGGCACTTCCATTGCCCCTGGTGGGCCTGTTAACTCACTTTGGGTGAAGGTAATGGCTTGTTCGAAGGAACCCAAAACGATTGGCATTTCGAAAATCCCGACATTGATGGAGTTGATCTGGTTCTTGAGTTGATTATTGCTCGGGAATTACTCCAAGATGACTCATATTTCATATCCGTACCAACGAGGCTGTCGATCATCTCTGTCGGCGTGACCCCCGTCTTTCTTGAACCTGGATAGAGATCCATCATTGATCCGTTTTTCGATTAGCCTTCTCAAAGTGATGCATTCATCAGTTATATGCCCGTGATCTTTGTGATAATCGCAGTATTTTGATTCATCATGGTTTTTTGGATCGGGCTTCATGGGCCTCGGTGGTGGTAACCGGTCTCGGATCTCGTACATGATTTGAGTTGGTTTTGTGTTGAGAGGCGTGAACCTGCTCTCTTTTGAACCTTCGGGTTTCTTGACTTCCCGCTCTTGATTCTGAGTCTTGTTGTGATCTTCCCTACGGTCCTCTCTCGGGGGTTGGGGTCGACCTTTGCCTTAATCTTCCTCAAAGGTGAGGGTGCGCCGCTTCGCTTAGTCCGTGTTTTTAGGCCCAGTCTATAGGTCTCTTAAGATTTCTGTGGGATGCAAGGTGAAATGGGTTTTCATTGGACCTTTGGCTATTCCGGTGAGGATGCATGTCATGACATCACTGTCCGGAATATTCTTTGTATGATCATAAATTTTCATGAATATGTCATAGTAACTTCGACTCGGCTCGCTTTCCCCTTGACGAATGTCATACAAATCCTCGATCATCTTTTCGGCCTTCCCTCTGATTCGAACTATGTTACTCATCAAATATTCTCAACTTTAAATCAAACTATGAGCAAGATTTCGGGTCCATGATGCCGCTCGGTCTTGCATACTACTTACGTGGGATACACGGCAGGTGGACTTATTCGGGGTCGCTAATATGATGATTCTCTGAAAAGTCATGATTCATTCATAAGGGCAAGATGTTCCCTAGTAGTAGTTGTAAGTGGGGTAATGGACATTCCCTCTGGTATCGACTTCAGAATCTTGTCCAAACTCCGATTCCTCATGTTGGTTTGGCCTTCTCTATGGGCCTCGTTCTTTTCAGATCCTTTCTTTCTGCATCTCTTCTATCTCGTCCTCAATAGTAGGGATGACGACGCACCGCGATATATGGCCGGGGTCCGCATGATTGTGAGACTCGTCCTGATGTTTGCTTTTCCTATCCCTTGCGTTGTGGCGAACAAACTGATCATTCTTACCTTCCCATCTCGGGGAAACATCTCTTTCTGGAGGGTTAGCACCTAGACGCTGTAGAACTGATCCTCTCTCATTGTTTCCCAAAAATGATGTAGGGCTGATCTCCTGTCATCATTTCTCTCGGGACCTCTCTTGTGGCCCTGATTTCCTGAAGAGTGAACACTTTCCTTAAATTCAATGTGTCGAGTCCGAGCTCGCTAACTTCGTTGAGGGTTTTCAGTTTTGCTCCGGCACTGATAGTGGCGTGGTGCCATGAGAGGTTTGGGTGGCAGACCTTTGGCGACGAGATGTGCATTGGCAAGGTACATTTTTCAACATAGTCAGCGTAGGTCTTAGAAGCTGTTACTTCCGGATCTTCCTGAAATCTTGGTATCTGCTCTGGGGTCGCTGCGTGACTCCGTTGTGGCTTTGATGTTCTTGAGATTTCCTTTCCCTAATGTTGGCCCGTAGCCTCTACGAGGACCTTCATTGACCTCGCTTTTTGAACAATGATCTCGCGAGCGTCCCTATGTGCTTCCTCTTGTAAGGAGCGGTCCCCTCCGGCTGTTGGATTCTCAAGCGTTTCTTCCACGTGCTCACCACGTGGCTGATTCTGTGTGGTCCTCCTAGCTGGAGTGTGTGGCACTAGCTGCTTTTCCTTACTACCTACCATAGTACTATCCCAACTTGTTGTTCACGCTAGAAAACAAAAGGTACTCTGACACCCAAACAACCAACTGTCCCTTGATACACAACAACCTTGTACTATCTTATCCCTTCGGGGGTGGGCCAGAGGATTTTGTCAAAAAGGACATCTCCGGCGAGGTGATAGCGGTTCCAACATATGGAATATAGTAAATTCAAGGACAACTGTGATGAATCAAACGGGAAGTCCAAGAATATACCTCTAATCCTCTATGATTCTGGTGCACGATGATCTCAACTCAACAAAAACCCATAATATGCAAAGCTAATCACGCCGGTGAGACTAAAATGATGAACAACCGGAAAAGCTTTATGATGGAAATCACTGACGTGAATCTACTGAGAGTGATGATTTCTCAAGTGCAAACTTAGTAGATCACGTGTTCTTGTTCACTTACACAAATGCTAGGCTCAAAAGAACCGAAATCTTGCTGAAAAGACTAAAATTCTGGACGGGAAATTAAGAACACGACTCGATGAGTTCTTGGACAAAAACTCAATGAGAGAGGTGATTATTCAAGCGCTAACTCGTGGATTTCGTACAAGACTGGTGGAGTTTACCTTTTGCTTTATGTTGGGATGAAGTTTTCTTGATGACTAAGCAGATTCAAAGAGCTTTTTAGTGAAGAATACCTCGAAAACTTGAACAAGAAGATGTGTTTTCTTCACTGTGTGCCGCCATAGAAGATGAACCCGCGGCGGTGCCGTACACCAGAAGTAACAAAAAAGCTTGATTTTCCCGGTAACGTAGCCAATTGATAATGTCAAAATTATAACGATGAATTCAGTGGTGGATATCTGGTGGTGTATTTGTGTAAAAGCCAGTGGTGCACGGCGGTGGTGAAGGATTCACGGTGGTGGAAAGTAAAGAGTAGTGAGAAAATGAAAATTGGTAGAGTTTGCCGGTGTTTTCTTTCCATTGTGTATATGTAAATGGTCACATTGAGCCTCTATTTCTAGGCAAGCTGCTGATTAGGGCTTAACTAATGACAATTAGATATAATTAAGTACAATGTGGTGCCGACTAAGCTAACAGCTATTTTGCGGGCCGATGTGGGGCGGACCCAACACTTGGCCATTCATTGTCCTTTGTGCATTGTTACCCTTTGTTGGAAGGATTTTGCATCATTAAACAAAAGAAAATTTATAAACCCTAACTACCATGCAAAACTAACTCCTAACCGGCCGAATACCGGGTAATTGATAGTAGAGCGAAGTGAGTAAGGGGTCGATCCACAGGGAATTGGGATGTTGAATCTAATTTCACTAATTCCTTTCAATTGTTACTTAGGAAAAACGAATAAACGAAAGAACAAATAAAATAAACGAAAGAGCAATTAAAATAAATCTAACCTACGAAATAAAATAACACAACCTAAACTAAACTAAAGATACATGGGATCAAACAGTGCACAAACCAAGTGATTTCAATCCTAGTTCATCTCATGATTTTAATTCAAATTGTGGTTTCACCTTTACACGAGATACAAATCCCTAATTCCTTAGTGGATTTAATATCAAGCTATGGATTCCTAATTCCTTAGTGAGTCCAATTTATCAATCTCTCATCTTCCGAATGTTGAGATCGATTTACCAAACAAAACTCGGTGTAGATTCAGGTTAACTCTCGTATTTTAGAATCTTACAACCTAGATAATTAACCAATTAATTTGTCACATAATTAATGATTAAAGATCCTATCTTTCTATGGTGATCTAGTCTACGCAACTTCTTTATGTTGTAAACGTATCAATAGCAAACTGATCTCTCGATCTAATTCACATCATAGCATCAAAATCATAGAACGATACAAAATAAATCAAAGATCATGAAAACGAACAAGGAATGAATAAATTAAATAAATAAACTCACGTAGTTTGGTACATGATTGAATCCATGAATCGAAAACGGAAGAAAAACGACATCCTAATCTAACCCGGATCACCCGAGCACAAGGCTCGGGTGACCGGCCTTGAAAGCCAAGTTGGCCGCTTTTTCTTTGTGATATGCGGCTGAATGTAAATAATGAATTATGGGATTAGGGTATTGCATGCGCATATATATATATATATATATAAATAGTATAAGGCGGCTGCGGCTGAAATTAAATCCTTATTTAATTAGGATTTATGTATGTCGGCTGAATATTATGGATTTAGGAATGAAACTTCTAAAATTCATATCTTGAGTTGTAGACCTCCAAAAATTATGATCCGAATGTCATAAAAAAGCTCTCGGAAAACTCTACAACTTTCATTAAGGACTCTTCTTCAGAAAACGTCTTTTTGATTAGCCCGTCGTATTACGAGTCGTTTTCGGGATTTTCCCAAGCTTTATTTCATCTTCATCCTCTTGTATCTCTTTCTTTCCACTTTAATCTTCAATCAAACATCATTTAGACCTCTTCCATTCCACATTTGTGCACCTAAAAGATGACAAAACCGAGCAAAACGTAAAACCATACAAAATAGATAATAAAACCACGATATTTACTCGATTTTGCATTTTAACTATTCAAAACGTCATTTGCTCAATTAATCGATTATAAGCTCGAATTCTACGAAAATCCAAGATATAGGGAATATTGAAATAAAATATATCCTTATAAAACATAAAATCACCCTTAACAACTCCCCCACACTTAAACCTTTTGCTCGTCCCGAGCAAAACAAAACAAAGTCAAGCTCGAGACAAATAAACATCCATACAAATATGAAGTATATTCAATAACTTAGAAGTTCACCCGTGTAGTGTGTGCATAGCCATAATAAACTTCCACTAAGTTCCACAATTTGAAAGTTATTCAAACCAAAACTAGCCCGGTTTCCCATCTAAGTTAGAAATATTCAAAAATTATAACGAGCACTTTACAAAACATACATATCCCAAAAAGAAATAGTAGAGAATATCTAAAACATTTCGACGGACTCGAGAGGATAATCCCTACAACATATCCTTCGGTTTATACTTGGGTATAAGATTAACGATAACTAAGTCCTTACTTATTCATAATAATATATTTCAATATTTTCACTTTTTTCACACTTTTCTAACACACATCGAATAAGCTTTTGCCCTCATAGCGAGAATAGGACATTTCAAGATAATCCCCTACCTTACTCCAATCATAAGGCACTATAAAACCGACCGTCGTGAGCTTTTGGTCATCATAGTGGAATAGGACATACGTGGTACACCCTACCTCACCCAAATCATAAACCGACTTCCGACACACACAATTACAATTATGTTTACTTAGAGATTTCGTTTGGCGGTGGAAAAGATTATTTTCTAGTAGCACGTACCACCGAGCATAACACCTCAAGTAAACAATTTATTACTATTGCAAAGACTTAATCACGTTTCACTTATCACATTCAAACTTACGGATATTCACGGTATGTCATACTTTAATCCTAGAATACAAACTACTAAACTTTTCAAGAATTGTACATAAGCAAAGAAACATGCTATAATCATCAAAAATCTCCAACTAAAATGGGGTAGGCTTTCAACATTTAGCTCATCATTTACTATGGCATGTGAAAAAGAGTGTCGGGTGAAACAACTAAAATTACTAAATATACGCAAAATATAGCAAAAATGATATAAACTCAAGCAAAGATATGCCTTTGTCTACTCGGGATATAACAAAAAATATGAAAATTAAGCACTTTTCATAGAAATACTAAAAATATGAGCAAACGAAAGTAGACACATAAATCATCTATCCCTTCCCCCACACTTAGATTGCAACTTGTCCTCAAGTTATACAGAAATAATAAATTAGAGAATTTAGCTGATTGGATGCTGGCAATTCTGGAGGAACCAACAAGAACCAAAATTGCTTGCATAGCTCGGTAGACTGTGGAGCATCACAGGTAAACTGAATTCATCGTGAAAGTGCACAATAGCTATCAAAAATATCCTGCAGACTTGATCAGTGCAAAAAGAGTCTACGGGGAAAAAGAAAAGATTACATATATAAAGCACATGGAAAAGGAGATATAGAGATATTTCAAATTTAAGCTCATATAAAGATGGAATACATATACATGGAACATTACACAACAGTAGGCTAGGTGCAACTACATGAAAATATACTACAATGCAGCCTACATGATATGCAATCCTAAAAATAAAATAAAAAAAAATAAATTCGACAGGCTCAGGCTGAGCGAGTTTGGAGGACAACCCTACAGTGACTACGGCCTATGCAGAAACTAAAAATAAAGAAAACGAGGTAGTATTACGGAAACCGACAGTTAACTACGCTCAAGAAAAATAAAAGAAAAATAGAAAAACAATGCAACTAGATGACATGCAACTAAATGATATGCATCTAAATGATATGCAAAAATAAAAGAAAATAAAAGAAAGAAAACTAGCCCACTCATTTGCAACATGACATGTATATAATAAACGTCTACCAAATAATGACAGGTTACGATAAACGACAGTGCTGTTCATTACATGCAATGTAGACGCGCTTTAAGACTCATTGAAGGTGATAGCATTATGGAAACCAACAGTTAGCTATACTAAACAGATATAACTCATATGGCCTGGACGTAGCATACGGAAAACCGACAGTAGCTACCCATATGAACTACAAAAACAACAAGGAAGCACATAAGTCTCAAAGCTTAAAAGATTCATCACGGCGGTATGTAGCATACGGAAACCGACATTAGCTACTAAATAACAATAAGACCGCTTATAGCGTACGAGAACCGACGGTGACTATAACTTGCATGGATGAATCATGCATATAAAAATTAATCAATTATTTAACATGGATCGGTAGATGGAAAGATGTAAACATGCAAGTTCAGATCATCTACGTAAAAACAATTAGCCACAGACGCTCAAATTAAAGTATCCATATCAAATAAAGCATTAAAAATCAAATTGAGAAGAAATCTGGAACCTGGACCGGCGTTCACTAATTCAAACGGGCGTTTAAAACTTATGCAGGCCGGACGGGCGTTTAGATATATGGACGTCCGTCTGGTTCTTGAAAACAGAACAGAGCTGATACGTTTTGGAACGGACGAGCATCCAACAAACCAGACGCTCGTTTACCTGCATGTTAGGGACTGGACGGGCGTTCACTTACCTGAACGCTCGTCCAAACAACGACTTTGCAACAAAATGCAAAAAAAACACGAAACCCTAACTAATCATCATCAAACACACATACAACAAACGCCACATATAAATTTTAGCACGGAGCAGACAAGGTTAAGATTAGATTATACTTCACGTTTCACGAATCGAGTAAAAAACTTTTTGCACATTCTTAACCCAACGGTCATCGAAACATGGCAAAAATAAAAACTCTCGATTTGTTAAACGCTACTTTTATTGAAATAAAATAAAAACAAATAAAACGTAACAAAATAGAAAAATTAACAAAAGAAGATTCAACAAAACACCGATTCCCCGGCAACGGCGCCACTTTTGTTGGAAGGATTTTGCATCATTAAACAAAAGAAAATTTATAAACCCTAACTACCATGCAAAACTAACTCCTAACCGGCCGAATACCGGGTAATTGATAGTAGAGCGAAGTGAGTAAGGGGTCGATCCACAAGGAAATTGGGATGTTGAATCTAATTTCACTAATTCCTTTCAATTGTTACTTAGGAAAAACGAATAAACGAAAGAACAAATAAAATAAACGAAAGAGCAATTAAAATAAATCTAACCTACGAAATAAAATAACACAACCTAAACTAAACTAAAGATACATGGGATCAAACAAAGTGCACAAACCAAGTGATTTCAATCCTAGTTCATCTCATGATTTTAATTCAAATTGTGGTTTCACCTTTACACGAGATACAAATCCCTAATTCCTTAGTGAATTTAATCTCAAGCTATGGATTCCTAATTCCTTAGTGAGTCCAATTTATCAATCTCTCATCTTCCGAATGTTGAGATCGATTTACCAAACAAAACTCGGTGTAGATTCGGGTTAACTCTCGTATTTTAGAATCTAACAACCTAGATAATTAACCAATTAATTTGTCACATAATTAATGATTAAAGATCCTATCTTTCTATGGTGATCTAGTCTACGCAACTTCCGTATGTTGTAAACGTATCAATAGCAAACGATCTCTCGATCTAATTCACATCATAGCATCAAAATCATAGAACGATACAAAATAAATCAAAGATCATAAAAACGAACAAGGAATGAATAAATTAAATAAATAAACTCACGTAGTTTGGTACATGATTGAATCCATGAATCGAAAACGGAAGAAAAACGACATCCTAATCTAACCCGGATCACCCGAGCACAAGGCTCGGGTGACCGGCCTTGAAAGCCAAGTTGGCCGCCGCTTTGCTTTGTGAATAATGCGGCTGAATGTAAATAATGAATTAGGGATTAGGGTATTGCATGCGCATATATATATATATATATATATATATATATATATATATATATAAATAGTATAAGGCGGCTGCGGGGATTTATGTATGTCGGCCGAATATTATGGATTTATTGGAATAAAACTTCTAAAATTCATATCTTGAGTTGTAGACCTCCAAAAATTATGATCCGAATGTCATAAAAAAGCTCTCGGAAAACTCTACAACTTTCATTAAGGACTCTTCTTCGAAAAACGTCTTTTTGATTAGCCCGTCGTATTACGAGTCGTTTTCGGGATTTTCCCAAGCTTTATTTCATCTTCATCCTCTTGTATCTCTTTCTTTCCACTTTAATCTTCAATCAAACATCATTTAGACCTCTTCCATTCCACATTTGTGCACCTAAAAGATGACAAAACCGAGCAAAACGTAAAACCATACAAAATAGATAATAAAACCACGATATTTACTCGATTTTGCATTTTAACTATTCAAAACGTCATTTGCTCAATTAATCGATTATAAGCTCGAATTCTACGAAAAACATCCATATATGGGGAATATTGATATAAAATATATCCTTATAAAACATAAAATTGACCCTTAACAACTCCCCCACACTTAAACTTTTGCTCGTCCCGAGCAAAACAAAACAAAGTCAAGCTCGAGACAAATAAACATCCATACAAATATGAAGTATATTCAATAACTTAGAAGTTCACCCGTGTAGTGTGTGCATAGCCATAATAAACTTCCACTAAGTTCCACAATTTGAAAGTTATTCAAACCAAAACTAGCCCGGTTTCCCATCTAAGTTAGAAATATTCAAAAATTATAACGAGGCACTTTACAAAACATACATATCCCAAAAAGAAATAGTAGAGAATATCTAAAACATTTCGACGGACTCGGAGGATAATCCCTACAACATATCCTTCGGTTTATACTTGGGTATAAGATTAACGATAACTAAGTCCTTACTTATTCATAATAATATATTTCAATATTTTCACTTTTTCACACTTTTCTAACACACATCGAATAAGCTTTTGCCCTCATAGCGAGAATAGGACATTTCAAGATAATCCCCTACCTTACTCCAATCATAAGGCGGCTATAAACCGACCGTCGTGAGCTTTTGGTCATCATAGTGGAATAGGACATACGTGGTACACCCTACCTCACCCAAATCATAAACCGGCTTCCGACACACACAATTACAATTATGTTTACTTAGAGATTTACGGTTGCAATGGAAAAGATTATTTTCTAGTAGCACGGACCACGAGCATAACACCTCAAGTAAACAATTTATTACTATTGCAAAGACTTAATCACGTTTCACTTATCACATTCAAACTTACAGATATTCACAGTATGTCATACTTTAATCCTAGAATACAAACTACTAAACTTTTCAAGAATTGTACATAATCAAAGAAACATGCTATAATCATCAAAAATCTCCAACTAAAATGGGGTAGGCTTTCAACATTTAGCTCATCATTTACTATGGCATGTGAAAAAGAGTGTCGGGTGAAACAACTAAAATTACTAAATATACAAAATATAGCAAAAATGATATAAACTCAAGCAAAGATATGCCTTTGTCTACTCGGGATATAACAAAAAATATGAAAATTAAGCACTTTTCATAGAAATACTAAAAATATGAGCAAACGAAAGTAGACACATAAATCATCTATCCCTTCCCCCACACTTAGATTGCAACTTGTCCTCAAGTTATACAGAAATAATAAATTAGAGAATTTAGCTGATTGGATGCTGGCAATTCTGGAGGAACCAACAAGAACCAGGATTGCTTGCATAGCTCAGTAGACTGTGGAGCATCACAGGTAAACTGAATTCATCGTGAAAGTGCACAATAGCTATCAAAAATATCCTGCAGACTGGATCAGTGCAAAAAGAGTCTACGGGGAAAAAGAAAAGATTACATATATAAAGCACATGGAAAAGGAGATATAGAGATATTTCAAATTTAAGCTCATATAAAGATGGAATACATATACATGGAACATTACACAACGTCGTAGGCAAGGTGCAACTACATGAAAATATACTACAATGCAACTACATGATATGCAATCCTAAAAATAAAATAAAAAAAAAAAAATCGACGACAAAGCTCGGCCGAGCGAGTTTGGAGGACAACCTACAGGTGACTACGGCCTATGCGAAACTAAAAATAAAGAAAACGAGGTAGTATTACGGAAACCGACGATTAACTACGCTCAAGAAAAATAAAAGAAAAATAGAAAAACAATGCAACTAGATGACATGCAACTAAATGATATGCATCTGAATGATATGCAAAAATAAAAGAAAATAAAAGAAAGAAAACTAGCCCACTCATTTGCAACATGACATGTATATAATAAACGTCTACCAAATAATGACAGGTTACGATAAACGACAGTGCTGTTCATTACATGCAATGTAGACGCGCTTTAAGACTCATTGAAGGTGATAGCATTATGGAAACCAACGAGTTAGCTATACTACACAGATATAACTCATATGGCCTGGACGTAGCATACGGAAAACCGACGAGTAGCTACCCATATGAACTACAAAAACAACAAGGAAGCACATAAGTCTCAAAGCTTAAAAGATTCATCACAGCGGTATGTAGCATACGGAAACCGACATTAGCTACTAAATAACAATAAGACCAGTTATAGCGTACGAGAACCGACAGTGACTATAACTTGCATAGATGAATCATGCATATAAAAATTAATCAGTTATTTAACATGGATCGGTAGATGGAAAGATGTAAACATGCAAGTTCAGATCATCTACGTAAAAACAATTAGCCACAGACGCTCAAATTAAAGTATCCATATCAAATAAAGCATTAAAAATCAAATTGAGAAGAAATGCGGAACCCGGACCGGCGTTCACTAATTCAAACGGGCGTTTAAAACTTATGCGGGCCGGACGGGCGTTTAGATATATGGACGTCCGTCGGTTCTTGAAAACGAACGGCGATACGTTTTGGAACGGACGAGCATCCAACAAACCGACGCTCGTTTACCTGCATGTTAGGGACTGGACGGGCGTTCACTTACCTGAACGCTCGTCCAAACAACGACTTTGCAACAGAAACGCAAAAAAAAACACAGCAAACCCTAACTAATCATCATCAACACACATACAACACCGCATATAAATTTTAGCACGAGCACACAAGGTTAAGATTAGATTATACTTCACGTTTCACGAATCGAGTAAAAAACTTTTTGCACATTCTTAACCCAACGGTCATCGAAACATGGCAAAAATAAAAACTCTCGATTTGTTAAACGCTACTTTTATTGAAATAAAATAAAAACAAATAAAACGTAACAAAATAGAAAAATTAACAAAAGAAGATTCAACAAAACACCGATTCCCCGGCAACGGCGCCACTTTTGTTGGAAGGATTTTGCATCATTAAACAAAAGAAAATTTATAAACCCTAACTACCATGCAAAACTAACTCCTAACCGGCCGAATACCGGGTAATTGATAGTAGAGCGAAGTGAGTAAGGGGTCGATCCACGGGAATTGGGATGTTGAATCTAATTTCACTAATTCCTTTCAATTGTTACTTAGGAAAAACGAATAAACGAAAGAACAAATAAAATAAACGAAAGAGCAATTAAAATAAATCTAACCTACGAAATAAAATAACACAACCTAAACTAAACTAAAGATACATGGGATCAAACAGTGCACAAACCAAGTGATTTCAATCCTAGTTCATCTCATGATTTTAATTCAAATTGTGGTTTCACCTTTACACGAGATACAAATCCCTAATTCCTTAGTGGATTTAATCTCAAGCTATGGATTCCTAATTCCTTAGTGAGTCCAATTTATCAATCTCTCATCTTCCGAATGTTGAGATCGATTTACCAAACAAAACTCGGTGTAGATTCAGGTTAACTCTCGTATTTTAGAATCTAACAACCTAGATAATTAACCAATTAATTTGTCACATAATTAATGATTAAAGATCCTATCTTTCTATGGTGATCTAGTCTACGCAACTTCCGTATGTTGTAAACGTATCAATAGCAAACTGATCTCTCGATCTAATTCACATCATAGCATCAAAATCATAGAACGATACAAAATAAATCAAAGATCATGAAAACGAACAAGGAATGAATAAATTAAATAAATAAACTCACGTAGTTTGGTACATGATTGAATCCATGAATCGAAAACGGAAGAAAAACGACATCCTAATCTAACCCGGATCACCCGAGCACAAGGCTCGGGTGACCGGCCTTGAAAGCCAAGTTGGCCGCTGCTTTGCTGTGATATGCGGCTGAATGTAAATAATGAATTATGGGATTAGGGTATTGCATGCGCATATATATATATATATATATATATATATATATATATATAAATAGTATAAGGCGGCTGCGGCTGAAATTAAATCCTTATTTAACTAGGATTTATGTATGTCGGCTGAATATTATGGATTTAGGAATGAAACTTCTAAAATTCATATCTTGAGTTGTAGACCTCCAAAAATTATGATCCGAATGTCATAAAAAAAGCTCTCGGAAAACTCTACAACTTTCATTAAGGACTCTTCTTCAGAAAACGTCTTTTTGATTAGCCCGTCGTATTACGAGTCGTTTTCGGGATTTTCCCAAGCTTTATTTCATCTTCATCCTCTTGTATCTCTTTCTTTCCACTTTAATCTTCAATCAAACATCATTTAGACCTCTTCCATTCCACATTTGTGCACCTAAAAGATGACAAAACCGAGCAAAACGTAAAACCATACAAAATAGATAATAAAACCACGATATTTACTCGATTTTGCATTTTAACTATTCAAAACGTCATTTGCTCAATTAATCGATTATAAGCTCGAATTCTACGAAAATCCTAAGAATATGGGGAATATTGACATAAAATATATCCTTATAAAACGTATAAAATCACCCTTAACAACTCCCCCACACTTAAACCTTGCTCGTCCCGAGCAAAACAAAACAAAGTCAAGCTCGAGACAAATAAACATCCATACAAATATGAAGTATATTCAATAACTTAGAAGTTCACCCGTGTAGTGTGTGCATAGCCATAATAAACTTCCACTAAGTTCCACAATTTGAAAGTTATTCAAACCAAAACTAGCCCGGTTTCCCATCTAAGTTAGAAATATTCAAAAATTATAACAGGCACTTTACAAAACATACATATCCCAAAAAGAAATAGTAGAGAATATCTAAAACATTTCGACGGACTCGAGAGGATAATCCCTACAACATATCCTTCGGTTTATACTTGGGTATAAGATTAACGATAACTAAGTCCTTACTTATTCATAATAATATATTTCAATATTTTCACTTTTTTCACACTTTTCTAACACACATCGAATAAGTTTTTGCCCTCATAGCGAGAATAGGACATTTCAAGATAATCCCCTACCTTACTCCAATCATAAGGCGGCTATAAACCGACCGTCGTGAGCTTTTGGTCATCATAGTGGAATAGGACATACGTGGTACACCCTACCTCACCCAAATCATAAACCAAATTCCGACACACACAATTACAATTATGTTTACTTAGAGATTTACGGGGCGGTGGAAAAGATTATTTTCTAGTAGCACGGACCACCGAGCATAACACCTCAAGTAAACAATTTATTACTATTGCAAAGACTTAATCACGTTTCACTTATCACATTCAAACTTACAGATATTCACAGTATGTCATACTTTAATCCTAGAATACAAACTACTAAACTTTTCAAGAATTGTACATAATCAAAGAAACATGCTATAATCATCAAAAATCTCCAACTAAAATGGGGTAGGCTTTCAACATTTAGCTCATCATTTACTATGGCATGTGAAAAAGAGTGTCGGGTGAAACAACTAAAATTACTAAATATACGAATATAGCAAAAATGATATAAACTCAAGCAAAGATATGCCTTTGTCTACTCGGGATATAACAAAAAATATGAAAATTAAGCACTTTTCATAGAAATACTAAAAATATGAGCAAACGAAAGTAGACACATAAACCATCTATCCCTTCCCCCACACTTAGATTGCAACTTGTCCTCAAGTTGTGCAGAAATAATAAATTAGAGAATTTAGGCGATTGGATGCGGCAATTCTGGAGGAACCAACAAGAACCGGGATTGCTTGCATAGCTCGATGAGGCGTGGAGCATCACGGGTAAACCGAATTCATCGTGAAAGTGCACAATAGCTATCAAAAATATCCCGTACCGGATCGGTGCAAAAAGAGTCTACGGGGAAAAAGAAAAGATTACATATATAAAGCACATGGAAAAGGAGATATAGAGATATTTCAAATTTAAGCTCATATAAAGATGGAATACATATACATGGAACATTACACAACAGTAGGCAAGGTGCAACTACATGAAAATATACTACAATGCAGCCTACATGATATGCAATCCTAAAAATAAAATAAAAAAAAAAAAATCGACGGCTCGGGCGAGCGAGTTTGGAGGACAACCCTACGGTGACTACGGCCTATGCGAGAAACTAAAAATAAAGAAAACGAGGTAGTATTACGGAAACCGACAGTTAACTACGCTCAAGAAAAATAAAAGAAAAATAGAAAAACAATGCAACTAGATGACATGCAACTAAATGATATGCATCTAAATGATATGCAAAAATAAAAGAAAATAAAAGAAAGAAAACTAGCCCACTCATTTGCAACATGACATGTATATAATAAACGTCTACCAAATAATGACAGGTTACGATAAACGACAGTGCTGTTCATTACATGCAATGTAGACGCGCTTTAAGACTCATTGAAGGTGATAGCATTATGGAAACCAACAGTTAGCTATACTACACGAGATATAACTCATATGGCCCGGACGTAGCATACGGAAAACCGACGATAGCTACCCATATGAACTACAAAAACAACAAGGAAGCACATAAGTCTCAAAGCTTAAAAGATTCATCACGGCGGTATGTAGCATACGGAAACCGACATTAGCTACTAAATAACAATAAGACCAGTTATAGCGTACGAGAACCGACAGTGACTATAACTTGCATAGATGAATCATGCATATAAAAATTAATCAGTTATTTAACATGGATCGGTAGATGGAAAGATGTAAACATGCAAGTTCAGATCATCTACGTAAAAACAATTAGCCACAGACGCTCAAATTAAAGTATCCATATCAAATAAAGCATTAAAAATCAAATTGAGAAGAAATCTGGAACCTGGACCGGCGTTCACTAATTCAAACGGGCGTTTAAAACTTATGCAGGCCGGACGGGCGTTTAGATATATGGACGTCCGTCTGGTTCTTGAAAACAGAACGGGCGATACGTTTTGGAACGGACGAGCATCCAACAAACCGGACGCTCGTTTACCCGCATGTTAGGGGACGGACGGGCGTTCACTTACCCGAACGCTCGTCCAAACAACGACTTTGCAACGAAACGCAAAAAAAAACACGAAACCCTAACTAATCATCATCAACACACATACAACGGCCGCATATAAATTTTAGCACAGAGCACACAAGGTTAAGATTAGATTATACTTCACGTTTCACGAATCGAGTAAAAAACTTTTTGCACATTCTTAACCCAACGGTCATCGAAACATGGCAAAAATAAAAACTCTCGATTTGTTAAACGCTACTTTTATTGAAATAAAATAAAAACAAATAAAACGTAACAAAATAGAAAAATTAACAAAAGAAGATTCAACAAAACACCGATTCCCCGGCAACGGCGCCACTTTTGTTGGAAGGATTTTGCATCATTAAACAAAAGAAAATTTATAAACCCTAACTACCATGCAAAACTAACTCCTAACCGGCCGAATACCGGGTAATTGATAGTAGAGCGAAGTGAGTAAGGGGTCGATCCACAGGGAATTGGGATGTTGAATCTAATTTCACTAATTCCTTTCAATTGTTACTTAGGAAAAACGAATAAACGAAAGAACAAATAAAATAAACGAAAGAGCAATTAAAATAAATCTAACCTACGAAATAAAATAACACAACCTAAACTAAACTAAAGATACATGGGATCAAACGATTGCACAAACCAAGTGATTTCAATCCTAGTTCATCTCATGATTTTAATTCAAATTGTGGTTTCACCTTTACACGAGATACAAATCCCTAATTCCTTAGTGGATTTAATCTCAAGCTATGGATTCCTAATTCCTTAGTGAGTCCAATTTATCAATCTCTCATCTTCCGAATGTTGAGATCGATTTACCAAACAAAACTCGGTGTAGATTCAGGTTAACTCTCGTATTTTAGAATCTAACAACCTAGATAATTAACCAATTAATTTGTCACATAATTAATGATTAAAGATCCTATCTTTCTATGGTGATCTAGTCTACGCAACTTCCGTATGTTGTAAACGTATCAATAGCAAACGATCTCTCGATCTAATTCACATCATAGCATCAAAATCATAGAACGATACAAAATAAATCAAAGATCATGAAAACGAACAAGGAATGAATAAATTAAATAAATAAACTCACGTAGTTTGGTACATGATTGAATCCATGAATCGAAAACGGAAGAAAAACGACATCCTAATCTAACCCGGATCACCCGAGCACAAGGCTCGGGTGACCGGCCTTGAAAGCCAAGTTGGCCGCCGCTTTGCTTTCTTTGTGATATGCGGCTGAATGTAAATAATGAATTATGGGATTAGGGTATTGCATGCGCATATATATATATATATATATATATATATATATAAATAGTATAAGGCGGTCATTTGCGGCTGAAATTAAATCCTTATTTAATTAGGATTTATGTATGTCGGTGAATATTATGGATTTAGGAATGAAACTTCTAAAATTCATATCTTGAGTTGTAGACCTCCAAAAATTATGATCCGAATGTCATAAAAAAGCTCTCGGAAAACTCTACAACTTTCATTAAAGACTCTTCTTCGAAAAACGCCTTTTTGATTAGCCCGTCGTATTACGAGTCGTTTTCGGGATTTTCCCAAGCTTTATTTCATCTTCATCCTCTTGTATCTCTTTCTTTCCACTTTAATCTTCAATCAAACATCATTTAGACCTCTTCCATTCCACATTTGTGCACCTAAAAGATGACAAAACCGAGCAAAACGTAAAACCATACAAAATAGATAATAAAACCACGATATTTACTCGATTTTGCATTTTAACTATTCAAAACATCATTTGCTCAATTAATCGATTATAAGCTCGAATTCTACGAAAATCCTAAGAATATGGGGAATATTGACATAAAATATATCCTTATAAAACGTATAAAATCACCCTTAACACCCTTGGGTTGTAGCTTGCTCTTCTTTGTATTATGGGCTCTAGTCGCTGGCGGACTTAATGGCCTGAGGGATTTGTGGCCCGGCCCATAGCCTCTCTTCACGTCGCATAAGACGTTTAGAAGGCCCATGGCGGGGTTGTGGGTCCACGGTTCCAGTTTGGCTTGTATGTATGCGGACTGAAGTGGCCGATAGCCTTGTCCATTATTTTGGCTGCCGGACGGACCCGAATAAAGGTCAGCGGGCCTAATTTACGGTTCAAAAATATCAGTTAAGATGTCAATAATTAAGTCCAGATGAATAAAAAACAAAGTACAAAGCAATATTCAACATCATATAATACCAACAACATTACAAGAACTCTATAAATATTCTATAAAATTACTTAAAGTATCTATGAAAATGATACATGGCTTATCATATTATGTGTTATGGTTGTTATACATTGGTTTATTTATATAAGTATGTTCACGAACATAATCGAACGTTCACGAGTTTGCTCGATTTCGTTTGTTTAGGAAACAAGCTTATAATATTGTTCATGCGTGGTTCATCAAGTTTAACAAACAAATGATCACAAATATTGACAAATCAAACACGAGTTCATTCATGAGATGCTCTATTTGTTTAACCGCACTAATTGCTCGACAAGTCGATTTCTATAGTTGCTTGTGTTTGATAATTGCTTGTGTTTGATAATGCCATAGTGGTTGGTCAAAAAAATACCGCTTTTACATTGACCGTCATTTCGTGCGTCATATTGCAAAAAAAAAAATCCTCAATTTTGAAAAGGCGGGTTCTATTAGCATGACGGACTATTTCTAGGCTATACAATCCTTACCGGCAGTGTACCGGGTCAAATTGTAGTGCTAGTATGGTGAGTCAGGTGTCGAATCCTCAGGGAAACGTGTGGTAATTCAGAGTGTGGTTAAACACCAAGAAGCTGTTATTAACTCAATCTAAGTCGCAGTTTTTCCTTTTCCTTTTTAATAACCGTAAAACAGTAAATAAAACTAAAACAGATATATATAGATATAAATATATATAGGTACCAATACAATATATATGATATAATTACTAGTAATATTATTAGAAACTAGCCAAGAATATGTCACTGAATCAGTATCTCTTTTTAGTAGAAATATATGTGCTTGATCTTTCCTTAATTTAAGGTTAATTAATTATATATAAACCGGTGTACTCCTAAGCTAGACATCTTCTCCTCACACGAGCGTATGAAATTGTCATACGTCAAAAATCCTCTGTCCAATGTCATCATCAAGCTCGGGAACTCCGTTTTGTCATATGGCCGGTATTTTGAGTATTTCTCAATTAAACAGGTGATTTTAACGTGATAATATCTTGAGTCCAATTTTCAATAAGATTTGTTTTTCTAGGACAAATCTGCCCCCGGGTAGGAAATAGGATTCCGTTTGTCAGGTGGCCATTTTTACCCTCCGGTCTTTCTATTCATGATCGCGTATCCTAACTTCTCTGGTCAGTTCATCATTAGGTTACGATTCTTGTTAAATCGAGTAGCTAATTCAATTTTAACTTTTCATTAAGCGCAAATAGAAAGAAGTTCATTATAATCGATTTTAATTCAATTTTAACATAGTCATCATCTATTTCCCTAAAAAGATAAAACTAATTCAATTTCATATCTTGGCTAGATATAGAGTTAGCCTAATATCATTATAACTAATATATAGATACTAATATAAATACACAAACATAAATACATTAAAAAGTTACCAGATTACAATTGTAGCGTCAGAGCCGTATTCTCCGGAAATAACAACTCCTTTAGCAACAACGAGCCTTGATAATCCTTCTAAGTATTACACGAGACTTATACTACATTATTATTTCGGCGAGAATGCCTTTTACGGTATTTACATAACTAGAAACTAGATTAAGATAATATATATATATATATATATATATATATATATATATATATAGAAGTGATATATATATATTGGTACACCTCCCAACGGCTGCATATGAGCCGTATTTATAGGCCAGGGTAGTAGGCCGGCGCGGGCCGGTCAAACAGTGTATATTCTTTGGTGTCAGAGCCCATATGCTGTTTGCAGAGAGATTCCGGCTCGGGCCGGTCTTCTTCGGTTCGGGCCGGACTTTGAGAAATATCTGTCTTCGGTTTTCTACTGTTTCGATCTTAATTCTTCAGTTTTTCATCATACGTACCACAAACGAAACGAGTCAAAAACACGAGCCACAGTAATTCTGACCACAAAAACTATAAGTTTTACTAAAATTATAACGATAATATCTATTTATAACGATTTGGATTTTTATGAGTTTTTAGATATATTTTTATAGAATTTATACGATATTATCGTAAATACGATATAAAAAGTCATATAATATAGTTATATTTTTATCATACATCAACTACTCCCCACTTAGCTTTTGATCGTCCTCGAGCAAAATAAGCGATAATATATAAAATGCTATAATGCAAATAATATAGTTCTTCTAGACTAAATTTCTAACTTAGTAACGTATGCTGTCAATATTATAATTATATTAATTTTATCTATCTAAGATTATTAAAAAGATAAAAAGTGTGTATAACTTAATAAATTAGCTATAAAATATTATCTAAATGAAATTCTACATGAATTACTTAATAAATATAAAATAAAATACTTAGAATAACTTTGTGATCGCCACTATATGAAATTTCGGAATCAAGGACTAAGTCAAGTAGTTGGCAAAATGGCTTGTAACGTTCAGGCTCAGGGCGTTTGGCTAATCGAAAGGATAACAAAGGAAAATCAAAAGAAATAAAAGCAAGCCGTATGTACGTACACCTTCAACTTTTGATCAAAAATATCTTGATCAGTAACATCCTGACACTGTTTTCAAAATTTAATTCTAATAACCATATTTTTTCTTTTTCTTTTTCTTTTTTTTTATTTTTAAACAAACATATCCGAACTCATTGCCAGAATCGACTATCTTTCAAGCGTCATGAGGTGAGAACGAATACATCAGCACCTAACTATTCCAACTTTTTCTTTTTCTAGAGAATAACAATATTTTATAAAAGATTGCCTTCCGAATAATATTTATTCCAATCTCAGCATATACCATTATTGAATTTTGATGTCGTCACCGCTTTCCATAAGAATATACTAAACTTGCGGGATTTCAAGGAAATGTAGACCATTTTAAGTTAAGGGTCGGTTATATCTAGTTAATCATAATAGCTAATTTCGAGTGACGTCTTGATCACTCTACAAGGCTAAGGTGGGGACAAAAATTGGAAATTACGTCCGGGTAGGCTTATTTGGCCATAGTTAGTCAAAGTAATGCCAAAAATCTCATCATTCCTAATCCGATTTCAAATTCATATTTGTCTTGAAAAGAAAATCATCCTAAAATTTTATTATAATTATAAGTAACTTTTGTCTAATTTCAAAAAAATAATATTTCATACTATTTATCTAGGTATGCATACTTAAAATCTTGATAAAAATCTAAATTAGATATAAATAATATAGAAATAATATATCGAGATTACTTTACTTAGTTAAAAAAATTTATTCTATCCAAATATACTATCCATATTATAATAATTATATATTATTTCGTTTATTTTCTTAAGAATAATTAAACTAAGTGTTTAAGTATTTGATATATTAAATTCAATTTATTTACTAACCAATCTTTACTCCCCACTTACGAACTGGCATCGTCCCGATGTCCAATGAGTAGTAAATATTTTGTTTAGAAAATAAAATGAATTTTATAACAGTTAAATATCTTACGTGTCATATAGACGAGCGTTTATATAATATAGCATAAAGCCAAAACATAGTAAAATTTCTTACGTGTCATATATAATAATGAATTATGGGATTAGGGTTTTCATCTGTCGCTCTTTCTCGGACCCTAGCCAAATGAGTACAAATTCGGGATATCAACCATGCAAAAGGCATTGGCTGACGGTTTGGTCGTCTCCCAAAGGCAAAACTCACAGCAGCCTTTTGAATTAAGACTCCCCAATCTATAACAGCTCCACAAACGATGGCATATAACAACAACATTTCATCATCACTGATCTCTGAAAAATCAGCAGTAGGGTATACTCGGGAATTGATGAAACGTTTCCACGTTCTAAGATGGGGAAGTAAGGCAGCGGTGGAAATATCGTGACTATTATTATACTGTGAGAATATGACTTGGTAAGATTCCTCCCGTTTGTTAATGAATCCAGCAGCAGTATCAAGTCTCCAATGATACTCAAAATGACTAGTAGGTGACGTTTGGATTTGGTGGTATATGAAAAACACTATTTATGATAATAGATGTGAAAGGAACAACAACACCTCTAACCGTAATGTACTGTGTTGCTCCGACCGTGGTAGCTTCTGACAACATAGAATAAAATTCTCTAACCAACGTAACGTTAACACTTCCTCTTGGCATACGACAAAAATGTTCCCACCCATCACCTTGCATCCGTATGAACGCCCAATGATCCACTTTCCGAAAATTTAAACCCTTTTCAATCAGTATCGGTGACTGATTGAAATTACTGATAAAAGGATTTGGAGTTGAGTTATTCATATAATTATAAGGTATTGGGTGAAAAGTCGGATAATAATATTCGGGATTTGGAAGCATAGAATTTGGGGTATGAGGAGGAGAGTAACTATTAACGGACGAATGATCAGACATTTTATACGGTTTTTATAAGAAAACGAGAAGCTTTATTCAGTGAATTAACATTTGAGGAATGATGCCTCTGTTTCCATTTATAGAAATGGTAGAATCAGATAGGAAACAACCTGAAGAAGGTTGGCAGTACACCAGACCGGCTCGGGCCGGGTCAGTACCGGCGCGGGCCGGTGCTACAGTGCCCGATCAGAGATTTTTTTATTTCAGGATGTTCCATCAGGTTCTTTCAGTGTGTAGATATGCATTTTTATCTAAAACGTGGGAGAAAAAGTCTAATAAAATAGAAACAACGAAAAAAACGTAAAACTACGAAGTGCACTAACCACAGAGTGCATCAAACAGTCTAAAACAAAAAATCAAACCATAGTATATCGTCCTACATCAAGGCAAATGTAAAAGATAATAAAAGTCAATCATACGGGTTGTAATCGACAGTATCGTCAAAAGATGAATCATACTGCACTGACGATGATCCAAATAGTCTAGAAGTAAATTCAGCCCCTAGAGACTGAGTCGAACTGAAATCATAGTTGAACTGTTGGGGATCTGATGAAGTAGATGCTTGAAATGTAGCTTGAGTCTGCCTAGTCGTCATCGTCACTGAACCTTCCAATCCAAACGAACTGAGACCAGCTGTAACATCTGCAACTGAAGTGACTCCTCCCATGCCCATGGACATCTCTGCTGAACCTGTAAACATACCTCCCTGTCCTAGGGGTGACGGAGTATAATCCTGATAAATAACTGGAGGTGGAATATGTGGAATCCAACTAGGCAAAGTGAAAGGCTCAGACTGACACCGTGGGAATGTGTCAGGATAAGATGGGTTCATACTTCCGACATAATCTCTCAGACCTTGTTGACCAATCCTCAAATTTTCCTGCCACTCTCTATTCTTTTCAGCAGCTAAGGCTATGTTGGCATCAGTATGAGCACATGTGCTGAATGATATCTTGCATCATATACGATATCTGGCTATTATGGCTGCGGAGTGGGCATGTCTAGAAGATCTAGAAAACACTGGTGGTGGTCTAGTAGTAGGTGGTGGTGGCGGCTGCTGCTGGCGATTGGGATTATTGTAATTGATTGTACCAGCAGGCAAGGCAGTTAGTTTTTGACCAATAAGTGGAGCATAAGGTGACATAATCCTATCTGAGGGTAATTTTGGCACTTCAAGAAGATCACACAAGGCAGAAATAAGATTAGGGAACGGCAAACGTCCCCCTCGAGGTCTATTCTTAACAAAATCACATGCCTTGGTAAAGATTAGTTTCCCCAGATTTATTGGAATGTCATTAACCATAGCCCAGGCTAAAACAACATCTTCACGACCATAAGCACATAAATGAGCCGAAGGATTAACATTAAGTCCTATAAATTGCTTAATAGCCCTTATGTCTCTTATACAACGTCCATAAGGAAATCTATTATCTTTCCATACTTCTTGTGGAATCAAAGGCGACACTTTGAGCTTCATATGATTTAGCCGGTAGTCTACCGGGTTGGTCTAAATTCCAAACAGCATGATAATCATCCTTATCAAGTATCTCAGGTAAACCATACATAGTATTAATCATAACAGGATTGAAAGTGACATTAACCGTCCTAAGAGGGATATATTCCAGTTCTTCAAGAGTAGCCTTATCATAAGTAGACAAAACAGAATAGAACTCGGCTACCATTGTAACATTTATCTTATCAGTGCGTTCCATTGCAATTTCCATCCACTCCCTATCTTGAAATATTTTTCTCACTTCTTCTCCTAAACAGTCAAAATCAATACCATGTTCTAAAGTAACCCCGCACTTACTAAAATATCCATTATAGGCATTCTTAGCTTCACCACTAGTGGTTTTCTCAAAAGAAACGGCTTCTTAGAGTTCATTTAAGGGCCGCGGTTCATGAACCGGTACTACAACAGGGTTATCTGGCTTTCTTTTCTTAGAGGTTTTCCTAGATGATGAGGCCATCTACGATAATGGTATGACAAAATAACAACAAAAATCAACAACAAACAACAAAAACCAATAAGTACTTAGACCAAAATATTCAAAAATAAAATTTATAAAACAAAAAAGCTTAATAAAAATTGAAATGATTGATATATATATATATATATATATATATATATATATATATATATATATGTATATTGTTACCGTATAAAGCTAGAAAAAGTAGATAGTTGCCGGAATGTATGTTGGTCGCCGGAATGTGTTGAAAAGAGGAGCTTTGCTTGCAAAATCTATCCTTTTATGCCATGGTGATGATTTTATGAAGTGTAATGGAAGAGAAGATGATTAATTAAGTAGTTTGGGATAGAAAAATTGGTGAAAAGTGATGAAATTTTTGAAGAGGGGAAAAGGGGTGGGGCGGCTTTTGCTATTGAAAAAATGAAGAAGATGAAGATGATGGAATTGTGATTATTTAGGTTATAAAGCTAACGAATCGAACCGAACTCTTATCGACTCGAATCGTTAGTAATTACTCGATTCTTTTTCTTTTTCTTTTTTTTTAATTTAAATTATATCATAGAAATATTTTTATAAAAATCGTAAAATTATTTCATGACAAAGCTTAAAAAATATTTTTGGTATGATAATCCTTAATTATATCATATAAATCATATATATGATATAAAAATAAGTTTATCATAAAAATTTTATGAAATCTTTGAATTTTTTTTTTATTTTAAAATCTAATTCTACTCCTATCATTCTTAAATCTTCAAGATTTCTATAATAACGGTCCATCAACCTAATTTCTAGAAATGATGCGTTTGAATTCTCTCTTTGTTGTCCATCGGGATTTTCGGATAACCACCTAGTCGTTCCCATCTTAATTACCTTCAAACATTCATCATGGGATTTGGTTGTGCTGTCTCCACATTTTCCATTATGTTCACTTTTTCCACAGATTCTACATCTCATTAGAAATCTTGCCCTTCTCTTTATAGCACTTCTCGATTTTCCATTACAAAGATCTCTTTCTCTGATTTCTCTTATCAGCACCTTATTTAAATTAAAAACTAAGGCTTTTATTCTAAAGGCAACATCTTTATCTAAACCTAATTTTAAAAGTAAAATAAAAACTTCTATTCTATCTATAAAAGGCATTCCAGTTCTTTAACGTCTATCCGGTAAAAGACGAAACTAATTAAATTGCATATTAAAAGGTGAATTAAAAAGATAGTACCCGTAATCGGCTGAGTTTAGAATTCCTGCTTCCTTAATCAGTTGGAGGGTCGTTAAGCAACAATATTTCTTCTGTTTTCGGTACCCCTTCAGTTTCCACAAAAAGCTTTACCCTGTGACCATTGGCTATGAAAGTTGTTTTTCCATCAGTTAGTTCTACAGCTCCAGACTTATAGACTTTAGTTATGTCATATGGACCTGTCCATCTTGATTTAAGTTTTCCTGGAAATAACTTTAAACGTGAATTGTATAAGAGTACTCGATCACCTACATGGAACTCACGACGATAGATTTTCTTGTCATGGAAAGCTTTCGTACGTTCCTTGTAGATTCGAGCATTTTCATAAGCATCGAGGCGAAATTCTTCTAGTTCATTTAACTGAAGTAATCTATGATCACCGACGACTTTTGGATCAAAGTTTAGAAATTTAACGACCCGAAAGCTCGGTGTTCTAATTCAAGCTGGGAGATGACAAGATTTACCAAAAACTAATTTATAAGGGGAACAACCAATTGGTGTTTTAAAGGTTGTTCGTATGCCCATAATGCATCATCTAGTCTTTACGCCCAATTTTTACGATTTGAGTCCACTTTGTTTTCTCCACGATCCTTTTGATTTCTCTATTAGACACCTCTACTGTCCACTAGTTTGCGGATGATAGGGTGTTCCAAGTTTATGAGTTACACCATACTTCTCAATTATCTTAGTAAATGGTCGGTTACAAAAGTGTGATCCTCTATCACTAATGATAGCCCTTGGAATGCCATATCTTGTAAATATATTCTTTTAAGGAACCTTAGCACAACCTTGGTATCATTAGTGGGAAGAGCTTCAGCTTCTACCCATTTCGAAACATAATCAACCATTACTAAAATAAATATTTTTCCAAAAGATATAGGGAAAGGTCCCATGAAATCTATGCCCCATACATCAAATAACTCACATTCTAAGATCGGTTGCATAGGCATTTCATGTTTTTTAGATATGTTTCCCCATTTTTGACATGATTCACAAGATTTTGCATATTTGTATGCATCTTTATATAGTGTAGGCCAATAAAAACCACATTGTAAAACTTTGAAAGCGGTTTTCCATCCTCCATGATGACCTCCTGCCTCACGATCATGGCAAAACGATAAAATACTTAAAATCTCATTATCAGGCACACATTTTCTGATTATCCCATCCGAACATTTACGGAAAAGGTCTGGTTCTTCCCAGTAATAAAATTTTAAGTCATAAAAGAACTTCTTTTTCTGCTGCCAAGTCCAGTGAGGCGGAATGTAATTACAGGTAAGGTAATTCACAATATTCCCAAACCATGGTGAATTTTCCTTTGATGGTTTTCTATTTTTTAATAATTGCATGGTTGAGGGAGTATCGATTCTAAAAAGTTGTTCATCTGGAAAGGAATCTCGTATTTTATTTCCTATTCCATTATCTTTCTCCATTCTACTTAGATGATCTGCCACTACATTTTCACTTCCTTTTTTATCCTTAATTTCAACATCAAATTCTTGAAGTAACAGAATCCATCTAAGAAGACGAGGTTTAGCATCTTTCTTAGTTAAAAGGTATTTCGTAGCCGAATGGTACGTATAAATTATAACCTTAGAACCAACAATATATGATCTAAACTTATCTAAGGCAAAAATTACAGCCAACAGTTCTTTTTCTGTAGTTGCATAATTTAGTTGAGCTGCATTTAACGTGTGAGATGCATAATAGATTGCTTTGAGTATTTTATTATAACTTTGACCTAAAACAGCTCCTACAGCTAAATCACTTGCATCACACATAATTTCAAACGGTAAATCCCAGTCTGGTGATACCGAAGCGGTGCGATAGTCAACTTTGCTTTTAGGGTCTTAAATGCTTCCATACATTTATCATCAAAATTAAATGGTACTTCCTTTTCAAGCAAATGTCTTAAAGGCTTTGCTATCTTCGAAAAGTCTGCAATAAATCTTCTATAAAATCCAACATGTCCAAGAAATCCTCTTAGAGTTCTTAAATTAACTGGTGGAGGTAACTTTTCAATTACTTCGACTTTAGCTTTGTCCACTTCAATACCTATTTCAGAGATTCTATGACCTAGAACAATTCCTTCTGATACCATCAAATGACATTTTTCCCAGTTTAGCACTAAGTTGGTATCTTCACAGCGTTGTAACACTCGTTCTAAGTGCGATAAACATTCATCGAAGGAATCTCCGTATACACTAAAGTTGTCCATAAAAATTTCTCGACCATGTCAGAAAATATAGTCATCATACATCTCTGAAATGTAGCTGGTGCATTACATAAGCCAAAGGGCATTCGTTTATAAGCAAAAGTTCCATAGGGACAAGTGAAAGTAGTTTTTTCTCTATCTCCTGCTGCAATGAATATTTGTAAGTATCCTGAATAGTCATCTAAGAAACAATAATACTTATGTCCACTTAATCGTTCCAACATTTGCACTATGAATGGAAGTGGATGATGATCTTTCTTAGTTTGATCATTCAGTTTTCGAAAATCAATACACATTCGATATCCTGTAATTTCCCTTGTCGGAATCCATTCATTTTTATCATTTTCCTTTACCGTGAAACCTCCTTTCTTTGGTACCACTTGAGTTGGACTCACCCATCCACTATCAGATATAGGAAAGATTATCCCCATTTCCAATAGCTTAATAACCTCTTTCTTAACAATAGTTTGCAAATTTGGGTTGAGGCGGCGTTGTGGCTGAATACAAGGTTTAGCTCCCTCATTTAGAATAATTTTATGAACGCATATCTCAGGGCTAATTCCTTGAATATCTGCCACTGTCCATCCAAATGCTTTCTTATGATTTCTTAACATTCTTAGTAATTGATCTTCTTGTTCATTTGTTAAGGTTGATGAAATAATAATCGGGAGTAGATTATTATTTTCCAGAAAAGCATACTTAAGATTTAAAGGAAGTGTTCTCAATTCCGGATTCCTGGGTGGATCTTCTATGCGAAGGTTTTAGAACTGGTCCTTCTAGTTCTAATTCCAAATACTTATGCCATGGATGCTTAGAAAACAATCCCTTATTAAGATAAAGGATTACTTCTTTCATTTCAGTATCATTTTCATCTTCTTTATAGATAGATAATGCCAAATATTCTTCTAGTCTATCTTCATAATCTTGTAATTTGACATCACAGATAGTAGATAATTTATCTATAAAAGAACATGATTCTGGTGATTTGTATGGATGATTCATAGCCTTAAAGATATTGAAAGCAACTTCGTCTTCATTAACTCTTAGTATTAGTTCTCCTTTTTGAACATCGATTAACGTTCTTCCCGTAGCTAGAAATGGACGACCTAGAATAAGTGGCGCCGAATATCCTTCTTCCATTTCCATAACCACGAAATCTCTTGGAAAGTAAAATTTGTCAATCTTAACCAATACGTCCTCGATGACTCCTTTAGGATGTTTAATCGATCTATCGCCATTTGCGAGTCATTTCGGTATTTGTAAGCTCTCCTATACCCAGTTTCTTATAATCCTCATAAGACATGAGATTAATACTTGCTCCAAGATCACATAGTACTCTTTTAAACAAAAATCCTCCAATTTCACAAGGAATTGTAAAACTACCAGGATCTTTCATTTTAGGTGGTAATTCATGCTGTAAAATTGTAGAACATTTTTCGTTGAGGCAAATTTTCTCATATTCTTCTAACTTTTTCTTGTTTGATAGAATATCTTTCAGAAACTTTCCATAGGTAGGCATATTGATTAATGCTTCTATAACAGGAATATTGACATGAATATGACGAAAAGTATCAAGGAAACGAGCATACTTCTTATCAATTTTTATCTTTTTAATTTGATCTTTAGGTGGGTAAGGTAAAGATTCCAAATCTATAACCTTTGGTTCTGAAGTTATTTTCTCTTTTCCTTTTTCCTTAAATATTTGAGGATCAACTGGTCGCCATGTTTCATTATCATACGATATTTTCTTTGAAACATCTTCTGTATCAATTTTTTCTTTTTCGGTTATTGGCAAATCTTCCTTCTTTTCTTCAATATTGTTTTCTCTAACATGTTCCTTAAATAAGGTTCTTAGGTTTTTATCCATTGGATCTTTTAGAATCCTAGGGATTTTAACCCATTCCTCATTCTTACTTTCAGGTTCAACATTACTATTCTGTCTTAAGAAATCTTCAATAATTTCTTCTTCCACATTAGTAAATTCAAGTTCGTCCTTTTCCTTTATAAAGTTACCATTTAAATCATTTTCTACTTCATTATTTCTGAATTTTCTACTTCAGTATTCCCACAGAGTGTTCTACTTCTGGTAACAACAGCGTTCACCTCTCTCGGGTTTCTTTCAGTATTACTTGGTAATCCTCCTGGAGGTCTACTATTTTTACGTTCTCCTTCTCTACTCAAGTTATCTTCCATATTTCGAATTGATGCTTCTATAGTTCTCATTCTGGTATCATGTCCACTCATGGATGTTTTCAACGTACTCATATCCTTAGTGACTGTACCTATAGAAGTCATCATTGTTTCCATATTTTGAGCTTGAGTAGACACTACACCCATCATATTTTCCATTATTTTCTCCCATTTATCAGTTCCTTCAGGTTGAGTTGAACTTTGGGTAACTGGTATGCTTTGAGTAGTTTGTTGTGGATACGATCTAGGTAATGATTGTAGATTTTGATTTGCGGCATCTCCTTGATAAACAGGATTACTATATGAATTCTTATACTGAATTGGATACGGTGGTTGTCCTTGCTTACTAGGGTTTTCAGACCAATGAAAAGTAGGGTGATCTTTTCTAATAGCATTAAAAGAGTTTGAATACGCGCTGTTTAAATTCCTATGTTGTTGAAGAAAACTTACTTCTTCCCTCGAATAGCCTTTAACTTCTGGTTCTTCTATTCCTAACGACACATTATCATGATTCGAGTATTCATTTGTTATGATAGTTTCTGAGTTATTCTTCTTGCGGCTTGTAGGCCGTCAAATTTCCTACTCAAATTCTCCAAGTGTGCTAGAACTTCCGTATTCGATGAACATTCTCTGAAAAGGCTACTTTTACGAGGTGCTAGAACCGGTTTCCCACATTCGATTATTTTTGGAAACATTTTCAATAGCATCGTAAACTACTTGGGCTTCACTCATCATTAAAGAACCACCACATGCATGATCTACATCTGCACGTGAGTCTTTCCTTAGTTTACGACAGAAAAGTTGGATTTGCATATCTAAGGAATAACCATGATCGGGACAAGCTCTTAATAGCTTCTTAAATCTTTCCCAAGCATTCCCGAGCGTCTCTTCAGATCCTTGTCTAAAGTTAGCAATCTCGACCTTTAATTCCAAGTTTCTACCAGGAGTAAAATACTGCTTTAAGAACTTGGTTTGAATCTCCTCCCAACTAGTCAATGAATGATGAGGAAGGGACATAAACCAATCTCGTGCTATTCCTTTTAAAGAAAAAGGAAACATAGACATCCTTGTTAATTCACGATGAGCACCCTGACTTTTGGCTGTATTACACAATTCTTCGAAAAGATAGAGATGATGATGCGGATCTTCATCATATTCTCCTAGAAATTGGGCTCTTGTGTCAATTAAACCAAAAAGATGAGATTTAATTTCGAAATTGTTCGCTCCTTCATTAGGTAAAAGAATAGGATTATTAGTTTGATTTCTCCTTACGGTTTGATCACAGATAGGTCTCGGGTTTGGTATGTTAGGATTATTATGATTATTACGGTTCCGATTCGATTATTTCTATTATTAGGATTATGTTTATTTGGTATTGGTAGATTCGATTAAGGTTTTGTCCATGTCCTTGGGCATGAACAATCCCTTGTTCAGGTGTTTCATCACTAGTTTCGGCCATTCTCGTATTTCGATTTGAAGATGATTCTTGGTCAGGATTTCCCTGACTAGTATGACCACGTTTACTCTCTACTCTTAACTGCCTTTCGTAAGTGTTTATGTCAGGCTTATAAGGAGTGAGTGGGGCCTTACCGCTTCTGGTCATCAACTATCGAAAAAAGAAAAAAAAAACTCGAAATTGATAAAATAAAAATTAGTAACTTACCTATAAGGTAAGTTCCAACGAAAAATAAAAAAGAAATGTGATAAGAAGAGTGTTGACTTATCCTCGAGAATTTTGAGCTAATACAAGTAGTAACCATAGACACAATGAAAAAGCGTCGTTCCCCGGCAACGGCGCCAGAAAGCTGACGGACTATTTCTAGGCTATACAATCCTTACCGGCAGTGTACTGAGTCAAATTGTAGTGCTAGTATGGTGAGTCGGGTGTCGAATCCTCGGGGAAACGTGTGGTAATTCGAGTGTGGTTAAACACCAAGAAGGCGTTATTAACTCAATCTAAGTCGCAGTTTTTCCTTTTCCTTTTTAATAACCGTAAAACAGTAAATAAAACTAAAACAGATATATATAGATATAAATATATATAGGTACCAATACAATATATAGGATATAATTACTAGTAATATTATTAGAAACTAGCCAAGAATATGTCACTGAATCAGTATCTCTTTTTAGTAGAAATAGATGTGCTTGATCTTTCCTTAATTTAAGGTTAATCAATTATATATAAACCGGTGTACTCCTAAGCTAGACAACTCCTCCTCACACGAGCGTATGAAATTGTCATACGTCAAAAATCCTCTGTCCAATGTCATCCTCAAGCTCGGGAACTCCGTTTTTTCATACGGCCGGTATTTTGAGTATTGCTCAATTAAACATGTGATTTTAACGTGATAATATCTTGAGTCCAATTTTCAATAAGATTTGTTTTTCTAGGACAAATCTGCCCCCGGGTAGGAAATAGGATTCCGTTTGTCAGGCGGCCTTCTATTCATGATCGCGTATCCTAACTTCTCTGGTCAGTTCATCATTAGGTTACGATTCTTGTTAAATCGAGTAGCTAATTCAATTTTAACTTTTCATTAAGCGCAAATAGAAAGAAATTCATTATAATCGATTTTAATTCAATTTTAACATAGTCATCATCTATTTCCCTAAAAAGATAAAACTAATTCAATTTCATATCTTGGCTAGATATAGAGTTAGACTAATATCATTATAACTAATATATAGATACTAATATAAATACACAAACATAAATACATTAAAAAGTTACCAGATTACAATTGTAGCGTCAGAGCCGTATTCTCCGGAGATAACAACTCCTTTAGCAACAACGAGCCTTGATAATCCTTCTAAGTATTACACGAGACTTATACTACATTATTATTTAGGCGAATGCCTTTTACGGTATTTACATAACTAGAAACTAGATTAAGATTTTATATATATATATATATATATATATATATATATATATATATATATATATATATATATATATATAGTGATATATATATATTGGTACACCTCCCAACGGCCTGCATATGAGCTGTATTTATAGGCCAGGGTAGTTGGCCGGCGCGGGCCGGGTCAGTACCGGCACGGGCCGGTCAAACAGTGTATATTCTTTGGTGTCAGAGCCCACATGCTGTTTGCAGAGAGATTCCGGCTCGGGCCGGTCTTCTTCAGTTCGGGCCGGACTTTGAGAAATATCTGTCTTCGGTTTTCTATTGTTTCGATCTTAATTCTTCAGTTTTTCATCATACGTACCCTGAAACAGTCAAAAACACGAGCCACAGTAATTCTGACCACAAAAACTATAAGTTTTACTAAAATTATAACGATAATATCTATTTATAACGATTTGGATTTTTATGAGTTTTTAGATATATTTTTATAGAATTTATACGATATTATCGTAAATACGATATAAAAAGTCATATAATATAGTTATATTTTTATCATACATCATAGCACCACGTTTTTTCTATCGGCACCTTTTTTTCATTTACTTCAATACACCATGAAATCACTAAAGGCAACACCACGTGTATATAAAAACTTTCTAGCATTTACATTCTAGTCCCTTATGTTTAACAAACATTATAAATAAACCCTTAAAAACAACATAATTATAAACCTAAACCCTAAAACTTAATAAATTCCAAAACTTCAACCTTATAATTCATTTCCCTCTTCTCACATCCAAAAGAAAACCAAAAAGTTAGAGCAAAAAACGCCGGCGGCTTCACCGGATTAGCACAATTTGGGCAAAAAATCCTTCAAGATTCACTCTTTTATTTGTAAGTTTCATTTTCATCCTCATTAAATCGATGGGTTGTTGAAAGATTGAAGTATTTGCGTCATTTAGGTCTCAAATCAATGGTTTTTGTGTGTTGTTATTCGATTCTGCATTTTTCCGAAGGGCTGGAGGTTGAAGACGACGGTATCTGTAGGAATGTCAGCACGGCTGACGTTATTCATTAACAATAACGTCACTGTGGTTGACGTTATTCATCAAGATTAACGTCGTTGTTGTGGACGTTGGCTTCCTTGGTGTAAAATAGAAGAAGACATTGAAACATCGGTGTTGTTGACGTTAATGTATGTAATAAATCCTTAGGATAACATTGGTCACACTGATGTTGTTGTGCTATGGGAACATTGGCTTTCGTGACGTTTCAGAGCATTTTCCATTGTTTTGAATAATATAGTTACATTTTTACTTATTGCCTTAAAATCTAAATTTGGTGATGTAAGTGTGTGAGTTAAAAGTATACCTAGGTGTGTTTTGCCCATTATGTGGGTTTTGTGGACAATAAATAATATAAAGCCATGAGATGTCTCTGCTTTAACAGATTGGTATCTCTTACAAAGCTTTGGGATCTCTTTGCTGTTTTTGTAGATTGACTTACCCGAATCAGTTCCATTAAAAAATGACCAATGATATCCATTTTTTAATAGGGGGATTTAGGATGAAAGACAAAGATATTTAATCAATTATGGAGAATGACAGCTTTTTAAACTTTTGAATAAAAAACAAAAAAAAAATTTATTTATAAATTCTGGACGCCTCTTTAAAATTTTAAAATAAAAAAACCAACCCACTTAATTTCTCTCTCATCCAATTTTTTAAACACTCATATCTCTCAATCTAGAACTCCAAATTTAAAAAAATTCTTTCACCAAATTTTTTACTTTTTTCATTCTCTTTATATTGAGACCACATTCACCAAATTCCGACAAGATTTCCGAAAATCTGCTGTCGAAATTCACTACTTTTCAAGATTCACAGAGGAGATTCACTGAGTGAAATTCGATAATGAATCTCACGAAAGACGATGTAATTATATCGAGCCAAGTCTCAAAACGAAGAGCATGAAAAAATAAAAAATTCAATGAAATTTTCATCGAATTTGGAGATCTAGATCATAAGAAAGAGAAAAGAAAAAGGTGAAGCAGCGAACACCAGTGGTGCGAATTATTTTTTTTCCTATTTTTTTGTTTTGTTCTTTAGGCTATAAAAATTATGGAATTTGTCCTTCTCCCTATAAAAAATATTTGACTGTCCTGTTACTTAGAAATATTCCAAATACTGTATGTATACCTAATTCTCTATTGTTAATATCTTCCATAAGTTGATATGTCAAGGATATCCATTTTATAATGGACTGATTCAGGCTAGCCATTATCTACGTAAAAGGGATGATGTCCCCCTTACTTTGAAAACTGAGAGTCTATCGACGAACAATTAAAAGAACTCACAGTAGAAGAACTTCAGGTATTAAAACAAACAACACTTGTTGATCGTACAAGAACTTCAGGTATATAGTATGGATTAAGATACTAATTTTGTTTTGTGTGATTGGTTATGTTTGGCTTGAGTATCTATGTTGTCTTATTTTAGACTGGAATGCAGACTGATTCTAATTCAAATTCTGATTGCTCGTTCTTTTTTAATCTACACTGAAGCAAAATGGATTGTTTATTCAAAGTTCTTATGGGCGGTTTCGCAACAAGTTTGGTACGTCATTATTAATTAACTTACGTTTTTATCGCTTATATTACGATTGAACTAACTTGATAGGTTTCTTTCTTCATAGACATTAACTCCAACATACGTAAATAGTGTGAAAGACATGCTGTGGAACCTAAATATGGTTGTTCTCAAAAGCCGAATAGGGACATGGGAAGTGAGGGTTGGAGTGACCGACAATGGACTTCTTCGTTTCTTTGGGGACGGTTGGGAGGAATATGTGGCCGCTCATGATTTGCAAGAGCAGGAGTTCATAGTGTTTGAACACAGAGGGAATTTCACTTTCGATACTATTGTGTTGGATCACAGTTCCTGTGAGAAGACTTTTTCTACTTCCGAGAGTGTAGATGATGATGCCGGATGAGAGAACAATGGTAACCAGAATCCCGGTTTTGAGACGACGCTAGCAAACTTGGCCTTTTCACATGGTTGTATGGTGAGATATGTTAAAACATTTTTAGTTGTTTTCTTGTTTTATGTTTTTCCCTCATTGCACTTTCAAACACTAGTTAATTATGTTTGTGAACTAGATCAAACAACATGTTCTGAAACAAGATTGTGGAGCTGCGAAGTGCCACAAGGAATCATGGCCAACTAGACTTGTAGCTTATGTCGCACCTTATCAACAAGCTCGTTTAAGGAGGTTGAATAATTTCCTCAGGGACAATAACCTCAAAGTTGGAGATACATGCAGTTTTGAAGTCGTTGATCAGCCTACAGAAAATCATATCGTGTTTAATGTAGGGTTTGTTAGATGTTGAAGGGCAATGTCATTAAAATTATGGATTAATTCGAATCATTGAATCCCGTTTGGATTACTTGTGGATCTTTTTTATATTGATCATTTTGAACCGTTGTATTTATCATTTTTTAATTAAGTTTGAATTATTTGTGGATCATTCTTGTTTGGATCATTTTGAACCGTTGTATTTAGAAATGTTTGGATATTTGTCGTTACAATTGTTTGTATCATGTTTGGGTGATTGGTTGAATCATGTTTGGTTAGTGCAAAAACATTAACACACCCCTCAAAAAAAAAAAACATTAACACAAGTATCCAAAACATCACCAAATGTGACGTTACTAAAGACATACCAACGTCAAGATTACTTACGTTGGGTCCAAAACGTCATCAAATTTGACTTTGCCGAAGGCATACCAATATCAGCAGCACTGACGTATTGAAAACAAAAGCATATTCAGTTATGCTGACAAAAACGTCACCAAGTATGACGTTTGTTTGCAAGACCAACGTCTCAGTGGCGTTAGTGTTGTTAAGCGAACCGAACTGTTCACGAACATATTCGAGCTCGGCTCGTTAAAGCTCGTTATGTTTGTTCGTTTATGTTATCGAACCGAGCTCGAACAGATTTGAGTGCTCGTTTAATTAACGAACGAACTCGAACTCCTATATATATGTTTAGTTTAAAATGTATGTATTAGTGATGAATCTATTAATTGATATTAGTATTCTTATTATGGAATTTTTAGGTGTTTTTTCAGGTAAATTAGTCATATTCAAGCTTTATCACGAGCTGTGTATATAAATTAATTTAACGAGCCGAGATCAAGCTCAAACTCGAACATTATGTTCATGTTATCAAGCTGAACTCGGACGCGATTATATGTTCGTCTGACAAATGAACGAACTCGAACATGTTCATTTAACAAACAAGCTCGAACTGAACCATAGATGTTCGGCTCGGCTCGAATTGTGAACACCACCGGCTGGCGTGTTGTAAACAGAAGCATAATCACTTATAGAGTCCGTAACGCCACCCTACGTCACATTGGTTATCAGGTACAACATCGGGGTCGGTGGCGTAAAAACAAAAGAATATTTGGTTCTGGAGTGGGGTACGTCACCAATGCTGACGTTTGACTTGCACACAAATGTTAGTCATACTGATGTCTGCTAGGTTTCCGGCCAGAAAATCCAAAAACCGATCAGAAAACTCTAAAAACTTCATTTTTTTTAACCATAATTCATGGTTTTTTAAGCCATTGAGCATGGTATTTCGGTTTTATCTTATTACATGCTCAAAATTATCAATCTTGATTCCATTTATGCTTGCATATACCTTGAAAATGATAGTTGGCTGATGATTTTGATGTGATGAAAAACGTTGTAGTAAAAGACTGAAAAAGATGGAGATTAATTTTAATGATGAAGAAGGTTGAAGATGAATTTTGATAATGAAGAAATTGAAGAAGATGATGATTAATTTTAATGATGAAGAAAGTTGAAGGAGATGAAGAAGGTTGAAGATGAATTTTTTTGGATGAAGATTAAGTTTGTGGATTGTTATGGATGTAGGTTAATAGTTGTAGATTATAATGTATAGTTTTAATTATTAAAAGACTAAATTGTATTTTGCTTTTAAACTTGTGGTATAAGTGGTTTTTTCATTTGTTTAGTAGTGCTTGAAATAAAAATAATAATAAAAATATTAACGTTGTGCAATTAGTAATTTAAAAAGTGTCGTAAGTAATCGTGGTGCTAAAAGAAAAAGTGCGGTGCCGATAGACCCGCCTTTTAAAATCGTATTTAAACCGTATAATGATTACAAAAAACAAGATAAATTATAATGAAAAATTATCATTAATATCAATCAAGAATCAAAAAAATGAATAATAGGTAATCAATAGGAAGAGTCATGACTTGTATTACTATACCACCTTCACACCCAACAAAAACTTGTGGTAGTTTTTTTTTTTATAAGTGAAAAATATAATGAGATGGTGACGGTATAAAAATAGTATATAGATTTAAAAGAACAACTCTATCACTGCTCATATTTCTAAAACCCATATATGGAAAGTCCAAGGAAGAAGTATGTACAGCACATTCCAGGCCCTCATCGACATTAAAACTGCTATTCATCTTATACTCCTTTGTCTTTTTTCCATTGTCTACATGTGTTCAATGGACAAAAGTTTTAATGCTATTCATCTTATACTCCTTTGTCTTTTTTCCATTGTCTACATGTGTTCAATGGACAAAAGCTCGAAAGAGGAGGCATATTGTTTTACGTATTGAGAGGGCTCTTGAGAAAATCGAAGAAGAGAGTATAAATTGCATATAATAACTGAAAAGGTAAGAATGTATAGTCCCCCCACCCATTTTACTGGAACTACAGATACACTAAAGCCACTAACTAAAACTAACACTGCAAAGCGGTAACTAGAGACGAACAACAATGTGAAGAAGAAATGTAGGTGGCGTTGTTATCGTTTTCTAGTGGGGAGACGAACCAACTTTGGTTTGTCAGGTTCCCATTTAATCTTATACTATCCTACTATTACCCTACATGGCAACAAACGCTAGACAGTCACTGGAATGCTTTACAATGAAGGCTATGAAAAAAAAAAAAGAATCATTTTGTCAAAACAGGAAAGACAAGTGAGTTTTGAAGTTGTTTACCAAACACTGCATCCGGCATTTTTCTTACAAATATTTGTAAGAATACAAGGTTGTAGACACAAAAGACTCCTAATACTCATAGACACAGAGAACACAATGTACAGCCTCAACTTCAACAACTACAAAAGGCAGCAGAGTCAACAGGAACTCACACCTATAACCGTATTATACTGTTCATCTCTACAAAGAGCCGCCTATGCAGCAGCAACGATTGCATCATCAACTCCCTCAGACTCCGACTCGGTTGCAGAGATCAGAGAAGCCGATTGGATCTTCCCAGTATGCTCCAGCCGCATCAAAATCACACCCCTATTTTATGAAAATAAAAAGGAAACATGGGTAAAGAGTAATGAAATTAGCCACACCCCACACACTCTCAAGCAAGGCAATTTCCACCATAGAGGATTACTTTAAAGCACTGTGCCAACAACGGAGAAATCAGAGAAGCAACTTTTATAGTTGATACAATCATACAAAGCATAAATAATCAGGCTTATGACAGGAAGCATAAATAGATACTCCCTCCGTTCCAAAATATAAGTCATCCTAGAGTTTTCACACATATTCAGAAAGTGGTTAAATATCATTAATGTATGGCTAAAATGCCTAATACACCCTTTGACTATCATAAATGCAACATTTGTAAAGTGGTTGGATGGATATAAATTAGGGGTAACATGAGGAAAAATGTTAATAAATGCTCTCTTGGTATTTTCAATTCCAGTTTTCCATTGGAAGGTTCATTTATACTTGGCTTGTCATAGTCCCTTTCCATGGCATGACGAAACCATTTCAATAACAGATAATCCAAAACTGTTTATACAAAAAAATTTATGACATTTTCGCAATACTAGTCTTTAGATGAAGGTATGATTTATGTAGCAGCATAATTTTAGTCAAAGAAATATACCCATGTGGTGCTGAAAATTGTGAACATGGACATAACCAATTACATTTTCAATAAACAGTCTTCTAGCCTCCTTATCCAATTTTTATCCTTCAGTTTTACATGGTACTACCTTCGTCCCAAAATGTAAGTCCGTTTAGACCTTTTCACACGGATTAAGAAAGTGGTTAAATGCCATTAGTTTTAATGGTAAAAGTCTAGAATACCCTTTGACTCTTATTAATGTAATAGTTGAATGTATAATAAATCAGGGGTTAAGGAAGAAAAATGTCTCCATTGGTATTCTAAATGGACTTGTATTATAGGACAAATTCAAAAAGCTAAACGGACTTATATTTTGGGAAGATGTAGTATTACAATTCCACTTTCACTTGGGGCGCACAAATTTAAGAAAAGAAAGAGAATAATGTGTTTCAAAACCAGTTCAAACGCCTAAAAGATATGGCATACTAAACAAGTCTCAAACTAGTTTTAACTTCACAAAGTGGGAGGCGGGAGCAGCCAAATCACTAGTTCAGCAAGCAGTGAATTCTAACAGGCGAAGCAAATATATGCCTGGTGCACAGCATATGTACTAGTCCATTAGTTATACCCGTTGCTCTCCCTCGCTCTTTCGCGGTTACTTTTTGAATTCCTTCATTAATGAAAACTTCACTAATACAGAAACAAACAAGCAAAAAACATCACCTGGCAAATCGTGACTGGATGGATATGTCTCGCACTTTTATACGATTCACGGTCCCGCTATGGCTAACAAGAACAACTTGTTCATCACTTTCACCATCTTCTACAGAATTTGATAACGACAAGATTCAGCCACTACAGCAACTTTGAAGCTTTAGTAAAAACAAGAAAATATCACAGCAAACGTCACCTGTCAAGGAAAACCCAACAACAAATACTGCTGCCAACTGATCTTCAGCGGCAAACTACAATATAGAAGCAAGGGAATCAGAGGACCGACATGATAAGAAAACAAAAGAAATTTATCGGCTTGTCCTCAGCATAAATTTCTTGAGATTTGCAGAAGCAAAGCCCCCTTTACATTGCAAAACCTCACACCCCTCCAACCCCCCCCCCCCCCCCCAAAAAAAGGGTTCCATTAACAGTGAAAGATGGAATGGAAGATCATGCTTCTTTACCGAAATATTTAAGCCACTAGAAACATACCTTGTAACCTATCAATCCAATTCTATTCAAAGGCGACATGCGGAAATTGCTGAGAGGAACACGCTTCCCGAACCCATTCTCAGAGATAAATAGCAACCATGGACCCCTCAAGCCCTTACTGTTCCATGAAAATTATACAACAACCATGAGAAGGCTAGTATATTCCTAATGTTAACGACAACGAATACTACCTCCGTCCCAATTTATTTGTCAATTTTGGGCTTTTCACACATATTTAGAAACTCAATACATGTTCCATGCAAATTACGTCACAACCATGAAAAAGCTAGTATTTTCCAAATGTTTACAATAAATAATACTATTTTCGTCCCAATTTATTTGTCATTTTGGGTTTTTCACACATATTAGGAAACTCAATAAATGGTCCACTTTTGCATTATATGGACAAAATTACCATTCCTTTCTCCTAATAACAAATGTTGTGGTAGTAGCAATATATAGTATCAAAAGGGGTAGGATGGGGAAAATACCATAAAATACAACATTGGTTTTTGTTGTTGTAAAGTGACATAATATGGGTCAAAATTAAGTGCTAAAATGATAGGAAAAATGGAACAAGGTTATGCAAATAAATAGACGCATGGAAAATTCAATTAAAAAAAAGACGAGTTTTAAATAATGAAAAGCACTAAATATGACTCCTTTTATAAAAATGGACAACACCTGCAATCTACACATACGGTATAGAAAATCCTTCGTCTTAAAAAACTACGAGGATTTGGGAAGAAACGGTAAAGTAAAACAACAGTTTATCTCCTCAGAAGAAAAAAAAAATATGTTCCAACTCGTAAAAGGAAAAAATAATCTGAAATGCCAACATCAGCATGCATGAAAACAATGCCATATGCATAAAAGCAGCAGAAACAACTCAAAGGAACCAAACGATCAAATAATTTGAGAGACGAGCAAATGAATAATAATTCAAATTTGCCATACAAAATGGAATAATTTCAGAGAAATTTGACAGAAGCAAAAAAACTACTGGTTTTGAGAGGATTCAGATGAATTCTGCAACTCCTTCCACAAGTCAGATGGTATGATGTCCACACTTGCCATTTTATCCCCTCCTTTGAGTCTCATTGCCACTGATCCTCTGGTGCTTCTTCCGAGTGCTCTAATCTGAGACAAAACTAGTATTAATAGTAAAATGACGAGGAAATAGAGAATAACTGTAGACAGCATGAAAATTACATGTTTATAGCTACGAATAAGTAGTTGATAGAACATGTCACATGAGAACAAGTTTGGTGCATTACTTGGCGTAGAAATTAAGAGGAGAAATTGAGAGAAAAAAGGGATTTTATTGATAATAAACTTGTGTATTACAAACTACAAGAGATAAGCATTTATAGGACTAAGGAAGTCCAAGATAAATGCAGTTAAGCAGCCCGACGGTCCTGTACAGTGTCCCTTAAGCAAACAAGGAGCAAACTAACAGGATTAGGGACTAATATAAGGCTAATTAATACTAATCAGGCACAGAAATTCAGCACTTGGTTTAAAAGAAGAGGCACATCATATCAATGTCGACTCGAATCAGTAAAACGCTACACAAGTAGCTTTTGCACTATTTCTTGAGATAGGAATTTGTTTCTTGCTCCTCTAAGTCATACAATTTATCTAAAAGTACGAGCAGTACCGTAGACCCCTCCGTCCCAGTTTAATCGTCCTTATTTTCTTTTTGAGGTGTCCCAAAATAAGTTTCCACTTTCCACTTTGTACTTATTATGAGTGGGACTTCTAATCCTGTCTCCTCTACTGAAAGCAGTGCTCTGTTCACTAAGAACTCATCTGGTCAAACCCATAAACCTTGCGGAAAAAAACATGTGTGTGATCACTGCAAAAGAACAGGACACTAAGGATTCTTGTTGGAAAATCCATGGCAAACCAGTTAACTGGAAGCCTTCCAGACCTAATCACATACCTGAGAGCTCTGGTAGACTATAGCCAATTTTGAGGAACAGAAGTCTGAAAGTGATTTCAGCAAAGAGCAGATCGAAGCCCTTAAGAGGTTTTTATCTGCTCAAAACACTCAACAACTGCTCCTCGGGGCGATGTCTCCATGCCTAATACAGGTGTGTGCCTTGAAGTCCATTCTGGCAGTCAATTTCTAAAGAATATATGGATTGTTGACTCAAGGGCTTCCAATCATATGACTGGAAACACTGACCTTTTTGTTAAACTCTTGAAATGTAAAATTCCTCAGAATTTTAGAAGGGGAAAACATTCTAGTATTTGGTATTATTTTAGAATGATAAAACTGAGGCAGCCAACCTCTTTAAATAGCAAGTACAGACGCATATGGCTCCTTAAATTGTGGAGCCGACTTTTGCTAAACCCTAGGGTTCTGACAAACCCTAATTATTAATAAACACTGCAACAACCCTAAAATAACATTCTACCTTTACTAATAAACATAACCATACATAATAAAACATAAAATACATCGAATTTCTCAACACATCCAAATCTTGGTTAAGTCCCATGAGGAACTTAAAGATCCTTTTTTTGTTTAGAGATGTCCTTGTATCTCTTTGCATGTTCTTTAAAATTCCAGTCATACTCCTCGAAGGCATAAATTTGTTGCCACGATCTGGACGGAACGTTGAAATATCTCGTGACATTCATGCCACATCGTTTCATATCTTGAAGCCGTGTTTCAATCTCATATAATTCTGAGGTGTTATCCTTCATGGATTACATCTCTATTGTTGCCACCCAAATCTCATGTGCAGTCTCATGTTCTTTAAAATTCCAGTCATACTCCGAGGAAATACTCCCTTATTTCAAGGGTCATTGACCCGATCAACCATGACATAACCAAGTTGTTTTCTGCATTCCAAACTTCAAATCTTAGATCATCAGATTGCGCCGTGTTCATGGTCCTGTTTAGTAGTTCACCTTTTCCACGACCGGTTATGAACATCTTTACATAAACCACTATAAGTTGTTTGATCCATTGAGTTTGTGACCCAAAATGGTTACGGGCATTGCTTCCATTACTCTGGACATAACATCGGAGGTCGAGGAGTCCAATTCTGTCGTCATGGCTGCTTGCGAGCAGAAAAAAAATTGAGGAAAGGAAGGAGCCGATCAGAGGATTTTAGGTTCTAATACCATGTGAAATTTGGGTTATTTCTTTTTCATTCTGAGAAGAATACATTCATATAAATAGCAATAGAAATGACTAAGGAAACTTCTAATCAGCAATAAAATCTCCTAATCAAGGTAAAGAATAAAAAATCTAAACAACGAAAGGACAACATGTATATTGTCCTTTAATGGATAATTCAAAATTCAACTTACAGATTATTTTTCTCCTTTTACAATGCTGCAATTAAAGTAGAAACTGAATATTCAACACCAGAGTTGCATCCACGTGACTCGGACCAGTTGTCTTCAACACGGGAATCCACACAACCGACATATGACTTACCTATCGCACGTCGCAAAGACGTTCTTGTACTACACAACATCCTATTGGTAATTACGTTTCCTCACATCATTTATCTTCTAAATTTGCTTGTATCTCAGCCATTTCTAGTGTCTCGATCCCTAATAAGTCTTTGCAGGAAGCTCTATCTCATGATGGTTAGAGACAAGCTATGCTCACTAAAATGGCAGCATTTGAACAAAATAAGACATGGGATCTTGTTCCACTGCCTCATAGGAAGAAACCGGTTGGTTGTCAATGGATTTATACGGTCAAATTTCATCTTGATGGCACTGTGGAGCACCTCAAGACTCGGTTGGTCGCAAAGGGATATACTCAGACATATGGTGTGGACTATGAGGAGACCTTTTCTCCTGTGGCCAAGATGGCATCCATTCACATTCTGATATCTATTGCAGCTGCTAAAGGATGGCACTTGTATCAGTTGGACGTCAAAAAATGCCTTCCTCCACGGAGACTTACATGAGAAGGTGTACATGGAGCAACCTCTTGGGTTTGTGGCTTAGAGGGAGTCCTCGAAAGTGTGTAAGTTAAGGAAGACATTGTATTGCCTTCAACGGTCTCTATGTGTCAGGAAATTCTCAGAGATGGTGAAATCATTTGGTTTGAAACAGTGTCAGACCAATTATTCCGTCTTCCACATGTGCTGGATATATTTTCCTTGCTGTTTATGTTGATGATATTGTTTTACAGGAAGCGATGAACGAGGTATTGGTCGACTTAAATCATTTATTAGTAAACAGTTTCACACTAAAGATCTAGGACAACTCCGTTACTTTCTTGGCGTAGAGGTTGCCAGGTCAAGCAAAGGACTATTCTTACGTCAAAGGAAAAATGTCCTTGACTTGTTGACAGATACATGTTGCTTAGTGGACGTCCCGTGGATATCCCGATTGATCCCAATTTGAAGTTCTTAAAAAGATGAAGGGGAACTACTTGAAACTCCCTGTCAATACATGAGGCCAGCTGGTTGTCTCAATTATTTAACTATCACAAGGCCAAATATTGCATATGGAGTAAGTGTAGTCAGTCAGTTCTTGGTAATGTTGTGTCTTTGTGATAATGTTGTGATCGTGTTATTGCGAATGGTATGGAATAGGGCTTCTAGTATTTATCTGTTTTGTGTTTTTAAGTCTATCTTGTAAATGGCTTAATGCCTATATAAAGGTGTTGGTCAATAATAGAAGACATAACTTTTCCGTCAATTGCTTTCTCTTATATCATGATTATCTATAACAAAAAGGAAATCAAAATTCGCTTTTAAAGTAGTTACAAACAAGATCAATGGAACAATCCACGAATACCAATGCTGCTAACTATTATAAACTATCATGTATCCCTGTTTTATTAGTTTTATGACAAAACATTAAGCAAGAATAGCTTACTTTTTCACACCCACTCAAGTTGACCATTCCATTTTGAGATGCCATGGCAACCAGATCATCATTAGTACAGCGCCTCACCCATTTCAATTCATCACCAGGAACCTGAGTACAACACATTATTGCCAGCTACAACTAAACAAAAAGAAAAAGAAATAAAATGCCAGAGAAACTAAGATATGAGCAAACCAGCTGAATTGCTATGATTCCTGTTGTTCTGATAGAGGAGAAGTAGTTCAAGGAAACCTTCTTGATGTACCCATTCACAGTTAACATCAGAAGATATTGGTCCCCAGAAAATTCACTCACAGGAATAATGGAGGTTATTCTCTCCCCCTCGGAAAGAGACAGAATCTGCACAGGATAACGCATTTCAATCAACAATGAACTACAGAGCTTCAAGAAATATAACATATGGAGTACCTGGATCAGTGGTATCCCAGCAGCAGCCCGGGTGCATTCCGGAATTTTATAAGCCCGAGCCGAGTAAACGATTCCCTTATCGCTAAAAAAAAATTAAGAAGACCGAAAATATGAGTCAACACCCATGGGTCTGGATGCAACATCTTTCTAGGAAAAAAAGGTAAACAATGAAGAGAATAATAATAACTAACACCCTCATACACTCCAAAATAAAATTATCTAGGCTTTACGATCAAGTGAAAAAAGTAGTCTAAACCACGATAACCCTAAATAACGATACCTGAAATATAGCACATGGTCATGTGCACGACAGACTAGAAAATCCGACATAGTATCATTCACTCTCAGTTTGCCAACAGATTTACCAATTGTTCCCCGATTCTGAAGACTGAAAGTATCAGGCTTCATCCGTTTTACGTAACCCTTCTCGCTAAAAGCCTGAAATGAAACAGGGTGTCATCATAAACAAAGTTGAACACAAAATCTTGAGTTTCAAAGTAACGGTAGTGAATGCGACTACCAGAAGAATTTCATCATTCGGGATAACATCTATCTCATCAAGCTGTCCACTTTCTGTGTCCTCCAACGCTGACCGCCTTGGGGTTGAAAATTTGGTCTTTAGTTCAATCGCTTCGTCTTCCACCAACTAGAACAATTACAAAATTACACAGATAAACAATATTTTAAATTATCTATGGAAATAAATGATGATTTGGGATGTAATTATTAATAAAATGTTTCTTAATTCATAGAAGATATATTAAATGTTGTATTTTTTAAGATCAGGGGAGTAGAGTTATAGCTGTTTTCCTTAAATTGGTTGATTAGGATGATTTCCTATTTATTTATCCCTGGTGTATGGGAACTAATTAATTCCCTCAAGTGTATACATTTAACACCTAATACAGATGAAATAAAACAAGAATTACTTTCCTCATTATTCTATCAATTATTCACATCAGAGCTAGGTCTCTAACTCACCCACCGACCCTTTCCTCTCCCCAGCCACATTTCGGGTTAAGAAGGTGTGAAAGCCGTTCCCCCCCCCCCCCCCCCCCTAAAAGAACCGTCCTCGTTTTAACTTGAAATGACTACTAAATAATAAGGGTCAACATCGATTGAGGAATCATCTCAATCTGATTCACTCACAGCTCTTCTAAGGCACGAAAGTTCTGAAAATTCTGCAATTAACATCACAAATCACAAGCCAGCAAACTGGAAGCCAAAAACAGAGGATAGGACAAGCAAACGCTGCCAAAGGTGCAGAAGAAAATTTTGCAGAAGTCGATGCAAGACGCCCATTTACAAAGGACCAATTGGTGGCTCTCAAAGAGTTAATGACTAGTACACTGGCACAGCAGACAAGTCAGGCTAGTAGCCTCCATGCTCAATCAGGTACCAAACCAAAACGTCTCATCTGCGATGAAAAATAGATAATTGATTCAGGGGCTTCAGACCATATGTCTGGAAACAAAAGGTTATTCTATGACTATAAGCATTGCCACTCAAACATCAACATCAAGATTGCACACGGGTCAACCACCAAAGTTGCTATAAGGCTATCATCTCAAATAACTCTGGAATCTGTCCTTTATGTTCCTAATCTCAACTGCAACTTGCTATAAGTGAGCAAATTGAATATGGACAAAAACTGCTCAACCAATTGTTATTCTCGTGTCTGCAAATTTCAGGATGATCAATGAAGAAGATTGGCAAAGTTGAAAAGTGTGGACGACTTCACATTTTAAGGACTCTAATGAACCAAGCCTTGACCAGTGCTGGGGTTTCCCCAACAGTTCTATTTCCTTTTTCTAATGAAGATACTGATGTTATGTTGTGGCATTATCGTTTGGGACACCCAAACATCATGTATATTGCACATCTTTTTCCCACATTGTTCAGAAATAAAAATCCAAAAAATTTCAAGTGTGAAGTTTGTTAATTAGCAAAAAAACTGATTAGTTTGCACCCTAGCATTCCAGTTTCTTTTAGCAAGTCCAGGATATAATTTCTTTGAGAGATGACTAATCCTTTTGAGGATCTTGCCACTTCCATACCTAGAAAGTACTTATTGGTTCCAAGGTCTTTAACTTCAAATTCTTGGGCTAGGGCTGCTTTGATTATAGGAAGCTCCTTTATACTTTATAGCTACCAGTTAGGATGATATCATCCACTTACACAATGAGAATAGCCATTCTCTGGTTCTGAGAGTATTTCACGAACATGGTGTGGTCTGACAGACAGCTCATGCCCGTACGTCTTAACAGTTAAGGAGAACCTTCCAGACCAAGCCCGTGGGACTGTTTAAAATAATATAGTGACTTAAACAGCTTGCACATCTGGTTTATTTTCCCTTCAAATTTTAATCCTTGAGGAATTTTCATGTAAACTTCCTCTTACAAGTCTCCATTAAGAAATGCGTTTTTTATGTCTAGCTGATACAAAGACGAGTCAAGATTAGCTGCTAGAGATAAGAGAATCCTGATTGTGCTGAGTTTTGCAACCAAGGCAAATGTCTCCTTCAGATTGGGTGAACCCTTTTGCTACCAACCAGGTTTTAGTCTCTCTATACTCCCATTTGCTTTATATTTAGTGGTAAATATCAGCTTATATCCAACAAGCCTTTTACCTCTACAAAGATCTGTGAGGGTCCAAGTCACATATGCTTCCACTGCCATGATCCCCTCTTGGATTGCTTCCTCCATCCAGGATGACTTAAGGCTTCTTGAATGTTGTTGGGGGTGAATGAGTTATCTATAGCTGACACAAATCCCTTGTATGTCTCTGTCCAACCTTCTTACGAGATAAAGCTTTCAATTGGGTGTTGAGTGCATGGCCTGGTGCCCTTTCAAAGGGCAATGGGCAGGTCCAAATATTTAAGTTCGTCAGCTCCACCAGTTTCTTCAGGTGTTGGATTCAACCCAGAATTTGGCTCAGAGAGTTGTGTGACTTGCCTATCATGTTTTCTTCTAGTATATATTATGACAAGGCATGAGGTTTTGCAGGTGGTTGTAGTTTTTCTGGTGATTGTGGTGACTAGTGTTCATCATTTCGAGTTTAAGTTTAGAGTTAAGGAGCGGAGGAGATTCATTAGGTTGTGGTGGATTTTGTGTAGGCATAGGAGTTGACATAGATGAAGGATCAAATTGATAAAGTTGTGGCGGATTTTGTGGAGGCACAAGACAATCATCACAATCATAGTATCATACATGAGGAACTGAAGTATTGATACTTGATCCCCATGAACTTCAGTTGTAGGGACGTAAGAGTGCACCTCCAAAAAAATTGCATGTATGGTTTCAGGGATTTTCAAGGTAGAAGGTAAAAACACTGGTAACCATTTTTGTGTGAGTAGCCAATAAAAACACACTTGAGAGCTCTTAAGATCAAGATTACTACACACAAGTGGGTAAATATGGGCAAAAGTTGTGCTTCCGAGGACTTTAGGTGGCAAATCTGATGATAGAAAATTCCGCATGAGGGTATTTTTTAATTAAGGTTTGTCTCAGAATATTGAAGTTGACAGTTCTGGATGAGAGTCTATATAATAGGTAGGTAGATGTGAGTGGAGCCTCACCCCATATATACTTTGGAACAGATTTGGAAAACATGACTCTTGTCAATTCCAACAATTGTCTATTTTTCCTTTCTGCAAGCCCATTCTGTTCCGGGGAATAGGGACAAGAATTGACATGGACAATGCCATGTTGTGCAAGGTAGGTGATGAGTTTTGTGTCAGAACTCTGGGGTTTGCTAAGAGAAGAGTTGGTTAGTTAGTTGTTTACAGAGTTAGTTAACTAGTCAATATGCTGGCTTGTATAGGGCAGACTCTTAGGTTGTAATGTTCAGCTTTGTCATTAATAAAACTCTCTATTTTTCTCCTAATTCTTCTACTTCTCTATTTCTCACACTGTTTTCCCTTTCTGTTGCTAGAAACCTAGCTTCGAAAACCCTAAAAACCTAACATCTGTATCAGAGCTGCAATCCTACCTCTATGGAGTAATCTTGGGTAAAAGTACATGTTCGAAGGCCATGGACGAGCTGTGGAGGAGCTATAAAAGGTTGGGAGATGATGTTCATGTTTGCAAAGAAGAGGTACATGGATGCAACATGAAGATCGATACGGTAAATGCTAAGATAGACACATTCCACGCATCAATGACAGCCCCTATGTAGTCTCAAATGGATGCGTTGACCTCAATGTTACACAATTTGATTAAGAAATCGGACGGATTGGGTGAGACATTTCCACAAACACCATTTGTGTCATCTCATCAGGCTCAGGTCCATCCACCAATATATGAATAGGACTGTTACCTACTCCACATAAAGCAAATGCTAACATCATGGCAACAAACGAGAAGTTTGAGGCTGGTGTCAAAGTACCGAAGGTTGTTTTTCCGTTCTTTGATGGGGAATCACCTAAGGATTGGATAAGGAGGAGTGAGCGTTATTACCAAATGCATGAGGTGACAGACGATCAGAAGGTAGGTCTTGCAGAGATGCATTTCAGGAATAAGGCTGATGTCGGGTTTGGTGCTCTAAGGATGAGTTTTCCATCAGCAGTTTGGCAATTACTTAGAGAGGAGGTTATGAAACGTTTTACAGGAAGATCTTTGAAATTGGCAGTGGATAAGGTTCAACAGCTCAAACAAACAGGAAGAGTTGATGAGTATCTGTCTGAGTTTGACGATTTGAGGTCCTTGGTACAATTGCAGAATCCAATGTTGGCAGAGAGGTACCTCATCAGCTATTGTGTGAAGGGTCTGGGGACTGAGATCAAGTATATGGTAAGATTGATGAAGCTTGAGGATGTGTCTGCTGCTATAGAAGCTTCCAGGTGCCAGGAAGATGTCATAAGTTGCTAAGCCAGTACAGAAGGCATTTATAACACCAGTTCAGTCAAGATATTCACCTTTCCCAACCAAGGTGACTGATAAAATTCCTATGACAGAATCTGGACCTATGCTCAAGATAGCCATCATTTTAAAGGAACTGCAAGACAAGAGAGCCAAAGGACTCTGTTTCAGGTGTGATGAGAAGCACACACCTGGAACAAGGAGCCAATTTGTGTGATGAATGGCCATCTGAGGTATCTCAGCTATCTGTTTATACCCTCAGTGGCCAAGTGGTGACTAATACCATTAAGATCAGGGGAATGCTCAAGAAGAGATTTATAACTGTGAGAAGAGAAGAAAGTGAGAGAAAAAAAAAATTCTTATTAATTCTCAAAGACAGTTGCACAGAATATATAAGAGAGAGACTCTCCAGCTAATACAGCAATTAAGCCAAACGGCTACTAATGGAACAATCCCACCTAACAGCAAACGTAATGAGTTTATTATGGTTGGAGAATAATTAACTCATTAGTAATAACTTGCACATAATATAATGACTATTTTGAAAGACAGTGGAGCATCACATACATTCTTAGACCAACAAGTGGCCAAGGAAGTTAAGTGTGCAATGGAGCCTACTGTGGCAGATGGGAACAAACTGATAATTGACTGGCCGCGTCCTAACCTATCTTCATGGCAAGAAACCTGCGAGGCTTAGCGACATGGGACCCATAGAGTTGATCAACCAAGCCATTAGCAGAAAATTTGCAGATTACCATATGTTCTCTTTTGGATCTCCATTCTCCGGTATCATTATCTCTCCGGTCAAATTTCCTCATTTTCCCATGAAATCAAGAGCTAATTTGATGGTTTGAGACCACTCCAGGTAGTTTCTCCCTTTGAGTTTGTATGTAGTGGCAAGAACAGACGACGTGGTGGAAAGAGGATGAGCAACGGCAACTTGGTCAGTCCTATTTCTCCTGTCGGTATTCCAGTTGTGCCTGAGACACCTCTAGAATTATGTTGCTCCCAGGCAATCTTAATGTTCCACTTGTTCGCTAGTCATTCCAGCTCAAAAGTCCATTTTCCACTGTGTTCGCCTGTCATTCTTGCTCTATAATCCATTTCAGCCTCATAAATTAACCATGCTATGATATCATGTAGGAACATAAGAAATAATATTTAGAGGGACAAACAACTAGTATTCTCATTACACACTACAATACTGTAGAAATTTAGGAAAGGAAAATGATGTTTATTATTCCAATCTGAGGCATTAACACTGAGTTAATCCTCTTTAAATACACGCAGCAGGTAGGAGTAGGATAAGAACACAACTCTTATCTTATCTCTACTCAAAGTAATTTAAAAGTCTAACTAACTTTTATTCTCCTATCTTTATTTAAATAAAACAGACTTCTAACAGCCACAATAGATAATTCATAAATATGAGAATAATAAATAAGGGAATAAGATATTAATTATTAATCGATATTCCAACACCCCCCCTCAAGTTGGTGCATGGATATCTTTCATGCCCAACTTGCAAACAAAATTCTAGAAGTCTGCTTTCACCAAAGCCTTGGTTAAGCCATCTGCTGTTTGTTTTGGAGAGGGAACAAATGGTATGCAGAGAGTGCCTTCTTCCATCTTTTCTTTCACAAAGTGCCTGTCAATATCGACATGTTTTGTCTTGTCATGTTGTACAGGTTCATTCACAATGTCAATTGCTCCTTTGTTATCACAGAATAATTTCATAGGAAGACTACAAGGAACCTTCAAATCTTGTAGAACCACTTTTAATCCATATTTCCTCACATATCCCTTGGGCCATAGCCCTAAGTTCGATTCGAGCCGCTTCTTGAAACCACATTTTGTTTCTTACTCCTCCAGGTAACTAGGTTGCCCCACACAAAGGTACGATACCACATGTCACGGACCTTCTATCTTTTACACGGCTTCCCCGTCGGCATCTATGTAGGCTTCTATTCCCCGTTATCTGTCTTTTTGAAGTGCAGTCCCTTTCCTGGTGCATCTTTTAGGAACTTAAGTATCCTGTGAGCTGCATCAAGATGCTTCTGAGTTGGAGAATGCATGTACTGACTGATGGAGCTCACAACATATGCAATATCAGGTCTGGTGTGGGACAAATATATCAGTCTTCCCACCAGTCTCTGAAATCTTTCTCTGTTTACTGGAAGCTTCACCATTATCTTCCCCTAACTTCAAATTGAACTCCATTGGAGTCTTGGGCTTTGCATCGGTCATTCCGGTTTCTTCCAACGGATCCGAGTGTATTTTCTCTGTGAAACCATCAACCCTTCCTTTGATCTGGCAACTTCCATTCCCAGGAAGTACCTCAAGGGCCCCAGGTCCTTCATCTCAAATTCACTTGCAAGTTTATGTTTTACCCTTGCAGCCTCTTCCACATCATCACCTTAAGTACTATATCATCCACATAGACAATGATAACGATCGGTTTTCCCAAGGTTGACTGTTTTACAAACAGTGTGTGGTCAGAGTGGCCTTGGGAAAAACCATTCTGTTTTAAAACCTGCATAAAACGTTCAAACCAAGCTCTAGGGCTTTGTTTGAGCCCATATAAGGACTTTTTTAGCCTGCACACTTTCCCTTTGAACTTGTCTTCAAATCCTGGTGGTTTTTCCATGTAAATCTCCTCTTTTAGGTTGCCATGTAGGAAGGCATTCTTGACATCAAGTTGTGTCAAGGGCCAATCCAAGTTGACTGCAACTGACAAGATGATCCTAATGGTGTTTAATTTTGCAACAGGTGAGAAAGTCTCGGTAAAGTCAATCCCGTGAGTTTGAGAGAACCCCTTGGCCACTAGCCTTGCCTTGTGCCTCTGTATGGACCCGTCGAGTTATATTTCACCGTAAAAACCCACTTACATCCCACTTTTTTTTTGTTCTTAGGCAGTTCCACCAATTCCCATGTGTGATTCTTTTCCAGGGCTCTCATTTCTTCCGAACGGCACCACTTCCACTCGGGAACACTTAGAGCATCTTGAATGGTTTTAGGAATTTGGGTAGTTTGGGTAGGCGAGATGAAGGCCTGGTATTTACGGGAGAGGTGGTCATAAGATATATGGTTGGACATGGGATAGGTAGGTTTGTTATATTTGGCACATTTTAAAGGGTTTGCTTTCTTATGGCAATGGGTTGGTCACCGTCGATGTCTCGTCATGATCGAATCCGCACTCTCTTGCTTTCTCCTGGATTCTGTGTCTCAGTTTCAGGGTTTGTACAAGATTCTGCATTTGCATCAGGAGTGTGTAAGTTGTCTGCGTTGGATCTTTTTTCCCTTCTTTGATACACTTTTCCTTTAAAAGTGTCAATGGTGTTAGAGTGTGGATTGTCTTCCTTTTCAGGATTTCCACTCTCGTTCGTTCGTTTCATTTTGATCACTAGTTGTTGGCCCTAGGTTTAGACTGTTTACGGGATCGGGATCATATCTAGGGTAGTGTTTTCGAGTGATCTTGTTTTTGTGAGAAAAAAGGTAGGTGTTCATAGAAGGTGGCATCCATGGTCACATACATTTTCTTTCTATAGGATCAAAGAATTTGTAACCCTTTTTGTGGCAGAATATCCTAGGAAAACACACTTCCTGGCCCTAGGGTCTAACTTGTTGCCAGTGTTCTGATGAATGAACCCTACACAGCCAAACACTCTAAGGGGCAGATCACAAAACAGTCTATCATCTTTGAAAATTGATTTAAACTTGCTGAGGGGAGTTTGAAAACTCAGAATTTTTGAGGGCATTCTGTTTATTAAATAAGTAGCAGTTAAAACAGCTTCCCCCCATAGGTATTTAGGGCATTGAGCATTGATCATCAAAGCCCTGGTTATGTCCAGGACATGCCTGTTCTTTCTTTCAGCCACCCCATTTTGTTGGGGTGTTTTCACACATGAGCTTTGATGAACAATGCCAGTTTCCTCATAAAAGTTTCCCAGAATGGAGTTGAAGTACTCAGTCCCATTATCACTTCTAAATATCTTTATCTGTGTTTGGAACTGATTTTTAACAAAGTGATAAAAGTTTTTAAACGCTTTTTCAGCTTATGATTTTTCCTTTAACAGGTGGATCCAAGTTGTTCTAGTGTGATCATCAATGAAAGATATAAACCATCTTTTGTTACTTAGGGTTTGGGCCCTAGATGGTCCCCAAATGTCACTATGAATCATGTAAAACGGTGCGGATGGTTTATAGGGTTGGTAGGGATAGGGTTTTACGGCAAATTTAGCAAATTCACAAGTTTCACAATTCAAAGAAGTAATGCTTTTATTAATAAATAGCGAGGACACAATTTTTTCATATAAGGTAAACTAGGGTGTCCTAATCTGGCGTGCCAGAGGAGGATCTTATTGTGATTCACACTTGAAACGAAATTACATTGACTCTTTAAAGTAGGAAAATGATCTAAACGGGGTTCTTGATCCAAAACATATAGTCCTTCCACACTCTTAGATACGCGCAATCATCCTCTTGGAGTCCCCGTCCCGAAACACACAATCATCTTTAGAGAAAACACGTGCAATCTCTGTCCATGGTTAGTTTTTTGACGGATAACAAATTGCGAGGCAAGTTTAGGTACATGAAGGGCATTTTTAAGTGTTATGTGTGGTGTGATAGGGATGGATCCTTTGCCTGCAATGGGTGTTAAGGATCCATCTGCTAGTCTAATTTTTTGATTTCCAGAAAGGGGTACATAAGTGGAAAAAAATTCTGATATGCTAGTCATGTGATCTGTACATCCTGAATCTACAATCCAGGATGTCCCTTGTTTGGAAGTAAGAAGGGCTATATTACCTGAGTCTACAAAGGAGCAGTTTGGTGTGGGAGTTTGGATGTTTAGGAGTGCCTTCAATTGCTCCAGTTGCTCTGGAGTGAATGGTGCTGTCCTAGCTTCTGATGAGGCCTGATGTGCCTTTCCTCCTTCACCTTTTTGTCCTCCTGCTCCCTTTCCTTTCCATGCTGGCTTACCATGGATGTCCCAACAGGTCTCCTTAGTGTGGCCTATTTTCTTGCAATGCTCACATTTTGGCCTAGTTTTCCCTTCATTTTTGGTGACAGCTAGTGCAGAACTCTCTCCATCTCCTGTGGCTGGAGTATGCTTTCCCATCACTCTTCTTCTAGCCTCTTCCCTTCTTACTTCGAAAAATACTTCCTTAGAGGTGGTAAAGGCTTTCTCCCCGAGTCGCCTCTTACCTCATCCAGATTCGGACTCCAATCCAGCAAGAAATGAGTAGACCCTTTCACTCTCCTCCCTTTTTTGGAATTTGGAGCTGTCAGCGGGGCACTCCCACGTTTCATTGTAACATAGGTCCAGTTCTTGCCATAAAGAGACTATTTCATTATAGAAATCAGTCACACTTCTGCCATCTTGTTTGATCTTCCAGATTCTGGTTTTGAGGTCATAAATCTGGGAGGTGTTCTCCACGTCGGAGTACATGTCTTTTATAGCATCCCACATGTCCCTTGCTGTGGATAGAAACATGTGGGGTCTGGCAATGTTGGGTTCCATGACATTTATCAGCCATGCTTTGATCATGGAATTCTCAGATTTCCATTGCCTTCTTTTTGGATCTGTCTCTTCTGGGGCCTTGGTTTCTCCAGTTAGATAACCAAGTTTGCCTCTGCCATCGATTGCTAGCAGAACGGTCTGGGACCACTCTAAGTAGTTTTTTCCATTTAATTTGCGGGATGTGAGTAATAGGGATGATGCTGAATTATTTGGGTTCTCATCACTCCCTGTTGCTCCTTCACGTACCGGTACCACCGGATATAACGCCGGAGGAAGTAGGCGACCTCTCTCCCGCCATGGCCGTCGCTCTATAATTCATTGCCGACCAAGATCACGGATCATGGCTCGCTACCATGTAGAAATTTAGGAAAGGAAAATGATGTTTATTATTCCAATCTGAGGCATTAACACTGAGTTAATCCTCTTTAAATACACGCAGCAGGTAGGAGTAGGATAAGAACACAACTCTTATCTTATCTCTACTCAAAGTAATTCAAAAGTCTAACTAACTTTTATTCTCCTATCTTTATTTAAATAAAACAGACTTCTAACAGCCACAACAGATAATTCATAAATATGAGAATAATAAATAAGGGAATAAGATATTAATTATTAATCGATATTCCAACAAATACATTGTTTGAGCTATTATTCATACAATGGAAAGAGGATTTGTGAAGATCATATCATTAAATCCTGAATTCCAAGGAAATCTGATGTATCCACGATTGATTCTTTGAAATTGTAAAGGGAAATAAATATCAAATCACTACAAATAAGGATGGGAATTAAATAATAACAAATCTAATAATATCCCTGAATTATTGATATAATTCAGTAGCTAGTGTGGTCGTGTCTTATGCAAAGAGGAAAATATAGTGCAGTGGTCAGAGTATCCAGTGCGAGAAGTAGTGTAAATTGTGTCATGTACTTTTGCAAAAAGTGGGACGGTGTGTAAGTGGGACAGACTATTCCTGTTCTGCAACAAAATTTTGCCAAAAAATTAATAATAGTAACACCACAATATTTTCAGCAGATATGCTACCTGCAGTATTTTCTTTTTACTTGAAAGAAGTTCTTCCAGTCTTGAAATCTGGTGTTCTAACTGTTTTCCTTCATTGATAAACTTATTTCGCTGAAAAGTGTAAAAGTAGCAAGATGTTGATAGCATAAATGACAAATAGAACACACGTTTGAGAGGAAAAAAGAGCAAGTTGTCACTAAATTCTACTAAACCTCAAGGAGTGTAAGTCTTCTTAGGCTTATGTCCAAAACAGCCTCAGCTTGCTTTTCTGACAATTTCAGGGCTGCAAAATAGAAAATAATATGATCCTGGATATCAAATATACAAAAAGGGATCTGCATGCTTTCATTCCAATGATTTGATGATTGACATTGTGACCTATATATTTTTCAAAGCCCCAACTAAAGCAACAATTTGATCACAAGCAGAACTTCAAAAATCAGGCCATTCAAGAACATCAATCCAAAAAGTAGTCATGTTTCCATTTAGATAACAGAAGACAAATACAAATACATGCTGTTCTTTTACGAAGTACAGAAGTTAGAAAAAACACCTATTTCTCATGTTCTTGATTCAACTCCCTAATGAAGTAAAGCTGTTAATAGTATTGCTCAGAATCCAGTTTTATGAGGAATATGTTTGCAGGTGAAGCTAACTGGAAGTAGACAATCCTATTTGGTGATGGATATTAGTCTTTAATGATAGATTTAATAACATGATTTTACATCAGTTTGCAATGAACCATGTCTCGACCGTGGTCTAATCATGTTATCGAGCCCCTCGAAGGCCATAAGAGAGTATCGAAGTCAAATCTGTAAGTATTGCAGGCAGTTAGTCACGTGTTGGTGGCCTTTTTTCTAACTATACCAACTCAATTTTCCCACTCCCCAAATCACCTATCATCCATATAATCTTTTTCCAAGTTAACAACAAAGGTACTGCGTCTAAGAGTTGGCTATGTGCCAATGTTGGAGAAACATATATGACGAATCTAAGGATACGAAGCAACATTGAGTAGTGCATGAATCACATTACTTAAACATAACTCACAATACTTAACAACAGAATGCAAAGCATTTCCTCTTGATGTTGGTGTCATGTCACCTATTTCAAAGAACGGATGTCGTGTAGTAGGATAATGTTTCACGAATCACATACAACTAGAAAACAAACTACCTTTTATCAAATTTCCTACAGCTTCGGCATTACTTGTAGCTTTCTTGATAATGTCAATAACTCCATCTAAATTATCAAGCCCCACAATGATACCCTGAGTTCAAGACCAAAAATGTAAATATCAAGACAAGGAATCATAGAATTCAGACAGCAGAAACTGGTAGCATAAAAGAACTGCATAAGCTATCAAACTTAAAAGTGCTTCAATGTGGCATTCAAAAGCATCAAAGCTTTGAAGTGCACTGTATCTTATCTATCTTAAATTTGAAAAGCCAAGGACCTGAAGTCGAGTAATAACAGCTGGCAGGAGAGAGCAAGAGAGAGAGAGCAAGAGAGAGAGAGCGCATTGCAAACAGAGTGGATTGATAATAAATATATAAGCTGTTAAGTTCCAGAAGCTACCTCAACAATATGATTTCGATCTTGAGCCTGCAAAAGCTTGAATCTTGCACGCCTTTCAACTACAGAGCATCTAAAATCCAAAAATGCCTGAGCAAGGAAAACAAAAAAGAATTAGCTACGCACTTCACATGATGCACACAAGTCAAAACAAATTACAATATCATGTAGAATGCAGCTAAAATACCACCTTAAAATGAGGCTGTTTCTTATGCAACATTTTAAACAATAATGTCTATGAAAAGAATTATTACTAATTTGCTAAAAAAATTAAGAATAAAGGCACTGAGACCAAAGGATATCTCACAATCATATTTTTCAATTAAGAGGATAATTAAACAAGTTGAGCATTGTTCAGGCATGGGCACAAAGATAGAACTCTTGCATTTCCTCTCCTTTAGTTGCTGAACAAAGTACTTAAAAAATTACTCAAAAAGAACAGTTTGTGGAAGACAGTAGGAAGGAGGCATAGAGACAAAACAATATCAAGTTTAAACAGAAAGAGCATCGAACATGCATAGGAGATGAGATGTAGAAGACAATCAGATGCCTAGAATTTGACCCCAAAAATATCAAGATACTGATGATTGCATCAAGCACAATTCCAAGATCACAGAACATTTAAAGAGACTTTGTAACATTTATTCGCAACAAACTCTAATAGCCCAAGCCATAAATTTGTGGTGTTTTCTTAGGTATATTTGCCCTCGGAAAAAAGTTATCAAAGTGCTCTGAATCCTAAGACACTTTTTAGAAAAGGGAAATTAGGCACATCTCAGTCACATCTTTGAGGATACCAATCAAGTGCACTCGTCTTATTAAAAAAACAGAACCAACAACGCAAGTATCAAAAAGAAATACAAGTACATATTACTCCCTCCGTTTTTATTTAACAGTCGCATAGAGAAGAATCAAACAGATTAAAAAAGTGATTAGTGTGTCTTAAATATGGTGCAAAATGACTAGTTTATCCTTTTCTTTTTCTCCATTTAAATATTCTCTCAATTAATAATGTGATTTATTTTCTTGTATATACTAGTAAATTTTGTCTTCCACACATTCCAACTTTTTTTCCAATTGAATTACCTAGTTCTTTGACTATCCAATTCACATGACATTGGGAAATGATATTATTTGTTGAGGACATGGGAAATATAAGCAGTGGCTTTAACTAAATAGGGGTAAGAATGGAAAACAATAATAAATGGTGTATTCGTATTCTAAAATGACAAATAAATGAGAACATAGCTATTTCTTAAATGTGACAGTTAAAAAAAATGGAGGGAGTACATTATTATATGTAGGAAAATATAATTGATGTTTTGTTTATTGTAAATAGGAGGTTAGTTTGTTTTAAGTTAGTTAATGGAAAGTGGGAGTACACGGCTCTTTTAAATTTTGAATAGTTTTTAGCTTGTCAGACAGTATCCTCAATATTGTATTAATATTGTAACTTATGACAGAAAGATTATTGAATGAAATCAGAGATTCATCATCATTCTTTGTGCGTTTATGAAGTCTGAGCAATAATCGGTTAAACGCGATTTTGTTTCCCGACTTCCGTAATCAATGGCTGATTCCTCATCCGGTCCACAAATTCAAATCATTCTACCATCAGCAATCTGATTCGAAATTCCGACTCCACAATCAATGATCCTTCCTTACAGATCACTACTCACTACCTTAACGGTTTGAACCACTTACAGTGGTCTCAATCCTTCTTTATGACAGGGAGAGGAAAATTTGGTTACCTGCGGATAGCATCAAAGCCCCTGGATCAGGTGGTGTTGAGGGTCAATTTCAATGGGAATCTGAGAACCCCCTATCATGTCATGGCTGATAAATTCGATGAACCAGAGATTGGTCAAATATACTTATTCCAGTCCACGGCAAGAGAGGTGTGGGAGGCAGTGGCAGCCACTTACTCTAACCATGGAAATATGCCCAGACAAGTAGCTCTTAAGGATTTCAAAAGGAGGCAAAAGAAGACACCAAGTATTTTAATCAGCTGAAGAGTATATGGCAGGAATCGAACCATTTTTCACCCCTTGAGTGATATTGTCCTGAGATAGAGCCCGATTCCTGAAGGTTTTGGATAGGGACAGGGTTTATGACTTTCTTGAGGGTCTTAATCCAGAATTTGGCCCTGAAATCCTGTCCCAAGAACCCTTAGCTTCAGTAATGGAAGAATTCAGTTACATCAGGAGGGAGGAAAGCAAAAGAGGAGCCATGAATGGACCAAAGAATGATACAGTCATCTTATTCCCATTTGGAACGGACATCTATATAGATAGCTTGTCTCCATTGCGTTTTATCATAAAACATACCCCTCCCTAACGCAATAAACAGATATACTGCTCATAGGTTCATGCTTTCAAGTGATAAATAAAAAAAAATGCATTGAAAAGAACAGTCACCTGTAGCAATTCCTTTAATCCCATCAGTTTAGGTTGACCATTAAGAATCCTGACATTGTAAAAAAATTGGTGAGTATTCTTATTCAAACAGATTCAAGAATGATTGAAATAAAATAGGGTGGAAATAAATTAGACAGCCGAAAAATCTGTGGAAATAAGGAGCTGGATATTTAAATAAGTCAGAGATTTAGAAGTTGCACTTTAGTGAGTTAAGACATCTTCCAAATATAAACACAACTGCACAAACTTCTTCCACACTACGAGATGCTGAACAAGAAAGCTTTCAAGTTCCTACGTTACACCATAAGATAAGCCTCCTCTAAGCCTGCAATTTTCTTCTAATTTACATTCCGAGGATACCAATTAATGAGTAAAATGTAATCCAAAAAGGACGGCAACCTTCTTGCTGCCTAAAACAACAACGTTGTTGAAATTGAGAGTAGCTAATAATTTATTTTATTTGGGTTTTAGGTGTGTAATTATGTTTAAGACATTCATTAGGAAAGCAGTATGTATTCTTCAGTTTGCACTGTCCATGTAATTATTAGGGAACTAGAGAGTACCTGTCTTTATTTCTATAGAAAGAGAAGTGTAAGTTGGAGAAAAGTATTCTCCATTAAGTGATTACAAGAGTCCAGAAAGGGACTTTAAATAGTACAGCAGAATCTAAGAGGGCAGCAGACAGCTGCCATTAATGTAAGGACCTCAACGTGCAAACAGTAAAGTCCTCTCTCAACTTTTGAAAGTACACCTCTTCTTCCAACCCAATTACAGTTAAACCTCGATAAATAAATATTCGATAAATGAATAACCTCGCCAAATGAATAATTTTTTCCGGTCCCGACTAGGGCAAAACGGCTTAAAATAATGTTCGATAAATGAATAACCTTGCTAAACGAATATTTTTTTCTGGTCCCGAAGGTATTCATTTATCGAGTTGTTTAACACCAGACACGATATTTAAAACTGAAGAAGCAGATCGTTTGGTTCTAATAAAAATTATAAAAGGGAACACCTTGTGAAAATGATGATAAAGCTCCAATTTAAAGGTTTCATACTAGAAGTGAAGAAAAATCTTCACCGTAGTATTCAAGCTAATGCATTCATGGATCATATGTATGTACAAACAAAATATCTTTTTGATGGGTGAGGTGGCTGAAGTAACTATACAACTAAAGATTCACAAGTATATCAATAAGGGTCTAACGGACAAGTCAGAAGAGAGCTTACCCCACCATGTTACAGCAAAAACTGGACTGCAGTGCAGTAAGACGGTACAAATTGTTCAAAACTATTGACGGATCAGATCCTCTCTTGATCTGGGGAAAATATTAAGAAGGAGATTTTATAAAAGGACATGTGCCCTAAAAATCAAGAAAAACAATACACATGGAAACATGTTGATACCTCAATCACAATGCGCATGCCAGTTCGGTCACTTTCATCACGGATATCACTGATACCCTCTAAGCACTGAGAAAGATAATCAAAAGTATTCCATAAGCAAGGACAATAGTCAATTAGCAACCCTCAAATAATCCTTAAAATGACAGAAAATGATCAAAAGAGCACACAACAACAATAACAATGAATTACAGGATATCTCATTTATATTATAACATGAAAGGAAGGCATTACTATATCTACAAAACATAGAATTCCAAAGATCACAATCCCAAAAGAATGAAAGTTGCATTGGGAAATTTGGAGATGTTACGAATTTACGACGGAAACTATTATCACCTCATAAAGCACATATTAACCCAAAGAAACAACAACAACAACAATAATAATAATAAATGACACAATGTGTGATGTGACATTAAGAATGTCAAGTCATGTATGCATCCTCTAAAGCAAGACCAGCACAAGCTAGATAGCACATGACATAATTTAGTGTCAAAAAAATGACTACAATGATACAGCATAGTAACTAAGCGCATATGGAAGAAATAGTCGAGAGGAATTTTTTTTTTCTTAGGGCAAAAGATATTGTGGGCCCTGCAACTATGCAGATAGTAAACTTTTGGCCGCTATACTTTTTTTAAAAGATGGCCCTTGAAATATATAAAACGCTATATTTTGGCCCTTCCAACTGAATTTGAAAAAATATTCTCTTTCATGACTGATAAAATATTCAGCGGGGGTAAAAGTGTTATTCATCCATTTCCCATTATCGTCTTCTCAAATTGCAAAAGTTTAACCTGATTTCAACAATAGCTGATTTTGGAAGTGGAAGAACATAGATTGAAATTAAGAATTACAGAAATACAATTCAATTTGTATAGAAAATTTATAATCAAACAATAATTAGTATAAGCCAATAATAATATTTAGTAAAAACTAATGAATAAAAAATACTTGACCTTATTAGTCGAAAATTTTCGAGTAGTAAACGAGTCAAATTCGATCTTGCATTCTATACAACACGACTGAGTTCAAGTCTAGTTTCAAACCCAAGTTTTTTTAGTCACGTCGAGCTTGAAACCTAGGAGTATTGGCTCGACTCGGCTCGATTACACCCCTACTGCCAAACATGAATTTTATAGGGTAAAGGTGACACTAGGTTGTCAAATTGAGTTTTGACGATTTCATAAGAGCACTTGAATGTCTGTTCCACTTCTAATTTTTCTTTTAGGATGTAAACCTGTGTAAGTCTTGTGTCATCATCTATAAATGTCACAAACCATCTCGTCCCTTTGTGTCATAAAATGTTCATCAAGCTCTGAAACATCCAAGCTAGAGGCAAGTTGTCCATTGAGATAAGAGCATTGCACTACTGCAAAAGAATGGAACATAGGAAATTATTGAGCTCCCAGCAGAAAAGAAAACTGTGTGGTACAAAAGGATCTTCACAATCAAGTATACACCAGATTGAGGAGTAGAAAGGCTGAAGGCTCATTTGGTGGCAAGGGGATTCACAGTCGCATACCATGGACTACCAAGAGACATTAACCCCAGTTGCTAAGTTGAATACCATTCGGATCCTATGGTCTCTTGCAACAAACTTGAATTGGCCACTCTACCAACTTGACATCAAGAACGTGTTTCTCAATGGGGATCTTAAGGAACAGGTAAATATGGATACCTCAAAAGGACTGAAGATGGGAAATGGTAAAAACAAGGTACGGAGGCTTGTCAAATCCTTGTGTGGACTCACACAGGCTTGGTTTGGGCATTTATCCCAGGTTGTCAAAGAGGCATGGATTCAGTCAGTGTCAAACTCATGTACTATTGCAAAGGACTTCTAAGGACAAAGTAGTTTATGTCCTTCCCAAACAGTCTCTCACCCTTGCCATTGTTGTAAAAATTCAGGAGTCCTATAGAGAAGAGCTCAGCTGGTAGAAGTTAATTTGGCACAAGAGAATGGTATATAGATGTGCCTTCATCTCATGACTCGCTTGTAAACAAAAGTTTTCTACTCTAAATAGATTGCCAGACTGAGGAGTTGTGCAGTCTAGCATGTGCATCCTATGTTTTGACTGGAATGTGGAAACACATGGTCTCGTGTTCTTTGAATGCTCATTTTCATGGAGAATCTAGGTGTACTTCGGATGGAGCTTTCATGCTCAATAGAGGCTAGTCAAATGTGCAAAGAATTTGGGGTGCTAGCAAAAGTTCAGCAATCAGAGAAACATTCCAGAGACAGCCTCTGCTTCTTGATTCCTCAATCGTGAAATACAGCTTTTATCGAAGAAAAAAAAAGGAACCAAAGGGCATTTCAGAAAATCAACAAGTTGAGCTACCCAATCGAAAAGGATGGGATGAAGCTTCTGAGGATGTATTTAAAAGGAGAAAAGTGAATGTACATTGAGTTTGTCACTAGCTTTGCGTTGTAGTTTTGTTATGAGGGTATTTTTCAAAAGAGTTAATTTTTATGTATTTTGAGCCTTTTGGCTTGTGAATAATTGTCATAATTTCACTGAGAAATTTTGGATATAAAAAAATAAATGGATCTTTCAACTCCATGTGAAGTGTTACAGTTGTGGCCTATTAAAATGATATCAGTTTTATACATTTCTGTATTTTTGCATTACATTAAACTAGGAACAAACTTTAATGAATGAGATGATTCCTTTTTTTCTTCTTTTTCTTAAAGAACATAGATAACAAGGCCAAAACATTTTGAATAGCACCTTGTCTTCCACAAGCTCAGCAATTTTCTCGACTAGAGAGGCTTTATTTGTCTGATAAGGAACCTGTTCCATAAAAGCAAAATCGAACTGAAGAGCCAAACAATACTAGCAAATGACGTGATAAAAATAATGGAAGACAAAAAGTAACACATTGAGTTCCATTTTAAATAAAAAAGATCAAAACCTCTTTTACAATGATGGCTGTTCGCTTGGTTTTAGGATCAAGCAATTCAAATTCAGTCTTTCCTCTTACTATGACGCGTCCTCTTCCGGTCCGATATGCTTCTAAAATTCTTTACACCAAAATGTTATATTAGGCAAAACCAGCAAGCCACATACACCATCCTAATCTCAAACTACACTTTGAGTTCAGAATATGTATGTGAAAGTGGCAGTAATAAGTACAAAATTTATAAACTTAAGAAGGACGTGAGGACCAACAACAGAGATAGACAGATGAGACCAAATTACCCTACCCCATGTTCCCCATTATCACTCCTCCAGTGGGAAAGTCTGGTCCTGGCATGTACTCTAGAAGTTCTTGTAACTGTAAGTGGGGAAAAGGGAGAAGGTAAGCAGGAAAACAAAAAAGAATAAATGAACACGTTGAACGAAGTTTAACTTCATCAACCAATTTACAATTCACTGGTCAAGTAACTACCAGAGAAAGCAGTAGCAAAAAAATCTAAAACTGCCCTAAGCAAAGCATACTTCATATGCATGTATGGCCAAATAGTTCACTTTAATGTGGAAATACATCAGTATAGAAGCATTCAAAGCAAATGCCAAGACAACTGACAAAAATTCAAGACTTCAAGCCGCCACCCCCCACCCCCCTCCCATCCCAAAAAAGGGAGGGAAAAGAAGGCTACAGAAATCGTTAATGCCTACATGCACTATCATCGAAAGGCAAGTAGTGGAAACTCAGTATAAGGGATCATTACAGTACGACAAGCCATAAGCACATGACAAAGAACATAAACACCTGTTATGAGGTCAGCAGATTGAAACTCGAGAACATTTATTTTTTGCATACAGGTATTCCAAAAAAAAGCGCTTCCATTACATTGACGTAATGTGTCAGTGGAATTGCGGGATAAACAGTAGCCTGGGGGATCGCTAAAAGAAAAAAATTCTGGAAGAAGATAAACGCTTTAAAGAATAACAATGCCAGAGACATAAATTGCCTATTTATACATGGAGAATTCCAACTCTGGAATTTACCAAAGTTGGGGTGACCCAATCTATAGTGCCACAACACAATTGGATCACTACTATTACAGGAAACAAAAGTAGAAACTAAAGCGGAGTTCTTAGTACAACATGATCCAAAGTTTCCTGGTAGAGTGTAGAGACCAGAGGAGGCACTAGCATTGCCAATAATCTTTCCAGAGGTTGACTCCTGAAATTCACAGTTATTGTAATGAAATTTCACAGAAACATTGATACATTATGTCCTTGAAACAGTTTATTTTAATTGATAGAAGGTTGCATGACAAATTAGGACAAACAGGACCTGATCAAGAATTAGATCTCTCATCTCTTGAATAAATGATGGATCTTATTCCTTCCACTTTGGAAGTAGTTCCATCAGAAACTTTCACATATCTATCTTGAGTACATGGTGAAATGGAGTGAAACAAACTTATGTTTCTTGTCATGTGTTTAAATGCTCCAGAATCAACAATCCATTGATGTTGATTATGGATGTAAGAAGTACAAGACTTTGGTGTGTTACCTGATTGGGCAACTGAAGCTTTTGACATGTTGGATTGATCCCCAGAACTAGGGGCTGGATGTAGGAACCCTTTTAGGATCTCTACATATTCTTCGGTGAAGGCAGGATTCTTCACTGATATGAGCAGACAGATTACCTTGAGGCTCCTTTATCCCTCATGTTCTGGGTTTCCGATCAGTAGGTTTCCCATGTAATTTCCAGCAAATTTGCTTAGTGTGACATGGTTTCTTACAGTGGTCACACCAAGGCCTCTCTTTCCTACCCTTTTGGGACTGGAATCCCTTGGTCAAGAGAGCATAACTGTCAGAATGTGAGAATTGTACAGGAACAGGTGGAGGGTTGCCTCCCAGCATGAGCATCCTCCTGCTTTCCTCATGTTTGACCTCAGAGAATGCAGCTTTGAGGCTGGGGAGAGGTGACTTCCCAAGAATCCATCCTCTCGCATCATCCAGCTCAAGGTTCAGACCCATTAGGAAGATGAAGACTCTGTCATTTTCAATGTAGACCTTGTGGTTTTTTGCGTCCTTAGTGTACTTCCACTTGTGTTCACTGAAAAGATCTGATTGTTGCCATATCTTGCTCGGTTGGTTGACACACTGGATCACATTTAGATCAGATTGTCTTTAAGTCCTTTAATTGAGACTTAAGATCATAGATCTCAGAGTCGCTGTCTTTTTTAGAGTACATATCATGTGTTGCTTCCCACATTTCAACAACAGAATCAAAGAACATGAAGTTTTCACTTAATTCAGGGTCATTGACCCCACAAACCAAGACATGATCACATTGTTGTCTACCTACCTCTGTCTAAATTCGGGACATCAGCTGGGGGTTGAGTGATCTCAAGGTGACCCTCCTTGCTTTTCCCAGAATTAAACATGAGCAGAGACCTACACTAATGATGATAGTTATTCCTATAAATTTGTGGTTTGTGAGGAGATGGGAATTATCGGTGTTGCTTCCTTGAATGATGTTTGCTCCACTTGAGAATGGAGCAACTTCAGAGGAATCAGCAGAAGAAGCCATTTATTAGTTTTGAATTCACTACTGAAAATGGTAGAATTTGAACTGAGTTTAGAGCCTAATCACCAATACAATGTAGAAAATGGAGGAGAATTGAGAGATTAAGAGAGAGATATTAGAATTACTTATCGGATCGATAAGGAGTTGAAGAGATACATATAGGAGTGCCGCCAACAGCCGTAAAGCAAGTTGCAAGCAACGTTTAGTGCACAGTAAAAATAGTGCAAAACAGAAAATAAACAAGCTAATCCTAATAACAGAGATTAGGACTAATAGTTAGGGATTAACTACGACTAATAGGCTTATATTTTAACAATTTTATACATCTCGAAGACTTTCCCATGACTCTTCTTGCCATTGTGCAACTATTTCATCATATTACATTGTGACATCACGATTCTCCTGCTTTAGATTCCATAACCTCGTCTTCGTATTATAGACTTGAGAAGGATTCTCCACATTTGAGTACATTTCTCTCACAGCCTCCCAGATATCTTTGATGATAAAGAGAAACATATAGGGTCTAACAATGGATGACTCCTGTGAATTGATGAGTCAAGCCATTACTAGTGAGTTTTTTTATTGCCATGTCTTGTGCTTAGGATATCCTTTATAGGTAGTGGTGAAATTTCCTCAGTTAATTAGCGGGTTTCCCTTTCAAATCTACTGCTAGCCTTACAGTTTGAGCCCACTAAAGAGGATTCATCACGGTGGCTTTTGTAGTTTTTCGTAATACGGATGAGGTATTGACCGAGGGATTTTCTTCCCCGGTGATTGAATTGCCTTCCAACAAAAGGGTTTTGGTTACCTATTACAGTTGTTCCAAAGACTGGATGGTTAACTAAGTAGAGGCACTAAAGCTCCTCTCACCAGTCGAGGCTTCTTTGAACTTCATTGCGACACTAGGGTCAAGGTAAGGTTTTATTGGAGCATGGCTCTAATACCATATTGAATTTTAAAAGAGATAGAAATATATTTTATTTCTTACGAAACTCATACAATAAGCAGTTTAAATAGGAACAGAATTACAATGTGAAACCATATAAATAAGGAACATTACAACCCTAATCAAACTCTTAACCCAAACACCACACATAGGAGGCTGCTTATTGGAATAAAAATAAAAATAAAAACTTATTTAAACATGAATTTTAAGAAAAACATCAATAAAACACATTATTCAACAGCTTGATTGTTGACAGATGATTGTGCGGCTCAATTCACGCTTCTCGTGGATGAATTAGAGGCTATAGTGTCATATCTGGATCCAGAATTTCAGTGTTCTTTGTTGCGGCTCTGATACCAGAATGCTTCAAAGAAGAACAATTATGGAGAAATAACTTCTTGTTATTTTAAATGACATAAATTGCCTACTTATACATGAATTCCAACAATGGAATCTACCAAATCAACCTATTTGAGGTAACTTCCTAATCTACACCAAATCAAATCAAATCCCTCATTCTTAGAGAATTTACAACTCAAGTTCACACTTCATGTGTTAAACATGCTAAAGAATAAAGAAATAAACCACAAATGTTAACAAGAAGTTAGTTTAAACAAACTAATTCTACATAATTCATGTGCTTGGCCTGCCAACAGCAGTCTATGGGATTTGGCAGAAAAAGAATCAAACATTTCATATGCACCAAAGCAAAAGACTGGGCCAAAAGACAGAAGATTTTGAACATTACAAGGCTGTATGTGGGATCTTGGATAAGTTAAGACAACAAACTGATGACTTGATTTCAAATGTTGTACCGATCAGAGCGTGTCAAGTAGAGTAAAGAAACAGGCCCAAATTTTTTGATGTAAGGAGGAAGCAATGTTCTAAAACTCGCTAGGCGAAGTCGGTACGCTACTGGGGCGCCTAGGCGGTTTTAGGGTTTTAAGGGGGGTTTTTGGGTTTTAAGGGGGGTTTTAGGGTTTTTTAGGGGTTTTAGGGTTTTCACGGGGGTTTTAGGGTTTTAAGGGGGTTTTAGGGTTTTATGCCTCTTTCTTGTCTAAACACTTGGGAAAACTTGGATGTTCGCCCAGATGGAACCCTAATTGCCTAGAAGGGCCTAGGAGCGCCCAGAAGGGCCTAGGAGCGCCTAGAAGGGCCCAGGAGCGCCCAGAAAATCGCCCTGCACCCCTGTCGCCCAAATGAGATCGCCCAGAGCCAAGTCGAGACGCCCGGGGAGCGCCTAGGGCCTAGGCGGCGCCTAGGCGACCGATTTTGGCGCTTTTTAGAACACCGGGAGGAAGTGCGCGTGAGGTAATGCAGTTTGAAAGAAATGTATATCATGTAAACACTTCTTGTTTCCGGATTTGATTGAAAATGTCTGCAAAAGTACCCGCAAACACAAACACTGAATGAACATAGCCATCTGGTTTTCTTACATGTTATCCATCTGCTTGGATCTCCACAAGATGCTCTTATGAAGAAGGAAACAGAAGTTACTCACTAAATAAATCTTTCAGTATTACATGTTGAACCTCACGAAAAAAATATAACAAGAAATCCTGACAATTAAACTCCCAATAGTGGGAAGAATGCATGGTGTAAGAAAGACACAATATTTTCAGAAATACCATTTACATCACAGTGAATAAAAGAATAAGAATGGCGATTTAAGGTACCGTGGCTTCAGGATTACGAATCAGAACACCCAATGCATCAACCAACTCCCCAAGGTTATGTGGAGGGATATTTGTTGCCATTCCAACCTGGATACCAGTAACATCATCAAACATTTCACCAGCTGTGGATCGAATGCTAAAGCATATAGTCTGGACAATGACTGTACATATGACACAAAATAACTAAAGCTTGATCCTACAATAATAAGAAACGAAGCAAATCCTCCAAAAAGGGGAGATCAATAATATAGAATCTATTGAATAATAAGAATCACCGCAATCCCAGCAGAACCATTCAATAGCAGGTTAGGTATGCGAGCTGGAAGTATAGCTGGCTCTTTTTGGGAGCCATCAAAATTGGGGACAAAATCGACCTGCATGCATTAACATTCAGGTAAGGACAAATAAACATATAGAACAGATGCCCGGAGGATAAAGAAACATCCTTACTGTATCTTGTTCTAAATCAGCCAATAGCATTGCCTCTGTAAGTGCCTGTAAAAGCTAGATTCAGTAAAGCTGTACAACAGCAAATGTTAATTTAAGATCCAGATTTCCAAAAAAAAACCAACGGGGTGCAATACATGATAGGCATTAAAATGCTTAAATCAGTTTGCGAAGCAGCCAGAAGAGAAGCCAAAGAATAATAAGAACACTACCAAAAACTATAGTAATATTCGTAATAATTAATATATTCAGCTACTATGTAGTTTAGTGTCACCACCCTATTTAGAAATGCATCACATGAAAAATCCATAGCCAATATGATAAATTCTCTCTACAACCAAATTCAAGAAAAGCCAGTTCCTAGATCATGAAAAAGACAACATGAATGAATAACTTTGTTCACAAAGGTAAAAATCTCTATACACACAATGTGATGCTTTGCACCCCTATACAATGCTAATCAAACTGCCCCGCCAAAGTATAATTGTATAAGCACGTCTCACAACTTCATTAAAGTGCCCAAGCTCATCCAGAGCTTGGAAGGGTCCGGAAACATGAAGTTCAGATACCCAAAAAGATAAGATTATATTGCATAAATGACTTACTTCCAGTCGGCATTCTGTATACCGCATAGCTGCAGGAGGATCAGCATCAATTGATCCAAAGTTCCCATGTCCTCGAATAAGAGGGCATCTCAATGAGAAATCCTGTGGAGGAGAAACAATTAAATTCATATCAAAACAGGATCACATGCCAAGATATTCAGTAGTCTGAATTTTATTTTGCAAAAAATATGTGCACCGTCCACATCTTGTGCCAAGACAAGCACGGAAACAATAAAAAAGATCTGGTAACCACACAGAATGTAACTTGGTTATAATATTTATTTGTTATAGCAATAATGGTAACAAACGCACCAGTGTCTATTGTGTGCCTGTCCAGATTCAGAAAAGAGGCAGAATGGGTGTTTTAAACATGATGCTGGCTAGCAGGGGCTAAGGAAATGCATGTTCTAGGATGGCTCGGGAGTAATGAATTTCTAGCTCCTTCATAAGAACTTAGCTCAGTTGGGAGTTGGCCAGAGTTCTAAAAATGCCTCCCACCGATCCGATTACACCCAAGGCGGACATGTCTAGGCAGGTAGGGTCCTAGGTGGGGCTTGGGCAGGTTCTAGGCGAGCTGGGCGGCACCTAGGCGGGTCCTAGGCGTCTAGGCAGTAGGGCTTCTTATATATTTTTTCCTTTCATGAAACACTTTACAAAAATAAAAAAACTAGCAGCAGCTGGACAAAGAGCGTCATGTTGGAGTTGGACAAGTAGAAGAATTAGGGAATGAGATTGAAGATTGGAGTTGAAAGTTAAACTCTTGACTCTTGAGTTCTTAGACTTATTTTAACTTAATCTCATGTGCTTTTGTCTTTTAGTTAGTCTTTCGACACATTTCCTTGATGCTTATGCTTTATGATTTATTGATTTAGGCTGGACAACCATAGCATTACTTTTTTTTTAAATAATAAATAAATAACAGGCGCCCCATCACCGTCCGACTAGCGCCTAGCATCTTTTAGAACATTGGAGTTGGCATATGACTATACCACTGATAGCAAGAAAGGAAACGGCAGAAAGAGATGATGCTGTGTTATGAGCAAGTCGGTGTTTGAGGAAACTGAGCACCCTGCCTACAACTTTCATCCTCAATCACACAAGCTTATCTTCTACCAAACTTTTGCATATATTTTGTAAGTACTGGGTGTCAATACTAACAAGGCATGAAGAAAATCTACCAATATGAAATTCAAGCTTTTTGCAGGAGAAATCATTCATAGCAGAAGTAGGCTACCTTCCTATTTTTCTGAAGTTGGATAGGAATGCATTACTAAGCTTAATTACATAAGACTACACACGATACTCAAATTTTCACACAAGGTTTATATGTTGTTCAGAGCTGTTAAGCATGTGTACATGTTCTGATAAATATAGTGGTTAACGTAAATGTATAGATTATTTTTCTCCCCAAAAGCTTAAGCTAATAGGTTAACGGTATCATAGTAGGAGACTGAGGGTGGTATCCTGCAGCCCCATTTTCTGGAAAATCAGTCCTACTACTAGTGTCTAATGCTATTTACTACTGTTGTGCACGTGCAGTAGGCTCACACATGACTAGCATCAAGGAAGAATGAAGCTTTGGAACAAACACCTATACTTTTACCATGATAATTTGCTGAGTGCCACAAACGCCACTGAAACTAATTAGCTAGCTGCACTATAGGCAAGTAAAGTTTGTCAGGTAAATGATCAAAGAACTACGCCCACATGTACAGTCAATAACACTAGTCGCATCTCTCTTTGTCATTCTTAAGCCATGTACTGCCTCAAACCATGAACCAAGAAAACAGGACCTTGACGTAAACACATCAGAGCTATGAAAGATCCTTCTCTTTGGAAGGAAATTGTTATATATAGACCAAGCTCATTTTGTATCATGTTTTGTTCCTTTGCACCAATTTGAACCACATGCCAACATTGCTTCCACCCAATCAGCTAAAAACCAAAGTTTTCTTAAGAAATATTTCTCAAAACCTTTCGGGGTTTTAATCTATTTGTACCAAAAAGGAGAGCAATCTCAGATAGTTTCCACAAAATAATTCTTTCTTGGGTAGAATTTTCTCTATCCTAGTCTTGCGAAGTGGGAATTTTATCCAGGCTAGATACTGCAAAACATAGGAAACTCTTCAAATCTTTGAAATGTGTAGAAGAATTAAGTTAGAATTAATTTTCCATGTATTTTGTTAGTTGTTTTTATTATATGTTGGTTACCTAAAAGGGCTAGTGAAGCTGGCTGTATATAGCCGTTATTTGATTAGATTTAAGGTTGGTAGTGGCGGACTATCTTAGCTGTTACTTTGTACTCTATATTAACTCTTCTTTCCTGCAATTGTATTAACTCTTCTTTCCTGCAAATGTAATTTAAGAAGAGTTCTTTCAAATCCTCTTTCACTCTTCATGGTATCAGAGCATGTACCATTTCAAATCAATCTTCCTCTCCATCGCTAAATATGTCCTGTTTCATCATCTTTTCCTGAAATTTCTTCGGCACCTAGTGAAAATGCACCCACTGGGAATTCTGATGCTAACTCAACAACCATTCCAGTCCATAGGCTGAATGGTAACAATTATCTGCAATGGGAGCTATCGGATCAGATGTTTGTTGCGGGCCAAAGGAAAATATAGTATCTTACTGATGAAAATCAAGCTCCTGACCCAAAGGACCCTATATATACGGACAACGGGATACTGAGAACAATTTTGTCATATCATGGCTTATAAGATCCATGACCCCTGAAACAAATGATATTTTCATACTGTATGATTTAAAACATGAAATTTGGAGTGCTGCCAAGGAGTTATACTTAGCACTGCTGAGATATTTGAGATTAAAGCCAAATCCAAAGGTTGGACCAAGGTGACTTATCACCCAATACTTAAACACCCTTACAAGGGCCTGGCATCAACTTGATTTATTTGAAGAAATTCCTTGGATGTGTAGTGAAGATATTAGAATATATAAGTAAATTGTGGAGAATGGGAGGGTGTTCAGATTTCTTATGTGCTTAAATCATGGCCTCCATGATGTCAGAGGACAAATTCTCAGCACCAAACATTTACCTAATATGAAAGTTGCTTTCTATGAAGTTTGACATGAGGAGAGTAGAAGGAAACTAATGGGGAAAACCAACCTCTCCACCTCTCATGGAACTGGGGAAGGATCGGCACTGGTTTTCAAGAGTCATGCTCAAGGAAATCAGTCTAGCAAAGGGAAAGAAAATGATTCTTCATAAGTAGCTGTGTGGACACCTCACAACAGAAAGGGGTCTCAAAAAAATAAAGGCAGATATTTGAGGTTGGCAGATGCAAATCTATAATGTAATAGCAGTAATATATAAAATAAATGAATATTATTTACAATAATTATATGAATATTTGATACATTTTATATACTAATATATCAAATATTCATTCACTTATTACTGCTATTATAATGTTTTCTATAAATATACCTAAGTAATTATCAGGAGATGTCATACTCACGCCACTTTATTAATAGAATGCCTAACATATGAAGTTTAAAGCACCTAGACAAGTTTTCTTACATCGCTTTCCTGGCAAAAACATGGATATCTCTTTACCTTTTAAAGTGTGTTTGGATGTAGTGTCTTTATTCATATTCATTCTCGTAACAGAAGTAAATTGGATCCAAAGGCTTTGATATGTGTGTTTGTGTGCTACTCTCCAACCCAAAAAAGGTATAAATGTTATTCCACCATCACTATAAATTTTACAATACTATGGATGTGACATTTTGTGAAGATACTCCCTGCTTTCAATCAATTGACTTAAACTCAATGCTCTCAAGATTGGGGCCTCAATGTAAATTATCTTCTTCCATGTGTACGTTTACCAATAGCTTGGATAAAGAAAGACTTCTTAAAAAGTTGTAGAAGCTCTAAAAATACATGAATGGAGATGAGTAATAGAAGACGAAATCCATGCTCTAAAAAAATATTGCACTTGGCAAATGCCATGCCAAGATCTTCCTAAAGGGAAAAAACTTGTAAATTGTAAGTGGAAATAGAGTATTAAATATAATCCTAATGGTTTCATTAATAAGCACAAAGCTAGTTTGGTGAGATGGGGGTTTTACACATTGATATGGAAATGGAATTGATGATCAAGATATATTTGTCCCTCTTGCTAAGCTAAACACAATTAAGGTTCTGTTTAGTCTAGCCACAATCATAGGATTGCCCTTATAGCAACTAGATGTGAAAATAATTTTTTATATGGTGATTTGCATGAAGAGGTAGATATGACAATACCTCATGGTTATGAAACTAAACACCTAGAAAATAAAGTCTGCAAATTACAAAAAAAAAAAAAAAAAAAAAAAAAAATTCTATACGGATTAAAGCAATTTCTTAGAGCTTGATTTGAGAGTTTCACTACCACTGTAAAGGAATTTGGGTACACCCAATGTCAGTATGATCACACCTTATTTGTTGTGCATGCTAAAGGGAAAAACAATATATTATTATTCTATGTTTATGATATAATAATAAAAAGGGATGATCATCAAGAAATGCAGGACCCAAAAACTTCCTATCTGACAAGTATAAAGTCAAAGATCATGGCAATTTGAGATATTTCCTTGGTATGGAAATTGCTCTAGGATTGAGCTTAGGTCAGGTGGGGTGGGTTTAGATTGGTTTATTCCTATTACTAGTTGGATTGGCCCAGAAATTTTTTACCAAACCACGGAACATAGTTGTTAAGGCGAAATGCGCCAGCAAAGCGCCAGCTAGAACTATAGCACCTGGTCGCTTAAGAGCTAAAAAACTGCCGATTAATTATCTAAAGCTCCACCACAAACACACACAAAAACAAAAAAACAAAAAAATTGATATTTCATCAAAAGGCAGCTAAAAAATAACAAATCATATCAAAACAATATATTGCTTTAATAAAGCACTCAAATTTCCATTAAAACATCAAAACAACTTAACCACCACAACCACAAAGTAATGAACAAATCATATCAAAACAATATATTGCTTTAATAAAGCACTCAAATTACCATTAAAACATCAAAACAACTTAACCACCACAACCACAAAGCAATGATGCCATCGTGAAGGGCTGGAGCTGCTGCTTTCACTTGACGAGAACGGGTATAAATAGGGTCTGTTTTGCTTTCTTATCGTATGCAGCCTTTAGGTTTTATGTGGTTTACAAAAATACACAAACAGTCCATGTAGTGTGTGTGTGTGTGTGTATATATATATATTGCTCCTCCTAAAAAAAGCACGCCTCAATGGAGCTTCACGCCTTAAACAAAAGCGACACCTAAGCGAAACAAGAGGCCACTTAATTCAAATCACCGCCTTGCTCCTCCTTGAAGCGCTAATGCACCGCCTAGCGCTTAGCCAGCACTTTAACAACTATGCCAAAGAACTATGAAAACCAATGGCTTGGTTTGAACTAGTCCCGGTGTAAGTTGGTTTGGGTCCAATTATTAGCAAGCCTTTTTTATTCTAAATGTAAAATTTAGAGAACGCTGTAGTTATTTTACAACAAAACAGACAGTTTATATAGAAAATATTCAGCCAAATATTAACAAACCAATCTCTCAAACACAAACATATTACATAACCACTAGAGCATACATAGCACATTAGCAAGAAAACACTCCTCCCCCCACTCATAATTTTTGTTGAGCACTTCCAATCTCATTTTCAGTACATTGTTTCATTATATACACAACATCAAAAGGCTAAAATTTAAATAGTATACGTAAACAGGAAGCATGGATCTCAACAATACTGATGGAGATAATAGGAATGGAAAAAACTGTCATTCAACAGTCAACAATGTGGCCTAACCAATATCGATAAAAGAAGTATCTTCTTAATTAACCAGATCTCACACGACCTAAAATGGAAATATCAAAATCAAATGAAAGTGGTTTTACAAAACCATCATAAGCAACACAAATGATAAGCAAATAGATATACTTAACTAAATCAACATCGTTTTATGTATAGTAAGATGACCGGTTTGGGTTCAGGTTGGGCAGAATACAAATAACCAGAACTAATCCATTGTAATTCAGTTTGGCTTGAAACCAAACCAATTGATTCGGTTTCAATTTGGTTTGGTTCATTTCGGTTTGGGCTGGTTTGGTTTCTAGTTTGGAGTGTTTTATTGGTTTTTTTTGCTCGCCCCTAATTTCCTCGATCCAAGAGTGGGGTTTATATATCTCAAAGGAAATATATTTTAGATCTCTTACAAGAGCCTGGAAAGCTTGGTTGTATGCCTGCACTTTTACTTACCGGGGCTAGAATCAAACTTGGAATAGGAAAAGATGGAGTTGATATTGGGAGTATCAAAGGTTGGTAGGATGCATCATCCCAAAAAAGAACACTTGAGTCCAGTTAAAAGAATCCTGAAATATCTTAAAGCCAACCCTGGTAAACGTCTATTCATTCAGAAACATTAATGTAAAGATTTGAAAATCTACATTGATGTTCATTGGGCTAGATCCATTTCTGACAGAAGGTCCATTACAAGTTATTGTTCATATCTTTGGGGGAACCTGGTAACTAGGAGAAGCAAAAAGCAACTCATGGTCTCACGAAAATAGTGTTGAAGTTGCACTATGAGTTTGTGAAGGGCTATGGATAACAAAGAATTCTTCAAGATCTTCAGATTCCTCTTACTGCTCCTATCAAGGTTTTTTGTGATAATGTTTCTGCATTACACATGGCCCAGGATCCTGTTCACCATGACAAATCTAAGCAAGTAGACATTGATAGACATTTTCTTACAGAACGGGTGGATTGCAATAGCCTTCTTCTTATACATGTTCCTACAAAGTTTCAAGCTGCAGGCATTTTGACCAAGGCCATTCCAACCTCTTGGTTCAAGGATCTATGTTGCAAGCTTGGTTATATCAATAAGACCAAGCATGAAGGGGTGTAGAAGAATTAAATTTACATGTATTTTGTTGGTTGTTTTTAGTATATGTTGGTCAGCTAAAAGGGCCAGAGAAGTTGGTTGTTTATAGCCATTATTGATTAGATTAAATGTTTGTAGTGGCGGTCATCTTCTGCCGCCCTTATTTGAATCCTAACAGCTATCTTAGTTGTTACTATGTACTCTACTTGTACTGTTCCTTCCTGTAGATGTTATTCAAGATGAGTTCTTTCAAATTCTCTCTTCACTCTTCAAAGACTCGAATTCATTATTGACATCGTGCCCATAGATGGAGGATTATAGATTCAAAAATGTAAAAGCTCTGAGGCCCCAAACGTTTCAAATAATACCTGTGCCATTCTGACCAAAGAATCATAGACAGCAGTGTCTCCGTGTGGATGAAACTTACCAAGAACCTGCATTGAAAGCAGATTAGAAAAAATGAAAGAAAGAGTGATATTAACTGAGTTCAAAAAATACAGCTACGACAACTAACAGCAAGTATATGAAGGATGAAATTTTAGTAGTTATGTCCCTGACGTTTCATACCAATAAAAATCTCCATTTAACACTTAAATATATCATCAAAAAATAACAAATGGACTTCTTTAACAACCTCTCCAACTACTCTTGCACATTTCTTGTAAGGCTTCCGCGACGCAAGGCCCAACTCATGCATCGCAAATCTGTAGACAAGAAAAATGAGCAAATCAGTCGGATGTTATTTAAAAAGGACAAAAGCATAATAAAGATGAATGCAGAAGCACAGTCCATGAAGAAAGTTTCCGCTTGGCCAAATCTAACTTGAGAATAGATTCAATGCTGGTCAACTGGGATAGTCAATCTAGCAAAAAGGAGGGGAATCAAAACCAAAAGAGATGATCACACGAGCAACTTGCAAACCAGTAAAAGACGACGAGTGCAATAAATGAAGAGATTAGCAACCGAATTGATTGCTGCCATATGCGAAAACATCATAACCATAACTTAATCCCATCATTTTCGAAGTTAATAACATGGCAACTGCCTGTGGGTAATAGAGTGCAAAGAATCTATTTTCTAGATGGAATGGCAGCTCACATGAATCTTCTTATTCTCAATTCTTATTAATCGGTATACTATAAATAACTATAAAATGAGAGAAGGGTGCTTTATGAGATAAGAAGGACAGGAGTTCAGGTCTAGATTAGAAGGATAGCTTGTTTTGCCTTCATGACCATGTAAATCTGGGATCTACTTTCGTAAATACATCTTCAATAAAACTTAACCAATAAGAGAAGAATTTTGTATGCCTGCCAAACACTTCAAGCCAGCAACATAATCAATTCAAAAAATGACAACCTCCTGTAAAAGTGTAATTCCAAGACCCAATGAATTGGGATTCTTTTAAACATTCTTATAAGAAAAATGAACTTCTTTGAAGCATTTATTATGTTCAAGAGTTAAACAAAACAAAAAATAACACCAATCATTAGTAAAACGCAATAAAGCATAATTAAGTACCTAATGCATACTTAAGGCAAATATCAAAGCATTCCAATATACTTATCAAACAAAAACAATTAAAAAAAGAGGACAACGAAGGTCTGTAGAACCCATGGTTGTGTGTGTGTGGGCGGGGGAGGGCAAACAAGCACTCACAATATCCTCCGGTGCACAGGCTTCAACCCATCTCGAACATCAGGTAAAGCCCGACCAAGAAGGACGGACATGGCATAAGACATGTAAGCTTCAGTAGCTTCCTTGTGAAGCTCCGTGATAACAACTCTACCCTCACCTCCTCCAACCTCACTACCGGCTGCCTCCCTCAGAGTGACGACACTCCCATTCACACCGCCCTCCTCTCCTTCATCTTCTTTATCTCTCCGCCTAGCACTTATAACCTGTGCCGGTCTCCTAATTTTCGGCACAGACGAGGACAGAAATCGGAGTTGTGAAACTCCATTTGTGAACCCCAGAAACCTCGACGGGGTGGGACGAAGACCACAGCACCGGAGGAGACAGAAGCTAGTGCTAACATGGAAGGACATGGAACTTGATTTTAGGTATGAACACGCAGTACAAAGTGCGAAAAAACAAAAACCTTTGGAACAAGAAAAGAGATTTTAGATAGGTTCGTGTTCCAGCGCGCAAAGTTTGCGAGTTTTATTTTTATTTTTATTTTTATTTTTCCCGCCTATTTCCCGCCTCCCTACTCTACTTGTTTTAGTGATCGGCTGCCATTAGGTTTTTGGCTAATTTCGAGGGAGCCACTTTTAGACGAGTTGAATATGATCGGTTCGATCGGTTTTTTTGTTTTTTAAAACTGAATCGTTTTATATGGTTTTCAATTTTTCACACCAAACTAGAACGGTTTTAAGACCTAAACCATTTATTCTGGTCCGGTTTGGTTCGACTTGGTTCCGGTATTTTACGGTTTTCTGTCATAATTAAAATTATTGATAGGAAATCACAAATTTTATGGTAACAACAAATGATAATGTATGTAATACATTAGTACTATTATGTCAGTAAATCCAATTTGATGATTTAACAAATATTTTATATTTAACTAACATCTACCGATGCGAATCTTCAAAAATCCAAAAACCAATCATCTTTCAACACCATCTAACACAACAAATTCAACACCTACCATTGAATTCCCAAGTTTGGGACAAACAAGATAATAAAAGAGTCATCTCTTACTCATTTCAATATATCAATGAAACTTCAACAAATCATCAACTTCAAAAAATACTAATAATGATCGTTATATTATTGAATAATATGTATAAATATCAAAATCAATTAGACAAAATAATATTTCGAATAAGGTCTAAGGAGAAAGAGAAATGCATTTGTTTCATAAGTAAGCAGAAGATAAATGGAAGGTAGCTAATTTTCACATATTTCAAACGGAAAACAAAAACATGTGATATAGTTTTGACTTTTGAGCTTTATTTAGTTATAACTTATTCGTCATTTTATTTTATCCCAAACACAAAATCTGATTTTGATTATCTCAAAAATGTTATTGTCCAATATAATCTAATCATCAGACAAATTTATATACAACTAATTTCTATAAATGCATTTATTTATATAAGATGTCAAACCTAGTGCTGTTAACGAGCTGAGTCGAGCAGCTGAAGTTCAAGCTCGAGCTCGTTTTAATCGAGCTCGCTCGTTAACACAAACTAGCCTAAAAAGCCGTTCGAGCTCGGCGCGATAAGTATGAAAAATGTTCGAGCTCAAGATCAAACTCGTGAACAAGCTTGAACTCGAGCTCGGCTCATTCAATAGTATTTTTTTTAGCTCGGCTCGTTCGACTACAAACTCAATGTGTAAATCTTTAATGTGTATATATGATTTATATAAATTATATATATTACCTAAGTTCACGAACAATAACGAGCGTTCACGAGTAGGGCTCGTGTTCGCTCGTTTATTAAATGTAGAGAGAAACTGATCGAGCTCGGCTCGATACCATTAACAAACGATCTTAAACGAGCCGAGTTCGAGCTTTTTCACGAACGCTCCGTTCGTTTAACAGCCCTAGTCAAACCTAATAAATGAACAAATCGGAAAATATCCATGATGAAGTTTATCAACATCTTAAAAAAAGTAAGTCGTGTAAAACAACATTTACATATTTCTAATATTAGTGCCGAAGAAGTAGAAAGAGAATAAAAAGTTAGCGGTGGTGAGTTGTGAACTAGCATGTATTCGAAAATCTCTAAATGTTTGAAAATTGAAGAATTTGAATCTTTAGGATATGAAATTAATAATTGATCATTAATATATTACAAATACAAAGTTTAAACAGGTTGAGTTGGACTAAAAAAAGCACATTGGAGTTTTAAAATATTAATAGATGTAGATATATACAGACACACATATATATGTATAAAATCCGGTTTGGTCCGGTTTAAATGGTTTTTATTTTTCAAATTGGAACCAAATTGTATTAAACGGTTTGGTTTTTAATTATATGAAAACCGACATAAAAACCACGGTTTATACATTTCCGGTTTGGTTCGATTTGGTTCGATCGGTTTGGTTTGATTTTAAGAATTTTTGTTCACCCTAATTTTAAGGATATAGTAAAACGGGAAATTTGAAAATCAAGCATTGTCGGTCTCCCATATTGTATTAGATGTTTCTTCGTGGGGACCGACAATGCCTCGTTTTCAAATTTCCCGGTAAAACACACTATATTGTTGAAATACAAATTTTAAAATTAAAAAATAAATAATAAACTTTAACATTTCTTATGTTGTTGTTAGGTATTAATTTAAATAATGTTAATTGTCACGCAATAAACTCGTGTTTTTCATTTATTTATAGAATTGGGGATATTATTTTATTTTTTATTTCATACAAATTAAATAATAATTTAGTTGTTATAAAATCACTCACCTCCTAGTTTTCATTTTCCTTTTCCTTTAAAGTTTTCTTTGCCCATAAGTGATTGAAAACTGACTTAGCTGTGAAATAGGTTTATAAAAGGTCTTCATATAGCCATATACTTCTCAGATTTCGTGTTTTTCGAGTTTTTGTATTTTCCCCATCCGTTGTCCTTAGCCATCACCCGGGAAAGCGGCCCAATACTTAGTTTCCGGAGTATTTTGGTTGATTTATGGGTTGTCTAACTGATCGGAGTGTTATGTTTGAAGCAATTTCGGTTTTCGAAGAAGTTTCAAGTTTGGATTTCTGTTTTGAAAGTAAGATTATTGTGTTTCTCGTTTAATTCGTAATTTGATCTTAGTTATGTTTGTACTTCGTAGCATTCATGTTAGATTCGTTTTTAGTTTGTAGATTCACGTAGAGTTGGATGTTGTTTGATTTGTAATTCAGCTCATTTAAAAGGTAAGGATGTATTCTTATCAAAAAGACATGTTATTATAATTCAAGTTGTTTTGGAGTATACTGCTTGTCAAGTATATGCACGATTACCCTAAAAAAAGTATTTGCACGTAATTTGCTAGTTTAGGGCTATGTATTGCTTATTGCTGATAATTGCTAAAATGTTATGTATTTTGTGTTATACGAAGTATTTTCAAGTATTATGTATTTTCAGGCAATTTCTGTAAAAAAAAAAAATCATTGCTTTTGGTTAGTAGATGAAGATAGAATTTGGAAGTTTGGTGATGTTTTGGTTATGGCATTTTATGTGATAACATAGGTGGTTATAAAGATGTAAACAATGAACTTGCTTTTGTGCTATTACTTGCTCTGTGAAGACGGGTTATTCAGGGTTAGGTATTAGATAAGAAACGCGATATACCGTCCGGAGACCTTTGAGGGAATCACCCACATTGAGCTTAAAAATAAAATAATAAACTTTAACATTTCTTATGTTGTTGTTACGTATTTATGAAATATAAGGTATTAAATTAAATAATGTTAATTGTTACGTAATGAACTTGTGTTTTTCATTTATTTATTGAATTGGGGATGTTATTTTATTTTTTCTTTCATACAAATTAAATAATCATTTTTTTAACTCAAGACAAATTAAATAATCATTTACTTGTTATAAAATCATTCATGTTTCAACACAACAATGTTAGCAAAACAATGTGGAAAATCATTCAGGAACCAGATACTATCTCATCTATGATCCTCAAAGCTAAATATTTTCCCACAAGGAATTTCACGGCAGCTACTATTTCTTCTCTCCATCGGCACTATGGCGAGGTATATTACGTGGTAGGAACTTGCTTTCGCATGATTAAGATGGCGAGTGGGAAAAGGTGATACAATAAATATAGTTGGTAATCCCTGGCTGCCTGCTCCCCCGTCTTTTTATGCTCATCCATTATCCTTGGAAACTACATATCAAAAAGTTGGCTCTTATAAACTCTGCTACGAGACTATGGATAGAAGATAAGGTCAGAGGTATGTTTAACCCGTATGAAGCTGAAAAAGTTTTGTCTATACCTTTATGACCAAGCTGAAAGGAAGACAAAATTATATGACATTTCTCAAATAATGGGATTTATTCGGTTCGCTCTGGTTATCGTCTTGCTTTCCAAATACAATCAAATGAAGCAGGGGATATGGCGGCTTCTAGCTCATCCTTAAATGCAACAAATTTTGGGTGAAGCTTTGGAGTATGAAAGTTAAGCCTCGCATAGTTCATTTTGTTTGGAAAGCCATCCACAATGCGCTTCCAACATAGGCAGGTCTAGCACGCCGAGGCATTGGTAATGGTATTTGCAAAATTTGCAACGAATTTCTAGAAACAATATGGCACTGCTTATTTGATTGTCTTATTCTCAAAGCTACATGGAATTGATTGAGGATGGTAAATTTTTGCAGCATCTCCGGACTTCTTCCATGGCTGATGTGTTTGAAATCTTGATGACTAAAGAAAATGATAATGGCGTCGCTATGCTAGTCAATATTCTTTGGGCTATTTGGAAAGCTAGGTGTGCATGGATCTTTGAAGGAAAAAACCTCTATGTCTCTTCTCTTGTTCTTAAAGAAAATATGAAGCCACGGAATCTTTGCAAGCTTTGTCATCATCGATACACGAGAGAGCGAAACCGGCATGGCAAGTCTTATGGCAACCTCCACCTTCGGGTCTTGTCAAATTCAATATTGGTGCAACGTTCCAAGATAATATGGTAGCCGTTGGAGGAATTATCCGCGATTGTGGAGGCAACATCTTATGCTCATTCTCTAGAAAGCTTGAAGGTGGTTATGATGTCAACGTAGGAGAAGCTCTAGAAATCTATCATGCTATCTTCTTATCTATAACGTGGGGCTTTTTCAACGTCATTTTTTAAGGAGACTCACTCACGGTGTTCCATAAGTTTTCCACAAACATGTCGTAACATGTCACAATGTTTCTCTCATTTTTCAGTTTTCCAAAACGGACGGGTAATCACCCAACACATCTCCTTGCTAAGAAAGGTCTAAGCTCGGCAGGCAGTGTGTATTGGAAACTCCCCCACTCGGATGTAATTACAGCTTCTCTTGTTGATAAAGTTTAATAATTCTGTTTACCCCTCAAAAAAATAATCATTCACATCCAATAAATAAGGGTATTTTAATTCATTCCAAATTTGTTTTTGTTTTTCCTTTTCTTTTTAAATTTTCTTTTCCCATAAGTAATTGGAAACTGGCCTAGCCTAGCTAGGAATGTCTTTTCACATAACTAAAAGTCTTAATACACAACAATTTTTTCCACATTTACCTTTTTTTTAATTACAATTGAAAGATAGAACAATACAACTATTTACAACCACACAATAGTGGACTAACACACCACATTTACCCTTTAAATTTATGTTTTTTACACTCGATAATTCTGACCAAATTTCAAATAGAATGTTAAAAGTATTCATGACTCAATTTTAATCACAAAGCCTTTCATACCGGTATTGGGTATGGAAAACATTCAAGATTATGACTCAAATAAAATCAGAATAATCATCGTTTTCTGACTCAAATTGGGTCATGATAATTTGCAAACTCGATGATTCTGACTGAATTTCAGGCAGAATAATAAAAGTTTTCTTGACTCAATTTTGGTCAGAAAGTATTTTTGACCGGTATTGGGTATGGAAAACATTCAAAATTCTATTCGAATTGAATCGGTATAATGATTGTTTATTGACTCGAATTGGGTCAGAATATTTTCTTTGTGAAATGATGTTCCCTTCTAAAAAAAAGGCCTCCAGATAGCCTTAGACTTCTCAGATTTCATGTTTTTCGAGTTTTTGCCTTTTCCCCAAGCCGTTGTCCCTAGCCACCACCCGGGAAAGCGGCCCCATACATAGTTTTTAGAGCATTCTGGTTGATTTATGGGTTGTCTAACATATCAAAGTGTTATGTTCGAAGCAATTTCGGATTTTGAAGAAGTTTCAAATTTGGATTCCTGTTTTGAAAGTAAGATTAATGTGTTTCTCGTTTAATTCGTAATTTGATCTTAGTTAGGTTTGTACTTCGTAGCATTCATGTTATATTCGTTTTTGGTTTATATATTCATGTAGAGTTTTAATGTTAATTGTTGTTCGATTTATAGTTCAGCTCGTTTAAAAGGTAAAGAGACCTTCTTATCAAAAAGACATGTTTTTTATAATTCATATTGTTTTGAAATATACTTCTTGTCAAGTATCTGCACGTTATTTGCTAGTTTAGGGCTATGTATTGCTTATTGCTGATAATTGCTAAAATATTATGTATTTTGTGCTATACGAAGTATTTTCAAGAAATTTCTGTAAATTGTTTTCTTTGATTTTGGTTAGTAGATGAAGATGGAATTTAGAAGTTTGGTGTTGTTATGGTTCTGGCATTTTATGTGATAACTTAGGTGGTTAGAAAGATGTAAACAATGAGCCCGGCTTTTGTGGTATTACTTGCTATGTGAAGACGATTATTCAGGGTTACGTACTAGAGAAGAAACGCGATGTACCGTCCGGGGACCTTTGAAGGAATCACCCATATAGCGCTTTATGGCCTTTTGGTGGGGTTTCACCATGGCGTTGTACCATTGAATACTCGGTTAAACCTCAATCCCGTCTATGTATGCGTCAAACACTAACGTTATGCATAGATTCAACTATATGTTTTGTGTAAGCTCTTTTTGTTTCCGTAACAATATACATGTACACATGAATGTAAAAAGGATGTTGAGTGATTTGTTACATTAGGCATATGATCATGTTTTGTGCATTATAAGATGTTTTCTCAAGTAACTTTTTGTATTATGAATTGATTTTACACTTTTCTTTTAAAAGTTTTGTAAGAAAATACTTTTCATGTCTTCCGGATTGACAAACATGAATCTCTCTTCTTGATTATTTACTCCTTACTAAGCTAATACATGAGTTTACTCCTTTATATGAATACGAAGGTATGTAGGTACATGCATGCAAATTTCACGACGAGCTTAAGAATTGAGCTTTGGAGTTTTTATGTTTTAGTTGTTCTTTCTAAATCAGGCATTGTTGCCAGTAGTGTAGTTGTTTCCTCTTTTTCAGACATGTTTGACATTTGGGATTATAGTAGTTACTTTTGGTTATTTATACTTTAGTTTGATTGCAGTTGTATTCAATGGTTGAGTTGGTTGTTGGAATCCCTTTCATGTTTTCTTTCACGTGAATCTTTCAGTACCCTTATTTGACGTAGGCTTGTGTGGGATTTAGAGGGTTCTCTAACTGTCACGTGCCGAATGTCCCATGTTCGGATAATGACTCGGTATCTGAGACAAGGGCGTTACACTCGTTACATTTATCATTGTTTTTTAAGATGATAATAATTGTTAGTAATTAAATCAAGTATTTCACTTGTATTGGTAACAAGTTTATCTCAAGTCTTTAGTAATTCTTTGGACATTATCTAAGTGTAATGCCCCTTCCCCGGATACCGAGTCTTTATCCAAAAGGAACGTTCACCACGTGACATTTAGAGTGAACCATTAATTCCACGTAAGCCTTATGTCATATTTGAGTAATAAAAAGAATGCGCAGAAGAAAATAAACAAGCAATAGACATGGGAAATTGTCCATTGAGGCACCCATTAACCAACTCAACCAATTACAAATATTGTCAAACTAAATCATATTTGTGATTCCATTATAAAAATGACTTTGAAAACCGAATCTAACAAATCAGATCTTGAAACATGGTTTTAGCAACTGACACTAGTTTGAAGAAACACTGTTTTGAAAAGATATGCAATGATTTGAAGATAGAACAACTACTAGACCTCTTCCGAACAGAATGCATGCTTTGATACATATTGTTGGTATCAGATACAATAGGCACTGGACTGATAAAGATATAAACAAACAATTGATCATTGTAGGTATGAAAACATGCTCCGAAGCCAATTGTTGGTCAACAAGTTTAGAGGGGTGAATAAACTTGTTAACTTTGAATTTTTAAAACTTACCCGAGTTTTAGGCTAGATGAAAGCTAGTCAGCTGACTTGTTGGCTCAGCCAGGGTCTATGCAAAGGGATATTAAAGCCTTTTAAACTTGTTGCTCTTAATTGTATGAGTATGTTAATGTGTCAGTTGTGCTTTGTGTTGGTAAAATACTTGACAGAATATAATATGCAGAAAGTAAAGTACATAAAGTAAATAGATAAAGATTTATAGTGGTTCTGGGTGGTGTAATCTCTTAGTCCACTCTTCTCAATGTGATGTTGGAGGAATTCACTATTGTTCTTGTACATAGATAAAATAGATACAAAATGATTGTCCTTGGTTATTCTCTCACCTTCACAATCTGAACAATCAATCCTTCACAGTTGTCTATGTTGCTTCACTAAAGTTGTTTTGTTGTTCTTTAAAGTGTAGGATTGCCTCTTCAACAACTCCACCACACCGACTCTTTTTATTTTTGAATAAACCACACTAACTCTTTGCTTCTTCTCAAACTCACTGATTCAGCTGACTTAAGTCCTTCACACTTGCAGTGCTTCATTGATCCAGGAAACTTTTAAAATAAAGTTTAAGTGTTGAATCCTATTGATTCTAGTTTGACATGGATTCTTGATGTATCTTGTAAGTTCATTAGCTCAACTTCAAGTGTAGTAATTTGGATATGATTTATATAAAACTGAGCACTTGAAGTTGTTGGATATTTGATGCAACCTTTCTAGGGTTCCAATCTCACCGGCAGTGTACCGGGTCAATCGTAGTCTAGCGTGGTGGTCAAGGTCGTCTCTCAAGGGAAATGTGAGGTTAAACACCGATTAGTTATCATTATCTTAATCCGAATCGCAGTTTTGTCAAAAGACTAATAACTAGCTATAAAGATTGTTCAAACGATAAAAGAATCAACTAAGATGATCTTTAGTTCAAGTTAATTCCCTTAAATTGATTGGAATCGATCAACATTGGTGTGCTATTGTGTGAATGGTGCACTCCTAAACATGCAATTTTCCCTCATACGAGTGCATAAAATTACACTATGCCTTATCCTTGGCTTAATCACCGTAAACCTAATGACTTGGCACGATTAGAACTTGAATGCAATACTTCCCCGGATAAGGAATCGAATTCCGCTAAGGTCGATTCTACCTTCCGGCCCTCTTACCCTCGTCTCACAACTAACGTCTCCGTTCGGTTTCTATTAATTGTGTAGGTACATACATTGGTTAATTACTCCAATACACGTATTATCAATCAAAACAAACAAGAGGATTTTCAACACAATAGAAGCTAGCAACATAAACTATCAATTCCAACAATAAAATGAGAATCCTTGTACTTCACTGATCCTTGATTGGGATGAGATCAGTGTACACCATATTTAAACTTAATTTTCATCACTTAAAGCATAACTTTAGACTTATCCAAGGTCATCACAGATTTTCTTGGTTATAAGTCAGACCATAATGTCTTCATTTCTTTTCTGCTGGTGCTTGGCTGGCTTCACTCTGCCGAATGTCTGTTTTACTTTGCCGTCCTACCAACTAGTACGGTACTTGTCTGACTCAACTTATACAACATGTCAGACTCTAAGCAAAGACTTATACAGATAATTCTAACTTATTTCAGGCTTGCTATAACAGCTAGTATGGCCATCATCAAAACATAATAAAATGTTCCTAACAATTTCCCCTTTTTTGATGATGCCAAAACCCTCATAAGCCTGAACATAAGTAAGCCAAAATTTTCATAATAATTAAAAGAATAAAACTCAACAATTTTATTCATCCATTTAAGGGCAGAAAGTTCAAAATTTATTCAAGTGTTACAACTACATTTTGCTCAAATCAGCCTTGTACCTTTTGAACTTTGTGGTTTGGACTTCTTCCATATCTTTCCAATCAATCTCAGGAAATTTCCACTTCCAGTATGCCATAGCAGTGTATTCAGATACTCCTTGGAATATTCTCTTGGCAATGAGTCTTTTGAAGTCAGGCATAGTTTCATTTGCCTTGGGTTCTCCCAAGTACTTCTCAAGTCTCTCCCTAGCTTCTGTAATGTGTGAGTCAGCAAACTTGAGATTTTTGTACATGCCCCATTGTTCTTGTTTGTTCATTTTTACCATAGGATTGAAGAACTTTTCCATATAGTTGAAGTCTTCTTGTTGCTCTATTGGCAAGTCTTCTGGTCCATTTGCAGAAAATGGTATGGCTGAACTTGGTCTGCTGGTTCCATCACTTTGCTGGAGGGGGGCATGTTTTCTATTAATATTATTGTATATTTTGGTCATGTCAACTCTCATCTGTTCATCCTGTTGTTAGGTGTAGTGCCCGAAAGACAATTATCTAATTGTTTTAGGACAAAATTAATAATTCATCTTATTATGCATGTATGCTTATAATTAAGACACTGCTGAAAACCCTAAGTACCTCGTTTATGTAATCACATAACTCAGTGTATGGCTATACGCAAGAGGATTGAGTTAGTGAGATGTACTTAAAATTAACTTAGTCCGTAGCGTTTATTAATCCGAGTACGGGTCTCGAAGGTTAATTTGCTAATAATGCGCCCAGAACACTTTAGGTGTGACAGTCTTATCCGGACTGTCGGTAATGGGGTACCTAGTGGGGCATTTATATATGAGATAATCATATAGAGCTGGACCGATTTGATTTGAGTTCTCAATATAATTCCGTAATCGAGAAGTCTTATCGAATCACAAGATGATCATATATGGATTAATCTCAATCCTGAGGTGATCACAGAAAACTGCTTAGACTATGGTAGAGTTTGATGAGTTAGTAAGGATCACTTCGTAGTATGTGGTCCAACACTTCTCGTTGGCTCTATTCTGGAATGAGTGAGTAGTCTATGCTATCACAGATATGGAATCCATTCCTTCCCTCGGAAAGTAGACAGACAGTTCCCTTATTTGTTAATCCTAGAAACTGATCGATCCGCGGAGTTCATATTATATTAGTTATGAACTAATTGATCACTAGGGGGTTAATGGTAAATAAGGATAAGAGGTTTCGAGAAGGGTTTACGGAGATATCCCGAATTGAAACGAACAGTCTATGGAGGATTTATCCGTATATAATGATTATATCAGTGGACACCTTATCAACTCATAGTTGAGTATAAGTTATCTATATTCGGCATAGTTCAGTTTCGGGCTTATGGTGGTGTAATCCCGGAATTAATAGATTGAATATTATTGTTCGGTCTGACGGATAATATTATTTAATTTATTGTAGCTACTGAATATGGGTCCATGGTCCCCGACGTGGCTCCTAACATGCATATGCTTTCTCATCGTTTCACCTCAATTATAATTAAATAGTTGGATTGGACTATTTAATTGATATGTGGATTAATTGTTTAGTTGGACTAGATAATTAAATACATGGAAAAGATATTTTTCGTGGACTCGGCCCAAGATGATGAAAAATGCGTGAAGCCCTTTTGTCCTAGGGTTTGGGGCACATATTTTCATTTATTATTTGTTGAGGAATTAGTTTTCTTAATAAATAATAAGACATGTGATTAAATTATTTATTTGTTTAAATAATTGGAAAAGAAAATCTTTTATATATCCTTATTAATTTGGGAATATCCTAGATTTATCTTTTTAAGGAAAAGGATTATCTTAATTGATTTTGTATTAATTAAATAATGCCTTGGAGACTAGGATTTCTCTCCTATATAAAGAGAGTTCTCCCAAGCCAAATCACATAACACAATTTTCGAAATTGAGGAAGTACTAAGGCTTAGAGCCTTAAGTACTTGGGTTCGAGTTTTAGAAAATTACTTCGGGTTTTCTAAGGTAGCATTTCGAGGAGGTCAAGCGGCTTGAATCACCATCCACTTGGTGTTGCTTGGAGATACACGTCGGAAGATGGTGGCTTCTCAATTCTTGGATCTCGTATTGTTCTTGGTGGTTATTCACAATAAAAAGGTAAGCAATCTAAACCCCCTCGTAGGTTTAGATCTATTATATTCATGTATTTTGGTTGTTAGATCTAGATCTTATACTTTCCGCTGTGTAATCGGGTGGATCTATGATCCATCCGGCGATATTACATCCTACAAGTGGTATGAGAGCCTTTGATCTATCAATCAAAGTATGTGAATTTTAGATCTAAGGAGTGGAATAAGCATGTGTAGATTGCTTTATTTTCGTTTTTAATTTTATTATTTTCGAAATATATATCATGAATGATGCCTTGTGATTGTCGTGGTTGAAGAGATGGATTGGGGTTGGTATTGTTTACTCGTTAGATCTATTGTAAACTCATATAAATTCGTTTATATGAGTATAGGAAATTTTGTAATTTTAGTTTCCTAGAAGTAGATCTGTTTTGTTGCTGTTCCGTTTTTATTTTATTCCCGGAGATTGAGCCGTTGAAACGATAATCTCTCCAGTAAGAATGAAGAATAAAAGTTGAAGAATAGTCCCTCAAAATTTCATGACGATCGGAGTCCATCTCGATGTCCAAACACTACAATAAAGTTGCTGCTGTAACAGAAAAGCACAGCAGCCATATAAACCCTAGCTGTGAGTTCGTCGATTTTCTGAAAGAGTTAAAACGAAGATCCGACCATTCAGATCGATTAAAATGGAGTTATGAACAATCCCTAAAAATTTCAAATCGATCGGGTTTTGTCTCAATGCCCGATAGTCCCCGGGAAGACACTGCAGAGCTGCAGTTATAAACAGATGCAGCAGATGGATCGGCGGATTTCTGGAGAAAATTGGACCGTTGAAACGAAGATCCAACCATTCAGATTGAAGTAGGAGGTGTGAAGAACAGGTCCATAAAGTTTCGTGACGATCAAGATTCGTTTAGATGTCCGATCATCGATACAACGCAGCAGCAGCTGATTAGAAAATTGTAAACCCTAGTTAGGGTTTGTGTTTTTTTTAATAGGTTAGATACGGGGGTACCAACGATCCATCTCGGTGTTTATTTTTCCGTTATTTTTTCGTGTATGATCGAAATTATGTGATAGAAACCGGAAAATTGCCATGACATCATATCATGATTCCACTCCAATGCATACATGTAGCTAGTTTATTTCAAATAAATTAGGCATGTATAACTCGTATAATTAGTTAAAAGCTTTTTTAATTAATATGTGGTAGTTAATTAATTAAGTAACTAATTATTAAAACCGAGGAACCGGGTTTTGTCAATCGTTACGATTTTAGTGATGGATTCTCGGTGAATCCCACTTGGATAAATCGTTGAGTTTTCGGTGATGGCTTCTCGATGAAGCCACTTTAAACAGAAACGAGATTACGCTTTGGTTGACAACATAGAAATCAGAAAATCTTAGTACATGGGTTCGGAAATGGTCTAACCATGGATGGGCGAGTTCAACCGAGCTTCGGCTCAATCGACTCCCCTCCACGTGTGATGTACGTTGCAGTGGTTCGACAAGACTTAGCATAGCCGATAAGCCTTCGGGCTAAACGGGGCTTCTCTTGCCGAATCAGCCTGAACTGTCACATATGTTCCAACGAATAAGATGGCGTAGGGTTGCCTACATAACCGACCCTGTTCGGAGTACATGATTTATTGTTTCTTATTGTCAAAACCGAAACCGTAATTAGTAAACCCACCACTTTTTCAAATTATTGAGTGGGAGTGGGGAAGGCGACAACCAACCCCACGGCCTCTACTATAGATGCAAGCACGTGAGAGAAGGGTGACGCCTCGAGCCGCTTTGATTTCGGCCCCCTACGGATGGTGTTCACCCCTATCAAAATTCAAGGCTTGGTCTCCGAAAGGATAGGATTTTGGGTACTCGTCGGGTCACTGATCGACCCTACGGCGGCATACTCGGGGCGTACTTTGAGATCTGATATAGTAGGTCACACTCTTTATGGATATTTTCGAAATATCTAGGCTAGAAAAAGGAAGGTAATCGATGATTAAGGTCCGGGATGTCTGATTCCCGTGAGATGTTCAATTCTTGAAGCTTAATCATTGAGAGAGATTGTCTCAGTTTAACCGTCACCTCTTTGACCTACCCTACGACGGCACTGAGGTGCGAGGTTAAATCCTTGGAATGGTAGGATAAACGTTTTATAGTTTATTATTCCTAAAATAAAAATCTAGTTGTAAAAATTTACTTTTTGAATTTAACTTTTGTCATGTTTATTTTACAACTTAAATCTCTAGGCTACTAAACTGTTAGTAATAGGACTTCATTAAAAATGTGGATAGTAACAAGTACATTGTGAATTATCAATAAATGCCGTTAATTTTTCGGAAGAGATTTTTCTCTTGAGCCTTTAAAAACTTAAGTGACATAGTATAGGTATGTCAAGGATGACACTCGTGTTGAACGAGAGACGACCGTACTTAGTTTACAAAAGATGATTTAGGACTATATATAAAATTCATTTAATAAATTTTAAAAGTGTAATTACACATCAAATTTCTAATTGAAAAATCGGAAAATCATACATAAGGCGTTGCTAGTTAGACGGTATTTGGAACCGATAAACTAGTGGGAACCTTAGTCTTATGATTTGTTTTTTTTTCTTCTGAAATGTGTAATGGACTGCACAAGAGTTTTTCCATTCATTGGAAAAACAAGAATAAATCGTTACTAGTTAGACAATATTTAGAACTGATAAACTAGTGGGAGCTTAGTTCTGGAGATTTTATAATCTTTGAAACATCATGAACACAGCATTTCTAGTTAGACAGTATTTGGAACAGATAAACTAGTGGGAGCTTAGTTCTAGGTGATCTTCTAATCTTTGAAAAATCATAAATACAAAGTGTTGCTAGTTAGACGGTATTTGGAACCGATAAACTAGTGGGAGCTTTGCTCTTATGATTTGTCAATTAGAAAAATCGAATAGTCCAAGCTAGTAACACTATCATTAGGCATCCCACAGTTCAAGAGTAGTGTCTACTCAAACGAACTGCTAGTTTAAGACTGTCCCATTGAAGGAAAGTTGAGAATGGGAAAGAATGTTTATACGTGTTAGTCATCTAAACTAAGTAGTTTTAAGGCTAAACCGAAATATTATTAAATTGGAAATTAGAGGATAAGGGAAGTGATTTCGGATCACTGACCAATGCATCCTTAGCAATTTTCTTGAAAGCTAAAGTTCTTTGGAAGAACTCGGTTGCTTTGCATTAAACGATAAATAAAATAGACAACGGGTAGTTATTTCAGATAGACTAGTGGGAGTGATATAAGGAAATGAATCTCGGATTCAATTCTTTTTTGAGTATCACAGAAAATTCATTTTCTGTTTTCGGATTCGTTGGAACGAACGTATTCGTTTTCAATAAGGATAATCGGTTTGTCTTATTGACGATGAATATAACATTCGTAGCACGAACCCAAGACTCGGACTTTTGTTTGATAAAGTCAGAACCACTAAGCATTGCTGAAAAGGTATTAGTAACACACCTTAAAATATATAAACGCAAATGGTTTCCGTATTTTGATAAACACTTTTTTCTATTCTATTAATTAGTGCATTTTCCCTAAAGACAAGATCTGAAGACTGGCTTAGGGTGATTCCTATCTCCCAGTCAAAGGAACAATGTCTCAAAGGAACAATGTCTAAGTTTCCTTTCAATCGGGAAAAGGTAATAGATTTAAAGAAGTAACATAGCTTGTTCATAACAACCTTCGGGGTTATATGAAAGGTACAAGCTAGTGGGAGCTTTTGAAGTAGTGACATCTTGTCTGATAACTACTCAAAACTCTGGTAAGTTTATCCAAAATATTTGGAGGAATCTCTGATTTCATCAGAGATAGAGTATTCCATACTCAGATATAGGTTATTGCGTAGTCTTCGGGACTGATGCTCGGCCTACCTCTCAGTGGAATGTTTTCACTAAGGGATACACCACAAATTTGCCTTATATAGTTATTGATGTACTATGATACACTGCTTAACTCATTTAAGATATTGGTTGCAAAATAACGGTTTACGTTGTAATGAAAAACCGAGAAGTCTACCTAAAAGATGCCTACGCATTTTTGGATAAGGAGTGAATTCGGTTCACCCCACTTCCGTAAATATAGACATTTAGCATTTAGTGCTTGAAGGTAGGACTGGAAATTTTGCGTACACATTTAGGTCGTGAAATATCTTAATGCATTGAGTAAAGGTTGGTTATAAAAACTCGTAAAATCAGAGAATGACGGTTATACTGTCAAACTCGGTCTGATAGAGTCTATAAATAACAACCTTAGATCATGAAGTATTTGTACTCAAGATGTTACTAACTGATTTGTTCAGTCCACATCCAACACCGGCAGTTGGTGAAAACATTAATAAAAACTACTAAACTAGATCAGTATATCGATCCACCCCGAACGTAGTGGGAGTATGGTATGTCCATTACCCATTGCAGGACCTTACGGTCTATAGGGTAGATTGATGACCTGCAGTCCTTTGTGGGCTTTGTAGGATCCTGATCATAGAGGTTGGTTTAAAAAGCCATAACCCTGTGAATGGAGTTGTTCTCACTCCAGTTCTGTTGAAACTCTTGTAGAACCACCTGAGTATCTCAGGCCCAGTGAGAGTAATTGGAACTACACGGAGAAGAGTCAAATGAATTGGAAAGTTTAACTTTCAACACAAAGCTGAGTAATTTAGGGGTGATTCCCTAAAAGATAGAGAGTTAACCAGACCGTGATATCTCTTACCACTCAGTCTTGCTTGATTTCGTAAGAAAGCGGGAAATAGGGGTGATTCCCTAAGACTTCCTTGCCGAACAACGGAATCTGAATTCATTTAGAACAGAAGGGTTTTAGCTAAGAATAAATAACGGATTCGTTACAAAGCAGAAAATATGGGTGATTCCCTAAGACCTTTTTGCGAGACTAATGGTATCTTAATTTATTCAGAAAGAACCTTTGCCAGGATGCCTTCCATAGCTTATATCCTTTGGGGATTAAAGCGAACATCTAGGTCATTTCAAAGTCATATATTTTAATATGTGGACTTGACCAGAATGTTGATAAGTCTTTTGCAAGACTGGGCATCAATATTAGTAAAGTAGTATGTAGATTAGTGTTTGTGAATGGTAACACTGAAACAGTTGGGAACAACATGGTTGTGTTATCTGAAGTTAGAGTCTGACCTGCCATCGGGATTTATTCTAAAAGATTTGATTCACTCAAATTCTCAAGAATCGATTATTGGCAATCCCATCCATTCACCTGGTTAAGATATTCTTGCATTTATGCAACATTCAACGATGTAGTCTACCCTACCTCTCAGTAATGGTTATCTAAACCTGCAGATGAATAGTAAATAGGATGTTTAGTGAATACTCAACTCTCTTCAGGAGAATGAGGAAAAATATGCTAGTATATTCAGGTGCAAACTAGAATATAAGTGATAACACTGATTCTGGCTTTAGGTCGGATTAAGGATGATCGTTAAGCAGATCTTGTCCTCAGTGTTGACTCAAAGGCATATTGAAAGTGTACCACCGGATTAGATGGAAAGGCGACGTTTCGATCCCAAAGATTGACTCAAGCCGCCAACATACTTGATCAGTGTACCAAGTCACATGGTATTCAGTTTTAAGTACGCGCCGGGTCACTGACCTACCGCACGTCGGCACACTCCGGTTGTACTTGGAAACGTGAACTTAGATGCGCTTGGAGGGTATGATTCTTAGGGATAAGTCTCACTTGTTTTGAGTAAGTGTGAGAATGTTGTAGATATAGATAAATAAGGGTGTGCTCTAAAACAATTAATCCACTAGCCTTTCGTGCAAGTGGGAGATTATTAGGTGTAGTGCCCGAAAGACAATTATCTAATTGTTTTAGGACAGAATTAATAATTCATCTTATTATATGAATGTATGCTTATAATTAAGACACTGCTGAAAACCCTAAGTACCTCGTTTATGTAATCGCATAACTCAGTGTATGGCTATACGCAAGAGGATTGACTTAGTGAGATGTACTTAAAATTAACTTAGTCCGTAGCGTTTATTAATCTGAGTACGGGTCTCAAGGTTAATTTGCTAATAATGCGCCCAGAACACTTTAGGTGTGACAGTCTTATCCGACTGTCGGTAATGGGGTACCTAGTGGGGCATTTATATATGAGATAATCATATAGGGCTGGACCGATTTTATTTGAGTTCTCGATATAATTCCGTAATCGAGAAGTCTTATCGAATCACAAGATGATCATATATGGATTAATCTCAATCCTGAGGTGATCACAGAAAACTGCTTAGACTAGGGTAGAGTTTGATGTGTTAGTAAGGATCACTTCGTAGTATGTGGTCCAACACTTCTCGTTGGCTCTATTCTGGAATGAGTGAGTAGTCTATGCTATCACAGATATGGAATCCATTCCTTCCCTCGGGAAGTAGACAGATAGTTCCCTTATTTGTTAATCCTAGAAACTGATCGATTCACGGAGTTCATATTATATTAGTTATGAACTAATTGATCACTAGGGGGTTAATGGTAAATAAGGATAAAAGGTTTCGAGAAGGGTTTACGGAGATATCCCGAATCGAAACGAACAGTCTATGGAGGATTTATCCGTATGTAATGATTATATCAGTGGACACCTTATCAACTCATAGTTGAGTATAAGTTATCTATATTCGGCAGAGTTCAGTTTCGGGCTTATGGTGGTGTAATCCCGGAATTAATAGATTAAATATTATTGTTCGGTCTGACGGATAATATTATTTAATTTATTGTAGCTACTGAATATGGGTCCATGGTCCCCGACGTGGCTCCTAACATGCATATGTTTTCTCGTCGTTTCACCTCAATTATAATTAAATAGTTGGATTGGACTATTTAATTGATATGTGAATTAATTGTTTAGTTGGACGAGATAATTAAATACATGGAAAAGATATTTTTCGTGGACTCGGCCCAAGATGATGAAAAATGCGTGAAGCCCTTTTGTCCTAGGGTTTGGGGCGCATATTTTCATTTATTATTTGTTGAGGAATTAGTTTTCTTAATAAATAATAAGACATGTGATTAAATTATTTATTTGTTAAATAATTGGAAAAGAAAATCTTTTATATATCCTTATTAATTTGGGAATATCCTAGATTTATATTTTTAAGGAAAATGATTATCTTAATTGATTTTGTATTAATTAAATAATGCCTTGGAGACTAGGATTTCTCTTCTATATAAAGAGAGTTCTCCCAAGCCAAATCACATAACACAATTTTCGAAATTTAGGACGTACTAAGGCTTAGAATTTTTGGCCTTAAGCACTTGGGTTCGAGTTTTAGAAAACTTCGGGTTTTCTAAGGTAGCATATCGAGGAGGTCAAGCGGCTTGAATCACCATCCACTTGGTGTTTCTTGGAGATACACGTCGGAAGATGGTGGCTTCTCAATTCTTGGATCTCGGATTGTTCTTGGTGTTCATTCACAATAAACAGGTAAGGAATCTAAACCCCCTTGTAGGTTTAGATCTATTATATTCATGTATTTGGTTGTTAGATCTAGATCTTATACTTTCCGCTGCGTAATCGGGTGGATCTATGATCCATCCGGCGATATTACATCCTACACCTGGTAGCTTAGCCAGTCTGCCCAAGCTTTATCTTGTGTTTGATTTGGATATAGTCCTTCATGGACTCTGAAAAATTCTCTCACATGATCTAGGATTTCAGCTTCATACTCTTGCCTGTTTCTGTGAGTTGGGAAGCTTCTTTTCTCTCTGCTAGTGTTAGATCTGTGATCTTTTGCTGACCTTCTTTGTTGGCTAGATCCAGATCTTTGCTGTCCACTTGATCTATCTCTATCATCATCCCTTCTTTGAAAAGGATGAGGAAATCCAATGCAAGGTTCATTTAGGGCCTTTTCTCTTTCTTCTCTAGCCCTTCTTTGCTGCTCTTCTGCCTCATTTCTGATCCTGATTTCTCTATCCCTTGCCCTCAGCTGTTCTTCAGTGAAGTTTGGGGGTCTAATCGTTGAACCTTCAGGCTTGTCTTTACTTTCCCCTTTTTTGGCAACATCATCCCTTTGCTGGAGTAAGATGCTATTTGTAGCCTCTGCTGTGCCAATCAGAGTGTCCAATTTTGACTCAATGGATGTGAATCTGTTGTCATGGTCAGTCAGTTTCTCAGTGACACTGCGAAATATGGTGCCAAATGCGGATGCCATTGAATCATTTTCTTGGGAAATGTGCTGTCTGAGACCTGCAAGGTTGTTAGTAATATTGATGTTGAGCTGTCTCATCAGGTTTCCTTGTTGTTGGACAACAATATTCTACGCATCAATGTATTCTGCAATGGCCTGGAACTTTTGCTCAATGGAGTAACTTTTATCATTGAGTGCTGAAGTCATGGATCTGAGGTACATGGCTTGTTGCTCCAATTCTTCAGCCAGCAGATCTGCTGCCTTTTCAAAAGTCTCATTGGAGATGCCAGGGACCAGCTGAGAGATTTTGTGTCGAATGTCAGCTGGTTCTGGCTCTGTTTGCTGTCCTCTCTCTTGATGTTGAGTAACATCTGCATCGACTTCCAAATCTTCAAGTATTTGGGTGGATGTGTGTCCTGGTGTAGGCTGGGCTGCTATTCCCCCTTCCTCTGTGCTGGGGATTTCCTTGACAGGAGTGGCAGCAGCTGAGCCAGTGTCTAATACTGTTGTCGGCTAAGTAGTAGTATCCACAGGAGTTTGTGGAATTTGCTCAGTGTTGTTAGCCGGCATAGTTTGTGATGTTGGTGAGGTTATCTCGGCTGGTATTGACTTTGCAAGACCGTGTGGTTGTAGAAAAAAACTTAGGAAAGTGTTATCATGAATTGCATCTGGTGTAGGGATATCCTCTTCTCATTTTTTTATCACCATCATCAGCGTGGGGATCATCATCATCATTGTCATCATGATCATCACCATCCTGATCAGTATTGTCCTGATCATCTTCACCGTCTTCTGAGTCATCACTGTTTTGGTCAAGGATCTGTGGCAGTTTTGCCTTTGCTGCATCAACCATGTCCCAGAGTGGAGATTCATCAAGGACACCAACTAGGGTTGTGATTCCCAGAAAATTAAAGAACCAGGTTTCCTCAGTAAGCATGCGTTCGGAGTCTTGAAGTTGAGTTCTAGAATCCCCTTTCTTCCATTCAAGATATTCTGTAATTCTATCATCAATGTCATTTGCAAACATTTGTGCAGGTTCTTCTGGAGTTTCTTCATCGTTATCTCCAGCATCACTTTTAGTCTCCTTATGTGGAGGTTGAGCATTCTCACTGCCACTTTCTTCCTGTGGTTGTTCTGCTTCGCTTTCAGAGTCTTCTGCTTCTTCTTCATCAATTAACCGTCCAAAGTTTTCTTTGTCCAAGTTTCTTTGTACTCTTTGCTTCTTTCTTTGGCCGGAGGGATGTGTTGTTGTTTTCTTTCTCTTCCCTCCTTCTGCTTGCTTTTGCTGTTTGACATAAGTGAACATGATTTTGGATTCATGCAACTTATGGAGATGTGTCACAGGAACCTTCAAAGATTGCAGAAGATAATGGAGTTGTATTCCATAGGATTTCTTTACCCAGAAAATCCCCTTCTTCTTCTTTTTCTCTGCTAATCCCTTGTTGGCAGCAGTGATTTCTCCCTGGATTTGTTCTTTTATTCTCTGGAAGAAATAGGATGCCCAATTGAACTCTAAATTGTTGTAGATGATTCCCGTTAGTCGCATTCTAGCCTCTGTCATTGCATTATTTGCTCCTAACTTTCCTTCAATGCTCTTTCCAATTAGGGCACTAAACTTACTGAAGGGTTTCTTTAAAGCAGATCTAAGGCAATTGACCTTCTTGGATCCTGGATTTGCAGTTTTGGCGATTGTTGTCCAGAAATCATCCAAATTTTGTGGTACCAAGGTCACTTTTGCCTGACCCTTATTTGAAAGCTTAAGATGAGTACGGATTACCTTTGCCGTAATGACCACTTCTGTGCCGTTGACAGATGCAACAATCTTGTCTTCCTCCCATCCAACACCTTCTTCTGTAGGGATCCCAGAAACATACTTTGCAATTTTCCAGAAGGAGATTAGGCTTTCATAGCAGATTTCGGTTATTGGAGGATTTAGAAAGGTCGATAACTTTAGGTTTTTGCATCCAGCTGCCAATTGTTTTGCTTCCTCGTCATTTCTGCACAGTTTTAAGTAGTGTTCTTCTTGGAAGAATGATCCAGTGGCAATCGGTTTTTCATACCCAGCTTGGGTGTTTGAGGAGGATGAAGCCATTGTTGGAAGTTAAAAGAAATTTATGAATTTATGAATTGCAAGAGAGCGTAAAGATTTTTGAAAAACCTCTAAGTGTTGTTTATATAGGATGATTTAGGTAGTGTGAACGTGGTTTGAATGTGGAAGGATTTTATGACATAATGACGTGATTTTGTATATATGGATCCCGATATTCGAGTTTAGTAGGGGAGTGGATTGAGGTAAGTAATGATAAATCCCGGGAATCTAGGCGTTTGTAATTAGAGAAAATAATATGGTTACCTCCATAATTGCAAATTGATCTCCACGTGTGTAATCTTCCATAGTATAATCCTCCATAACTTCCTTATGCTCCACATGTGTAAAAGTTGATTTTGTTCACACTTTAGTTTGCCCATGACTCCAATCTTCATTTCGGTGGAGTGCCTTGGCTGGTCCCTTAGCCTATGTAGAGAAATTTTCACTAAGATGCTTTATTCTACCGTTCTTAACAATCAGTGAAGTTAACTTCACCGAGTACCAGTGCCTTACCTGCTACATCTCCTATAATGGCAAAGGTTTAAACAGCTGATGAAGTCACTTAGCTGATTACTCCAGTTAGCCGCTCTTTGGTACTTAGTCAATTTCAAGCATTCCCAACTCAGTTCTTAGCATGCTAAATCTTTCATGACTGAGTGGTTTAGTGAAGATGTCTTCCAATTGATCTTCTGTGGGTATGTAGTTTAGGATGACATCTCATTTTTCAACATGATCTCTGATAAAATGATGTCTCACATCAATGTGCTTTGTTCTTGAATGCAACACTGGATTTTCAGTGATAGATATGGCACTTGTGTTGTCACACATGATCGGGATAGTCTTTTCCTCCACTCCATAATCCTTTAGCTGTTGTCTAATTCAAAGTACTTGTGCACAACAACTGCCTGCTGCTATATATTCTGCTTCAGCTGTTGATGTAGATATGAAGTTTTGCTTTTTATTGAACCAAGAGACTAGCCTGGTGCCTAGCATTTGGCATGTTTCAGAGGTGCTTTTTCTATCTATCTTGCATCCAGCATAGTCAGAGTCTGAATATGATGTCAACTTGAATCCTCCATCTTTTGGATACCAAATTCCTATATTAATAGTGTTTTTCAGGTATTTGATTATTCTTTTGGTTGCTAGAAGATATGATTCTTTTGGTTGAGCATGAATTCTTGCACATAGTCCTACTGAAAATGCTATATCAGGTCTGCTTGCAGTTAGATAAAGTAGGGATCCAATGATTCCTCTATACATTTTCTGATCAACACCTTTTTCAGCTTCATCTTTTCCAAGAATGACTCTTACACACATTGGTGTATCTGCTGTTCCACTTGTATCAATACCATACTTGTGTATTAAGTCTTTTGTATACTTGGCTTGACTAATGAAAATACCATCCTTCATTTGCTTTACTTGACGACCAAGAAAATAATTTAATTCTCCCATTATGCTCATTTGAAATTTGCTCTTCATCAGGTTTGCAAAATTTTCACACAGCTTTTCATCCTCTGATCCAAAGATGATGTCATCAACATAGATTTGTACTAGTAATGTGCTTGTTCCTTCCTCTAATTTGAATAGAGTTTTATCTATAGTTCCCTTGTAGAATCCATTCTTGATCAAAAATTGTGATAGTGTTTCATACCAAGCTCTGGGTGCTTGTTTGAGTCCATAAAGAGCCTTTTTGAGTTTGTATACTTTGTCTTCTTTTCCTTTGAGTTGGAAACCAGGAGGTTGTTCCACATATACTTCTTCTTCCAAAAGTCCATTCAGGAATGCACTCTTGATATCCATTTGATAGACTTTGAAGTCCTTGTGTGCAGCAAAAGCTAGAAAGATTCTGATTGCCTCGAGTATTGCCACTGGTGCAAATGTTTCATCATAATCTATTCCTTCTGCTGGAGAATAGCCTTTCGCAACTAGCCTTTCTTTGTTTCTGACAACTGTTCCTTGCTCATCCATCTTGTTTCTGAATACCCATTTTGTTCCAATGATGTTGGCTATGTCTGGTCTGTCAACAAGTTCCCAGACTTCATTTCTTTCAAATTCATTTAGTTCTTCTTGCATGGCTGTGATCCAATATGTATTTTGAATTGCATCATCTATTGTCTTGGGTTCCACTTGTGATAGAAAACATGTTAGCATATTCTTCAGTTGTCTTCTGGCTCTAACTCCTGTGTGAATGTCTCCAATGACTTGTTCTGCAGGATGGTCTCTTAGCCAATTTAGGTCAGGTTGAAGTTGTTCTTCACTTGGTGCTCCTGCAATTTCAGGTTCTGCATGAGCTTCAAGTTCTGATGCTTCTTCTGTTGTAATGACTTGTGGCTCATCTTGATTTCCAAAATGGTGATTCAGGATGGAAGCTGGTATAGTTGTATTTGTATATACTTCCCTTTGTGTTGCTTCTTTTTCTTGATCTTGAAGATTTTCACCATTTGTATTTGGTTCATCAAATATTACATGAATTGATTCTTCAATCACCAATGTTCTTTTGTTGAGTACTCTGAAAGCTTTGCTGGCGTCTGAGTATCCCATAAAGATTGCTTCATCAGCCTTTTCATCAAAGGTATGTACCTGATTCCTGTTCAAAACAAAACATTTTGATCCAAACATATGAAAATATGAGATATTAGGTTTCTTACCATTCCATATTTCATATGGAGTCTTTCCATGATATTTGTTGACGATTGATCTGTTTTGTGTATGGCATGCTGTGTTTTCTGCTTCAGCCCAAAATCTCTTTGGTAAGCATGCTTCTGCAATCATTGTTGTGACTGCTTCTTTGAGAGTTCTGTTTCTTCTTTCTGCTACACCATTTTGTTGTGGAGTTCCTGCTGCAGATAATTGATGTAATACTCCATTTTCTTCACAATAAGTTCTGATAACTTCATTTAGAAATTATGTGTCTCTATCAAATATGATCTTAATGATCTTCAGTTCTTTTTCATTTTGAATTCTTCTTAGCAAATCTGGCAGCCTCTTCAGTGTTTCTCTCTTTTTTTTGTTCATGAATATGGTCCAGGTGTATTTGGAGAAATCATAAACCACTACTAGAGTGTATTTCTTACCACTTACACTTACTGGTGTGACTGGTCGGTCCAAACATGTCCATATGTAACAGATGTAGAATTCTTGTTGTTGATTGATAGGGCTTTGACTTGAAGGAACTTTTGATTTGTTTCCCTTTCTGACATGCATCACATAGACTTTCTGATGTGATCCGGTTCATGCTCGGAGGATACCATCATTCGTGCTTTTAATGAGTATTATGAAGACCCTATAGCCGGATATTATTTAAATAATTAGGAGTTGGTTTTATTTTATATTGGATTTTCAACACTTTATTTATTTATTCTTTTATTAGCCAATAGGAACATTTCGTTTCTGGCCAATAGGAAGTAGGCACATTTTTCTAGTGGGATTTTCTCCCACATTGCTTTTGTCTTTCTAGTTCTTTTGGTTGTAAGTCTATATAAGGCAAACACTAGCTTTTCATTCAACACACAATTATTATATGAAAAACCAAGTTATTGAGTTTTACTCAACCAAGTCATAAGGCTTGAATATCACTTGCGAGTGAGAATTTTCTTTGTCGTAGAAAGTTCACCCCTTTGAGGATTTACCAGCATTATGAGCGATTGTTAGGCGTTCTCTGCCTACGATTTAGTTGGATTACTAGGTCTAGGATCATTATCTCGTCATTGTTCCCCTTAGTTACTTCCTGGGCAAAACATCGGATCTGATTCCAACCGAAATCACATCAGTTGGTTGCAGAGCTCAGCAACTTCGGTGAGCAAATATCCTTTTTAAATTTGTGTTCCTTTACTTCATATATTTAAAAAAAATAAAAAAACTCGTGTTCTTGTTTTCTTTATTTTCAGTTAGCCCCCCCCCCCCTTCCCCAAGAACACAAGAAATCTTCATCCACCAACCCGGAAAATCCTTTGTATCTTCAAACCTTCAACCTTCAACCCTAAGAACCCTAATTTTCCAGACCCCGTTTTTGTATTAGTTCGATCCCTAACCAAAAACCCTCCAAAAATTCTAAAATATTTACTACATCTCCAAAACATCTTGATGTACACTTTTTATCTTTGTACCCAATCCAGATTCGACGCATACCTTGTCTAAAACTGCCGATCAATACAAACGATCTGCCTAGAAAAACTGCACCTGTAAATCATCGTTTAAATTCGATTTTAGTGGTATAGACGCTTCGTAATTACCCGAAAATTGGTGATATTATAGGAAATTCTCTTATCTACAACTTTTATCTTTTGAGTTTTTCCAAATTCTCTGTAGTTTAATCGCAATCGGCACCGTAAGCCACTGCTATCAATCTGGAGAATTCTGACAGATTGAACGAGTTTCCGAGAAATACTTGGTTGATCGACTTTTATAAGTCCAAAAAATCTGAGATTTTGACATCATTTACAAAACTCTCTGTTCTACAACTTTGGTCTTTTGAGTTTTCCCAGAATTGTAGTAGGTTGGTCATTAAATACGTGGGTTTCACACTTCAGGGTGTGAAAATTTTCACACATTATTCCACTCATTACCATACCTTTCAACCTATTATGTCGAAAAATTTCATTACGATTGAGCATAAGGGTGAGTGTAAACACGAGAGTTGTGCGAATATATATTATTTTGGTCATGGATTACAACATATTTTATTCACATTGTCTTATTCGGGATAAGGAATATGAGTTCGCATTGATCACGATGAAGATACGACTTTAGTTAGTAATGCGGTGGTTAAAGAGCTGGACTTGCTGTCGTATAGGCATCCTCGTCCTTATTACGTTCATACCGGAAGTCGTCGGGTTCGAGTTACAAGACAAGCGTAGGTTCCCGTTGAACTCAACGGTTATAAATCTGACATGTTATGTGACGTGTTTCCAATGAGAGGTGAATCTATAGTTTTCGGACAGGCATGGTTAAGTGAGTATAAAGTCAGGTATAATTCATCCCGTACTTGGTATTCATTTTATGGTATGGGAAAGAAGTATGTCCTTGACACGAGACGTGGATTAGTTGTTGAGGAGGTACATGAAATTTTGGATGAAAACTAAGGGAGCAGGGTGAAGCTCAGAACGCTGAATTGACACGAAAGTTAGAAGCAGTGAAACATGAAGTATCTAACGAGTTGCATAATACATTTGCACCATTACGTGAGGAGATGCGTCAGATTCGTGATGCACTTGCTACTCTGGCTGCTGGTGCAAACCGAGGTGATGATTGGGGAGGTAGAGGAGCTGGATGTGGTAGAGGTGGTCGTGTGCTATGTCAAAAGGAGAAGGCTGAGAGGATGGTGGAAGAGAGGTCGAAGAAAGAAGAGCATAGGAAGCAAGAAGCTGAACTAAAATCGAAGAAAGCATTTGACCTTCTTTGGAAGGATTATAAACAACGGTGTGATGTAGTTGACGTTGAAAAAAATTTGAGAGAGGATAAGAACACACGGTTTGTGGCCACTTGCCCTATTGTTGAGGAATTGAATTGTGCCAATGTGGAAGAGGTAATTACACATGTAGATGCGTTGGTTGATGTTCCTGATGAGCATAGTGAGTGTGTTGTCACTTCTGAGGTTGTAGTTGCTGTTCATGATGGTACAGAGGTTGAGATCGCTGTTGAGAATGAGGAGGCAACCATGCTCACCATTGAGCCACTTTTGAATTGTGTTGCCCCAGCATTTTCTTTGCAGGTAAATGCTCCTTTTGTTGGAGGCGTTGACAATGTTTCCAAGTCAGCTGGGTTGCTTGCGCACTTAAAAAAAAACGAGCAGCACATATTTATCATGATCCATTTTTGGTGCATTGTCATCCTTTCGATTTTGTGGTTGCTGATTATTATGTTGGCCATGTTCGTTTGTACACGAGGCTGGTTACTAAAGTGTTCTCATCTTTACTTTTCCTAGATGTACTTCACTATGAGGGCCTACTCACATATGTTCAGCCACGCTTACTATTCGATCCAGGAGGATTCGAGGACGAATCCTTTCGAACCGGGAGGGAATGATGTGATCCGGTTCATGCTCGGAGGATACCATCATTTGTGCTATTTATGAGTATTATGAAGACCCTATGGCCGGATATTATTTAAATAATTAGGAGTTGGTTTTATTTTATATTGGATTTTCAGCACTTTATTTATTTATTCTTTTATTAGCCAATAGGAACATTTCGTTTCTGGCCAATAGGAAGTAGGCACATTTTTCTAGTGGGATTTTCTCCCACATTGCTTTTGTCTTTCTAGTTCTTTTGGTTGTAAGCCTATATAAGGCAAACATTAGCTTTTCATTCAACACACAATTATTATATGAAAAACCAAGTTATTGAGTTTTACTCAACCAAGTCATAAGGCTTGAATATCACTTGCGAGTGAGAATTTTCTTTGTCGTAGAAAGTTCACCCCTTTGAGGATTTACCAGCATTGTGAGCGATTGTTGGGCGTTCTCTGCCTATGATTTAGTTGGATTACTAGGTCTAGGATCATTAGCTCGTCATTGTTCCCCTTAGTTACTTCCTGGGCGAAACATCGGATCTGATTCCAACCGGAATCACATCACTTTCTTTCTGGAATGTGATATCTGGCAAGCCTTGAACTAACTTGTTCTTTGATAATGTGTTGATGGTCTTGAAATTCAAGTGATTTAATCTTCTATGCCAAATTCAGTTGGTTGATTTTTTATTTTTGACAAACATACATGTTTCTGCTTTAGCTGTTTTCCAATCCACCACATACATATTATCTTTTCTTCTTCCTGCAAGAACTACTGTGTGGTTTGGCTGTGAATCACTTTGCATCCTTCCTTGTTGAAGTGCACATTGTAGCCTTTGTCACAGAATTGACTGATGCTCAGCAGATTGAAATTAAGTCCCTTAACATATACCACATTTTGAATTCTCAAATTGTTCTTGAGCATTGTGCCTTCCCCCTTAATCTTGCCAGGGTTTCTTTGCCTCCAAAAGTGACTTTGGGTCCATCAAAAGTTTTGAAGTCAGTGAGCCATCTCTTGTTTCCTGTCATGTGTCTGGAACATCCACTGTCTATGTACCAGACATCCTGCAAAACAAATTAATTATGTTTAGGTACCCAACACTGTTTGGGTCCATACCTGTTAGCAGTCATGTCTCCTACTGCAAGTGTATATCCAAATGATCTTCTTTTCGGATAATTGAAGTCATCAACTTCATATGTATAAGGCATGGCATAATAGCTTCTAATATTTCTACTGGAGGTATTCTGATACTTTTCTCTATTTTTTGGTGCATTTGCATCCATCTTTACTTTCCAAGATGCAGTGGGAAACCTATGTTGCTTTATGTGTCTAGGAACATACCTAAATTGATTTTTCTTAAACACATGATGCATATCATGAAATGGTTTCTTCTTGTATTTTGGAGGTGCAACATTCCAATCATCCTCTGAAGGATAAAGTCTTCATTTACCTTTCAGAAAATCCTTGCTTTTGGTTGACTGGATTGATGATTTAGTCTGTTTGTGTTTCACCGCACTTTGGGTTTTGACTTCACCGGTGCAGGATGAGTGGTTGAAACTATGGTCTTTCCTTTTCTGAATTTTGGTCCAATGTTGGTCCTGGATTCAGAATTGTGTTGACCATTGTTTCTAATCTCATCCTAACTGTTGTAGCCAAGACCAGATCTGGATCCAAACCTTTTTGAAGGTTTGTAAGCTGGTGCATTTAGTGGTTTAGTGGTGTTTTTAGCTGCTAGGTGGATTTCCTCACCTGATCTGTTAGCAGTGGATGAGTTGTCATCTGCTGCTTTTTGATTGGGTGAGTTTATCTCCTTAGTAGCTAGTTCAGCTTTCACTTTGTCCAGTTGTTCCTTCAATCTTTTATTTTCTTTTCTTAGATCCTTACATTCATTTTCCAGAATTTCATGATTCATCTCAATTTCATCAAATTTAGTCATAAGATTTTAGACTAGGGCTGCTGGATCCAATGGGAGAATAGAAGATTGTGCAGTGTTAGATGTGGATGCATTTGATGAAGAGTAATAGCTAGATGTTACCTCAGTTTCAACAGATTCTTTGGCCATTAGACATAGACTTGCTTTCTTAATGTCTGAGCTATCACCTTCATCTTCATCTAATTCTTTGGTCATGAGACATAGACATGCTTTTTCATTGTCTGAGCTGTCTTCTTCACACTATTATCTGAGTCATTATCAGATGTTTCTTCATTATTTTCACTGCTGGATTCAGCCTTGAGTGCTTTCTTACCTTTCCTCTTTTCAGATGCTTTGTACTTCTTCTTTTCCTCATCTTTATTATTTTCTTCAGGGCACTCAGCCTTGAAGTGACCTTTCTTGTTGCAATTGAAGCATATTTATTCATCATCTCTTTTCTTCATATCTTTGTTTGAGCTTGACCTCTTGTTTGATGATGAGTTTCCTTTGAATGGCTTCTTTTTTCTAAACCTGTCAAAACGTTTAACTAATAAAGCTACCTGTTCATTGAGTTCTAGTGTCTCTTTGCTGATGCAATCAGCAAAGTTACTTTACTGTGGTGCTATCAGTGCACTGGCTCTTTGTGTCTCTGCCGGAGCTCCATCTTCACCGTTCAATTCGAATTCATGAGCTTTTAGTTGAGACATCAGAGTTAGGATGTCAGTGTTTGCAAGATTTGTTGTTCCTCTGATTACTGAGGTTATGATCTTCCATCTTTCAGGTAAGCCTCTCAAGATCTTCAAACACACTTCTTTCTGATGATATGTGTGTCCAAGCTGTTGCAGTTCGCTGATGATGCTTGAGAATCTGTTGTCCATTTGATCAATAGATCCACTAACCTTCATTTTGAAGTTTTCAAATTTCTATTTTGCAACAGATAATTTGTTTTCTTTAACTACTTCAGATCCTTCATTTATCAGTGCCAGCTTGTCCCACATCTCTTTTGCTGTTTTGCAATATTTGATTCTCATGAACATGTTGCTGTCTAGGGTCTTCAAAATCATATCTTTTGCAACAAAGTCTAGATTTGCTCTTCTCCTGTCATCCTTGGTCCAATCCTTTTTGGGTTTGTCCACTTCTTTTCCTTTATCTGCTCCTGTGGCTACCATAGTCATGATCATGATTGGGCCATCATTAATTACATCCAGCATCTCCTCATGAGTTGGTGCAAGATGTGACATCATTCTTATTTTATATTCAGCAAAACTGTTAACATTAAAAATAGGTACTTTTGACATAAAGTTTGAGGAATCCATTAGTACAAATAAGATATATATGGGAATATATAGAAAGCACAGATTTGAAAACTACTTTGAAAATATGTGATCTCCTTGTTACCAGAAATTAGATCTCGAACAAAGTTCGATACTAGAACACCGCTTTCGCTACCAATTGTTGGTCCCAGAGAAGGGTAAAACTATAGTCAGGGGGGGTGAATGACTATAGTGGAGTTTCAAAAACTTTTCTTTTTCTTAGAAGTTTTTGGGCAGCGGATAAGTCTCTTCTTACTACGTTACTTCAAAGTAGTTTAAGCAATCACAAGTATATGATATAATATATGCAATTAAATAAATTCAGTAAGGTAAATTGTAGAAAGTAAATTGACACAAGGCTTATAGTGGTTCAGGGTGGTGTAATCCCTTAATCCACTCTTCTCCTGTGATGATTGGAGGAATTCACTATTGTTTTCACAGATACAATAGTACGATTGTCCTTGACTTCCCAAGCTTCACAATCTACAAGACTATCACTCCTTGACGGCAACAGCTTCAGTGATTCAGTCTTTTTCACTGCTCCTTGAGATCAAATCCTTCAGCAGCTATCACACACAACTCCTTCTCAGATGGCTCTGATTCAATTGCTTGATTGATGTGAGTTGGATTCACAAACTTGTTGATCAATCTCAATGCTTGATGTTTGAATTGTAATTCTCAGTTTTGAGTTGATAACTAGATGTTTCCTTTTTGCACAGATAGAAGGCTTTTTACTTTGACAGCGTTTCTGCTCAGATTTATCGTTCTTACTTTTTTTTTTTTTTTTTTTTTTTTTTTTTCTGTCAATGCCCTCTATTTATAGCCTTGAATATTTGATTTGAATTTCCGTCCGTTGGCTAAATTAATGAGGGGAATAATTCCTGATTCCCCCTTAAATATATTCTCTTGATTTCAGTGATCGGATTTTTCTTCAAATGTTTATCAAAAAATCCGTCCTTGATTGATCCTCTATTGATTGTGCATTTAATGCATGATCCTCTGAATCTTTATCATATCTCAAACTCTGATTTGGTAAGGTTTACTTAGCCGTTCTCTGAACGGTCAAGTGATCCATCTGACTTTGCCGTTTAGATCTTCCTTCACTGTTTTGTCTTCACTCAGTCGAAAGTCAGTTTACTCTGCCGATTTACTGTTTCCTTCATTCTTTCAGTTCAAAGGAGAATCCTATTGAAATATTGTCCTAAACCCAATCGGGTTGGACCGGATCCGACCGGGTCGGATCATTTCTACTATTTCTTTATGTTTATACGTATATAAAATGGCTTTTCTGTTGTCATGTATTTGTTCTTTTAAAGAACCAATTATGAATTGTTATATGATAACGTCCTTAGTATTAAACTGTGATAGAGAAACCATTATAGGCGATTATGGATAAGTGTCACACTATGTGACGGTTGTGTAATTATCCTTAAGACCGGAGTCTTCATGGCATCATGGTGTGGATTGTCATGCTTTGACACTATTGAGGTTTCCCCTAGCCACGGGGCGATCATGCGGTAGTGATTGGGTATGATATTGAAGCATGCGGAGTATACATGATTGGTCGTCTGGGAATCGCGTATCCTATGATTGGGATCGAATATCCGAAATGACCTTCTTATAAGGAATGTCTAGCTCTCGTGAATCTTTTCAAAGTGGGAGTAAACGATTTACTTTGAGAGAGCATGATATCCAGATTATAAGATACGGTCGTTAATGTTTGACATTCGACGTACGACCGTATGGATATTATTACAGCGATAGGATTGTAAGTTATACGGTAACTGTTTCACATGAAAGGTAGTAGTCATTGCATTTGGCTCTTCCGATGATTGGGGGTCACGGTGTGTTGCTAGACGCTATCCCGTGATCGTTAGGCATGAAGGGCATTTTCGTAATTTGCACTTTGTGTCTACGGCCAACATATTCGGAAGCCTATCGGGTCACACACATATGAACATCTAGCCGGATTAAAATGTGGTTATAGATGTTAACCAAATAAGGAAAGAATTTATCTCGTACTATAAAGGTTATAGTGGTAAATTAATATGATGGTATTTATTTATTATGAATAAATTAAATACAAGATATTAATAATATTATATTAGTTAAAGAATATTCCGGATGCCAATTTGTTGGCTAAGGTGGCGCTATTTGTGTGTATAAGATACACTTGGATTGTGCAATTTAATTAATGGTATTACCATATATTAATATTAGATATTAATATATATATATTTGTGTACATGCGTGTAGTGTGCATATATGTGATATGCATGTGCACTTGTGTAATAACTATATTTGTATATAGATTTATATATGTGATATATATATGTGATATATACACATGTGTAAATTGATTTATGGTAATAAGATAAATATAGTCAATATAAGATATTGACAATATCTTGGAAATATTCAATATAAGATATTGACAATATCCTAGATTTATTTAATATAAGATATTATAATAAATGAGATAAATCAATCTATTATATTTTCTTTATTTTATTGGGAAAATGTTTTCTTCTCCTCCACACCTTGATATGGCGCCACATACACTATAAATATAGGGCGGTGTTAAGCTTTTTTGTACATCACAATTCCAAGAGCTAATAGTTCTTGTATAAAATAGAGAGCATCCTATAGAGAGTTGGAGAGAGGGAAAAAGGCCGGTCTAGCAACCGGAGTTTTCCAATAGCAATCCATGATGGGATTCCGGCGGGCTGTTCGTGTGGACTAGCGGTAGAGGCCGAACACTTGGGCGGCTCGATGCAGAACTACTCTCCTTAGACGGTCAAAGCGTCGATCTTTTAGATCAACCAAGGTAATCACCGTCTCTAGCTTATTTGTTTATTGTTTAAACGAAGTCGATCTTGGTTAAAAGGAAATAAAATTTTAAATTCCGCTGCGTTCCCGCATAGATTTCCTAACAGTGGTATCAGAGCGAGCTTCGAGCTTAAGCAATAAGCATGTTATTTTGCGTAGTTAATTTTATAGTTTAAATCACGTAATTAAAAGATGAAAGATTTTAGATTTGCAAAACGATACACGAAAAGAAAAAAAAGAAAAAAAAAGGAGATTTGGTGGTGCTCGGCCGACTGGCGGCGGCACCACCACCGGCGGCTGGTCGGCGGTGGCGGCGGTAGGGCAACCTGCTGCCGGCGACGTTTGACTGGTCAAAGGGTTGTAAATCTCCAAATTTTTGTTTTGTGTATTTTGTGTTTCTATATGGTTCATAGTTGTGACTGGTAATTTCACCTTTGTTTAGTTGTTTCATTGGCTAACCAATGGTTCAAATAATTTGGGCCATTGGGATGCCACATGGAATTAAAATAAGGGACAATTATTGAAAATGACACATATTGGACTTAATTAGGCAAAAAGGACATCCAAAACAAACACTTAGTTATAAGAACAAAAATTAGGTAGATAAACCCAAATACCCTTAATGAAGAAAAAAAAAAAAACATGCGCATGCTTATTTTCACAAACATTCGCTGAACATAGTTTGCGTGGAAAATTTTTTTTCCTTTCAAAAGCAGGTGCTGAAAATATGTTTTTTTTTTTTTTTTTTTTAATTATAAAATTTATTTTATTTTACCGATGCATTGACCACCGTGATTGTGTGACCACCCCGATGACCACCGCGATGCATTGACTACCGCGATGCATTGACCACCGTGATGCCGTGACCACCGCGATGGTGTGAGCACCCTGATGCATTGACCACCGCGATGCGTGACCACCCCGGATGTAGTGACCACCCACGATGCATTGACCACCCCGATACATTGATAGCCGTGATACAACATCTTTCACCTTAATTCATATTTTTATGTAGTGACATCGGCATTCATATATGCAATGATATCAACATTTTTATGCAGTGACATCGGCAATCATATATGCGCGACATCAACAATTTATGCAGTGACATCGGCAATTAGATATGCAATGACATCAACATTTTATGCAGTGACATCAGCAATCATATATGAATGACATCAACAATTTAGGTAGTGACTTCGGCAATCATATATGCAGATACATCGCGATGAAGTGACACCGCGATGCAGTGGCCACCCCTGATGCAGAGACACCGCGATGAAGTGGCCACTCCCGATGCAGAGACACCGCGATGCAGAGACCATCGGGATGCATTGATCACCGGGATATAGTGACATTTGATGAAGCAACACCGTGATGACATTTGATATTTTTCTGACTTAATTTCATAAAATCGATTTCTTTTTTTTCATAAAACCGACTTCAAATGGCTATATCTTTTGATATAAATCTACGATCAACATAAATCTTTCACCTTAATTCATATTTTTATGCAGTGACATCGGCAATCATATATGCAGTGATATCAACATTTTATGCAGTGACATCGGCAATCAGATATGTAGTGACATCGGCATTTTATGCAGTGACATCGGCATTTTATGCAGTGACATCGATAATCATATATGCGTGACATCAACAATTTATGCAGTGACATCGGCCAAGAGTTCGGTCACTATGAATGTGGTTTTTAAGCCATTATGCATCGTATGTCAAGAAATTCTACAGATTGCATGATGCCGTTGAATTTAAAGAATGTATACTTTATAAAGTGATTATACCTAAAGAAATGACAACTAAAGACAAAGGCTTCAATGTAATAAGCAACAACGCTAAGAAAAAAAAAATGCAGTGACATTAATGTCACTCCAATTTTATTACAAATCATACACAAACCTACCATCAAATTCATGTCTACAACAATCATACATACATAAATTGTTCTTTCCTTTCTCAAACACTTTTTTCTGCAAAATATGCAGAAAGATTTATGAAGAATGCCAATTTAAATAACAAGATTTTCCAAGGAATTTCAATCCAATAAAGTAAACCAAGAAATGAGAAAACAAATAGATTAGACTACTCTCATTTGCATGCTGATGGAGAAAATCAAACAACAATGCATCTTATGCAGATTCTCAAACTTAATAGGAAAATATAATCATAAAGAATGAAAATAACACCAACATCATGTACACTCACCATAAAAGCATGCTGATGTCATTGCATAAAATGCATTTTAAATGAAGAAAATCAAACAGCAATGCATTTTATGGAGAATCATTCTACTGCTTTCAAATACAAACAAAACCGTCATTTCTTTCCCTAATTCTTTTTCTTCTAATTCCCTATTGCCAATAAACAATATCAAAGTTCAGCACAATATCCAAATAATTGTCTGCAAAAGCATAACAATAAATACGTTCGGAACCGTGTGCTGCCCAGAAATCTTTTCAAACGCCTTCTGCAATTGAGGTCCTTGAGCACCTGAAAAGGGAAATATTATTCTTCTAACCATCGGCTTTACTTCATCAAGGAAACACCAAAACCAAATCCTACAATTTTCTTTAACAAAGCATACCCAATTGGTCTAATTCAATTACAAAGGGCTCCACTCCTAGTCTCTTAAACAATGATTTCACTTCATAAGAGTACCTTCAACACAATAATCAAATCGAAAAAAGAGAACAAAAACAACATGAAGCAGCATGGAGCTTCACCGATTAAAAAAAATGGATGCTAAAATCATGGAGCAGCATGAACAAAAAGGAGAGCAATTAGCATTTATAAGCACCAAACAGACCTTAAAGTCAATAGTGCCGGCTCAACATATTGTAGAACAAACGTCGATAAGCTTCAGGTTTGTGCAGAATTAGATCAACCACAATGATCTACATCAAACAGAGAACGTGTGAAAATAAGAACCAACGGACTCCTGCCACTACAGTAAATTTATTACGAAAGTGTTGTATTACTAAACTCGTTCGTCGGCACCGAAGAATATGTGGCACCAGAACATTTCAAGAAGCGGATTAGATAGGACGATGCCCTTGGAAAGAGATTCATTTGCTGGAATTGAAAATTGAGAAAGATAGAAGGGATTGGGGGGAACTTCTACCCTAGGGGCTCCGGTGTAGGGAGTCCCTAGGTGTCATCATCTGCACCGTTCATTTTCTTTTTCTACCCATAAAATTTTATTTCACAATAAAAACATGTGGTTGAGATTTTTACACCTAGGGGACTCCCTACACTGGAGTCCCCGTGATAGAATTTCCCGGGATTGGGGTATTTTTGTCGAACCACTCTTATTTTGTCCTTATAACTAATGCTCTTTTTTGGATGTCCTAAGTGCCTAATTAAGTTCCAAAACGCGTCATTATAAACAAATAACACTTAAAATAATATTGGTCTTTCCAAATATTTGATTTGGAATAGGCTTAGGCCCTTTTCAAATATTTGATCCTAAACCAAAATTATTTGACATTTCCAAATATTTGATTTGGAATAGGCTAGCACTTCTGAATATTTGATTTGTAAAAGGCTGCAAAAAGCAGCCACTTCCAAAATTTTGATTTTGGAAAGTAGCGCGCCTAAACCAAATTTGGTTTAGGAAGATGCCTTTGGTTTAGGAAACCAAAAGCATCCCTTTTGATTAGGAATCAAAAAGGAAAGAAACAAAATAGACATAATTTTAATTTTGATTTATTTTTAGAATAGTTCTAATTAATTAAAATTAAAATTAAAATTAAAATCGTTTAAAATTAATCGTTAATTTTATTTCGATTAAATCATTTAATTAATTAAATGTTAATTAGTTAATTGATTGGATAAAATTATTTAATTGATTAAATGTTAATTGATTAATTAAGACGCAAGTAGTTAAATTTTAATTTTATCTTTTTCATAAGATGTTATTGTATGGATTAGATATAGTAGATATAATATGATTATATGGACCCCGATTGATCATGGACTCAACCGATAGGATATATGTGAATGATTTAATTTTTGTGTTGGTTTAAAAATTGTCCTAGGCCGTTATGAAGAACGTGACCTAGTTTATTTTCTGCATTTATCCCATTCCCGTTAGCTCCCCCCCCCCGTTTGCAGTGGGTGTATTTATTTTATTAGATAGAATTAAATGTAACAAGAATGGAGCAGAAGATGAAAACCAAAGAAATAAGAAAATAAAGATCTCATTGGAGAATGGAGCATTAAAGATCCTATTGGCGGTTGCAGCTACCTTAGATTGTGACCCGCGGTTTCGTCAGTTTGTATTCAAAACCGCACCTAGGAAAAGTCCATGATCATACCGGTTACTTTACGTATTTATTTATTTTGTGCTTGTATTTATTTTATATGATACGATAGATGCATGACTAGGCACAATCTAGATGAATGTGTAGGATGTATGTCTATAGAGATAGATATATTTGAAGAGACCATAATTAAAATTAATTAAGTGAATTAATTTACGTAAATACTTCCACAACAAAAATCAAGTCGAAATATTGTCTCCCAATATTATAGCGACGGTGAAGAGCCTTTGTTCGGATCCAACTGATCGGCCCTCGTCGGGAGTTGACCTACCACGTGTATATCTTCGTTATTGAGATATGATCGTATGAGATCTCGCGAATATTGAGTTATGACTTGACTAGAGTATTGTGGTGATTGGCCCTCGTTAGGACCGTCTTATTCTAGAGGCAAGGGGTTGACTACCACATAAAGATGTGAATTGTCAAAGAGTTGACTAGTCAACCACCAAGAGTCACATAGAGATGTGATTGGTAAGTGTTACATACCTTTCGAATTATTCCGGTTGATAGGCCCTCGTCGGGAATCGGGGTAACCAGATGGGATCTTGGCCACTAAAGAATTTTGAAAGATTCTTGAAAGTCAATTGGGAGTAGTTGACTAGTGAGAGCAAAATCATAAACCAAAAGACCAATTTTTATTTTGCGTGTATAAACAACAACACTCTTTTATTTTCATTTTTATGTTGTAGTTTTTGCAAACTTTATATTTATGTTTTATTCTCGATTAGTAAAACCAAATTATGACTGTTACCTTTTGAGAAACGTTCTCAAATATGGTTAAGTAATTTTAATCCTTTTAAAATAAGCAATGACACGAGCAATCCCGTTGTAGTAGTTAGAGACAAGGGGACTACATATTTGATGCAGTACTCCAAGACTTTAATTATTAATGAAAGGCGGAAGCTCATGACATTGGATATGATCCAATATGATCATTTAGTCATATGATGACAATCAATTCAAACGTTGGATAAGAATGACCACATCTAATTTTGGAAAGGTTGTTTTCAAAATTATAAGATTTAAGTATCGACTTAATTCTACCATTGCTTAAACGTTAATTAAATAGTTAATGTTTTAAATACGATTTAAAAGGTTAAATAAACTATTTAATAAACTTTAGATTTTCCTTATGAAAGGAAATTAAAGACATAGCTCTTGTGATCTTTCTTAAGTCTTATGAAGACTACACTAAGAAATATTTACAAGTGCTTGAAGGATTAAAAGAAAGTTAGGGCGTGTGCTTAAATAGAGAACTTATTGAAGTCTCTATTGCAGGCAAGTGAGTTGAGATAAATGTATCTAAGTTCAAAGTCAACTCTAAGATATATGATGTCTTACGAGAGTGATTAAATTAGAAAGATTAAATGCAGATATGGAAGGTGAAACAAACGTTGTGACTTGTGACACTTACAATATTCTGGATCTAGTAAACTGATAAGGGAACCAAATAAATGTTATTATGAAGAAGATACTTTTAGTCATTTGTTAAGATTTAGTAGACATATTCAATTGTAAAGAATAAATGTTATTCCGATAAAGTTGGAAGGTCACTGAATCTAACATACTAGATTGATGTCACTATATAGTTGATATATGTGATGAGATCTCAACTGAATATTTGTATGGCTATTATCCTTAATATTTGTGGTTGTTCTATTCATAGTCTCTCTGGAAAGGAAGCGTGTAATTAAACGTCATTCTGATGATGTTGAACGATATGATTATGAATTATGTGGGTAATACGTATCTTATCTAAAGATGACTAAAATACCCTTTTATGAAAAAGGTTATAAATTCTAGAAAAATTATCTAAAGCCTAAACATACCGATGTTTGTTGGCTTATGACAATTAATGCCACAAATAATTGTTTGTTAATCTCTACGACTATTTCTAGAAATAGTCAAGTGTACACAGTGAAGTGCATAATTCGGAAAGCCCGAAAAGTTCGAGCTAGTACGAATATGAGATTGATGAGCTACTCAGGAATTAATTTTCAATTGGATTGGAGTAATTAATACCTAAAGGGTGTTTCAGAAGTTGTCTGAAAAAGAATAAGATTCTTCCTTGAAGGATACCATTTTTGGGATACGCAATTAGATTGTGTTCCCAAAATGGGAACAACACTTTATATGATAAAGGTATGATGCAAGCCATGCGAAGTATCCCTTACCCGTTTCAGGATAGTGCCCTTATACTTAACCAAGTTCCAAAGAATAAAGGTTGAATGAATTCCATATTAGATATGGAAGAGGATAATGTCGAATCTATCTTAACCGATGAGTTGAAGTTGTCATAGGAAAAGTCAGAAAGGCTTGGAGCCTAGTACGACATATGCAACTTTGTGGAATATCTAAGCAAGTACGCTGGATATTATTTACTTGTCTGCGGAGCAAAATGTTTGTCTCCAAACATGCTGTCTTCTAGAGGATGTGTTTCTTCCAAAAGAAAAAGTGGGAGTGGATTTAAATCTCAAAGGTAGTTTCAGAACCACAAGGAGATATTCAGCCATGGGAACGTGAGCAGATGCCATATAGCGATGAGGTGTAGAACACTGCTCAGTGCACACAAAAGTTCTGTAAGTCTGTGGATAACCTCAAGCCTGAAAAGGCTGCTGGTATGTTTATCTTGATGAATGAATATCTCACAACTTATGAAAGAATGTTAGAAAGGCAAGATTGAGAGATATGGCCAGGAGCAATAATATCTGAATTAGATTCCATCAGTGACAACCAGGTTATGAACCTAGTCTGTCAGACCTAGAGGGATTGTCCCTGAAAGGCTGACATGGATAGTAATATGATTACCATAAGGCTATAGTGACGGCTGAAGGGTACGGGGTGTGTCTCGGATTTTATCTAATGAAAAATAAACAAGTAATAAAAATAAATCCGGTTTACCCCAAGTGCAGGGATCGTAGTATAGTAGTTACAACCGGAGTCGAATCACAGGGAATCGAGGTTGGTCTAGTTCTTAATTTTCTAAAGTTGTCACGAAAAATAAAACAAAACAGAACTAAAAAAAAACTAAAACAATAAAAATGGACGAGAGGATCTAGAATCCAAAGCCGGAAAGATAGTTACGAGCCAAACTAATGAAAATAATTCTATTCTAAAAAGATAATAAAATTACTAAGATGATAACAAATAAATTGAAAACGAACAAGCAATGATCCACCGATCTCACAACCCTCAACTTCCTCTCTAGATTGTTTAGTGAATATTTAATGAAGATTGTGGTTCACCTATCAAAAGTATGAATTTCTAATCTCTTAGATAATTCGCCTATTAATCTCTCATCTCTCGATCTTAAAGATTAACGCTTCCATAAAAAGGTGTGTAGATTTCTCAATCTAGCAACCTAGAAATTAACCTAACAACTCTCGTTATTTTTAGGTTAAAAATCTAATCTTTACTACGGTGATCTAAGTCTAACAACGATTCTCATCAAACGTTAAACATCAAATCGCAACCATCTCTCGATTTAAATTGCATAACAATATGAACATAATAAAGAAACAAACTTTATTTAAAACTCACAAACAATCCCAAAGAAGAAATCAAGATGTTGCAGAAATGGCTTCACAAAGCTCGAACTGGCCTCAGCCTCTACTCATCTCCAGCATGCAGAATAAAATAAAAAAAACAAAAGAAACATGGCTCGGTCGACCGAGCAGGGGCACTCGGTCGACCGAGTGAAGCCTCCTAGGTTTCTGGCCACAGCTTGTGGTTCAGGATCAGTTGTTGTTTCTGTTCTGCTGAATGACTCCTTTATATAGTTGTTTTGGCCGACTTAGGGTATAATTGGTAGAAAGTCTAGACCCTAATAAATAAAAATAAAGATAATTCCAAGTCTATCCTTTCTATTCTCCTGGACACCCATTTAATGTAGCTGGATGCCCGTCCAACTACTTGAAATCTTCGAGTCGGGCCGAGTCATATCAGACGCCCGTCCTATATGTTTTGGAACGCTCGTTCAACAAAAATATGTCTTCCCTGAATCGAATTTCTTTCGTGGACGCCCGTCCTCTTCCTCAGACGCCCGTCTTGATGGACGGAGTGGCAAACGCACGTCTAGATTACTTGATATCTTTATTCCAAGTTCCACTTGCATCTTCCTCCTTTCCATTTAAACTCCGTTTACGACATGTTCGCGGACCTACCAAACCCTGAAAACGTGCAAAGTGTAAAACCACACATAATTATCAATAAGACCACGAAATTAGCTCAACTTTGCAATTAGATCATTTCCATACGCATTCTTTCAATAAATCATTTAAACAATTGCTACGAAATAAAGTCGTATAAATCGTAAAAATCACCGTTAACAACTCCCCCACACTTATCTCTTGCTCGTCCCGAGCAAGAAAAAACAAGAAAACATAGGCTTACTCATGCAATGAACCACATAAAGTCCCATATATCAAATCACAACCGGTCGACTAGCATCAAAAACATACATCCCATGTAATAAACGATTACTCGAATGTGTAGTGTGTGCAAAGCCTTCTTCAGTTTCCACCGATTCCACACTTGACAATTAAATTCAAGCTAACCAACAAATACCCATTTAAGACAGATAATGAATAACCCTGACTATACATACGCCTTACAAAACTACTCACGTCATGACTAGAGTAATACATGTGTTTTCGAAATCTTTTCAGTTGTACCCAGAGGATATTCCCTACAACATATACCTTGGCCTATACTGGGGATAAGGTAGGCGATAACTAAGTCTTTCACTTATTCATACCACATTCCTTATGTAAGTTGATTTAATTAACTTTCACACTTATACGCACATCAGAATGAGCTATTGCCCGTCATAGTAGAATAGGACATTCGAGATATGACCTACCGTACTCAAATCATCAAGCAACTTCTTCTGAATGTCGTGAGCTTTTGGTCATCATAGTGGTATAGGACATTCGAGATATGACCTACCTCACTCAAATCATCGACCAGCTTCCGACACACCCAAATAATCCATTTTTTTATTTTTATTTTTAAACACAACCTTTTAAAGCACAATAGTCACGTTTCGCTTATCACATTCAAACCTAAGATATTCACAGTATGTCATACTCTGGTTCTAAACACAAACTATTATAATTCTCACGATACGTACATTAGCACTAAGCACAAGATACTTATAAGATAATCAAAAATTACTAATCCAAATGGGTATAGCTTTATATTCTAGCTCATCATTTAATATGGCTCGTGAAATGTATGTCGGGTGAAACATCTAACCTACTAACCATACAATATACAGCGTAAAATTCTATAAAAACCGAACAAAAATATGCATTCGCTCGGGACAAAACAAAAATTTGAAAATTTTAGCTCTTTTCAGCACAGAATATCGATATAAGCAAAAAGATACACATAACCATTCCCCTCCCCCACACTTAAACGACAACATGTCCTCATGTTGTGCAGAATTTAAGAACGGATAAAGTACTTAGCTGATTGTAATTCGAAGGTGGCAATTACGGAAGTGGTCATGAGTCGGATCCGAAATGCTTGAAGAAAGCGATGAGACCGTGGACCATCCACCGGTAAACGAATTCATCTAAAAGCTCACAATCGCCATCGTAAATATCCCGCACACACGAGAAAACAAGACGTACCTCGGGGGACACAGGGGAATATAACATGTCGCGCAAAAGTAGCGATAGAGGATACTATAAAGTAGCAGAGCTAGATGCAACAAAACAAAGCTGAACTGAAGCAGATCCATACAACACTCTTATTAGACTAAAACTAAAACACATAAACCAAAGACAAAAGAGTAATTGAAAAATGACTAATATATATATAGATATCTAGGATGCCCCCTAGTGGCGCTTTTGGTTTGTGTCGTTGGCTCGACAATCTTCTTATTCAGCCCGGGTCGGGCCATTTAACCTTCCTTCCGGCCACTACTTCGTGTAAGCTCTGATAATTCGTGTGGCCACAAAAACAGCATCTAACACATGGGGTCAAGCTTTTGATAGTTTTCCAAACACTTTTAATCCTCCCCATTGTAGACTGCTTCTTCTTCATACGTCTCTTAAGCTGTTGCTCCCTTTTAAACTCTTCCATATCCCAACTACCAGCCATGACTTCCTCTTCCATATCCTCAGAAAACAAGTCGGGTGAAAATTCGTCAAACTTATTGACTTCAGGTATACCACACCCGAGGATGTCGAGGAAATGAACAATCAAAGGTTTTCCTTTGGTTTGACCGATATAATGCTTGCACCTTTGACCATTCACTCTGAATGGCTGGTCACCATGACCTCTTAGTTCTAAAACACCTCATCTTTGACCTGTGCGAATGATTCTGAGAAAAGAATAAAACAGATTTGTAATTGATGGAATAGCGAAGCAAATTATGACCATCCTTGTCTATGTAAAATCCCACTCTAAATAATTGCAAAATGCAAGAGATGATTTACAGGAAGAAATTATAGGACACTCTGTCACTACTAAAACATCCTTTTATCAGCACTGAGCCAATACCCGGAAAAAGGTGCCACCAAAACAAATATCCCTCTTCCTCTTCTTTTGAATATGACAATTTCTACTACAACAGGAAACTAGAAAGAGGAACAAAAGAACATCCTATATCTCACATTACTTTCAAATTGGGGTTACAAATAAAATCTAGGAGACTCTAAGGACACCTTATGAACACCCATATATTTAGACAACTTAAATAAAAAGCAGACCTAATTCTATTTAAACATATGAAACATCAAATACCATCGTTCCTTTCAAAAAAAAAATACCATTCGTAAAATAGCTCAGATTCATAGACATAGCAATCAAACCAAACGCTAATTAAACTATAATATGAAATAAGGCTCAAGATACAGTATACAACAGAGGCTAAAAACATAGTTCAACATTTTCCTTACCAGAAAATCCGTTGCCATTGAGATCCAATTCCTCCAACGGAACCCATCCCTCCAGTAGTTGTGCAGGTATCTCCCCATAGAGCTCATTCTTACCAAGCCCCGAAACATGAAGATTTGGAAAACTGGAAAAGGATAGAAGCTGTCAAGATTTAATACCTATTTAAACTCGACAAGTGAACGAATTTTAAGGTCGGAGGCAGCAGGCGACAATGGGTGTACAATGAGATGAATAGCAGCGGCGGCAGCTCTAAGAGTAAGAGTGAAAGAGAGGGTGAGAGTCATGGAGCTCTTATGGCCAATGAGAATGTTTGGGGAGGGAGTACTAGAGGTTAGACATTGACTGGAAAATGGGTATCAAGAGACGGAAGCGGTGCAGCCGGAGATAGAAGCGGCGGCAGTCGCGGTGGTGAAGCAGGAAAAAATAGGTCTGAGGAGTGAGGAAGAGGGAAGAGAATTTGCGATTTTTTGTTTTGTTTTGAGGTATGCGATTTATTTTTGTGGAAGGGTATATGTTTGAAATTTGGCACCATACGCGTGTGCATTTTGCGGGAAATGAAATTTCACGGCGTGCACCAGAAAACACGCCTTAAAATTTGTTAAATACATGGCGTGAAATAATTTCACGCCATAAAATTGTAGAATACCTATAAAATTAGGACGTGCATGACAATGTGCGCCATAATGTGATTAAAACATGGCGTGCAAAAAAGAACGCCATAAATTGTGCGCTCTAAAATTGCAATTTTCTTGTAGTGAATGATTTGCAGAATTTCAAAGGGGCCGGACCAACGTGTCCTCAACTTTCCAGGGAACAGATGTAACCTGGAATTGTACAATAGAACTTGCTCCCCAACTTGAAATTCTCGCTTCTTGATTTTGGTATCATGAAGGAGTTTCATCTTATCTTTACTTATCCTGGCACTCTCGTAGGCTTGGAGTCTAAACTCATCTAACTCATGCAACTGCTGCAGTCGGTGTTCACCACATGATTGGGTATCGAAGTTTAAGAACTTAGTGGCCCAATACGCTCTATGCTCCAACTCAACTGGCAGGTGGCATGGTTTTCCATATACCATCTGATAGGGTGATGTACCCATGGGGGTTTTGTAGGCAGTTCGATATGCCCATAGTACATCATCCAACTTAAGACTCCAGTCCTTTCTGTGGCTGTTCACAACTTTTTCCAGGATCTTCTTCAAACTTTGATTACTTCGTTCAACCTGACCACTAGTCATAGGGTGATATGGTGTGCCGATTTTATGCCGAACACCATATTTCTCAAGTACTTTCTCTAATGGCCGGTTGCAGAAGTGCGTTCCCTCATCGCTTATCAAGGCACGTGGGCACCCAAATCTCACGAAAATATTTTTCTTCAGAAAGCTCATGACCGTTTTGTGGTCATTGCGAGAAGTGGCTTGAGCCTCCACCCATTTCGATACATAATCGACACAGACTAAGATGTATTTATTTCCACAGGAAGATGGGAACGGGCCCATAAAATCAATTCCCCATACATCGAAGACTTCACATTCTAGAATGGGTTCCAAAGGCATGTCAAAACGCCTTGTTAAAGCTCCGGTTCGTTGGCACCTATCACAAGCTTTGCAGAAAGCTTCTGAATCCTTGAAGATCGTGGGCCAATAGAAACCAGACTGAAAGATCTTGGCAACGGTTTTCCAGGGACCAAAGTGGCCACCAGTAGGCCCACTGTGGCACTGGTTCAATAATATCACGTGGCTCTGATTCGGGAACACACCTTCTCAACAATCCATCTTTACAGATTTTAAAGAGGTAAGGTTCATCCCAAAACAAGAAAACTAATTATTTCTCTCTTTTTTTCTAAGGTGGTCGAATTATGCCAATTTATTAAGGCTTGGGAGACCTCTCTTTATATAGGAGAGTAATCCTTGTCCTCCAAGGATTAAATAATTAAGAGATAATTATTACATTAATCCTTTATTCCAAATAAAAGATAAATAAAATGATTATCCCAAACAAATTAGGATAAATCATATTATTATCTAATATTCCATGAATTATCATTTAACAAATAAAAGATAAATCACATGTCAAATAATTATCCAAGAAAACTAATTTCTCTCTAATTAAATAACATCATTGGCGCCACCTTTAGGGTTTCCAAGCCCACATAAATGTCTTTTATGTGTATTATATTATTTAGCCCAACTAAATAATATCTATGCATATCAATTAATTAGCCCAGCCAATTAATTATCACTGAGGCCCAAATAACAAGATTATTAGTCCGAATTACAGAAGCCACATCGGGGACCATGGACCTATAACCAGTAGCTCCAATAATTAATTATTCATCGAATAGAATAAGTACATTAATTATTAATTCCGGGATTACGCCACCATAAACCCGAAACTGAACTCTACCGATTATAGATGTATACTTATACTCAACCCATAGAGTGAATAAGCGTCCATTGATATAATCACTACATACGGATTAACCCTCCATAGACTGTCCATTCTGAGTGGGAAGTCTCCGTGAACCCGACTCAGAATATTTTATCCTTATTTACCATTAACCCCCTAGTGATCAATTAGTTCACATATCTGACTAGTAGCTAATTAGTCTAACATGAACTGGGCCCATCGATCATTTTCTTAAGGCTAACAAATAAAGGGACTGTCTCTCTACTTCCCGCAGGAAGGAATGGATTCCATGTCTGTGAAAATCAGAACTACTCACTCATCTGGAGATAGTGCCAATGAGAAGTGGCTTGGAACACATATTTAAGTGAACCGTAACTAACACATCAAACACTACCCCGGGACAAGCGGCACCACAGATCACCTCGGGATTAAGGTTGATCCATATATGATCATCTAATGATTTAATAAGATTCCTCGAGTACGGAATTATACCGAGAAATACGATTAAATCGGTCCGATCCTATATGAATGCCATCATATATAAATGCCCCACGTAGGTACCCTCTACCGACGTCCGGATAAGACTATCACACCCTAAGGTGTTACGGGCGCATTATTGGTGTTTTAATCAAGAGACCCTAAACTCGATTAAGTTCACCACGGACTAACGATTTAAGTATATCACCACTAACTCAATCCTCACGTGTAATCCATAAACTGAGTTAAGTGGTTACATACAGATATACTTAGGGTTTGCAGCAGTGTATTACTTTACAAGCACAAAGCAAGTAACTAAGGTGAGATAAATTCTGTCATCCATTATTAAAAAAAATTACACAAATTGTCTTTCGGGCACTACACCTAACAATCTCCCACTTGCACGAAATGACAAGCAACGATTGTTTTTAGAGCACACCCTTTCTCATCTTATTCACAACACTCTCCCACTTGCTCTAAAAGCAGATGAGACATATCTATCAATGCCGTACCCTTCAAGCACTCGACTGATCAGTTAGGTTGTCGGCTCGAGACGATCTTTAGGATCGAAACGTCGCTGGTCCATCTAATCAGGCGGGTACTCTCTCTCAATATGCTTTTGACTTCTAGTGACTGAGAAGATCCTTCTAAGCTATCTCTTCACAGTTTTCACAATGAAGTGATATCGGCTTATCAGACCTGGAATTACTCCCAGACCATAAAAGGAAATTCTAAGCACTATGAGTAAACACTGAGCCCGAGATCAACTTAATGATCATCCTTAATCTGACTACAAGTCAGAATCAGTGTAGTCAACCTTATTCAAGTTTGCACCTGAATATACAAGAATATGACTCCTCGTTCTCTAAAGATACTTGAGGACGTAGTAAACCGCTACTTATTGCTCGAATCCAAGATTCGATTACTATTGACTTGTGATAACCTGACTTGCCATTATCCAAGAGAGACTCTATCCCATTTTCTCTTTATCCAAAGATTTAGGGAATCATTCCTGAGAGGTAGGGTAGGACGACTCTCGATGAATGTTGCATACGTATATGCATAATCATCTTATTCAATAAGATAGGTGGGATAGCCAATGACTCATTCTCGTGAATCTGACCAAATCAGATTCTTAGAATATAGTCCAATTCTCTCATCCAGAGAATCTTGGCCCGTCGCTTTCCGACTTCGAGATAGCACACACACATGTTGTTTCCGGTGTTATCATTCATGAACACTAATACTACTACTTTACCAATATTGATATCCAGTCTACGAAAGACTTATCAATATTCTGGTCAAGTCCACATATTTTAAAACATGTGACTTTAAATGAACGAGAGGTTCTCTTAAATCCACAAAGGATATAAGCCCCGGCAGTCATCTTTCCATTTGTTCCAACCAAGACCCTTCTGTTCCGAATGAATCCAGACTCCGTTTTTCGGCAAGAAAGTCTCAGGGAATCACCCCTATTTTCTGCTTTCTAACGAAATCTTGCAAGAGTGAGTGGTGAGAGAGTTCAAGGTCTGGTTAACTCTCTACTTGTCAGGGAATCACCCCTAGACCACTCAGCTTTGCGCTGAAAGTTTAAACTTTCCTATTCATTTGACTCTTTTCCGTGTAGATCCAATTGCTCCCACTGGGCCTGAGACACTCAGGTGGTTCTACAAGAGGCCGAAACAGTAATCGGAGTACCAAAACTCCATTCACGGGGTTAAGGCTTTCAAACCAACCTCTATGATCGAATCCTATACAAACCCCACTAAGAGCCATAGGTTATCAATCACCCCGACGACTATAAAGTCCACAAAACCACAAAACCACAATGGGTCAACGGTTAAACCATATTCCCACTGTGTTTTGGGTGCATTGATATTCTGATCTAGTAGTATTTATTACTGTAATCACCCACAACTGATGTTGGACGTGGTCTGATTAAATCAGATAGTAACTACATTTGGGTAACCGTACTCCAAGGTTTAAGGCTGCTACTTATAGATTCTATCAGAATCTTTGTGACAGTTCAACCGTCACTTTCGATCTCAAGAATCTTATAACCAACCTTCACTCGTCACATTAAGATATTTCACGAACAAATCACAATGCGAACGTATGCGCAAAATCTCCGGTCCTACCTTCAAGCATTAAATGCTAAATGCCTACATTTAGGGAAGTGGTGTGAACCGAATTCACTCCTTATCCATAAATTCACTAGCATCTTCTAGGTAGACTTCTCGGTTTACATAATAATGTTAACCGTTATTTTGCAACCAATTATCTTAATCGAGTTTAGCAGTGTATTGTAGCACATCAGTAACTATATAGGGCAAGTCTATGGTTTCTTCCTCAGTGAGAATCATTCCACTAGGAGGCAGGCCGAGCATCAGTCCCAAGACTATGCGATAGCCTATTTTTGAGCATGGAATACTCTATTCTCTGTTAAAATCAGAGACTCCTCCTCGTATTCTTTCGATAAACTAAATCGTGTTTCGGGTAGTTATCAGACAAAATGTCACCACTCAAAAGCTCCCATTAGCTTGTATCTTTCACTAGACCCCGAAGGTCATTGTGAACAAGCTACGTTACTTCTTTAGATCTATTACCATTTCTTAATAGAAAGGAAGCTTAGTCATTGTTCATTTGAGACAGTGTTCCGAGACTGGGAGATAGGAATCACCCTTAGCCAGTCGTTAGGTCTTATCTCTGGGATATATGCACTAATTAATAGATTTTGAAGAATCGTTTATCTTAATACGGAAACCATTTTCCTATAATAGTTTAAGACGTGTTACATATACCTTTTTAGCATTTCTTAGTGGTTCTGAGACCTTTGGAATGTAGCTGGGGCATTGCAGAGACCAAATGGCATTCGCCTGTAAGCGAATGTACCATAGGGCCAGGTGAAAGTTGTCTTTTCTTGGTCGACTGGATCTATGGGTATCTGGAAATATACCGAATATCCATCAAGGAAATAGTAGAATGCATGTCCTGCCAGACGCTCTAGCATCTGGTCAATGAAAGGTTGAGTTTTCTGTAGTCGATACAGACTCTATAACCCGTTACTAGCCTCAATGCTATTTCTTCACCCTTTTCATTCTTCTCAATAGTAATTCCTCCTTTCTTAGGAACTACTTGAGTAGGGGACACCCATTCACTGTCAGCAATTGCATAAATAATACCCATGTCCAAAAGCTTGATAATCTCCTTCTTAACTACTTCTTGCATGTGAGGGTTGAGCCTCCTCTGCAGGGGCCGTCTCTAATGCACTTGGCACCCTTCTTCGGTTTAATCTTGTGCATGCATAAGTCGGGAGATATCCCTCTCGATGTCTCCCACTTGCCAACCAAAAGCTTTCTCATTCTTTCTCAAAATGTTTAACAAGTTTCATCTCTTCCAACCGGGATAGCTTGGCAGAAATAATCAACGGAAGCTTGTCACCTTCTCTCAAGAAAACATATCTCAGATGCTTAGGCAACGGCTTCAGTACCAGGTCTGCAGGGGGTTCTTCTAGACTTGATTTAAGATCTCTACTTTTCAGCTCAACATCACTGAGTTTACTTAGTGGTCCTACTGCTAAAGCTTCTCCTTTCAACGAAACTTTATTAAACTCAGTTTCTAATTGTTCTAGATTCACTCAACCACGATTATTCAAATTTTCAACTAGTCGCTCATATTTAGTCTCAACAGCCATGACTTGCTTTTCCATGTAATCATGAAAGTCATCTGACATATCCTCAATGGAGAAGCCGATTGGATAATCCGAGGGTCTCTGAATAGCTTTGGAGACACTGTAGCTCACCTCCTGATCACCGACTCGTATAGTCACTCGCCCACCTTCACAGTCAATGAGGGCTCTTGCTGTAGAAAGAAAAGGTCTTCCAAGTATCAAGGGGACATTCTCATCCTTTTCTATGTCTAGGACGTACAAGTCAACCGGAAAAGTAAATCTATCAACTTGAACTAATACGTCCTTTAGTATCCCTCCAGCTTTCTTGGAAGATCTATCAGCTAATTGTAGGTTCATGGTCGTGGGTTCTAAAAGATCATTCAATCCAAGCTGTTTACATACAGACAATGGCATCGGACTTATGGATGCACCCAGGTCACATAAAGAGTTTGGGAAGACTAGGCCTCCCATCAGCAGTGTGAGCATAAATATCCCAGGGTCACCCCTCTTGATTGGTAGATCTTGGTAACTTATCACAGAGCAATCCTCACCAACCAACCGATCCATGTCTTCTAACTTCTTCTTAGAATAAACAACATCCTTGATGAACTTAGTGTACTTAGGCATCTCAACCAAAACATCAGATAATGGAAGATTAACCTGAGTATTTTTCAGAAGATTAAGCACTTTTTCATACTTCTTGTCCTCATGCAAGGAGATGTTGCTTTTTCTAGGTGGAAATGGTAGTTTCTTTAAATCACTCTCAGAAAAGACTTTCTTCGAGGATGAACTGACAGCTTTATCTTCCAAATCTTTCCACCTCACCACTTTCTCACTTCTTTTACCAGTCAGGGGATCCGCCACCTGACTCTCACTTGATTTTTCATTTCTTAGAGGATCAGCCACCTGAGTACTCTCTTGCAGAAAAGGGGAACATGGGTGCTCGATTTCCCCTCCTGCCTCATCACTGGCAGGAGGGGTTAGTGGTTTCCCTGGTTCGGGGGACCACTAAGTTGAGTACCAGATCTGAAATTCATGGCACTGGCCTCTTCTTTACTATAGGGAATTGAAGGTTCTAGGTCAGTGCACTGGCTATGATTCAAATCAGTCTGAGCTACCTGACCACCCTTAGGATTTTTCTCCGTAAAGCTGGGCAACCGCCCCGAGGGTCTGGAATCTAGTTGACCAGCCATTTGCCCGATCTGGCCTCTCAAGACTCTTTATTGTGCTCGAAGGGATTGGATATTATTATTCTGCTCCTCCAGTTTAGCTTCAAGATCATTAGAGTGAGAGGGGCCTTGAGAGTTCTGAAAGTTCTACGGGATGGTTTGGCTGGAACGATTCTGAAACGCAGGATTTTGAATTGTTTGGCCAATTTTGATTGAACCTCTGATTTGTATTGGAAAAATTCGTGTTCAGGTTCTGATTGAAGCTTGGGTTTCGATTGAAATTCTGATTCTGGTTGAAACCTTGGTTTTGAAGATTGCTTCGGCCAGAGAACTGATTGTTAAATCTCTGATTTTGCTGGCCAAGGAAAGCATTAACTTCAGCGTTTTGTCCAACCATAGGACAGAAACGAGCAGTGTGCCCCACATTATCATATGCCTGGCATGTGACTGGATTGTACTGTCCCTGATTCTGGACAGCATTAACTTGATAGGTCGAAGGGGAAATAAATTGACACTGGCCGACCATATGGCCAGTTTGGCAACAATTTTCACAAACCAGAACTTGAGAGTTCTGCGGGAATGATAGATTCTGATTCGTTGGATTTGGAGACATTGAAAGAGCAGCCACATGCTGTTGCAGCATGGCAATCTGATTTTGCATATTTACCTCCTCGATCCTAGGAGGAGGAGGAGGAGGTGCCTGGATAGCATGAGACGAGGGGGCATAGTTGTATTTGGCAATATCCTCAAATAATGCCCACCCCTCTGCAGTGTTTTCCTCAAGAATGCCCCTCCAGAAGAACTATTGACCATACCCTTAGTGAGTTCGGTCAATCCACTGAAAAACGTGTTGACTTGCCTCTGCAAGTCCAAATCGTGGTGAGGGCATTTACGAAGAAGTGCTTTGAATCTCTTCCATGCATCAAAGAACGATTCGTTTTCCTTTTGATAGAAAGTGAAAATTTCACTTAGGCACTGGGCTGTTTTGGATGGTGGGAAATATTGACTCAGGAACTCTTTCTCGAGTTCGGCCCAGGTGGTAATTGACTCGACAGGCAGAGAGTTGTACCACTCTTTCGCCTCCCCTTTCAAGGAAAACGGAAATAGCTTCAATTTTTATTGCATCCTCATTTACCCCTTGTATGCGAGTTGTACCACATATTTCCAAAAATGTGTGTACATGAGTGTGAGGATTCTTAGATTGGAAACCATGAAAGATTGATGCGTGTTGCATCATTTGGATAAGACCGGTTTTGAGTTCAAAATTTGGTGCATTAATGGCGGGTAAAACAATTGCCGGGTTGACCTTGACTTCACCAGGCATGGCGTTGTCAGCCAACGTACGTCTATCGTATGCAGCCATAATGATGATTTCTTCGATTTCTATTGCTAGATTTCGTTCGAGATCTTGATCGGTCGTACTCCCTTCGTCAGGAAGAACCGCAGGACGGACTCTTCGCCTATTCGGTCTGACTATGGTTCGTTCGAGGTTAGGGGTGTAAAGCAGTGGCCCCTTTTGACTTTGAGTTTGCATAAACCGAAACCAAAATCAAGTTGACTAAACTAAAAACTAAAAGTTAAAAACTATGAAAAGAAAATAAAAACAGGAGGTCAGACGGGCGTCCAATTAATCCGGACGGGCGTCTACCTGAAGAACTAGACGGCCGTTTGGGGCAAGCCAGACGCTCGTCTGATTTCCTCCAAACGGTGCAGAGTTGGTCCTTTTTAGATGGACGGGCGTCCACTTACTCCGGACGCCCGTTTGGAAACCAACACAGAAAATAGAAACAGAAAATTCAGTAAAAACTAGACAACCGTACCGAGTCCCCAGAACGGCGCCAAAAACTTGTCTCGGATTTTATCTAATGAAAAATAAACAAGTAATAAAAATAAATCCGGTTTACCCCAACTGCAGGGATCGTAGTATAGTAGTTAGAACCGGAGTCGAATCACAGGGAATCGAGGTTGGTCTAGTTCTTAATTTCTCTAAAGTTGTCACGAAAAATAAAACAAAACAGAACTAAAAAAAACGAAAACAATAAACTGGACAGAAGATCTAGAATCCAAAGCCAGGAAAGATAGTTACGAGCCAAACTAATGAAAATAATTCTATTCTAAAAAGATAATAAAATTACTAAGATGATAACAAATAAATTGAAAACGAACAAGCAATGATCCACCGATCTCACAACCCTCAACTTCCTCTCTAGATTGTTTAGTGAAGATTTAATGAAGATTGTGGTTCACCTATCAAAAGTATGAATTTCTAATCTCTTAGATAATTCGCCTATTAATCTCTCATCTCTCGATCTTAAAGATTAACGCTTCCATAACAAAGGTGTAAGATTTCTCAATCTAGCAACCTAGAAATTAACCTAACAACTCTCGTTATTTTTAGGTTAAAAATCTAATCTTTACTACGGTGATCTAAGTCTAACAACGATTCTCAACAAACGTTAAACATCAAATCGCAACCATCTCTCGATTTAAATTGCATAACGATATGAACATAATAAAGAAACAAACTTTATTTAAAACTCACAAACAATCCCAATGAAGAAATCAAGATGTTGCAGAGATGGCTTCACAAAGCTCGAACTGGCCTCAGTCTCTACTCATCTCCAGCATGCAGAATAAAATAAAAAAAAACAAAAAAAACATGGCTCGGTCGACCGAGCAGGGGCATTCGGTCGACCGAGTGAAGCCTCCTAGGTTTCTGGCCGCAGCTTGTGGTTCAGGATCAGTTGTTGTTTCTGTTCTGCTGAATGACTCCTTTATATAGTTGTTTTGGCCGACTTAGAGTATAATTGGTAGAAAGTCTAAACCCTAATAAATAAAAATAAAGATAATTCCAAGTCTATCCTTTCTATTCTCCTGGACGCCCGTTTAAGGTAGCTGGACGCCCGTCCAACTACTTGAATTCTTCGAGTCGGGCCGAGTCACATCAGACGCCCGTCCTATATGTTTTGGAACGCTCATTCAACAAAAAGCTGTCTTCCCTGAATCGAATTTCTTTCGTGGACGCCCGTCCTCTTCCTCAGACGCCCGTCCTGATGGACGGAGTGGCAAACGCACGTCTAGATTACTTGATATCTTTATTCCAAGTTCCACTTGCATCTTCCTCCTTTCCATTTAAACTCCGTTTACGACATGTTCGCGGACCTACAAAACCATGAAAACGTGCAAAGTGTAAAACCACACATAATTATCAATAAGACCACGAAATTAGCTCAACTTTGCAATTAGATCATTTCCATACGCATTCTTTCAATAAATCATTTAAACACTTAATTTTCTATAAAAAGTAATAAAACACAAAGGAAATTGCTACGAAATAAAGTCGTATAAATCGTAAAAATCACCGTTAACAGGGTGTAAACCTTATAATTATCTTTTTGCTGCCAGCTGAGCCCAGTTCTATTCAGACGATGCTTGTTATAACTTGATATCATGGCTATATGATAGTGTTGAAGACGTTGGGCAAACAGCTTGATGTTCATTGATGATAACATGATATGTGAGCTCATGAGATCCATTTATGGACTCAAACGAGTTTCTCTAGACGATTTCTTTGTTTGATAATCAAAAGAGTTTGATTTAGTCAAAAGAAGGATATGCCTAATGTGCAAGATGGATAGTGGGAGTGCGTTACATTTTTTTGAGTAAGGTATTAAATATCTCTCTCAAGAATTGCCACCCCATGTCACAGTCAATTAATGTTTGGTAGTTCAAGGTCTTTACGAAAGCACTTGGATTGGCAGTTCTTATTTTTAGATATAAAAATCTATAGCGATAGATTTAACTGCTGTTAGATTATAGTTTACCTATATAGATGTGATGCTAAAAGAGTTTAGCATAGATCGTGAAAGGAGATACTGCTAGCCGGTGTTCTCAAGATCTATCTATATTAGGACGTTGGTCCTAAAGATGAGGTGAAAGATGATGATTATGGAAGGTTTTCTTTTCTACTGCAATAGGAACCATCATAAGAGTTATGCCAGATGTTCATACTTCATGACGAGTCATGAGCAAGTATGAAAGTATATCTGGTGAATATCGAGAATATCCTTAAACAAGTTAAGGAAAAGTTCCTAGTTTATTGAAACTTGGAAATAAATAAATATAGTTATACAGACGTATATCCTGAGTCTTATGAAGGTGAGTGGGAGCTACTGTCTGGGTTTGCAGTCACTTTGATTGAGTGATACAGTGAGCTGGAAATGTTCTAGCCTATGGGTCACTGTAAACTTTACAACTTAGCCAAAACACAGTAGTGCCTTAGAGGCGTAGCGGGAGCAGTACATGAGTCTATGAGGTTCATTCCTGAACCTTGTACGGTTCTTCCACCTTTTCTATATAGCTGATATAGTAAGTGGATTCATTGCATGAAGCAAGGACCAGGGTCTCGTCAGAGATTCGTGTGTGTGTTGAGGTGGTTCCTTTGACATGGTCATTTGGAACATGATATGAAGATAGTCTGAGTCCCCACGGATAGCGATCCGTTGATGGGTTGAGCTGGTTGCTAGTATTGCATGAGATTCTTGTGTTTCAACTTGGTCTTGTGTGTGCGAGTGATTGGTTTTAGGCCAAGTGGGAGATTGTTGAAATAGTGTCCTAAAGCCAATCGGGTTGGACCGGATCCGACCGGGTCGGATCATTTCTACTATTTCTTTATGTTTATACATATATAAAATGGCTTTTCTATTGTCATGTATTTGTTCTTTTAAAGAACCAATTATGAATTGTTATATGATAACGTCCTTAGTATTAAACTGTGATAGAGAAACCATGATTGGCGATTATGGTTGATGAGATCTCTAATCACTTTAATAAGTTTGATACTTAAATGTCTCTAGGATGATGTACTATCAAACAGGGCATTGATAGTATGAACATGCTAGCACGTATTAGATGTTTTCTGTCTTTAAGGTCATGGATAGATCTCGTCTATTGAAGTGTAGAGATACTTAGACTGTACGTGGACGTGTATTAGAGAATGCGTACAATAGACCGACCTACTTACACGGATAAGTGTCACACTATGTGACGGTTGTGTAATTATCCTTAAGACCGGAGTCTTCATGGCATCACGGTGTGGCATGTCATGCTTTGACACTATTGAGGTTTTCCCTAGCCATGGGGCGATCATGCGGTAGTGATTGGGTATGATATTGAAGCATGCGGAGTATACATGATTGGTCGTCTGGGAATCACATATCCTATGATTGGGATCGAATATCCGAAATGGCCTTCTTATAAGGAATGTCTAGCTCTCGTGAATCTTTGCAAAGTGGGAGTAAACGAGTTACTTCGAGAGAGCATGATATCCATATTATAAGATACGGTCGTTAATGTTTGACACTCGACGTACGACCGTATAAATATTATTACAGCGATAGGATTGTAAGTTACACAGTAACTATTTCACATGAAAGGTAGTAGTCATTGCATTTGACTCTTCCGATGATTGGGGGTCACGGTGTGTTGCTAGATGCTATCCCGTGATCGTTAGGCATGAAGGGCATTTTTGTAATTTGCACTTTGTGTCTACGGCCAACATATTCGGAAGCCTATCGGGTCGCACATATGTACATCTAGCCGGATTAAAATGTGGTTATAGATGATAACCAAATAAGGAAATAATTTATCTCGTACTATAAAGGTTATAGTGGTAAATTAATATGATGGAATTTATTTATTATGAATAAATTAAATACAAGATATTAATAATATTATATTAGTTAAAGAATATTCCGGATGCCAATTTGTTGGCTAAGGTGGCGCAATTTGTGTGTATAAGATACACCTGGATTGTGCAATTTAATTCATGGTATTATCATATATTAATATTAGATATTAATATATATATTTGTGTACATGCGTGTAGTGTGCATATATGTGATATGCATGTGCACTTGTGTAATAACTATATTTGTATATAGATTTATATATGTGATATATATATATATATATATGAGCGGAGTTTCAAGACAATAAAGAAGTGGTGCTTCTTTCCAACTCGGTAGCTCATTCCGGATAAGCGAGTGAATGGCTTTCAAGCCATATATATATATATATATATATATATATATATATATATATATATATATATATATATATATATATATATATGTGTGTGTGTGATATATACGCATGTGTAAATTGATTTATGGTAATAAGATAAATATAGTCAATATAAGATATTGACAATATCTTGGAAATATTCGGTATAAGAGATTGACAATATCCTAGATTTATTTAATATAAGATATTATAATAAATGAGATAAATAAATCTATTATATTTTCCTTATTTTATTGGGAAAAGGTTTTCTTCTCCTCCACACCTTGATATGGCGCCACATACACTATAAATATAGTATGGGTGTCAAGCTCTTTTGTACATCACAATTCCAAGAGCTACTAGTTCTTGTGTAAAATAGAGAGCATCCTATAGAGAGTTGGAGAGAGGGAAAAAGGCCGTTCTAGCAACCGGAGTTTTCCAATAGCAATCCATGATGGGATTCCGGCGGGTTGTTCGTGTGGACTAGCGGTAGTGGCCGAACACTTGGGCGGCTCGATGCAGAACTACTCTCCTTAGACGGTCAAAGCATCGATCTTTTAGATCAACCAAGGTAATCACCGTCTCTAGCTTATTTGTTTATTGCTTAAACGAAGTCGATCTTGGTTAAATGGAAATAAAATTTTAAATTCCGCTGCGTTCCCGCATAAATTTCCTAACAAATCCTTGTACTTCACTGATCCTTGATTGGGGTGAGATCAGTGTATACCATATTTAAACTTAATTTTCATCACTTAAAGCATAACTTTAGACTTATCCAAGGTCATCACGTACTTCCTTGGTTATAAGTCGACCATAATGTCTTCATTTCTTTTTTCACTACTAGAAAAGTGTGTTCTAATGAGGAGAATTTAATGAGGAGCTTAAATTTCGTCGTGAAATGATACTTATAATGAGGAGACTTAAATTTTTTTGTTTATTGATCACCAAATTTTTTTTCTCCTCATTATTGATTAAGAATCTCCTCATAATTTATACAATAAATTAAATCTCCTCATTAAAATTATTATTATTATTATTATTATCATCATTATTATTATTATTAAACATATAAAAAACAAAAATTAAACAACATCCTACCCAACCCATTCATTCCCCATCGTTCCTAACCTAATTTCCCCAAAATAATTGACATCGGTAAGCTTCTTTCTTTGTAGCCGTTCCTCTGCCCCTCCCCTCTGCCAGTCTTTCCGTCTCTCCTTGCTCCGGCCAGTGACCTTCACAAAAACAATGCGTGAAGCGGCAGCTCTCAGTAATTTAAATTTTAGAGAGATGTTTCTCTCACCGGCTTCCATGGTGCCTGCCGGCGCAATTCAATTTTTGTGAGTTCTTCTTTTTTTTTTTCTTTGTCTGCTGGTTCTTTCCGTATTATCCACCCGTTTATCTTGCTTTTAATACATGGGTAAGAACATTCGAAAGAAAAATGTGATTTCTGTTCCTTCTTCACATTCCGATTATATTTCCCTGGTTATTGCTCTCCCAGCTGTTAATGTGGCTTCTACAGCTGAAATTGAAGTTCCCATTGTCGAAATTTGTCTTCTTCAAATTTCCGAATTCTTCTTCAAAAGTTTTATTGATTGATTCTTTGGTTCCTCGCTTCTTGAATCGAATTCTCGCCCTCACCCGAAAATTCCGTCGCTTTGTTTGTTTATGGCATTGCTCCCCTAGCTTCTACTTCCATGAAAATGAAGTCTGGTAAGCTCCTATGTGCTACTCAACCTTCAAAGAATAGTTGCCCCTTCTTGTTGTGGATGTTGCACCTAATTTTCATCCCTCACCGCAAAGGTATCTGTTTTGGACGCTCATTTGAATTCTGCTGGTAGTAATGCTACTGGTTTAGAGTCTAGTACTTCAATTCACTCTGTGTGCCTACTGCTGTTAATTCTGCTCATGTTGGGGTTCATTTAGATATGGAAAACACCCCCTGCTTCACCTACTCTTGTTGATACTACTGCTCCAAATTCTGTTCCTAGTCTTTTTTATAAAGAAATTGCTCCGGCTGTGCCTTTTTCTGGTGATAGTCTTTTTGAAGATGTTTTGGCTGCTGATAAATCTGCTTTTTGAAGTGATTTATTTTTAGTTGTTTCAATCTAATTTTGTTGAAGCTTACTATTATTTACAAACCTTCTTTTGTTGGTTCTATGTGTAAAAAGGTTTTCATGGATGCTGATTGGGCGCATGAGGATTTGGATAAGGCTATAAATCTAGAATCATCATCTCTGGTGGCTCAGACATTTTCTGAGTTTAAGGTTTACCTTCAGCAGATATCACTCTTAATTTTGGAGGACGTTGTTTCTTCTGCCAATATTGATCAAAAGGTTCGCTTTTTAATTACTCAGACTTCTATGTTGCAATATCATGTTTTTGCAGATATAAATGTATTCTTACAATGGATTTATGTTTGTTGATAGCAGAATGGCATGGTTGCTCGCCTTTAACTTTGATTTACTTGTCACCGTGTTTGTTCAAAGATTCGACGTTGTCACCCGTAATCATCTTATGTCCCTGTTCTCAACTATTGCAAAGGTCTTGCCAGACCCAGTTTTGCACCACATTTTAGATCGACTTTCTTGTTTTCGTTGGAGATTCGGCTCTCACGCAGGTTTGTGGGTTGCTGTTTAAACTCTTGTTTATTCATTTGTTAGTTTCTAAGAAGCTGATGTCAGAGGAAATCGGATGCGTGCAAGGTTTTACAATCACAGAACTTGTGTAGTTTGTCACGGTGGAGCTATAGTAGTTGCCACTTTGCACTTCAAAATGCCTTTTTAGTTTACATCGGGATGAATAGGAGTTTCGCATTTGTCTCCTTTTTAATTTACCTCAGGTCCTTTCTTTGCTTAAAGGTTTTGGAAGTAAAGTCATGGAGGTTGCTGATATCATATCTCTGTTGTATGACCTTTTCCGTCACCGTCGCTACCACCATATTATGCATGATAGTAAAAGCCTTGAATTGTCGAAAATGGAAGTTGACCTCCTATGCATTCTTCTTGAGGTGATAGTTCTTGATTTGTTTTTCTATCCATGTCGTATGTGGTTGGCTTTTATGCTCTATTAAACATTTTGTGCATTTATTGTCTCTGTCAAGTGCTGTACCATGCCTACATCATCCTTTGTGGAATATGACACTGGGAAATTGACATTGGAGGCTTTGGAGGTGATTTTTTGTTCGCTGGAAGCGGCGCTTATTGTTATTTTCATTTTATCCTCATAATTGGTTAAAGTTGAATGTACTTAGTTGTAATTGTTCCCTGCAGGTAAACAGTACGCCCAGTGAAGACCCTGCTATTGTTGAACCGTGTAAAAGGGTTTTGAAGAACCTCTGCCATTTATATGGTGGCTTAAAAACTGAAACTCAAGTTTCTTTCATTTCTACTTTAAACCCTATTGTGCTGGGATACAATAAATGAAGTTTTGCTTTATCTCTTTTATTTCCTTTCGAGCTTGTTATGCACACACACATATGTGTGCGGAGATGTGTTTATGTATTGAAACTTGGATCAATTTTCATCGATGATAAATCTTTGAAAATACACACTGCAATAAGCAACAAATATACAATATAGTACATGAAGAAGTACTTTTACAGCATTCTGTTGCTGATCTACACTTCATCACCATCCTTTTTAGGGATAATAATCACAAGGTAAAACTATTCTTCTTCTCCGCCTTTGTGTTTCAGGGGAAGGAAAAATCGAATGATTTCTGGGATTGCTTTTTCCCATTCCTTCGATTCAGATGATATTCAGTGTAATTGCTCTCCAAGCTAAGAATCTTGCTTCATTAGCGAGAATGAAGCACCAATTGTCGGATTTTTGTCTTCTCAAGCTCGTAGTTCGTATTCTTATGTTTCTCTAGAGTTGACGCTCCTCTCGATTCTTAAATGAGGTTGAAGTCTAGCAAGCTCTTATATGCAATCCAAATTTCCTCAAAGAAATGCTCCTTAGCAGTTGAGTTTGCTGCTACACCTGCTGTTGTTGCTCATCCTCTTGCTGCCAAGGTATCTGAATTGAATTCTACTACTTTTAATGCTACTGGTTTAGAGTCTATGTCCTCTTTAATGTATGTGTTGCTTGCTGCTGTTAATTCTGCCCCTAATGGAGTTCATTTGGATAAGGATAACACCCATGCTGCTGCAAATGTAGTTCCTTCTCCTGTTGTTGAGGGTCTTTTTGTCAAAGAATCTGCTCCTACTGCGCCTTTAACTCAAGATAGTGTTTTTAATGATGTTCTGCTTGCTGAGAAAACTTGGCAACCCATTTCACCATTATTTCTTCTTGGCAACCCTGATAAATTAGCTACTTTCTTACTTGGATTGAATAAACTCTCAATTATTAGCCCTTATTCTTTCGGTGCACACAATCAGAAAGTTTTTTTTGTTTACTTATTCTTTGTTAGTGTTTATTTACCGCATCACCTTGCTATTTTCTTGTTGTATGCAACTATTTGTGATAAAATTAATGTAGCCTCTTTTTGCGAGTATTGTTGCACGTATTAATCATGTCATTGGAACTTCAGTGTTGTTAGTCGTGAACTTGATATGACATGGTATTTCATTTCTATATAAAAAAACATTATATTAGATATTAGGGTGTTACGTTATTTGATGTGCGTCGAAACGAATTAGTACTTCCGAGTTCTAAATCTCGTGCAACTTGATTATGTTGATGTCTACTTGTGAAGAAGGTTGTAAAATCAACTTGAATTTGGAAAATCTAGTTTCCGAGTCTTTCGCATTTATCTAGTTTAAGATTAGCCGTTTCCTTTCGTGTTCTCGCCGAAAAGTGGATATGATGGTGCAACCTCGTATGTTTGGTCAAGTGGAATTATTATGTTTGTGCTAATGACATACTTTCTTTTTGTCCATCTTAGTCCCGTTTTGGAATCTAATTTGTAAAGTTGATTTGTTTTTTAGTTACATCAAGGCTAGCTAGCTAGGCTCTTCTCGTATATATATATATATGATGTTACTAAATGTGTTATGTATTAATTATTCTTATTTTGTATGCAGTGTTTTGCATGGCATCGGGGCTTTTTGAACAAATGAGAAGGATTGATATTGTATCATATCCTAGGATGGTGTAGTATGTAGGCAAATTTGAAAGGTTTGTAGTAACGAACAAAGCAATTGTGTTTTTTAAGATGTGATCGATTTCATTAAATCTTTCAAATATACATATATATGTAGCTTTTCATTTGGAAATAAGCCACCGTTGTATGTATTGATGTATTTCATTTCTATGAAGCTTATATTGGTTATCATTAAATGTAATTTTGGGCTTCAAACCAAAAATATTGTTATAAATATGTAATTTATTGTTTATGATTCCAAAAAAGTATAGGGATATTGTTATGATTTAATGAGGAGCAAATGACCATTTAGTGAGAAGCTGTGTTGTCATTGAATTTTTATTTAATGAGGAGTAAAGGTCTTGATACTGAGGAGATTGATCGTCATAAAAAATAATTTTGATGAGGAGAAAATATTCTCATTAATTGTGTGATTTTTTTTATGAGGAGATCAACTTCTCCTCATTATATATCTTTAGCGGCGGAGGCGGCAATGAGGATTGAGTTCTCCTCATTAAAAGTCTTTAATGAGGAGAAATCTCCTCATTAAATCACACTTTTCTAGTAGTGGAATGAATTCAAGCTCCATTGTATAGCAAGAAAGTTTTAGGGCATCACCCCTGTTAGAATCATTCTTTTGGAAATGATGTAACAAAGTGTAACCGTCACTATCCGATCTTAAGAATCTTATAACCAACCTTTACTCATTGCATTAAGATATTTCATTAACGAATCATCATCGAACATGTATGCAAAATCTCCAGTCCTACCTTCAAGCACTAGTGCTACATGCCTCTATTTGCGGAAGTGGGGTAAATGTAATTCACTCCTTATCCACAAATTCATAAGCATCTTATAGGTAGACTTTTCGGTATTACATAATAATGTATACCGTTATTTTGCAGCTAATATCTTAATTGAGTTAAGTAGTGCAATGTAGTATATCAATAACTATACAAGGCAATACATGGTTTATCCTTTCAGTGAAATCATTTCACTCGGAGGTAGGCCAAGCATCAGTTCCAAAACACTAATGCTATAGCCTATGTCTGAGCATGGAATACTCATTTCTCTGGTAATATCAGAGATTCCTCCGAATATTTAGATAAACTAATCGGCGTTTTGAGTTGTCATCAGACAAAATATCCACCACTCAAAAGCTACCACTAGCTTGTATCCTTCATAAGACCCCGAAGGTCAATACGAACAAGCCATGATACTTCTTTAGCTCTACTACCCTTTCCTAATTGAAAGGTTACTTAGCCATTTTTCCTTTGAGATAGTGTTCTTAGACTGGGAGATAGGAATCACCCTTAGCCAGTCTTTAGATCTTGTCTTTAGGATATATGCACTAATTAATAGATTCTGAAGAATCGTTTATCTAAATACGGAAACCATTTGTCTTAGTACTTTATGATGTGTTACATATACCTTTTCAGCATTACTTAGTGGTTCTGACTTTATCAGACAAAATTCCGAGTCTCTGCATCGTATACAAATGTCATATTCACTTTCTTTAAGGCAACCAAGTTATCGATGTGAAAGTGAATCCATTGTTCCAACGAATCTGAAAATAGAAATTAAATTTCTATGATATTCAAGGACTAAAATCCAAAATTTATTTCCTTATCACTCCCACTATCTCAGCTGAAATAACTGCTCGTTGTCTACTATTCATCATGAATGCCCAGCTACCTTGTTCTAAAAAGAACTTTAGCTTCTGAGTCAAATTACTCGGTTTAAGAAAGTCTCTAAGGATTTATAGGTTAGTCATCCGAAATAACTTTCCTTATCCTTTACTTTCTTTGATTAATATTTCGGTTTAGCCTTTAACTTATTTAGTTTAGATGACTTATTCTTGTAGAGATTTACCTTCCCATTCTTGGCTTTCTTTAAAGGAAATGGTCGTGAACTAGCAGTTCTTTTGAGTAGACACTACTGATGAACTGTGGGATGTCTAGTGAGATTGATATCAAATAATTCTCATCATCTTTAAACTATTTTTGGTTTGTCTCTCGTTCAACACAAGTGACAGCAGTGACATACTTATCAATGTCACTTAAGTTTGTAGACTCAAGAGGAACATCCTCTTCCGAAAAAATTAATTTGCATTCTCGATTTATGAGTTCAACGTTCTTGTTACTTTTCCACTTTTACAAAGTCGTTACTAGTCAATTTATCATATTTAGCAGTTTAGATACCATGAGATAACATGCAGTTGTAAAAATAAATCATGACAGAAATATAAATCAAATCATACTCCAAAACATATAATAATTTTAGGAATTATAAACATGATGTCATGCATGCAGTTTATCCTACCATTCCAAGGATTTAACCTCACATCATACTGCCGCCGCAGGGTCGGTATCAGCACAATGACGGTTAAATTGAGACAATCTCTCTCAACTAAACAATTAAGAATCAGACATCTCTATTTAATTATTGATTACCTTCCTTTTTCAGCCAAGATATTTCCAAAAACATCCTTGTGAGTGTGACCTACTGTTTTAGACCTCAAAGTACGCCCGAGTATGCCGCCGCAGGGTCGGTTAGTGACTCAACGAGTACCCAAAATCCTATCCTTTCGGAGACCAAGCCTTGAATTTTGATAGGGGTGAAGGCCATCCGCAGGGGGGGCGTAATCAAAGCGGCTCGAGGCGTCACCCTTCTCTCGCGTGCTTGTGTCAACAGTAGAGGCTGTGGGGTCGGTTGTCACCTTCCCCGCTAGCTCCCACTCGTTATTTTGAAAAATACGTAGTCTTATTAGGATTTTCAGAATTTCTTAACAATCTGAAAAACAATAAATCATGAATATTTTAAATTAATCCTCCCACTAGATCATCGGTTCCAAATACCGTCTAACTAGTGTCACTTATTCATGATTTTCCAATTTTATGGATTTATTAAAATTCCTCGTGTAGACGCTACACAATTAAAATTCACCAAGAATTTTAGAATCCCAATACATTAGGACTTTATGAATTTTCTACCAAATCGAAAAACAATAAATCACAAATTTAAAGCTCCCACTAGTTTATCGGTTCCAAATACCGTCAAACTAGCGATCGCTTATTCATGATTATCCAAATTTTCAAATATTCAGAAATTTCTTGTGTAGACACTACACAACTAAAATTCACTAAAAAGAATTTTATAGTCCTAATATCGTCATGATAAAATTTTAGGATAGTAGAATTTTATCTCAATAATTTGAAAACATTAAATCTTGAAAAGCAATCACCAACTTATCGTTATTAAACTCTGGCTGAGCTTTAACTGAGTTCACCGAACGGTGTAGGGATTGGCTAATCTGACCCGTCCTCTTCGTTGGTTCATATACGACTGCTGGATGAATCGGGATAAGGCTGCCAATTGAGCCAAAACTCGCCGGATAGCTTGACCTTGCCGGACCACCGACACTAACGTCGCACGTGTGCGGGTGCTGGGTTGAAAATCGGGCTAAGGTTGCCCTATTGAGCCTCAGCTCGCCGGATAGCTTGACCGTGCCGGACCCCCGTGGCTAACCCTGCACTTGGACGGACAAGTCTAGTCGAGCCGAAGCCCTGGTGACCGCCCGAACCGATTTTCGAACCTTTTGCTCAGTTGGTGTCCAACTTTTCCGGATTTTCCAATTATTAAAATTCTTTTATGTAGTCACAACATAATTAAAATCCACGAATGATTTTTAGATCCCAAAATTAAATTTACCGAGTAAAATTTATTTTATCATGTGAATTTTATATCCCGATAAAATTCCGTTCGTTTTAATTTATTTAATTAATTACCTAAATTAATTATCGTGTTGATACATGTCTAATTAATGTCAATATTAATTATCTACATGTATGCATATGCTAGGAATGGAATTCATGAATATGATGCATGGCATGGTTATATCACATAAATAATAATACAAGAAAATAAATGCAAAAAATAAACCACTGAGATGGACCGTTGGTACCCCCGTATCTAATCTATAAAATAAATAAACCCTAGGTTCAAAAAAAAATTTAATCTTGAATGAACTGCCGCTGCTGCTTGGTATATAATAAGTGGTCCATATCTTCAATAAAAACCCTTATAGTTGAGTTGGTTGAAGCTCCTTCTTCCTTTATCACCACCTGAGTTCGATTCCCGTTTCCCCCTTTTATTTTATATCGTTTTTTTTATTAGAAAAAAATAAATAAAAAACGAACAGGAAAAAAAATTGGATTATTATATGGACAAAGGGATTCAAACTCAGGTCTGCACACAATTGAACTTTTGTCTTAACCACTGTGCTGTGTCTTTTTCTCTTCATGTCTTCATCCAAATTTATTTAAAAGGCCATTCGGCCGATATAAATAAAAAACAGTAAATTTAAATTGCAAAATTAAATTACATGATATCCTATACCCAATAAACCGGGTTTACAATAGATCTAACGGTAAACAAGTACCAACCCCAATCCATCTCGTCACCAAAACGTTCAATTGCATAAAAAAAATAAAAGATGCAATTTTTTATTCTATCCCACTCCTTATTAATTAATTACGCAATCATTATCGCAAAATCGCTTTAACCTGGCTCCGATACCACATGCTGGATATACAGAAACCCGAATCCGGATCCGATCCATAATTGGATCGTCAGATCTGATTCTCAGCACCGATCAAGACACTCGATTATGCACAGTGGAAGCTACGAATAAATTCGCATGCGATTTTACTTCGATTATAATTCACATAATTAATTAATCTCTACAAGAAGGTTAGTAGATTTACCCAATCCGGAGAGAGATGATAAAATCGACCAAGGGAGAAGCCGTAGTCTTCTGGATTGTATCTCCTAGCGACGACTAGTGGACGTCGATCATCACCGTAGAACCTCCTCGAATATGAACAAGAAAAAACCCTAGATTTTTCTCCTTTTAATGACTAAGGCAAGAAACTAATTTTTCTTTTTTTTATTTCGTGTGTGGGGCCAATTATGATGATTTATTGTGTTGGGAGGAACTCTCTTTATATAGGAAAATAATTAGTAAAGAGAGAGTTATCCTATTCACAATACAATTACTTATTCCCATAAGGAAAAGATATTTGCCAAAAGATAAGAGATAATTCCCAAAAAATCAATCTCTTTATCTCTTTTCCATTAATTATCCAACAAATAGATAATTAATTAATTACACATGTGACATAATCTAGGAAAATTTATCTTCCTAATTATCCTTAATAGGCGCCACTTTTTATCATTTTAATAGAAAATGTCTTTTCTATTTTACATATTATTTACCAAATAAATAATATTGCATATTCATTAAATAGACCAACTATTTAATTTATTCTTGAGGTTCCATAAAACGAGAAAACACTCGCGTGTTAGGAGCCAACCCGGGGACCATGGACCTATAACCAGTATCTACAATAAATTGAATAAAATATTCATCAAACGAAAATTTCTACTTAACTCCTTAATTCCGGAATTACGCCACCATAAATCCGAAACTTGAACTCTATCGATTATAGATATAACTTATTCTCAAAACGTCGAGTCGAGTCGATAAGTGTCCATTGATATAATCATTAAATATAAACTAACCCTCCATAGACTATCCGTAATGAAGCAGGATTATTTCCGTAAACCTTCTCCAATACCTCTTATCCTTATTTACCATTAACCCACTAGTGATCAATTAGTTCATAACCAATACGAACTCCATGGAATGATCAGTTTCTAGGATCAACAAATAAGGGGATTGTCTTTATACTTCCCGCAGGAAGAAATGGATTCCATATCTGTGAAACACACACTTCTCACTCATTCCAGAATAGTGCCAACATAAAAGTGATTCGGACCGCGCCTCTTAGCGATCCTTAACGAACACATCAAACCCTATCCTGAAACAAGTAGGAGTATGCAATCACTTCAGGATTAATGTTAATCCATATATGATCATCTTGTGATTTAATAAGATTTCTCAATCACGGAGTTATATGAGAAATGCAGATTAAATCGGTCCAGTCCTATATGACTTTCATCATATATAAATGCCCCACTTAGACAACCAATGTCGACGGTCCGGATAAGACGGTCACACCATAAAGTGTTCTGGGTGCATTAATGGTGGTTTAATCAATAGACCCCATACTTTGATTAACTTCACCACAGACTAACATTTCAAGTATATCACCATAAACTTAATCATCATGTGTGACACACACTAAGTTATATGGCTACATATGATACGACTTGGGGTTTTCAGTAGTGTATTACTTACAAGCACGAAGCAAGTAATAAGAAGAGAATAAATCTGTCATTTATTAATTCTAAAAACAATTACATAAATTGTCTTTCGGGCGTTACTTCCAACAGTGTGGTGCATCATTAGAATCAGTGTGGTGCGAAATGCAAATAATAAAGGCGCGGGTATCATTGCCAAATCCAAAGAGAAGATAATACAATATGAACAAGATATTTGTTACTGTTCATTGTCCTATATTTAGAATACAAAGTAATACAAGATGACTTAAGCAAATTTTCCTTCCAACTTAATCATTTCTTGCCAATCTGATTGGCAAGAAATGATTGGCAAGTATGTTTTGATTGTTTATTTAGTTTAATTATGTAGAAATTAGTTTATTTTATCACATGTATGTATAGATTTGATTCGTTGGTGAAGAAATCATCAAATAGTGGTTGCGTTCTTCAGATCTGCGCCGGTCTATATCGCTAGATCTGAATACCTAGTAAATCCTACTTCATGATAATCGGCGCAAGCTATGTTGATCGACAGATTTAATTTACATGTTAGTAGACTGATCAACTATTTGCATGTCATCGTAAATTAGCATGAAGGACTGTTAGTGAAGTGTTAATTTGGACATTGCCTTGATGGTGTTAGGAAATCAAACGGGTAGCGCAACGGAAAATAAAAAATTGATTTCCGATCCAATGATCGACTTCGTTTAAACAATAAACATATAACAAGGAGGACAAAGATTATACATTTCTTGATCTTAAAGATCGAAGCTTTGACCGTCCAGTAGAAGTACATGTGCGCAAGCTGTCCAAGCATCCGGCCTCTATCAGTTATCCACATGAACACCTCGCCGGAATCCTCCCGGATTGCTATCAGAAAAATTCGACTGCTAGGTCGACCTTTTTTCTCCCTCACAATACTCTCTCTAAGAAGCTTTCTATTTTTCTCAAGAACTATTAGTTCTTGAAATTGTGATATACAAAAGAGCTAGCCAACCCATTTCTTTTATAAGGGAAAGTGGCGCCCCAATGTCTTCCCAAACTGATTGGGAGAAGCTTCCTAGTAGATTGATGAGAGAGAGAAAACCTTCTCCTAATAAAATAAGGAAAATCACTATAATTGATTTATCTCTTTTATTTTAATATCTTATATTAAATAAATCTAGATATTGCCAATATCTTATATTGAATATCTTTATCTTATTAACATAATTCTATTTTTTTCCAAAAATCAATTAATATCCAATATTAATATTATGGTAATCTTATTAATTAAATTGCACAATCCAAGTGTATCTTAATACACTATAGTCTGCGCCCCATATGCCTAATATTGGCATCCGGAATATTCTTTAATTAATCAATATAATTAATATCTTGTATTTAATTTATTCATAATAAATACATACCACCATATTAATTTACCACTATAACCTTTATAGTCTTGAGATAAAACTTTCCTTATTTGGACATCAACTATAACCGCATTTTAATCCCACTCGATATTCATATGTGTGTGACCTGATAGGCTTCCGAAAATGACGAAAATGCCCTTCACCTCTAACGATTATTCTAGCAACACGTCCATGACCCTCAATTATCGAAAGAGCCAATACGCAATGACTACTACCTTTCATGTGCTCGGTTAGCGTGTAAATAGAATCATATCGCTGTAGTAATATCCATACGATCGTATCTTGATCGTATCCCATAATCTGGAATCTAGATATCAAGCTCTCCCGGAATAACTTATTTACTCCCACTTTACAAAGATTCACGAGAACTAGACATTCCTTATTGGATAGCCCTTTTGGACATTCACTCCTACTCATAGGGTACGCAATTCCCAGACGACCTAACATGTATACTCCGCATGCTTCGGTATCATACCCAATCGCTACCGCATGATCGCCCCATGGCTAAGAGAAACCTCGATAGCGTCAAAGCATGACTATCCAAACCGTGATGCCATGCAGACTCCGGTCCTAAGGATAATTACACAACATTCATATAGTGTGACACTTAATAGTGTAAGTGGGTCAGTCTAACATACACATTCTCTAATACACCTCGACGTACAGTCCAAGTGTCACTACACGTCGATAGAAGAGATCTATCCTTGCCCTTAAAGACAGAAGACGTCTAATACGTGCTAGTCTGTTTGCACTATCAATGCCCTGTTCAACAGTACATCAGCCTAGAGACATTTATGCATCAAACCTATTAAAATGATTAGAGATCTCATCAACCATAATCACCATCATGGTTTCTCTATCATAGTTTAATACTAAGGGTGTTATCATATACACAATCACAATTGGTCTAATAAATAAACAAAGTATATAATAACAAAAGTGCTTTTATTAATCATAATAAAGTTATTACATGAACTTAAATAGACTGTAAATGACCCGACTCGGTCGGATCCGGTCCAACCCGATATGGTTTAGGACACCTATTCAACAATCTCCCACTTGGCCTAAAGCCAATCACCCATATGCCTAAGCCCATACATGTGAACATGTTTCTCATTTTTAGCCTGTGACAATGCCTTGGTCAACGGATCAACTATGTTATCATCCATGTGGACTTTCTCTATCTTTACATCTTCTCTATCAACTATCTCTCTAATTAGGTGATAATGCCATAATACATGTTTGGACATCTGATGAGACCTTGGTTCCTTTGACTGAGCAATTGCCCCATTATTGTCACAGTACAGTGAAACTGGACCTTCAATGGAGGAAACCACACCAAGTTCAGTAATGAACTTCTTCATCCAAATTGCTTCCATTGCCGCCTCCGAGGCTGATATGTACTCGGCTTCCGTTGTAGAATCTGCAGTAGTCTCCTGCTTGGAACTCTTCCAGCTCACTGCTCTGCCGTTAAGCGTGAAAACAAATCCAGATTGTGACTTTAAGTCATCCATGTCAGTTTGAAAACTAGCATCTGTGTAACCTCGTAATACCAAATCATTGTTCCTAAAGACTAAGAACATATCCCTGATAACGCTCTAAATAGTACCATTAATTATATCTTTGTTCACCCCGAATTATGTTCAAGAGAATTATGTTCAAGAGAGGATAGAAAGGCTCATTATTATATGGAATGTGTGTTAAATTCTATGTGCATGCTCCTAGGTTCGTAATTCTGCATCTGTGTTATTTTCCTGAGGGTTTGGTACTGTTTTGTCGTGTTTTATATGTTTTTCAGGTGTATCAAATCCGGAGCATTGGAGGAACAGATCTGGATCAAAGGAAGACTGTTGGGGCAAGTAAAAGAAGTCCAAGAAAAGATCTGCTAGAAAAAAAGAGGAAAAGTTAGCCCGGTTTACCGTGGGCTAGGTCCGGTAAACCGAGAGCCTTGTGGGACACGAAATCGATTCTGTTGCATTTACTAGGTCGGTTAGGGTTTCAAGAGAGACATTCTTTCTGCCTGGTGGGTTGTGTCAAGAGAGACTTCTTCCTGCTGCTGGTTCTGGTTGTTGTTAGCGTCTGATTCCATCGCATGGTTGGCGTTGCTGCCATTGGTTGCTTGTTGTCGTGTAGTCACCATGTTGATTTTGGAGCTTTTCCTGAGATTATCAAATAAAGAGACCCTCCTTTTAGCGCCAATTGATGATCCAAAAACTCGTCTGTATAAACCTTAAGGCTCTTTCTCTTGATGATAACCTAAGGGTGCTCCTTGAATACATAAAACAAAAAAAAGGAGGGGTGATTTAGACTGCACTTGATGATAATCAAGCTGCCTACGTATCCAATGTTCAGATTGGAATCAAGTCTCCCTTGTTCCTTAGGGATTGTTTATATAGAGGGGCTTGTGCCCTAGGGTTAACATGTTGCGTATTCATGATGGACACTGACTGGTGTGTTCCGTAAGGAAAAGGATTACGTTCAGTTGATCCCCTTGATTCTAGGAGATAATTGTGACATTAAAATATTTAGATTTTTGTCCAGAAGGACAAAATTATCAAAAAATCGGGATAGAAGGAAACTGTAATTTAATAAGGACAAAAGTAACAATTATGAAGTAACAAATGTGGAATAGAGTAAATATGAAGTAACAATTGTGAGACACAAAGTAACATTAACACGTGAAATAACAATTTTAAAGTAACATTTGTCATTTTTGTCCTTTATAATCATGAAAATGTTACTTTTGTCCTTCCAGACCCATTTATTAATTTTTTTGTCCTTGTGGCCCCTTCCCCCTAAAATATTTATATTTAAATGATAAAGATTGGAGCCTTTAAGACTCGGAATTCCTTCTATGGTTATCTGTTTGTTACACACATGGGGAATATGTGAAAGGACTGACTCTGGCCGACATAGGTGGCCCGAGTTGAGCTGGGTGAAACCCCTATATCTTGACCGTTCTGCGGCGGTCGGGGAGGAGAGGCGTGCTGGCGTCCGCTCAAACTCTCACGTAGGTAAAGGGCAGGATTGAATACGAATGTTGGCCGACCTGCAAAGGTCGGGGTAGTATTCATGCCCAAATTCCATAGAGGTCGGCCCTAAGCACTGGTTGACCTAAAGGGGCGGAGGAGAGTAGCCGAGGTGCTCTAGTTCGGCTAGCGGGACATCCGATCCTCTAGACAGCCCTTTTTCTCTCTGTATTTAATGCTGGGTCACTAATGGGATGCCATGTGGGCGAGTTCACTTCTTGGCACCGTCAATAAACACTATGGATGGTGGCAGCGACTGTGTGGACAAAAATTGTGCGAGGTATTGCAATAGAGATCTGTCGAAATAATCTCGCACAACCAATCGGACCGATGCAGCAATTTATCAGAATGATAACAAAAATACAATTACGTCAATTTCCGGTAACAACAAATCATGCAATTGTTCAAATGACAAGAACAATATATACCTATAAAATAATATGAATATAGGCTGACTCTGCTACCACATGATAGAAAACGATAGTTTCAGATTACCTGAATAAGCGGAAGCGGAAGAAATCATCTGGATTGATCCTACATCCATTGTTATTAGATTTCTGCCGTTTTGCCACAACGATCTAAACCCTGGAATAGATCAAAGAGAAAACAACACCATATACATTGGAGACGGCATACAGTACTTTTAGGTCTTTTGGTCTATGCCTATTTTTCTGAATGATCACCAACTGAAAGTACACAGACAGTCTATATATAGGCAAGACTAGGGACCTAAAGCATTATGGAATATTCCGGAGTGAAAACTCTAACCATCATAGGAATTCTCATAATACCCTTTAGTTAAATAATAAACCAATAATATATTTACCATCATAATTATTAAATAACTTAAGGGCCACAAATAATTATCTTTTATTAAATGGTAATTCTTACATGATGCATATGTAGTGTGGTGTATCTTTTACTAAATGATAATTCTTACATGATACACATGTAGTGTTATGCGTCCTTAGAATCAGGTGCAAAATGCAAATAAAGGCGCAAGTATCATGGAAGCGGATCCCCTACGCAAATAAAGGCGGTACAAAGTATCATTGCCAAATCCAAAGAGAAGATAATACAACAGGAACAAGATATTTGTTACTGTTCATTGTCCTTTATTTAGAATACAAAGTAATACACTCAACAAGATGACTTAAGCAAATTTTCCTTCTAACTTAAATCATATCTTGCCAATCATTGCCCTGAATCAAACATTTTTTTTGGAGAAGATCACATTGCATTAAAAAATTCCTGCACTCGCCTCTGAATAAAGATTAACAGACACATTAAATATCCAACAAAAACAAAACAAAACTAGATAAGTGAACTACATTGGGCGTAGAGAAGAGAGGACAACATCTTTGAGAGAACTATCCCTTTGCATTGCGGCTTTAAACTCCTCAAAGGTGACTTTTCCATCACTATTTGCATCCATCAAGTCGAATATTTCGTCTAGTTTTCCGGGTTCTGTGATGTCAACCGGTAGGCAATCGTCCGGTAAAGCCTGCAAATTAGTAAGCAATTAATGAAAGAGCAATGGCATTAGGAATACAAAAAAAAAAAAACTGCAGAATGTGTACTTTTGTATGTAGTGTAATGCCCGTTCCGAAAATAAACCCGAGTATTTTCGAATACGGACCGTTCGGCCATGCTCCGAGAATACTCGGATTTTCGGGACGGGCTGCGTTACATGTAGTAGTTTTCTAAATAAAATACATGAGCTTACTCGGAGCATAGATGCTACTTCTTCTTTGCTTATGCATCCAGACCTATCTGTATCGTACATCTGATCACCGAAAAAAAAAGCAACAGTTAAGAATCACTGGAAACGAGACCCCGAGACCCCCCGAGGGGTGTGTGTAGGGTTATGAATTCACCTGAAAACAGAGGCGGATGGCATCATCGCCTTGGGAATACTTAAGGGAAGAGAATCCACCAACTATTTCTCTCATATCTACAGTGCCGTCGCGATTGTTGTCAAACAGGTCGAAGATACGTTCCGCAAGAGGAAGCAAGGATGACATTTCCATTGCTTTAAGCACTTCTTCAAACTGAGATAACGTTGCATTCTCACTATTCTTGCATCTGCAATCTTCCCCGGTCCCCCCCCGAATTTCAAATTCCGATAAATTTTTAAGATTAGATACATATATATGTAGCGATTGACTAAGCGCGTTTTGTAGTATACTTACACTCTCTGGAAATGCAATCTGAGATGTTCTAGTTCACCAGGTTTAAGATCATAGGAGCCCAACAAATTCTTCAACTTTTTACTTCTCAAAGAAAAGCTACTGCTCAACACACTTGCCATTGCCGCTGCTCGAAATTTCCGTCTTGCATTGAAACTCTGTAGCCGTGTAAGAATTTCTGCATCCATCTGTTCCTGTTTTGCTAGATAACCAGTAACCCAAGGGTGTCCAAGGACCTGAAGGAATATATATATATATGATTTTTTTTTTTTGATTTGATCACATAATTACATGTATGATTAAAGATTGAAAATTTTGAGTTTACCTCTTCTGCGCTTGGCCTCATGAGAGGATCCACCTTGAGGAGACCAGAAATTAGTTGTTTAGCCGATGAAGATATGCTCTTCCATGTTTTCTCGTGAAAGCTAAATTGTCCCTAATTATTCATATAAAAAAAAAAAAACCAAAATCCATAATATGATGCTTATATATTGATGATACCAACGAAGACGTTTTTCAATTAAATCTGTGAAAAGACAAAAAGTATCTATGCGAGATTTAACAATTTAACCTTAAAGACACATGAAATGGAACTATTAATTAAGAGCATTTACAGATACTGTAAATCCTTAAAAAATTGTATTAGAGATTTTAACATTCAGATTTAGGAAAAGTAGCACTGCAGCAGATACTCTACTTTTACTGTAAACTATATATTATGTAAAATTTTCTTTAGAGCACCCGCATTAGATACTCTTAACGAATACTCTATTATACAGTTTTTAAAACCCATTTTTCTAGTTTACAGAATCTTTATTTAAGATGAAATGCATCAGACTCTTTATTTTATATAATGCGGAAAATATAAAGGAAAATTTACAGAATCTGTATGAATGCGGTAGATGTAAAGGAAATTTTACAGAATCTGTAGTTTATAGTAAAAACAGAGTATCTGCTGTTATTTTTCCCGTTGAAATCTCTCCAATAGAGTTTTTAAATGATTTACAGTATCTACTGCAAGTGCACTTACATCTTCCGCATTTATCCAGATTCTGTAAATTTTCCTTTATGTCTAAGTAATTATGTAAAATAGAGAATCTGATGTATTTCACCTTAGATAGAGATTCTGTAAACTAGAAAAATGTGCATTTAAACCGTAAAATACGAATATTCTCTTAAAGTATCTGATGCAAGTGCTATAAATATGGAAAATGTACAAACAATAGATTTCATTTGAAAAAAATGGAATGTGTAGGACGGAACTAGCCAAGGGCAAGGGTGGACGCAGCGCGCCCGGTTTTTATTTTTGATAAATAAAAAACCTTATATAAATCAGTTCGATGCAGTTAGTTGTTTTAATCCAGCCTACCCGAACATATAAATATAGTCTATTAATCCACCAAACAATCAATTCCTGGTTGCGGTGTAATGCATAATGCTCATTTACACCCGTTGAATAATGAATCATGAAACATTGGATTTATGATGACTCGTGAGGTAATTCTTAGTTTCACTTTGTCGAGAATACTCTAGATTCTTTCGAATAATAATTTATGTAATTTATATTTAATTGTTTTTTATTCTCCGAGATGTATCAAAGCCTATTTATATTGTACACTATCATCACATTCAATCAATGAAAAATATTATTTCTCTAAAGTATGATATGGTATTAGAGCCATTCGTTTTTCTCTCTTTTGTAATGCCAATTATCTCTTAAACCTAACCTTCTCTCTTCCAAAAATAAAACCCTAATTCCCCTCCTCACCCGTCGGACATGTCGACCCTCAAAAAAAAAACACCGACAAAACCTCATCCGTCTTCCATCCACTTCAGAAAACTCACTCATCAAAACTACCAACTCTGGAGAGCACAACTCCATCCATTGCATTGAGGTCAAGGAGTTTACGGATACATCGACGGCTCTATTCAACCGCCGCCTATCACTATCACCAGCGACATTGGCCAATCCAAACCGCAACCGGCCTATAATTAATGGTCAAAATATGATAATCTCATTCTCAGTACTATTACGTCTTCCATCTTTGACGATGTTTTATCTCAAGTTTACACCGCCACCACCTGGGCAGAGATATGGGCCGCGCTGCAATCTTCCTTCGCCTCTCAAAGCTGTGCTAAGCTGGTTCAATTGCGCACGTAAATAGCTCCAACACATAAATGTGATCTCTCTGTTGTTGATTATTATTTGCATCCAGAAACTTGCTGATGAATTTGCATTGGCCGGCCACCCTTTAAATTTCGACGACATCATTGCATACTTGTTGGCCGGCCTCGGCCCTCGATTATGAATCATTAGTGACGATGATATCCGCTCGTCAATCTATCATAATTTATGAGGTTTATGCTCTCCTCCTCATTACGGGGTCTCGTTCTCCATCACCGCCACATCGCCATCAACACCGAACATCCTGCTTCGTTGCTCGCACTTGTCGCAAAATACTTATTATTTGTCTGATGTTCTTGTGTCTCCCCTTACTAAAAATCTCTTGTATGTCCATAAATTTGCTTATGATATTTTCATTTATTTTGAATTTCATGACACCTACTTTTTTTGAAGGATTACTCGGCCGCGTCAATCATAAGGGCTATGTCAAAGATGGACTCTACCATTTCTCACCTCATTCAACCGGTTTCCTGTCCAGGCCATTGCCATCTCGTTTAACAACTCAATAAATGGCATCAACAGCTCGGTCACTGCTCCCACCTTGTGCTCCGGGTCGTCTTTATATTTTTATTCCAAATAAAGCACTCGATGTTGTGTGTGCTCCGTGTCAATCATCTAAGAGTCATCGCCAAACTTTATATACGTCTGATTTAACTTCTTCTACGCCTTCAGATTTGATTTATTCTGATTTGGTCCCTTATGTTGAACTCTCCATTTATGGTTCTCGTTATTATGCTAATTTTCTCAATGATTATACTAAATATTTGTGGCTTTATCCCTTGTAAAATAAATATGATGTTGAAATTGTCTTTATGATCTTTCTTACCATGATTGGACACCAGTTTAACACCAAATTAAAATTAATGCAAACTAGTTTGGGGGGAGGGTAAGTACCGTCGCTTGTCGCAATTTTTAATATCAATTGGTATTCAACATAGCCTTTCCTGTCCTCGTAGTCGCAAACAAGTTGGCGCCATTGAATTGCATCACCGCCAAATTGTTGAAGTCGGCCTTTCCCTCTTTGTCCAGTCCAATCTTCCCTTACCCTACAAGGAAGACGCTTTCATCACCGATGCCGTACCTTATCAACTGTCTACCCACCAAACTCAATAAAATGTCCCCCTTCAAAATGGTTTACACATGGGCTTCTGACTACTCCTTCCTTTGCATTTTCGGTTGTGCATGTTGGCCCCACTTACGTCCCAACAACACCCACAAAACATAATTCCGGTCCAAAACATGTATCTTCCTAAGGTATAACACCTCGCACCATGGCTATAAGTGTCTTGACCTCTCCACTGATCTTATTTACATTTCTCATCATATGGTTTTGATGAGTCTGTCTTCCCTTACACTCCGTCTACTCAAAATCCTACTTTGACCACTCTCATTGTCCATCTTCTTACAACACTTGCTGAGCCACCTCCTGTACCTTCCACCGTGCCGCTCATGACCTCTCCAACACCGGCCGTATCTTCCCAACCTTCCTATTCTCCATCTTCTCCCACCTCTCCGGATGAGTCCTAATCATCATCTCTTAGTAGTACACCTCCTCCACATCCCATGGTCACCCTATCTAAGACAAACAGTCGTAAACCAGTACATATGTCTGGCTTTATTCATTATCCTTTTCCAAGAGATCTTTTGTTCACCTTCACCTCCTCCGATCCCACTTCCTATATCGAAGCCTCTAAATCCCAGGTTTGGTGTAACGCTATGAAAGATGAAATTGACGCGCTCTTCCGCAACAACATTTGGTTCATTGTTCCATTTCGCTCTAATATGAATATTGTTGGTGATATGTGGGTTTACAGGACTAAACCCACTCGTAAATAGATGGACACTTTGAGCGTCATAATTAAGGCACGTCTCGTTGCCAAGGGTTTTCATCTGGTTGAGGGTATTGAAGAAAATAGCTTTCATGTACAAATGATGAATGGCCAAGTCTTTAGATATAACTATCAAGTGAGCAACAATAACAAGATAGAATGAACAAAGAAAAAATATCTCATATTTTAGATACATAATACGTTCCTTCCTCTTGGTGAGCAAATCCTTTTTTCCCCGTAGAAAAACTAAACCTTAAACTTTCATTCACTTTTTCTAATCCTGAAATCTAGTCATATGCAACATATTTTAATGCTGCACCACAATATTAATTGGTGAAGCTAAACAAACAGAAAGAAAGTCTGATATTCAATTCATTCAATTAAGATAACTTTTACAGACTCCATTTCCCTCATATATATATCTAGAAAGACACAATACGTGGATGAGGAAATATAATAATAAATCTAACAACCTGGTGAGGTGTCACTACACTCCGGTGTACCCTCTAACATAGTGACAAGTGTCAATAAATATTAACCTATTTATTTTCAGCCCCTCTCAAATGAATATATGGATGAACCACATTGAGTTTGTCCCTGAAATTGTCAAAGGCACTTGCCGGCAGAGCTTTAGTGAAGCAATATGCTATTTGATCATTTGTAGGGATATATCAGACTTGTAGTTCTTTGTTCAGGATTAGATTTCTGATGAAATCTATGTCCACCTCTATGTGTTTAGTCCTCGCATGATAAACGGGATTCTGAGCTAAGGCATTGGCACCTGTGTTGTCACACCAAAGAGTAGGTATCCTAGGCAATTTGAGCCGAATCTCTTTGAAGAGACTTGTGATCCATTTAACTTCAGCTACTAGGTTTTCTAGGGATCTATATTCTGATTCACAACTTGATCTAGAGACCACAACTTGCTTTTTTGAGCTCTTTGATATTAAAGCATCTCCCAAGTAAACACAACATCCTTCTATAGATTTCCTATCAGTTGGACACATAGCCCAATTAGCATCTGAAAATCCATGTATTTCAAGTACCCCTGAGGGTTTAAAGATAAGTCCCATATCTAGTGTGCCTGTTATGTATCTCAACAACCTCTTTAAGGCTTGCCAAGTGATGTGTAGGGATTCTGCATGAACCAACTTAGTGTATTTACATCAAATGTAATATCGGGTCTGGTCAGAGTCGGATACTGTAATGCTTCAATGGCACTCCTGTAAGTAGTGGGATTAGCTAAATGCTCTCATTCCTCAGGTAGCAGTTGTTTTCCTGTCACCATAGAAGTAGGACAAGGCTTAAGTGTTGAAGTCCTATTTTCTTCAATAGTTGAGCAGCATAGTAAGACTGATTTAGATGCAGTCCAGTTGCATTTCTAGTAACTTGCATACCTAAAAAGTGGGACACTCCTATGTCCTTCAATGAAAACTTGGAATCCACTAAGTTGATAAATTTTTGAATCAGCTCTGGTGAGTTTCCAGTTAACAATATATCATCAACATAAACCAAGGCAAATAGAACTTTACCTTCCATCTTGAATAAATAATGAAGTGTCGAGTGGGTTGAGTAAACCCCCAGTTAAGTAATTGACTCTTCAAGGCATCAAACCAAGCCCTTGGAGCTTGTTCCAGTCCATAGATTGCTTTGTTAAGTTTGCACACATATCCAGGTCTCTTTGGATCTTCAAATCCTTCTGGCTGCACCATGTACACTGGTTCTTGCAATGGCCCATTTAGGAAGGCATTATTTATGTCAATCTAATTGACTGGCCAGTGCATAGAAACGGCAATGGCTAGTATGATTATGTCTGTTGCCAATTTTGCCATTGGACTGAATATGTTTCTGTGAAATCTATGCCATAGTGCTGATGAAGTCCCTTGGCCACAATCCTTGCTTTATGCTTGAGTATGCTGCTATCATGATTCACTTTAACTTGAACATCCATTTGCTACCTACTAAGCTATAACTAGGGATTTTGTTCAACCAGCTCACAAGTCCAATTATGTAGCAAAGCCCTGTACTCATCCACCATAGCCTTCTTCCATTTGTCACTCACCATAGCTTCTGATACACTACTTGGTTCAGTAGAGAAGCATGATATTTAGTGAAGGAGGCATCATAGTTTTTGGTTTAAATATTCCACTCTTTGACCTAGTTTGCATGGGATGAGCTATGGCTTGGGTTGGAGTAGGGTTGACATTTTCACTGGTGACCGTAGATATATGTAACAAAATGGGAGAGACGGAACTTGGTTCTATAGATGTGGTTGTTGTATGACTAGATTCTGTGTGTTCGGATAAGGGTGTCAATGTGTGTGGTGTTGAATCAAAAGAAGAACTTGTGTTTGTGTGTTGTGACAGGGGTGACTCACAAACTCTGTCAAACATTGAACTTGACTCATTACCATTACCTGTGTTCATAAGAGCACCATTTCTAGTAGTAGCAGGACTTCTCAAGTCTGGCTCAGATATAGTTGTCTCAGTGTGCCCCTCTGGATGAGTCAGACCAAAGGGTATAGATTAACAGAGAGAGAAGGACAATAATCATTTGTCTAGAGAGTCCTTGGATAAAACCAGGGGCAAAAGAGAATTCAAGTTCATTGAAGGTGACATTATTAGAGATGTAGATTTTGCAGATCTATCTAGACATTTGTACCCTTTATGGAAGTGACTCAACCCTAGGTTGACACACTTGCTTGTATGATACTGAAATTTAGTTGTATGGTAAGGTCTAAGGTAAGGATATGCAATACAACCAAAGGTTTTAAAGGCATGATAATTAGGTCGGTGACCAAAGAGACATTCATGTGGAGACTTTAGCTGCAAAACAGGGGTAGGCAGACAGTTTATGATAGACCCAGCAGCTTGGAAGCTATGCCACCAGAACCTAAGTGGCATAGATGCCTGGGCAAGCATGGTGAGACTTAGCTCAGTGATATGTCTATGCTTTCTTTCTACTCTTCCATTTTGAGCATGATCATGGGGACATGAGTGCCTAAATGTGATTCCATGTTGTTTTAGGTATGGCTCAAAAGACCTGTACTTACCCCTCCAATCAGATTAAACACACTTTATTTTGGTAGAAATATGAGTTTCTATCATGGTTTTAAAGGCAGTGAACACATATAGTGCTTCTGAGTTTAATTTCAAGGGATATATCCATGTAAATCTAGTGTGATCATCTACAAAACATATGTAGTAGACAAATCCTTCAGTTGATTTAATGGGGGCAGGACCCCAGATGTCAATGTGAATTAAGTCACATAAAGATGCATCATGAGTAGATGATGGTAAATGAGGCTGAGCATGGGATTTGCCAAATAGGCAGGCATCACAAAAGTGCAGTTTTCCATTAATATCAAAATTAACTCAGAATCTTACCGGAGGGATGACCTAACCTCCTATGCCATACATTATGATCTTTATTAAGATCATCTAATCCTAGAAACTTAGAGTTAGGACTACCAAATTGAATAGAACTTTGACTGAGAATGGCAGCTTTGTTCTGAGATGTTTTGGAGTGAAGGGTGCTCCTGTCTGACTCATTATCTAGAGGTACTATATGATAAAGACCATCCTTGAGTTGTCCCCTGAGAACAGTTCTCTTTCACACCTTGTCCTTAACAAAACAAAAATTGTTAGCAAACTCAACAAGAACATCATTATCAAAGACCAGTTTAGACAAACTAATTAAATTCCTAGTAATTTAAGGAACGTGAAGGACATTATTCAAGTACAAGGGACCAATGTGTGTGTAGGACAATATGTCTTATGTGTTTAATGACTAAGCTTTCACCATTGCTTATTGTCAGTGTATCATTACCATGGTAAGTAGCACTCTGGTTCAGGTTCCCCAATTCTGATGTCACATGGTTGGTTGCACCACTATCCAAGTACCAGGCATTGTCAGCTACAGAACTGGGGGTAGCCATGTATGCTGAGGGTTGACTGGACCTAGGCTTGCTCCACCATTATCAGGTTGAAAGTCAGAATCAAACCTATACCAGCAAATAGCAACTGTATGCCCATTTTTCCCACAGAGTTGACATGTAACTGTGGTGCTATTAAGATTATTGCTATTATTAGAGGTCCTTCCACCATTCATGCCTCTTTCTCTACCTCCTCTAGAGCCACCTCTTCCTCTAAAGGAGTTTTGACCAAAATTAGTTTGCCTTGGACCAGACCTTCCAAGTCATGTATAATTGACCAAATTTGCAGTAGGATTAGTTTGTGATGGAGTGGGGTTGAATCTAGCAACCAATCTTTCATGTGTCATGAGTTGGGATTGCATTTCTTGCCAAGAGAGTGACCTAATCCTAGCCGTGAGATTGACTATGACAGCTTCATAGTCTCTATCCAGACCTCCAAGTGTAGCTAATATCAATTCAGACTTGGACATAGGATATCCAGCAGCTGTTAAGTTATCACTATAGGACTTCATTATGGCAAGATAATCTGCCATGGATCTGGACCCCTTTTCAGCCTTGGTTAGAGCACTCTTGTACTCTAGCATCCTAGCCTCCGATTGATTGTTAAATAGCACCTCAAGTGTGGACCAAACCTCATGGGAGGTAGTGCAACCAACAACCTCCATTAATGCTTGCTCAGTCATGGCGCCTAGCAGCCACCCCAACAACAATAGATGTACAAAATCCCACTCTTCAATGGCTGGATTGGGAATTCATGGTAGCTCCGGTGGATGAGGTTTAGTACCCAGCAGATATCCATCAAGTTTATACTCATTCACTACAGGAAGTATAGTGTAATGCTAGAGGAGGTAATTTTCTCTGGTTAATTCCACAGTGGTAGATTGATTCAGATGGCCATGGAAGGGAGCCGGTGTCAGGGTGTTAAGAGGAGATGTCGGAGTCACTGACCTGAATGTTGACATGTAGCTTCCAGATCTGGGAAACAGAGTAGAGGAGAGCGGTGGTGGAGCTGCTCCAAGAGTCAGACCAGAAAATTATGGCCCCGGTTGTGTAGGATTCAGACCAGAAGATCGGGTAGCTGCTTCCAGGGTAGAAGCCAGTTGAGTGTATATGAGGATAGCCGGAAATTGGTATTCCGGTGGCTATTTGAGTCGTTGGAGATGGAGACATAGTAACGGTAACAGAAACTGGGTTATTTGTGGTGGTAGCTCCGCCATGTGTGGTCGGAGGATCGGTGACTGGCGGTGGAGCATCCGCCATTTCGCTCTGATACCAAGAAAGAAAGTCTGATATTCAATTAATTCAATTAAGATAACGTTTACCGACTCCATTTCCTTCATATATATATATATATCCAGAAGACACAATACGTGGATGAGGGAATCTAATAACAAATCTAACAACCTGGTGAGGTGTCACTACACTCCGGTGTACCCTCTAACATAAGTGTCAATAAATATTAACCTATTTCTTTTCACAAACAAGATAAATCACTTAGAATAGTGCAATAGTGGACAAAATACGCTTCAATGAAAGAAAACAATTAAGAAAAACTCACATGCATAATCAGTTGTTGTTTATGTCTGTTTGGCTGCGCAATGAAAGGAGGGTACCTAACAAATTAACATGGGGAAAAATCAGTAATCAAAATATATTTAACTTTGTCAACCATGTTTTGTCGATAAAATATAATATCTTGTTTCATTCAAGTATTTGTTTTTTTATTTATATTAGATAAATTTGAATGGTTCACATCTTGTTTTATATATGTTTTTGTGTATTATTATACAAAAGCAATGAGCGTTTGAGTGTAGGTGATAAATGATTTTAACATCACAAGGAAAATGACAGTAAAAAAAGCTATTATATGTTATTATACCATGGGGATTGAGCGACAATATTAAATATGATTTGCCTTTTGTGGTTAATTTGTTAGGTGAAACTTCAAACAACATGATTAAATGCATTAGCCATGGCAGGTTAGTGTTTAAACAACTTTTGGATTAACATGTCATTATTCTAATCTGGAATATTCTTCAATTAATGTATGCCCATGTTGCATTCAAAAAAAGGCAAATATTAATATATATATATATATATATATATATATATATATATATATATATATATATATATATATATATATATATATATAAAACATTATGTGCTAGCTGCTGTATTATATGTATCTGTTGCTGGAACAGATCTGTGGGGCTTTATGAAATTTACTTGAAAGTTCGGTATTCGATTAATCACAATTAGTAGCTTAATTATACTGCATCTTAAGTTGGAATAAAAAAGAAGAAGGGAATACAAGAATTTTCACAACTAATTAAGAATAAAGAATTGAATGGAAAAATAAATAAATAAATAAAGAGGCTTTAATTAAAGGAAGGAAATGATGTGAGGAAGTTAAAGAATAAACATACCCAGAAAGCAAGATGTATAGGATAACTCCAAGTGACCAGATATCACTTTTATGAGTAATTGTGTCTTGAGAAAGTGCTTCAGGTGACACATAATCTATAGACCCAAACAATCCCACAACAGGATCAGTAAAATCCTCCACAGAACTTAGCCCAAAATCCATAATCTTTAATGGAGAATCTTCCTCATTATTCAAGAACAAGCAATTCTCAGGCTTCAAATCTCTATGTATAATATTTGCTCTGTGTAGGGCTTTTAGCCCTTGAGCAATCTGCCTTACTACCGCGGCAGCACCGGCTTCCGAATACCTTTCCTGTGCTACTATCCTATCAAAGAGTTCACCTCCAGAACAAAGCTCAAGTATAAGATGAACCCCAAAAGTGTCCTCACAAACATCATAAAGATGGATTACATTAGGATGAGGCGAAACGTCTTCCACGATTCGCCTCATTACGAGAAGCTCGTTTGTTAGTAAAGCATCTGATACTAAAGCCTGCCTAGATGAACAATTATCCTTTGATCCTGAAGATGATGGCGGCGGCATCCATGAACCGATTCGTCGCAGTGTTTTTATAGCAACAACATCATCTGCTTTTTTTCCTACCCCGGATATTTTTCGAATCCCTCTTCTTACTACAGAAAATCCTCCTCTTCCAAGTATATCACTAACAACATATTCATCAGAAAGTCTTCGGGTTTCTTGCACCATATCAAGCTAGCCCTGAGATTATTTTTAGAAAATTTGAGAATCTTTTGGGGCTAAAAGTTTGTTCAAGTCAACTTTGAGAACATTTATGGAAAAGGGGAGGGGTTCATATTATTTCATACATCATCAACTACTCTCAGCTAGTTTAGTTTACTTTAATGATGCAATGATTAAGACCATGAATTATTATTATCATCATCTCATTTTTTAATTAGCTGATGGAAACAAGGGAATAAGAGTTGTTAAGAAAAGGATGGAGAACGACCAAGTCCATGGGACTTGGCAGGAAATTAAGGACTTGCTGAAATTATATTATATAATCAATCATTATCAATTTATTGATTTTTATTTTTATTTTTTAAAGAAGTAATTTAATTAATGTTTATCATCACTTGGGAGAATTACAGATAGCATGTAAACCAACACCTTTTATTTGTTTGTTTTTGGATGGGGGGAGAGTGTGTGGGAACAGGGGTAGCGGCGAGATCGAGTAATTAGTGAAAGAATAAAAAATGCCAGATAATTTAATATTTCAAATTATCATTTTGAGAAGAGCTCTTGATTCACTTTCAGAAGATAAAAAAAAACAAGGAAATTGTATAAAGAAAGCACCTACACCATCCTAGTGACAACTTAGGTACCTTCAGTGGGATTAAATTATCGTAGTTTTCAGGTTAAGTGAGCGTACATTGCCAATTTATGAAAATGGAAGTTTATACAGTGAAAGTGAATGTATGCATGGAGTTTGTAGTACAATTGATGCCTTGTCAGGAATGTTTTTACATCAATGTAAGTGTGATGAGAGAGAATGCCGATACACATATCCCGACGTAGAGATATGAGGACCACCTATCTGAAGCAAAGACGCAACCTGCATGTTCCGTGTTACCGTATGCCTCGTGTTAGAGCCCTGGTAGATGTCTCAATAATGAGATACATAATAGTTGTGCCAATGATGTGAGGGGTTGAGGCATGTCACTAAATATTTAGGGTGTCCTCAGGCATAAGCTTATACGCACTGTTTGAGGTGTGATTGATACAACCCAATTATATGATATTTTTCTCACTACTTTATCCCGATTCTTGGACTTATATTTTACATCTTTTGTCCGGGTTTACGAGCTTTTGGAGTTGTTTTCATATATGTCCACTCATAATCCGAGATTTGCGTATTATCCTTAATTTGCATGAGAAAGTTCTACTTCTGGAAATTTTAATGATCTTTTGCAGATTTTAAAGTGATGCAAATCATTTGTTCGAGTTTTGAGAATGGGAGAGAAGAGCGGAAGAAGTTGAAAAGATCGATTCAAAGACCAATAGCAGTACTATTTCGAAGGACTTTTTGGGCTATAGCTGATAAAGACAATAATAGGGCTTGAATAGAAGAATTCAGCATGAGTTGGGCTTGCTTGCCGTCGATTCATTGGTGGCCCAACCCATAGATTAATCGAAAACCCAAAATTGAGTTTTAGCCGACTCAAGCTTACCTTAGTTCGGCCATACAGCTACATATATCTCATCAGCATTGTAAATGAAAGACACACAAAATACAACAGTCAAACAGTTTTTCCTTGAGATATACTTTATTTGGTGATTGAATAAAAGTTCTTGTTTTAAAGGCAAATTCCTTACCATTCCTATAGTTAATTTCGACAGCTCGATCTGCAATTCAGTTTATTGTTTGAGGTATTTCACGTGTACTTTGTCTATCATTTATACGCATACCTATGGTTGCAAGTTGATTATATTAGATCTATTTGTTGTATGATATGTGCAATATCTGGTTGAGATATGTAGACTTAATTCCGAATCCAGTTCAGTATGCGATTGATGTGTAATGAGCAGAAAGCAATGATGCAGATTCTGCCTAGCGATTGATCGGCAGGTTTTCCATCGATGAATCGACATCCTTGATCTTCCATAGCCATTCTGATTATGTTTATTCTGAATGCTTGCATTGATTTACATATTCGTTAGACTATCCACCTATGTTTATGTCTACGTAAACTGTTGTCTAGGACCCGTTCAAGGTGAAGGAATTAGTTAGGACAAAAGTGTTTAGATCCTTACGCATACCGAGTTCCTTTATGGTAGGTACCTTAGAGAGGTTTTCTTATCCATAGGATAGAAAGATTGCACCTTTCACCTTGGTTGGGTAAGGCCTGTCCATGAACCCAAGTAATGCATGTTTTCCACGTGAACTGAGTCCGTTCACGATAAGTTTATTAGCATGCATAGTTCGTTTTTCGTCCTATTCACGGAGTAGTTCAAAACAATATGGATGTGTAACAATAAATATAATCTGAATCAGGGTTTGAGTAAAACACATGAATCATATGAATTGGACTAGATGAGGTTGAGTTTTGTATATGTCCAGTAGATTACATCTCGAAATCGTACATACGAATATTATTGGATATTTATACCCTGAACATATTGTAATTAGTTTTATTTATTTATTTTCTGTTATATGTTGGTTCATGAGCACCTTTTAGGATTTAAGGCTTTTGTTTTAGTAAATAGTAAAAGTAGACATTTGTTCTCTGTGGGATCGACTCTTGATCGTCGCACTACACTACGATTGATCTAGTTCTCTTGCTAGTTGATGACAGTCAACTTTGTACCAAATTTACTACCTTTATTATCCCAAGAATATGCTTGATTAAGGTGAATTATAGATAAGGCTGGCATGACATATTATAAGCCCATGAGGACTCCTACGGATACCAAACTGAAAGACCTTGCAGATTCTCCTATAGTGTCAGATGTTACTTACTACAGAAGCTTGGTGGGGTGACTTCAATACCTCACTTTCACAAGACCAGATATTTCCTTTACAGTCAATCACCCCTCCTAGTTTATGCAAGCCTCTGCACATTTATAAAGGGCTCACCAGTTACTCAGATATGTCAAAGTTTCCCTCACATTGGGGGTTTCTCTACAAGCCTCTCAAGATCTCAGGCTATATGATTTCTCAAATGAAGACTGGGCTGGTTGTCCACTTACTATACGTTGCACATTTTTAGGCCCTAACATCATCTCATGGTGTGCAAAATAGCAGCCAACAGTTTCTAGATTCAGCACTGAGGCAGAGTGTTAGGAAATCAAACGAGTAGCGCAGCGGAAAGTTAAAATTTGATTTCCGATCCAAGGATCGACTTCGTTTAAGCGATAAACATATAACAAGAAGGACAAACATTATACCTTTCTTGATCTTGAAGATCGAAGCTTTGACCGTCCGGTAGAAGTAGATGAGCCTGAGCCGTCCAAGCGTCCGGCCTCTATCAGTTATCCACACGAAAGCTTTGCCGGAATCCTCCCGTATTGCTATTAGAAAAATTCGACTGCTAGGTCGACCTTTTTCTCCCTCTCAATACTCTCTCTAAGAAGCTCTCTATTTTCTCAAGAACAATTAGCTCTTGAAATAATGATGTACAAAAGAGCTAGCCAACATCCTCTTTTATAGAGGTGTGGTGTGCCTCTAGGTCTTCCCAAACTGATTAGGATTAGCTTCTAGTAGATTGATGAGAGGGAAAAACCTTCTCCTAATAAAATAAGGAAAATCTCCATAATTGATTTATCTCTTTATTTTAATATCTTATATTAAATAAAAACTAAATATTGTCAATATCTTATATTGAATATATTTATCTTATTACCATAAATCTATTTTCCAAAAATCAATTAATATCCAATATTAATATTATGGTAATCTTATTAATTTTATTGCACAATCCAAGTGTATCCTATACACTAGTGACTTGCGCCCCTTTTGTCAATTTATTGGATTCCCGAATATTCTTTAATTAATATAATTTATGTATAATTAATATATTGTCTTTTATTTATTCATAATAAATAAATACCACCATATTAATTTACTACTATAACCCTTATAGTCATGAGATAAAGTTTCCTTATTTGGTCATCAACTATAACCGCATTTTAATCCGACTCGACATTCATATGTGTGTGACCCGATAGGCTTCCGAATATGTTGGCCGTAGACATAAGGTGCAATTTACGAAAATGCCCTTCACCTCTAACGATCATGGATAGCGTCTAGCAACACGTCCATGACCCCCAATCATCGGAAGAGTCAATACGTAATGACTACTACCTTTCATGTGCTCAGTTAGCGTGTAAATAGAATCCTATCACTGTAGTAATATCCATACGATTGTAACTTGATCGCATCCTATAATCTGGATATCAGGCTCTTTCGGAATAACTCATTTACCCCCGCTTTGCAAAGATTCACGAGAACTAGACATTCCTTATGGGAAGGTCCTTTCGGATATTCACTTCTACTCTTAGGGTACGCGATTCCCCGACAACCTTACATGTATACTCCGTGCTTCAATATCACACCCGATCACTACCGCATGATCGCCCCATGGCTAAGGGAAACCTCAATAGTGTCAAAGCATGACAATCCACACCGTGATGCCATGTAGACTCCGAACCTAAGGATAATTACACAACCGTCACATAGTGTGACACTTAACAGTGTAAGTGGGTAAGTCTAACATATGCATTCTCCAATACACGTCCACGTATAGTCCAAGTGTCATTACACTCCGATAGACGAGATCTATCCCTGCCCTTAAAGATAGAAGACATCTAATACGTCACACTGTCAAAGCCCTATTCAACATTACGTCAGCCTAGAGACATTTAAGTATCAAACTTGTTAAAGAGATTAGAGATCTCATCAACCATAATCACTATCTTGGTTTCTCTATCACAGTTTAATACTAAGGGCGTTATCATATACACAATATCACAAATTGGTCTAATAAATAAACGAAGTATATAATAACAAAAGTGCTTTTATTAATCATAATAGCGTTATTACATGAACTAAAATAGACTATAAATGACCCGACCCGGTCAGATCCAGTCCAACCCGATTGGGTTTAGGACACCTATTCAACAATCTCCCACTAGGCCTAAAGCCAATCACCCATATGCATAAGCCCATACATGTGAACATGTTTCTCATGTTTAGCTTGTGACAACACCTTGGTTAACGGATCAGATATGTTATCATCCATGTGGACTTTCTCTATCCTTACGTCTTCTCTATCAGCTATCTCTCTAATAAGGTGATAACGCCGTAATACATGTTTGGACTTCTGATGAGACCTTGGTTCCTTTGACTGAGCGATTGCCCCATTATTGTCACGGTACAGTGGAACTGGACCTTCAATGGAGGGAACTACATCAAGTTCCGTAATGAACTTCTTCACCCAAACTGCATCCATTGCCGCCTCTAAGGCTGCTATGTACTCGGCTTCCGTTGTAGAATCTGCAGTCGTCTCCTGCTTGGAACTCTTCCAGCTCACTGCTCCGCCGTTAAGCATAAAAACAAATCCAGATTTTGACTTAAAGTCATCCACGTAAGTTTGAAAACTGGCATCTGTGTAACCTCGTAATACCAAATCATCGTTCCTAAAGACTAATAACATATCCCTAGTACGCTTCTGTTAGGAAATCTACGCGGGAACGCAGCGGAATTTAAAATTTATTTCCTATCGAACCAAGATCGACTTCGTTTAAGAAATAAACAAATAAGCTAGTAGACGGTGGTTACCTTGGTTGATCTTTTAAATCGACACTTTGACCGTCTAAGGAGTGTAGCGATGCACGGAGCCGCCCAAGCGTTCAGCCTCTACCGCCAGTCCACATGAACAACCCGTCAGAATCCACCATTGGATTGCTACTAGAAAAATCCGGTTGCTAGACCGGCCTTTTCTCTCTCTAAACTCTCTCTAAGAAGTTCTCTATTTTTCACAAGAACTATCAACTCTTGGAATTGTGATGTACAAAAGAGCTAGCCAATCCCTCCTTTATATAGAGATAGGTGCGCCCCTTGTGATTCCCAATCTGATTGGGATTAGCTTCCTAGTAGATTGGGGAGAAAGAAAATATTTTTCTAATTAAATAAGCAAATACCTTTGATTGATTTATCTCATTAATATTCAATATCTTATATTAAATATTTCCAATATATTGTCAATATCTTATATTAACTATATTTATCTTATTACCATAAATCTATTTTTTCAAAATCAATTAATATCTAATATTAATATTATGGTAATCTTATTAATTAAATTGCACAAACCAAATGTATCATATACACTTGTAAATGGCGCCTCTTCCCCACTAATTTGGGAATTGAGATTTTCTTTAATTAATATAATACAATGATTAATTAATTCACATTAATATCTTGTATTATATTTATTCATAATAAATAAATACAACCATATTAATTTACCACTATGACCTTTATAGTCGTGAGATAAAATTCTTTCCTTATTTGGTCATCAACTATAACCACATTTAATCCGGCTAGATATTCTTATGTGTGTGACTCGATAGGCTTCCAAATATGTTGGCCGTAGACACAAAGTGCAAATTACGAAAATGTCTTTCATGCCTAACGATCACGGGATAGCATCTAGCAACGCACTGTGACCCCCAATCATCGGAAGAGTCAAATGCAATGACTACTACCTTTCATGTGAAACAGTTACCTTGTAAATAAAATCCTATCGCTATAATAATATCCATACGGTCGTTCGTCGAGTGTCAAACATCAACGACCGTATCTTATAATTTGGATATCATGCTCTCTCGAAATAAATCATTTACTTCCACTTTGCAAAGATTCACGAGAGTAAGACATTCCTTATAAGAAGGCCCTTTCGGATATTCAGCCTACTAATAGGGTACGTGATTCTCAGACGACCAAACATGTATACTCCGCATGCTTCAGTATCACACCCAATCACTACCACATGATCGTCCCATGGCTAGGGGAAACCTCAATAGTATCAAAGCATGACAATCCACACCGTGATGCCATGTAGACTCCGGTCCTAAGGATGATTACACAACTGCCATATAGTGTGACACTTAACATTGTAAGTGGGTCAGTCCAACGTACGAATTCTCTAACACACGTCCACGTGCAGTCCAAGTGTCTATACACTTGGATAGACGAGATCTATCCCTGCCCTTAAAGACAGAAGACATCTAATACGTGCTAGCATGTTTGTACTATCAATGCCCTATTTAATAGTACATCAGCCTAGAGACATTTAAGTATCAAACTTATTAAAGGGATTTGAGATCTCATCAACCATAATCGCCTATCATGGTTTCTCTATCACAGTTTAATACTAAGGATGTTACCATATAACAATTCATAATTGGTTCTTTAAAAGAACAAATATATGACAACATAAAAGCCATTCATCATATGTATAAACATAAAGAAATAGTAAAAATGACCCAACCCGGTCGGATCCGGTCCAACCCAATTGGGTTTAGGACACTATTTCAACAATCTCCCACTTGACCTAAAACCAATCACTCACACACACAAGACCAAGTTGAAACACAAGAATCTCATACATACTAGCAACCGGCCCTAGTCGTGAACGGATCGCTACCCGTGGGGACTCGGTCTATCTTCATATCATGCTCCAAATGATCAAGTCAAAGGAACCGCCTCAACACACACATGAATCTCCGACGAGACCCTGGTCCTTGCTTCAAGCAATGAATTCACTTACTATATCAGCTATATAGAAAAGATGGAAGAACCGTATAAGGTTCATGAATGAACCTTATAGACTCATGTACTGCTCCCGCTGTGCCTCCAAGGGCACTACTGTGCTTTGGCCAAGTTGTAGAATTTACAGTGATCCATAGCCAGGAACATTTCCAGCTTACTGTATCACTTAATCAAAGTGACTGCAAACCCAGACCGTAGCTCCCACTCGCCTTCATAAGACTCTGGATACACGTCCGTATAACTATATTTATCTGATTCCACGTTTTGATAAACTAGGAAACCATCCTTAACTTGTTTAAGGATATTCTCGACATTCACCAGATTGACTTTCATACTTACTTATGACTTTTCATGGACTATGAACATCTGGCATTAATTTTATGATGGTTTCTTTCGCAGTAGGAAAGGAAACCTTCCATAAACATCGTCTTTCACCTTATCTTTAGGACTAACGTCCTAACGTAGATAGATCTTGAGAACACCGGCTAGCAATATCTCCTGTTGCGATCAATACTAAACTTTTTTAGCATCATATCTATAAAGGTAAACTATAATCTAACAGCAGTTAAATCTATCACTATAGATTCTTATTTTCAAAATAAGAATTGCTAATCCAAGTGCTTTCGTAAAGGCCTTGAACTACCAAACATTAATTGACTGTGACATGGGGTGATAATTCCTGAGAGAGATATCCAATACCTTACTCAAAAATCGTAACACACTCCCACTAACCATCTTGCACATTGGGCATATCCCTTCTTTTGACTAAATCAAACTCCATTGATTATCAAACAAAGAAATGATCTAGAGAAACTTGTTTGTGTCCATAAATAGATCTCGTGGGTTCATATATCATGTTATCGTCTATGAACATCAACCTCTTTGCCCAACATCTTCAACACTATCATATAGCCATGACACGAAGTTATAACAAGCATAGTCTGAATAGAACTGGCTCTGCCGGCAGATAAAGATAATTACAAGGTTTACACCCCGTACCTTTCAGCCGTCACTATAGCCTTATGGTAATCATATTACTATCCACGTCAGCCTTTCAGGGACATTCCCTCTAGGTAAGACAGACTAGGTTCACCACCTGGTAGTCACTAATGGAATCTAATTCAGATATTATGGCTCCTGGCCATAAATCTCAATCTTGCCTCTCAAACATTCTTTCATAAGTCGTGAGATATTCTTTCTTCAAGATTAACATACCAGCAGCCTGTTCAGGCATGAGGTTATTCACAGACTTACATAAATTTTGTGTGCACTGAGCAGTGTTCTACACCTCATCACTATGTGGCGTCTGCTCACGTTCCAACGGTTGAATCTCTCCTTGAGGCTCTCAAAACTCTTTTGAGATTTCAACTTACTCCCACTGTTCCTTTTGGAAGAAATACTTTCTTTAGAAGACAGCATGTTTGGAGACAAACACCTTTTGCTCCATGGACAAGAAGATAGTATCTAGCGTACTTGCTAAGATATTCCACAAAGTTGCACATGTCATACTAGGCTCCAAGACTTTCCGACATTCCCTGTTTGCTAGAAGCATGACAACCCTAAATCATCGGTTAAGATGGATTTGATTTCATCAATTACATATCCGATATGGAATTTATTCAACCTTTATTCTTTGGAACTCGGTTAAGTATATGTATCGTATAAGGGCACTATCCCGAAACACGTAAGGGATACTTCACATGGCTTACGTCAGACCTTTATTATATAAAGTGTTGTTTCCATTTTAGGAACATGATATACTACTTTTATATGATTAAATATACGTTAAATTATTATGTTTTATCAACGAATTCTATATAAAATATATGAAATTATGGTATAAATAGTATGAAATGTTAATCTTTATAATTTAGAGTAGTTAGTAGTAATAATAGTAAAAAGTTGTAATTTTGTACCGATTTTAGTAAATCGGAGTGTAGTGTCAGATTTACGTGGGTATTTGTGGTATTTTATTGCAGATTTATAAGCCGAGACCCCGAAAATCGACATGTTGAAGTATAATCATATCTCTGGAAGGATTTAGAGAGTGTCACAAGCTTAAGTGGTCAAGTGGTCAATTGAAGTGGTCAAGTGGCTAATCGATTTGGTTAAGTGGTAATCGAGAAATGTCTTCGACAAACGAATGGCTCATCAAAACGACATTATCGAAGAAGAGTCCTTCACGAAAGTTGTAGATTTTCCCGAGAGCTTTCCGAGCCGCTTGAATCATGATTTTTGGAGGTCCGAACTCGAGATATGAATTTTAGAAGTTTAATAATTATATATAAAAATATATATAATCATACACGCACATGCTTGATCAATCAGAGCGGTGGAAGTAATCATTACACCGGACCAGTCCGGCCTACTACCGGCCCGGTCCGGCCTTGGGACTTTCATCTATATAAGGAGCACATTCAGCAGCAGCGGAGAGTGTACCAATATATATACACCATATCATATATATATATTTTCTCCTCTATCTTTTTTTTTTCTTTTTAGTAGTAGTAGTTTGTAAATAGGCCTTAAGCCAAGAATAATAATCTCGTAGTATCGTTGTAATGCTCGAGAAATTATCAGAAATTCAGTGTTGATGAAGTCGTTGTAATGTCCGGAAGAATACAACTCTGATTCAACATTTGTAATCGGGTAACTTTTCTTAAGTATTTATGTTTGTTTTTATCTTTTTCGTTGTTATAATGCTTTTAGGCTAACTTTAATAACTAGCCAAAGTTATGTAATCGTTTTATTTCGATCTTTTCGGTAAATGAATGCTGTCTAAGTAAAATTGATTAAAATTGAGTTAATTGAATCTTTTTCTATTCTATAACGTATTGATAATATTCGGATTGACGTAATTAACCAAGATGAATCGCACCATATAACCTAACGATGAACTGACCAGAGAAGTTAGGATATGAGATAAAAGATAGAAAAACCGGAGGGTAAAATTGGCCGGGCGAAAGCGTGACTACGGAATCCTATTTCCTACCCGGGGGCAGATTTGTCTTGGGAAAGATTAATCTTATTAAAATTGTGCTCGAGATCATAATAATGTTAAAATCAACGGTTTAATTGAAACTAACACCGGAAAGTTAAATCGATCCGCCCGACAACCGGAGCCTTTTGAATAACATCGGCCGTCGACGAACGGAATAACCTCTTTTATCCGGGGTAGATTTGTACTCGGTACTGTTCGGACTAACGAGATTAGCATGGGGCGGTTGTGGAGATTGAACGATGACAATGAAATATGACAATTTCATACGCTCGTGTGAGGAGGAATTGTTAACCTCAGGAGTGCACCGTTTCATTTACTCAATTGGACCTAAAATAAAAGGAAAGATCGAGCACATTCCGTTTACTGAAAAGATCGTATAATTCAATTATATAAACTTTGGCTAGTTCTATAAACTTATCTGTCTAGTTCTATAAAATATATTGGTATCTATATATTTATATATATATATATATTTTGCAATTTATGTACATCTATATATATTTATATATCTATATATATTATATTAGAATAACTTTTAAATTACGCATTTATTTTATGTTGACTAGAATAGTAGTGATCTGTGTTATAAAATTGCGATTTAGATCGAGTTAATAACGACTCTTTGGTGTTTAACCACACTTAGAAGAATTACCAAGTTCCACGAGGATTCGACACTCGACTCACCATACTAGCACTACAGTTTGACCCGATACACTTTGTCGGTTAAGGACCGGTTTAGTTTAGCACTACGAAAGGCGACCCGTCGTTTTCGGCGCCGTTGCCGGGGAACGTCGCTAATTTCTTTTTATGTGTCTATGGTTACTACTTGTATTAGCTCAAAATTCTCGAGAATAAGTCAACACTTTTCTTATCTCATTTCTATTTTATTTTTCGTTGGTACCTACCTTATAGGTAAGTTACCAAATTTTTTTTTCTACTACTATCAATTTCGTGTTATTTTCTATTTTCGTTAGTTGATGACCAGAAGTGGTAAGGCCCCACTCACTCCTTATAAGCCCGACATAAACCACTTACGAAAGGCAGTTAAGAGTAGAGAGTAAACGTGGTCATACTAGTCAGGGAAATCCCGACCAAGAATCATCTTCAAACGAAATACGAGAATGGTGAAACTAGTGATGAAACAAATGAACGAGGCTAGATCATGCTCTAGGGCATGGACGAAACCCGTTAACCCTAACCCTATAATAATAATAATAATAATAATAATAATAATAATAAATAATCGAATAATCGGAACGGAACCGAATAATCGTAATAACCCACCAAACCCGAGACCTATCTGTGATCAAACCATAAGAAGAAACCAGGCTAATAATCCCATACTTTTACCCAATGAAGGAGCGAATAATTTCGAGATTAAATCTCATCTTTTTGGTTTAATTGACGCAAGAGCCCAATTCCTAGGAGAGGATGATGAAGATCCACATCATCATCTCTATCTTTTTGAAGAACTGTGCAATACAGCCAAAAGTCAAGGTGCTCATAAGGAATTAACGAGGATGACTATGTTTCCTTTTTCTTTAAAAGGACGAGCCCGAGATTGGTTTATGTCTCTTCCACATCATTCACTTACTAGTTGGGAGGAGATTCAAACTGAATTTCTGAAACAATATTTCACTCCTGGACGAAATTTGGAATTAAAAGTCGAGGTTGCTAACTTTAGACAAGGATCCGAAGAAACGCTTGGGAATGCACTGGGAAAGATTTAAAAAATTGTTAAGAGCTGTCCCGACCATGGTTATTCCTTAGATATGCAAATTCAACTCTTCGTCGTAAATTAAGAAAAGATTCACGTGCGGATGTAGATCATGCATGTGGTGGTTCTTTAATGATGAGTGAAGCTCAAATAGTTTACGATGCTATAGAAAAGATTTCCAAAAATAACAGAATGTGGGAAACCGGTTCTAGCACCAGAAAAGTAGCTTTTGCAGGAGAATGTACATCTAATACGGAAGTTCTAGCACATTTAGAAAATTTGAGTAGGAAGTTTGATGGCCTACAATCGAACAAAAACCAAAGTTCAGAAAATAGTACACTAACTTAATACTCAAATCAGGAAAATATGTCATTAGGGATTGAAGAACCAATAGGATATTCAAGAGAGGAGGTGAGTTTTCTTCAGCAGCATAGGAATTTGAACAATGCATACTCAAACTCGTTTAATGCTATTAGAAGAGATCACCCTACTTATCGATGGTCTGAAAACCCTAGTAAGCAAGGACAACCGCCATATCCAGTCCCATATAGGAATAATAATCAAGTTTATCAAGAAAACACATCTAATCAGAATTTACAATCATTACCTAGATCCTATCCTCAACATACCACTCAAAGTATACCAGTAACTCAAAGTTCAACTCAACCTGCAGAAGGAGTTGAAAAATGGGAAAAACTAATGGAAAATATGATGGGTGTAGTATCTACTCAAGCTAAGAATATGGAAACAATGATGACTTCTATTGATACGATCCACTAAAGATATGAGTACAATGAAAACATCTATGAGTGGACATGATACCGATAATGAGAACGATAGAAGCCTCATTGAGGAATATGGAAGATCATTTGAGTAGGGAAGGTGAACGTAAAAACAGTAGACCACCTGGAGGATTACCAAGCAATACTGAAAGAAACCCAAGAGAGGTAAATGTTGTAGTTACGAGAAGTAGAAAACTTTGTGGTAGTAATGGAGTAGAAAACTTCGGGAATAATGAAGTAGAAAATGATTTAGATGGAAAAAATGATGAAACTAAAGATGAAATTGAATTCACTGATGAGGAAGAAGAAATTATAGAGAATTTCTTCAAAAGGAATAGAAATTTGGAACCTGAGAATGAAGGTGAAAAATGGGTAAAAATCCCTAGGATTTTGAAGGATCCCATGGATAAAGATTTAAGGAATTTATTCAAGGAACATGTTAGAGTAAAGGATAATGAAAACAAGGATGAAAAACAGGAAGAACTGAAGGAATCTAAAGTAGAGATTGATTCGGGGAATGTTTTAAAAGAAAAAATTCAAGAACCTGATACTTGGCGATCAAGTAATACTCAAAGGTTTAAGGAGAAAGGAAAAGAGAAAATGACTTTGGGATCAAAGGTTGTAGATTTAGAATCTTTACCTTACCCACCTAAAGATCAAATTAAAAAGATTAAAACTGATCAAAAGTATGCTCGTTTCCTTGATACTTTTCGTCATATTCATGTTAATATCCATGTTATCGAAGCTCTAATTAGTATGCCTGCTTATGGAAAGTTTCTGAAAGATATTCTGTCAAACAAGAAAAAATTAGAGGAGTATGAGAATATATGCCTAAATGAAGAATGTTCTGCAGTTTTGCAGCATAAGTTACCACCTAAACTGAAAGATCCTGGAAGTTTTACCATTCCATGTGAAATTGGAGGATTTCTGTTTAAGAAGGTCTTATGTGATCTTGGAGCTAGTATAAATCTCATGTCTTATGAGGATTATAAGAAGCTAGGCATAGGAAATCTTACGAAAACTGAAATGACTCTGCAGATGGCAGATAGATCAATTAAAAATCCTAAAGGAATTATTGAGGACGTATTGGTTAAAGTAGACAAGTTCTATTTTCCAGTAGACTTTGTAGTTATGGAAATGGAAGAAGGATATTCAGCGCCACTTATCTTAGGTCGACCATTTCTAGCTACAGGAAGAACTTTAATAGATGTCCAGAAAGGAGAATTAATTCTGAGAGTCAATGAAGATGAAGTTACTTTCAATATTTTCAAAGCTATGAACCATTCATACAAATCACCAGAATCATGTTCTTTTATAGAAGATATTCATTTTGTCTATGATAATCAGTTACCAACTTTTGAAGACAGATTAGAAGAATGCTTAACTCTGTCTATCTATAAGGAAGATGAGAAAGACACCGAAATGAAAGAGATAATTCTTTCTCTAGATAAAGGAAGTTTTACTTTTAAACCATCATGGCATAAGTATTTGGAATTAGAACTAGAAGGACCGGTTCTTAAACCATCAACTTGGAAGATCCACCTAAGAATGCGGAATTGAAACCGTTACCTTTAAATCGAAATATGCTTTTCTTGAAACTAATAATCTATTACCGGTTATTATTTCATCGTCTTTAACGAGCAACAAGAAGATCAATTACTTAGAATGTTGAAAAAGCATAAGAAAGCTTTTGGATGGACGATTGCCGATATTCGAGGTATTAGCCACGAGATTTGCGTTCATAAGATAATTCTGAAGGAAGATGCTAAACCTTGTATTCAACCGCAACGCCGCCTCAACCCAAATTTGCAGTTAATTGTTAAGAAAGAAGTTATTAAGCTATTAGAAATGGGGATAATTTTCCCCATATCAGATAGTGAATGGGTTAGTCCAACTCAAGTGGTACCAAAGAAAGGAGGTTTCACAGTGAAAGAAAATGAAAGGAATGAATGGATTCCGACAAGAGAGATTACAGTTATCGAATGTGCATTGATTTTAGAAAACTAAATGATCATACTAAGAAAGATCATCATCCACTTCCATTCATAGTTCAGATGTTGGAACGTTTAAGTGGACATAAGTATTACTGTTTCTTAGATGGTTATTCAGGATATTTACAGATATTCATTGCAGCAGGAGATAGAGAAAAAACTACTTTCACTTGTCCTTATGGAACTTTTGCTTATAAAAGAATGCCGTTTGGTTTATGTAATGCACCAGCTACGTTTCAAAGGTGTATGATGGCTATATTTGCTGATATGGTTGAGAAATTCTTAGAAATTTTTATGGATGACTTTAGTGTTTACGGAGATTCATTCGATATTTGTTTGTTACACTTAGAACGAGTGTTACAACGCTGTGAAGATACCAATCTAGTACTAAATTGGGAAAAATGTCACTTAATGGTATCAGAAAGGATTGTTTTAGGTCACAGAATCTCTGAAGAAGGTATTGAAGTTGATAAAGCTAAAGTCGAAGTAATTGAAAAATTACCTCCACCCGTTAATTTAAGAACCCTAAGAGGATTTCTCGGACATGCAGGTTTTTATAGAAGGTTCATTGCCGATTTCTCGAAAATAGCAAAGCCTCTAAGTCATTTACTTGAAAAGGAAGTACCTTTTAACTTTGATAGTAAATGTATGGAAGCCTTTCAGACCTTAAAAGCGAGGTTGACTACTGCACCAGTGTTAGTAGCACCAGATTGGAGTTTGCCGTTTGAGATTATGTGTGATGCGAGTGATTTAGGTTTGTAGGAGCTTTGTCTTAGGTCAAAGATATAACAAAATTCTCAAAGCTATTTACTATGCATCCCACACACTAAACGCACTCAACTAAATTATGCAACTACGAGAAAAAGAACGTTGGTGTAATTTTTGCCTTAGATAAGTTTAGATCGTATATTGTTGGTTCTAAGGTAATAATTTATACGGACCATTCAGCCACGAAGTATTTACTAAGTAAGAAAGATGCTAAACCTCGTCTTCTTAGATGGATTCTCTTACTTCAAGAATTTGACATTGAAATTAAAGATAAAAAAGGAAGTGAGAATGTAGTAGCGGATCATCTAAGTAGAATGGAAAATGAGGAAGAAATAGGAATTGAAATTAAAGATTCATTTCTGATGAACAATTGCTTAGAATAGATACTCCTTCAACCATGCGAGTTATTAAAAAATAGAATTCCTTCTAAGGAAGTTTCACCTTGGTTTGGAGATATCATTAATTACTTAACTTTGTGATTATATTCCGTCTCATTGGACTTGGCAACGAGAAAAAAGAAGTTCTTTTATGACTTAAAATTTTATTACGGGAGGAACCGGACCTTTTCCGTAAGTGTTCGGATGGGATAATCGAGAAAATGTGTGCACGATAATGAAATTTTAAGTGTTTTATCATTTTGTCATGATCGTGAGGCGGGAGGTCATCATGGAGGTTGGAAAACTTGCTTTTTAAAGTTTTACAATGTGGTTTTTATTGGCCTACACTATATAGAGATGCTTATAAGTATGTTAAATCTTGTGAGTCTTGTCAAAAATGGGGAAATGTATCTAAAAAACATGAAATGCCTATGCAACCTATTTTAGAATGTGAGTTATTTGATGTTTGGGGTATAGATTTCATGGGACCTTTCCCTATATCTTTTGGAAAAAGATTTATTCTTGTAATGGTAGATTATGTTTCGAAATGGGTAGAAGCTGAAGCTCTTCCAACTAATGATACCAAAGTTGTCATACGATTCCTTAAAAAGAATATATTTACAAGATATGGCATTCCAAGGGCAATCATTAGTGATAGAGTTCACATTTTTGTAATAGACCATTTACTAAGATAGTTGAAAAATATGGTGTAACGCATAAGTTAGGAACGCCCTATCATCCGCAGACTAGTGGACAGGTAGAGGTGTCGAATAGAGAAATCAAAAGAATCGTGGAAAAAACAGTTGATTCAAATCGTAAAAACTGGGTAGTTAGATTAGATGATGCATTATGGGCGTACAGAACAGCTTTTAAAACACCAATTGGTTGTTCTCCCTATAAGCTAGTCTTTGGTAAGTCTTGTCATCTCCCGGTTGAGTTAGAACACCGAGCCTTCGGGCTATTAGATTTCGAATTTCGATCCTAAGGTTTGTCGGTGATCATAGATTGCTTCAATTAACATAACTAGAAGAATTTCGTCTCGATTCTTATGAAAACGCTCGAATCTACAAGGAACGCACGAAATCTTTCCATGATAAGAGAATCTTTAAGCGTGAGTTCCATGTAGGTGATCGAGTGCTTTTGTACAATTCACGTTTAAAGTTGTTTCCGGGTAAGCTTAAATCGAGATGGACGGTCCATTTAAAGTAACACGGGTTTACAAAGCTGAGGCGTTGAACTAACGATGGAAATACAACTTTTATAGCCAATGGCCACAGAGTAAAGTTATTTGTGGAGGGAGAAGGAATCACACTGAAAGAAGAAGTAATGTTATTGATTGATCCCCCGACAAATTGAAAAAGCAGAAAAACGAAAGAACTGAAAAGCAGAGAAACTGGAATCAGCCGAATACCAGGTACTATCTATCTTTACTCTACTTTTCTGTATTTTTAATTATGATTAAACTCTTTTCGTCTTTTACCGGATAGACGTAAAAGAACTGGATGCCTTTTTTAGATAGAATAGGAGTTTTTATTTTACTTTTGAAATTAGGCCTAGATAAAGATGTCGCGTTTAAAACAGAAGCTTTAGTTTTTGAACAAAACAAGAAATTGTTGAGAGAGATCATATTGAGAGAAGTCTCTAATGGAACATCAAGAAGTGCGATAAAAAGAAGGGCAAAATTTCTGATGAGATGCAGAATCTGTGGAAAAAGTGAACATGTTGGACGTTGTGGGAAAAACACAACCAAATCCCAGGATGAGTGTTTGAATATTGTTAGGAAGGGAACGATTAGGTGGTTATCCGAAAATCCCGATGGAATTCCGAGAGATAATTCAAATGCCTCGTTTTTAGGAGTTAGGTTGATTGAGCGTTATATCAGAACTCTGGAAGATTTAGAAGTCGAAGAATCTGGAACCCCTTAAGTTTCGAGTCTTTTCTTATATTTTATTTTATAAAATTTTCGCATAACTTCTGAGAATTTTATAAAATTGGATCTTTATGAAATTTGAGGAGTTTTATAAAAGTTTTATAAAAGTGTTTTTTTTAGTTTTAATTTAGATGTTTTATAATAGTTGATATAAATTTATTAAATTTTTATAAGCTTTTTATTAAAGTGTTATAAGGATTTTATTAAATTTTTAGAAATTGTTATAAAATTATAAAATTTCCTTCAAATTTTATTTTTAAAGATTTTAGTAAGTTTTAAAAATGTTATAAACTTATTTTTAAGATTTTAATTAAGTTTTATTAGAATTTTTATAAATTTTCATCAAAAATTATAAAAAGAGAAAAAATCGAAAAAGTGGAAAAATTGGGCACGGACCGATCCGGCCTTAATCCGGACCGGTCCGGGGTCTAAAAACATAAAAAAGGACGGGGACTCCCTTTTCTTCTTCTTCTTCCCTAATTTTCTTCCAACAGCCGCACCCCACACACCAAACCCCACCACTCGAAAATTTTTATCAATTCTTCCACAAAAATTCACCTCTCACACTACCACTACTTGATTTCTTCCTCTTTTCATCTCCTCTCTTACACAAAAGTTTGGAAAAATTGAAAAGGATAAAAAACAAGCTACATTTCATTCCGGCGACTCTACCACTTTTCCGGCCTACTTTTCAACGTTTTCTTCATATTAAGGTATAATTTAGTTTATTTAGTTATCAATTTCGTATTTTTTATAATTTTTTAGATTAATTTCAACTGTTTTGATTTTTGAGTGTGTTGTGACATTTTTATTTTTTGTTGTTTTTATTGTTGTTTTTGTTGTTGATTGGCATTACCAATATCGTAGAATGGCTGAGTCGAGTAGGAAAGTCTCTAAAAAGCGTAAATCAAACATTCCCATTTCAACTCCTGTTGTAGGCACAGTACTGTTATCACCTGAAGAAGAAGCCGTGAGCTTTGAGAAAACCGCATCACCTGAGGCTAAGAAAGCGTATGAGAAAATTTATAGTAAATGTGATGTCTTGGTTGAAAAAGGGTTAGATTTGGATGACTTAAGGTGATGAAGTCAAAGATATCTTTAGAAAACGACGGTGGTTAGATTTAGCGACGAAGGGAAGGGGAGATTAACACGACTCTAGTAGCTGAGTTTTATTCAGTTTTATCTACACTTTCGCAGGAGCAGCTTACTCAGTCGCAAACTGTACCCTTACGAGCCAGAAATATTCCTTTTAACCCTGCCGTCATAAATGCAATTCTAGGAGTTGAAGTTTTTCCTGATGAGGAGGATTACAGGGTAGTTTTCAATCTAGATGATCCTGCAAGTTTTGAGCAGACTGCCCTGAGAGCTCAGAATGCTTTTGACCCAACCGCTGTGTGGGTAGAAAATAGATTTAATTACGGGAATTGTTTTAGAGGTTTAAGGGCAATTAAAAGATTTATTAGCCATAATCTCTACCCTTCACGTAAACATACTGCTTTTGGAAAGGAAGATGTTTGTATCGCTTGGGCGATGGTAAACGATGTCAGAGTGGATGTTGGTAAGGTCATGTTTAAAAGAATTTTCGAGAGTATTGTCATCGCCAGACCAGGGAGTCATCTGTACTTCCCTTGTTTTATCTCTGATTTATGTCGTAGGGTGGGCGTACCAGTCCTGCCTAATGACAAGCTATCTCTGGCGGATGCACCGCTGATTGGACCGAGTTTGACTAGTCTTCCGGATGGTAGTATACGCTCTTTGATTAGAAACCGTCAAACTCAACCAAATCCACCAGTCTTCACATCTTCTTCTTTTCCATCTTTTTCTAGTCAGCCTCAACAAACTCCTTTCTCCAACACTATCACCTATGATATGTTTCAATCTTTAGTGTCAGACGTTGCACGTGGTCAAGCCAACATGGCTTTATATGCTGAAAGTAATAGGCAGTGGTGTGATGATATTCGTAGAGGTTTGAGGAGGAACGAGCAGTTGCTTCGTAATCCTACCTTTGATGATCATGCCCTATCCACCTTGTCGGTCGGATCCATATACCTTACCGTTGGGTAACACCTATTCCACCACCTTCGAGCTTTCATCCATCGTCATATCCTTTTGGGAGCCAATCTAGTGGAACGGGTGTATTTTCGACAGTGTTCGAGAGACCGGCGATGTCTAGTTGGGGAGGATTCACCGAGTTTGCACACATCACGACTGGCATGAGTTCGATGGGTCTTGATAGTTCAGTCAGGACCACGACTACAGTTCAGCCACCAGCTTCTCAGTCGTTTCCGAGTTCAAGCTTTCATGTCGATTCTGAGGAAGACTATGAAGAAGATTGAATTTCATAACTTTGTTTGAATAAACATTTTTTACTGTGCATTTTATTCGACATTTGTCATTTAGATATTGGTTTGTTTTCGTTTTCGTTTAACATGATTTTATAGTCGTTTTATCGAAATTTGGTTTGCATTCTAAATCGTTTTAATTTTTCTAAAAACTATAAAAAAAACCCAAAAATAATTTTTTATCATTACTACATCATTTTACAAAAATATAATGTGACATTTTATCCGTTAGTATACAGATAGATGAAGCTTTTTAAAGAGGTATGTAATGTTCAGCACGTGAAGTAAAAAACCAAAACACAACTTGACTTTTACCTCTGTCCTCAGTAAAAGCAGGATGAGGCCGGACCAGTCCGGCCTAGACTCGGCCCGAGCCGTGAAGAAGAATGGGGTGAGTCATTCTTGAGCCCGTCTAGTGCATCCACGTATGTATAATTTTCTATCTATTAAAAGAAGTCAGGGCATGAGAAACCATTCCATATCTTTACTTTCTATCTACTTTCAATTTTTTACTTTTCATCTAGCTTTTAAAAATGTCGAACCACTCCTCACCGTCGGTTAATTCATACGAGCCTCACACACCGGATCATCCGGAGTCTCAAGCTTCTACTCAGGATATAGTTGTACACCCTCGATTTGCTAATTCTCCAATCCAGTTGGAGAAAGGTTTAAATGTCGATAAGATTGATCAATGGGGAAAAATTATTATTCGAAGTTTTGGTTGGAAAAAATTTGTCAGTACGCCGAGAGGAAGGATAAATGTCTCGATAGTTCGAGAATTTTATTCCGCCCTCATGACGACGTCCATGATCGATATCACTCAGATTGTATCGGTAAGAGGAGTGGCTGTTCCCTTCTCTTCTTCTATTATCAACCAAATTTTTGCAATTCCACCGGTTTCAATGCAGCATTTTGAGATGGAATGGGGCTTACAAAATCCACACAATCATTTGAACAGAGTCCATGAGTCTTTCCAATGTCTGTTTCCACTTTTCGACACAAATCACGAAATGTCTACTAGTGCTTTACTTCCACACCTAAAGGCGTGGAAACATTTCATTAATTCTAGGGTGTATCCTACTTGGGATTTCGGGAGCCTTAGTGATAATGAAATGCTTCGCCGTATGCTTTGACGGTTGGTGTATTTGTCGATTGGGGAATTTTGATTCAAAGGACGGTGTTGGAGTTTGCAATCACGAGAGGTAGTAGGGGGAAACCTATGCCTAATTCTTGGTTGATTTCGCGCACTGTGTACTCGGATGAGTGGAGTGGGAGAGGCTTGGAGACGGATGAGATTTTTCCGTCTAGAGATAGTCGAGTTGGTTTGTTACCGGTTGATACACCGGGTTGTTCGTCTACGATCTAGATAGTTTGTTGGTGGTTTGTTTAGGATGTTTAAGTTTTAATAAGATAAATTAAGTTAAGTTTGAAGTTTTTTTCTAGTTAGTTAAGTTTATGTTCTTTTAAGTTGTAATAATCTATCTTGTTTAATATATATATGTCTCAGTTTTTTTAAGTTTGTTTGTTATTTAATGATATAATGAGTATACGCTAAAATTAAAATCGGAATAATAACGATAATAGATAATTTTAATTTTATTTTCAAACCTACTTATTACTCATTGAACATCGGGACGATGCCACTTCGTAAGTGGGGAGTAAGAGTTAGGTTAGAAAATTCATTAAAATTTTCGAAAATAGTTATAAATTATAAAATTATCAAAATTTTTATTACTTATTTTCAATTTTTTAGTAGTTAATATATAAATATGAATAAGAAATGATATAATTTGGAAGAATAAGTTTTAATTAAGTAAAGTATATTAGATATATTATAATTATATTTTATGTCTAATTTAGATTTTAATAAGATTTTAAGTTTATATAATTGAATAATTAATATTAGATATTGTTTTTATGAAATTATATAAGTACATTGATAGTTATAAGTAAAATTTTTAGAATAATTTTCTTTTCAATATGAATTATGAGTTTGGAATTGGACTAAGGATGTCGATTTATGGCACCACAAAAATATAACTATAGCCAAATAGCCTACCTAAATTTCCAATTTTTGTTCTTATGTCAGCCTTGATTAGAGTGATCAAGACCTCACTCGAAATTGCTATTGTGATTAACTAGAAATAACCAACCTTTAGCTAATTTTGGTCTACATTTCCTTGAAATTCCGCAAGTTTGTACGTACTTATAAAAAGAGATGAAGACATAAAAAGCTAAGTTTTGGTATATGCTGAGATTGGAAAAATTAGATAAGTATTAGTACATTCGATCTTACCTCATGACACTTGCAAGATAGTCGATTTTGGTAATAAGCTCGGATATATTAATATTCTAAATTAAGAACGAAGCACCATATTTACACGAAATTAATCAAATACCGGGTATCTTCCTTATCTCGTGATCGACAAATTAAAAGAAAGAACATATCGGTTGTAGCTACCAATGATTTGAGTGAGTAGGGTATTATCACGAAATGTCCTATATCACTATAAGGTTAAAAGCTCCCGATTGCCTGATGATAGTAGTCCAGCTAGGGTATTATCTAGAAATGTCCTATTGCTGGGAATGAAGGCACCGAATGAAAAAGAAAAAGTCGAATCATAAGATCTCAAGAATGATTACAAGTTTAAGGAAACCGGACTTGTAATTTTCGATCGAAAGAGTAGTACTCCGATCAATCTTGATGAAGCAATGCTTGTAAGTTTGATTTTCTACACACACTCACGCTTTTAGTTCTTAATCTTGAAAAAAAAAAGAGATGTTATTAATCGATGATTATTTTTTGATCAAGAATATGAAGATGTAGGTACGTACGACTTGCCTCTTTCTCTTTTTGATTTCCTTTTTTCCGATTAACCAACATCTTGAACCTAAACTCTATAAGCCATTTTTGTCGACTACCTGACTGAGTTTCCGATTCCAGAATTTCATAATAGTGGCGATTAAAAATAATTCTAATATTTTATTTATACTTATTAAATGTTATGTGTACAATTTTATCTAAATAATATTTAATGTTTAGGTTATTTAAGTTATATACACTTTCTGTCTTCTTACGATTTTAAATTAGAATAAATAATATATTTATAATATTGACAATATAAATTACATTAAAAATTATAATCTGATCAATTATATTATCTTTTATTACCGCTTATTTTTGCTCGAGGACGATCAAAAGCTAAGTGGGGAGTAGTTGATATACTACTTTTATATGATTAAATATACGTTAAATTATTATGTTTTATCAACGAATTCTATATAAAATATATGAAATTATGGTATAAATAGTATGAAATGTTAATCTTTATAATTTAGAGTAGTTAGTAGTAATAATAGTAAAAAGTTGTAATTTTGTACCGATTTTAGTAAATCGGAGTGTAGTGTCAGATTTACGTGGGTATTTATGGTATTTTATTACAGATTTATAAGCCGAGACCCCGAAAATCGACATGTTGAAGTATAATCATATCTCTGGAAGGATTTAGAGAGTGTCACAAGCTTAAGTGGTCAAGTGGTCAATCGAAGTGGTCAAGTGGCTAATCGATTTGGTTAAGTGGTAATCGAGAAATGTCTTCGACAAACGAATGGCTCATCAAAACGACATTATCTGAAGAAGAGTCCTTCACGAAAGTTGTAGATTTTCCCGAGAGCTTTCCGATGCCGCTTGAATCATGATTTTTGGAGGTCCAGAACTCGAGATATGAATTTTAGAAGTTTAATAATTATATATAAAAAATATATATAATCATACACTGCACATGCTGATCAATCAGAGCGGTGGAAGTAATCATTACACCGGACCAGTCCGGCCTACTACCGGCCCGGTCCGGCCTTGGGACTTTCATCTATATAAGGAGCTCATTCAGCGGCAACGGAGAGTGTACCAATGTATATACACCATATCATATATATATTTTCTCCTCTATCTTTTCTTTTTTTCTTTTTAGTAGTAGTAGTTTGTAAATAGGCCTTAAGCCAAGAATAATAATCTCGTAGTATCGTTGTAATGCTCGAGAAATTATCAGAAATTTAGTGTTGATGAAGTCGTTGTAATGTCCGGAAGAATACAACTCTGATTCAGCATTTGTAATCGGGTAACTTTTCTTAAGTATTTATGTTTGTTTTTATCTTTTTCGTTGTTATAATGTTTTTAGGCTAACTCTAATAACTAGCCAAAGTTATGTAATTGTTTTATTTCGATCTTTTCAGTAAAGGAATGTTGTCTAAGTAAAATTGATTAAAATTGAGTTAATTGAATCTTTTTCTATTCTGTAACGTATTGATAATATTCGGATTGACATAATTAACCAAGATGAATCGCACCATATAACCTAACGATGAACTGACCAGAGAAGTTAGGATATGAGATAAAAGATAGAAAAACCGGAGGGTAAAATTGGCCGTGCGAAAGCGTGACTACGGAATCCTATTTCCTACCCGGGGGCAGATTTGTCTTGGGAAAGATTAATCTTATTAAAATTGTGCTCGAGATCATAATAATGTTAAAATCAACGGTTTAATTGAAACTAACACCGGAAAGTTAAATCGATCCGCCTGACAACCGGAGCCTTTTGAATAACATCGGCCGTCGACGAACGGAATAACCTCTTTTATCCGGGGTAGATTTGTACTCGGTACCCTGTTCAGACTAACTGAGATTAGCATGGGGCAGTTGTGGAGATTGAAATGATGACAATGACATATGACAATTTCATACGCTCGTGTGAGGAGGAATTGTTAACCTCAGGAGTGCACCGTTTCATTTACTCAATTGGACCTAAAATAAAAGGAAAGATCGAGCACATTCCGTTTACTGAAAAGATCGTATAATTCAATTATATAAACTTTGGCTAGTTCTATAAACTTATATGTCTAGTTCTATAAAATATATTGGTATCTATATATTTATATCTATATATATATTTTGCAATTTATGTACATCTATATATATTTATATATCTATATATATTATATTAGAATAACTTTTAAATTACGCATTCATTTTATGTTGACTAGAATAGTAGTGATCTGTGTTATAAAATTGCGATTTAGATCGAGTTAATAATAGCTCTTTGGTGTTTAACCACACTTAGAAGAATTACCAAGTTCCCTGAGGATTCGACACTCTGACTCACCATACTAGCACTACAGTTTGACCCGATACACTGTCGGTTAAGGACTGGTTTAGCACTACGAAAGGCAGCCTGTCAGAACACAATCTAATTGCGTATCCCAAAGATGGTATCCTTCAAGGGAGAATCTGATTCTATTAAGACGATTTCTGAAACACCTTTCAGATATTAATTGCTTCAATCCAATTGAAGATTAATTCCTAAGTAGCTCATCAATCTCATATTCGTACTAGCTCAACTTTTCGGGCTTTCCGAATTGTTGTACTTCACCAAGTACATTCAACTATTCTAAAAATAGTCATATAGATTAATAAACAATTATTTGTGGCATTAATTGTCGTAAGCCAACAAACATCGGTATGTTTAGGCTTTAGACAACTTTCTAGATTTTATAATCTTTTCATAAAAGGGTATTTTAGTCATCTTTAGATAAGATACGTATTACCACATGATTCATAACCACATGGTTCAGACGTCATCAAAATGACATCTGATCACACGATTCCCCTCCATAGAGACTATGTCTAGGACGACCACCAATATTAAGGATAACAACCATACAAATACTTGGTTGAGATTTCATCACCTATATCAACTATATAGTGACACCAATCTAGTATGTTAGATTCAGTGACCTTTCAACTTTATCGGAATAACATTTTATTCTTTACAATTGAATATGTCTACAAAATCCTAACAAGTAACTGAGAATCATGTTCTTCATAAGCACTGGAACATAATAACGTTTATTTAGTTCGCTTATCAGTGTACTAGATTCAAAACACAAAACCGAAAATGTCGCAACGTTTGCTTCATTTTTCCGTATCTTAGTGTATTCCGTATTTAATCTTTCTAATTTAATCATACTCATAAGATATCATATATCTAAGAGTTGACTTGAACTTAGACAGATTTATCTCAACTCACTTGCCTAGAATAGAAACTTCAATAAGTTCTCTATTAAAGTACATGCCCTAACTTTCCTTTTTAATCCTTTAAGCACTTGTAAATATTTCTTAGTGTAGTCTTCATAAGACTTAAGAAAGATCACAAGAGCTATGTCTTTAATTTCCTTTCATAAAGAAAACCTAAAGTTTATTAAATAGTTTATTTAACCTTTTGAATCGTATTCAAAACATTGACTATTTAATTAACCTTTAAGCAATGATAGAATTAAGTCGATACTTAAATCATACAATTCTAAAAACAACCTTTCCAAAATTCGATGTGGTTATTCTTATCCAACGTTTGAATTAATTATCATCGTATGACAAAATGATCATCTTGGATCGTATCCAATATATGAGTAATTCGTTGAAACTTATTTCAAATGATTTAATCATATCATGAGCGTCCGCTTTCATTAATAATTAAAGCCTAAGAGTACTCCATCAAATATGTAGTCTCCAACTACTACAACGGGATTGCTCGTGTCATTGCTTATTTTAAAAGGATTAAAATTACTTAACTTTACTTGAGAACATTTCTCAAAAGGTAACAGTCATAATTTGGTTTCACTAATCGAGAATTAAAAACATAAATATAAAAGTTTGCTAAAAACTACAAAATAAAATAAAGATAAAAGAGTGTTGATGTTTATACACGCAAAATAAAAAATGGTCTTTTGATTTATGATTTTGCTCCCACTAGTCAACTACTTCCAATTGAATTTCAAGAATCTTTCAAAATTCTTTAGTGGCCATGTTTACCCCGATTCTCGACGAGGGCCGATCAACCGGAATAATTCGAAAGGTAGGTAACATTTTACCAATAACATCTCTATGTGACTCTTGGTGGTTGACTAGTCAACTCTTTCACAATTCACATCTTATGTGATAGTCAACCCCTTGTCTCTAAAATCAGACGGTCTTGACGAGGGCCAATCACCGCAAGATTTTCTTAGTCGAGTCGTAACCCAAATATTTATGAGATCTCATAACGATCATATCTCGATAACGGCGATATAGTCATGAGATAAATTCCTTCCTTATTTGGCATGAACTATAACCATATTTTAATCCGGCTAGATGTTCTTATGTGTGTTACCCGATAGGCTTCCGAATATGTTGGCCGTAGACACAAAGTGCAAATTACAAAAATGCCCTTCATGGCTAACGTTCACGGGATAACGTCTAGCAACACACCGTGACCCCAAATCATCGGAATAGTCAAATGCAATGACTATTACCTTTTATGTGAAACAGTTACCGTGTAAATAAAATCCTATCGCTGTAATAATATCCATACGGTCGTTCGTCGAGTGTCAAACATCAACGACCGTATCTTATAATCTGGATATCATGCTCTCTCGAAGTAACTCATTTACTTCCACTTTGCAAAGATTCACGAGAGTAAGACATTCCTTATAAGAAGGCCCTTTCGGATATTCACCCTACTAATAGGGTACGTGATTCCCAGACGACCAAACATGTATTCTCCGCATGCTTCAGTATCACACCCAATCACTACTGCATGATCGCCCCGTGTCTAGGGGAAACCTCAATAGTGTCAAAGTCTGAAAATCCACACCGTGATTCCATGTAAACTCCGGTTCTAAAGATAATTACACAACCGCCACATAGTGTGACACTTAACATTGTAAGTGGGTCAGTCTAACGTACACATTCATTCTCTAATTCTCGTCCACGTACAGTCCAAGTGTCTCTACACTTCGATAGACGAGATCTATCCCTGCCCTCAAAGACAGAAGACATCTAATACGTGCTAGCATGTTTGTACTATCAATGCCCTGTTTAATAATACATCAGCCTAAAGACATTTAAGTATCAAACTTATTAAAGTGATTAGAGATCTCATCAACCATAATCGCCTATCATGGTGTCTCTATCACAGTTTAATACTAAGAACGTTATCATATAAGTTAGGGATAGCAATTTCGACCCAACCCGGTGGATATCCACCCGACCCTACCCGTTAGGGTATGGTATTTTTTAGGGTAGGGGAGGGTATGGGTTTAATTTTTCAAAATCCGCTGCAGGTAGGGTAGGGTATGGATATGTGATGTCTACCCGTCATAATACCCACCCGACCCACGATAAATATATATATATATATATATATATATATATATATATATATATATATATATATATATATATATATATATATAAATATATAATATATATATATACATAAATATATATATATATATATATATATATATATATATATATATATATATATATAATGACTACTTCGTTACATAAAAAATAAAAAAAAAACTAAACAAATGACAAAAGAGAAAAAGAAAAAAAAATAAAATGTCATTTAGATACACTATTATTCTCCTTATATATCAATTCTCGATGTCGAAAGTCTTGTTTTTTTTTCTTCTCCCAATCGATTTATTCGTGCTGTCAAAATCATGGTTCAAAGGTGGGATATATATATTTTTAATCTTTTACTTTTTTATTTTTATGAATGTATTCTTTTAATATAATCTATTCTAACATTAACATCAATTGGCAAACCAAAACATGTGTCAATACTGTTACAATGTATAGTAGTATTTTTTTTTCACAACTAATGCCGCCAAAACCAAGGTTGATAGGTGAAATTTTTTTAATCTTTTAGTTTTTAATTAATTCAGTGTGTGTATAATCAATGGCAAACCCATGAAAAGTTCTCAGTGGGGGCATCGGTGCAAATTCGAAAATCTAGTGGGGAACATTAGTAGTGTTTAATCAAATTTCCGGATCTCAGTAGGGGCACTGCCCCCACCCAATTGGCTATAGGTCTGCCCATGTGTGTAATCTAATATATTTCAAAAATACGATCTTGAAACTCGTAAGGAACTTATTTTTGTTAAGGAACTAAAAAAAATCTATTTATGTTTTTGTGTGAAGATAAGCAAATTTTGTCACATGTATGATATTTTGAGAGTCTAAGTGATTTTTGCCATGAATTTCTTTTATTTAATAGTTTGTACCCCTAAAAAATTGTTTGTAGGATTTACACGTCATTTGTTCTAAGAATTCAACACATTTAGATACACAGGGACAAGGAACAAACACCTTTAAATATCACGTTCTAAGGATTCAACACATATTTTAAGACTTGATGTTGAGTATTTACGTCAATCGTTATTAGTTAAAAAAAATTATTATATGATTTTTTTGAAGTTCAATTGTAACAGAACCATATATCCATGGACATCCATTGACCCGTGGATATCCATGTGGGTAGGGCATGGGTAAAAGATTTTCTACCTGCATGGGTAATGGGTAGGGTATGGGTAGAAAAAAATTTGATGGGTAGGGTATGGATATAGAAAAACCCGCGCCCACCCATACCCATTGCCATCCCTACATATAACAATTCATAATTGGTTTTTTAAAAGAACAAATATATGACAACAGAAAAACCATTCGTCATATGTATAAACATAAAGAAATATTAGAAATGATCCGACCCGGCCGGATCTGGTCCAACTCGATTGCGTTTAGGACACTATTTCAACAATCTCCCACTTGGCCTAAAACCAATCACCCGGCCGGATCCAGTCTTAGTCGTGAACGGATCACTATCCGTGGGGACTCAGTCTATCTTCATATCATGTTCCAAATGATCAAGTCAAAGGAACCGCTTCAACACACACATGAATCTCCGACAAGACCCTGGTCCTTGCTTCAAGCAATGAATCCACTTACTATATCAGCTATATAGAAAAGGTGGAAGAATCGTATAATGTTCAGGAATGAACCTTATAGACTAATGTACGGCTCCCGCTGTGCCTCCAAGGGCACTACTGTGCTTTGGCTAAGTTGTAGAATTTACAATGATCCATAGCCAGGAACATTTCCAGCTCACTGCATCACTTAATCAAAGTGACTGCAAACCCAGACCATAGCTCTCACCCGCCTTCATAAGACTTAGGATATACGTCCGTATAACTATATTTATCTGATTCCAAGTTTCGATAAACAAGGAAACCATCCTTAACTTGTTCAAGGATATTCTCGACATTCACCAGATTTACTTTCATACTTACTCATGACTCTTCATGGACTATGTGCTGGATATACATAAACCCGAATCCGGATCCGATCCATAATTGGATCGTCAGATCTGATTCACAGCACCGATCGAGACGCTCGATCATGCACAACGGAAGCTACGAATTAAATTTTTTTTTTCAATTTTACCACGATATGATTCCCATAATATTTAATAATCTACAAGAAGGTTTAAGATTTACACAACCGGAGAGAAGCCGTGATCTTCCGAGTTGTATCTCCAAGCGACGACTGGTGGACGTCGATCCCGCGTTCGAACCTCCTCGAATATGCTCAAGAAACACCCTACTTTTTCTTCTCCCAATGGCTAAAACAAGAAAACAAAATTTCTCTATTTTATTCAAAAGGTACGTCCACTTTTCTTTAAAATTGGCGTTGGTTTTTTTGTTCCAATTTTGTGTTGGGAGAAGCTCTCTTTTAATAGGAAAATAACTAATAATTTGAGAGTTTATTTTTTACACACAAATTTATCTTTTCCTTTGGAGGAAAATAAAATCTTTATCCAATAGGAAAACAAATTTCCTATTTGTCCAATAAGAAAACTAATTTCTTATTTATAATTATTTAATTAACACATAAACAATTACATTATCCACATCATAATTAATTATGAGAAAATTTCTTTTCCCAAAACCAAATAAAGTCACGCCATTTTTAATGTCAATTGGGATAAATGAAAATGTCTTTTCTATTTTATATATTATTTATCGAATAAATAATATTTCACATATTCATTAAATAGACCAACTATTTAATTTATTCTCGAGGTTCCAAAAATACGAGAATTCACTCACGTGTTAGGAGCCAACCCGGGGACCATGAACCTATAACCAATAGCTACAATAAATTGAATAAAATATTCATCAAACATAATATTTCTACTCAACTTATTAATTTCGGAATTACGCCACCATAAATCTGAAACTGAACTATATCGATTATAGATATAACTTATTCTCAGAAAGTCGAGTCTATAAGTGTCCATTGATATAATCATTACATATAGACTAAACCTCCATAGACTATCCATAATGAAAATGTTTCCGTAAACCTTCTTCATTACATCTTATCCTTATTTACCATTAACACACTAGTGATCAATTAGTTCATAACCAATATGAACTCGGCCGATCGATCAGTTTCTAGGATCAACAAATAAGGGGATTGTCTTTCTACTTCCCGCAGGATCAACAAATAAGGGGATTCCATATCTATGAGACACACACTCCTCACTCATTCCAGAATAGTGCCAATGTGAAAGTGATTCGGACCGCGCCTCTTAGCGGTCCTTAACGAACACATCAAACCTTATCTTGAAACAAGCAGGGGTCAATCACTTCAGGATTAAGGTTAATCCACTTGCCCGTATAGACAAGCAACAATTGTCTTTCGGGCAATACAGCCAACAATCTCCCACTTGCCCGTAAAGACAAGCAACAATTGTTTTTAGATCACACCACACCCATATTCTATCCACAACATTCTCCCACTTGTTTTAATGCAGATGAGACATATCTCCCAATTTCATACCCGTCAAGCGCTTATCAGTGACATTAGATGTCACACGACTTGGTAAACTGATCAGCTTGGTTGTCGGCTTGAGGCAAACTTTTAGGACCGAAGCGTCGCCTCTCTGCACGGTCTGTCTGATCTGGTGGTACTCTCTCTCAATTTGATTTTGAGCTCTTGTGACTGCGAAGATCATTTGCATGAGCTACCTCTCAACTATTTTCACAATAAAATGGTATCGGCTCATCGAGACCTGGAATCACTTCCCGATCCAACAAAGAACTTCTCAAGCCATACTGCCTATTTAGCTACTCCGAAAGCTCCTATGTATTCGAATAATAGAGTCAAATTGGCAGTGCTGGATTGCTCCAGACAATAGCTCCATCACTATGAGTAAACACTGAGCCTGAGATCGATTAACGATCATCCTTAATCTGGCTGTAAGTCAGAATTAGTGTAGTCAACAATACTCATGTATGCACCTAAATATACACGCATATTACTCCTCGTTCTCCGAAGGTACTTGAGGATGCACTATACACGCATATTAATCCAAGATTCGACTGTTATTGAATTTTAATAACCTGACTTTCTCTATCCAAAAGAGAATTTTTATCCTATTTTCTCTATATCTAACGATTGAGAGAATTATTCGGTGAGGGGTTGGGTAGGAAACCTCTCGTTGAATATTGCATACGAAAATGCATTATATCATCTTAACCAATAAGATGGATGGGATACGGCCAACAACTTGTTCTCATGAATTCGACCGAATCGATTTCTAAGAATATAGTCCATTTCTCTAATTCAGAGAAGCTTGGCTTGTTAGTTCCTGACTTCAGATAACACACTCATGTTGTTTCCAATTGTTGCAGTGTTATCTTTTATAAACACTAACGTCTACTACTTTACCAATATTGATTCTCTAGTATACAAAAGACTCATCAATATTCTGGTCAAGCCCACACATTTCAAATAAACGACTTTTAATGACCTAGAGGTTTGTTTTAATCCACCAATGAATATGAGCATAGGCAGGCATTCTGCCATTGGCTTTAAGCTCATACCCTTCTGTTCCGACCGAATTTAAGCTCCGTTGTTCAATAAGAAAGTTTCAAGGCATCACCCCTGTTAATATTTCTGCTTTCCCGGGAGTCAAACAAGGCTGAAAGGTGAGAGAGTTTCCAGGCATCACCCCTGGTTAACTCTCTACTTCTCAAGGAATTACCCCTAGACCACTTGGCTTTGCCTTAAAAGTTAAACTTTCTCATTCATTCGACTCTTTTCACATAGATCCAATTTCTCCCGCTGGGCCTGAGACACTCAGGTGGTTCTACAAAAATGTGAACAGAATTGGAGTACCAAAACTCCATTTACAGGTTTATGGCTTTAAACCAACCTCCTATTGTCAGAACCTTATACAGCTCTTCCAGAAGGACCATAGGTTATCAATCACCCCCAGCAGACTGTAAAGTCTGCTTGATCACAACGAGTCAATGGATAAACCATACTCTTACTGCATCTGGGTGGATTGACAATCTGATCTGGTTCAGTAGTATTTATCTGCGTAACCCCCAATAAAAAGTGTTGGATGTGGTCTGATTAAATCAGATAGTAACTCCTTGAGTAACTGTACTTCAAAGTCTAAGGTTGTTATTTAAACAATCTTTTAGAAAGGATGCAGCAGTGTAACTGTCACTATCCGATCTTGAGAATCTTGTAACCAACCTTTACTCATTGCATTAAGATATTTCATGAACAGTCACCATCTGAATGTGTATGTAAAATCTCCAGTCCTACCTTCAAGCACTAGTGCTAAATGCCTCTATTTGCAGAAGTGGAGTAAATGCACTTCACTCTTTATCCACAAATTCATAAGCATCTTCTAGGTAGACTTCTCGGTATTACATAATAATCTAAACCATTATTTTGCAATTAATATCTAAATTGAGTTAAGCAGTGTAATGTGCCATATCAATAGCTATACAAGATAATACATGGTTTATCCTTTCAGTGAAATCATTTCACTCGGAGGCAGGCCAAGCATCAGTGCCAAAACCATTCCATAACCTATATCTGAGCATGGAATACTCATTTCTCTGGTAATATCAGAGATTCCTCCAAATATTTAGATAAACTAATCGGTGTTTTGAGTAGTCATTAGATAAAATGTCTATTATTCAAAATCTCCCACTAGCTTGTATCCTTCATAAGACCCCGAAGGTCAATATGAACAATTTGTGATACTTCTTCAGCTCTATTACCTTTTCCTAATTGTTACTTAGTCATTTTTCCTTTGAGAAAGTGTTCTTAGATTGGGAGATAGGAATCACCCTTAGTAAGTCTTAAAATCTTATCTTTAGGATATATGCACTAATTAATAGATGCTGATGATGGAGGTCAAGTTAAATTATTAACTCGATGCCTACTAACACACTAGCAAGAGAACTAGGTTCAATTGTAGTATAGCCAGATAGAGTCGAGGTCGATCCCACGAGACTCGGCACAAACAAAACACAACTTTATCCTATTATAACCAAATTAAAAAGGCGGTCTACGACCAACTAAATGCGGAAATAAAATAGTGACAACCACAAGACACAAAAGACCACAAAGACAAACTAAAGACTACTAAAACACGGATAATACGGTTGATATTATCTAAACAAATAGTATTGATTACGCTAGTAGATTATAACTCCCCCATGTGAATTAGGATGCTAACAAGATAAAACAAACGTTACGATTAATTATTATGACTACGGGAGTCATCCCCTAAGATAGATTTAGCTCCGGTTAGGCCCTCTAAATCATCGTGCCTCCATTACGTGACTTCGCTTTTTAATGCCTCCATCTCATATAACTTCGACACAATTACGAGACTAGGGATGCCGGTATAAACCGTAACCTCATCTAAGCAACATTCCTAGGGTAAGGCGTACTTCTTAGATGCCGATTCAATCTATATCCTAAGTAACAATCACTTTTTGGGTTTCATGTTAAATTATGATGACGAATAACTAAGTTGATCGGGTTTAATTACTCGTTTTAATTCCAAATCGTAGAATCGACGTAGTCGAAGCCGATCATAATATTGCCCTACACATTACCACGCTCGGTCGACCGAACGACAGCACTCGGGCGACCGAGTGACATGTCTAGGTCGACCGAACACAGTTCTGTGTCGGAACAAATCATGATTACTTCTTAACGTTTCTAACCTAAACACATGGGTTCGTAAATAAATCTACATCACGCAATCAATACAAATAAAAACTACTCCATAATAAAATACATCAGATCTACAAATAAAGATTGCATAATTGAATAGTCATACCCTCGAAGACGAGAGTGACTCCCACTCTTTAATGCGCTCCCTACTCGGAGAATCCGATGAATCCACAATGAACAAACATAAAGAAAGTAAAACTAAAACTTAAAAGCTAAAATTGTATGAATTGTTTTGTGTTGTAGTGGTGTGTTGTTCTCAACATCGTGGCTGCTGTTTATATAGGAGTTGTAGCCGACATAGGATGGATCTAGAAGATATGCACGCGTTTTCGGTCTGGATAGCTTCGGGTGACCGAACCTCCCGCCTCGGTCGACCGAATGAAGTGGCTCGGTCGACCGAGCCTCCTTTTTTGCACATGTTAAACGCGTTTCTTGTCTAACTTGTTCCCCACTGCATGCTTTTGAATTGATCTGATTAATCTTTTCTTCAATGCTCCGATTTTCTTCTCTTTTATCTTGAGATCTCCCGATTGTATGATAATTATCTTCCCGATTTATCATGATCTGCAAAATCAGCATTTATCACACAATTAATTGCTCTTTTATAATAAAAACAGCTAAATACCAATTATCATATTAATAATCACTTATCATTAAATAATAAATATAAACACGTGATTAAATATGAAATATATATAATTAACTCCGATTTAAGGTTATAATTGATGACATAAATGGGTATATTTTAACTGTCATCAAAATGCCCCCCACTTAAACTTTGCTTCGTCCCGAACAAAGCATTAATAAGTCATTTCCCAAGACACATTTTCTGTGGTCAACTCATACTTACACAAGAAACCCGAGTCAACTCATACCAGTCATGCTCATAAGATAAGCATTATTCACTACTCGCTATGAATCGAAGTGATTGTGTGCATGTGCATTGGGTTTATATAAATGTAGCAAGATTAGAGTTTATGCAGACTTCATATCTAAATTCACCAACATCAGCATTCATACTTCTCATGCCTCGCAATGGGCAAAGCACTAGAATAATAAGCAAGAGCGTATCTATAGGGTTTTTGGACTTGGAGACCGAGTACTACTCAAAGCCTCTAAAAAAATTCGAAATTTTTATCGATTATTTTGCATATTTTTCGAAATTTTTTTCAATTATTATAACTCATGCGGTACTAAACGATTCACATGTTGAATGATTGAACAATACCTAACTACTTGCAATTGTTGGCATGAATATCCTTAAGTCTACTAACAATTTATCGCAAAAGTATAATATGACCACGTACTCACGCAACTTGGTTCATTTCCTATCAATTCTAAGTATAAGAACTTCACAGGTTTAAGGATACGAGTTAAACAACTTGGAATTTATCCATAAAAATTTTAAATTTGGCTCAATATTGTCTCAGTATTCCGTTCCCCTTGACTTTTTCAACATATAGCACAATATATAGCTAAGTCCCCTGCCCCCCACTTAAACAAGGCATTGTCCTCAATGACAAAAATAAATGAGAGTTCAAGATGAAAGACTTAGCTCTGGAAACGGCTCCCAAGTAAAGGAACATTATCGGAGTAATCATCGGCACAGTGTGGAGAGACGGACACATCCCGTATAAACAAACAAGCTCCACGAAATCGTCAAATACCATGTCTATGGACATTATAAAATACGTGGCGGTAATTAGATATAGATATCTAAAAACAGCTTTAAGCCACTTTACTTTATACTTGCCATGGACAAGACTAAAAGGGATTTAAATCTAAAAACTCACATGACGGCTATCAAGGAAAAAACCTCGTTTATTCCGAACTTAGACTCGGAACATGGCGAGATGAAAAAAAACCGTGATAGGCGCATGCTACTTTATTAAAAAGGAAAACGAAAACGATAGGTATAGGTAGTAGTTCTAAGTTTATAGTCGCTAGCTCGACTCAGTTCAAGATGGTTTATTCATAAACGGGGTCATCGAGGTACAAAACCTCCTCCTCGGCGGCGGCGGAAGCCCGTGATAATGATTAATACGATGTCCATTGACCACAAATCTGGACTCGTCTTTGAAGTTGAATAGCTCCACCGCTCCAGAAGGAAAGACTTGTTGTACTTGAAATGGGCCATACCATCTTGATTTCAACTTACCCGGGAAGAGTCTTAAGCGCGAATTGTACAAGAGAACCGGATCACCCTCTTGAAAGGTCCTCTCCGAATCTTTTTGTCATGAAACTTCTTCGTGCGCTCCTTGAAAATCTTGGCATTCTCGTATGCCTCTAAACGAAACTCCTCCAGGCGAGTTAATTCTAACATCCTTTTCTCACCGGCCAACGTCTCATCAAAATTTAGCATCCTTGTTGCCCACATGGCCCGGTGCTCCGGTTCCCACGGTAGATGACATGCCTTTCCAAAAACAATCCTATACGGTGACATTCCAATCGAGGTTTTATATGCAGTCCTATAAGCCCATAAAGCGTCGTCTAAACGTAACGACCAATCCTTCCTAGTTGTATTAACAGTTTTTTCCAGGATACGCTTTATCTCTCGATTGGTGACTTCTACCTGGCCACTAGTCTGGGGGTGATAGGCGGTTGCTAGCTTATGTCGAACCCCATACTTAACCATCAGCCGTTCAAAAGGTTTATTACAAAAATGACTACCATTGTCGCTTATAATTGCCCTCGGCCAAACCTTGTAAAAATGTTCTTCTTCAAGAATCTAACCACAACCCTAGCATCGTTAGTAGGTGAAGCAATGGCCTCAAGCCATTTGGATACATAATCAACAGCAACTAAGATGTATCGGTTAGATAATGATGAAGTGAATGGTCCAACAAAATCTATTCCCCAAACGTCAAAAAGCTCCACTTCTAAGATGCTCTTGAGTGGCATCTCATTCCTCCTTGAAATATTACGTCATTTGACAAGCATGACATGCCTTTGCATATTGGTGTGCATCCTTAAACAATGTCGGCCAATAAAACCCGCATTGGAGGACCTTAGCCGCGGTTTTTTCTCCCCCGTAGTGTCCTCCAACTTCATAAGAATGACAATGCTTCAGGATATCATTATACTCTTCTTCTGGCACACATCTTCGAAAAACATTATCAGATCCTAGCTTAAATAAATAAGGTTCATCCCAATAATAGTGTCTAAGATCTTTAAAGAATTTTTTTTTCTTTCTGGGACAGTGAGATTCGGTGGTAAGTACTTTGCGGATAGATAATTGACAAACAAACTAAACCATGGTTGCTTCTTCTCCTTCGCAACCTCTATTCGTGAAGAAACTGCAGCACAATCATCATGTCCCCCGAAGGTGGTGATGGAGAAAAGTTGTTCATCAGGAAAAGATTCTCTTATCTCAGGTAATTCCTCACCATCCTCTAATTGTAAGCGCGATAGATGATCGGCCACCACGTTCTCGCTTCCTTTCTTATCTCGGATTTCTACGTCAAATTCTTGCAACAGTATGATCCATCTCAACAGTCTCGGCTTTGAATCTTGCTTTGCTAGGAGATACTTAAGAGCCGCATGGTCAGTCCACACAGTGACTTTAGATCCTACTAAGTAAGATCTAAACTTGTCAAAAGCAAAGATAACGGCCAGAAGTTCCTTCTCCGTTGTGGCGTAATTTCTTTGGGCAGCATTCAAAGTCCGGCTTGCATAATAAATGGGCCTAAAAATCTTATCTTTTCTTTGACCCAAAGCGGCGCCTACAGCAGCGTCACTTGCATCACACATCAGTTCAAACGGAAGATCCCAATCCGGTGCGACCAGAACGGGTGCAGTAATCAGTCTACTTTTTATTTCGTTGAAAGCTTTTATGAACTCATTAGAAAACACGAATGGCACATCCTTGGCCAATAATTCGGTAAGAGGTCTAGAGATTAAGGAAAAGTCCTTGATAAACCTACTATAAAATCCGGCGTGGCCTAAAAAACCTCGCAAAGTTTTAAGATTAGTAGGTGGAGGTAATTTCTCGATCACCTCAACTTTGGCTCTATCCACCTCTATACCGTTCTTTGATATGCGGTGGCCTAGTACTATACCTTCCGTGACCATTAAGTGACATTTCTCCCAGTTAAGCACAAGATTAGTCTCTTCGCATGTCTTCAACACTCGTGCTAGATGTGCGAGACATGAATCGAAATCGTCTCCAAATACTGAGAAATCATCCATAAATATTTCCAAGAAATCTTCCACCATATCCGCAAATAATGACATCATACATCGTTGAAATGTCGCGGGGGCGTTGCACAATCCAAATGGCATTCGATTATACGCAAATGTCCCATATGGGCATGTAAATGTTGTTTTCTCACGATCTTCGGGTGAGATGTGGATTTGATAGTATCCCGAATACCCGTCAAGAAAACAATAGAAAGCATGCCCGCTCAGTCTCTCGAGCATTTGATCGATGAAGGGAAGGGGAAAATGGTCCTTACGAGTCGCGTCATTTAGTTTCCTAAAGTCTATGCATACTCGATGACCGGTGATTAGCCTTACAGGAATTAACTCATTCATCTCATTGGCTTGCACCGTCAATCCTCCCTTTTTGGGAAATACATGGATAGGGCTTACCCATTCGCTATCAGCAATTGGAAATATAATTCCCATTTCTAGCATTTTTATAACCTCATCCCTAACCACGTCCTTTAATTGTGGGGTTAAACGCATTTGAGGTTGTGCAACCGCTTTCTTTTCAGGGTCCACGGAGATCTTGTGCATACATACGCTAGGACTAATGCCCTTAACGTCAGCTATGGTCCATCCAAATGCTCCGCGGTACTCTCTCAGAACTCTCATTAGTTTCTCCTCTTGTAAGTCCGTCAAGGATGAAGATATAATTAGCGGCAAAGTCTCATCTTGAAGAAATACATACTTCAAATTCGCAGGAAGAGGTTTTAAAGTCAAATTTGTGGGAGGTTCTTCCGAAGAGGTCTTCAACTTTTGACCAGTGAGTTTAAGTTCGAAGTACTTATTCCACGTTGGTCTATGATAGAATCTTTCAATCTCCGCAGCACTTACTTCCTCTACAGGTCTTGGGGTCCCTCTACTACATCCTGGCCATATCATCTTCTCCTCCTCACTACTCATGTACTTGACTTCATCTTCTTCTTCTAAGACTGCATCCAAAAAATCCTTGATACTTTCATGTTGTTGAAATTCTTGAACGATCCTATCAATGGAGTCCAACATGAAACATGCATCCTCTCCATCATCAGGTTGCTTCATAGTGTCGAAGACATTGAATGCAACTCTCTCTTCGTTCACTCTTAACACCAACTCACCTTTGTAAACATCAATTAGCGTTCTACTAGTAGCCATGAAAGGTCTCCCTAATATCAATGGTACTTCGTAGTTAGCTTCCATATCTAATACCACAAAGTCGACAGGGAATACAAACTTTTCAACTCTTACTAGCACATCCTCAACCACTCCACACGGTTCCTTGACAGAACGGTCAGCTAATTGCAATGTGATTGAGGTCTTCTTAAGATCTTTCATGCCTAGCTTCCGAAAAATAGATAGTGGCATCAGGTTCACGCTAGCTCCTAGATCACACAAAGCCTTGTTCAGACATATGTTACCTATGGTGCAGGGAATGAGAAAGCTTCCCGGATCTTTGCATTTTGGGGGTAACTTATGTTGAAGGATGGCTGAACACTCCTCATTAAGGCATATGGTCTCTAAATCTAGAAGTTTCCTTTTAGTTGAGACGGCATCTTTTAAAAACTTGGTGTACTCAGGCATTTCAGCTAGTGCTTCAACTAGGGGTATATTGATTTGTAACTTACTAAACATATCCACGAACTTCTTATACCTCTTATTATCAAACTTAGGCTTCGGTTTTGGTGGAGGATAAGGTAGAGTTGAAGGATCGACATCAGTGAAAATTGGATACTTGTTATTGTAAAGTTCAACTCTAGGGCCAGCAGGTTCTTTATACGTTCTTTGCTCAGGCAAAGTCTCGGGAGTATTAGTCTCATTGCTTGGCTCACCATCCTTATTCTCTGTGATTTTCTCTTTCTCTTGCAGGGATGGTGGAGTTACTTCTTTTCCACTTCTTGTCATGATCGCATTCAAATCCTTAGGGTTCTTTTCAGTGTTGCTTGGCAACCCTCCGGAGGTCTAGTTGAGACTTGCTCGGCTAGTTGTCCTACAGGTGCGTGAGGTTTTGGACTAGAGCTTCTTGATTGGTCACCTTAGCATCGGTCTTCTGACAATATTGGCTAAAGTTAGTGGCTAAATCAGCCATAGATTTTGAAAGTTGTCCCATATTGTCAGTGACGACATTACTCAGTTTTTCTATCGCAGCTTCCCAACCAAAAGTTTTAGTCTGCTGTGGTACATAAGTGGTAGGCGGTTTAGGCCTTTCTCCTGCATTAATGTCACTATATCGGAATCCAGGATGGTTATGATTAGGCCTGTACCCTCCCCCGATATAATTGGCTTCTTCGGTACCAAAGATTCTCACTTTGAGGTGCTACCTCGATTCCGGCCCTTTCTCCACTCTTGTCATCCTCTCTTGCATCACATCTACCTTATTGTTGATAACAGAAAGTTGTTCTAAGATTTTGGTAGATGCACTATCATCAAATATGTCAGCGGCCATCTTCACATTAGCTATGTCATTGCCTCCCCATTGGCTATTCATCGCTATTTGCTCCATCTTCCCTTGTGCCTCCTCAGGAGATAAAAGAACAAACACTCCATTGCTGGAGGCGTCTACTCTAATTTTCTCAGTCTCTCTCAACCCATGGTAACAAGTTTGCATTAAAAGCCAAAGAGAGATGTCATGATGAGGACACTTCCTCATAGCTTCCTTGAAACGCTCCCAAGCTTGATCAAAACTCTCCCCAGGTTGTTGCTTAAATCCTAGGATGTCTTGGCGTAACTTAAAAGTTTTTCCTAAGGGAAAATACTTATTCATAAATTTTTGCAACAATTGTTCCCAAGTAGTGATAGATCCAGCCTCTAAAGAGAGAAGCCATTGCTTAGCTTTATCTTTCAAAGTGAAAGGGAAAAGCTTAAGACGAATGTTCCCCTTCGGGATTAATTCTGGTTTCACTGCGCTGACGATTTCCAAGAAATTTGTCACGTGAACACCAGGATCCTCGTTCTGAATTCCATGAAAAGTGGAATAGTTGGTCACCATTTGAATTACATTAGGCCTAGGGTGATAGACTTCCGCAGCATCTTGCGGTGCTACGATAGCGGGAATGAACTCTGTTCAATAGTGGGCGTTGCATAACTTTGCAAAGTACGCCTCGCTCCTTGAACTAGGGCTTGGTTCTCATTATTAGCATTTGCATTCACATTATTGGCATTATTAATAACGGGATTAGGTACCTGGTTTGGATTGATTTGGATTGCCTTCCATTTCTACTTCGATTCGAATGTTCGGAATGATCGGTTGTATGTCCTTCTTCCACTCCCCGCTCGCTTTCCTCAAGATTTGGATCCTCTTCTCCTTGCTTAGCCGCTTCCCTAGCTAACTTCCTATTCCTTCTTGCAAATTTTTCTATCTCGGGATTATATGGCTCAAGCGGTTCCTTTGATTTCCGAGTAGCGTACTATAAAATAATAAACAACAATAAAACAATTAATCACTAGTAAAGGCTAGGCCTTTAACTAACTAAATAAAACAGACTCGAAATAAGTTTGAGAAAAGAAAACGTAAATAAAACAGAAGCAAAATGTTTTAAAACTAAGACAGAATCAGAAACAGAAAAGAAAATAAATTCTCGGTCGACCGAGAGCTGTGGTTCTGTTGACCGAACGCTTTTTTTTTTTTTATGACACTGTTTAATATACAGACTCTTATTCACAGAATATTCACGAATCCAGTTCTAACAAAATAAGCTATATCTTAATTTAATGACTCGAGTCCCCGGCAACGGCGCCAAAAACTTGATGGAGGTCAAGTTAAATTATTAACTCGATGCCTACTAACACACTAGCAAGAGAACTAGGTTCAATTGTAGTATAGCCAGATAGAGTCGAGGTCGATCCCACAGAGACTCGGCACAAACAAAACACAACTTTATCCTATTATAACCAAATTAAAAAGGCGGTCTACGACCAACTAAATGCAGTAAATAAAATAGTGACAACCACAAGACACAAAAGACCACAAAGACAAACTAAAGACTACTAAAACACGGATAATACGGTTGATATTATCTAAACAAATAGTATTGATTACGCTAGTAGATTATAACTCCCCCATGTGAATTAGGATGCTAACGAGATAAAACAAACGTTACAGATTAATTATTATGACTACGGGAGTCATCCCCTAAGATAGATTTAGCTCCAGTTAGGCCCTCTAAATCATCGTGCCTCCATTACGTGACTTCGATTTTTAAAGCCTCCATCTCATATAACTTCTGACACAATTACGAGACTAGGGATGCCGGTATAAACCGTAACCTCATCTAAGCAACAATCCTAGGGTAAGGCGTACTTCTTAGATGCCGATTCAATCTATATCCTAAGTAACAATCACTTTTTGGGTTTCATGTTAAATTATGATGACGAATAACTAAGTTGATCAGGTTTAATTACTCGTTTTAATTCCAAATCGTAGAATCGACGTAGTCGAAGCCGATCATAATATTGCCCTACACATTACCACGCTCGGTCGACCGAACGACAGCACTCGGGCGACTGAGTGACATGTCTAGGTCGACCGAACACAGTTCTGTGTCGGAACAAATCATGATTACTTCTTAACGTTTCTAACCTAAACACATGGGTTCGTAAATAAATCTACATCACGCAATCAATACAAATAAAAACTACTCCATAATAAAATACATCAGATCTACAAATAAAGATTGCATAATTGAATAGTCATACCCTCGAAGACGAGAGTGACTCCCACTCTTTAATGCGCTCCCTACTCGGAGAATCCCATGAATCCACAATGAACGAACATAAAGAAAGTAAAACTAAAACTTAAAAGCTAAAATTGTATGAATTGTTTTGTGTTGTAGTGGTGTGTTGTTCTCAACATCGTGGCTGCTGTTTATATAGGAGTTGTAGCCGACATAGGATGGATCTAGAAGATATGCACGCGTTTTCGGTCCGGATAGCTTCGGGTGACCGAACCTCCCGCCTCGGTCGACCTAATGAAGTGGCTCGGTCGACCGAGCCTCCTTTTGCACATGTTAAACGCGTTTCTTGTCTAACTTGTTCCCCACTGCATGCTTTTGAATTCATCTGATTAATCTTTTCTTCAATGCTCCGATTTTCTTCTCTTTTATCTTGAGATCTCCCGATTGTATGATAATTATCTTCCCGGTTTATCATGATCTGCAAAATCGCATTTATCACACAATTAATTGCTCTTTTATAATAAAAACACTAAATACCAATTATCATATTAATAATCACTTATCATTAAATAATAAATATAAACACGTGATTAAATATGAAATATATATAATTAACTCCGATTTAAGGTTATAATTGATGACATAAATGGGTATATTTTAACTGTCATCAGCTGAAGCATCGTTTATCTTAATATGGAAACTATTTGTCTTAATAGTTTACGATGAGTTACATATACCTTTCAGCAATACCTAGTGGTTTTGACTTTATCAGACAAAAATCCGAGTTCAGAATTGTATACAAATGTCATATTCACTTTCTTTAAGGCAACTATATTATCAATTTGAAAGTGAATCCATTCGTTCCAACGAATCCGAAAATAGAAATTCAATTTCTGCGATATTCAAGGATGAAAATCCGAAATTTGTTTCCTTATATCACTCCCACTATCTTAGCTGAAATAACTGCCCGTTGTCTACTCTTTGATCATGAATGCCCTGCTACCTTGTTCATACAAAAGAACTTAGCTTCCGGGTCAAATTACCCGGTTAAGAGAGTCTCTAAGGATTCATAGGTTAGTGATCCGAAATCACATTCCTTATCCTATACTTTCTTTTATTAATATTTCGGTTTAGCCTTTAACTTATTTAGTTTAGATGACTTACACTTGTAGACTTTTACCTTCCCATTCTTGGCTTTCTTTATAAGAAACGGCCTTGAACTAGTAGTTCATTTGAGTAGGCACTACTCGTGAACTGTGGGATGTCTAGTGAGATTGATACCTAATCATTCTCATCATCTCTGAGCTAATTTCGTTTGTCTCTCATTCAACACGAGTGACAACAATGATATACTTATCAATGTCACTTAAGTATGAAGGCTTAAGAGAGGAATCCTCTACCGAAATTTAATTGCATTCGATTAATGAGTTCAACGTTCTTGTTACTTTTCCACTTTTACGAAGTCATCATCAGTCGATTTTAATCACTTAAGCAGTCTAGTTACCTTGAGATGATATGTAGTTGTAAAATAAATTATGACAGAAATATAAATCAAATCATACACCATAACATATAATGATTTTAGGAATTATAAACGTGATGTCATGCATGCAGTTTATCCTACCATTCCAAGGACTTAATCTCACACCTACAGTGCCGCCTCAGGGTAGGTCAAAGAGGTGACGATTAAATTGAGACAATCTCTCTCAACAACTAAACCATTAAGAATCATACATCTCCATTTAATTGTTGATTACCTTCATTTTTCAGGCAAGATATTTCCTAAAATATCCTTTAGAGTGTTACCTACTGTTTCAGATCTCAAAGTACGCCCCGAGTATGCCGCCTCAGGGTCGGTCAGTGACTCGACCAGTACCCAAAATCCTATCCTTTCGGAGACCAAGCCTTGAATTTTGATAGCGGTGAAATCCACCCTCAGGGGGCCGAAATCAAAGCGGCACGAGGCGTCACCATTCTCTCACGTGCTTGTGTCAACGGTAGAGGCCGTAGGGTCGGTTGTCACCTTCCCCGCTCCCACTCATTATTTTGGAAAATAGGTAGTCTTATTAGGATTTTCAAAATTTCTTTACAATCCGGAAAAACAATAAATCATGAATTTAAATTTTAATCCTCCCACTAGTTCATCGGTTCCAAATACCGTCTAACTAGGGTCACTTATTCACGACTTTCCACTTTCTTGGATTTATAAATTCTAGACACTACACAATTTAAAATTCACCAAGAATTTTATAATCCTAATACATTAGGACTCATGAATTTCTCAATAATTTGAAAACAATAAATCACGAAATTTAAAGCTCTCACTAGTTTATCAGTTCCAAATACCGTCTAACTAATGACACTATATTCACGATTTTCCAATTTATCGATTATTTAGAAAATCTCTTGTGTCGACACTACACAATTAAAATTCACCAAAGAATTTTATAGTCCTAATAAATTCATGATAAAATTTTTGGATCTCGGAATTTTTCTAATAATCTGAAAACAATAAAACATGAAAAGTAATCACCAACTTATCGGTTCCAAATACCGTATAGTTAGTGTCCATCTTTTCACGATTTTCCAAATCTTCGGTTTTTAAAGTCTTATTTATGTAGACACTACATAATCGAAATTCTCAAAGAATTTTAGATCCCAAAAATAAATTTACCAAGTAAATTTTATTTTATCATTTTATCCTATGAATTTTATATCCAAATAAAATTCCGTCTCCTTTAATTAATTTAATTTATTTTAATCTAAATTAATTATCGTGTTCATACATGTCTAATTAATGCCAAAATTAATTTTCTACATGTATGCATATGCTAGGAGTAGAATTTATGAATATGATGTATGTCATGATTATATCACATAAATAATCACATAAGAATATAAGTGCGAAAAATAAACCACTGAGATGGACCGTTAGTGCCCCCGTATCTATTCAATACATTTAAAATTAAATAAATAAATAAACCTTATGTTTGAAGGATTTACTAATCTCTACTAGATCCTGCCGCCTCTCTGTATATTATTAAACAGATCCGTTTCTTGAACAAAAAAAACTCCAGCCGAGTTGGTCGATGCGTCATCTTCCCACCTGCAGGTCACGGGTTTGAATTCCTGCTGCTGCATAATTTTTATTACCTTCGGAAAAAAACAAATTTTCAGGAGAAATTTGAATAAAACCGCTTCTAAGGGGATTAGAACTCTTGACACCGTGATCTGAGGCTAATGTCTCAACCATTGCGCCGCCATCAACTTCGATCTTTAACAACATCGGTTTTAGATAAATACCAACAGAGCCACCGATTTGAATATAATTCTAATTACTAGAAAATTAAATTACAACAAATAAATTACATAATTTCCTATACACGGAAAAATTTGGGTTTACAATAGATCTAACGGTAAACAAGTACCAACCCCAATCCATCTCGTCAACCAAGAACATTCAACCACGCATATATATTATAAACATATAAAAGATGCAATTTCTATTCAATTCCACTCCTTATTAATTAATTATGCGATCAAGATCGCAAAATCGCTTTAACCTGGCTCTGCTACTATATGCTGGATATACAGAAACCCAAATTCGGATCCGATCCATAATTGGATCGTCAGATCTGATTCACAGCACCGATCGAGACGCTCGATCATGCACAACGGAAGCTACGAATTAAAATTCATTTTTTGATTTTACCAGGATATGATTCACATAATAATTAATAATATACAAGAAGGTTTAAGATTTACCCAACCGGAGAGAAGCCGTGATCTTCCGAGTTGTATCTCCAAACGATGACTGGTGGACGTCGATTCCGCATTCGAACCTCCTCGAATATACCCAAGAAAAACCCTAGTTTTTCTTCTTCCAATGGCTAAAACAAGAAAACAAAATTTCTCTCTTTTATTCAAAAGGTGCATCCTCTTTTTTATAAAATTGGCGTTGGTTTTTTTGTTCCAATTTTGTGTTGGAAGAAACTCTCTTTTAATAGGAAAATAACTAATAATTTGTGAGTTTATCTTTTACACACAAATTTATCTTTTCCTTTTAGGAAAATAAAACCTTTATCCAATAGGAAAACAAATTTCCTATTTATCCAATAAGAAAACTAATTTCTTATTTATAATTATTTAACACATAAATAATTACATTATCCACATCTTAATTAATTAGGAGAAAATTTCTTTTCCCAAAACCAAATAAATTCGCGCCATTTTTAACGTCAATTGGGATAATAGAAAATGTCTTTTCTATTTTATATATTATTTACCGAATAAATAATATTTCGCATATTCATTAAATAGACCAACTATTTAATTCATTCTCGAGGTTCCAAAAATACGAATTCACTCATGTGTTAGGAGCCAACCCGGGGGCCGTGGACCTATAACTAGTAGCTACAATAAATTGAATAAAATATTCATCAAACAGAATATTTCTACTCAACTTATTAATTTCGGAATTACGCCACCATAAATCCGAAATTGAACTCTATCGATTATAGATATTCTCAGAAAGTCGAGTCAATAAGTGTCCATTGATATAATCATTACATATAGACTAACCCTCCATAGACATCCGTAATGAAGCGGGAATGTTTCTGTAAACATTTTTCATTACATTTTATCCTTATTTACCATTAACCCACTATTGATCAATTAGTTCATAACCAGTATGAACTTGGCCGATCGATTAGTTTCTAGGATCAACAAATAAGGGGATTGTCTTTCTACTTCCCGCAGGATCAACAAATAAGGGGATTCCATATCTGTGAGACACACACTCCTCACTCATTCCAGAATAGTGCCAACGTGAAAGTGATGCGGACCGTGCCTCTTAGCGAGATGCTTAACGAACAGATCAAACCCTATCTTGAAACAAGCAGGGGTCTGCAATCACTTCAAGATTAAGGTTAATCCGTTTATGATCATCTTGTGATTTAATAAGATTACTCAATCACGGAATTGTATGAGAAATGCAGATTAAATCGGTCCAGTCCTATATGACTCTCATCATATATAAATGCCCCACTTAGATAACCAATATCGACAGTCCGGATAAGACAGTCATACCATAAAGTGTTCTGGGCGCATTAATGGTGGTTTAATCAATAGACCTCACACTTTGATTAAGTTTACCACGGACTAACAGTTCAAGTGTATCACCATAAACTTAACCCTCATGTGTGACACACACTATGTTATATGGCTACATATGATACAACTTGGGGTTTTCAGCAGTGTATTAAATATAAGCACAAAGCAAATAATAATATGAGAATAAATCTGTCATTTATTAATTATAAAAACAATTACATAAATTGTGGCGCTACTTCCAACAATCTCCCACTTGCCCGTATAGACAAGCAACAATTGTCTTTTTCGGGCACTACAGCCAACACTATGAACATCTGGCATTACTTTTATGATGGTTCCTTTCGCAGTAGCAAAGGAAACATTCCATAAACATCATCTTTCACCTTATCTTTAGGACTAACGTCCTAACGTAGATAGATATTGAGAATACTAGCTAGCAGTATCTCCTATTGCGATCTATGCTAAACTCTTTTAACATCACATCTATAAAGGTAAACTATAATCTAACAGAAGTTAAATCTATCCTATAGATTCTTATATTCAAAAATATTAACTGCTAATCCATGTGCTTTCATAAAGACCTTGAACTACCAAACATTAATTGACTGTGACATGGGGTGATAATTCCCGAGAGAGATATCCAATACCTTACTGAAAAATCGTAACACACTCCTACTATCCATCTTGCACATTGGGCATATCCATTCTTTTGACTAAATCAAACTACTTTGATTATCAAACAAAGAAATCGTCTAGAGAAACTCGTTTGAGTCCATAAATGAGCTTATGGGCTCACATGTCATGTTATCGTCTATGAAAATCAGGCTCTTTGCCCAACGTCTTCAACACTATCATATAGCCATGACACGAAGTTATAACAAGCATAGTCTGAATAGAAGTGGGCTCAATTGGCGGCATAAAGATAATTGCAAGTTTACACCCGTACCTTTCACCATCACTATAGCCTTATGGTAATCATATTACTATTCACTTCAGCTTTTCAGGGACATTCTCTCTAGGTAAGACAGACTAGGTTCACAACCTGGTTGTCACTGATGGAATCTAATTTAGATATTATGGCTCCTGGCCATAACTCTCAATCTTGCCTCTCAAACATTCCTTCATAAGTCGTGAGATATTCATTCTTCAAGATGATCATACCAGCAGCCTTTTCAGGCTTGAGGTTATTCACACACTTACAGCAATTTTGTGTTCATTGAGCAGTGTTCTACACCACATCACTATATGGCATCTGCTCACGTTCCTATGGTTGAATCTCTCCTTGTGGCTCTCAAAACTCTTTTGAGATTGCAACTTACTCCCACTGTTCCTTTTGGAAGAAACACTTCCTTTAGAAGACAGCATGTTTGGAGACAAACACCTTTTGCTCCACGGACAAGTAGATAGTATCTAGCGTATTTGCTAAGATATTCCACAAAGTTGCACATGTCATACTAGGCTCCAAGCCTTTCAGACATTGCCTGCTTGCTAGAAGCTTGACAACCCTAAATCATCGGTTAAGATGGATTTGATATCATCAATTCCATATATGATATGGAATTTATTCAACCTTTATTCTTTGGAACTCGGTTAAGTATATGTATCGTATAAGGGCACTATCCCGAAACTCGTAAGGGATACTTCGCATGGCTTACATCACACCTTTATCATATAAAGTGTTGTTTCCATTTTAGGAACACAATCTAATTGCGTATCCTAAAGATGGTATCCTTCAAGGGAGAATCTGATTCTATTTCAGATGACTTCTGAAACACCTTTCAGGTATTAATTGCTTCAATCCAATTGAAGATTAATTCCTAAGTAGCTCATCAATCTCATATTCGTACTAGCTCGACCTTTTCGGGCTTTCCGAATTGTTGTACTTCACCAAGTACATTCAACTATTTCTAAAAATTGTCATAGAGATTAATAAACAATTATTTATGGCATTAATTGTCGTAAGCCAACAAACATCGGTATGTTTAGGCTTTAGACAACTTTCTAGATTTGATAACCTTTTTCATAAAAGAGTATTTTAGTCATCTTTAGATAAGATACGTATTACCCACATGATTCATATCCACAAGGTTCAGACGTCATCAGAATGACATCTGATCACACCATTCCCCTCCATAGAGACTATGTCTAGGACGACCACCATTTATTAAGGATAACAGCCATACAAAAAACTTGTTGAGATTTCATCACCTATATCAACTATATAGTGACTCCAATCTAGTATGTTAGATTCAGTGACCTTTCAACTTTATCGGAATAACATTTATTCTTTACAATTGAATATGTCTACTAAATCCTAACAAGTAACTGAGAATCATGTTCTTCATAAGCACTAGAACATAATAACGTTGATTTAGTTTGCTTATCAGTCTACTAGATTCAGAACACAAAACTGAAAATGTCACAACGTTTGCTTCACTTTTCCGTATCTTAGTGTATTCCGTATTTAATCTTTCTAATTTAATCATACTCGTAAGATATCATATATCTAAGAGTTGACTTGAACTTAGATAGATTTATCTCAACTCACTTGCCTAGAATAAAAACTTCAATAAGTTCTCTATTAAAGTACATGCCCTAACTTTCCTTTTTAATCCTTTAAGCACTTGTAAATATTTCTTAGTGCAGTCTTCATAAGATTTATGAAAGATCACAAGAGCTATGTCTTTAATTTCCTTTCATAAAGAAAACCTAAAGTTTATTAAATAGTTTATTTAACCTTTTGAATCGTATTCAAAACATTGACTATTTAATTAACTTTTAAGCAATGATAGAATTAAATCGATACTTAAATCATACAATTCTGAAAATAACCTTTCCAAAATTTGATGTGGTCATTCTTATCCAACGTTTGAATTAATTGTCATCGTATGACAGAATGATCATCTTGGATCGTATCCAATATATGAGTAATTCGTTGAAACTTATTTCAAATGATGTAATCATATCATGAGCGTCCGCTTTTATTAATAATTAAAGCCTTGGAGTACTCCATCAAATATGTAGTCTCCTTGTCTCCAACTACTATAACGGGATTGCTCGTGTCATTGCTTATTTTAAAAGGATAAAAATTACTTAACCTTACTTGAGAACTTTTCTCAAAAGGTAACAGTCATAATTTGGTTTTACTAATCGAGAATTAAAAACATAAATATAAAAGTTTGCTAAAAACTACAAAATAAATTAAAGATAAAAGAGCTGTTTATACACGCAAAATAAAAAATGGTCTTTTGATTTATGATTTTGCTCCCACTAGTCAACTACTCCCAATTGACTTTCAAGAATCTTTCAAAATTCTTTAGTGGCCAAGATCCCATCTGTTTACCCCGATTCCCAACGATGGCCGATCAACCGGAATAATTCGAAAGGTAGGTAACACTTTACCAATCACATCTCTGTGTGACTCTTGGTGGTTGACTAGTCAACTCTTTCACAATTCACATCTTATGTGATAGTCAACCCCATGTCTCTAAATCAGATAGTCCTGACGAAGGCCAATCACCGCAAGATTCTTAGTCGATTCGTAACCCAAATATTCATGAGATCTCATAACGATCATATTGTTAGATGTAATATCGTCGGATCAATCAAAGACTGACCCGATTACGCAGCGGAATGTATCAGATCTATATCTAAACGAAAACAAATAACATAAATTAAAGATATCTAACCTACGAGGGGGTTAGATTGCTTACCAGTTTATGGTGAATAAACTTCAAGAACAATCTTCAATCCTAGATCCAAGCTAGATGAGAAGCCACAGTCTTCCAACGTGTGTCTCCAAGCACCACCAGGTGGATGGTGTTTCAAGCCGCCGGACCTCCTCGATTTGCTACCTAGAAAACCAGAAGTTTTCTAAACTCGAACCCAAAGTACAATGGCCGAAAATTCTAAGCCAAGTACTTACACAAAATGACGTGTTTTTCATATCTCAAAAGGCTTGGGAGAACTCTCTTAATATAGGAGAGTAATCCTTGTCCTCCAAGGATTTAATAATAATGAGATAATTATTAGATTAATCCTTATTCTAAATAAAAGATAAATTAAATAATTATCCCAAACAAATTAGGATAAATCATATTATCATCTAATATTCCATGAATTATCAATTTTTTTATTTTAAAACTCAGATATATATCATTAAAAGAAAAAGTGAAGTTTTACAATGTCATCTCCTGACACCACCGAAAAAAATGCGTCATCAACACATGTTCGTCACCTCCTCAAAACCTTAGTCCGTCAAAACCAAGGTGGGAAAATCCGGATACTAAGGAAAGAGTATGACCCCCCATGTGTTGGAATAAAATTCTCTAGAACTGTAAAACAGAAAAACAAATAACCACACAGCCTAGAGGAGAACCTAATGTTGCTCCAGACTACCAAATCCCTATTACAAAACCAGAAAGAAGTATCCACTGTAACAATGGGATCTGTGGAGGGAGGAAAAAGCAAAGCCCAAGCTATCATCCAGATCAGTCTGATCCTGCACTTGATCTGCAAGAGAAACAAATATATAGCACATCACCACAGAAATATGTAGAAAAGTCCAGAGAGAGTAGTTTAGAGGATACAACATGTTTGCACCCTTCATGGCGATGAAGGGTGCTTCCAGGGGTGTACAGCAGTGTATGAAATTCCCAGCATATGTAACAAAGAGCCAGCTCCTAATCCTGAAAATAACAAAGAGGAAGTTGTATAGGAGCCAAACTGTAGCTAAGGAGAACCAGCATGCTGAAACATCAGTTAAAGATAGATGCCACCTGTTTGCACCCTTCAATATGATGAAGGGTGCTTCCCAATTGGATATGCAGTAATTTATCATTCCTTGCATCTGATAATGGGGAGTTGGAGAAGATCTCTTTGAATGAGGAAGCCCAGCTCACCATGAGTTTGAGCTCTATCTCTACTATAGGAAAGCTGAGTAGTACTAGCATGCTTGGCAAAATAATCTGCTGGCCCATTTGCCTCTCTAAAAATGTGCATAATTGTAAAATGATGATCTGTAATGAGCTGCTGAATTTGAAGGATGTCAAAACTATATTTCCAAGAAGCCTTTCTTTTACCAAGGATCATATCAACCAAAATCTGGGAATCAGATTCCAAGTGAACTGGCTGAAGGTTTAATTCAATGCAATGAAGGAGCCCTTCTAACAAAGCCTGGATTTCAGCCTGCATATTAGTCATAATTCCATAGGCTTTAGAAGCTACAATGATCACATTGCCCTGGGAGCCTCTTATAATATAGCCACCACCAGCTGCCCCAGGATTCCATAGAAGAGCCATCTGTGTTCAATTTATAACCATTTTCAACAGGAAAGTGCCAACAGACTTTAAGGTAAGTGGGCTGGGGTCTAGGTCTAAATTGAGCTATGATACCCAGTTGTACAAGGATGTCATCATCAGTATTCTTCTTATATAAGTGCAAGGTATCACAAAGGAGGTGAAGATTCTGCTTGATTGCTGCAATAATGACAGAGACAGCAATCTCCTTATCTTCAAAGAAAGCTCTATTCCTGACCTTCCAGATTTCCCAAAAAATAAAGGTAGGGAGTGTAGGGAGAATTACCTTGATAGCACCTTTGGTGTGAGGGTGATGCCAATTTTGCATAGCTTCTTTCAGGCTGTGCACATTATAGCCCCATTGAAAATGATGCTGAAAATGCTGCCATATTTGCTGTGCTTGATCACAGTCCCAAAAGACATGCTCTAGAGTTTCATCAGAATGGCAAAACATACATTGGAAATGTCCGTGCACTCCAAACTTATTAAGTTGCTCAGCAAAAGGAAGTAAACCTTGGATAAGCCTCCACATAAAAATTGAGCATTTTAGTGGCAAAGGAGGTTTCCATATTTCTTTGAGATCATAGAGAGTAGGTTTTTTCTTTCTTAATAAATCATAAGCTGACCTCACAGTAAATTGACCAGTGGCTTCTGGCTCCCAAATCCATCTGTTAAAAGGTTGCCCTTGATACCTCATATGTTAATCCACAGTTTCCTGAACATTCACTAAAAGCTTCCAACTGTAGAGCCCGTATATAGGAAAAGACCCTTCCATTACTGTTTTTGCCCATAAACCTTGTCCAGTCCTAATCTTCCACCAAAGCTTACAAGCAAAAGCCTGCTGCAGACTTTTAAGATTTCTGACACCAAGTCCACCTTCCAGAACAGGGTAGCAAATGTCTGTCCATTTTCTCCAAATATGCCTTTTGGTAATAGCGGTATCAAACCAAAGAAAATGTGCAAGCAAGTGTTCTATCCTTTTAAAAACCGCAATAGGAAGTTTTAAGGCAGCCAAAATATGTATGGGAATAGCTGAGAGCACATGCTTGATTAAAATGAGCCTACCACCTATAGAAAGAAGTTTGGCATACCAGCCTTGCAATTTGTGCTCAATTTTTTGGATGAGAGGCTGAAAATAGACAGATTTTGGTCTCCCCACATAAATAGGACAGCCTAAATAAACAAAAGGAATAGACCCTTGATTCATACCAGTGATTTTTGTAATCATTTGAATAGTTTGGGATGGGGCATGCTTACTTATAAAGAAAGAACTCTTTTGGGCATTGATTTTTTAGCCAGAGGCAAGCTCATATTGGGTAAGGAAGAGGAAAAGATTCTGAATGGATTTTTTGGTGGCTCGGCAAACACAATAAGGTCATCAATCTAAATTATACATACCCCTAGTGGGTAACCATAAAAAGATAAGAATCCCCCGTTTGGCACGAGATTTGGAAAAAACCGATAGCAATCTAAATTATTATGGAAAATGTGTTTCGAAAAGGCCACCCCTATCAAAAGCTTTAGCAACATCAAATTTAAAAAGGATATTATGTCCTCGGCTTTCCTAGACAAGAATAAAAAAGAACATTGTCGAGAGATGTCTTTGCCTTTAATGAAGGCGGTTGCTCATCAGAGATCAAGATATTAAGGTATTGCTGAAGTCTAGTACAAAGAACCTTAGTGAAAACCTTATTAATAAAAGTGCTCAAAGCTATTGGCCTATAGTCAGTGAAAGAACCAGGTAACTCCTTTTTAGGAATGAGAGTGATAATAGTCGAACCAATACTTTGAGGGATATAGCCACCTGCCATAAAGTCCGCAGCAGCAGCATAAACATCCTGAGCAATAATGTCCCAGCAAGCCCAGTAGAAAGTTTGATTGAGGTCAAGTTAAATTATTAACTCGATTCCTAAATAACCACTAGCAAGTGGACTAAGTTCAATCGCAGTATAGCTAGATAGAGTCGAAGTCGATCCCACAGAGAATCAATTTATGGATCCTAACTTAAATAGTCAACCTATTTATTTCGTTGGACAAAGACGGTCTACGACCAACATAGAATACGAGAAAAGAAAGACACACTCAAACATATAAACAAATAACATGTAACAAATAACGTAATCAACTGCCCAATTATAACCGTAATCATCTGGATCTAGATAATTTATATAACAACAAGACTCATCAACTATTAATCCGTTCATATCTATTTTAGATTGGCTACGGGAGTCATCCCCTAAAACTTGATGTAGCACCGGTAGGTCACTAGATCACTGTGGTATTGTTACGTGACTTCGCCTTTTAGTGCCTCCATCTCATATAACTCACACGCTTACGACTCTAAGGATGCCGATATTAACCGTACACCTCGTCCATGCAACATTCCTATGGTTAGGCGTACTTCCCGAACGATCACTCAAACTCTCGTCCAACTAACAATTACCAAGTTATAGTCTCATGCTAGTTTACGATCTACGTATAACAAGGTGCGCACAATTCCCTAATATAAACCTACCTAGATAACGATGAACGTCCGAAGATCAATTCTTGAGCCTACCTAAGAGTTTTATATCGGTATTTCCTTTTTACACGTTTTAATTAAATTAAGCGAGTGACGTAGCCATAGCCATACCTACTGAGATAATAGATTCAATTAAGCTAACCTAATCATAAAGACGTGACTGATTAATGGATGAAACAGGCTTGACAGCTCTCGGTCGACCGAATAGGGACACTCGGTCGACCGAGTGACACCTCTCGGTCACCCGAGTACTTAACTCCCCTGATTACATCCCCGAATATATTTCTCAGCGTTTCACATACGAATCGGATTATATAGTGAATCATCAGGACATCATATAAATTAATCTAAACACACGTAAATTAACCACGCATTCATCCATAGATAATAGGTAGAGGACGTAGGGTATGAGATCCTCATAGACAAGGTATCACCACGCCTCTAACGTCATATCCTAGATCTACATCATCTAGATATGAATAACTACTCAAACAATCAAAGCATAATTGGGAAATTGATTACTAAAAGAAAACAAGATGAAGAACTAGGGCTTACATATTTGCACCCTCGCTCCTCCACAATCCTTATTTGCTTATTTGTATATATGAATTGATATTGGTGAATGCATAATAAAAAATACAAAGGACTTGTGTTTATATAGAGCCTCGGCCGACATAGAAAACCGACTTAAATGCCGACACTACGAACCCTAACCGCCTCAAACAATGTGCCGGACTTCGCCGGGCTACGGGCCCACTCGGTCGACCGAATGCATAGGCTTGGTCGACCGAGCCTTATGTGCTTGTGGGCTTTCTTCTTTTTCCGTCTTGGGCTTTCTGCACTTGTCTGCGATCCATTAAAGCTTCTCCGAAATCCATCCTTGTGCTCCCAAATGAGTTACTACAAATATAGCATGAAATACAGTCTGTAACATCAAATAATATAATAAAACCTCCTAATACATAATAACGAATCATAACTCTCGACATATGCAAATTAAGCGTATTACGACTTATTATTGCTCTATTATAGTTCCTCTAAACTAGAATCGGGGATAAAGATCATAGAATAACGGGCACAAAATGACCGTTATCAACTACCCCCCACTTAGCCTTTGATCATCCCGATTGTTTAGGGCCAAATTATAGTGATTTTCATATATATTTTATGAATCAATTTCCCCCATATATGGATTATTTTCATAGATATCGGGCCTTATAGTCAAATATTGAGTAAATAAGGTTTTTAATGATTAAATATGAAAACGTATCGATTTTTATGTTTATTTGATGTTTTTATATTATTTTGGAAATTATTACGTTTTGGTATGTTTTTGATATTTGTAGATACCCAATTAATGATGGAAAAGATGATCCTAAAAGGCTAAATTCGAGATGGAAGAGGATCAATTAAAGATATGGAAGAATAAAAGAGATAAGGAAAGAAATAAATCAAGATAAAGATGGAAAAATCAAGAAATTCGATTTCAAGTCAATATGGACGAGCGTCCATCTGAAGCAGACGAGCGTTCAATAGTGGACGGGCGTTTGGTGAAGTGGACGAGCTTCCTAGAAGAGATTTTACATTCAGAGTCTCCAGACGCAAGCTGAACGAGCGTTGACTCTCCGTCCAAGGCAAATGGACGGGCGTCCATGTATTCAAACGAGCGTCCGCCGCCGCCTTTGCCTAAACCGAATTAATCTTCTATTTAAACAGCCGTCGCCCAACCCTAAGGGCATCAATATTTTTCTTCACATCAAAAAGAGAGCACAAATCGCCGCATCTTGGGAGTTTGAAGGCCGGTCACCCGAGCCTTGTGCTCGGGTGAACCGAGGTTAGATTAGGAGTAGATTATGTAGCTTTTCTTTTTCGTTTCCATGGAGTTCAACCATTGTTCAAGACTATGTGAGTTTGATTTTCAATTTATTTAATTCCAGTTTTATCTTCATGAGCTTTAAGTCGTTTGTATTTTTCTATGCGATTTGTATGCCATGTGAATTAGAATTGAAAGATTAGTTCACGATTGATGTTTATAATACGAAAGTTGCATAAACGCTAGATCACCATAGAAAGATAGGGTTTTTAGCCATTAATGATGACAAGTTAATGAGTTAGATTCCTAGGTTGTTAGGTTCTTTAAAACGAGAGTTAATTGAATCTACACCCGAGTTTTGTTTGGTAAATCAGTCTCAACACTCGAAAGATGAGAGATAGATAATTGAATTCACTACGAAAGTAGGCTTTCATAGCTTGAGAGATAAGTTCACTAAGAGATTAGGGATTTGTGTCTCGTGAAAGGGTGAAACCACAAACCGAATTAGAATCATGAGATTAACTAGAATTGAAATCACTTAGGTTTGTACTTTGGTTATTCCCATGTTTCTTAGGTTAGATTTATTTTGATTGTTCGTTTATGTTTTTCTCGTTTTTATGTTTTGTTCTTTCGTTTCTTTTGTTTATTCATTCTTTGAGTAACAATTGAGAGAGTTAATGAAATTAGATTCAACATCCCAATTCCCTGTGGATCGACCCCTTACTTATCTCGCTCTACTATCAACAACCCGGTATTCGGCCGGTTAGGAGTTAGTTTTGCAATTAGGTTAGGGTTTATAAATTTTCTTTTTGTTTAGTGATGCAAAATCCCTCGCAACACCGATCAAAAATATCAATAAGTCATTCCCCATAAACCGCTTTCCCGTGGTCACAGTATACTAACACAAGAAACTCGAATCAACTCATACCCTCTATGCTCATCAGCTATCCATTATCCACTATTCATCATGAATCGATGTGTTGTGTGCATGTGCATTGAGTTTTAAATATTCGTAGCGAGATTAGAGTTTATGCAAACCTTGTAGTCTTAACCTACCAACTTTAGTATTCCCACTTCTTAAGCCTTTTAATTGTTGAAGCACTAGAATAATAAGCAAGAGCGTATCTATAGGGTTTTTGGACTTGGAGACCGAGTACTACTCAAAGCCTCTTAAAGAGTTGAATATTCTTTTCATATCTCCATATTTTTCAGACACTATCAATCTCAAGAAGGAAAACTTTTTAGAGCATCCCCCTATCTTAGATCAAACGTAGCATCGAATATTACCACAAGCGCGAGGCTACTTTGGTAACTTACTACAAGTCCAGTGTTTTAACGCATGGTCAAACATAGGTACGTCTCAAGCCTATTACTCAGCTTTTGTGGCTAGAATTTTAGGAACACATCAGATGATAAATCTGACACTAGGTAAGCATAACCAATTATCTATGCAATGTACACATAATTTTTTCATTTTTATAATAAGCGTAGTACAACTCGATTCATTTATCGAACAATTGAATAATAAACAACTACTCGCAACGGATAATATGAATATCATTAAGTTTACTAATCAATAAATCGCAGAAGCATAAAGTGATCACGTACTCATGAAATATGGCTTATTTCTTATTAGATATAATTATCGGGAACTCACCAAGGTAAATGTGATTCTAAGTTTAACATTATATATATATATATATATATATATATATATATATATATATATATATATATATATATTTTTTTTTTTATTTATAAGGGAGTAATTTGATATAAGGGAGTATATGGAAGCGTATTTGAGCTAAGTGACTCGTACCCCCCACTTAAACCGTGCATTGTCCCCAATGTATAAAAATCGAAAGAACAAACTCGAAAAGGAACTTAGCTCGGATAAGCGTGGAAGTTGAACAAGTCTTGGGAATTCGTCAAAGTGTAACGAGCACGAGGCATTGGCCGCTAGCGGGCGGAAGAATAATCGCCGCAACATGCATCTTAAACAAAGCTCGAAATTCGTTACGGGATTAGTTCAAGCAGTAATAATCAAAAAAAAAAGGGACCGTAAAAGGGAAAACAATTTCCTTAAACATTTTTAAGTCCATAAATTAATGATTTCAATACATTTCATCAAGTCCAAAACATCACATGAGTTCGAATTTAGGCAGTAGTGAAACCTGCTCTATATAACACGACATACTAGTAGAGTTGAGTCAAAATAAAAACTCGCTAATTATAGGAAATGCAAACACGCAAATTAAAATACTTAATCCAAAAATCCTGGATTGAATGGTGCTAGTTGCAAATTGTTCGGGCCGGCTTCGTCAGCATCATCCTCGGGTTCCCCTTCTTGTTCTTGATCGTGACCGTGAACGACAGGCGGTGGGACAGAACTTAAAGATAGAATAGGCATTGGCCCCACATAGGAATCGCCGCCTAACACTGGGCACTCGGCTCCCTCACAGAATGTAGTGATCAGTGACCCAAGAGGTAAGGTATACCGAGGCTTGAGAGCATCGTCTGTCATTTCCTTGCGTATCAACGCCCCCACGTTGACAGGCCATCCTATGTACAACCAATAAAGCAAAGTGGCATGGGTATAGTAGACCGTAGATACATGCTTAGCCGGAAAGATATTAGAACGGATAAGCCGATGAAAGCATTTATCCTCCCATCTCCTGAAATCTGGTTCCGTAAATGTACGGGCAACCTCTCCTATGGTCCATTCTATTCCCAGATAGGCACCAACTTCCTCCAACCAGGTATCGGACCCGTCAAATGTCGCCATATACTCCGGCCCGTCCTCCGAGATATCCACCCCAAAATAAGCATTAATCGTACCCGGAGAAATTACAATTGGTCGTCCACGAATATTTACGATATTGGTGTCGGGGTGTACGCGTAAATAAGCATAAAATTCTCTTACCCAATTGACGTTGACTCGGCCTGGGGGTGCTACGACATCACGCCATCGATAACGTTCCACCAATTCCAAAAGCTCATCTCCACAATTATCCAAATCCAGTCCTCGAGCTCGATGTACAGGGGCATTAACAAAATGATTAACAAATGAAGAATAGACCTCCCGATTCGCGAATTGTGGTACCCCGTTGATCAATGGGATGTTGCCTTCAACAGTCACGAACTCAGCGGCTCTGCGTCTTCTAGGTGGCATCCTGACAGATAAATAGCACAGCAGCGGACGGAGGGATCAGCCCGACTCTCGGTCGACCGAGAGGAATCACTCGGTTGACCGAGTGTGGAGAATTTGACAGCAACAGCTTCTGGCTCTGTATGCTCCCCGTGACTGAATCGGTCGATCGAAAAAAAAACGTTTCGATAGGACTTTCAAGGTGAGTGAAAATGGTGAAATGGATGAAGATTTTCAAATCATTTCCATTTGATTTCTACATGGGTTTTGGGGAGAAGGTAGATGGAAGAATTTTGATAAAGAAGATGGAGAAAAGGATGAAGAAAATGAAAGAGAGGATGAGTGGGTTAAATAGAAAAATGGAGTTTGAAAAGTGGAATGTGATTGGTGGATAAAAGTTGTTGGGGATTGATGAGGTGTAAAGGTGGAATTTGAAATTTTGAATTGGAAGAATAAAGAAATTGGGAAGAGAAAAAGGTGAATGGTTGGGAAGAGGGAAAGGTGAATGGGGATATGTAGAAATTAATGGTGTAGACCATTTTAATTATTTTGACACACCGTAAATCAACTACAACAAATAACCATGCCAAAATTATTATTTTACTTTTTCAATTCCTACCGCAAAATTTTTTTTCTAACTGACAAGTTGTCTCAAGCACAAAAGCAACCCCATTCTTATCATAAATAACTCAAACAATCTGGTCTAAGCATTTGTAAAATAACGCTTTTCTATTTCCTTAATCAACAATTTCTTACAAAGACTCAATTACTACACTCCATTTCACATGAAGACGATTCGAATAAAAAAAATTTATTTTGCACATCCTTAACTCAGCAGTCGTCGGAACACGGCAAAATAGAAGAAAAAAAAACTTCTTATCGTTTCATGCTACTTTTATTTATTTTTAAATAAAATAACGAAAAACAGAAATAGTTCTACAGTTTAAGTCGGTAGCTCGACTTCCCATAAATCATCACTTTCTACGAACTGTTCTTGGCTTGCCGGTTTTCACCCGGTTAGCCTTTACCGAAAATGTCTTGCTGTCCTTTTGCACGAGTGCCCTTCCGTGAGATGTGAGTCCAACGAAAAGACAGTCGAACTGTCCATCCAAGCAAGCTCCAACTTTCGTGATTGTTTTAGAAGTAGACGAGCTCTCTTTAGCTCGAACTCGACGAGTTCGTTTCTTTGTTTGCTTCCTTCTATTCTTGGGTCTGGAGAAAGGCAGGCCTTCAGGATTATGATTTTCTAGAACAGGGGCAGGCTCGACAACTTTCTCACGACTCAGAACTATAAGGGTCTCATCTCTTTCTTCTGTCTTGTCATCAACACTTTTTCCTAGGCCCGGAGTAATATCTGGTTTCGAACTACCAACTCCTATAACATTCACGCTCACCGGAGTAGGGAAATCGAATTCCTTGTCCCATAGGTCTCGGAACCTCTAGCATCGAAAAATGTGATCTCACGCCCGGTCATACGAATCGGGGCTCTAGAAGTATTAATAAAGGCTCTCCCTAAAATGATCGGGCGGTGAGGGTGCTCATCTATATCCATAACAACTATATCTATCTTAAACCCGAGCCGTCCTATGCCAATGATCATATTATACATATTCCCGTACATTATTGTTCGGTCCCATCCGCGAATCTAACTTGCAACGGGGTATTCGTGGGAGTAAGGATTAGATTTCTATCACAAAGACTCTTCGGGAAAATGTTCAGACTCGAGCCAGAATCTATCAAAGCCAACCCTAGGTATGTTCCTTCTAAGGTAACCTCTACCATAAATGCTCCTGGGTCATCTAGTTTCGGCATCAACCGAGCTTCATTCTCAATATGCACTGCATCTCTAGGACAGATGACTATAGGGCGATTTGGGTCTATGCTAACCTCAAAATCAGATTCTATATCTGACATGTGATGCATGTAGTCATATCCTGAGTCTGAATCTGAAGAAATCTCTTCAGGATTTAACTTGGACATACCTCTGTACATGTAAGTATCTCTAGACTCTTTTGACTTCTTGGCTTCGTGAATTCTTGCCTTCATCTTTGCTATTCTCTCCTTGAGTTTAGGTGTCAACGGCTTTCTAGGTGTGGTTTTGGTTCTTAGTACCATGACTTCTTCTCCTTGAACCTCAGAAGACCGATGTGATGACATTTTGCTAAACAATTCGCTTTAGTGATTCCCTCTGATTAACTGCATCATAAGAAAAACAACAAACGGTTATTAAACTAACAGGCAGTATGATTGCTCATACTGCCGCTAGGCTTATAACCTACTAACAGAATCACAGGGGGAAAACAAATATAAAAGAAAAGATAATGGGCTCGGTCGACCGAGTACTATCGTTCGGTCGACCGAACATGCAAAATTTTTTTATTTTTTTTTAATTTTATTTTTATATTTTTATATTTTTATATTTTTATTTACTGTAACAGAAAACAGAAAAACGAAATAATTAAGTAGATCATTTAAGCAGTTGGACCATTGATTCCCCGGCAACGGCGCCAAAAACTTGATTGAGGTCAAGTTAAATTATTAACTCGATTCCTAAATAACCACTAGCAAGTGAACTAGGTTCAATCGCAGTATAGCTAGATAGAGTCGAAGTCGATCCCACAGAGAATCAATTTATGGATCCTAACTTAAATAGTCAACCTATTTATTTCGTTGGACAAAGACGGTCTACGACCAACATAGAATACGAGAAAAGAAAGACACACTCAAACATATAAACAAATAACATGTAACAAATAACGTAATCAACTGCCCAATTATAACCGTAATCATCTGGATCTAGATAATTTATATAACAACAAGACTCATCAACTATTAATCCGTTCATATCTATTTTAGATTGGCTACGGGAGTCATCCCCTAAAACTTGATGTAGCACCGGTAGGTCACTAGATCACTGTGGTATTGTTACGTGACTTCGCCTTTTAGTGCCTCCATCTCATATAACTCACACGCTTACGACTCTAAGGATGCCGATATTAACCGTACACCTCGTCCAGGCAACATTCCTATGGTTAGGCGTACTTCCCGAACGATCACTCAAACTCTCGTCCAACTAACAATTACCAAGTTATAGTCTCATGCTAGTTTACGATCTACGTATAACAAGGTGCGCGCAATTTCCTAATATAAACCTACCTAGATAACGCTGAACGTCCGAAGATCAATTCATGAGCCTACCTAAGAGTTTTATATCGGTATTTCCTTTTTACACGTTTTAATTAAATTAAGCGAGTGACGTAGCCATAGCCATACCTACTGAGATAATAGATTCAATTAAGCTAACCTAATCATAAAGACGTGACTGATTAACGGATGAAACAGGCTTGACAGCTCTCGGTCGACCGAATAGGGACACTCGGTCGACCGAGTGACACCTCTCGGTCGACCGAGTGACACTCTCGGTCGACCGAGTGACACCTCTCGGTCACCCGAGTACATAACTCCCCTGATTACATCCCCGAATATATTTCTCAGCGTTTCACATACGAATCGGATTATATAGTGAATCATCAGGACATCATATAAATTAATCTAAACACACGTAAATTAAACACGTAGATTCATCCATAGATAATAGGTAGAGGACGTAGGGTATGAGATCCTCATAGACAAGGTATCACCACTGCCCTAACGTCATATCCTAGATCTATATCATCTAGATATGAATAACTACTCAAACAATCAAAGCATAATTGGGAAATTGATTACTAAAAGTAAACAAGATGAAGAACTAGGGCTTACATATTTGCACCCTCAGCTCCTCCACAATCCTTATTTGCTTATTTGTATATATGAATTGATATTGGTGAATGCATAATAAAAAAAACAAAGGACTTATGTTTATATAGAGCCTCAGCCGACATAGAAAACCGACTTAAATGCCGACACTACTGAACCCTAACCGCCTCAAACAATGTGCCGGACTTCGCCGGGCTACGAGCCCACTCGGTCGACCGAATGCATAGGCTCGGTCGACCGAGCCTTATGTGCTTGTGGGCTTTCTTCTTTTTCCGTCTTGGGCTTTACGCACTTGTCTCGCGATCCATTAAAGCTTCTCCGAAATCCATCCTTGTGCTCCCAAATGAGTTACTACAAATATAGCATGAAATACAGTCTGTAACATCAAATAATATAATAAAACCTCCTAATACATAATAACAAATCGTAACTCTCGACATATGCAAATTAAGCGTATTACGACTTATTATTGCTCTATTATAGTTCCTCTAAACTAGAATCGGGGATAAAGATCATAGAATAACGGGCACAAAATGACCGTTATCAAAGCTCCAGAAAAACCATCTGTACCAGCTGCACTATTAGGGTCCAAATCAAACAATGCTTGCTTAACTTCTTTCATGGTAACAGGGTGTAGCAGCTGTTGATTTATCTCATCTATGATCAGCTTAGGAATAAAAGAGAGAATGTCATCAAGAGCACTTTGATTGATACCACTATCATCACCGAAAAGGGAGCTATAAAATTTAATAGCTGCAACCTCAATATCCTGCTGATTATCACACCATCTGCCATTACTATCTTTGATTTTATGGATTGCAAGCCTTCTGATTTTATCCTTGGCAGTAGCATGAAAGAAGGCAGTGTTCCGATCACCTTCTTTAAACCACTTAAATCTGGATTTTTGCCTCCAGAATTCTTCCTGTTGTGCAAGGCTGAGATTGTAGAGAGCTTGAGCCCTATTAAGTTCAACTCTATTATCATTTGCGGGTTGGGCATCATAAACAATCTCCAGTTCTTGAACAATTGCTTCATGCTCCTTAACTTTACTATGTATATCCCCAAAAGTATGTTTATTCCAAATTTTGAGTTCGGCTTTTAACCTTTTGAGCTTAAACATAAAGTGAGACATACCAGGGGGATACCTGAAACAGTACATCCCAATTTTCCTTAACCACATTATAGAAGGCATCATGCAATAACAACATATTTTGAAATTTGAAGGACATGGGCCTGGTAGTTTTGGATAAATCATGAATTATCAATTAACAAATAAAAGATAAATCACACATTAAATAATTATCCAAGAAAACTAATTACTCTTTTAATCCAAATATGCGCCCCACCCTTTAGTAAATAAAGGTCCACGCATTTTTTGACACATTGGGCCGAGTCCACAAAAAATATCTTTTCCATGTATTTTAATTATCTAGTCCAACTAAACAATTAATCCACATATCAATTAAATAGTCCAATCCAACTATTTAAATATAATTGAGGTGAAACGACGGGAAAACATATGCTATGTTAGGAGCCACGTCGGGGACCATGGACCCATATTCAGTAGCTACAATAAATTACATAAAATTATTTGTCGGACCGAACAATTATATTCAATCTATTAATTCTGGGATTACACCACCATAAACCCGAAACTGAACTCTGCCGAATATAGATAACTTATACTCAACTATGAGTTGATAAGCGTCCACTGATGTAATCATTACATACGGATAAATCCTCCATAGACTGTTCACTTCGATTCGGGATATCTCTGTAAACCCTTCTCTAAACATATTATCCTTATTTACCATTAACCCCTAGTGATCAATTAGTTCATATCCAATATAATATGAACTCGGCCAATCTATCAGTTTCTAGGGTCAACAAATAAGGGAACTGTATGTCTACTTCCCGAGGGAATGAATGGATTCCATATCTGTGATAGCACAGACTACTCACTCATTCTAGAATAGAGCCAACGAGAAGTGTTGGACCACATACTACGAAGTGATCCCTACTAACACATCAAACCCTACCATAGTCTAAGTAGTTGTCTGTGATCACCTCAGGATTGAGATTAATCCATATATGATCATCTTGTGATTCGATAAGACTTCTCGAATACGGAATTATATCGAGAACTCAAATCAAATCGGTCCAGCCCTATATGATTATCATCATATATAAATGCCCCATTAGGTACCCTATTACCGACAGTCCGGATAAGACTGTGACACCTAAAGTGTTCTGGGCGCATTATTAGCAAATTAATCTAGAGACCCGTACTCAGATTAATAAATGCTATGGACTAAGTTAATTTTAAGTATATTTCACAAACTCAATCCTTGTGTGTATAGCCATTCACTGAGTTATGAGATTACATAATCAATATACTTACGGTTTTCTGCAGTGTATAAATATTGGCAATAAATGCGAATAAATAAGATGAAATAAATTCTGTCATTTATTTAAATAAAACAATTACAAATTCTCTTTCGGGCATAAAACCTAACAATCTCTCACTTGCACGAAAGGCAAGTGGATTAATTATTTTAGAGCACACCCTATATCTATATTACAGCAATACAACTCCCACTTGCTCTAAAGCAAATAAGTCATGTCCCTGATACCAATAGTCTCCAAGTGCCGGTTGAAGACTTCTAACGGCAATGTCTTGGTGAAAGGATCAGCGGGGTTGTCAGCAAAGGGGATTTTCTTGATGGAAATGTCTCCTCTTTGTACAATCTCTCTGATTAAATGGTACTTTCGCTCGATATGCTTCGACTTGCGGTGACTACGGGGTTCCTTCAAATTTGATACAGCCCTATTGTTGTCAACAATAGAGATCGGATCGTTGTGATTTGGAGAGACCCCTAAACCACTCAGGAACTTTTTGACCCAAAATGCTTCCTTAGTTGCCTCGGAGGCCGCTATGTATTCAGCTTCCATAGTAGAATCAGCCGTGCGGGATTGCTTGACACTTCTTCAAGTGACTGCACCACCACCAATGGTAAACACTGAGCCTGAGGTAGATTTGAAATCATCTCTATCTGGCTGGAAGTAAGAGTCAGTGTACCCCTGTACATCCAGGTTTGCACCCGAATATACCAGCATATAATTCCTAGTCCTCTTCAAGTACTTTAAGAGGTTCTGCAATCCAATACTCATTGCCTGGATTCGACTGATAACGACTGACAAGTCCAACACCATAACATATGTCAGGTCTAGTGCACAGCATAGCGTACATTAGACTACCTACAGCCGAAGCATAAGGCACACTTTCCATAGCCTCTGTTTCCTCAGGAGTCTGAGGACTCTGAGTCTTAGAGAGATGGACGCCGTGACGAGTTGGCAGGTAACCCTTCTGTTGGTCCCTTGGAAAGGCTAACACAAGTTTAGGGGGGGTGAATAAACTTGTCCCTAAAACTGGATTTAAAACAAATTAAAATTCAGTTAAAACATGCGTGGAGTTCAGTTAACTCAACTGTGTATAAGTCAATACTGAATTATATTTAGTCTAGTTAACTGGCAGCGGATTAGTTAAGCCTTTATCAGATATAAGTTAACAAACAGATTGTTGACTTGATTTCAGAACGAATATTAGACAAATATAATTGTAATGAAGCAAATGAATACGTAAAGTAAATAAGACAAATATTATAGAGGTTCCAGGTGGTGTAATCCTATACGTCCTCTCTTCCCCTGTGACGCGGAGGAAAATTCCACTAGACTTCTTTGAGATGACCCGGTTACAAAAAGTTCAAAACTGATAGTCCTTGACTAACCCCTAGCTTCACTATCTAAACACTTGTAGAAAAAGTAGAATTGTTGCTCTTCAATTGTTTGAAACAGTGGTCCTTGGAGGGTTGAATTGCCTCCTCACCAGCTCATCAGAACCACAGTCTTCCTGACTGCACTCAACTGTCCTTCACACCTTCTTGGTGTTTCACAGTCTAAACCTTTGATAAAATCAAAGTTGAGACTTGAATCAATAACTATGATTCAATTGTGATTTGAGCTTTTCTTCTAGATGTATAAATTACGCTCGGCTCTGTATTTCATCAAATGAGTGATCTTGATTTTCCTTGAATGCTTAGAAACACTTGAAGAAATTTCATGATCTTGCAATAAAGTATTTAGCAGGAATTCTTTTAGATTGGCTTTCCCCCTTAATTTTATCTTTCTTGACTAGATAGATTCTTTTTTTTAATTCCTCCCGCTCTCTCTTTTGTTGTTGTAGAAGTAGTCTATTTATAGGGGTTTATCTAACGGTCAGATTCCTTTGAATTCAAATCCTTGTGGCCGTTAGTGGTCCTGCTTTCTTGCTTGTACGATTGTGTCAGAACGGATAGATTATCCTCCCATCATAATTCTCCAATTGTAACGGTTGAGTCCTTTTTCAGTTTTAGTCAAACCTTAGTTCTAAAGCTTATTTACTGAGAACGTTATCAGTTCTCAGTTTCTAAGAGCATTAACTGAGTTTTTACTCTTCTTCAAAATCAGTACTCAAGTTTTCATTTGATTATAATTGACTTAATCAGAGTACACCAAGAAATTAATCATCAAAGACATCATTGTCCTTATGTGTCTTAGCTCATAATACAAGATCCATAAAGTCAGTTCAGGTCATCACAAACTTGCCTGAAGTCTAACTTTACAGTCTCGACGTAGCCCTCGTTCTTTAGTCTTCTATAACCGAGTCTTGTGACCCTCAGTTCTTCAGTCTTCTTAGATAAGCCAACTGAGTTTGTGTCCCTCAGCGAACTTATCTTCTTCAGTTTTGCGTTGGTGTGCTCCGCTTTCCAATTTAACTGATTTCCAGTTTCTCGATAACTCAGTTTCTTGTTATCTCAGTTCATGACCTAGAAGTATTACAGTGCTTGTCTGATTTAACTTATACAAATATCAGACTCTATTAAATCATGTACATTGATATCTAGAAATCTTTTTGCTTTGCACTATAACAGCTAGTTATGACACTTCATCAATGGGGTTTAGAACCAAGACTAAATAAGTGATGAATCATCATCAAAACATAAATTTTATTTCTAAAAATTTCCCCCTTTTTGATGATGTCAATACCCTCCTTAAAAGCAATGCAAAAAGATAAACAAGATACAGTAAATAACACAATGAACTGAGAAACTGAAACTTTATTCGATAACTGAGTTACAGTGCTGGGTAATAAAATACAATAAAATAAAAAGAACTAAAAGACGGTTTCTTTTTACTTGACAGTTAAGCTAAATTGATTATCATAGGCTTCCGCAACTGTTCTCATAGCATCATTTGTTGCTGTGCTTTCAATTCCATGAATGCTTGCCCATATATTCCAAGATTCCGATAAGTTGTGCTTGCCGAAAAATGTTCTTTTGAAAAGAACTGCGAAAGTAAAGACAGTTGTCCTTAGTCTTTCACTGGTGGCTGTTTTCAGTATATTTTGAATAAATTCAGGTTCAGCCTTTTCAACTTTATCTGATACTTTATCTAGAGTACCATTCTTTTCCTATTTCTTGAGTTTGTTAAAGTAGTGCATAAGCGTCTTCTGCATGTGTAGAAATACTTATAGAGATTCTTCTCATGATACTCCTTCTCTTTCAGGTAGATTTTTGAATCGACTGTAGAGGCGAGAATCCAAGCCAACTCTTTTGTCAGTCGGTTCTAAGTATTTAACAATCAGTTCCATCTCCTCATCAGTGAATTCTCCTATGGCTTTCTTCAGTTCATTCAGTTTGTCATCAACGTTTGTAAGGACTTGTGGCATCTCAGTTGCATGAACTTTTAAGATATCCAAACTTTCCCCCTTATTGACATCATCTTTATGAATCAGGCTCTTGATGTAAGCATTCAATGTTTGTTGAGTTGATGCCAAAATGGTTTGAGCTACAACTGAGTCCTTCATGCCCTGTTCCATTAAAATCATTCTGTCTACCAGATTATTGAGAATAACTTCCCATCTGTCTTGAGTTTCATCTCTTCTTGTGTCATTCTCAATGGTTGTTTTCCGAAGCTCAATCAGAGTGTTTTGACAGTTATCAGTGATGATATCCATCTTCTTTTCAAGTTTGCTTCTCTCATCTTTGCTAGCCTCTAAGGATTTTAGAACCTTTCCAAATAAGCTGTTATCGTCTTTCTGAATTCTGAGTATCTCATTATGATAGTATTTAATGAGATCAACCTGAGTAGGTACATCTTTTGAGCTTCCAGCTTGTTGTTCATTTACTTTGTTTGTCTCAGCCTCAGTTGATTTAGCTTGCTTTATAGGTGAGATAACAACTTGCTTTAGTTTTTCTCTATATTCTGCCGATCTTCTTCTTTCTTCGGTTTGTTTCCTAGCTTCTTCCAGGCTTGATTGATCAACATTTCTTGCAGGTGACAAATGTATATTGAGTTCATCATCAGATTCTTCTCCAGGCATGTTTGCCACAGTTCTTGTTATTTCAAGTGTAGACTTGTCAGTAGTAGATTAATAACCTCCGTCTTCTTCTTTATCTTGCTGTGCATCAGATGCAGTTTCAGAACTTGAAATTCCACTGGCTTCTTCAGAACTACTAGAATTATCATCAGTATTCTGTTCTGTTGTAGTTTCATTTTCTTGTAGAGAGGCAAGAATCCCTTTTTGTAAGTTGGGATCTTCCTGAGAATCATCATTCTTTTTGGAACTTCCTCCAGCTGTGGCTTCCTTCCAATAATTATTTCTGATCAGCGCATATCCTTGATTTAAGAATTCATCGGTATTGATTATCTCCGATAGATTTGTAATGTTGTAGAGATCAAATGCCCATCTTTCAATAACTTCCATTTCTGCTTGCTGACTCCTTTGATTGGCAATGGAACTGAATTTCCAAGTTTGATATCTGCGCAATCGCTCATAATCAGCTATCTTTAGTTCTTCATGATTAGTTGAGGATTTGGATTATGTGACGATCTCCTCCGATTCTCTTGTGACCTCCTGGTCATCTTCCAAAATAACATTATCAATTTGCATGGGATCAGTTCTGCTAGTTCCTTCTTCAGCGATGACTGGTGTATCTTTTTTAATGACTGAAACTGAGATTATAGGCTCAGTTTCCAAAACTGTGTCTTTAACAAGTTCTTCGGCAACTTGTTCTTCAGTAGGCTCAGGTTCCAATGCAGTAACTGGAACTTCTTTCATTGTGAACTCAGTGGGTTCTTCTTCATGGATCAGCTCGTCCAAGTGGATAATCTTAGTCAATCCTGAGTCTATTTCAGCTCCTTTTTCTACTGATTGAGAAGCTGAAAATCCTTTAACTGATTCTTCAAATTCTGATCTGGAAATAGATTTTTGAGGGTGGATCTGATTTTGAAAGTAACAAAAGCATATCCAACGTTGTTTTGTCAATCAGTCTTTCTTCACTGTCAGATTCTTCATCATCATGCTCAGTTCTCAGGGTCTGTTCCCCCTGAGTCTCAGCTTCCTTTTGTAAGTCAGCTTCAACGTTCTGTTCTCTGTTGACAACTTCAGTTTCCTTTGTTTCCATTTCTTGTGCATGCGTAGCTGGTTCTTGAATTGGTAAATCCTCAGTTACCAAAATTGGAATAGATTCGGTGAGAGTAACTTCAGTCCTCACTACTGGTGCTGACCCTTCAGCAACTTCAGTTCTTATTGTTTGTGTTGGTGACACTTCTACTGATTTCTCGGTAACTTGATCAGATTTGTCTTTTTCTGAATCTTCCAACTGTTTCCTTCTTTTCCTTAATTCTTCAACTTGTTCTAAGGCTTCATCTCCAGTTACAGTTTTCTTCATCTTTCTGCTTTTCTTATTTTTAGGTTCACTTACAGAACCTTTAGCTTTTCTTTTTCTAGCTTTTTCTTCCTTAGTAACAATCTTCCCATCGGCAACTGGTGTTTCTTTCCTCTTTGCGATTCCAAAGTGATCGAGTATTCTTTGGGCTGTTAATGCAAGAGTCTTTTTGTGATAAAATCGACCTTTCTTGACATCATTTTTCTTCTTCGGTGTGTCAATTGATTGTGCCACTAATTGGTCAAATAAATATCTTTGCCAATTAAAACTTTCTCCAAACCAAATCACATATAGCAAATCCAATTTTGCTCCAGATAGATTGCTAAAGTTTCATGCATTTCCAATTATGCAATTTGCTAACATCTTGGTGAGAAAATTGAATTCTGGTTTGAGTAGGCTTGTGCTCCCGGTCTGTGAAACGGTGGAGTCTGCATCAATTGCTATGTCTTTCCACAATTTTTCCTTCTGTTCTTTGGTCAACTTGATGGCTGCCGTACCTCCAGATTTATCGAATCCAAAAATCTCTGGAATTAGATCCTCGGTGACCTTGATCTGTTTACCATTGACAGTAGTGGTAAAAGTGTGTGTGCTCTCTCCTTCTATAGATGTACTTCCAAATTCATAGAAGTCTCCAATGCTTTCTAGACATACACTTTTTAGATCGATGTTGAATACAACATCCAATCCTTTGATCTTCTGAATTTTTGCTGTAATTACTTTGGCTAAAGTTTGATCGGTATACTTGGCAATGAATTGATCAAGTGAAATGATCATTCCAGGTTCAACAAGAGTAGAAACCATCATTTTCTGGATTTGATTTGAGAATATGAAAATTGGGGGTATAGAAAGTAGATTCAAAATTCGAGTGTAAAGAATTATGAAAGAAAATTCTGGGCTATTTATAATTTGTAGCAAGGGTAGTTAAGAAAAGAGTGCGACTTAAAACGTCTTGTCATAAATGTTTTGAGATTGCGAAAAAAAAGATGAGTGGAAAAGATGTACGGTTGAGATTAGAAAGGGTCATGTCTTTTCCTGACGAGCGTAGCTAGAAAACAGTAAATAGAGTAGATGCGGTGTAATTCCAGCTGTATACGTTCAATCTTATACTTGTACTGAATTCAAAAACTCAGTTGTGAACACAAACTCAGTTTTGTGAATCACACTTCTTCAGTTCTCAGTTAGCGATACTTTTCCTGCAAAACAAAATGAGAAATTTTTGGTACCCATATCTATTTGGGTCCTAACTGATTAGTTTTTGATGATATAATTTTATTTTTAACTCTATACCTCTCTTGATATCTTGACTGAGTAAAGTCAGTTTTCACAACCTTTTCCTGTTTTGTCCTTACAGGATTTAGTTTGTGATACTGATGTGATGGTTCATTCCAGTCTTCATCAGTGGGAAATAGTCTTCCTTTTCCTCTGAGTCTATTATTCCATGAATGGTCTTCATTCTTAGATGGATGAGACTTGAAGATTTTTCTTCCTGATCTCCGATTAGGTTTGCCTTTTTCAGCCTTCTGAGTTTTCCTGTAAAATCTGTTGGCCTGGTGCATTTTACCAACTGATTTATCAGTTCTATCAGTTTGTATATTTGGCTGTGCTGAGTTTTTGTCAGTTCTAATAACTTTATCAGTTTTCTGAGTTCCTGACTTTTGAGTAGTCACAAATTTTATTGCAACTGATCTTGGTCTTAACTTAGAATTATACTGATTATCAAACCCTAAACTAGGTCTATCTCCAAATGGTTTTCCAGGTTTGAACTGAACACTAGGAGTTGGATCAACTGATGATTCTGTAATGTTTATTACTTCTGTCAGTTCATCAGTTGGTCGAATTACCTTGGTTCCATTATTAGCCTTGATTAAATTGATCTCAGGATTCAATCTTGAAATTTCTGATTTCAATAACTTTTTCTCCATTTTGACGTTCTCATAATTCTTTTGAATTACCACTAATTCCTTTATGAGTATGTCCAAGGTTTCATTGAAATCTTCATTTCTCCGTTTGTTCATGGCAGTGTGAGTGTTGGATGTAGATGAAATTATCTCATGGTGTTTGATAGATAAATTTTCTGTCGAGGAATCGTCATCAGTTAAAACATTCTTTCCTTTATCATTAGCATTTGTCTGTGTTGTTCCTAGCAGTATGATTTCCTCATCACTTTCACCTCCATAACTCATGGGTAGTACAACATCTTTGCCCTCAATCAAATTTTCTTCTATATGATCAGCTACTCGTAGCAACTCTTTTTCTGCTTCTTCTGAAAGATCACTTAAGGATGGAAATCCTCTGGATTCGTCATCAACATTCGCATTAAACTCAATGTCTTCATCATGACTAAAATGAGGTTCCGGTTTTGTATGTGAGCTCGTGGTACTGAATCTTTCAAATACTTGATCCTGAAAATCAAAAACAACATTTTGCAAATAGTCAGTCAGGGGGTTATTAAGCCAATTTCTAATTCTAGTTGTATCCATTGTATTTCAGTAAAATACGGTAAAGGGTTTTCAACAACTGGTTAGTAAATTATCAACAATTGCTCTAAGCAAACAACTGATATTTAAACTCAGTTCTGGATCTCTTCGTAACAGAAGCACTGCTCCGATACCAATTGTTGGTACCTTGGAAAGGCTAACACAATTTTAGAGGGGGGGGGGGGTGAATAAACTTGTCCCCAAAACTGGATTTAAAACAAATTAAAGTTCAGTTAAAAATTGTGTGGAGTTCAGTTAACTCAACTGTGTATAAGTCAATACTGACTTATATTTAGTCTAGTTAACTGGCAGCGGATTAGTTAAGCCTTTATCAGATATAAGTTAACAAACAGATTGCTGACTTGATTTCAGAACGAATATTAGATAAATATAATTGTAATGAAGCAAATGAATACGTAAAGTAAATAAGACAAATATTATAGAGGTTCCAGGTGGTGTAATCATGTACGTCCTCTCTTCCCCAATGATGCGGAGGAAAATTCCATTAGAACTTCTTTGAGATGGCCCGGTTACAAAAAGTTCTAAACTGATAGTCCTTGACTAATCCCTATCTTCACTATCTAAACACTTGTAGAACAGGTAGAATTCTTTCTTCAATTGTTTGAAACACTGGTCCTTGGAGGGTTGAATTGCCTTTTCACCAGCTCATCACAACCACAGTCTTCCAGACCGCACTCAACTGTCCTTCACACCTTCTTGGTGTTTCACAGTCTAAACCTTTGATAAAATCAAAGTTGAGACTTGAATCAATAACTAGGATTCAATTGTGATTTGAGCTTTTCTTCTAGATGTATAAATTACGCTCGGCTCTGTATTTCTTCGAATGAGTGATCTTGATTTTCCTTGAACGCTTAGAAACACTTGAAGAAATTTCATGATCTTGCAATAAAGTATTTAGCAGGAATTCTTTTAGATTGGCTTTCCCCCTTAATTTTATCTTTCTTGACTAGATAGATTCTTTTTTTTAATTCCTCTTGCTCTCTCTTTTTTTGTTGTAGAAGTATTCTATTTATAGGGGTTTATCTAACGGTCAGATTCCTTTGAATTCAAATCCTTGTGGCCGTTAGTGGTCCTGCTTTCTTGCTTGTACGATTGTGTCAGAATGCATAGATTATCCTCCAATCATAATTCTCGAATTGTAACGGTTGAGTCCTTTTTCAGTTGTAGTCAAACCTTAGTTCTAAAACTGATTTACTGAGAACGTTATCAGTTCTCAGTTTCTAAGAGCATTAACTGAGTTTTTACTCTTCTTCAAAATCAGTACTCAAGTTTTCATCTGATTATAATTGACTTAATCAGAGTACACCAAGAAATTAATCATCAAAGACATCATTGTCCTTATGTGTTTTAGCTCCTAATACAAGATCCATAAAGTCAGTTCAGGTCATCACAAACTTGCCTGATGTCTAACTTTACAGTCTCGACGTAGTCTTCATAAACTGAGTTTGAACCCTCAGTTCTTCAGTCTTCTATAACTGAGTTTGTGACCCTCAGTTCTTCAGTCTTCTTAGATAAGCCAACTGAGTCTGTGTCCCTCTGTGAACTTATCTTCTTCATTTTTGCATTGGTGTGCTCCGCTTTCCAATTTAACTGATTTCCAGTTTCCCGATAACTCAATTTCTTGTTATCTCAGTTCACGACCTAGAAGTATTACAGTGCTTGTCTGATTTAACTTATACAAATATCAGACTCTATTAAATCCTATACATTGATATCTAGACATCTTTTTGCTTTGCACAATAACATCTAGTTATGACACTTCATCAATGGGGTTTAGAAACAAGACTAAATAAGTGATGAATCATCATCAAAACATAAATTTTATTTCCAACACCTTCTTTGCGTCCGTCGTGCTATATCTAGCCATCACCTTATCAATGTAAGTGGCTTGTGAAAGAGCTAACATCTTGTTCTTACGATCCCGTATTAATTGGATCCCGAGAACATAATTCGCCTCTCCCAAATCTTTCATTTGGAATTGGCTGGCCAACCAAATTTTAACGTCCGACAACATCCCCTTATCGTTTCCAATTAGGAGAATGTCATCTACGTACAACACTAGGAACGCAACCTTATCCTTAACGATTTTCTTGTATACACAAGGTTCATAAGGATTTTGTTCGAAATCATATGACTTAATGGTGTCATCAAATCTATGATTCCAAGACCGAGATGCTTGCTTCAACCCATAAATGGATCTCAGCAACTTGCACACTTTGTGCTCTTGGCCTTCTTCGATGTATCCTTCTGGTTGTTGCATATAGATTTCCTCGTCTTGAAAGCCATTAAGAAATGCTGTCTTGACATCCATTTGCCATATTTCATAATCTAGGCATGCAGCAATAGAAAGGAGGATCCGGATGGATTTAAGCATGGCCACAGGGGAGAAGGTCTCTTCGTAGTCTATACCCTCTCTCTGTGTGTAGCCCTTAGCTACAAGCCGTGCTTTAAAGGTTTGCACCTTACCATCAACTCCTCGCTTCCTCTTGTAGAGCCACTTGCTCCCTATGGGTTTTACCCCTTCGGGGCAATCTACAAGTTTCTAGACAGAGTTAGAGTACATGGACTCTATCTGTTGATTCATCGCGTCAACCCATTGATCCTTGTCACGATCATACATGGCCTTACGAAAAGACACTGGATCATTTTCCACACCATCAGAGACGGCTACGTTTGCCTCTGATTGTCCATACCGATTTGGTGGCCGAACCACTCTCTCAGTACGTCTGGGTGGATTAGGATTAGGGGTGACTGTTGCATTCGTAGTGTTGTCTACAGTGACACTAGGTGGCACTTGTGGTCTGACCTCGTCAGAAAGTAACTCCTCAAGTACGACTTTACTTCGAGGCTTGAAGTCTGTCATATACTGATCCTCAAAAAATGTGGCGTTAGTCGAAACTATCACCTTGTTATCTTCCGGATCATAAAATAGACCTTCACGTGTTCCTCTGGAGTAGCCTACAAACATACATACTTTCGTACGCATTTGTAGCTTTGATGTCTTGTCATTCAGCACATGTGCAGGACAACCCCAAATGCGAAAGTGACGTATGCTTTCATGACGTCCCTTCCACAGCTCTGAGGGTGTCGTAGTGACAGACTTTGACAGTACTGCATTCAATATGTAGACCGCTGCTTCTAGAGCATATCCCCAGAAAGATATCGGTAGCGAGGCGTACCTCATCATTGATCTGACCATGTCAATCAATGTTTTATTTCTTCTTTTAGCAACTCCATTTTGCTGAGGTGTCCTAGGCGCAGAACGTTGGGAACAGATCCCATGTTCAAGTAGGTAGTCAGTGAACTCGGTATCTAAGTACTCTCCTCCGCGATCAGAGCGAAGGCATTTCAAAGACTTGTTTAACTGCCTTTCGGCTTCTGCTTGAAATTCCTTAAACTTGCCAAAAGTCTCGGATTTTCGACGCAGCAGATAAACATATCCGAATCTCGAGTAGTCTTTGATGAAAATAACAAAATACTCGAATCCGCCTCTAGCTTGCACATTCATCGGACCACAAAGGTCTGAATGTACTAACTCTAGAGGTTCTTTGGCCCTATTCCCTTTTGACGAGAAGGGACGCTTAGTCATTTTTCCTCCAGGCAAGATTCGCAGACCGGCAATGAGTCAACATATAACTCTTTTAAGGTATTACCCTTAGCCAGTTGTTTGAGTCTTTCCAAGGAAATATGACCTAGCCTAAGGTGCCAAAGATATGTACTATCTTCTTTATGAGAAATTTCTGCCTTTTAGCATTTTTTGATGCGCTACTTTAAACATTTCAGTATTTAGCAGGGGAGCGTGCGTTGGTTTAAGGAAATATAATCCATTTTCTAATACAGTAGTACACAAAGTAAAACCATTCATTGAAATAGTAAACTCATCATCCATAAAAGAAACAGAGTACAAATGGTCTTTCAAAGTAGAATACGAAATTAAATTTCTCCTAAAATTCGGAATAATATAAACATTGTCTAACTTCAAAGTTTTATTTCCAAAATGTAACTCAACAGCTCTCACTGCTTTTGTTGAAACTAATGCCCCGGTGCCGACTCTCATAACTTGAGCTCCTTCCTCTAGCTCCTGAAACGAACTAAGGATCTGCAAAGAAGAACATACATGGTTAGTAGCTCCAGTATCCAGTATCCAAATTGATACATATTTAGCACATTGAAAGATTCCAAGACAAGTAATTCAGGATTACCTTTCTTATCTTTCTCATTGCTAGCCTTAGCCTTCGCATCCTTTACATCTTTGAGATATACGGGGCAATGACGACGCCAGTGCCTTATCTCATTGCAGTAAAAACACTTGCCCTTGGGCTTGGATGGTGCGTTTGGCTTAGCCTTCTTCTTTATAGGTTTAGGCGCCGGCGTAGTTTGTTTCTTATTCTTTTGCTTACCCTACTGGTTAGACTTAGACGCCTTGGCTACGACCACATTGGCCTTAGCCTTCTTTTCCTGCTCTTAGGATTTATCTTTCGTAGAAAGACCCTCGTAGACTTGAAGTTCGTTGATCAACTCCGTCATGGAAAGGTGAGCCTTAGACATGACGTAGCTAGTCCTGAATGTTAGGAAATCAGATGTCAAAGATTCGAGAATCACTGACACTTGGGTAGCATCGTCTATAGTCGCACCCTGAGTTGCTGCATCAGTAAAGTAACTAATCATGTTCATCACATGACCAGTAACCGACTGACCCTGCCTCATCTTGGCATTGACAGCCTTCCTCACGGCCTCGTGTCTTGCTTGATCAGACGGTTTGCCAAACATGGTGGTCAAATGCTGCATGATTTCTCGTGCAGTATTAAAACCCTCAATCTTGTTCCGAATGACATCCGACACTGAGGCTAAGAAGATGCCTCTTGCCTTATTATTTGCCTCTGTCCATTTTTATGGTGATCGCAAATACGTTTAGGCGGATTTTGAGGGGGAAGAACATGGCACTCCTCAGTCAAAACAAATTACGCATTCTCAAATACGAGCACCACGTTTACGTTACTTTTCCACTTAGTAAAATTGTCGCCATTTAGCTTATCATTCAGTAAAGTTTGAATTTGCGAAGACATGTTGCTGTAAATAAAATGATAGAAATTTAATCAAATATACACTACTATATTTTGTATTTTGGGAATAATTAACTTTATAAAGTCTATCCTACCATTCCAAGGATTTAACCTCGCATCGTTCCGCCGCCTTTAGGGTCGGTATCAGCACAATGACGGTTAAACTGAGACAATCTCTCTCAATGATTAAGCTTCGAGAATAGAACGTCTCTCGGGAATCAGACATCCCGGCTCTTAATCATTGATTACCTTCCTTTTTCTAGCCTAGATATTTCGAAAATATCCATAAAGAGTGTGACCTACTATATATATCAGATCTCAAAGTACGCCCCGAGTATGCTGCCTTTAGGGTCGGATAGTGACCCAACGAGTACCCGAAATCCTATCCTTTTGGAGACCAAGCCTTGAATTTTGATAGGGGTGAACAACATCCTTAAGGGGCCGGAATCAAAGCGGCATGAGGCGTCACCCTTCTCTCACGTGCTTGCATCTATAGTAGAGGCCGTGGGGTTGGCTGTCGCCTTCCCCGCTCCCACTCAATAATTTGAAAAAGTGGTGGGTTTACTAATTATGGTTTCGGCCTTGACAACAAGAAACAATAAATCAAGGTACTCCGAACAAGGTCGGTTAGGTAGGCAAGCCTACTCCGTCTTATTCATTGAAACATATGTGACAGTTCAGGCCAATCCGGCAAGAGAAGCCCCGCGAGGGCTTATCGGCTATGCTAAGTCTTGTCGAACTGCTGTAACGTACATCACATGTGGAGGGTAGTCGATTGAGCCGAAGCTCGGTTGAACTCGCCCAACCATGGTTAGACCATTTCCGAACTCATGTACTAAGATTCTCCGATTTCTAAATTGTCACCCAAAGCGTAATCTCATTTCTGTTTAAGGTGGGTTCACCGAATACTCAACGATTTATCTAAGTGGGATTCACCGAGAATCCATCACTAAAATCGTAACGATTGACAAAACCCGGGTTCTCGGTTTTTATAATTAGCTACTTATTATTTAACTACCACATATTAAATTTATAAGCATTCATACTAATTATTCGAGTTATACACGTCTATTTTAGTTCAAAATTAAAAAACTACGTGTATGCATTGGAGTGGAATCATGAAGATGCAAGTCATGGCAATTTTCCGGTTTTAAGCACGTAATCTTGATCAAACACAAAATTATACCGAAAAGTAAACACCGAGATGGACCGTTGGTACCCCCGACGAACTATTTTCTAAGGAAAAGTAAAACTTAATCTATGTCTTCGAGTCTTGATCTTCGAATCTTGAACTCGAACCGCTGGATTACGAACCACGAACACCCGAGAGGAGAAAAGACTTTTTAATTAAATAAATCCAATTTATTTGATAAATAAAACCTTTTTTTTTCTTTCGGCTGTTTTTAAATTATTTCCCAAAAAATAATTTTTCTTAAATTTATTTTCTGCCAAACGGCAGATTATTTAAGGAAATTTTTTTTTAGGAAAAATCATATATATATGTACAGCTGCCGGAAAACCCTAGCTGCATGCTAGTTTCATAAACAGGACTTATAGCGACGCTCTTCATTGTCGCAAAAAGTCCTATAGCAGTTTTCAAAAAAAGTTTTTAACCGTTTCTCCTCGTTCATACCTTGGGTTTCGCCTTGATCTTCAACTTTTCATCAAGATCTTCATCTTTTCGAGCCCGGAACAACAAAATTACAATAAAATATGCTACCTTTACATGGAATTTCGAAAATTGCATAATTAAAGATACAAATCCTATGCTCAATTATTACTAAACAAACGAGCTACAAAATAGATCTACGGATAAACAATACCAACCCCAATCCATCTCTTCAACCACAACATTCAAAGCATACAACCATGATTAATTTCGAATTTTTACCACAAAAAAAAACGAAATGAAAACACCTAAAACATGCTTTTCCACTCCAAGATCTAAAATTCATATACTTTGATCGTTAGATCAAAGGCTCTTATACTACTTGTTAGATATAATATCGTCGGATCAATCAAAGACTGACCCGATTACGCAGCGGAATGCATCAGATCTAGATCTAAACGAAAACAAAGAACATAAATTAAAGTGATCTAATCTACGAGAGGGTTAGATTGCTTACCAGTTTATGGTGAATAAACTCCAAGAACAATCTTCAATCCTAGATCCAAGCTAGATGAGAAGCCACAGTCTTCCAACGTGTGTCTCCAAGCACCACCAGGTGGATGGTGTTTCAAGCCGCCGGACCTCCTCGATATGCTCCTAGAAAACCAGAAATTTTCTAAACTCGAACCCAAAGTACAATGGCCGAAAATTCTAAGCCAAGTACTTACACAAAATGGCGTGTTTTTCATAACTCAAAAGCTTGGGAGAACTCTCTTTATATAGAAGAGTAATCCTTGTCCTCCAAGGATTTAATAATAAAGAGATAATTATTAGATTAATCCTTATTCCAAATAAAAGATAAATAAAATAATTATCCCAAACAAATTAGGATAAATCATATTATTATCTAATATTCCATGAATTATCAATTAACAAAAACAAGATAAATCACACATTAAATAATTATCCAAGAAAACTAATTTCTCTTTTAATCCAAATATGTGCCCCACCATTTAGTAAATAAAGGTCCACGCATTTTTTGACACATTGGGCCGAGTCCACATAGTGTGACACTTAACAGTGTAAGTGGGTTAGTCTAACGTACGCATTCTTTAATACACGTCCACGTACAGTCCAAGTGTCTCTACACTTCTATAGACGAGATCTATCCCTGCCCTTAAAGACAGAAAACATCTAATACATGCTAGCCTATTTGTACTATCAATGACATGTTTAATAGTACATCAGCCTTGACACATTTAAGTATCAAACTTATTAAAGTGATTAGAGATCTCATCAACCATAATCGCCTATCATGGTTTCTCTATCACATTTTAATACTAAGGACGTTATCATATTACAATTAATAATTGGTTCTTTAAAAGAACAAACATATAACAACAGAAAAGCCATTCATCATATGTATAAACATAAAGAAATAGTAGAAATGATCCGACCCGGTCGGATCCGGTCCAACCCGATTGGTTAGGTGTTAGGAACATTTTATTATGTTTTGATGATGGTCATACTAGCTATTATAGCAAGCCTGAAATAAGTTAGAATTCTCTGTATATGTCTTTACTTAGAGTCTGACATGTTGTATAAGTTAAAGTCAGACAAGTATTGTACTAGTTGGTAGGACGACAAAGTAAAACGGACATTCGGCGAGTGAAGCCAGCCAAGCACTAGCAGAGAAGCAATGAAGACTTAATGGTCTGACTTATAACCAAGGAAGTCTATGATGACCTTGGATAAGTCTAAGTTATGTTTCAAGTGATGGAACTTAATGTTTAATTATGGTGTACACTGATCTCACCCCAATCAAGGATCAGTGAAGTACAAAGATTCCTTAAACTGAAGTGATGAAGGAAATAGTGAATCGGCAGAGTAAACTGACTTTCGGCTGAGTGAAGACAAAACTGTGAAGGAAGATCCAAACGGCAAAGTCAGATGGATCACTCAACCGTTCAGGGAACGGCGAAGTAAACCTTACCAAATCAGATTTAAAATATGATGAAGATTCAGAGGATCATGCATTAAATGCACAATCAATAGATGATCAATCAAGGACGGATTTTCTGCCAAACGTTTGAAGAAAAATTCGATCACTGAAATCAAGGAGAATATAATTAAGGGGGAATCAAGAATAAAATCAAGGATTATTCCCTCATTAATATAGCCAACGGACGGAATTTCAAATTAAGGATATTCAAGGCTATAAATAGAAGGCATGACAGACAAAGAAACGAATGATTTGAAAAAGGGAAAAACCAAGCAGAAACTCTGTCAATTTGAAAAGCCTTCTCTCTGAACTTACAAAGATTAATCTAGAGATCAACTCAGACATCAGAACTACAATTTCATATTCAGCATTGAGATTGATCAAGCAAGTTTGTGAATCTCATTCATAACAAACTGAAGCAACTGAATCAGAAGCCATCTAAGAAGGAGTTGTGTTTGTGATAGCTGCTGAAGGATTTGATCTCAAAGAGCAGTGAAAGAGACTGAATCACTGAAGCTGTTGCAGTCAAGGAGTGATAGTCTTGTAGATTGTGAAGCTTGGGAAGTCAAGGACAATCTTACTATTGTATCTGTAAAAACAATAGTGAATTCCTCCAATCATCACAGGAGAAGAGTGGATTAAGGGATTACACCACCCTGAACCACTATAAGCCTTGTGTCAACTTACTTTCTGCAATTTACTTTACCGTACTCATTTATATTGCATATATCATAACTTATAGCTGTGATTGTCTAAACTGCTTTGAAACAACATAGTAAGAAGGGACTTATCCGCTGCCCAAAAGCTTTTAAAAATAAGAAAAGTTTTTGAAACTCCACTATAGTCATTCACACCCTCCTCTGACTATAGTTCTACCCTTCTCTGGGACCGACAATTGGTATCGGAGCAGTGTTCCTAGTATCAGAACCTGTTCAGATCTAATTTCTGGTAACAAGGAGATCACATATTTTCAAAGTAGTTTTCAAATCTGTGCTTTCTAGACATACACATATATATCTTATATTTGTACTTATGGATTCATCAAACTTTATGTCAAAAGTACCTGTTTTTAATGTTAACAATTTTGATGAATATTAAATAAGAATGTTGTCCTATCTTGCAGCAACTCATGAGGAGATGATGGATGTAATCAATGAAGGCCCAATCATGATCATGACTGTGATATCCACAGGAGCAGATCAAGGAAAAGAGGTGGACAAACCTAAGAAGGATTGGACCAAGGATGACAGGAGAAGAGCAAATCTAGACTTTGTTGCAAAAGATATGATTTTGAAAACCCTAGATAGCAACATGTTCATGAGAATCAAAGATTTCAAGACAGCAAAGGAGATGTGGGACAAGCTAGCATTGATAAATGAAGGATCTGAATCAGTTAAAGAAAACAAATTATCTGTTGCAAAACAGAAATTTGAGAACTTCAAAATGAAGGCTGGTGAATCCATTGATTAAATGGATAATAGATTCTCAAGCATCATCAGTGAACTGCAACACTTGGACACACCTACCCTCAGAAAGAACTGTGCTTGAAGATCTTGAGAGGCTTACCTGAAAGATGGAAGATCATAACATCAGTAATCAGAGTAACTACAAATCTTGCAAACACTGACACCCTGACCCTGATATCCCAACTAAAGCTCATGAATTCGAATTGAACGGTGAAGATGGTGCTCCGACAGAGACACAAAGAACCAGTGCACTGATAGCACCATAGCAAAGTAACTTTGATGATTGCATCAGCAAAGAGACACAAGAACTCAAAGAACATGTAGCTTTATTAGTTAAACGTTTTGACAGGTTTAGCAAAAAGAAGCCATTCAAAGGAAACTCATCATCAAACAAGAGGTCAAACAAAGACATGAAGAAGAAAGATGATGAATACAGATGCTTCAATTGCAACAAGAAAGGTCACTTCAAGGCTGACTGTCCTGAAGAAAATAATAAAGATGATGAAAAGAAAAAGTACAAAACATCTGAAAAGAGGAAAAGCAAGAAGACACTCAAGGCTGAATCCAGCAGTGAAAAGAATGAAGAATCATCTGATAATGACTCAGATGATAGTGATGAAGAAGACAGCTCAGACAATGAAAAAGCATGTCTATGTCTCATGACCAAAGAATTAGATGAAGATGAATGTGACAGATCAGACACTGAGAAAACAAGTCTATGTCTAATGACCAAAGAATCTGATGAAACTGAGGTAACATCTAGCTCTTACTCTTCATCTAATGCATCCACATCTAACACTGCACAATCTTCTGTTCTCCCATTAGATACAGCAGACCTAGTCCAAAATCTCATGACTAAATTTGATAAAATTGAAATGAATCATGAAATTCTGGAAAAGGAATGCAAGGATCTAAGAAAGGAAAATAAAAGATTAAAGAAAGAACTGGATAAAGCAAAAGATGAACTAACTAGTAAGGAGACATACTTAAATGATCAACAAACAGCAGATGATCATGCATCTGTTATTGACAGATCAGTTAAGAAAATCTCCCTACCAGTTAAGATAACCACTGCACCACTAAATGCACCAGCTTACAAACCCTCAAAAAGTTATGGATCCAGATCTGGTCTTGGCTACAACAGTCAGGATAAATGTAGAAACAATGTTCAACACAATTCTAAATTAAGGACCAACAATGGACCAAAATTTAGAAAGGGACAGACCATAGTTCCAACCAATCATCCTGCACCGGTGAAGTCAAAACCTAGTGTAGTGAAACAACAGACTAAATCCTCATTCCAAGCAACCAAAAACAAAAACCTTCTGAAAGGTAAAGGAATACTTTATTCTTCAGAGGATGATTGGAATGTTGCACCTCCAAAATACAGGAAGAAACCATTGAATGATATGCATCATGTGTTTAAGAAAAATCAATCTAGATATGTCCCTAGACACATGAAGCAACATAGGTTTCCCACTGCATATTGGAAAGTGAAGAAGGATGCAAATGCACCAAAAACTAGAGAAAAGTATCAGAATATCTTCAGTAAAAATATTGGAAGCTATTCTGCCATGCCTTATACATATGAAGTTGATGACTTTAATTATCCAAAAAGAAGATCATTTGGATATACACTTGGTATGGGAGGCATGATCTAACGAGTATGGACCCAAACGGTGTTGGGTACCTAAATTTAATTAATTTGTTTTGTAGGATGTCCGGTACATAGACGCAGTGGATGTTCCGGACATATGACGAGAAACAAGAGATGGCTCACTGACTTCAAAGCTTTTGATGGACCCAAAGTCACATTTGGAGGCAAAGAAAACCCTGGCAAGATTAAGGGGGAAGGCACAATACTCAAGAACAATTTGAAGATTCAAAATGTAGCATATGTTAAGGGACTTAACTTCAATCTGATGAGCATCGACAATTACGTGAGAAAGGCTACAATGTGCACTTCAACAAGGAAGGATGCAAAGTCATTCACAGCCAAACCAACACATGAGTACTTGCAGGAAGAAGAAAAGATAACATGTATGTGGTGGATTGGAAAACAGCCAAAGCAAAAACATGTTTGTTTGTCAAAACAAACAATCAACTAGCTGGATCTGGCATAAAAGATTAAATCACCTGAATTTCAAAACCATCAACACATTATCAAAGAACAATTTAGTTGAAGGCCTGCCAGAAATCACATTCAAGAAAGAAAGTCTATGTGATGCATGTCGAAAAGGAAACAAATCAAAAGTTCATTCAAGTCAAAGCCCTATCAATCAACAACAAGAATTCTACATCGTTACATATGGACTGTTTGGACCAAATCACACCAATGCTTGTAAGTGGGAAGAAGTACACCCTAGTAGTGGTGGATGACTTTTCAAAATACACCTGGACCATTTTCATGAACAAGAAGAAAGAGACACTCAAAAAGATGCCAGATTTGTTGAGAAGACTCCAAAATGGGAAAGAACTGAAAATTATCAAGATCAGATCAGATAGAGGCACTGAATTTCTTAATGAAATTATCAGAACCTATTGTGAAGAAAATGGAGTACTACATCAATTATCTCAGCAGGAACTCCACAACAAAATGGTGTAGCAGAAAGAAGAAACATAACTCTTAAAGAAGCAGTCAGAACAATGATTGCAGAGGCATGCTTACCAAAGAGGTTTTGGGCTGAAGTAGCAAATACAGCATGCCATACACAAAACAGATCAATCATCAACAAACACCATGGAAAGACTTCATATGAAATATGGAATGGTAGACAACCTAATATCTCATATTTGCATATGTTTGGATCAAAATGTTTTGTTTTGAACAGGAATCAGCTGCATACCTTTGATGAAAAGGCTGATGAAGAAATCTTTATGGGATACTCAGACACCGGCAAAGCATTCAGAGTACTCAACAAAATAACATTGGTGATTGAAGAATCAATACATGTAATTTTTTATGAACCAAATGCAAATGGTGAAGATCTTCAAGATCAAGAAGAAGCAACACATAGGGAAATATATACAAATGCAACTATACCAACTTCCATCCTAAATCATCATTTTGGAAATCAAGATGAGCCACATATCAATACAACAGAAGAAGCACCATAACTTGAAGTTCATACACAACATGAAGGTGTGGAAGCACCAAGTGAAGAACAACTTCAAACTGATCTCAACTGGCTAAGAGATCATCCTGAAGAACAAGTTATTGGAGACATTCACACAGGAGAGTTAGAACCCAGAAGACAACTGGAGCATATGCTAACATGTTTTCTATCACAAGTGGAACCCAAGACAATAGATGATGCAATTCAAGATGCAGATTGGATCACAGCCATGCAAGAAGAACTAAATGAATTTGAAAGAAATGAAGTCTAGGAACTTGTTGATAGACCAGATATGGCCAACATCATTGGAACAAAATGGGTATTCAGAAATAAGATGGATGAGCAAGGAATAGTTGTCAGAAACAAAGCAAGGCTAGTTGCAAAAGGCTACTCTCAAGCAGAAGGAATAGATTATGATGAAACATTTGCACCAGTAGCACGACTGGAAGCAATTAGACTCTTTCTAGCCTTTGTTGCACACAAAGACTTCAAAGTCTATCAAATGGATGTCAAGAGTGCATTTCTGAATGGACTTTTGGTAGAAGAAGTATATGTGGAACAACCTCCTGGTTTCCAACTCAAAGGAAAGGAAGACAAAGTATACAAACTCAAGAAAGCTCTCTATGGACTCAAACAGGCACCCAGAGCTTGGTAAGAAACACTATCACAATTTCTAATCAAGAATGGATTCAACAAGGGAACTATAGATAAGACTCTATTCAAATTAGAGGAAGGAACAAGCACATTGCTAGTACAAATCTATGTTGATGACATCATTTTTGGATCAGAGGATGAAAATCTATGTGAGAAATTTGCAAACCTGATGAAGAGCAAATTTCAGATGAGCATGATGGGAGAATTAAATTGTTTTCTTGGCCTTCAAGTAAAGCAAATGAAGGATGGTATTTTCATTAGTCAAGCCAAGTATACAAAAGACCTAATACACAAGTATGGTATGAATACAAGTGGCACAGTAGATACACCAATGTGTGCAAGAGTCATTCTTGGAAAAGATGAAACTGGAAATGATGTTGATCGAAAAAATCTATAGAGGAATCATTGGATCCCTACTATATTTAACTCGCAAGCGGACTGATATAGCATTTGCAGTAGGAGTATGTGCAAGATTTCAAGCTCAACCAAAAGAATCACATCTTCTAGCAGCCAAAAGAATTATCAAATACCTGAAAAACACTATTAATGTTGGAATTTGGTATCCAAAAGATGGAGGATTCAAGTTGATATCATTTTCAGACTCTGACTATGTTGGATGCAAGATAGATAGAAAAAGCACCTCTGGAACTTGCAAAATGCTAGGCAGCAGACTAGTTTCATAGTTTAGTAAAAAGCAAAACTCCATATCTACATCAACAGCTGAAGCAGAATATATAGCAGCAGGCAGTTGTTGTGCACAAGTACTTTGGATTAGACAACAGCTAAGGGATTATAGAGTGGAGGAGAAAACAATTTCAATCATGTGTGATAACACAAGTGCAATATCTATTTCTAAAAATCCAATGTTGCATTCAAGAACAAAGCACATTTTTGTGAGACATCATTTTATCAGAGATCATGTTGAAAAATGAGATGTCATCCTAGAATACATACCCATTGAAGATCAATTGGCTGACATCTTCACTAAACCACTCAGTTATGAAAGATTTAGCATGTTGAGAACTGAGTTAGGAATGACTAAAATTGACTAAGTACCAAAGAGCGGCTAACGGAGTAATCGGCTAAGTAACTTCATCAGCTGTTTAAACCTTTGCCGTTACAGGGGATGTAGCAGGTAAGGCACTGGTATCCAGCAAAGTTGACTTAAACTGATTGTTAGGAACAGGCAAATAAAGCAGCTAAGTGAAAAAGTCACTACATCGGCTAAGTGACCAGCCAAGGCACTTCACTGAAATAAAGATTGAAATCGTGGGAAAATTAAAGTGTGAACAAAATCAATTTTTATACACATGGAGAATAAGGGAGTTATGGAAGATTATTCTGAGGATGATTACACACGTGGAGATCAACTTATAATCATAGAGGTAACCATATTATCTTTCGAATTACAGACGCCTCGATTCTCGGGCTCTATCATTACTTACCTCAATCCACTCCCCCACTTCACTCGAATATCGCGATTTACATACACAAAATCACGCCATTATGTCATAAAATCCTTTCACATTCAAACCACGTTCACACTACCCAAATCATCCTATATAAACGATACTTAGAGATTTTCAGAAATCTTTACACTCTTTTGCAAATTACAAACCCTACTTTTTATTCTCTCGTGAAAACTTGAAGTGTTCTAAACATCAATCACTTATCAATGGCTTCATCTTCCACAATTTCTCCCACTGAAAAATTCTATAAAAAATCAATCATCACTGGTTCGTTTTTTAAACCTGGACACTATCTCTCTTTCTGTGACAATGAGGCAAAAGCTCAACGCTTGGTTGATTTCTGTTCAAATCTAGGGTTAATGACCTTCCTAAACCCCCCAATCACTGGAATCTGCTATGAAAATCTGATCGCATTTTGGAAAAATGCCAAGTTTGTGCCCAGCATGATGACGTAGATCAAGTGATAATAAAATACTTGACCACCATAAACCAATACTAGCAAGAGGACTAGGTCCATCGTAATATAGCTACAGTGAATCAAGGTCGATCCCACAGGAAACCAATTGTGGGTCATTTATATACAAACAATTAATCATTCATGTCAAGGACACAAAGCGGTCTATGACCAACAAAACACAAGAAAGATAAAGGACTCGACATGACACAACACATAAACAACGTAATTAACCTCCCCAATTATTATGTTATCATTTGGATCTAGAGATTCTATATAATTAAGCTAGACTCGACAACTATTAATCCGATTCGTATTCTTTTATATTGGCTACGGGAGTCATCCCCTAAACTAGATCTAGCTCCGGGTAGGCCATCTAGATCACTATGCTACATTACGTTACTTCGCTTCGTAGGCCTCCATCTCATATAACTCGCACGCTTACAAAACTAGGGATGCCGATATTAACCGTATTCCTCACCTAGGCAACATTCCTGTGGTTAGGCGTACTTCCTAAGTGATCGCATCAGTCTCTGTCCCATTAACAATTACCTGCACGGTCTCATGTTAATCTACGATTTACGTATAACTAGCTGAGCTCAATTCTCTAATACAGAACATATCTAGATCTCGCTGAAAGTCCTGGAAGATCAATACATGAGCCGACCTAGGAGCCCTATATTGGTATTTTCTAATCATACGCTAATTAAAACAGACGAGCAACGTAGCCGTAGCCATACCTACTAGGACAAGAAATTCTAGGTGGACAATCACACCATAAAGACGTGGCTAGATTGACGCGGCGAAAACCTAAATCTTAGCGTTTCTACATACGTAACGGATAAAATAGAGATTCATAAAGCAATTATATAGATCTACTAAAAACATGATTGTCGATCATACCAAAGTCATCTATAGATCACCGGATAACAGATCTGGGCGTGTGGATCCTTATAGACAAGGAATCCCTACTGCCTCATATCGTATACTTAGATCTATATCGTTCGGTGAAGAACGAACAACCTCAACCGATAAACAATAATTGGGGGAGATTAATTACAACAAACAAAGAAGAAATAAATACAAATAACTCATATTATTGCTGCTGGAAATTTGTATAAAAATTGCTCTGAGAAACTGAGAATTTGTGTTATGAGTTGATGTAAAGTGTTACAATGAAATAAGTATATATAGGCTTGGAAAACCGACTTAGGATAAACTCCATCCGACCTAATTTACGTTTCCTAAACCCTAATAACGCGTCGAGATAACTCCGAGCCGATCCGTTGATTTTGCCCAGCTCGCTCCCAGCGAGCCCCTATCTCGCTGCCAGTGAGTCCATCAACTTCTGATTGGCTCGCTGGCTTTTCTTGTTCCACACTCCACTTTTCGTGCTGCTTCGATATTTATCTTTAATGCAATCCGATTCCGCTCCGATTTATCTTGAGATTTACTTCCTTCGTTGGTAGATATCCTCCGATTCACCGTAATCTATAAAATCAATAATTATCACACAGTAAATCGTATTTAAATAATAAAGATAGATAAATACCAAATTATATTCTATAAATCACATAACATTAAATTAACATTATAAACATGTGATTTAATATAAAATATATATTATTATGCTCGATTTAAGGATAACGTTGATGACTTTTATGGGTATAATTTGACCATCATCAACTACCCCCCACTTAGACTTTGATCGTTCCGAACAAAGCATCAATAAGTCATTCCCCAAGATAACATTTTCCATGGTCAAATCATACTTACACAAGAAACTCGAGTCAACTCATACCAGTCATGCTCATAAGGTATCCATTATTCACTACTCGCTATGAATCAAAGTGATGTGTGCATGTGCATTCAGTTTTATATATTCGTGTCAAGATTAAGTTTATGCTAACTTCACAGTCTTAACCTACCAACATCAGCATTCCCACTTCTTAAGCCTCGCAATGGGTAAAGACATGGTGCAATAAGCAAGAGCGTCATCCATAAGGTTTTTGGACTCGGAGACCGAGAAATACTCAAAGCCTATTAAAAAAGTTGAATTTCTTCGCATTTTCAAAATTTCAAGCATTAACACCTCTCAAGAAAGAAACTTGCTTTAAAAGTAAAGTATGCATTGCAAGAATCTTCCTTTACGGATTAGTCAATAGCATTGAATATTACCACAAGCGCGGGGCTACTTTGGTAACGTTACTACACGCCCAGTGTTTAACGCATTGTCAAAACACAGATAATTCTCAAGCTTATTACTCCGCTTTGATGGCTAGAAGATAGGAATACCTCAGCAGATAAACATCGACACTAAGTCTACATAACCAATCATCTACACAATGTACACATAATTTCTTCAGTTATTATAATTCGTGCGGTAATAGTCGACTCAAAATTGAGTAATCGAATAATAAATAACTACTTGCAACGGTCGGCATGAATATCCTTAAATTTTCATTCACATAAGTATAAAATGATCACGTAGTTATGCAACTTGGTTCCTTCCCTACTAATTCCATGTATAAGAACTCACAATTCTAAGGGTATGAGATAATTAAATTGGCATTTGTTCAATTTTTTTATTTTTCACCGTTTCATTCAATTGTTCAATTATAACACATCATAGCTAAGTCTCCTACCCCCCACTGAAACATGGCATTGTCCCCAATGACAAATAAAAATGAGATTTTAAGAAAAAGACTTAGCTCTGGAAACGGCTCTCAAGTACAGGCAGAATATAAGAGTGATCCAAGCACGTCGTGGAGAAGCAAGTGAAAACATGTTTAAGCAAACCAAACAGAAACTCCACGAAACCATTAATAACATGTCAATGGAAGTTATAAAATAACATGGCAGTAATTAGATATAAAATATCCAAAAACAAATTAAGCCACTTTACTTCATACAACCAATGACAAGTAAAACCAAAGGGTTAAAACGACTCGTTCAGACACGAAGTATAAAACGAATAAGAAGAAGGAAATATACAGACTCAAAAATAAAAATACTAAATAGAAAGAAAAATAAACAAGCAACTAAAGATGGTAGTCTTCATCTATAACCTCCACCGCTTAAATATTCTTAAAACCGGGTGGAGAAGATGAAGATAAAAAAGAATTACCCCATGTAGGAAAACACGAGGTTGATTTGGATCAACCAAGTATTCAATCCGAGTAAAAAAGAGAAACTTGGTAAGGTATAACGATTGAATGTGACCTATTGGCTAAAGATAAAATCAAATACTTAGTGCAGAAACTTCTCGCTTGGATTGGATATCAACAACTTAGGGGGATGTAGCTACTCCTCGAAATTACTAATTACCCAATTTAGCACGTGGAAGGTCTCAACGTCATCAACAAGGTCGGATCGGTGTGATATTTTAGAACAAAACTCATCATCTATATGTGCCGGAAGGATCAGAAAAATTGCGAAATTGAAATCCGGTAGAAAGAGAAGTTGTATTTCGATCGAACCAAAAACTTATAAAATCTAGCTAGGTTCAGAGCTACACTTACCCCAGCTAGGATCATGAAAACCAAAATGATAAAAGATAATCATTAAAACTTAGCAATATTTCTGATTCCGCAACACAAGGGTATTTGGTAAACAAAATGGAGGTTGAGAGTATGATGGGTTTAGAAAAAGATATATATAAGGATGGTAAGAAAAGATAAAGGGTGGGTAAGACATTGTGATTATGGGTGGGTTGAAAATGGGTTAAGGAATTGGGTTTGGGTAGGTATTGTTTAAGGGATTGGGTAGGGTGGGAGAGTGAAATAGATGGAAAGAAATAGAGGGGATGAAAGAATGGTTAGAAATGTGAACTGTTAGGGCAGATTGGTGGGAGGATCGAAAAGGTTGAAGGGTGAAAAGGTATAAAGGAAAGGATAAGGGTAGTTGCAGAACGATTTGCACACAACTTTGGATTTTCACTCGGATCGCCATTCTAAAAGTTTTGTGAGTTGACGAAAAAGCATTCTTGTTCGCACTAATCATTCTCTGTTACATTTTCAGTAATTCTAAAGTTCTCTTAATGCTTCCATCTTAAGGTTGATTGCTAAATTTCCTTTTCTTTAGCAATTTCTCGACTCTCCTAAGAAACTCTATTTCACGTGGCCTAGATTGAGTAAAAAAGTTTTGCACATCCTTAGCCTAATGGCCATCGGAACACGGCAAATAAAAAACCTCAACACATGTCACGTTACTTCTTATTTGACTCAAAGAAAACAAAACCTAAAAAACTAAAAAGAAATCCTAAGGGTTTTAAAGAAGTAGTTCTGAGTTTAAATTCCTCAGCTCGACTTTCCGAAAAAAGTATCATTGTCAGTCATCCTTCATAGCTCGCTAGACTTTGACCCTTTGAGCACTATAAGAGGTGGGCTCGTCGCTTTTGCGGATTAATACCCTTCCCTTGGTTGTGAGACCTAGGAAAGGACATCTATCCATACCATTTATACAAAGCTCTTACCTCAGCTCTCGTTTTAGTAACTAATGAATTCTAGGGAGATTTAGTCCTAAGGACCCATTTTAATCACATCCTCGATTATGCTGCTTCATTATGCTCTCTCAAAACTCAACGTCTTCTTTAGATTGCGAATTCTTAAAACTACACAAATTTTTGCTCCCATGGCCAGTAGAAGCAATCTCATGCATAGGACAAAGAGATTTTAATAGAACTACGAGGAACTCTTTATTCATTGCTTCCTTTCAACGACTACATGTTTCTACACCCTCTAGATGAGACAGATTTGGGGCAGAACCTTCCACACTAATAAAATTAATCTTACAAACCTACTCCGGGCTAAGATTCATACTCAGGTTCATGTAAAGACTAACTTATGTTCAAAAAACCAAAAGATAGTAAAACATAAGAATGGGTAGTACCTTGCCTTCAACATTGTACGACGAATAATTTGAACCTTTTAATATTTATTTTCTCGGAGCCATCTTGGTGCTTTAAAGGTGTTGCTTCCATTGCTTTTCCCATCGTAGATTCGTAGCTCCACATGTTGCTGGGTTATTTTCTCAGCGCACGTGAAAAATTACTGACTCGGATTATTGTTTCCCTGGTTTCTGCAAACAGAAGAAAAACAAAAAACAAACAAACCGTAGACCGACTTTAACATGGTTTCCCATGCTGCTATCAGACCTACGGATTAAACATACGGAGATAAACAGACACGTGAAATCCCAGAACAATGACCAGGCTCGCTGGCAGCGAGAAGCAGTCTCGCTGGGAGCGAAACCATTTTTTTTTTTTTTGAATCTGGAATTTTTACACAGAGCAGACAACCAGAGGGACTCAAGAACGTAAAAACAGACTCTAAAACAGAAAACTTAACATGAATAAAAAATTATTTATATGTAAAATTGATCGTTGGCTCCCCGGAAACAGCGCCAAAAACTTGATGACGTAGATCAAGTGATAATAAAATACGTGACCACCATAAACCAATACTAGCAAGAGGACTAGGTCCATCGTAGTATAGCTATAGAGAATCAAAGTCGATCCCATAAGGAACCAATTGTGGGTCATTTATATACAAACAATTAATCATTCATGTCAAGGACACAAAGCGGGCTACGACCAACAAAAGACAAGAAAGATAAAGGACTCGACACGACACAACACATAAACAACGTAATTAACCTCCCCAATTATTATGTTATCATTTGGATCTAGAGATTCTATATAATTAAGCTATACTCGACAACTATTAATCCGATTCGTATTTCTTTTATATTGGCTACGGGAGTCATCCCCTAAACTAGATCTAGCTCCGGGTAGGCCATCTAGATCACTATGCTACATTACGTGACTTCGATTCGTAGGCCTCCATCTCATATAACTCGCACGCTTACAAAACTAGGGATGCCGATATTAACCGTATTCCTCACCTAGGCAAAATTCCTGTGGTTAGGCGTACTTCCTAAGTGATCGCATCAGTCTCTGTCCCATTAACAATTACCTGCACGGTCTCATGTTAATCTACGATTTACGTATAACTAGATGAGCTCAATTCCCTAATACAGAACAGATCTAGATCTCGCTGAAAGTCCCGGAAGATCAATTCATGAGCCGAACTAGGAGCCCTATATTGGTATTTTCTAATCATACGCTAATTAAAACAGACGAGCAACGTAGACGTAGACATACCTACTAAGACAAGAAATTCTATGTGGACAATCACACCATAAAGACGTGGCTACATTGACGCGGCGAAAACCTAAATCTTAGCGTTTCTACATACGTAACGGATAAAATAGAGATTCATAAAGCAATTATATAGATCTACTAAAAGCACGATTTTCGATCATACCAAAGTCATCTATAGATCACCGGATAACAGATCTGGGCGTGTGGATCCTTATAGACAAGGAATCCCCACTGCCTCATATCGTATCCTTAGATCTATATCGTTCGATGAAGAACGAACAACCTCAACCGATAAACGATAATTGGGGGAGATTAATTACAACAAACAAAGAAGAAATAAATACAAATAACTCACATTATTGCTGCTGGAAATTTGTATAAAAACTGCTCTGAGAAACTGAGAATTTGTGTTATGAGTTGATGTAAAGTGTTACAATGAAATAAGTATATATAGGCTTGGAAAACCGACTTAGGATAAACTCCAGCCGACCTAATTTATGTTTCCTAAACCCTAATAACGCGTCGAGATAACTCCGAGCCGATCCATTGATTTTGCCCAGCTCGCTCCCAACGAGCCCCTATCTCGCTGCCAGCGAGTCCATCAACTTCTGATTAGCTCGCTGGCTTTTCTTGTTCCACACTCCACTTTTCGTGCTGCTTCGATATTTATCTTTAATGCAATCCGATTCCGCTCCGATTTATCTTGAGATTTACTTCCTTCGTTGGTAGATATCCTCCAATTCACCGTAATCTATAAAATCAATAATTATCACACAGTAAATCGTATTTAAATAATAAAGATAGATAAATACCAATTTATATTCTATAAATCACATAACATTAAATAAACTTTATAAACATGTGATTTAATATAAAATATATATTATTATGCTCAATTTAAGGATAACGTTGATGACTTTTATGGGTATAATTTGACCGTCATCAACTACCCCCCACTTAGATTTTGATCGTCCCGTACAAAGCATCAATAAGTCATTCCCCAAGATAACATTTTCCATGGTCAAATCATACTTACACAAGAAACTCGAGTCAACTCATACCAGTCATGCTCAAAAGGTATCCATTATTCACTACTCGCTATGAATCGAAGTGATGTGTGCATGTGCATTCAGTTTTATATATTTGTGTCAAGATTAAAGTTTATGCTAACTTCGCAGTCTCAACCTACCAACATCAGCATTCCCACTTCTTAAGCCTCGTAATGGGTAAAGACATGGTGCAATAAGCAAGAGCATCATCCATAAGGTTTTTGGATTCAGAGACCGAGAAATACTCAAAGCCTCTTAAAAAGTTGAATTTCTTCACATTTTCATAATTTCAAGCATTAACACCTCTCAAGAAAGAAACTTGCTTTAAAAGTAAAGTATGCATTGCAAGAATCCTCCTTCACGGATTAGTCAATAGCATTGAATATTACCACAAGCGCGGGGCTACTTTGGTAACGTTACTACAAGCCCAGTGTTTAACGCATTGTCAAAACACAGATAATTCTCAAGCTTATTACTCTGCTTTGATGGCTAGAAGATAGGAATACATCAGCAGATAAACAATGACACTAAGTCTACATAACCAATCACCTACGCAATGTACACATAATTTCTTCAGTTATTATAATTCGTGCGGTAATAGTCGATTCAAAATCGAGTAATCGAATAATAAATAACTACTTGCAACGGTCGGCATGAATATCCTTAAATTTTCATTCACATAAGTATAAAATGATAACGTAGTCATGCAACTTTCCTTCCCTACTAATTCCATGTATAAGAACTCACAATTCTAAGGGTACGAGATAATTAATTTGGCATTTGTTCAATTTTTTTATTTTTCACCTTTTCATTCAAATTTTCAATTATAACACATCATAGCTAAGTCTCCTACCCGCCACTGAAACATGGCATTGTCCCCAATGACAAATTAAAATGAGATTTTAAGAAAAAGACTTAGCTCTGGAAACGGCTCTCAAGTACAGGCAGAATATAAGAGTGATCCAAGCACGTCGTGAAGAAGCAAGTGAAAACCTGTTTAAGCAAACCAAACAGAAACTCCACGAAACCATTAATAACATGTCAATGGGAGTTATAAAATAATGTGGCAGTAATTAGATATAAAATATCCAAAAACAAATTAAGCAACTTTACTTCATACAACCAATGACAAGTAAAACCAAAGGGTTAAAACGACTCGTTCAGAATCGAAGTATAAAACGAATAAGAAGAAGGAAATATACAGGCTCAAAAAGAAAAATACTAAATAGAAAGAAAAATAAACAAGCAACTAAAGATGGTAGTCTTCATCTATAACCTCCACCGCTTAAATATTCTTAAAACCGGGTGGAGAAGATGAAGATCAAAAAGCGTTACCCCATGTGGGAAAACACGAGGTTGACTGGATCAACCATGTATTCAATCCAGTGTAAAAGAGAAACTTGGTAAGGTATAACAGATTGAATGTGACCTATTGGCTAAAGATAAAATCAAATACTTAGCGCAGAAACTTCTCGCTTGGATTGGATATCAACAACTTAGGGAGATGTAGCTACTCCTCGAAATTACTAATTACCCAATTTAGCACGTGGAAGGTCTCAACGTCATCAACAAGGTCGGATCGGTGTGATATTTTAGATTAAAACTCATCATCTATATGTGCGGGAAGGGTCAGAAAAATTGCGAAATTGAAATCTTCCGGTTGAAAGAGAAGTTGTATTTCGATCGAACCAAAAACTTATAAAATCTAGCTAGGTTCAGAGCTACACTTACCCCAGCTAGGATCATGAAAACCAAAATGATAAAAGATAATCATTAAAACTTAGCAATATTTCTAATTCCGCAACACAAGGGTATTTGGTAAACAAAATGGAGGTTGAGAGTATGATGGGTTTAGAAAAAGATATATATAAGGATGGTAAGAAAAGATAAAGGGTGGGTAAGATATTGTGATTATGGGTGGGTTGAAAATTGGTTAAGGAATTGGGTTTGGGTAGGTATTGTTTAAGGGATTGGGTAGGGTGGGAGAGTGAAATAGATGGAAAGAAAGAGAGGGGATTAAAGAATGGTTAGAAATGTGAACTGTTGGGGCAGATTGGTGAGAGGATCGAAAAGGTTGAAGGGTGAAAAGGTATAAAGGAAAGGATAAGGGTAGTTGCAGAACGAATTGCACACAACTTTGGATTTTCACTCGGATCGCCATTCTAAAAAGTTTTGGGAGTTGACCAAAAAGCGTTCTTGGTTGCACCAATCATTCTCTGTTATATTTTCAGTAATTCTCAAGTTCTCTTAATGCTTCCATCTTAAGGTTGATTGCTAAATTTCCTTTTCTTTAGCAATTTCTCGACTCTCCTAAGAAACTCTATTTCACGTGGCCTATATTGAGTAAAAAAAGTTTTGCACATCATTAGCCTAATGGCCATCGGAACACGGCAAATAAAAAACCTCAACACATGTCACGTTACTTTTATTTGACTCAAAGAAAACAAAACCTAAAAAACTAAAAAGAAATCCTAAGGGTTTTAAAGAAGTAGTTCTGAGTTTAAAGTCCTCAGCTCGACTTTCCAAAAAAAGTATCCTTGTCAGTCATCCATCATAGCTCGCTAGACTTTGACCCTTTGAGCACTATAAGAGGTGGGCTCGTCGCTTTTACGGATTAATACCCTTCCCTTGGTTGTGAGACCTAGGAAACGACATCTATCCATACCATTTATACAAAGCTCTTACCTCAGCTCTCGTTTTAGGAACTAGTGAATTCTAGGGAGATTTAGTCCTAGGGACCCATTTTAATCACATCCTCTATTATGCTGCTTCATTATGATCTCTCAAAACTCAACGTCTTCTTTAGATTGCGAATTCTTAAAACTACACAAATTTTTTCTCCCATGGCCAGTAGAAGCAATCCCATGCATAGGACAAAGAGATTTTAATAGAACTATGAGGAACTCTTTATTCATTGCTTCTTTTCAACGACTACATGTTTCCCTACACCTTCTAGATGAGACAGATTTGGGGCAGAACCTTCCACACTAATAAAATTAATCTTACAAACCAACTCCGGGCTAAGATTCATACTCAGGTTCATGTAAAGACTAACTTATGTTCAAAAAACCAAAAGATAGTAATACATAAGCAAAAAGGGTAGTACCTTGCCTTCAACATTGTACCATGAATAATTTGAACCTTTTAATATTTATTTTCTCGGAGCCATCTTGGTGCTTTAAAGGTGTTGCTTCCATTGCTTTTCCCATCATAGATTCGTAGCTCCACATGTTGTTGGGTTATTTTCTCAGCGCCCGTGAAAAATTACTGACACGGATTATTGTTTCCCTGGTTTCTGCAAACAGAAGAAAAACAAAAAAACAAACAAACCGTAGACTGACTTTAACATGGTTTCCCATGCTGCTATCAGACCTACGGATTAAACATACGGAGATAAATAGACACGTGAAATCCCGAACACTGACCAGGCTTGCTGGCAGCGAGAAGCAGTCTCACTGGGAGCGAAACCAGTTTTTTTTTTTTTTTGAATCTGGAATTTTTACACAGAGCAAACAACCAGAGGTACACAAGAACGTAAAAACAGACTCTAAAACAAAAAACTTAACATGAATAAAAAATTATTTATATATAAAAGTGACCGTTGGCTCCCCGGCAACGGCGCCAAAAACTTGATGACGTAGATCAACTGATAATAAAATACTTGACCACCATAAACCAATACTAGCAAGAGGACTAGGTCCATCGTAGTATAGCTATAGCAAATCAAGGTCGATCCCACAGGGAACCAATTGTGGGTCATTTATATACAAACAATTAATCATTCATGTCAAGGACACAAAACGGCCTACGACCAACAAAAGACAAAAAAGATAAAGGACTCGACACGACACAACACATAAACAACGTAATTAACCTCCCCAATTATTATGTTATCGATTGGATCTAAAGATTCTATATAATTAAGCTAGACTCGACAACTATTAATCCGATTCTTATTTTGAAGACAATCAAGAAAACATGGATATGTATGATGATGATCTGACTATTCAAGAGGCACTTCTCAAGAGCCTCAGCAAAGTTGACAAACAGCCGAGTGAATCAGCTGATCAAATTCACTCCGCTGAACCTGCCAACTTCCCCATTTTTGCACAAGGGGAAACAACAACAGATGAAGAAACCAACACTCAACAGCAACCTTTTAATGACCCTGAGTCTAATGAGGAAGAACAAGAAAGAGTGGAAAAAAGAGGAGAAGAGGCAGAAGGTGAAAAGGAAGAAAAGAAAGAGGAAGAAGTTGAGGTAGAAAATGAGAAAGAGGAAGATGGAAATGAAGAGGATGTAAATATGGCAATAGAGGAAATTGGTCCAGAAAGAGTCTTCAATCTGGACATTCAACCCCTGATTGTAGACATGGAGAAGCAGTATCACAGCAGGTAAAATCTGAAAGCTACCTTAAGGAGTGACGCAACCTCCTTAAACCACAAGATTGAAGCCCTCATCAGTCACATCAAGATACAAGATGAGGTGATGGAAAAACAGGGAAACTTGCTTTGCAACTTACAGCATCTTATTCCCTACCATGTCCAAACCAACCTTGAGTTTCATGCTGAAACGATGGACAACAATCTCAAACCCTTGGTGGACACTCTGAATGCTCACACTCATCAAATTCAGCATCTGGATGAGGTAATGGAGCATTCCGGCAAGCAACTCGACCTTCTACTCAAAGTTGGTGAGGCAAACAACAAAATAATGGAGAAAAGGTATGGTCCTCTCCCTGAGTCTGACTCAGCAACTGCAAATATTGAAGCACGTTTTGGTGGTGCCAAAAAGGGGGAAGAAAGCTCAAAGCCTGAAAGCTCCAGTGAAAAGGAGGCAAGCCCAACAGAAAAGGGCAAGGGCAGCAAAGGCAAAGGCATCAGGTTTGAAGAAATGAAGAATTAGACCTTATACTTAATTTGAATTATTTCTATTTGCCTTTGTCTTTGAATAAAAAGATGCAATATCTTATTGCCCTTGAATGGATGAATAAAATTGTCGAGTTTTATTATGTGAATTATTATGAAAAATTTGGCTTACTTATGTTCAGGCTTATAGGGTTTTGGCATCATCAAAAAAGGGGAAATTGTTAGGAACATTTTATTATGTTTTGATGATGGCCATACTAGTTGTTATAGCAAGCCTAAAATAAGTTAGAATTCTCTGTATAAGTCTTTACTTAGAGTCTGACATGTTGTATAAGTTAAAGTCAGACAAGTATTGTACTAGTTGGTAGGACGGCAAAGTAAAACAGACATTCGGCAGAGTGAAGCCAGACAAGCACCAGCAGAGAAGCAATGAAGACTTAATGGTCTGACTTATAACCAAGGAAGTCTGTGATGACATTGGATAAGTCTAAGTTATGTTTCAAGTGATGGAACTTAATGTTAAAATATGGTGTACATTGATCTCACCCCAATCAAGGATCAGTGAAGTACAAAGATTCTCCTTAAACTGAAGTGATGAAGGAAACAGTGAATCGGCAGAGTAAACTGACTTTCGGCTAGTGAAGACAAAACAGTGAAGGAAGATCTAAACGGCAAAGTCAGATGGATCACTCAACCGTTCAGGGAACGGCGAAGTAAACCTTACCAAATCAGATTTAAAATATGATGAAGATTCAGAGGATCATGTATTAAATGCACAATAAATAGAGGATCGATCAAGGACGGATTTTCTACCAAACGTTTGAAGAAAAATCCGATCACTGAAATCAAGGAGAATATAACTAAAGGGGAATCAAGAATAAAATCAAGGATTATTCCCTCATTAATATAGCCAACGGACGGAATTTCAAATTAAGGATATTCAAGGCTATAAGTAGAAGGCATTGACAGACAAAGAAACGAATGATTTGAAAAAGAGAAAAACCAAGCAAAAACTCTGTCAATTTGAAAAGCCTTCTCTCTGAACTTACAAGGATCTATCTAGAGATCAACTCATACATCAGAACTACAATTTCATATTCAGCACTGAGATTGATCAAGCAAGTTTGTGAATCTCATTCACAACAAACTGAAGCAACTGAATCAGAAGCCATCGAGAAGGAGTTGTGTTTGTGATAGGCTGCCGAAGGATTTGATCTCAAGGAGCGATGAAAGAGACCGAATCACCGAAGCATTGCGATCAAGGAGTGATAGTCTTGTAGATTGTGAAGCTTAGGAAGTCAAGGACAATCTTACTATTGTATCTGTAAAAACAATAGTGAATTCCTCCAATCATCACAGGAGAAGAGTGGATTAAGGGATTACACCACCCTGAACCACTATAAGCCTTGTGTCAACTTACTTTCTGCAATTTACTTTACCGTACTCATTTAAATTGCATATATCATAACTTATATCTATGATTGTCTAAACTGCTTTGAAACAACATAGTAAGAAGGGACATATCCGCTGCCCAAAAGCTTTTAAAAATAAGAAAAGTATTTGAAACTCCACTATAGTCATTCACCCCCCCCCCCCCCTCGACTATAATTCTACCCTTCTCTGGGACCAACATTAGGACTCTATTTCAATAGTTTCATGAACTTGAGGATATTCTTGACAGCAACCCAGTGACCATCACATGGATTCTCCTGGTACCTACTAGTCATACTAAGAGGGTACGAGACATCTGGACTTGTGCACAACATGGCATACATGATAGACCCTATATCTGAAGCATAAAGGACATTGGACATGCGTGCCCTTTCCTCCTCTGTCTTAGGACACATTTTCTTTGACAGGTAGATCCCATGTGACATGGGCAGCAACCCTCTCTTGGATTTCTCCATGCTGAACCTTTTCAGCATCTTGTCTATATACGTGGATTGTGACAGACCAAGCAACCTTTTAGATATATCTCTGTAGATCTTAATCCCTAGAATATAAGCTGCTTCTCCCAAGTCCTTCATAGAGAAGTTCTTGGATAACCAAACCTTAACCGACTGTAACATGGGTACATCATTCCCTATCAGCAGTATGTCGTCTACATAAAGCACCAAGAAAACGACTGCACTCCCACTAACCTTCTTGTAAACACGGGGCTCATCTTCGTTCTTGATAAATCAAACTGTTTGATTGTCTTATCAAAGCGAAGATTCCAACTCCGAGAATCTTTCTTCAGTCCATAAATGGACCTTTGCAACTTGCACACCATCATGGCTTCATTGGTTGTGAAACCCTCAGGTTGTGTCATGTACACCTCCTCAGACTGATTCCCATTAAGGAAATTTGTTTTCACATCCATATGCCCGATTTCGTAATCATGGTATGCTATAATAACAAGCAGAATTCTAATGGACTTTAAATCATAGTCAATACCTTGTCTTTGCTTATAAACTTTTGCCACTAACCTAGCCTTGTAGGTGACTATGTTACCATCCATGTCGGTCATTCTCTTAAAGACCCATTTACACCCTATAGGAACTATTCCGTCAGGTGGATCAACTAAGTTCCAAACTTGGTTGTCTTTCATGGACTCCATCTCATAATTCATGGCTTCTAGCCATTTCTCCTTGTCAGGCCCCATTAGCACCTCCTCATAAGTTTTAGGGTCCTCATCATCCATGAGGTATATGCCCGTGTACCTATTGGGTTCATGGCGTTCCCTGATGGATCTTCGAGGTGCTACCATGTTCGGAGCAGGGACTTGCACCACCTCATTAGGTGGTGCCTGCTCTACCTCCATCAACGATTATTGTCAGTAAGTGGTTCTTGAATTTCTTCAAGATCAATTTTACTCCCATTGGCCCTTTCTAAAATAAACTCATTCTCTAGGAAGTAGCCAGTCTTGGAAACAAACACATTTTGTTATCCAGGGTGGTAAAACGGTATACTCTAGTTTCTCTAGGTTAGCCCACAAATAAGACATTTATCAGATCTGGCTTCTAGTTTGTCAGGCATCATCCGCTTCATATAAGTCGGACAACCCTAAGGTTTAAGATATGCCAGATTCGGTTTCCTCTTAGTCCATACCTCGTATGGCATAGAATCAACCGTCTTTGATGGAGCACGGTTAAGTACGTAGGATGCTGTTTCGAGAGCATACCCCCAAAACGATTTTGGAAGAACTGCATAGCTCATCATGGATCGCACCTTGTCTAACAAGGTGAGGTTCCTCCTCTCAGATCGCCATTCATCTGTGGCATCCCGAGAGGGGTCCATTCAGGTAGAATCCCATTCTTCTTTAAGTAATCTTGAAACTCTCCATCTAGGTACTCACCCCCTCGATCGGATTGAAGTGTTTTAATTTCTTTACCTAGCTGTTTCTCAACTTCACTTCTGAATTCCTTGAACTTTTCAAAGGCCTCAGACTTATACTTCATTTAGTATATATAACAATAACGAGAATGGTCATCAGTGAAGGTGAAAAAGTAAGAGTATCCTCCTTTGGCTTGAATTGACATTGGGCCACACACATCAGTATGTATGAGCTCAAGAAATTCATTGGATCTAATCCTTTGGCAACTGAATGGTGACTTTGTCATCTTGCCAAGTAAACAAGCTTCGCATGTATCAAACGATTCATAATTGAAATGATCCAATAATCCATCTTTATGGAGTTTGGAAATGCGATTCTTATTTATATGGCCAAGTCTACAGTGCCATAGGTAGGATTCATTCAAGTCACTTGTTTTGGATTTTTTATTGTTTACATTAAGTACGTCAACATTCACATATGTAGAGACCATTGCTAAGTGTGCCAGTACTATAAAACATTCCATCACGTGAAAAAGAACAACATTTATTCTTAAACGTAACAGAATATCCTTCAACATCTAATGCGGAAATGGAAATAATGCTCTTCATAAGATCAGGAACAAAAGTTATTAAGCTCTAGTACTAGCCCACTGGGCAATGAAAGAAAATAAACTCCTATGGTTAATGCAGCAACACTTGCTTCATTCCCAACGCGTAGGTCCACCTCTCTTTTCTTCAGATCTCTAGTCCTTATTAGTGCATGCATATTCGTACAAATATGAGAACCACAACCGGTATCTAATACCTAGTGGTTAGACTTAGAAGAAGCATTATTGATCTCAATCATAAACATACCTGAAGTTGAAGCATATGTATGCCTCTTCTTCGTACTCAAGAAAGCCTTGCAGTTGCGCCTCCAATGACCAGTCTCACCGCAATGGAAGCAAACAGTCTTCGACTTGTCTTTAGCTATCTTAGGCGTTGGCTTAGGGGAAGCCTTCGCCTTCTTGGACTTCTTTTGGGCCTTTCCTTTGCCCCTTGAAGAAGTGACGAGCAACACTTGCTTGCCCTTTTGCACGGTACCCTCAGCAGTTTTCAACATGTTCAATAACTCCGCAATGGAGGAATCTATCTTGTTCATGTGATAATTCATCACAAGCTGTGAGTATGAATTGGGTAGAGATTGCAAGATTAAGTCAATACTCAACTCGCGTTCCACAATGTACCCGATCATATTTAGCACGTGCGACCCCACAGCAGTCCCGGGCATCATCTTATAACCAAACAGGGCCTTCGAGACCTCATACCTCTCAGTGCGAGACTGAGAAGCATAGAGCTTCTTTAGGTGTACCATGATTGTGTAGGCATCCATAGACTGATGTTGTTTCTACAATTCAGGTGTCATGGAAGCAAGCATGATGCATGTAGCATCAGAACCGTCAGAACAATGTTTGTTGTACTTCTCGACAGCATCTTCATCCGCACCCTCTGCGGGCTTTTGCGGTGTGGGTTCGTCCAAGACATATCCAATCGTTTCATGCCTCAAAACGATTTTGAGGTTTCTTTCCCAGTCGAGAAAGTTGGTTTCGTCAAGTTTGTTATCGATGGTAAAACGAAGGTTCAATTTGTTCGACATTCGACAACAAATAGATAAAGATAGAATAAGTAAAAGTTCATGTATACAAAACCTAAAAATTGCACTTTAAATTTTATATAAGGTCTTGCTCCCACTAGCCAACTATTCCCAATTGGCTTTCAAGAATTCAATTAATTCTTTAGTGGTTAGAATCCCATCTAGTTGACTCGATCCCCGATGTGGGCCGATCGACCGGGTCAATTTCGACGGGTAGGTACAACTTACCAATCATGTCCAACGCGACTTCCAGTGGTTTGACTAATCAACTCTTTGACAATTCACATCCTATATGTGATAGCCAACCTCACGTCTCTAAAATCAAACGGTCCTGACGTGGGCCAATCATTGCAAGATTCTTAGTCGAGTCGTAACCCAAATATTCGTGAGATCTCATAATGATCATATCTCGATAATGACGATATACCCAAGGTAGGTCAACTCCCGACGTGCGCCGATTAGTTGGATCCGAACAAGGGCTCTTCACCGTCATTATCACATTGGGAGACATATTTATGACTCGATTTTTCTTCGTGGGAATAATTTTAAATTAATTTTCTTAATTAATTTTATTTAATTACGGTCTCATCTATTACGTGCATATTACTGCGATATCGAATAAAGTTAAACATAAACAATATTCCGCGCATAAAATAACCGGTATGATCATGGACTTTTCCTAAGTGCGGTTTCGAATACAAACTGACGAAACCGCGGGTCAAAAGCTAAGGGAAGCCGCAACCACCAATGGATCTTTGACATGCACCATCTTCATGGATCTTTTATTTTTCTTTCCTTCTTTGGATTTTCATCTTTGTCTTCAATGCATCGTTACATAAAATCTAACTATTAAATTTTACACCCGGCACACACGGGGAGGGGGGGCTAACGGGAATGGGATAATATAAAAAATAAAACTAGGTCACGTTTTTCATAACGGCCTAGGACAACAATATAATCCAACAGAAAAATAAACCATTCACATCTATCCTATTGGTTGAGTCCATGATCAGTCGGGGTCCATATAATCGAATTATATCTACTATCTAATTCATACAATCACATCTTATGAAAAAGATTAACTTTTAAACTACTTCCGTCATTATAGCATCCAATCAATTAATTAATTAACTTTTAATCAATTAATAATTCAATAGATAATCATGTACTATATTGAAATCAAAATACACAAACAAAAACAAAAAGAGGTGGCGTCGGCCGGTAGCCGCCGACAGCACAAGGCCGCCGACGTTGCCGGCGTGATTTCAGGTGGCGGCGACACCGCTATTCGGCCCAGCACCGCCGCCACCCTTTTTGTTTTTTTATTTTTATTTTTCTCTTTTCGTGCATCTTTAATTAATCAATATCAAATATGATTTAATCTATTGGATCCATTTACTATGCGAATAAATTATGCTTATTGCTTAAGCTCGAAGTTGGCTCCGATACCACTGTTAGGAAATCAAACGAGTAGCGCAACGGAAAATTAAAATTTGATTTCCGATCCAAGGATTGACTTCGTTTAACTGATAAACATAAAACAAGGAGGAAAAAGATTATACATTTCTTGATCTTAAAGATCGAAGCTTTGACCGTCCGGTAGAAGTAGATGGCCTGAGCCGTCCAAGCGTCACTACACTCCGATAGACGAGATCTATCCCTGTCCTTAAAGACAGAAGACATCTAATACGTGCTAGTCTGTTCGCACTGTAAAAGCCTTATTCAACAGTACATCAGCCTAGAGACATTTAAGTATCAAACTTGTTAAAGCGATTAGAGATCTCATCAACCATAATCATTATCATGGTTTCTCCATCACAGTTTAATACTAAGGGCGTTATCATATACACAATATCACAAATTGGTCTAATAAATAAACAAAGTATATAATAACAAAAGTGCTTTTATTAATCATAATAAAGTTATTACATGAACTTAAATAGACTGTAAATGACCCGACCCAGTCGGATCCGGTCCAACCTGTTGGGTTTAGGACACCTATTCAACACAGAGTGTAGAGCCATGGCATACATAACTGCAAAGCTCACCTGGCTCACCTATGTCCTTAAGGAACTCCATATTATACCACCTATTACACTAGTGCTCTACTGTGATAACCTTAGTGCGTTATATATGATAGTTAATCTAGTCTTTCACGCCCGAAGCATGCACATTGAATTGGATTATCACTATGTGAGAGAAAAGTAGCTCATGGACTCTTAGTTACTGAGCATATCCCAGCTCACGGTCAGTTAGCATACATTTTTTTACCAAGTCTTTACCTAAACGCATGTTCACACAGCTTAGATCCAAACTTGGCTTGGTCATTATCCCTAACCTCATTTGAGGGGATCCACATAGCGGAGAAAGTGCATGATGATGTCGAAAAAATCACCAACAAATTTTAGCGAACGTGTATGTGGATATTGTTGGAATAGTGTCCTAAACCCAACCGGGTTGGACCGGATCCGACCGGGTCGGATCATTTATACTATTTCTTTATGTTTGTACATAGATTAAATGGCTTTTCTGTTGTCATATATATGTTCTTTTAAAGAATCAATTATGAATTGTTATATGATAACGTCCTTAGTATCAAACTGTGATAGAGAAACCATGATAGGCGATTATGGTTGATGGATCTCTAATCACTCTAATAAGTTTGATACTTAAATGTCTCTAGGTTGATGTACTATTAAACAGGGCATTGATAGTATAAACATACTAGCACGTATTAGATGTCTTCTGTCTTTAAGGGCAGTGATAGATCTCGTCTATCAAAGTGTAGAGACACTTGGACTGTACGTGGACGTGTATTAGAGAATGCGTACGTTAGACTGACCCACTTACACGGATAAGTGTCACACTATGTGACGGTTGTGTAATTATCCTTTTGACCGGAGTCTTCATGGCATCACGGTGTGGATTGTCATGCTTTGACACTATTGAGGTTTCCCCTAGCCACGAGGCGATCATGCGGTAGTGATTGGGTATGATATTGAAGCATGCGGAGTATACATGATTGGTCGTCCGGGAATCACGTGTCCTATGATTGGGATCGAATATCCGAAATGGCCTTCTTATAAGGAATGTCTTACTCTCGTGAATCTTTGCAAAGTGGGAGTAAACGAGTTACTTCGAGAGAGCATGATATCCAGATTATAAGATACGGTCGTTGATGTTTTGACACTCGACTAACGACCGTATGGATATTATTACAGCGATAGGATTGTAAGTTACACGGTAACTGTTTCACATGAAAGGTAGTAGTCATTGCATTTGACTCTTTTGATGATTGGGGGTCACGGTGTGTTGCTAGACGCTATCCCGTGATCGTTAGGCATGAAGGGCATTTTCGTAATTTGCACCTTGTGTCTACGGCCAACATATTCGGAAGCCTATCGGGTCACACACATATGAACATCTAGCCGGATTAAAATGTGGTTATAGATGATAACCAAATAAGGAAAGTTTATCTCGTGCTATAAAGGTTATAGTGGTAAATTAATATAGTGGTATTTATTTATTATGAATAAATTAAATACAAGATATTAATTATATTGATTAATTAAAGAATATTCCGGATACCAATTTATTGGCTAAAGGTGGCGCAATTTTGGAGTGTATAAGATACACTTGGATTGTGTAATTTAATTAATGATATTACCTATTATTAATATTAGATATTAATAAAATAAAATAATATATATATGTTATGAATGCATGCGTGTGTGTACATTACCTGCAAATTAGATTTGCATGCATGCGCACCGTGTGTGAATATATATATATATATATATATATATATATATATATATATATATATATATATATATATATATATATATATATATATATATATAATATATAGATTTATATATATATATGTGATATATATACACATGTGTAAATTGATTTATGGTAATATAATAAAAGATAAATATTGTCAATATAAGATATTGACAATATCTTGGAAATATTCAATATGAGATATTGACAATATCCTAGATTTATTTAATATGAGATATTATAATAAATGAGATAAATCAATCAATTATATTTTCCTTATTTTATTGGAAAAAGGTTTTTTTTTCTCCTCCACTCTAGTCAGGGGCGCCACTTCCTCTATATAAAGGAAGTGGGTGTCAAGCTCTTTTGTACAACACAATTCCAAGAACTAATAGTTCTTGTGTAAAATAGAGAGCATCCTATAGAGAGTTGGAGAGAGGGGAAAAAGGCCGGTCTAGCAACCGGAGTTTTCCAATAGCAATCCATGATGGGATTCCGGCGGGGTGTTCGTGTGGACTAGCGGTAGAGGCCGAACACTTGGGCGGCTCTATGCAGAACTACTCTCCTTAGACGGTCAAAGCGTCGATCTTTTAGATCAACCAAGGTAACCACCGTCTTTAGCTTATTTGTTTATTGCTTAAACGAAGTCGATCCTGGTTAAAAGGAAATAAAATTTTAAATTCCGCTACGTTCCCGCGTAGATTTCCTAACAGTGGTATCGGAGCGAGCTTCGAGCTTAAGCAATAAGCATGTTTTTGTGCGTAGTTAATTTTATCGTTTAAATCACGTGATTAAAAGATTAAAATTTTTTAATTCGCAAAATTGATACACGAAAAGAAAAAAAAGGGGGCGGCAATGGTGGTGCTCGGCCGATCGGTGGCGGCACCACCACCGTGTGATCGCCGGCGGCGGCGGCGGCCTCCAGGCTACCGGCGGCTGCTGGCGTGATGCGGTGGCCCCAGTTTTGTTTTGTGTATTTTGTGATTTAATATGGTTCATAGTTGTGATTATTAATTTCCCTTTGTTTAGTTGTGTAATGTGGCTAACCAATGGTTCAAATAGTTTGGGCCATTGGGATGCCACATGGCATTAAAATAATAATGGCATTTCCAAACTTTGTTTGGAATAGGCCTAGGCCATTTCCAAATATTTGATTTGGGAAAAGGCCTGCTTCAAGCCACTTCCAAAATTTTGATTTTAGAAAGTAGCCAGGCCTAAACCAAAATTATTTGGCCTTTCCAAATATTTGATTTGGAATAGGCCTAGGCCCTTTCCAAATATTTGATTTGTAAAGGGCCTAGGCTAGAGGCCACTTCCAAAATTTTGATTTTGGAAAGTGGCCAGGCCTAAGCCAAATTTGGTTTAGGAAACCAAAGGCATCCCTTTTGATTACGAATCAAAAAGAAAGAAACAAAAGAGAAATAATTTTAAGTTTGATTTATTTTTAGAATAGTTCTAATTAATTAAAATCGTTTAAAATTAATCGTTAATTTTATTTCGATTAAAATCATTTAATTAATTAAATGTTAATTAGTTAATTGATTGGATAAAATTATTTAATAGATTAAATGTTAATTGATTAATTAAGACGCGAGTAGTTAAATTTTAATTTTATCTTTTTTCATAAGATTTAATTGTATGGATTAGATATAGTAGATATAATGTGATTATATGGACCCCGATTGATCATGGACTCGACCGATAGGATAGATGTGAATGATTTAATTTTTCTGTTGGTTTAAAAATTGTCCTAGGCCGTTATGAAGAACGTGACCTAGTTTATTTTCTGCATTCATCCCATTCCCGTTGGTTCCCCCCTCGTGTACGGCGGGTGTATTGATTTTATTAGATAGAATAAAATGTAACAAGAATGGAGCGGAAGATGGAGACCAAAGAAAGACGAAAATGAAGATCCCATTGGAGAATGGAGCATTAAAGATCCTATTGGCGGTTGCGAATTCTACCCTTAGATTGTGACCCGCGGTTTCGTCGGTTGTATTCGAAACCGCACCTAGGAAAAGTCCATGATCATACCGGTTACTTTACGCATTTATTTATTTTGTGCTTGTATTTATTTTATATGATACGATAGATGCATGACTAGGCACGATCTAGATAAATGTGTAGGATGTATGTCTATAGAGATAGATATATTTGATGAGACCGCAATTAAAAATTAATTAAGTGAATTAATTTACATAAATACTTCCACAACAAAAATCAAGTCGAAATATTGTCTCCCAATATTATAACGACGGTGAAGAGCCTGTGTTCGGATCCAACTGATCGACCACCGCCGGGAGTTGACCTACCACGGGTATATCGTCGTTATTGAGATATGATCGTATGAGATCTCGTGAATATTAGGTTATGACTTGACTAGAGTCTTTCGGTGATTGGCCACCGTCAGGGCCGTCTGACTTTAGAGACAAGGGGTTGACTGACACATAGTGATGTGTATCGCCAAAGAGTTGACTAGTCAACCACTGAGAATCACATAGATATTTGAATGGTAAAGGGTTACCTACCTTTCGAAATTATCTTGGTTGATCGACCACCACCGGGAATCAAGGTAACTAGATTGGATCTCAGCCACTAAAGAATTTTTGAAATATTCTTGAAAGTCAATTGGGAGTAGTTGACTAGTGGGAGCAAAATCATAAACCAAAAGACCATTTTTGATTTTGCGTGTATAAACAACAACACTCTTTTATTTTCATTGTAGTTTTAGCAAACTTTATATTTATGTTTTTAATTCTCGATTAGTAAAACCAAATTATGACTGTTATCTTTTGAGAAATGTTCTCAAGTATGGTTAAGTAATTTTAATCCTTTTAAAATAAGCAATGACACGAGAGATCCCGTTATAGTAGTTAGAGACAAGGAGACTACATATTTGATGGAGTACTCCAAGACTTTAATTATTATTGAAAAGCGGAAGCTCATGGCGTTGGATACGATCCAATATGATCACTCAGTCATATGATGACAATTAATTCAAACGTTGGATAAGAATGACCACTCTAATTTTGGAAAGGTTGTTTTCAAAATTATAAGATTTGAGTATCGACTTAATTCTACCATTGCTTAAAGGTTAATTAAATAGTTAATGTTTTAAATACGATTTAAAAGGTTAAATGAACTATTTAACTTTAAATTTTCTTAATGAAAGGAAATTAAAGACATAGCTCTTGTAATTTTTCTTAAGTCTTATGAAGACTACACTAAGAAACATTTACAAGTGCTTGAAGGATTAAAAGGAAAGTTACGGCATATGCTTAAATAGAGAACTTAGTGAAATTTCTATTATAGGCAAGTGAGTTGAGATAAATCTATCTAAGTTCAAGTCAACTCTTCGATATATGATATCTTGCGAGTGTGATTAAATTAGAGAGATTAAATACAATATGGAAGGTGAAGCAAACGTTGTAACATTTACCATATTCTGGATCTAGTAAACTGATAAGGGAACTAAATAAATGTTATAATGTTCCGGTTCTTATGAAGAACATGCTTTCAGTTATTTGTTAGGATTTAGTAGACATATTCAATTGTAAAGAATAAATGTTATTCCGATAAAGTTGGATGGTCACTGAATCTAACATACTAGATTGTTGTTACTATATAGTTGGTATATGTGATGAGACATCAACTAAATATTTGTGTGGCTGTTATCCTTAATATTTGTGGTTGTTCTAGACATAGTCTCTCTGGGAGGGAAGCGTGTAATTAAACGTCATTCTGATGATGTTGAACCATATGATTATGAATCATGTGGGTAATACGTATCTTACCTAAAGATGACTAAAATACCCTTTTATGAAAAGGTTGTAAAATCTAGAAAAATTGTCTGAAGCCTAAACATACCGATGTTTGTTGGCTTGTGATAATTAATGCCACAATTTGTTAAATCTCTATGACTATTTTTAGAATTAGTCAAGTGTACTCAGTGAAGTGCATAATTCAGCAAGCCCGAAAAGTTCGAGCTAGTACAAATATGAGATTGATGAGCTACTTAGGAATTAATATTCAATTGGATTGAAGTAATTAATACGTGATGGGTGTTTCAGAAGTCGTCTGAAAAGGATTAAGATTCTCCCTTGAAGGATACCATTTTTGAGATACGCAATTAGATTGTGTTCCCAAAATGGAAACAACACTTTATATGATGAAGGTGTGACGCAAGCCATGCGAAGTATCCCTTACCCGTTTCGGGATAGTGCCCTTACACTTAACCGAGTTCCAAAGATAAAGGTTGAATAATTTCCATATTAGATATGGAAGATGATAATGTCGAATCTATCTTAACCGATGATTTGAAGTTGTTATAGGCAAAGTCAGAAAGGCTTGGAGCCTAGTACGACATATGCGACTTTGTGGAATATCTTAGCAAGTACGCTAGATATTATTTACTGTCCGTAAAGCAAAAGGTGTTTGTCTCCAGACATGCTGGTGTTTGTCTCCAGACATGCTGTCTTCTAGAGGAAGTGTTTCTTCCAAAAGAAAAGTGGGAGTGAATCAGATCTCAAAAGAGTTTGAGAACCACAAATATATGTTCAACCATAGGAACGTGAGCAGACGCCACATAGCGATGAGGTGTAGAACACTGCTCAGTGCACACAAAAATTCTGTAAGTCTGTGGATAACCTCAAGCTTAAAAGGGCTTCTGGTATGTTCATCTTGAAGAATGAATATCTCACGACTTATGAAGGAATGTTTGAAAGGCAAGATTGAGAGATATGGTCAGGAGCCATAATATCTGAATTAGATTCCATCAGTGACAACCAGGTTATGAACCTAGTCTGTCTTATCTAGAGGGAATGTCCCTGTAAGGCTGAGCCCAGTTCTATTCAGATAATGCTTGTTATAACTTCGTATCATGACTATATGATAGTGTTGAAGACGTTGGGCATATAGCTCGATGTTCATAGACGTTAACATGATATGTAAGCTCATGAGATCCATTTATGGACTCAAACAAGTTTCTCTAGACGGTTTCTTTGTTTGATAATCAAAGGAGTTTGATTTAGTCAAAAGAAGAATATGCCCCATGTGCAATATGGATAGTGGGAGTGTGTTACGATTTTTGAGTAAGGTATTGGATATATCTCTCAAGAATTGTCACCCCATGTCACAGTCAATTAATGTTTGGTAGTTCAAGTTCTTTACGAAAGCACTTGGATTAGTAGTTCTTATTTTAGAAATAAGAATCTATAGCGATAGATTTAACTGCTGTTAGATTATAGTTTACCAACATAGATGTGATGCTAAAAGAAGTTTAGCATAGATCGCGACAGGGGATACTGCTAGCCGGTGTTTTCAAGATCTATCTATGTTAGGACGTTCGTCCTAATGATAAGGTGAATGATGATGCTTATGGAAGGTTTCCTTCGCTCCTGCGGTAGGAATCATCATAAAGGTAATGCCGGATGTTCATAGTTCATGAATAGTCATAAGCAAGTATGAAAGTAAATCTGGTGAATATCGAGAATATCCTTAAACAAGTTAAGGAAGAGTTCCTAATTTATCGGAACTTGGAATCGGATAAATATAGATATACAGACTTATATCCTAAGTCTTATGAAGGCGAGTGGGAGCTACAGTCTGGGTTTGCAGTCACTTTGATTAAGTGATACAGTGAGCTGGAAATGTTCTAGCCTATGGGTCATTGTAAATTCTACAACCGAGGCCAAAACACAGTAGTGCCTTAGAGGCACAGCGGGAGCAGTACATGGATCTAGAAGGTTCATTCTGAACCTTGTACGGTTCTTCCACCTTTTTTATATAGCTGATATAGTAAGTGGATTCATTGTATGAAACAAGGACCAGGGTCTCGTCGGAGATTCGTGTGTGTGTTGAGGCAGTTCCTTTGACTTGGTCATTTGGAACATGATATGAAGATAGTCTGAGTCCCCACGGATTGCGATCCGTTCATGGCTAGAACTGGTTGCGAGTATTGCATAAGATTCTTGTGTTTCAACTTGGTCTTGTGTGTGCGAGTGATTGGTTTTAGGCCAAGTGGGAGATTGTTGGAATAGTGTCCTAAACCCAACCGGGTTGGACCGGATCCGACCGGGTCGGATCATTTATACTATTTATTTATGCTTGTACATAGATTAAATGGCTTTTCTGTTGTCATATATATGTTCTTTTATAGAACCAATTATGAATTGTTATATGATAACGTCCTTAGTATTAAACTGTGATAGAGAAACCATGATAGGCGATTATGGTTGATGAGATCTCTAATCACTTTAATAAGTTTGATACTTAAATGTCTCTAGGCTGATGTACTATTAAACAGGGCATTGATAGTATAAACAGACTAGCATGTATTAGATGTCTTCTGTCTTTAAAGGCAGTGATAGATCTCGTCTATCGAAGTGTAGAGACACTTGGACTGTACGTGGACGTGTATTAGAGAATGCGTATGTTAGACTGACCCACTTACACGGATAAGTGTCACACTATGTGACGGTTGTGTAATAAGAGAGCCCCCTCTTGTCATGGTGTTGATGCCTCTATTTATAGAGGCCATGAGTTGGCTGTCACTAGGATGTCACCATGCTGTCGCCAGGCTGTCACCAGGCTGTTGGACGAGCTAGCGAGACGGCGAGCTAGCGAGGTGGAGGACTGGCGAGTTGAGAGGCGAGCTGGCAAGCTGAAATCTTGGGGGCTGAGAGATGAGAGCTTGAGGACTGAGAGCTGAGAGCTGAGGGCTGGCGAGCTGAGAGCCGAGAGCTGGCGAGCTGGGGGGACGAGCAGGTCGGCCCCCAGCGTTTTGTACCGAGTTGGATGCTTGCTTATACAGGCCCATGCCTTGGCCAATAATGAGAATCGTGATAGCATGAGGCGGACTGGATTACGCTCGGCTTGGTCCGGCTTGTGGAAAGGCGGTCTGGCTGGGCCAAGGACCCTTTCCATTACTGAGCTTATGCACGGGCCAGGTTCGGATCCAAGGTTTATCTTCTGGACTTGGCGGGGCCTTGCCGATTTTGATATATCAATGGCCCCTCACTCTTTGACATTTTAGCTGTGGAAGTGAAATTCATGGAGTAAATTTGTAGTGGACTTGATATACCGTTTGTCGAGATGACTGTCGTAGAGTGACTTGCTGATATAGTGTAAAGCTCGTTTAGTATAGTTTGTTGGTGCCATGCTTAGGTAGCGACCGGGCTTAAAGGCATCATTCTCGAAAGCGTAAGGCTGCAATTTGCTGTGCTATGAGTCAGGTGAGCATATATTAGATTAGATCGAGAGCAAGTTCCAATATGATGCCGTGCCGAAGCAAATAGACTTTCAGAAGATTCGCTCGAGGGCGAGTTCGAAATATAATGCCGTGCCAAAGTGAACGGACTTACGGAATAATCGCTCGAGGGAGAGTTCCAAATATGATGTCGTGCCAAAGCGAACGGACATAGAAGATTTTCTTGACGGTGAGTTCCAATTATGATGCCGAGCTGGAGTCGGGCTTATAGAAGATTTGCTCGAGGGTGAATTCTAAATATGATGCCGAGTTGAAGCGAACGATCTTATAGAAGAGTTTCTTGAGGGTGAATTCTAAATATGATACCGAGATGGAGTCGGGCTTACAGAATATTCACTCGAGGGAAAATTCCAAATATGACACCGAGCTGAAGCGAACGGTTTAGTTTGCGTCAGTGCTCGTTCGCGTAATGACGTCTTTGTTGCCGTGCTTGTTCGCGACCGGTTTTATTTTGCATCAATGCTCGTTCACTTAATGACGTCTTTGGTGCCGTGCTCGTTCGTGACAGGTCTTATTTTGGGTCATTGCTCGTTCGCGTAATGAAATCTTTGGTGCCGTACTCGTTCGCAACCGGTCTTATTTTCCATCAATTCTCTTTTGTTTAATGACGTCTTAGGTGCCATGCTCGTTCGTGACCCGTCTTATTTTTCATCGATGCTCTTTCGCGTAATGACGTCTTAGGTGCCGTGCTCGTTCACGACCGGTCTTATTTTGCATCAATTCTCTTTCGATAATGATTTCTTAGGTTGTATTGATAAGAAAGTTCATCCCGTAATGACATCTTTGGTGCCGTGCTCGTTTGTGACCGGTCTTATTTTATGTTAATGCTCTTTCGATAATGATTTCTTAGGTTGTATTGATAATAAAGTTCATCCCGCCATGTTCGGTAGGGAGAGTTCCGAAATTAGATAGCTCAACCTGCCACGTCTGGTAGGGTGAGTTCAAAAATAAAAGGCTCGTCCCCCCACTTTTGGTAGGGAGAGTTCCAAAATAAGAAGGCTAGTCCCGCCACTTTTGGTAGGGAGAGTTCTAAAATGAGAAGTGTAGTCATTCAAGTTGTAGAAACGAGAATGAATTCCAATAAGGGCTCGTATCTGGAGAGCTTGAGAGGTCGTATTTTGAGAGCTCTTACTTGGAGAGCTCGTACTTGAGAACTTGAGAGCTCATATCTGGAGAGCTTGAGAGCTCGTACTTGGAGAGCTTGCACTTGGAGATCTTGAGAGCTCATACTTAGAGAGCTTGAGAGTTGGTAGATGAAGAGCTCATACTTGGAAAGCTTGAGAGCTCGTTCTTTGAGAGCTGGTAATGAGCGAGCTCATAGATGGAGAGCTTATAATAAGAGAGCTCATAGTTAGAGAGCTTGTAATGAGAGAGCTCATTGTTGGAGAGCTTAAGAGCTTGCATCTGGAGAGCTTGTGAGCTTGTATCTGGAGAGCTTGAGCTATGGCGCGCTGGTGAGCTTGATTTATGGCAAGCTGGCAACCTGGAGAGCTTGATCTCTAGCGAGCTAGGGAGCTCGATCTCTGGCGAGCTAAAGAGCTCGATTTGTGTGAGCTCATATTGGGCGATCTCACACTGGGCGGGCTCATATCTGGGCGAGCTCGTTCCTAGTGAATATGGAGATCATGATGATCTGGATGAAGATTCCGATGTAGATCTTGATGAATGCCAAGCGGAACACAAAAAATAGGCGGTTTCGGGCCACCGGAAAACTAAAGATAGGCACAGATCTGACCACTGGATGAAGATCTTGTAGATTTGGATAAATATCATGTAGATCTATATGAAGATCTTGTTGATCTGGATGAAGACCTTATAGATCTATGTGAAGATCTTATAGATCGAGATGAAGATCTTGTAGATCAGGATAAAGATATTGAAGATCTTGATGAAGATCTTGGAGATCATGATGAAGATCTTGGACATCTTGATAAAGATCTTGGAGATCTTGATGAAAATCTTGTTGAAGGCCTCGAAATCCGGATGAACTGGATGAAGATTCCATCGAAGGTTCAGCCGGAAAACAAAAATTGGGCGGTTTTAGGCTTCCGGAGCTAGAAAACCGCCGCTTTCAATCTCATATTTGACCGGAAAAAATGTTGAAAATGTCGATTTCCCGGTAACGGAGCCAACTGATGATGTCGAAAAAATCACCAGCAAATTTTAGCGGATGTGTATGTGGATATCTGGATTAAAGTTAGTGTTTTCTCCAATAATGCTCAAGAACAAGATGAAGATCTTGAAGAATAAGATGAAGAAAATATTATGTTTATGATTATGAGTTGGGTCATAATGGCTGCCTAAGTACCATCAACTTGTAAGGGAAAAAGCTCAAGTTAAGTAGTTCTTAAGAAAATAAGAGAGCCCCCTCTTGTCATTGAGGTGATTCTGCTATTTATAGAGGCCATGAGTTGGCTGTCACCATCTTGTCGCCGATCCGTCACCAGTACATTGGATGAGCCGGCCGAGCCGGAGGACCCAGCTAGCTAAGGGGGCCCGCGAGCTAAGAGCTTGGGGGCTGAGAGCTTGAGAGCTGAGAGCCGGCGAGCTGGCAAGCTGAGAGCTGGTGAGCATAGGGCTGGCGAGCAGAGGGGACGAGCAGGTCGGCCCTCAACATTTTGTACCGAGCTGGATGCTTGCTGAATCAAGCCCGTGCCTTGGCCAATGATGAGAATCGTGATAGCGTGAGGCAGGCTGGATTACGCTCGCCTTGGTTTGGCTTGTGGAGAGGCGGATTGGCTGGGCCGAGGATCCTATCCATTACTAGGCTTATGCATGGGCCGGGTTCGGATATGATAATGTCGAAACTATCACGGGTTATTTAGCGGTGGAGTGATGGTGGATATCTAGCTATGAAATGATGCAAAGGTTGTGGTTCACGGCGATGAAATGGGATTTGTGGTGGTGCAAGTGGGGGTGCGAAATATGAGTAAAGAGAGTTTGCAATTTGGCAGAGTTTGCCTTAATTTGCTATTAATTGTATATATGTAAATGGTTACATAGAGCCTCTATTTATAGGCAAGCCACATATTAGGGTTTAACTAATGACGATTAGATACAAGTAAATACAATGAGATACTAATCAAGCTAATTATCTCATGGCGGCCCCGATGAGCTGCGGACCTGACACTTAGCCGTTTCTTGTATCCTTATCTTGTAACCCTTGAGTCATAGCTTGTCCTTCCTTGTGTCGTGGGCCGAATATGTATATGTATGCCATAGATTTGAAAAACTACTTTGAAAGTATGTGATCTCCTTTTTACCATAAATCAGATCTGAACAGGTTCTGATACTAGGAACACTGCTCCGATACCGATTGTTGGTCCTAGAGAAGGGTGGAAATTTAATCGGAGGGGGGAGGGGTGAATGACTATATTGGAGTTTCAATTTTTTTATGAGAAGTCTTTGTGCAGCGGAATACTAAAACCCTTCCTAATAGTTCTTTCAAATAAATTAAACACTCACACAAATAAGGTAAAGTGCTGAATGTAAATGTTGTATAATAAAGTGCAGAAAGTAAATAGACACAAAATTGCAATATTTTGATTCATCTCGGTTCTTCGGGTCGGCCTTCATGGGCCTAGGAGGTGGGAACCGATCATGAATCTCATACAAAATCTGAGAGGGCTTTGTGTTAAGCGGAATGAACTCATTTTCAGGGAACCTTACTGGCTTTCTCACTTCTGATTTTTACCGTGATCCTCCTTACGGTCTTCTCAGTAGTCTTCTTTGCGGTCTTCTCGAGGAAGATGGGGGTCAGTCCTTACATTTCCCTTTCTAGAGGGTGATGGGGTCGCTTCAGCGAGTCCGATTATCCGGGCTCTTTCCAGCATTTGCCTCAGACTTTGTTTTGGTGGCAGTAAAACAAACTCAGTCTTCATTGGCCCCTAGCTATCCCAGTTAAGAAACAAGTGATTATAGCGTCTTCTAGAATGTTTCTCGTGTGGTCGTAAACCTTCATAAATCGCTCGTAATAACTCCTGCCCGTCTCATTTTCACACATACGAACTTCATACATATCCTCAACGGGTTTCTTTGGTCTGCTGGCTGATTCAAACTCTGTCAGAAATTTTCTTCTCAAATCCTCCCAACTTCGAATTGATCCTGCTAGAAGATTGCGGATCCATGACGCCGCTCAATATTGCATACTAACTACAAGGGCTATACACCATGCGGACTTATTTGGTGTCGCCAGAATGATTCGGCTTTCGAAAGATGTTAGCCAATCATCGGGGCAAGTTGTTCCCTGGTAATAGTTATAACTGGGATAATGAACCATTTCTATGGGCAATGTGTTCAGGATCTCTTCAACAAATACATTAATCCCCAAGGTGTGATTTGCCATTTTTTACGGGCTTTGACTTTTCAAATCCTCAATTTCTCTTTGCATTTTTTGCATATGTTCTTCTATAATGGGATCCACCGTGGGCCGTGGGGCATGCTCTGAGTTCACGCGATATCGCAACTCTTCCTCTTGTTCGCCTTGCCTCTCTCTGATTATATGGCGAACGTCACGGTTGACCCTATTTTCTTGTCGCGGTGTGACATTTCTCTCTGAATGATTCGGACCCAAGCGCTGTTGAGTCGGTCTTTTTTTAGCGTTTCCCAAACGCTCTAAAGCTGATCTTCTCTCAATACTTTTCTCAGGGACTTTCTTAGGACGCTAGCCGCCAGATGAATGTACGCTCTCCTCGATATTAATGGATTTAGAGCGGCTATGATGACTCTTTGGCGGGACCATGTCAGCATCGACAGTTAAAGGGAGTTGATCCAGAATCGGCATGAGGGCCTGACCCAGTGCGGCTAGACGAGCGTTGGCTATATACTATTTTGCACGTACTCAGCGTGTGCCTTAGCTACTTTTACCTTGGAGGCTTCTTGGAAGCCCGGTATCTTCTCGGTGATCACCTCTTGACTTCGCTGCGGTCTCGATGTCCTAATATTGTTCCTTCTCGCGGACATACCCAGTGCGGGTTAGTTCCATGGCCGTATCAGCCTCATTGGACTTAGTTTTTTGGTTTATGATGTTCCGGGCGTCATGGGCCCTTGCGTACCTTCTCATTGGGATCCATCCGAGTCCACGGTTGGATTCTCATGCGTTTCCTCAATGTGCTCTACACGTTGCAGATTCTGTGTGGTCCTTTTGGCAGGAGTGTGGGGGACCAACTGCTTGTCCTTACTACCTGCCATGTGGCACTTCCTGGTTGGCTATCTACGCTATCAAACAAAAAGAACTCTGACAAGTAAACAACCAATTGCTTCTGACACTCCAACAACCTTGTACTATCTGATCTTGTCGGCAGCGTACCTGAGGATTTTGTCGAAAATGACGTTTCCGGCGAGTCCGTGTGGGTGGTCCGACGTACGAAAATCGGGAATTCAAGGATAACTGGGATAAATCAACCGGGAAATCCAAGAATATCCTCTCCTTTGGTGATTCCGACGTACTATTGTTCCAATTTGATATAAATCCTTAGAATATGCAAACAAGAAGCCCCGAAAATCGCTATTAAGACTTCAACTCGAGTTGAACCCAGAAAATGTGGAATGAGCACGTTGGTGATGCCAAAACCACAAACACCTCAACAAGATTTGTTCTTGACGTGAATATGTTGAGAGTGGCAATTTTTCAAGTGCAAACTCAACAAATCACATGCTCTTGCTCACTCAAACAGATGCAAAGCTCAAGATAATGAACAACTAGTTTCCAAAATGAGATTTCCGGCTAGGAAATATAGGGAAGAGACTCCGACGAGTTTCTCGGACAAAAACTCATGAGAGAGGTGATGATTTAAACGCTAACTCGTGGTTTCTGAGCAAGATTCGGGGATTTTACCTTATGATTGGAGCTGATATGAAGCTTTCCTATTGAACGAGATGATTATGAGGGCTCTTCAGTGAGGAAACCGTGAAGGAGCCTGATGAAGATGATGAAAATCTTTCTAGAGCCGCCGTAGACGATGAAGAACACGGCGGTGCCGTACACCGGAGAGAACAAAAACGTGATAGTTTCCCGGTAACAGAGCCAACTGATAATGTCGAAATTATCACGGGTTATTCAGCGGTGGAGTGATGGTGGATATCTAGCTATGAAATGATGCAAAGGTGGTGGTTCACGGCGATGAAATGAGATTTGCGATGGTGCAGGTGGTGGTGCGAAATATGAGTAGAGAGTGTTTGCCTTAGATTGCTATTAATTGTATGTATGTAAATGGTTACATAGAGCCTCTATTTATAGGCAAGCCACAAATTAGGGTTTAACTAATGACGATTAGATACAAGTAAATACAATGAGACACTAATCAAGCTAATTATCTTATGGCGGCCCTGATGAGCTGCGGACCTGACACTTAGCCGTTTCTTGTATCCTTGTCCTGTAACCCTTGAGTTATAGCTTGTCCTTCCTTGTGTCGCGGGCTCTGGTCTCTGGCGGACCCAATTGCCTTACGGGCTCGCGGACCGGCCCCCTAGCCTTTTCTAGTACCGCATTAGGCTAAAGGCTTGAATGTGGGGCCGATATCTTGCAAACCCAAGTTTGCATGTGGGTTCGCGGACTGTAATGGTTGTTAGCCTCATCCGCTGTTTCGGTGGCCGGACTGACCCCAATGGAGATCCGGGCTAGATTACGGTTCGGGCATATCAGCAATGTAACACTCGTAGTAGGGTTATAAACGTCAGAGGTTATGATTCCGCTAAATGTGCTAAATGTGTAACGAAAAAAATATAGATATATAGAGGAACAAAAATATATCAATATACATAAGATAGGGTCTAGTTTTAAAAAAATTAAAAATAAAAAGGGACCAAAAAAAGGTCATATTATTAAGAAGATGTACATACAATAAACGAGATACAATAAAATATCTTGCTGGAAAAAATAAGGTGTGAATAGTGACGCTGAAACTCAAGACGATGAAGTGGACATTTGATTTGGCATATTCATCGTCAAGTTGCCGTAGCTAAGCTTGGATTCAGGCGATGGCTGTGACTCTTCCTGTGCATACTCATGAATTTTGCTATGAATTCTGCAAAGGAAATCAGCCCAAGTGTAGAATTTAAGTGAATTGCATTTATGTATTCATTTTATCTTTCAAGATCTTAGCATGACCTCAAAACTGCGATAGTGTTACATGTATGAAAACCCTCTCTTTTGGGAAAGGCATGAGAGAATTGAAACTGAAAATTTGATGCGCAAGCATATATATACACACACATATATATATATATATATATATATATATATATATATATATATAGATATGTGTGTGTGTGTTGATCATTCATAAGAGATGTTGAAAGTTGAAAGTAACGCCGGCGTAAAGGCGCTAAATGAGTCATAAATGGTTCGGTCAACTGTTTAGACCACCGTCCTCGCTTGGTCTAAAAGGCCTAACTCGAGTTGACAAGATTTTTATGTCTCACACTTATATGGGGTGATCGAGCATTCACTTACTTTACCGACGTGGGACTTTACGATAAAACTGTTGGAATTCATTCCATGATTAAAGAATTTTCTAGCTAGAGTACACTAATAGTTTTCCTAAGTGGAATGTTGTCATTTTGTCTAATTTATTAACCTGTAATTCACAGGCAATAATTGATAGAGCAGTATAAAAGGGCAGCAGCAAGCAAGTTCATGGGGATTTTACCTTCTAACTTCAGTAAAGCACTTGTTCCAGATGGAAGTCTCTTGTCCTGCAGATAGTTGAGTTATATACTTATATATATTATCTAAAATTTGTTAGTTTAACTATCCAAATGTGCTTACATAGTATGCATGCCAGTAGTAAAGTTCTCTTTTAGCACCAGCATCAGCTCCTTTGAGAAATTCCTGAACAAGTTTCTGTATAATTCACAAAAATAAAAATATAAACTTTAGCCTAATGCTCACTAAGTTTGTAGAGTGATCTTAATAGGATGTGGTTTACCAGAAGAATCAGTTTTTCATGAACAAAACTTGCTAATAGTTTTCGCAGCTGTCCCCGGACCATAAATAACCTGTGTGATTAATTCAGCTGCTGATTAGAAAACTATGGAAAACAAGTTATGTTGTGTTCAGAAAGAAGTTTTACTTATCAGGTGAAGGATCTGCCAAAAGTTCTGAAGCCAGTTCCACAAGGACATTTTCCCATCCTACTGGGATTGGTTGGTCTTCTGCAAAAGGGTAACTGCAAGAGAGTATCTTTTTGTTCACGTTGTTTTAAGGGCTAAGTAAAGTCAAAAGAAAATGATGGCTATTCTCAAAATTAGAGGAGGGTCATCTTAATTACTTGTTTGCTTTGCAGGCTTCCAGGGCCATGATGGCTATTCTCAAATTTCTCATTGATTTGTTAGCAATTTTGGCTGCAAAGCTCAAGGGCAGTTCAAACTTTTCTTTTCTTGCTATCTCACTTAAAACTTCCATTATCTGGAAGCAGGAAGTTGTAGAACATACATATAGTCAAAGAAATGTCGAATGGCCACAAGAAAATTCCGGGTAGGTAGTGTGTGTCGTACTTACTTCATGAGAAACGGGAGCTTCAAGGTCAATAATTTTGCAATGGCTTCTAACAGATTCAAGAATGTTTTCATCATCTTCACAGCAGAGTATAAGCTTGCAAGAGTCCGCGTAAAAGTCCATAATCCACTTGATTAAGTGTTGTATCCTATCATCAGCTTTATCCACGTCGTAAAGAGCTAGCACTACATCATAGTAAGTAAAATGTATGTTGTAAGTTTCAAGAAAACATGAAATAGTTCCATTTGTTTGTTTTGGTCGAAAAACCTTTATAATTTGGCTTGATATCTATGGTGCTGTTTTCATGCGGGACTCTGTGATCAGAACTCATATGCTTGAATAAAGCCATAAGTGCATACGTGACATTCGATTTTGAGTTAACATTGAGTTCCACATGATGAGGGCTTGAGCTGATAAGGACAGCTACTTCCATTGGCCTTGCTTCCTGTTATAATGGTTTAGAGAATCGACTTCGCATAGGTAATCTAAAAATTCAAGGGAAATAAATAACTCGATCGTTACCTGTGCACCAAAATAGCGTAATTCATGAGAAACCTGCATAGGAAAGAGGAAGGTATAAGAAAGGAAAAAAAAAAAACATAGTTATGTATCATATAGTACTGCTTTAAAGCTGTAGAAGTTTGTAATTTCTCAGGACATACATTCCAAACAGAGGGTCCGAAAATTTCACGCAGAAGAGCCATAGTTAACGCTTTCTTCCCAGAACCAGGAGGTCCCTTGAACAAGATGTGTGGAAAGATTCCGATAGATGCCTAGAGTGATTAAAAAGACACACACAGAGAGAGAGTATGATTCCGATGTAAGGAGTATGATTCTTTTCATCTTTAAGTAAAGTGTCAGAGGCACTCACAAGGGTTCTTAGAAGCAAAGCTTTTTGCTTCTGGCAAGTGAATCCACTCAACGTGGCAGGCTGATGTTTATCAGCCCAGAACTGTCTGACGTTTTCAACCACGAATGTCTTCTGAATAATTGTAGCCTCATAATTTTCTCTTCCCTTTTCTGGAGATTTTCTTGAATCCGTGCAGGATCCGTTTCTAATGCAGGGAAAACATGTTTCATCTTGTTGCATCTTTTGTCTGTTTGTTATCAACTTTCGGTTTCTCTCTGCGGTCTTTGTACTACTAAATTCGTTATTGATCTTATGATGATGATGAGGCTGCTGCCTATTCAAAGCGGGGCTAGCGTACTTTGTTTTCGTCTGATGAGACGAAACAACATCACTCGTAGCAGGATTCCTCTTAGGCTTCTGGTTGTGATATTTGTTCTCGATCCCTATAGAGGCGTAGTCCTGAGTAAAGAAAAGATCATCATCAGGTACTATGGAATCTATGGTTCCATAATTCGAAACATTTGCAGTTGATGCTCTTGAAATTTTCGCATTCGCGATCATTTCATTGATCTCGCCACTTTTATAACTATTATTAATATGCTTGTGAGAAGCATCATTCTCTATCCGGTTCCGAGATGAATCTCTTGATCTTAATGAAGAAGTCGGCACCCGGTTTATCGTCGTTTTCTCTTCTTTCTTTCTCCCATCATCATCATATTGGTAAGATTCTTTTTCCTTCAGTCTTGGCCTCGGAGCAGAGGACGATCTATGACTTGCCGCCTTGATTTCATTGTTTTTAACATATTTTTGCCTTGTAAGAGAGCTTGCAAACTCTTTTTCACCAAATGCATGTTGTTGATCTTGACTGTCGTCCTCTTTCTCATATTTGTATGGAGAAACATGACTAATAATACCGAAATCATGTTTTTGTACTTCTCTGCGTCTTAGTGAATGAGGGGATTTGCTGCGCCTAAGAGGCAGAGTTGCATCAGGTTCGTGGCGGTGCCTCGTCGTCGAGGAGTCTCTTTTAGTATACCTGCTTTTGGTTGATGAATGATAAGTACCAACGGATTCGAGCTCTTCATCCTCTCGTAAATCCTTCTTGATTTCATCATCTACTGTCCATTCACTCTCAGGGAATTCAGTCTCTGCATCTGATTGTTCATATCCACTTACTGCTGTTGTCTGCTTTACATCTGATGGTGAAACTGAAACGGGACGATGCGATGTTTTCGCATTGCGTCGTGAGCCGTCCATTTTCTGTGTCAAACCTGCAGTTCAGGCAATGTAATAAACTTCTTTATAAGACCGTAGCATGCATAATTACAGCAACAAAAAGGTTGAGAATTAAATTATTATGATGAATAAACTGAGAGGTGAGGGGATGGTATATACTGCACCAGTCCAGAGATGCTTTTCTTGTGCTTGGAATTTGATATTGTCAATGTCACTGTATGTATTTCTTCTAAAAAAATATACTCCTTTTTTTAATTTTATTTTATATATATCTCTAAAATATAGTATTGAAAATGTATTTTTTTTTATTAGAGATTTAAATATTTTATTGGTGAAGGAGGAAAATAATAATAAATGATGTATTGGAAATGTAAAATGAACAAAACAAATTTTGAAACGTGACAGATAAAAGAAAAAGAGGGAACATTATATAATTAAAAAAACTGTGACTGTATTTCCTATGAACATTAGTATCGCATGCACTCTGCTTTCTTTTAACCATTCGATTATGCCGAAACACAGCTGGAGTCTATTTATAAACATTAGTATCCATATATTTTCAGGACTATGTTGTTATATATTTTAAAAAGCTATTGTTTGTTTTTATCATTGAATTAAACGTCCGTTGACAATTATAGTTACGATGTACTATCAGCCAAAGGAGTCGTCGCCAACATGCATGTCATCCAAATGTATACCGTGCACATAGACATAAGAATCATCATCTTGCCAATTAACAACTATGCCTGTTATTAAGTGAGATGAGTTACTCGTGTGTTACCCGTACTCAGGGCTGTATTTGGGTAAGGGCAAACTTGGTGATTGCCCAGAGCCCATGTCATATAAGAGCCCAAGATTTCTTGTCATTAACAAAAATATTTCAATTGCTTATCAGATTGTATTGACCATGTTTATAATTGTAGCATCAACCAAGAGAAGTTTTGCAAATTTAAAATTATTGAAAACCTACTGAAGGTCGTCAATGACACAAGAAAAATTGAAAGTTTGTTGAGATACAAGAACGAGAAGAACAAGTGTTTGGAGTTCATTGAGGCATACATCAAACACCTTGGTGTCAAGTTGGTTAGAAGTGACCGTTAATGCAGTTACAACCGAATCGAAGTTAGCTGCATTATAAAAACCCGACAAACTGTATTTCAAATTCTGTCAAGAAAACTTGAATGTTCTTAGGTCTATTCATAATCTGTTTGTATCAGTTTGAATCTTCATCTTTCTAGTGATCTTTTAATCAAATTCAACATGGTATCGGAGCTATTATAGTTCTTCCGCTGTTGAATCTTCCCAGAAATTCATCAATTTTCAGAGTTTTTTTCTTGAAGCTTCTTCAATGGCTACTAACGCAATTTCTGATAATTCTGGGAGCAATCTTGATAATCATAGTCTAGTTATTGTACGTCCGTTACTCAAAGGGGTGGACAATTACAATCATTGTAAGAGAGCGATGACTAAGGTTCTATCCTCTCGTGGTAGGCTCAATCTTGTGGATGGTTCTTCAACAATGCCGGATGTTGAAGATGATGGATATGCAGGCTAGATGCAAGTGAATGACTTGGTTCATTCTTGGCTTATAAACTCGATGATTTCCACTGTAGCTGAGAGTGTCATGTATTTTGACACCGTTAAAGAAATTTGGACTGATCTTCAAGATAGATTTGGGAGAGGAAATGCGTATAGGATCTCCAATCTTGAAGAAGAAATTGAGACAACAAAGCAAGGGAACTTATCTGTAACTGATTATTATACAAAATTGAAATCACTATGGGACCAATATCTTGTTCTGAAGTCCATTCCTCTCTGTGTTTGCCCCGCTTTACAGATTATCAGGGAGTATTATAGCAATGCCTATACTACAAGATTTGTCAAGGGTTTGAATGGAAACTTTTCCAATGTGAAATCTCAAGTACTAATGACTCCGCCTCTTCCTGATATAAAAACTGCCTTTGTTATTGCATTAAACCATGAGCAACAACTCAATTACAATAGCACAGATTATGTAGTTCTTGCTGCTAGGAATGATCAGATTGCAAAGACAATTGCAATCAAATTATTGGGAATTTCAAGCATACAACTCAAGGAAAAGGACAAGGTAGAGGTTATGGAGGTGGAAGAGGTTTCCCGGGTAACAACAAGAAACAAGCGTGGATAAGGCATACAATAGATAAGTGCTACATAAAATATGGTTTTCCACCAAATTTTAAGGGATATGGTAGAGGCACAGGGGAATCAATGGCAAACAATGTACCATATAATGAGGATCTTGAGGAATCCGGTGCTTGTACTGTTCCAAATCAAGATCAGAATCCTGGAGATGCAATCACCAAGTCTCAGTGTGAACACTTGTTGTCTTTGATCTAGAATTTAAAGCCACAGAATAGTCAGTGCAATGCAGTAGTGATGGCTGTAGGAAGTAGCTCTCAAAGGCAAGATATCAACGGCAGTTTAGTCCACTGGATCATAGATTCAGGTGCTGCTGACCATATCACCTTTTCTTTAAAATGCATGTTTAACATACAAGTGGCCAACAATTTATATGTTAAATTTCCAAATGGATCCTCAGCAAAAGTTACACACACTAGTGATGTCAAAATCAACAATAATATCACATTATACAATGTGTTTTGTATACCTTCTTTCAATTATAATTTAATTTCTGTTAGGAAAATAACAATTGATAGCAAGTTATCTGTTGTTTTTTTGTGCTAACTTGTGTTTTGTGCAGGAACTAATAACTATGAAAAAGATTGGTTCAGCTAATCTTCAAAATGGACTGTACATACTTGAAGCTTTAGACACCAAAGTTTTATCAGCTGATACTTGCTCAGCTTCTAGTCTTGTTCAACTTGCTGTTTGTAATTCTTGTTCTTTGAATAGTACTGATTTGTGGCATTATAGATTAGGACATCCCTCCACTAAGAGGTTGAAGGTCTTGAAAACTATTGATAATAGAATAAGAATCCCTGATCATGAATGTAATATTTGCCATTTGGCAAAACAAAAGAAACTCAAATTTCCTGTTAGTGTATCAACTACTTTGCAATGTTTTGATCTAATACATGTCGATATTTGAGGTCCAAATATAGTACTTTCTGTGGATGGACATGTTTATTTTCTTTCCATAATGGATGATTACAGTAGATACACATGGATTTTTATTATGAATACAAAAGATCAAGCCTCCGACTTGTTAAAACAATTCTGCATACTTGTTCCAAGAAGGCGGCACCTTTTGTTTTTTTTAACCGACTTGCTCCCTAAGAATTATGGACCGTATGTACCTATATAAAGGATTGTAAGGTGGTGTAGAAATCTCATCAGCCCTTTGTCACTTATTCCCTGAGCCCAGGGGCGGCTCCATGTAGAAAGAAATGAGTCACCCCACCCGTTAAAAAAATATTACAGTGGATTTTTTTTATATATACACACTTTATATGTGTACCGACCCCCTTATTTTTATATATCGATCCCTATTGACCCGTATTGAACTATAATATGTAACGTTACGTTTAGTAATTGTAAAATATGACAAATTTCCGACCCGTATCATTAAATTCTTGGAGCCGCCCCTGCCTAAGCCTACTTGTCTTGTTCAAATCTAAGGCTCACTGTGACGCCCCGCTCCCGGATACCGTGTCCTTATCCGGAAATGAACGCCCGACACGTATATAACTTAATACTTAATTCAATTATATACACAAGCCTCACGTAATCAACATCAGAGTTAAAGCGGAACAAGAGAAGACACGGAAAGCTTATATGACATACGAAGTCGAATAGAATATTAAACATCACCAACTATTCATCTTACACGTCACAACGTTTCAAAACAAGTCAAACTGTACCAAACTAGCTTATTACAACCCAAGGAAACCATAGGTTTATTCAAGCAGTCAAAGTAAAAGATATAATATCATATATCGTCACCCAAAATGGAAATAGGTAAACTAGTAAAAAGAGCTTCCAACGCCATCAGGAGCTCACTCCTCAAAGTACATGTCTTCCTCGCATCCTGCATCATCTTCTCGGGGTGGGAAACAACGTAATATAGGAGGGGTGAGTATATAAGCACTCAGTAAAGGGTAGAAGCACTGAATCTAAAACAAGAATTAACGCAATAGCTATTATTACTACCACATATGTATAAAAACTCACTCCCCTCTACTAGTCTTACTAACAAAACTCAACCAATCAAGGGATATGTTACACACAAGGTCTAAGGACACTTTACATGGGGAGAATACGCCACGACATATCCTCAGCTCCTCATATGGCACGGCTGCTACCCATGTGGGAGACTACCCAGTCCACGCAGCGGCTACCTATGTGGAGAGGTAATAGTCCCAAGCTACGAAACAGAAATGTGCCTTACCAAAGACCAAGATGTTTTATCTTTTAGACTCTCAATTATGTTCAGGCGTAGTTAAGCTAACCACCTAAGTTCATTTCACATAAAAGGCTTCCTAGGGACTTCTAGTCCTAGGTCATTCTATATCATAGCTTAACACATTGCACAGATGACGTAGGTTACTAACCACTACATCCCGCAAAGTCAAGTGATGTGTTCCGATGCTCCCGTGCTTATCCCGCGGAGAAGGTCTGCACGGTGCGGAGCCAAAGCCACCAGAACCCATACACCTTACTTTACCACATAACATATAAGGCTTTACACTAAAACATGCACAAATACGGTGAAAACATATTAAATGATTGCAGTTGAAAACCCCTTTACCTCAAATCTTTGAAGATTGTTGGAAATAAACAAGCACCAAGAGCTTGGTACGAAACTCTATCTCAATTTCTAGTAGATAACGGATTTATCAAAGGAACAATCGACAAAACCTTATTCGGGATGAAGAATGGAGAAGATACTCTACTTGTTCAAATTTATGTTGATGATATCATCTTTGGATCAGAAAATGAACAGCTATGTGAGAAATTTGCAAGTTTGATGAAAAGAAAATTTCAAATGAGTATGATGGGAGAATTAAATTATTTCCTAGGATTGCAAGTTAAACAATTAGCCGATGGAATTTTCATTCACCAAACCAAATATACAAGAGAACTTATCAAAAAGTTTGGTATGGAGAAATCTACTGGAATTTCTACACCAATGAGGACCAACATCAGATTAGATGAAGACAAAGAAGGTAAAGATGTTGATCAAACACTCTACAGAAGGATGATTGGAAGCTTACTCTATCTTACAGCAAGTAGGCCAGACATATCTTTTACTGTCGGTGTATGTGCAAGATTTCAGTCAAGACCAAAGGAAAGCCATCTCACAGTTGTGAAAAGAACTTTGAAATATTTGAAAGACACGGATGGAGTTGGTATTTGGTATTCGAAAGAAGGAGAATTCAAGCTGATTTCTTATTCGATTCGGACTATCTTTGGATGCAAAGTGGACGAGAAAAAGCACATCGGCACATGTCGGTTATTAGGAAATAGACTTGTGTCATGGTTTAGCAAGAAGAAAAACTCAATCTCAACTTCAACGGTGAAAATTTGAATATATAGCATTTGGAAGTTGTTGTGCTCAAGTTTTATGGATCGACAACAATTAAGAGACTATGGGATAGAAGAAGGAACAATTCCCATAATGTGTGATAACACAAGTGCAATTGCAATTACTGATAATCCAGTTTTACATTCAAGGACAAAGCACATTGATGTTCGTCACCACTTCATAAGAGATCATGCAGAGAAGAAGGATATAACAGTTCTTTATGTACCTACTGAAGATCAGTTGGCAGATATCTTTACTAAGCCATTGGACAAAGAGAGATTTGCAAAATTAAGAACTGAGTTGGGGATAATCAAAGTCAGTTAAGCCAGAGATTCGTCAAGGGGATTAATCTTTGTTATGTTGGGTGCGCTCACTTAACAGATTAGTCATTGACATCAACAATCTCAAACTGACAAACTGAAGAATTTGACAAAACTGAATAATTGGATGGAACTGAATTATCTATAAAACTAACCTCAGCATCAGTTTTCACTTTATTCAAATTTAGTCAAGGGTTGATAAGATAGAATCAACAGCGGTTATATCGCATTAAATTGCCACAGTTCTTTTTGTCAGAATTTCTTGTGTACACCCCACGATTGTCAGAAAGCAGTACATGTATTGGTTATCAAAACCATCATGGAATTTGAAAAGTTGTACCATTCAACCGCCAGAATATCCTACCTATTTATTCAATCTCCGTTCACATTATTCTCTTATTAAACAAAACATACTCTTTTCAAACCTACCCTTCAAAATCAAATTTTTGTGTTCACACTCAAATATGGCCACTTCAAATGACTCGAAAGACAGACGATTGATCACTGAGCTGGATGAACTAACACTTGAAATGTATGAAGCTATGTGTCAAAACACTCTGTTAGCCAGCTGTATACGAGATAAAATCGAAAAGCAACCAGGATTGAACAACATCCTCGAAGTCCGCTTCAAAGAAAAACGAGATGTGGAAGGCATTTTGCAGTTTCGGCAAAATATGTGATTTATCAGAGACTCCTTGATAACTACAGTTCATGGAGATCGCATTGTGTTCAATGACAGAGTCATGAGGTCACTCTTTGGGTTCGCAAATACAACAGCAACTTCAACAGAGTTAGCAACCCTACCATTGGAGAAAGAAGCCTTTCTCGCAATGATTACTTCGTCTACAGAACCAATCGAACCTGGTGTTCATGTCGACAAAATCAAGCCGGAATTTGGACATCTCAGCAGATGGCTCAGCAAACACGTCATTGGAAAATCCAAAGGGATTAATATACTTTCGGAAGAAAATATTTTGCCGATGAACATAATCTGGGATAACATAGAATTTAATTGGGCAGGATATATAGTCAATCAATTCAAGAAGCAACACTTAGCTGAATTAGAAAGTATGACAAAAGCTCAAGCTGAAGGACAAGTAATTGATGGCAGATTCCGACTGAAGAAAACTCTTAGTGGAATCATTCAGTTTTATTTAGAAAGAATTAAGGAAGGGAAGCAAGCAAGGGAAACTATAACATCGAAGGAAATCGTAGAAACAACTTCCCAACATGAAGCAAGACAGTCAACTGTGTCTCAACAGGAAACTGAACACAGAGGGACCAAGCGAAAAGCAGAATCCACAGAAGGAAGATCAGTTGTAAGATGTTTGTACCCTGAAATCTCAAGTGAGAAAGCACCTACTGAGGGGGAACAACAATTGACAACTGAAGATACTCAAGAGAATGTCACTGCTGACCTTACTTCTCAGATACAACAACAGTCGGTTCAACAATCGGCACCAGTCTTCGAAGCTGACAAAATCATCAAGCTGATGAAAATGAAACTTCAACCAGAAGATTCTCGTGATGCCAGTTTACAGACTGAAGAAAAATCACTCTTAGAAAAATTGAAAGTAAGAGATCTTTACTCTCTGTTTCCTATTAAGGAATTTCTTGACAACTGTTTCAAAAGGTTTACTGAATTAACAAACATAAGAGAATCAGGCACATCATCTAAAGACAGTTCCCAGAAAAAGGATGATGATGATCATGATAAGTCAAGAAAAGAAGCTGATGATACTACAGTTTTGCAAACAATCACTCAATCTCAACATCAAGCAACGCAAACTGTACCACAACAAGAAGCATTGCCAGTTGAAAACCAAACAACTGTCAATCAGCAAGCAGATGATGAAATCAGACAACTGATGGTTATTGATACTCAGGTTAAGGATCAAATAGAAGCTACATATGATCCCTCTGATTTTCTATCTAAGGAGGAATTGGCCAAGGTTCATGAAAACTTGAAAATAGTACTCAGTCAAAGAGATACACAGAATGGCCTTTTATCAAACATCTCTGGATATCTTGATTATAGAACTAGAACTGATGTTTCGGTTCATGCAAGACTAGAGATGATTCACAAATCAAGTTCAAGTTACGCTTCGAGAGATTGTATTACTCAAACAACAACTTGAAGATTCAACCGCAGTGGATAGAGAAACTCATGCTCAAGCTCATTGGCATATTAATCAGCATATCTACGGGTTAGAAACTCAACTTAAGGAAGTACTTGCTTCTTAACGACATATTTCAGAAGATCAAAAAGCAACCCATGCCCTGGTAGATCAGTTATATGATGCCAAAAAGGGGGAAGCTGAAGAAGAAAAGCTGAAATTACTTAGAGAAATGAAGCGACTTGAAGAAGAACTACAAAGATACAGATCAGATCGTAAATTTTTGAAGAAAGAGTTAACTGATGATCAACTTATTGCAAAATACAATCATCCTGGAGACAGAAGAGTTACTCTTACAAAGGATCTATGGACACAGTTTATCAAAGATTACAATCCTATTAAAGCCAAGTACAAGGACAGAACATTTGAGGAATCCTTGAACTATTTTTTGTCTGATATTTACTCAAAGCAAAAAATTGCACAACACAAGAAATATCGAAGGATTGAAGATAAACTGAAGATTAAAGACAAGGTTGAACAAATGAAAACCAATCTAACAGAATTTGAAAATTACTATTTGGAAGACTCAAGCTTACCCAAGCTAATTCAATGGAGAAGATGGAAGGAAAGTAGTCAAGTTGACTACAACAAGACCTTTTCAAAGGAAGACTCCAAACTTGTAGAAGATTTTCGCTTGTATGACAAAGCAAAAATATATGACTTAGTCATGCAAAAAGCTAAGAAGAAGCTCAATCATAGATATTTGAACAAAATGCATGTATCCAGTTTTTGCTCATTCTATTGAAAACCAGTTTTTCAGTTTTAAATTGTTTCTCATTGTTTTGATCTTTAAGCTTTTCTGTTAGGGAGAGTTTTGGCATCATCAAAAAGGGGGAAATTGTTGGAAATAAAATTTATGTTTTGATGATAATTCATCTTATTTGTTATAATATTATCTTGACCCCATTGATGAAGTGCTGAAGCCAGTTGTTATAGTGGAAAGCTAAAAGATGTCTAGAACTGAATGTATAAGTTTTATTAGAGTATGATATTTGTATAAGTTACATCAGACAAGCACTGTAATTGATAGTGTGTCGTAAAACTGAAAACTGGAAATCAATTAGAAAACTGGAAATCATCAAGACAAACAAACTGACTCAGAATACACCTACTTGGAAATGAAGAAGGTAAGTTCGCTGAGAGTTACAGACTCAGTTGGCTTATCTAGAAGAATGAAGAACTGAGGGTTCAAACTCAGTTATTGAAAAATGAAGAACTGAGGGTTCAAACTCAATTATGAAGATTACAAGTCGAGACTGTAAAGTTGGACTTCAGGCAAGATTGTGGTGACCTGAACTGACTTTATGGATCTTGTATGAAGACCTAAGAATCATAAGGGCAATGAATTCTTAGATGATAAATGTATCATGGTGTACTCTGATTAAGTCAATTATAATCAGATGAAAACTGGAGTACTGATTCTTGAAGAAGAATAAAATCTCAGTTAATGCTCCAAGTCAGTTAGGAAACTGGCAAATGAAAAACTCAGTATAAAACTGATAAGGAAACTCGGTTTTATAAGTCGGCCATCCAACAAGCGAAAGTACAATCGAACGTTGTAAAGAAAGCAATTTCATTGGATGAGTTAACGACACGAGCGAGAACGGTCGAAAAATATAGCCGTTGCAAGATATACGTTGATACAATTCAAATCGAAGTCAGATGAACGTTGGACTTCACATTATAAATAGAAGACTTTGCACAAACAACAAAGACATAGATAGAACAAGAGCATATACAAGAATCAACAAGCTATTTGTGCATTTTATTTGAATTGCTATCATCTCTGAACTATAACAAGATCATATCTAGTATTTCTTCAAGTGTTCAAACTACAAAGAAATTATCAAGAATTCAACACTGCGAAGAACCACAAACAAGAATCAACTTATTGATTCTCATTGCTTTGATTCTAATTCAAAGGTTTTAGACGCGTGAAGCAAACCGGGAAGGTTTCGCCAAGGACGATTGTGACAAGCGATCGGGTAGGTGTGTTTGTGGTGGTAGGCGGTGAAGAGGCAATCCTACCCTCTACGGACCGGTGGTTCAAGCATTTGAAGAGCGACAATTCTACCTGTTCTACAATTGTTTAGATAGTGAAGCTAGGGATTAGCCAAGGACTATTGTTTAGGACTTTTTGTAACGATTCACCTCAAAAGTTCTAGTGGAATTTTCCTCCGCACCACGGGGAAGAGAGGACGTACATGATTACACCACACGGAACCTCTATAACATCCGCCTTATTTACTTTACGCATTTACTTATTTATTTTGCATTTACTTACGACATTGTGATACTTGATTGTTATACATTTCACGATCACAAGGCGATATTCACCGAATCGGTTCACAGCACTCAGTTTTCACAACAGAATAACAAGATCAATAAAAAGGCTAAAATCATATCTGCTGCCGGTTGACTCAGTTTCAGTTTAAGTCAGTTTGACTTAATCTCAGCTTTGTCAGCTCAACTCCACACAAGTTTTATCTGAACCTTAATCTGTTTTAAATTCAAACTTTTGGTGACCAGTTTATTCACCCCCCCCCCTCTAAACTTGTGTTAGCCTTTCCAAGGGACCAACAATTGGTATCGGAGCAGTGTTTCTTTAATAAGATATCATTTGCTCATTATCTCCTCTAGTTGTTCTTATTTGAAAGCTCAGTTTTCAATTAATCTACTATCGATCTTCACTCACTCATAATGGATAACAATCAATATGCAAGACAAATGCTTATGTGCAACATGGACGAGATTTGACGAATACAAACGTCGTATGCGGGCATTTCTAGCGGCTACTCATGATGAAATGATGGATGTACTCAACGATGGACCAATCCGGATCACTACATGCAAGCGAAGGTGACGGACAAGTTCGAGTTCCAAAACCCAAATCGAATGGACTAGTGATGATCGCAAGCGAAACAATCTCAACAATGTTGCCATGGACTTTATCCTCGGACCCTTGACAACAACATGTACTTGAAGGTGAAAGAATGCACAACGCAAAAGAAATGTGGGACAAACTTCGATTAGTTTGTGAAGGAACAGATTCAATCAAGGAAAATAAAATTTCCGTCGCAAAACAAAAGTTTGAGAATTTCAAGATGAAATGCGGAGAAACCATTGACCAAATGGAGACAAGATTCGATGCTATCATGGATGAACTAGATCTACTTAAGATTGAATACTCAAAGAAAGTCATCAACACTAGAATATTAAAGGCATTACCAATGTCTTTGGAAAATGAAGGTCAACTTGCTATGGAAGAATCCGGAGGCTTTGGATGTGGAAGATTCATTCAAGATCTTTTCGGATCTAAAAGCTTATGAATTCAGTGAAAATTTAGCAACCACAGCTGCAATAATCAAAGCTCTGGAAGAACCAAAGACCACAGCACTTGCAGCAGCATCAAATGAAACTCAAGAAAACTCATCCAACAATCTTCATGATTTGGATGAAACGGAAGAACAAATGGCCCTAATGATGAACAGAATTCGAAGAATGAAAAGTGGACACCCAGTCACTCAAAAGTTCATCAAAAGGACTCTGAGAAAAGAAAAGATGATGAATACCTCTGTTTCAAGCGCAAGAAACCGGGACATTATAAAGTGAATGTCCGAATCGATCAAGAAGACACCACCAAGAAGAGTTGGTAGAAGAGCACTCCTTGCTTTGGAGATGAATCGATTATGAAGCCGGTGCGAAAGATTATCGACGACACGACTTTAATGGCACACATGGAATGAGGTATGTGAATCAAACTCTAAATACTCTTCAGCTCAGATTTCCATGATGAATGCATGTACTTCGACTGCTGACTCCAATCCAAAAAATCTATTAGAAGAAACTCTTGACGAATTGATGAATCAGCTAGCAACTATACAAGCTGGCTATGAATCAATCAAAGCTGAGAAAGAAAGTCTAATTCTTGAAGTTGAAAGATTGAAGTCTTAACTAAAAATGTTGAAACCCGACTAAAGCGATAAAGAAAAGATTCGACATCGATCTACGCATCGACGACGACAAGCTGAATCGTTTGCTCAATCAAGTCCAATTACTGGATTCAAATCAGGAAAACCATATGGAGACAAAGCTGGGTTAGGATTTGATACACGGCAATCTTCAAAGAATGGAACTAGCAAAGCCTGCGGAAATTTGAGTACCAAAAGCGGTATTAAGTTTGTAGTTGGGAAACTTCCACAAGGCGAGAAAATTCTTGAACCGGTAAAGCCGGTATCACACGGGATAAATCGAGTTTCTAAGAAGACAAGCGTATCTACCTACAAAGCTAAATCAAATGGTAGACCAAATTTGTACTCAATGGAAACCGACACGGCAAATCAACTGCCAGATCCACAAAAACCAATGAAGTCAGGAACCAGAAAAATTACAATCAAAACAAATCCAAGAATGTCAATCATTCAAAGATTCACACATTCAGGGGGAAAGGAATGTTATATCCCACTGATGATGATTGGAATTTTACTGAATTTGTTATTAAAACTGATAATGACAATCATTCCAGACCGAAAACTTATCACAAGTTTCGGTCCAAAACTCGACGAGAGGACTAATCTCGGTTCTCGGCATAAGTCACGGTACAAAGGTCAATCCGGACCTCGGTACGAAGGAATGATGGTTATCACTCCAGCTTTAATAACAGAAATCGACATGGAAACAAATTTCAGTCAGAAGATCGAGAAATCATATAAATAAGACACGGTCCAAACATAGATGCTATGGGAGTGTGGCTTACATATATGAAAACAAGTGCAACAATATCCGAAGAATTCCAAAAGGATATATTCCCGAGTTGTGCGACAAGCGACCCTCGTGGACCCAAGGCGAGTTGGGTACCTAAAAATTTCTAATTTTTATTGCAGGATATATGGTACTTTGACAGTGGTTGCTCTAGACACATGACAAAGAGCAAGGACTGTCTCAGTAATTTCATTGAAAAGAATGGACCAAAAGTCAATTTTGGAAGTAAAGATAAACCGGGTTACACCAAGAGGTTTTGGCACCTTAATCGAAATGGACTTACAATCAAGAATGTATCCTATGTAGAAGGACTACACTACAATCTACTCAGCACAAGTCAATTTTGTGATATGGGATACAAAGTTACTTTTGATAAAGAATTCTGCGTTGTCATCAGCGAATCAGCTTATCAAGTTGTCCTAGCCGGAAGAAGGAAGGAAAACATGTATGTGGTAGATTGGACAACTGCCGTCGCTGAAACTTGTTTGCTCGTGCATACCAAATCAGAAATCAGTTGGCTATGGCACAAGAAACTGAGTCATCTCAATTTTGATGACATCAATACACTTGTTAAGAAGCAGCTAGTCATTGGACTACCAGAGATATCATATAAGAAGGACGACTTATGTGATGCATGTCAACAAGGAAAACAAACAAAAGCAAGTTTCAAGACTAAGTCTCGGCATTCAACAACCGGACATCTAGAATTGCTACATATAGATTTATTTGGACCTATTACACCAATTAGTATCAGTGGAAAGAAGTATACATTGGTGGTAGTATATGATTTTTCAAGATATACTTGGGTAATCTTTCTAACCAAGAAAAGTGAAACCAAGCAAAAGCTCACAGAACTTCTCAAGAGACTTCAGAATCAGAAAGGAGTTTCAGTTGTGAAGATAAGATCTGATAAAGGAACTGATTTCCTCAACAGTGTGATTATTGAATATTGTGAAGAAAATGGTGTCTTACACCAACTTGCTGCCACAGGAACACCCCAACAAAATGGTGTAGCTGAAAGAAGAAACAGAACACTCAAAGAAGCTGGGAGGACTATGATTTGTGAAGCTAAACTACCTGAAAGATATTGGGCAGAAGCAGTAAACACAGCTTGTTACACTCAGAACAGAGCTCTCATGAACAAGAGACATGAGAAGACTCCTTATGAAATTTGGAATGGAAGAAAACCAAATGTTTCATACTTTCATGCGTTTGGAAGCAAATGTTTCATACACAATAATGAAAAGATCAACTTCACGTTTTTCAACCCAAAGCTGATGAAGGAATTTTCCTAGGATATTCAAGTGTCAGCAAAGCATTTAGAGTACTAAATAAAAGGACACTCAAGCATGAAGATCAATACATGTAGTATTTGATGAACCAAATTTTCCTGGTGAAACAACTGAAGACCGACCAGAACCAGTTTCTCAGTCTCAGTTACCAATCACACCAGAACCTGTTTCAGTTGATGTTGGAAGACTACAAATTTCAGAATGTTCAGATCAAGATCAGCCCCAGTTTCCAACTACTCAACAATTTGAACAACCTCAATCAGATTCAGTTGAACAAATTCAAGAACCAGTTTTTGAAGAATCAGTTGAACAAAATGCAAATCATCTTATACAAACTCACACACATCAATGGATGAGAGATCATCCTGAAGAACAAGTTATTGGTGATACTCAAGCTGGAGTTCGAACAAGACATCAACTAGATGCAATGATTGCACGCTTTCTATCTCAATCAGAACCTAAAGAACTTGAAGAAGCTTTGAAAGATCCAGACTGGATATTAGCTATGCAAGAAGAACTCAATGAATTTGAGAGGAATCAAGTATGGGAGCTGGTAGATAAACCGGTTCATGTCAATATCATTGGAACCAAATGGGTTTTCAGAAATAAACTTGATGAAGATGGGAATGTCATCGAAAACAAAGCCAGACTAGTAGCCAAAGGATACTCTCAAGCAGAAGGCATAGACTTTGATGAAACTTACGCACCAGTTGCAAGACTAGAAGCAATCAGACTATTTCTTGCCTATGCAGCTCACAAGAAATTCAATGTTTATCAGATGGATGTTAAAAGTGCGTTTCTAAATGGAATTCTTGAAGAAGAAGTGTATGTTCAACAACCACCTGGATTTGAAATCAAAGATCAAGCAGATAAAGTTTTCAGACTAAGGAAAGCTCTTTATGGACTTAAACAAGCACCAAGAGCTTGGTACGAAACTCTATCTCAATTTCTAGTAGATAACGGATTTATCAAAGGAACAATCGACAAAACCTTATTCAGGATGAAGAATGGAGAAGATACTCTACTTGTTCAAATTTATGTTGATGATATCATCTTTGGATCAGAAAATGAACAGCTATGTGAGAAATTTGCAAGTTTGATGAAAAGAAAATTTCAAATGAGTATGATGGGAGAATCAAATTATTTCCTAGGATTGCAAGTTAATCAATTAGCCGATGGAATTTTCATTCACCAAACCAAATATACAAGAGAACTTATCAAAAAGTTTGGTATGGAGAAATCTACTGGAATTTCTACACCAATGGGGACCAACATCAGATTAGATGAAGACAAAGAAGGTAAAGATGTTGATCAAACACTCTACAGAAGGATGATTGGAAGCTTACTCTATCTTACAGCAAGTAGGCCAGACATATCTTTTACTGTCGGTGTATGTGCAAGATTTCGATCAAGACCAAAGGAAAGCCATCTCACAGTTGTGAAAAGAACTTTGAAATATTTGAAAGACACGGATGGAGTTGGTATTTGGTATTCGAAAGAAGGAGAATTCAAGGCGATTTATTATTCGATTCGGACTATCTTGGATGCAAAGTGGACGAGAAAAAGCACATCAGGCACATGTCAGTTATTAGGAAATAGACTTGTGTCATGGTTTAGCAAGAAGCAAAACTCAATCTCAACTTCAACAGCTGAAGCTGAATATATAGCAGCTGGAAGTTGTTGTGCTCAAGTTTTATGGATCAGACAATAATTAAGAGACTATGGGATAGAAGAAGGAACAATTCCCATAATGTGTGATAACACAAGTGCAATTGCAATTACTGATAATCCAGTTTTACATTCAAGGACAAAGCACATTGATGTTCGTCACCACTTCATAAGAGATCATGCAGAGAAGAAGGATATAACAGTTCTTTATGTACCTACTAAAGATCAGTTGGCAGATATCTTTACTAAGCTATTGGACAAAGAGAGATTTGCAAAATTAAGAGCGAGTTGGGGATAATCAAAGTCGGTTAAGCCGAGAGATTCGTCAAGGGGATTAATCTTTGTTATGTTGGGTGCGCTCACTTAACGATTAGTCATTGACATCAACAATCTCAAGCGACAAACCGAAGAATTTGACAAAGCGAATAATTTGATGGAACTGAATTATCTATAAAACGACCTCAGCATCAGTTTTCACTTTATTCAAATTTAGTCAAAGGTTGATAAGATATTATCAACAGCGGTTATATCGCATTAAATTGCCACAGTTCTTTTTGTCAGAATTTCGCGTGTACACCCCACGATTGTCAGAAAGCAGTACATGTATCGGTTATCAAAACCATCATGGAATTTGAAAAGTTGTACCATTCAACCGCCAGAATATCCTACCTATTTATTCAATCTCCGTTCACATTATTCTCTTATTAAACAAAACAGACTCTTTTCAAACCTACCCTTCAAAATCAAATTTTTGTGTTCACACTCAAATATGGCCACTTCAAATGACTCGAAAGACAGACGATTGATCATAGAGCTGGATGAACTAACACTTGAAATGTATGAAGCTATGTGTCAAAACACTCTGTTAGCCAGCTGTATGCGAGATAAAATCGAAAAGCAACCAGGATTGAACAACATCCTCGAAGTCCGCTTCAAAGAAAAATGAGATGTGGAAGGCATTTTGCAGTTTCGGCAAAATATGCGATTAATCAGAGACTCCTTGATAACTACAGTTCGTTGAGATCGCATTGTGTTCAATGAAAGAGTCATGTGGTCACTCTTTGGGTTCGCAAATACAATAGCAACTTCAACAGAGTTAGCAACCCTACCATTGGAGAAAGAAGCCTTTCTCGCAATGATTACTTCGTCTACAGAACCAATCGAACCTGGTGTTCATGTCGACAAAATCAAGCCGGAATTTGGACATCTCAGCAGATGGCTCAGCAAACACGTCATTGGAAAATCCAAAGGGATTAATATACTTTCGGAAGAAAATATTTTGCTGATGAACATAATCTAGGATAACATAGAATTTAATTGGGCAGGATATATAGTCAATCAATTCAAGAAGCAACACTTAGCTGAATTAGAAAGTATGACAAAAGCTCAAGCTGAAGGATAAGTAATTGATGGCGATTCCAACTGAAGAAAACTCTTAGTGGAATCATTCAGATTTATTTAGAAAGAATTAAGGAAAGGAAGCAAGCAAGGGAAACTGTAACATCGAAGGAAATCGCAGAAACAACTTCCCAACATGAAGCAAGACAGTCAACTGTGTCTCAACAGGAAACTGAACACAGAGGGACCAAACGAAAAGCAGAATCCACAGATGGAAGATCAGTTGTAAGATGTTTGTACCCTGAAATCTCAAGTGAGAAAGCACCTACTGAGGGGGAAAAACAATTGACAACTGAAGATACTCAAGAGAATGTCACTGCTGACCTTACTTCTCATATACAACAGCAGTCGGTTCAACAATCAGCACCAGTCTTCGAAGCTGACAAAATCATCAAGCTGATGTAAATGAAACTTCAACCAGAAGATTCTCGTGATGCCAGTTTACAGACTGAAGAAAAATCACTCTTAGAAAAATTGAAAGTAAGAGATCTTTACTCTCTGTTTCCTATTAAGGAATTTCTTGACAACTGTTTCAAAAGGTTTACTGAATTAGCAAACAGAAGAGAATCAGGCACATCATCTAAAGACAGTTCCCAGAAAAAGGATGATGATGATCATGATAAGTCAACAGAAGAAGCTGATGATACTACAGTTTTGCAAACAATCACTCCATCTCAACATCAAGCAACGCAAACTGTACCACAGCAAGAAGCATTGCCAGTTGAAAACCAAACAACTGTCAATCAGCAAGCAGATGATGAAATCAGACAACTGATGGTTATTGATACTCAGGTTAAGGATCAAATAGAAGCTACATATGATCCCTCTGATTTTCTATCTAAGGAGGAATTGGCCAAGGTTCATGAAAACTTGAAAATAGTACTCAGTCAAAGAGATACACAGAATGGCCTTTTATCAAACATCTCTGGATATCTTGATTATATAACTAGAACTGATGTTTCGGTTCATGCAAGACTAGAGATGATTCACAAATCAAGTTCAAGTTCTGCTTCAGAGATTGTATTACTCAAACAACAACTTGAAGATTCAACCGTAGTGGATAGAGAAACTCATGCTCAAGCTCATTGGCATATTAATCAGCATATCTACGGGTTAGAAACTCAACTTAAGGAAGTACTTGCTTCTCAATGACAAATTTCAGAAGATCAAAAAGCAACCCATGCCCTGGTAGATCAATTATATGATGCCAAAAAGGGGGAAGCTGAAGAAGAAAAGCTGAAATTACTTAGAGAAATGAAGCGACTTGAAGAAGAACTACAAAGATACAGATCAGATCGTAAATTTTTGAAGAAAGAGTTAACTGATGATCAACTTATTGCAAAATACAATCAACCTGGAGACAGAAGAGTTACTCTTACAAAGGATCCGTGGACACTGTTTATCAAAGATTACAATCCTATTAAAGCCAAGTACAAGGACAGAACATTTGAGGAATCCTTGAACTATTTTTTGTCTGATATTTACTCAAAGCAAAAAATTGCACAACACAAGAAAAATCGAAGGATTGAAGATAAACTGAAGATTAAAGACAAGGTTGAACAAATGAAAACCGTTCTAACAGAATTTGAAAATTACTATTTGGAAGACTCAAGCTTACCCAAGCAAATTCAATGGAGAAGATGGAAGGAAAGTAGTCAATTTGACTACAACAAGACCTTTTCAAAGGAAGACTCCAAACTTGAAGAAGATTTTCGCTTGTATGACAAAGCAAAAATATATGACTTAGTCATGCAAAAAGCTAAGAAGAAGCTCAGTCTTTAATCATAGATATTTGAACAAAATGCATGTATCCAGTTTTTGCTCATTCTATTGAAAACCAGTTTTTCAGTTTTACATTGTTTCTCATTGTTTTGATCTTTAAGCTTTTCTTTTAGGGAGATTTTTGGCATCATCAAAAAGGGGGAAATTGTTGGAAATAAAATTTATGTTTGATGATAATTCATCTTATTTGTTATAATATTAGCTTGACCCCATTGATGAAGTCTGAAGCCAGCTGTTATAGTGGAAAGCTAAAAGATGTCTAGAACTGAATGTATAAGTTTTATTAGAGTATGATATTTGTATAAGTTACATCAGACAAGCACTGTAATTGATAGTGTGTCGTAAAACTGAAAACTGGAAATCAATTAGAAAACGGAAATCATCAAGACAAACAAACTGACTCAGAATACACCTACTTGTAACTGAAGAAGGTAAGTTCGCTGAGAGTTACAGACTCAGTTGGCTTATCTAGAAGAATGAAGAACAGAGGGTTCAAACTCAGTTATTGAAGAATGAAGAACTGAGGGTTCAAACTCAATTATGAAGATTACAAGTCGAGACTGTAAAGTTGGATTTCAGGCAAGATTGTGGTGACCTGAACTGACTTTATGGATCTTGTATGAAGACCTAAGAATCATAAGGACACTGAATTCTTAGATGATAAATGTATCATGGTGTACTCTGATTAAGTCAATTATAATCAGATGAAAACTGGAGTACTGATTCTTGAAGAAGAATAAAATCTCAGTTAATGCTCCAAGTCAGTTAGGAAACTGACAAATGAAAAACTCAGTATAAAACTGATAAGGAAACTCAGTTTTATAAGTCATCCATCCAACAAACTGAAAGTACAATCGAACGTTGTAAAGAAAGCAATTTCATTGGATGAGTTACTAACACAGCAGGAACGGTCAGAAAATATAGCCGTTGCAAAATATACGTTGATACAATTCAAATCGAAGTCAGATGAACGTTGGACTTCACATTATAAATAGAAGACTTTGCACGAACAACAAAGACACAGAGAGAACAAGAGCATATACAAGAATCAACAAGCTATTTGTGCACTTTATTTGAATTGCTATCATCTCTGAACTATAACAAGATCACATCTAGTATTTCTTCAAGTGTTCAAACTACAAAGAAATTATCAAGAATTCAACACTCTGAAGAACCACAAACAAGAATCAACTTATTGATTCTCAACCTAAATTTGATTCTAATTCTAAGGTTTTAGACTGTGAAGCAAACAGGGAAGGTTTCGCCAAGGATAGTTGTGACAAGCAGTCAGGTAGACTGTGTTTGTGGTGGTAGCTGGTGAAGAGGCAATCCTACTCTCTAAGGACCAGTGGTTCAAGCATTTGAAGAGCAGCAATTCTACCTGTTCTACAATTGTTTAGATAGTGAAGCTAGGGATTAGCCAATGACTATTGTTTAGGACTTTTTGTAACAGTTCACCTCAAGAAGTTCTAGTGGAATTTTCCTCCGCACCACTGGGGAAGAGAGGACGTACATGATTACACCACCTGGAACCTCTATAACATCCGCCTTATTTACTTTACGCATTTACTTATTTATTTAGCATTTACTTACATCATTGTGATACTTGATTGTTATACATTTCACGATCTACAAACCGATATTCACCGAAATTCGATTCACGGCACTCGGTTTTCACAACGAATAACAAGATCAATAAAAAGGCTAAAATCATATCCGCTGCCGGTTGACTCAGTTTCAGTTTAAGTCAGTTTGACTTAATCTCAGCTTTGTCAGCTCAACTCCACACAAGTTTTATCTGAACCTTAATCTGTTTTAAATTCAAACTTTTGTTGACAAGTTTATTCACCCCCCCCCCCCCCCTCTAAACTTGTGTCAGCCTTTCCAAGGGACCAACAAAAAGCGTTGTTGTGAATATTGTGGTCTGCTTGATGGTGATATTAGGCTAATACTAGTTATCTTTCTACGGCACTTCGGATGTATTACTATTGCTCCAACATTATAACATAACTTCTACTATATAATATATAGAACACATGCATTATAATTTACTTGATACGCAATATAATATATGTATGCAGGAGTTTGCATGGTTTTTATAGCTAAAAACTAAAAGCATTAGTCATAAAAAATGCAACATGTCACCCAAATAACTGGGAGATTATTGCATACACCGTACTTATGTTGCGGATAGCATTGGTGGCGCTATCGCAGCCACCACTTTTCATTCTATATTTAAACTGTATAATCTGATCGTTTCACCCGTCACATCAGCTCAAAATATCTACACCACACAATAACTTCACCAAATAACTATGCTTAGTGTTATCAACGTGGATGATGTTGCAATTGCCATGCTTTATTATTTATTTACTAATTATACCCATGCGTATCCAAAGCCTAATACGTGGCTAACATTAAGGCATGCCATGCATTTTCATGTGGTCTATATGTATCATTATTATATCCGTATGCATATACTTATATATCCATAGATTACATATACTTTTGATGCATAAATATCAACTAATAGAAATACACATAATGTTAAGTACACTATATTGTACATATATTAACTCATATATATCCATACGTATAATATATATGTAAAGCTATAAATATAAGAACGCGTATATATGGTATTTACTTAATATCATATATGTAATTGATTCGTAAGACCGCGGGTTGATCGGTAAGAAAAGGATGAAGAGTGAAAGACTAATGTTAATGCAAGAAGATAACTGTACTATCAAAAATACCCACAGAATTTCGAAATGACGTATTTGTCCTTTCACGAAATAACGGGGTATCACATCCTTTCCCTCTTAAAAGAAGTTTCGTCCTCGAAACTAAGACATACCTGGTAGTTCAAGGAATTCAGGAAACTCTGAAGTCTTGTCGCTCTCAACCTCCCACATAGCCTCGGCGGGTGTATGGTTGCTCCACTAAACCAATACCAAAGGGATCTTTCGATTCTTGATGGTCTTCCCTTTCCTCTCGAGAATTCGAATTGGCTTCTCCTCATATGATAGGTTCTCTTTGATCCATTCCGGATCCACATCGGCTTCTATATCTAACTTGGTCAAACACCTCTTCAACGTTGAAACATGGAAGACATTATGTACTCTTGATAAGGATTCTGGTAACATCAACCGATAAGCTAAGGGTCCAACCCTTTCTACAATCTCAAAAGGACCAACATAACGAGGGCTAAACTTTCCTTTTTGCCCAAACCTTCTTACTCCTTTCATTGGCGAAGCTCTCAGATATACTCTATCGCCAACTTCAAATTCCAAAGGTCGTCTCCCCACATCGGCCCAACTCTTCTGTCTATCCTGGGCTGCCTTAATATTCCGCTGAACTAAGGTAACTTTTTCCTTTCCTTGTTGAACTAACTCCGGTCCCATTATGAGCCTTTCTTTAATCTCATCCCAATATAGAGGAGTCCTGCACTTTCTTCTATATAAGGCTTCAAAAGGAGGCATCCCTATGCTTGCGTGATAACTGTTGTTGTAAGCGAATTTTGCAACCGGTAGATAATCGTCCCCAATCCACTTACTTTCAGAACACAAGCTCTTAGCATATCTTCGAGTGTCTGGATATTCCGCTCCGATTGTCCGTCTATTTGAGGTTGGAAAGCCGTACTCATTTCTAACTTGGTTCCAAAGGCTTTCTGTAAACACTTCCAAAATCTGCCCAAAAATATGGTATCCATGTCAAACACGATTGAAACTGGAACACCGTGAAGCTTCACTATGTTATCAAGGTACAAAGTAGTCATCTTCTTTACTGACATACTGATTTTGGCTGGTAAGAAGTGAGCTGACTTGGTCAACCGGTCAACAATAACCCAGATCATGTCGTGTCCACTCTTAGTTCGGGGTAGACCAGTGATAAAATCCATGGTAATCCTTTCCCACTTCGATTCCGGTATCTCCAAATGTTTTATCAAACCACCTGGTTTTCGATGTTCAGCCTTAACTTTTTGGCAAATGTCACACTTGGCCAAAAACTCTACAAACTCTAACTTCATAGAAGGCCACCAATAATATTGTTTCAACTCCCGATACATCTTGTTCGCCCCTGGATGAACCGAAAAGGCTATAAGCGGTTCATATACCCTAAGTTTCCGTCTTGGTCAAGCTCATAGACACGAGCTGGCTTGGTCTTTGCCACTCTCTTAAAGTCAACCATTACCGGGTCTTCATCTTGCTTCCCACAAATCTGATCTCTTAGTTCTGACCGTGCCAACAATGGAGCTACATAAACTACAGTCTCTTGTTTCCCAAAGTCTTGAAGATTCAACATATTTATCTATTCTGTCACCTCTGGCACACTGATCAAGGCACCTGCTGCTCTTCGGCTAAGGGCGTCTGCAACAACATTCGCCTTACCAGGGTGATACTAGATGTGTAAGTCATAATCTTTCACAAACTCAAGCCATCTTCGTTGCCTCATATTTAATTGTTGTTGTGTGAAGAAGTACTTAAGACTGTGATGATCCATGAAAATACGAGCCTTGACACCATAAAGGTAGTTTCTCCAAATCTTCAAAGCAAACACCACAGCAGCTAGCTCCAAGTCATGTGTCGGGTAGTTCCATTCATGCGGTTTCAACTGTCGTGAGGCATAAGATATTACCTTTCCATTATGTGTTAGTACACATCCTAATCCCTGTCCCGAAGCATCTGTATACACATCATAATTATCAAATACTTCTGGTAATGCTAGCAATGGGCTGTAGTCAACCTCTCCTTTAGCGTCTCGAACGCCTTTTCACACTCTTCGACCCACTCATATCTTACGTTCTTTTGAGTGATTCGAGTGAGAGGGGATGTAGTCTTTGAAAAGTCTTTAACAAATCTCCTGTAATAGCCTGCTAAACCCAAAAATCTTCGAATTTCTGACACTTTTGTCGGTCTTGGACACTTCGTAATTGCCTCAATCTTAGCGGGATCAACCTTTATTCCTTCTCCTGAGATTCCCAAGAAACTTACTTGGTTAAGACAAAACTCACACTTGCTGAATTTACCATAAAGCTTCTTTTCCCTCAAAGTCTGCAAAATGATCCTAAGGTGATCACTGAGTAGATTAAGATGTCGTCAATGAACACAATAACGAATTTGTCCAAATACGGCATGAACACTCTTTGCATCAAGTCCATAAATGCTGAGGGTGCATTGGTTAAACCAAAAAGTAACACTCTAAATTCGTAATGACCATATCTTATGCTAAAAGCTGTTATAGGTATGTCCTCTTCTCTTATTTTTAACTGACGATACCCTGAAAGAAGATCAATCTTTGAAAACACTCTCTTACCTTGTAGCTAGTTAAACAAATCATCAATCCTTGGAAGAGGGTACTTATTCTTGATCGTCATGTTATTCAATTCTCTGTAGTTAATGCACATTCGCATACTACCATCATTTTTCTTAACAAACAAGACTGGGGATCCCCAAGGTGAAGTGCTTGTCTGAATAATGTTCTTATTCAACATGTCCTTCAAATGTTCTTTCAACTCCTAAGTTCCGCTGGAGCCATTCTATAAGGTGATTTTGCTGCCGGTTCTGCTTATAGAAGAAGCTTAATCTCAATCTCTATCTCTCGGTCTAGAGTATTACCTGGTAAATCATCAGGAAAAACATCGGGGTACTCATTCACTATGGGCACATCCTTCAACTCTAGACTCATTTTCTCATTGTCAAGAGCAACGAACAAATACCCCTCACAACTTTGTTGTATATCTTTTGCCGCTCTAAGGACGGATATGATCGGATATCGCCTCTTGGTGGACTTACTAGCATAACCTTGGAAAGTGGCTGAAGACTTTCCTGGAGGTTTGAAGGTCACTCTCTTGGCTCTGCAATCTAGGTGGACATGATTTTAGGACAACCAATCTATACCCAAAATTACATCAAAGTCCGCAAAATCTAGAACAATCAAATCATGGCTACACTTATACCTTCCAACTTGAACCTTACAACCAGGAATCACCTGATCAACCCTAGTTGACTTTCCTAAAGGTGTAGTAATTGACATTGACTTCTTTAACTTAACAAAGGGCAATCCTAGTTGTGTTTCTATCTTAGTAGATACAAACTTGTTTGAAGCACCGGTATCAAATAAGGCAGAAACGGCTAAACCTCCTATCAATATTGTACCAAACAATCACGGAGACAACACTTTTCAAGTAATAACGTGCACACGCAAAAAGCATCAAGTATCTAATGAACTTTATACCATATTAGAAACTCAAATTTAAAGGTAACTGTAACTACTGCTTCATCTGATTCATATGCCGCCGCATCTATAGCAAACACACGCGTAGGGCCACTGGGCCTAATCTTACCCAATAGAGGCATGGATGATGATGTTGTGGCATTAAGATTTCGTCTCTGAGGACAATCCTTCACAAAGTGTGATGAGCTTCCACACTGATAACATCCCACAAGACCCTGTCTACACTCGCCAGAGTGATACTTACTGCATTTCGGGCACTGAGGCAAAGAAGACGACGGAGCGTTAGGCGGTGTTGCAGTCCTCTTACCATTTGGCTGTTGCATACCTTGGTTTCGCTGACTATTTCCAAAAGACCTTTTCATTCCAACTATCTTAGTCTCCTTGGCCTTATGGTTTTGAATTTCCAAACAAGTGTTTATCAGCTTGGTCATTGTCTTAGGCCTTTTCCCTACTAAACTGTCCATGATGTCCGTAGACAACCCTTCCATGAACCAGGAAACCTTGCTAGTCTCACTAGCCATGACTTCTGGAACATACTTCCCGAGCTCATAAAATTTCCTTTGGTACTCCATTACCGACATGCCTGTTTGCCTTATCCGGTTAAACTCACTTGCCTTGGCTATCTGTTTGGCCCGCGGGAAGAATTCCTGCCTAAATTGTGCCTTAAACTCATCCCAATCATATGTCTCTCCTCTTGTGCTTTCAATCATGTCTGCCCATTCTTGGGCTGCCTCTGTCAAAAGAGATCCTGCTAAGTTGGCCCACTTGTCACGAGCCAGTCTCATCTTTTCAAAGTTCATTTCTACCATTCTCAACCAACTGTCAACCTCAGTAGTAATGGTTCTGCCATCAAAATGTGGGATTCCTGCCTTCTTAACATCTAGCAATTGTCAGGACTCTTCTTGATTTTCCCTATCATTATGTGTAAGAGTCTGATTAACATGCCTGCGAGTCAGATCCCATGTCCCTCTATAGGTGGTAGGGTAGGCTGGTGGGTAGGATGCTGGTGGTTGGGGAAAACTTGCAGATGTTGGGGGAAGGTACTGCTCAACTGGAGCTCGTTGAGGGTAGGCAACTTGAGGTTCCTGCTGATAAGGTTGATAACCATGGTATGACGGTTTAGGTCTTCATGGTTCAGGCTGCTCTGGAGGGTAAGTTGGATATATTGAAATCAGCAATGGCTGGTAGCCAGCCCCTGTGGAGGAAAAGCGATTGACTGAGATGGGTACCTAGAAACCTTTGGCGGGTAGACAGATACTCGAGGATATAATGACTCCGGTGGTGGAGGGTACACTGAATCGTGTAGAAGTGGTAGAAAAGGTGCTCAAGGTGAAAAATAGCCTCTGGTTGACTGAGGTAACAACATCTCGATCTGGGATGTCCTTTGCATACTAGCAGAAGGAACCAGAAGGATGTCTCATGTTGCTAGAGGTTCAGATGCCATTGGCTCACCATCTATTGCTCGTACCGGATTCGATACCAAGGATTTGGACACTTGAGAAGTCCTCTCAACTGTAGTCTGCACCTTTGTACCTATAGTTCCCTACCGATTTTCTTGCTCTTGGATATTATACTTCGAACCATTACATATCCACCCCTGTGGGTCCGGTGAACTTCTTGCTCCGTCCAAAATAGGGTTTGATTGAGTATTCATCATCCTAGAGCAAAGATCAGTTAGCTACAGCTCTAGGAAACTCAAGGAACTTATCTTATGAAATTTTGCGAGAGTAAGAAACTTTCGCTCTGATACCAACTGTTAGGAACATTTTATTATGTTTTGATGATGGCCATACTAACTGTTATAGCAAGCCTGAAATAAGTTAGAATTCTCTGTATAAGTCTTTACTTAGAGTCTGACATGTTGTATAAGTAGAGTCGGACAAGTATTGTACTAGTTGGTAGGACGGCAAAGTAAGAAAAGATATTCGGCAGTGTGAAGCCAGTCAAGTACCAAATGCGCAGAGAATCAATGAAGACATTATGGTCTGACTAATAACCAAGGAAGTCTGTGATGACCTTCGATAAGTCTAAGTAATGAAATATATTAGCAAATATGGTGTACACTGATCTCAACCAAGTCAAGGATCAGTGAAGTACAAAAAGTATGCTAAAGAATGAGAGAAAACAACAATGCAGTAAACCGGTAAAGTAAACTGACTTTTTGCTGAGTAAAGACACAGCAGTGAAGGAAGAACCAAACAACCAAGTCAGATGGAATCATTTAACCGTTCAGGGAACGATCAAGTAAAATTCACTCATTCAGATTTCAAATGATGAATATCAAGCATTAAATGCACAATCAATTGAGGATCAATCAATGTCGGATTTTCTGATAAACGTTTGAGGAAAAATCCGATCACTGAAATCAAAGAAAATATAATTAAGGGGGAATCAAGAATTAAATCAAGGATTATTCTCCACATTAAATAGCCAACGGACGGAAATTTAAATCAAGGATTATCAAGGCTATGAATAGAAGGCATTGACAGAAAAGGAAACAACAATTAAGTCTGAAAAACATACAAGCAGAAACTTTGTCAAAGTGAAAAGCCTTCCATCTGTACTATAAAGAAATATCTAGAGATCAACTCAGGAATCAAAACTTCAATTGAAAATAAAGCTCTGAGATTGATCAACAAACTTGTGAATCCAATTCACATCAACTGAGGCAATTGAATCAGAGAAATCTGAGAAGGAGTTGCAACCTTTGTGATAGCTGCTGAAAGATTTGTTCTCAAAGAGCTGTGATAGAGACTGAGTCACTGAAGCTTTTGAAGTCAGAGAGTGATAGTCATGAAGATTGTGAATCTTGTGTAGTCAAGGACAATCGTTCTATTGTATCTGTGAAAACAATAGTGAATTCCTCCAATCATCACAGGAGAAGAGTGGATTAAGGGATTACACCACCCTGAATCACTATAAACCTTTGTGTCTATTTACTTTCAGTAATTTACATTACAACATTCTATTTCAATGCATACTCTATATCTGTGATTGCATAATCTACTTTGAAACGAAATTTTAAGAATGGACTTATCCGTTGCCCAAAAGCTTTTAAATACAAGAAAAGTTTTTGAAACTCCACTATAGTCATTCACCCCCTTCTCTGACTATAGTTTTACCTTTCTCTGGGACCAACAATTGGTATCGGAGCAGTGTTCCTAGTATCAGAACCTGTTCAAATCTAATTTCTGGTAACAAGGAGATCACATATTTTTGAAATAGTTTTCAAATTTGTGCTTTCTATTTATATATCTCTTATTTACACTTATGGATTCCTCAAATTTTATGTCAAAGGTACCTGTATTCAATGTTAATAAAATTGATGAATATAAAATAAGAATGTTGTCTCATCTTGCAGCAACTCATGAGGAGATGTTGGATGTAATCAATGATTGCCCAATCGAGATCACAACTGTGGTATCCACAGGAGTAGATCATGGAAAAGTAATAGACAAAGTCAAGAAAGATTGGACCAACGATGACAGGAGAAGAGAAAACCTTGACTTCATTGCAAAAGACATGATCTTGAAAACTCTGGACAGTAATATGTTCATGAGGATCAAAGATTGCAAAACAGCAAAGGAGATGTGGGACAAATTGGCACTGATCAATGAAGGACCAGAAGCAGTTAAAGAAAACAAATTGTCTGTTGCAAAACAAAAATTTGAGAACTTCAAAATGAAGGCTGGTGAAACCATTGATCAAATGGACAACAGATTCTTAAGCATCGTTAGTGAACTACAACAACTTGGACACACATATCCACAGAAAGAAGTGTGCCTGAATATCTTGAGAAGCTTACCTGAAAGATGGAAGATCATCATATCAGTAATTAGAGGAACAACAAATCTTGCAAACAATGATACCTTAACTCTAATGTCTTAACTAAAGGCTCATGAATTTGAGTTGAACGGCGAAGACAATGCACCAGTAGAGGCATATAAGGCCAGTGCACTAATTGCACCCCAGCAAAGTAACACGGCTGATGCAAACAGCAAAGAGACACATGAGCTGAAGGAACATGTAGCTTTACTGGTAAAATATTTTGATAGGTTTAGCAAGAAAAATCAATTCAAAGGAGGATCATCATCATACAAGAAGTCTAGCACAAGCAAAGATATGAAGAAAAATGATGATGAATACATATGCTTCAACTGCAAAAAGAAAGGTCATTTCAAGGCTGATTGCCTTGAAAAGAAAGACAAAGATGAGGATAAAAAGAAATACAAGACAACTGATAAGAGGAAAATCAAAAAGGCACTCAAAGCTGAAACTAGCAGTGAAAAGAATGAATAATCATCTGAAAATGACTCTGGAGATGATGATGAAGCTGATAGCTCAGACAATGAAAAAGCTTACCTATGCCTTATGGCTAAAGAATCTAATGAAACTGAGGTAACATCCAGCTCACACTCATCATCTAGTGCATCCACATCTGACACTGCACAATCTTCTATTCTTCCACTAGATTCTGCAAACCTAATCCAAAATCTCACGAGCAAATTTGAAGAAATTGAGATGAATCATGAAATTCTGGAACAGGAATGTGAGAATCTAAAAAAGGAAAATAAAAGATTAAAGAAAGAACTGGACAAAGTAAAAGCTGAACAAACCAGTAAGAAGATTCACTCAACCGATCAACAAACGAACGGATGATCACTCATCCAATGTTGAAAGACCAGATTGAGAAAATCTCCCTACCGATTAAGATCACCACCGCACCACTTAGTGCACCGACTTACAAACCCCCAAAAAGGTTTGGATCCGGATCTGTCTTGGCTACAACGATCGGGATGACAGTAGAAACAATGGTCAACCCAAATATGAATCTAGGACCAACAATGGACCAAAATTCAGAAAAGGACAGGTCATAGTTTCTACCACTCATCATGAACCGGTGAAGTCAAAACCTAGTGTAGTGAAACAGTAGAATAAATCATCAATCCAACCAGGTAAAGGCAAAGGAGTTCAGAAAGGTAAGGAAAGACTTTACCTTTCTGAGGATGATTGGAATATTACACCTCCAAAATATAAGAAGAAACCATTTCATAACATGCATCATGTGTTTAAGAAAAGCCAACCAAGGCATATTCCTGGACACAAGAAGCAGCATGCAAATAAGGTCCCTTCTACATATTGAAGAGTGAAAAAGGATGCAAATGCACCAAAAAGTAGAGAAAGGTATCATAATACCTTTAGTGGAAATATTAGAAGATATTTTGCCATGCCTTATACATATGAAGTTGATGACTTCAACTATCCAAAGAGAAGATCATTTGGGTATACACTTAGAGTAGGAGGCATGACTGCTAACAGGCATGGACCCAAACAGTGTTGGGTACCTAAACAAACTTAATTTTTTTTGTAGGATGTCTAGTACATAGACAGTGGATGTTCCAGACACATGACAGGGAACAAAGGATGGCTCACTGACTTTATAGCTTTTGATGGACCCAAAGTTACTTTTGGAGGCAAAGAAAACCCTGGTAAGGGAGAAGGCATAATGATCAAAAACAGCTTGAAGATTCAAAATGTGGCTTATGTTAAAGTACTAAATTTCAATCTACTAAGTATCAGTCAATTCTGTGACAAAGGCTACAATGTGCTCTTCAATAAGGAAGGATTCAAAGTGATTCACAACCAAACCAAAACAGTTGTACTTGCAGGAAGAAGAGAAGACAACATGTATGTGGTAGACTGGAAGACAGCAAGAGCAGAAACATGTTTGCTTGTCAAACATAAACAATCAATCAGCTGGATTTGGCATAGAAGATTAAATCATCTAAATTTCAAAACCATCAACACAATGTCAAAGAAGAAGTTGGTTGAAGGCTTACCAGAGATCACATTCAAGAAAGAAAGTCTTTATGATTCATGTCAAAAAAGGAAGCAAATCAAAAGCTCTTTTAAGTCAAAGCCCTATCAATCAACAACAAGGATCCTACATCTATTACATATGGATCTATTTGGACCAGTCACACTAGTAAGTGTAAGTGGAAAGAAATGCACTTGTTGGTCCCTTGAAAAGGCTTTGGTTAAGTTTAGGGGGGGTGAATAAACTTAACACTTAAAACTTTTGGAGTTAACAAACTCAGCAACTTCGGCGAACCGTCGATACTTCGATAGTCTGTGACACTCGATAGTCTGCTTTGAATTTGTGCAAATGAATTATATCAAAAATTAAGCCTTAATACTTGTTGTTAAATATGATACCAAGTATTAGATACTCAGTAGTGTAGATGTGTGAGTTCAGTTGCTAGATTCAGTAAGGTGATGTGCTTGATAGACTAAATGCAGAATATAAATGCAGAAAGTAAATAGGCAGATTTTATAGTGGTTCCGGGTGGTGTAATCCTATCAGTCCATTCTTCTCCCGTGATGTTGGAGGTAATTCACTAGAGAGATTCTTGAGATAGGCTTTGTTACAAAAATCCCTAAGATGTTTGTCCTTCACCAATAGATATGGCTACACAACCGAAAACTAGGAACGGTAGGATTCTTTGCTCCAAAGTCTTCCGCCGGTCCTTGAAGGGTAGGATTGCCTCTTTACCACTCCACCACAAACAACGAGTCTTTCACACGGATGTGCTTCACTATCTTCAACGATTTCTTGTAAAAGAAAGTTTGAATCAAGTAAATGATTCAGTTGCAGCAGCTTGATCAGGATGATATGATCAGCAGCTTGCAGTCTTCAAGTGTGTAAACTTGATGTAGCTTGAATATAGATTACACTTGAAGATTTTCTCTGGATCAGTAGCCTTAAGCTCAGTAGGGTCAGCAGGGTGTTTTTCTTGATCAGAAATCGAAGCTCAGGATTATCTGTATTTTTCTCTTATTATTCATCATTTGTATCTGAATTAAGAGCCCTCTATTTATAGGTAGGAGTCCTTGTGACTTTTATTTGAAATTCAAATATAGCCGTTCGAGATTTTGTCCCATTTGACTTGCTTTCTGTCACTGTTCATAGTACTGACACAGTCAGAATGCTTTTTGACAGTGTACAGTCTGTCCATCCTTTGACTTGTATCCATTGGATAAAATCCTGAATCATCCCAACGTCCCTTTAATCTTAACCATTGATTTGTTTGATAAAATCAGAGGTTGTTAGCTGTCCTTATCCATGTTTTCTTCCAATGTAATCTTGAATAAATCGAGGTATATGTATCAGCAGGTTCATGAGTCTGCTGAGATACATATCAGCCAACTAAACCATATTTTGCTAACTGTCTTTTATCTAACTTTTAATTTTGAAGTTAGATTACACCTTTTTGCATATAACTAAGTTCCAATCACCATCCAACTTGTGGAACTTAGACCTTGTACACAAGGTATATGTAATCAGTTTAGGTCATCACAGACTTCCCTAAATTTTGATTCCATATCCTTGACTTTAATTACTAAGTTTGATCCCTTAGCCTTCATTAACTGAGTTTGAGCCCTCAGCCTTCATTCTTCAGCAGGTTCCTGATAAGTCTACTGACCTAACTACCCTACTGATCTAGACTGGTCTGCTGATATAAGTCAGCTGACCTTTACAGTGCTTGTTTGATCAAACTTATAAAAGATCAAACTCTAATAAACCTATACATTTGATCTAGACATCTTTTTGCCTTAGCTCTATAACAGTTAGTCTGGCACTCATCACTAAAACTTAAAAATAAGTCCAACAACACTCTAGTGGTGGCAGATGAATTTTCAAAATTCACCGGGACCATATTCATGAACAAGAAAAGAGAGACACTCAAGAAGCTTCCAGATTTGCTAAGAAGAATTCAAAATGAGAAAGAATTGAAGATCATGAAGATCAGATCAGATAGAGGCACAGAGTTCCTAAATGAAATATTCAGAACCTACTGTGAAGAGAATGGAGTACTGCATCAATTATCAGCAGCAGGGACCCCACAACAGAATGGTGTAGTAGAAAGAAGAAGCATGACACTCAAAGAAGCAGTCAGGACAATGATTGCAGAAGCATGTTTGCCAAAGAGATTTTGGGCTGAAGCAGCGAATACAGTATGCTATACTCAAAACAGATCAATCATCAACAAACATCATGGAAAAACTCCATATGAAATATGGAATGGAAGAAAACCTAATATTTCACACTTACATATGTTTGGATCTAAATGCTTTGTTTTGAACAAGAATCAGCTACATACCTTTATTGAAAAAGCTGATGAAGCAATCTTTATGGGATACTCAGACACCAGAAAAGCCTTCAAGGTGCTCAACAAAAGAACCCTGGTGATTGAAGAGTCAATTCATGTAGTCTTTGATGAAACAAACACAAATGGTGAAAGCTTTCAAGAACAAGAAGAAGGAGCGGCACAAAGGCAAGTTTATATGAATACAACAGTACCAGCTACAATTCTGAATCACAATTTTGGAAATCAAGATGAGCCACCAGTACATACAACAGAAGAGGCACCAGGACAAGAACATGAAGATGATGTACAAGCAGAAGTTGTGGAAACACCAAGTCAAGAACAACTTCAACCTGACCTTAACTGGTTAAGAGACCATCCTGAAGATCAAGCCATTGGAACATTCATACAGGAGTCAAAACCAGAAGACAACTGGAGAATATGTTAACATGTTTTCTATCACAAGTGGAACCCAAAACAATAAATGATGCAATCCAAGATGCTGACTGGATTACAGCCATGCAAGAAGAACTAAATGAATTTGAAAGAAATGAGGTCTGGGAACTTGTTGACAGACTAGACATAGCCAACATCATTGGAACAAAATGGGTATTCAGAAACAAGATGGGTGAACAAGGGACAGTTGTCAGAAACAAAGCAAGGCTAGTAACAAAAGGCTATTCTCAAGCAGAAGGCATAGATTACGATGAAACCTTTGCTCCAGTAGCAAGACTAGAAGCAATCAGACTATATCTAGCCTTTGCAGCCCACAAAAACTTCAAAGTTTACCAAATGATGTCAATAGTGCATTCCTAAATGGACTTTTGGAAGAAGAAGTATATGTGGAACCTCCTGGTTTTCAACTCAAAGGGAAAGAAGATAAAGTGTACAAGCTCAAAAAGGTACTTTATGAACTCAAACAGGCACCAATAGCCTGGTATGAAACACTATCACAATTCCTAGCCAACAATGAATTCAACAAAGGAACCATTGACAAGACTCGCTTCAAGCTAGAGGAAGGAACAAGCACTCTATTAGTCCAAATTTATGTTGATGACATTATTTTTGGATCAGAAGATGAAAAGCTATGTGAGAAATTTTCAAACTTAATGAAAAGCAAATTTCAGATGAGCATGATGGGAGAACTGAATTTGGACTACAAGTCAAACAAATGAAAGATGGCATCTTTATCAATCAAGCCAAGTACACAAAAGACCTGATACACAAGTATGGCATGGACACAAGTGGGACATCAGATACACCAATGTGTACAAGAGTTATTCTTGGAAAAGATGAAAATGGAAAGGATGTAGATCAGAAGCTTTATAGAGGAATCATTGGATCTCTACTTTATTTAACAGCAAGTAAACCTGATATAGCATTTGCAGTGGGAGTATGTGCAAGATTTCAAGCTCAACCAAAGGAATCACACCTTCTAGCAGCCAAAAGAATAATCAAATATCTGAAGAACACCATCAATGTTGGAATTTGGTATCCAAAGGATGGAGGATTTAAATTAATATCATATTCAGACTCTGATTATGCTGGATGCAAGATAGATAGAAAAGTACTTCTGGAACCTGTCAAATGCTAGGCAGTAGACTAGTTTCATGGTTTAGCAAAAAGCAAAACTCCATATCTACATCAACAGCTGAAGAAAAATATATAGCAGCAGGCAGTTGCTGTGCACAAGTACTATGGATCAGACAATAGCTAAGGGATTATGGAATGAAGGAGAAGACAATTCCAATAATGTGTGACAACACAAGTGCAATTTCCATTATTGAAAATCCAGTATTACACTCAAGAATAAAGCACATTGATGTGAGACATCACTTTATCAAAGATCATGTTGAGAAATAAGATGTCATTCTAAGATATATACCAACTGAAGATCAATTGGCTGACATCTTCACAAAACCACTAAGTCATGAAAGATTTAGCAAGTTGAGAACTGAGTTGGGAATCATATAAATTGACTAAGTGCTAAGGAGCGGCTAACTGGAGTAATCAGCCAAGTAACTTCATCAGCTGAGTAAACTCATATGGCAGGTAAAGCACTGATACTCAGTGAAGTCAACTACACTGATTGTTAGGAACAGTTATATTAGAAGCTCAGTAAAGAAGTCACTAACCCGTCTTAGTGACCAGAAAGGTCACTCCACCGGAACATGCAATGGAGTAAACAACAGACTAAAGTGTGAACTAAATCAGTTTTATACACATGGAAAATCAAATAGCTATGGAGGATTATTGTGTGGACGAATCACACACGTGGAGATCAATTTTTAATCTTGGAGGTAACTATATTATTTTCAAATTACAAACGCCTCGATTCCCGGTATTTATCATTACTTACCTCAATCCACTCCCCAACTACACTCAAATACCGTGATTTATATCCATAAAATCACACCATTACGTCACAAAATCTTTCCATATTCATCCACGTTCACACTACCAAAAATCATCATATATAAACCACACTTAGAGGTTTTTCAGAATTCTTTACGCTCTCTTACAAATCAACAAACCCTATTCTATCACTAAAACCTCAAAACTTTTCAAAAGTCTCAAACATCTACTAAAAAATGGCCTCCTCTTCCCAACCCACTCAAACTGGAACACAATATGAGAAATCAATTGCTACCAGATCATTCTTTCAAGAAGAACACTACTTAAAGCTATCTGGAAATGACGAAGAAGCAAAGAAACTGGCAGCTGGTTGCAAAAATCTGAGATTACTAACCTTTCTAAATCCTCCAATCACCGATGTTTGCTATGAAAGTCTAATCTCTTTCTGGAAGACTACAAAGTATGTCTCTGGGATTCTTGCAGAAGAAGGTGTCGATTGGGAGGATGACATGATCGTTGCATCTGTCAATGGCACAGAGGTAGTCATTACAGCAAAGGTAATTCGTAAACACCTCAAACTTTCGAATAAAGGTCAAGCAAAAGTGGCCTTGGTACCATAAAACTTGGATGAATCACTACAACATTTTTGGCTTTTTGTGGCACAATATAAATGTCGTAAAATAGTAAATAAGCGCCGTAAAATGCATTCCTGGCACATAAAACGGCGGTTATTTAAGTGTCGTCAATACTGGTGTCGGCAATGCTTGGCGGCAGTTTGTTGTTCCGCCGGGAAGTTTTTGCGGCAATTATATGGCACATAATAAAAAGTGATGCATGTTTTATTTGTGGCACTTTGCTGACGTTTTCCTAATCTGTCGGTTATTTTTTATGACATTTTTCCCGGCACTTGATTAATGCGACGGACATATTTTTATGGCAATTTAAGGATGATTATTTGGATTGTCTCGTGTTGATGTGTCGAATTTGCCGTCACTTTCATTTAGTGGGACACGTGTTTGTGTCACTATAACGGCATTTATTTTATTTGACGTAGATTTTAATATATTGTATGACACATATTGAAAATGTGAAATTTGTTTTTAAAGCAATTTTGTGACACTTGATATTTTTGCCAGATATATTTGATCAAATGTGACATAAATACGGTCAACGATTCAGTTAGTTCAAGAGATGTGTAAGAAAAGTCAGTCAATATTTTTGTAGGAAAAATATTAACATCATTTATTATGCACTATTTTGAACTAACTGAATTGTCGACAATATTTATGTCACACTTGATCAAATATACTATTGAATACTAATATTCTTAAATGGCATTCATATCTTATTGTAGTAATCAACATACGAACAAAGACATAGACCGAAATGAAATTTTTCAAAATACCGAAGGTTGAAGTCGAAGGAAGTGAAAGCTAAACACCAAAGAACAATTTTTCAAACATTCAATCCAATAATAAGTTGTACTTCTAAAGAAAAACGAAAATGATGTTCTAATGCTCTTATTTAATAAGTTCAATACACAAAGACACAACTATCTTCCTCCTGAAAAAGAACAAGCATCCAATCTCAATAACTTCCAATCCCAGTAACATGAATATGTCCTGCATAAGGTAAATTGAATGGTATGAAAAGTTGTATAATTTTTTAGAAAACTATAGTGATATATATGATGTGCATGCATATTTTACCTTTCATTTACAACTCACATGCTCGTTTTTCTTCTTCGCTGATCAATCCTGCATTCATGGAGAGGAAAACAAACAACTGTTCAGGACAAGACAAAAACTATATGTATGCAAGTTTTTTCTTGAATGGATAATTTTTTTATTTTACTTTTATAAATTATCAGCAAAAGACCAACAAGAAATTTTGTAAATAATGAGGAAAAAAACCTTCAAGCATCAATACAAGAAATAACAAAAACAAGAGAAATATCATAATGTAAATTGGAATAGTAGATGTTGATTTGTTGTCCATATGTAATATATATATAACACACACACTAACACACACACACACACACACACATATATATATATATATATATATATATATATATATATATATATATATATATATATATATATATATATGTGTATATATAGAGAGAGAGAGAGAGAGAGAGGGCCGGAGAGGTAAGGTACATACATTATGATTGTGTAGAGTATCATCTATGTTGCAAATATCTTCATTCCTCTATTTTTTTTATGTTAGATGTGAGCTTGTACATTCATACACCTTTTAATTAAAATACAAGATAATTAGGAAACATAAGGTATCACCATACACTGTGTCAAAATCTGTAAAGAAAAAAAAAACATGATTCTCCTCGGAAGAAACAAGAAATGACAAATGTTTTTTTCGTTGGGAGGTTTGATCATCACATATTTTACTTTCTAACTATCATCTCTTAGATGAGACTCCATATTTTCAAGTGGTGTCGTCTATACACAGTGAAGGAAAAAATAACAAAAAAAATCATGATAGTCTACAAAATTTTGACATGATGGCAAAGGAAAAATGTTTGTCTCGTAACATTGATTAATTTAGCAATAGCAGTAATATAGTGCATGAAAAAATAATTCAGCATTTGAATATAAGTCATAATACCTTTAAACACACCGAGCTATGCTAACCATTTTCTAACCACAAAAAATATCTATCAATTAAGTGATCAACATGAAGCGCAAAAAAGTGAACATAAAATCAACTCAATGCTCACCTCGTTGGGAACCATTTCATCTGAACAACATTTGTCAAATAAAACTTCAACATTCATTAATCTAAACAAGTGCTTAGAACATTGCAACTCATGGTCATTAGAAATCAAGAAAATTCAAACCACAAGGAACACATTTCAACGATACCACAGCCATAAATCATAAACTTGAATGTACGAACACTATCGAAATAAGCCAAAAAATTGAAATCGAACAACAAAATCCCAAAATAAATAATTGAATATATATATATATATATATATATATATATATATATATATATATATATATATATATAGAGAGAGAGAATGGTAAATCAGCTTTAGCTCTAGGGGATCAATATCCATAAAATCCTTCCACAAAAAGGTCCGAAAATTGCAGCATTCTTAGATTTTATATATATATATATATATATATATATATATATATATATATATATATATATATATATATATATATATATATATGGATGAGGCTGAAAAAGGCGTAAAAGCTTCCACCTTTTATCATTCCAAAATAAAATATAAACCTCACATTCTATACTAGATGTTTGAGAAAAGACAATAATTCTTCAAAATAAATTTGAAGATTCAACTTTACACCGACAAAAAATTTATGCGATTCCACCTCCTACAGTGAATCTATGGTGAAATCAATCTAGACGAAAAAAAAAAACTTACCTTGATGGAGGTAAAATGCAATTCACCTTTGATGTGAGCTGTTACCTTTGCAATCTTAGCTATCGTTTCAGAAGCAACGCCCATAAAGAACTCGCTTGGTAATCTTCTTATTATGTGGAATTTTTTCAGGAGCATCACGGATTTTTTTTTTTCCTTTTTTTGAGGGGAAGAACAATGGAGTTTTGGTAAAAATCGTTTGCGGAAATAAAATAGTACTCGGTGAAGAATTGGTAGTAGTAAAATGCTTATCTTTAAGGATTTGAAATTTTCTGTTTTGATAAACAGGATTTGAAATTTTGTAAGAAGTTTAATTGGTAATGGAACTTAATTGTGTTGTAAGTTTTCATAAATTAGTTTTCGTAAATCTCAAACTTTTGGCGCGATAAAAAACGTGCCCACTATAAGCAGCTTCCCACGTTTTTCATTATGAAAGAAATGGAATTTTTTTAATACTGTATTTCAAACCAAAAAAATTACTGTAAATTATATTTAGGCATTTTTTTGTTTTATTTATCCAGCATATTTCACATAAGGTATTTAAGAATAGAACATGTGTTTTTATTATATATTTTATAATTTTGTATAACTTAACAATTTTATGTTGTCAAAATAACTTGTGCTTAAATTGTCACCTTTAAAAAAAAAAAAATATATATATATATATATATATATATATATATATATATATATATATATATATATATATATATATATATATATATATATATATATATATATATATATATATATATATATATATATATATATATATATATATATATATATATATTTGTCGTTATATAACACTTATACTTTAAAAATTATCATTGTTATATATTTGATAACATTTATGTTGTTGTCTATAAAATTATTACACATCTATTGGCTATAACGATCATAACTTGTTATGTGTGGGATATATATATACACACACCATATCATATGTCAAAACAATCACTCATATCCATCTGACCACAATTCAGACTTTCGGCCCATGGATCAATAATTGAGTGAATTGACTAATGAATAGATGGTTGATGAATCGGTAGTTCGACCACGGTTCCATGTAGTTCAGGTCATGGTTTAGGTCATTGGTCAACTAATATTCTTTTATTCACATACATAAAAAATTGTTTCTCTTATCAATAATTAATCAAATCGAACTTAATATAATATCAATTTGGTGTTATAATGGAATTGAACTTCAATTACCATAAAGTTGGTATTTGGTTATTGAATACAGCAAGTATAAATTATAAGGGGTTAAAAGGGATTAAAAATTGATAATGGAGTAGATGTATTATTGTAATGTCTTCGCTAAGACAATGGAAGGAGACCACCTACCTCAGATAGTAGTAAATCCTTGCTGCTTTCATCTCCGGGCTAGGGGCTGGGATTGCAACAGGTCGAAAAAAAACTCAAACCGGCACTAAAGAAGACTCCTTATTTTATTTGGTGTAAAATCCATTTGGAAATAGTCATCGGCAAATTCTTGACATACCCATGTGTATTACAATGATATAAATATCAATTATACTCAAAAATTGTCTGAACCGCCTGATTGAATGTTTTGGTTGGTGACCCACTGGTTCATGAATAGTGGATCATGAACCGACAATTCGGACATAATTCGATATGGGTTAGATCACATTTAAGGTCATTGGTCACTAATATTTTTTTGGCACACTTTAAAATAATTTAATATAAATTATTAATGGAATTAAACTTAAATTAATATTAATTTGGGGTTTGTAATCGAATTGAACTTCAATTAACTTCAAGTTGGTATTTGATCAGCGAATTATAGTAAGTATGGATTATAATGGGTTAAAAAGGATAAATGGTGGTGGGGTGTTTAAGGGATTTAGTGTAATTTTATATTTGTATTTCAATGATATAAACATCAATTATACTTCAAAATCGACTGAACTGCCAGATTGACGGTTTTGGTTGGTTACCCACTGGTTTATGAATAGCTAGTGTATGATCATACGGTTCGGCCATGGTCTGAAGCAGTTCAAATCACGTTTCAGGTCATTGATTAACTAAAATTCTTTTTCACACACTTAAAAAAAATAGTTTATTTTATAAATAATTGAAAGAATCAAATTTAAAATGATATTCAGTTGGCGCTTGTAATCCAATTGAGATTAGATTAACATCAAGATGGTATTTTGTCAACGAATTATAGTAAGTATGGATTATAGGGTGCTAAAATGTGAAGAAGGGGCAATGGATTTATTGTAATGTCATTTATTTTAATGATATAAACGTCAACTATACTCAAAAATCGACTTAACCGCAAGTTTGACAGTTTTGGTCACTGACCCATTGGTTTATGAATAGCCGATTCATGAACCGACGGTTCGGTCACGGTTCAAGTTATTGGTCAATTAATATTCTATTTTTTTCACACACTTCAAATATAATCAACTTTATAAATATTTAATCAATTCCAACTAAAAATTATATCAAATTGGTGTTTATAATGGAATTGAACTTCAATTAACATCAACCTGGTACATGGTCATCGAATTATAGTATGCTTGAATTATAGGGGGTTAAATGGGGTCAAAAATTGACGAGGGGATCAATGATTTACTATAATGTCATGTCTGTATTTCAATGATATAATATCAATAGTATTTAAAAACTGAAAAAACCGATTGACGAATTTGGTTGTTGACCCACCGGTTCATTTATGAACCGACGGTTCGATCATGATTTGATACGGTTCAAATCTTGTTTCAGTTCATTGGTCAACTAATTTTTTTTAACACTTGAAAAATATTTTTTTTTATAAATGACTAATCAAATCGGACTTTAAAAAGTATCAACTCATTCTATGTAATTGAATTGAACTTCAATTAACATCAAAATGGTATTAGGTTCCCTAAAATAAAAACGGTATTAGGTTATCGAATATGTTATCAAACACGACTTAATTTAAATATCATTTAATTTTCAGAATAATTACTTAATGATATTAACAAACGGTCATAAGCATATAATGTACTACTAAGAGTGTATGCTTCGTCTTCAAAAAGAATTTAAAAAAAAAAAGTTGAGTTAAAAAAACTGTACGGAATAATAAGATAAGAATAACAACAAAACAATAACTAATAAGGATCTTAAAAAAATAACTAATATGGAAGCACCGTATAATTTATACAAAATGAATGCAATTCAACCACCATAAGTAAGTAGTATATAAATTATATTTTTTTCATTGTCATATCAATTATCTTAAAAGTTAAGAATTGTAAACCAAAGGAGCGTTGTAATCCATAGTTTAAACCCCTCAAAATTAAAAAAAAAATCTTTTTTTTTTGAAGTAAAAAAATCTATAGTTAAAAAATCGAAGAATAGGTAGTATGAATATCTGAAAATAAAAAATAAAAAAACACAAGAAGATAAGTATTATAACTTAAAAGATCAACATTTACTTTTAAATAAGAAATATTAAAGGAGACATGTATCTGCTAAAAAAAGAAACGAGAGGCATAAAAGATGTAAATACGAAAACGAAAAATTGCAAGCACAGTAATCGAACTCAAGAACCATGGAAAAAAGTTTTATTGATGCACCAACGGAGCCAACATTATAACAATAGGGATATATATTATAACAACATTATTCATACAACATTATAACAATAGGGATATATATTATATATGATATGGGTTTTAGCATATTAACGATTAGGAAGGATATTATTTAAAAATTCCTCGGAAAATCTAGGGGGGTACGAGCCTCCTCTAGCCCCTTGACTAATAATTTTTTTTCACACTTAAAAAACTAATTAATTTATTTTATAAATAATTCTACACACATACATTGATATATATATATATATATATATATATATATATATATATATATATATATATATATATATATATATATATAGAGAGAGAGAGAGAGAGAGAGAGAAGATTGTTTCTAAGACAACCTAATTATGTCGGCGTGAACAACGAATTGAGCATTTGAAGTTCAGAAGGTATATGGGCACCGGTCGGTGCTACTCTTTATCCCCCGAAACATGTTCTCGTCCCTCCGATGATGTTAGCTTTTATCCATAAAAACATTAATAGCCACATGATGATGCTTTTGGTGCATCTTCGGGGGTTATCCCTGTGTGCCAGGAACACTTTTGCTTGAAGTTAGCTGATCATTTTTATTTCTACAGCGAATTTTGATATAATGTCATGAAAATGCTTTATATTTCATTGCCAAAAAAAAAAGTAAACCCAAAAAAAAAAAAAAAAAAAAAATAACTTGTGGCAATTTAAAAACTGTCATGTATTTGGTGGCATTGTGTTAAAATGTCGGCAAGTTGTCACCATTTTTTCGACATATTTACGAAGTGTCGAAAGAGTGACGTATTCTATATGACATAACATTAAACCGCCACAAAAAATGTCACACATTCATGACATAAACAATGATTGCCGGCTAATTGTCGGCAATTAACGGCATAAATTGATATGTCGTAAAAATGTCGTGATTTCATGGCACTTAATAACATACGCCGGTAAATTTATGACACCTCTCAAACTGCCGCAAAGAAAGTGTCGCCAAAGGCCTATTTTGTTGTAGTGAATTCTGGTCAACAATTTCCAAGACAGCAAACCCAAGATCTAAGAAGGTCAATTGTCTTCGATCTGCGTTAAAGAAACCCTTCAGTGAGTTCAGTTCACTAATTGGAAAGAGCATTGAAGGAAAGCTAAGGGAAAATAATGCCATGACAGAGGTTAGAATACGTCTGATGGGAATCATCTACAATAATCTAGAGTTCAATTAGGCCAACTACTTCTCCTTAGAATCAAAGAACAAATCCAAGGAGAGGCAAATGCGGCCAAGAAGGGGATAGCAGAAGGAAAGAAGAAAAATGGACACTTTGGGTGAAAAAGTCCTATGGGATCCAATTACACTATCTGTTTCAATGTCTACAAGTCCCTGTTGTAAAACTCCACAAATTACTTGAATCCAAAATCATGTTTACATATGTCAAACCAACAAAGAAAGCAGAAGGAGGAAAGCGAAAGCAACCTAGCAGAATCACAACCAGTCAAAGAAAGAAACCAAAAGTACAAAGAAATCTGGAGAAAGAGGAGTTTGGAAAATTAGTTGATAAAGAAGAAGAAGAAGACTCAGAAGAAGAGGCAGAACAACAAAAGGAACAGAATGAAAGTGAGGATGAACAACCTCGAAATGAGGAAGTAGCAGGAGACAGTGAAGATGATGAGAAAATCCCAGAAGAACCAGCACAGATGTCTGCAACTGATATTGATGATCAAATTGTAGCTTATCTTGAATGGAAAGAAGGTGACTCAAGAATTAAGCTGTAAGACTCATCACACATGCTTGCTGAGGAGGCTTGGTTCTTCGACTTTTTGGGGATCACAACCCTGGTTAGTGTACTTGATGAATCTTCACTATAGGATATGGTGGATGCAACAAAGGCAAAAACACATCCAACCTCTGAGAAAGAAAGTGATGAATCATCTGATGATGATGATGACAGTGATCATGATGATCATAATGGGGATAATCAGGATGGTACTGATCACGATGGTGCTGGTGATGATCCACAAGATACTACCGATAACAAAGGCAAAGAAGTTGAACAAACAGATGATGCAATTGATGAAAACTTATTCTTAAGTTCGTTTCTTCAAACACATGAATCAGCCAAGTCAACACCACCAGCTAATACAACCCTTCAGCAGCTGTCTCTTGACACTCCAGCTGATCGTACAATAGTGCTGGACACTGGCTCAGCCGCTGCCATACCGGTCAAAGCCCCTACCGGCACAGAGCAAGGAGGAATAGGAGAAACTGCTGCACCACAATTCACCTCTACTCAAGTACTTGAAGAAGTAGACGCTGGTGTAGATGTAACTCAACGTATAGACGGAGGACAACAAATAGAGCCAGAACCAGCTGATACCCGTCACAAATTCCCTCAGCTGACCACTGGTATATCCAATGAGGCATTTGAAAAAGCAGCAAATCTGCTGGTTGAAGAATTAGAACAATAAGCAATGTATCTCAGATCTATGACTATGGCATTCAAATATGAAAGCCACTCCATAAAGACAACATTTCAAGCGGTTGCTGAATACATTGATGCACAGAATATTGTTGTGCAAGGACAATGAGACTTGCTGAAAAAGTTAAACCTCAATATCACAAACAATCTTGCAGGACTCAGACAGCACATTTCTCAGGAAAATGAGTCCATGGCACTTGATTTTGGCACCAGATTTTAAAGTGTAACCCAAAAGCTGACTGATCATGACTCAAGGTTCATATCCATTGAGTCCAAACTGGACACTCTGATTGGTTTTTCTGAAGCTACAAACAGTATCTAACTGAAGCAAAGGGATGATGCTTTGTCAAATAAGGGGAAAGAAGTGATAAGCCTGAGGAAGGATCAACAGTTAGACCCCCAAACTTCACTAAAGAGCAGCTAAGAGCAAGGGCCAGAGAACTAAGAATTTGAAATGAAGCTGAAGAACAGCTAAGAAAAGAGTGGAAAGGGAAAAGATATCAAATGAACCTTGCATTGGTTTTCCTCACCCCATCCAAAGAAGAGATGATGATAGATACAGTTCAGGTAGACAGCAAAGACCTGGATCAAATCAGAAAAGAGGATCAGAAAGCCAACATAGAGTCAGCACGGGCAGAGGTAACACCAGCAGAAGAAGCAGCAGCACCAGATATACTGGTGAGAAAAGAACATTTTCTACTCACAGACACAGGGAAGAGTATGATGCTGAAGTACTAAATAATGTAAGAGAGTTCTTCAGGGTCCAAAATGGTATGTATCCAAATCAAACGCAAGATGAAGCTTAGGCAGACTGGCTAAGATATCAGGATGAAAGGATGAGAATTGACATGGCCAAAATCTATAATGATGTTAAGAGACATCATGCATCTCTCAACCAGAATGCTGGATCCAACTCAATCAGTAGATCAAGTACAGCCATACCCCTCTCTGCACAAGGACCAGAAGATTTGCCCAGCGAACAACAAGAAGATTTCAATTACATGGCAAAATTGTTCGACCCTATGGGGAAAATGAATCAGAAAGAACAATGGGGTCTGTTCAAGAATCTCAAGTTTGCTGACTCACACATTGCTGAAGCTAGGGATAGACTTGAAAAATACTTTGAAGAACCTAGAGCAAATAAGACTATGCCTGACTTTCACAAACTCTTCAACATGAAGATATTCCAGGGAGTCTTTGAGTACACTGCTATGGCATACTGGAAGTGGAAGTTTCCAGAGATTAATTGGAAAGATATGGAGGAAGTCCAGACCATAAAATTCAAGAGGTACAAAGCAAAATTAAGTGAAATGTAATCATAACACTCTAAATATGCTCTAAACCTATTTATCTTATTGCCCTTGAATGGATGAATAAATTTTTTTTGAGTTTTGTTCGGTTATTTATTATGAAAAATTTGTTATAATTATGTTCAGGCTTATGAGGGTTTTGGCATCATCAAAAAGGGGGAAATTGTTAGGAATATTTTATTATGTTTTGATGATGGCCATACTAGCTGTTATAGCAAGCCTGAATAAGTTAGAATTCTCTATATAAGTATTTACTTAGAGTCTGACAAGTTGTATAAGTTGCGTCAGAGAAGTATTGTACTAGTTGGTAGGACGGCTCAGTAAGAACAGATATTCGGTAGAGTGAAGCCAGTCAAGTACCAGCAGAGAAGCAATGAAGACATTATGGTCTTACTTATAACCAATGAATTCTGTGATGACCTTGGATAAGTCTAAGTAATGAAATATATTAGCAAATATGGTGTACACTGATCTCACCCAAATCAAGGATCAGTGAAGTACAAAAAGTACTCTAAAGAATGAGAGAAAACAACAATACAGTAAACCGGCAAAGTAAACTGACTTTCGGCTTAGTAAAGACAGAGCAGTGAAGGAAGAACCAAACAGCCAAGTCAGAAGGAATCATTTAACCGTTCATGGAATGATCAAGTAAACTTCACTCATTCAGATTTCAAATGATGAAGATCAAACATTAAATGAACAATCAATTGAGGATCAATCAAGGACGGATTTTTTGATAAACGTTTGAGGAAAAATCTGATCACTGAAATCAAGGAGAATATAATTAAGGGGGAATCAAGAATTAAATCAAGGATTATACTCCACATTAAATAGCCAACGGACGGAAATTCAAATCAAGGATTATCAAGGCTATAAATAGAAAGCATTGCTAGAAAAGCAAAAAATGATTAAGTCTGAAAACATACAAGCAGAAACTCTATCAAAGTGAAAAGCCTTCCATCTGTACTAAAAAGAAATATCTAGAGATCAACTCAGGAATCAGAACTTCAATTGCAAATAAAGCTCTGAGATTGATCAACAAACTTGTGAATCCAATTCACATCAACTGAGGCAATTGAATCAGAGAAATCTGAGAAGGAGTTGCAACCTTTGTGAGAGCTGCTGAAAGATTTGTTCTCAATGAGCAGTGATAGAGACTGAGTCACTGAAGTTTTTGAAGCCAGGGAGTGAAAGTCTTGAAGATTGTGAAGCCTGTGTAGTCAAGGACAATCGTACTATTGTATCTGTGAAAACAATAGTGAATTCCTCCAATCATCATAGGAGAAGAGTGGATTAAGGGATTACACCACCCTGAACCACTATAAACCTTTGTGTCTATTTACTTTCAGCAATTTACATTACAACATTCTCTTTCATTGCATACTCTATATCTGTGATTGCATAATCTACTTTGAAACAACATTTTAAGAAGGGACTTATCCGCTTCCCAAAAGCTTTTAAATACAAGAAAAGTTTTTGAAACTCCACTATAGTCATTCACTCCCCCCCTCTGACTATAGTTTTACCCTTCTCTGGGACCAACACCAACTGTGACGCCCCACTCCTGGATACCGTGTCCTTATCCGGAAATGAACGCCTGGCACGTATATAACTTAATACTTAATTCAATTATATACGCAAGCCTCACATAATAAACATCAGAGTTAAAGCGGAACAAGAAAAGACACGGAAAGCTTATATGACAAACGAAGTCTAATATAATATTAAACATCCCCAACTATTCATCTTACACGTCACAATGTTTCAAAACAAGCCAAATTGTACAAAACTAGCTTATTACAACCCAAGGAAACCATAGGTTTATTCAAGTAGTCAAAGTAAAAGATATAATATCATATATCGTCACCCAAAATGGAAATAGGTAAACTAGTAAAAAGAGCTTCCAACGCCATCAGGAGCTCACTCCCCAAAGTACATGTCTTCCTCGCATCCTACATCATCTTCTCGGGGTGGGAAACAACGTAATATAGGAGGGGTGAGTACATAAGCACTCAGTAAAGGGTTGAAGGACCTAATCTAAAACAAGAATTAACGCAATAGCTATTATTACTACCACATATGTATAAAAGCTCACTCCCCTCTACTAGTCTTACTAGTAAAACTCAACCAGTCAAGGGATCTGTTACACACAAGGTCTAAGGACACTTTGCATGGTGAGAATACGCCACGACATATCCTCAGCTCCTCATATGGTATGGCTAGTACTCATGTGGAAGACTACCCAGTCCACGCAGCTGCTACCTTTGTGGAGGGGTAATAGTCACAAGCTGCGAAATCAAAATGTGCCTTACAAAAGACCAAGGTGTTTCATCTTTTAGACTCTCAATTATATTCAGGCGTAGTTAAGATAACCACCTAAGTTCATTTCACATAAAAGGCTTTCTAGGTACTTCTAGTCCTAGGCCATTTTATATCATAGCTTAACACATTGCACAGAAGACGAAGGTTACTAATCCCTACATCCCGCAAAGTCAAGTGATGTGTTCCGATGCTCCCATGCTTATCCCACGAAGGATGTCGGCATGGTGCAGAGCCAAAGCCACCAAAACCCATACACCTTACTTTACCACATAACATATAAGGCTTTACACTAAAACATGCTCAAATACGGTGAAAACATATTTAATGATTGAAGTTGAACACCCCTTTACCTCAAATCTTTGAAGAAAAGCGTTGCTGTGAATATTCTGGTCTGTTTGATGGTGATATTAGGCTAATACTAGTTACCTTTCTACGGCACTTCGGATGTAATAATATTGCTCCAACATTATAACGTAACTTCTACTACTATATAACACATGCATTACCATTTACTTGATACGCAATATAATATATGTATGCAGGAGTTTGCATGGTTTTTATAGCTAAAAACTAAAAGCATTAGTCATGAAAAATGCAACATGTCACCCAAAACTATGCTTAATGTTATCAACGTGGATGATGTTGAAATTGCCATGCATTATCATTTATTTACTAATTATACCCACGCATATCCAAAGCCTAATACGTGACTAACATTAAGGCATGCCATGGATTTTCATGTAGTCTATATGTTTCATTATTATATCCGTATGCATATACTTATATATCCATAGATTACATATACTTTTGATGCATAAATATCAACTAATAGAAATACACATAATGTTAAGTACACTATATTGTACATATATTAACTCATATATATCCATACGTATAATATATATGTAAAGCTATAAATATAAGAACACGTATATGTATATATAACTTATGGCATTTACTTAATATCATATATGTAATTGATCCGTAAGACCGACGGGTTGATCGGTAAGAAAAGGATGAAGAGTGAAAGACTTATGTTAAAGTGGGAAGATAACTGTACTATCAAAAATACCCACAAAATTTCCGAAATGACGTATTTGCCCTTTCACGAAATTACGGGGTATCACATCCTTCCCCTCTTAAAAGAAGTTTTGTCCTCAAAACTAAGACATACCTGGTAGTTCAAGGAATTCAGGAAACTCTGAAGTCATGTCGCTCTCAACCTCCCACGTAGCCTCGGCGGGTGTATGGTTGCTCCACTGAACCAATACCAAAGGGATCTTTCGATTCTTGATGGTCTTCACTTTCCTCTCGAGAATTCGAATTGGCTTCTCCTCATATGATAGGTTCTCTTTGATCAATTCCGGATCCACATCGGCTTCTATATCTAACTTGGTCAAACACCTCTTCAACATTGAAACATGGAAGACATTATGTACTCTTGATAAGGATTCTAGTAATAGCAACCGATAAGCTAAGGGTCCAACCCTTTCTACAATCTCAAAAGGACCAACATAACGAGGGCTCAACTTTCCTTTTTGCCCAAACCTTCTTACTCCTTTCATTGGCGAAGCTCTCAAATATACTCTATCGCCAACTTCAAATTCCAAAGGTCGTCTCCTCACATCGGCCCAACTCTTCTGTCTATCCTGGGATGCCTTCATATTCCGCTGAACTAAGGTAACTTTTTCCTTTGCTTGTTGAACTAACTCCGGTCCCGTTATGAGACTTTCTCCAATCTCATCCCAATATAGAGGAGTCCTGCACTTTCTTCCATATAAGGCTTCAAAAGGAGGCATCCATATGCTTGTGTGATAACTGTTGTTGTAAGCGAATTCTGCAACCGGTAGATAATCGTCCCCGATCCACCTACTTCCAGAACACAAGCTCTTAGCATATCTTCGAGTGTCTGGATAGTCCGCTCCGATTGTCCTATCTGTTTGAGGATGGAAAGCCGTACTCATTTCTAACTTGGTTCCAAAGGCTTTCTGTAAACACTTCCAAAATCGCCCACAAATCTGCTATCCCTGTCAGACACGATTGAAACTGGAACACCGTGAAGCTTCACTATGTTATCAAGGTAGAAAGTAGTCATCTGCTTTACTGACATACTGATTTTGGCTGGTAAGAAGTGAGCTGACTTGGTCAACCGGTCAACAATAACCCAGATCATGTCGTGTCCACTCTTAGTTCGGGGTAGACCGGTGATAAAATCCATGGTAATCATTTCCCACTTCCATTCCGGTATCTCCAAAGGTTTTAGCAAACCACCTGGTTTTCGATGTTCGGCCTTAACTTTTTGGCAAATGTCACACTTGGCCACAAACTCTGCTATCTCTAACTTCATAGAAGGCCACCAATAATATTGTTTCAACTCCTGATACATCTTGTTCGCCCCTGGATGAACCGAAAAGGCTATCTTGTGGGCTTCTTCCATCACTATCGTCTGCCTTAGACCTTCCACATTTGGTACACATAAGCGGTTCATATACCATAAGTTTCCGTCTTGGTCAAGCTCATAGACAATAGCTGGCTTGGTCTTTGCCACTCTCTTAAAGTCAACCATTACCGGGTCTTCATCTTGCTTCTCACAAATCTGATCTCTTAGTTCTGACCGTGCCAACAATGGAGCTACATAAACTACAGTCTCTTGTTTCTGAAAGTCTTGAAGATTCAACATATTTATCTGTTCTGTCACCTCTAGCACACTGATCAAGGCACCCGCTGCTCTTCGGCTAAGGGCGTCTGCAACAACATTCGCCTTACCAGGGTGATACTGGATGTGTAAGTCATAATCTTTCACAAACTCAAGCCATCTTTGCTGCCTCATATTTAACTGTTGTTGTGTGAAGAAGTACTTAAGACTTTGATGATCCATGAAAATACGAGCCTTGACACCATAAAGGTAGTGTCTCCAAATCTTCAAAGCAAACACCACTGTAGCTAGCTCCAAGTCATGTGTCGGGTAGTTCCTTTCATGCGGTTTCAATTGTCGTAAGGCATAAGATATTACCTTTCCATTCTGTGTTAGTACATAGCTTAATCCATGTCCCGAAGCATCTGTATACACATCATAATTATCAAATACTTCTAGTAATGCTAGCACCGGGCTGTAGTCAACCTCTCTTTTAGCGTCTCGAACGCCTCCTCACACTCTTTGCTCCACTTATATCTTACGTTATTTTGAGTGAGTCGAGTGAGAGGGGATGCAGTCTTTGAAAAGTCTTTAACAAATCTCCTGTAATAGCCTGCTAAACCCGGAAAGCTTCGAATTTCTGACACTTTTGTCGGTCTTGGCCACTTCGTAATTGCCTCAATCTTAGCGGGATCAACCTTTATTCCTTCTCCTGAGATTACATGTCCCAAGAAACTTACTTGGTTAAGCCAAAACTCACACTTGCTAAATTTACCATAGAGCTTCTTTTCCCTCAAAGTCTGCAAAATGATCCTAAGGTGCTCACTGTGTTCTTGTTCATCTACTGAGTAGATTAAGATGTCGTCAATGAACACAATAAAAAATTTGTCCAAATACGGCATGAACACTCTTTGCATCAAGTCCATAAATGTTGAGGGTGCATTGGTTAAACCAAAAGGTAACACTTTAAATTCATAATGACCATATCTTATGCTAAAAGCTTTAATAGGTATGTCCTCTTCTCTTATTTTTAACTGATGATACCCTAAAAGAAGATCAATCTTTGAAAACACTCTCTTACCTTGTAGCTGGTTAAACAAATCATCAATCCTTGGGAGAGGGTACTTATTCTTGATTGTCATGTTATTCAATTCTCTGTAGTCGATGCACATTCACATACTACCATCCTTTTTCTTAACAAACAAGACTGGGGCTCCCAAGGTGAAGTACTTGTCTGAATAATGTTCTTATTCAACATGTCCTTCAACTTTTCTTTCAACTCCTTAAGTTCCGCTGGAGCCATTCTATAAGGTGCTTTTGCTACCGGTTCTACTTCTGGAATAAGCTTAATCTCAAACTCTATCTCTCGGTCTAGAGTATTACCGGGTAAATCATCCGGAAAAACATCGAGGTACTCATTCACTATGGACACATCCTTCAACTCCGGACTCCTTTTCTCATTGTCAAGAGCAAAGAACAAATACCCCTCACAACCTTGTTGTATATCTTTTACCGCTCTAAGGGCGGATATGATCGGATATCTCCTCTTGGTGGACTTACTAGCATAACCTTGAAAGGTGAATGAAGACTTTCCTGGAGGTTTGAAGGTCACTCTCTTGGCTCTGCAATCCAAGTGGACATGATTTTGGGACAACCAATCTATACCCAAAATTACATCAAAGTCCGCAAAATCTAGAACAATCAAATCATGGCTACACTTATACCTCCCAACTTGAACCTTACAACCAGGAATCACCTTATCAACCCTAGTTGACTTTCCCAAAGGTGTAGTAATTGACATTGACTTCTTTAACTTACCAAAGGGCAATCCTAGTTGTGTTGCTATCTTAGTATATACAAACGTGTTTGAAGCACCGGTATCAAATAAGCCAGAAACAGCTAAACCTCCTATCAATATTGTACCTAACAATCAAGGAGACAACACTTTTCAAGTAATAACATGCACACGCAAAAAGCATCAAGTATCTAATGAACTTTATACCATATTAGAAACTCAAACTTAAAGGTACATGTAACTACTTCTTCATCCGATTCATATGCTGCCGCATCTATAGCAAACACACGCATAGGGCCACTGGGCCTAATCTTACCCAATGAGGCCTGGATGATGATGTTGTGGCATTAAGATTTCTTCACTGAGGACAATCCTTCACAAAGTGTGATGAGCTTCCACACTGATAACATCCCACAAGACCCTGTCTACACTCGCCAGAGTGATACTTACTGCATTTCGGGCACTGAGGCAAAGAAGACGACGGAGCGTTAGGCGGTGTTGCAGTCCTCTTACCATTTGGCTGTTGCATACCTTGGTTTCGCTGACTATTTCCAAAAGACCTTTTCATTCCAACTATCTTAGTCTCCTTGGCCTTATGGTTTTCAATTTCCAAACAAGTGTTTATCAGCTTGGTCATTGTCTTAGGCCTTTTCCCTGCTAAACTGTCCATGATGTCCTTAGACAACCCTTCCATGAACCGGGAAACCTTGCTAGTCTCACTAGCCATGACTTCTGGAACATACTTCCCGAGCTCATAAAATTTCCTTTGGTACTCCATTACCGACATGCTTGTTTGCCTTATCCGGTTAAACTCACTTGCCTTGGCTATCTGTTTGGCCGGCGGGAAGAATTCCTGCCTAAATTCTGCCTTAAACTCATCCCAATCATTTATCTCTCCTCTTGTGCTTTCAATCATGTCTGCCCATTCTTGGGCTGCCCCTATCAAAAGAGATCCTGCTAAGTTGGCCCACTTGTCACAAGCCAGACTCATCTTTCCAAAGTTCCTTTCTACCGTTCTCAACCAACTGTCAGCCTCGGTAGTAATGGTTCTGCCATCAAAATGTTGGATTCCTACCTTCTTAACATCCAGAAATCGTCGGGACTCTTCTTGCTCTTCCTGTCATTAAGTGTAAGAGTCTGAGTAACATCCCTGCGAGTCGGATCCCATGTCCCTCTATAGGTGGTGGGGTAGGCTGGTGGGTAGGATGCTGGTGCCTGGGGAAAACTTGCAGATGTTGGGGGAAGGTACTGCTCAACTGGAGCTCGTTGAGGGTAGGCAACTTGAGGTTCCTGCTGATAAGGCTGATAACCATGGTATGACGGATTAGGTCTCCATGGTTCAGGCTGTTGTGGAGGGTAAGTTGGATATATTGAAATCGGCGGTGGCTGGTAGCCAGACCCTGGTGGAAGGATAAGCGATTGACTGAGATGGGTACCCAGAAACCTTTGGCGGGTAGACAAATACTCGAGGATACAATGACTCTGGTGGTGGAGGGTACACTAAATCCTGTAGATGTGGTACAAAAGGTGCTGGAGGTGGAAAATAGCCTCCGGTTGACTGAGGTAACAACATCTCGATCTGGGATGTCCTTTGCATACTAGCAGAAGGAACCAGAAGGATGTCTTATGTTGCTAGAGGTTCAGATGCCACTGGCTCACCATCTAAAGCTCGTACCGGATTCGATACCAAGGATTTGGACACTTGAGAAGTCCCCTCAACTGTAGTATTCACCTTTGTACCTATAGTTCCTTGCTGATTTTCTTGCTTTTGGATATTCTGCTTCGAACCATCACCTTTCAACCCATGTGGGTCCGGTGAACTTCTTGCTCCGTCCAAAATAGGGTTTGATTGAGTATTCATCATCCTGGAGCAAAGATCAGTTAGCTACAGCTTTAGGAAACTCAAGGAACTTATCTTATAAAATTTTACGAGACTAAGAAACTTTCGCTCTGATACCAACTGTGACGCCCCGCTCCCGGATACCGTGTCCTTATCCGGAAATGAACGCCCGGCACGTATATAACTTAATACTTAATTCAATTATATACGCAAGCCTCACGTAATCAACATCAGAGTTAAAGGGAACAAGAGAAGACACGGAAAGCTTATATGACATACGAAGTCGAATAGAATATTAAACATCACCAACTATTCATCTTACACGTCACAACGTTTCAAAACAAGCCAAACTATACCAAACTAGCTTATTACAACCCAAGGAAACCATAGGTTTATTCAAGCAGTCAAAGTAAAAGATATAATATCATATATAGTCACCCAAAATGGAAATAGGTAAACTAGTAAAAAGAGCTTCCAACGCCATCAGGAGCTCACTTCTCAAAGTACACGTCTTCCTCGCATCCTGCATCATCTTCTCGGGGTGGGAAACAACGTAATATAGGAGGGGTGAGTACATAAGCACTCAGTAAAGGGTAGAAGCACCTAATCTAAAACAAGAATTAACGCAATAGCTATTATTACTACCACATATGTATAAAAGCTCACTCCCCTCTTACTAGTCTTACTAGTAAAACTCAACCAATCAAGGGATTTGTTACACACAAGGTCTAAGGACACTTTGCATGATGAGAATGCGCCACGACATATCCTCAGCTCCTCATATGGCACGGATGCTACCCATGTGGGAGACTACCCAGTCCACGCAACGGCTACCTTTGTGGAGGGGTAATAGTCCCAAGTTGCGAAACAGAAATGTGCCTTACCAAATACCAAGGTGTTTTATCTTTTAGACTCTCAATTATGTTCAGGCGTAGTTAAGCTAACCACCTAAGTTCATTTCACATAAAAGGCTTCCTAGGGACTTCTAGTCCTAGGCCATTCTATATCATAGCTTAACACGTTGCACAGAAGACGTAGGTTACTAACCACTACATCCCGCAAAGTCAAGTGATGTGTTCCGATGCTCCCGTGCTTATCCCGCGGAGGAGGTCGGCACGGTGCGGAGCCAAAGCCACCAAAACCCATACACCTTACTTTACCACATAACATATAAGGCTTTACACTAAAACATGCTCAAATACGGTGAAAACATATTTAATGATTGCAGTTGAACACATTTACCTCAAATCTTTGAAGAAAAGCGTTGCTGTGAATATTGTGGTCTACTTGATGGTGATATTAGGCTAATACTAGTTATCTTTCTACGGCACTTCGGATGTATTACTATTGTTCCAACATTATAACATAACTTCTACTATATAATATATAGAACACATGCATTATAATTTACTTGATACGCAATATAATATATGTATGCAGGAGTTTGCATGGTTTTTATAGCTAAAAACTAAAAGCATTAGTCATAAAAAATGCAACATGTCACCCAAATAACTATGCTTAGTGTTATCAACGTGGATGATGTTGAAATTGCCATGCATTATTATTTATTTACTAATTATACCCATGCATATCCAAAGCCTAACATTAAGGCAAGCCATGCATTTTTATGTAGTCTATATGTTTCATTATTATATCCGTATGCATATACTTATATATCCATAGATTACATATTGTCATAGCACTGTCGATTTCAGACTCTCCTGATTTGCCTTTGCTAAAACAATCTGAGTAGTTTTGTTTGCATATCCATAACCTCTGCATGCATGCGGAGCATATATATATACTTGAAGGCAAACCTGGGTGCATATCTTATTTCATTACATATGTACAATTTTTCTTTTTCATTTCATGAAGTACAACCTGTTTCCTTTGCTCTCTTTCTGTTGCCATGATAGCATACTTGCACACTGCCGTGGATCTTCCTTCGTCTCTTTTTTTTTTAGCAGATTAATTCTTTGGAGAATTTTTTTTTTTTTTTTTTCCTTCTGTGTTAACCGGCAATCAATCGGGACAGTTGATTGATGATGTGGCGCTGACCATTAACTTTTCTATATTGTTTTTTTTTTTTTTTTTTTTTTTTTTGGGCAAGGAGTCAGGGACTGATATATCATACTTAGTAGTATACTTATTAAATTTACATCCTTGTACTACCATGCATTTTGTCTTTTAGTGGTTTTTTTTTTTTTTTTTTTTTTTTTTTTTGGGGGGAAGTAAAACGGCGTCGTTTTGATCAAAGGAGTTTAATTTTTTTTTTTTTTTTTTATTTTGGTTAGGTAAAACGAAGTCGTATGATTTGGTACAGTGTTATCACATCAACGTGTTTATCACTAGGGTTTTTATTTGAAGCATTCAATTCTCTGATTCGAGTTTCGGAAATTTTAATTGTGTTATTATGTAGTTTCTATTGGTTCACTGAAACTCTGGTTTGACTTTTTGTGCACGAAGGTGCATTTCGATCTTCAAAATTTTTTGGTTAAGTAAAACGAATTTTAAATGCTTTTCTAAGCATTGAAGTAGGTTGATATCTTCTTTATTTTTGCTAAAGTAAATTTATTGCAGACATAAAAACTATAACCGGTGCATAAAAAAAGTGCGGGCACACCGTGCATCGCACGGTGGCCCCACTAGTATATATATATATATATATATATATATATATATATATATATATATATCATACTTAGTAGTATATATCATATTAGTTAGTATATCATATTAGTTAGTATACTATATTAAAGTTGCATCTTTGGTAGTACGCTTTTTGCGACGTTTTGGTCGTCTGGCTTTAGCGACGTTTTGGTCGTCGCTATACCAAAATTTTTGTCTTCCCCCCCCCCCCGCTTTTTTTTTTTTTGGTTAGGTAAAACGAAGTCGTATGATTTGGTACGGTGTTATCATATCAACGTGTTTATCACTAGGGTTTTTATTTGAAGCATTCAATTCTTTGATTCGAGTTTCGGAAATTTTAATTTTAGTTAGTATCATATTAGTTAGTATATATCATACTATGTTAGTACCTATTAAATTTGCATACTCGGACGACCAACTCATTTGTCGTTTCTGTTTTTTTTTTTCGTCTTAACGTTAAAACGACGTCGCTTCTTTATGTGGTTTCCCAAAAACAAATGGCCATACACTTGGCTGTGGGATCTGGATACGTGGATTGCCATCGTCTCTCTGCCTATTTTCTACGCCAATCGTGCTCTCTTCTGTGGCATCTCCGGAAACAGTGGGCGGTGATGAATCTAAGAGATAACATTCCATTTGCTGTAGTTATTCATCCTTCTACACACCTCCGGTCCCTTCACCGCCTCCATTTTATTTCCACGCCTTTCATTTAATCTCCAGAATTCCACACTCTTCACCGCCACCTTGCTGCACGCCACCGCCTCCCTTACGTCTCCTTTTTCCACTCCGATTTCGGAGATGGTCACCGGAAAGGCAAGGAATGGAAGTAACAATGAGGTTTTGCGAAGGTTTGATTTTATTCCTCATGACTTGGTTAATATCGTGTTAAATTTCATAAATGTTTTTATCTTCTTCCCAAAATCTCTATGAATTTCAAATCTATCTATTTTAGATTTGTTGCATTTTAAATTTTTCGGTGCTTAGTCTCAGGTTGGTGTTGCATTTGAATTGGGTAGCGGATGATGACGACCTCGCTTAGCAGGTTTCTACCTTGCGAATTATCTTCGCAGATTTCATTTTGATTTGTCGAATCTCCCTTCTTTGTCCCTCTTTTGCTCTTCCAATTTTGTTTTTGATAAATGAGGCCTTCAATCAGGGGACCAAATTTTAATTGATACAATAGTTTTTGGAAACTTCTTGTGTGGTGGGCGTTTTTAATTAGAGTCAAGTGACCGGTTTGCCGGTGTCTTGGATGGTTGGATGGTTGGTTACGGATTTCGCTTCAAGACTTTGATCTGGGATTGCAGCCGACACATTTTCCATCAGGTGAGTGCTTTTGTGTTCTTCTTCTATGGTTGTTCTTCTTCCTCTGTATTTTTCTTCAATTTCGCCGATTGTTATGTGACTGGGTCATTCTTCAGTTCGTTTGTTTACCTAGCATGATTTCACTGTTTTTTTTTTCTCTTTTTAATTTCTTTCCCTGCATCTCCGTTTTTCTATTGTGAAATATATATGTTCCCGATTCAGCTTTCATCCCCTTCATTTTTACACCCAAGGTGAATGACCTGTGCTTTTGCAGATGATTCTTATTTTCTTGCTTTCGTAAAATTATATTTCTCTAACCATACAAATTATGCAGATCTTTATTTCAATTTTCTGGAAATTATTATGTTTTAATTTTAAGTTTTCAGGTGATAAGTAATCTGCGGTAAGTAATCTCTGTTCGCAGTTAGCAGTTCGCATTTCTCACCTCAATTTGTTTCAGACTGCACATTTGCGGAAATTAGTGTAATTGTATAATGAATTTGTAGATATTACTAAACCTCCACTGACAGCTTGAAGACTAATGCTTATATGTCAACTTTTATGAAAAGTAAGCTGTTTTTGGTCTCTCGCTACGATCTCTAAACTAAAAGTACTAATAGCTATTTTGGACAAGCAGACTAAGGTAATGCCATTGGTTTTGGCTGTGTATACTAAAGGCTGACATCTAAACCTAATATATCACATGCATTCTTTTTCATTTAATCCTCTATTTCTCTTGCCTTCTCACTGTACTCCTCTTTTTTTTTATTATAGAAATTGAAAAGTATAGCAATTAATGAACTTGATAAATAATTAAATTTGATTCATTGATGTAAGGAAGACAAGAGTAGTTAGATGGCATGGGGTTTTTCCGTTAAACCTTTGCAACCTGCAGGATTGATTACATGCCGTTGGATTATATTCCTTTGGTTGTTCTTACCCTTCTTTGAAGCTGTATAACATCACAATTTTTTATTTCTCAATTCTCAAATGTGTGTATATATATTGGCTCCCTTTCGTTCTACGAATATGAGGTACGTCAGAAATGACTTACTTGATTGTAATTTTTATGATCTACTTGGTTTTATTTTGATTGCAGGTGCTTACAGTACAGATTTGCGGATTTTGATTCATGCCGGATAGATCCGGATAGATTAAAAGCCTGCTCTGTTGATTTTCTTACAAAATTTCTACATCCGTAAGGGGCTTCCTTTGTACCTCTTCAGGTTAGCTAATTTATTGCAAAACGCTTTCATTTTTGGACATATCAAAATCCTATACATACATTTTTTGGTGGTTTTTAACTCTCTTTTATTTCTTCTACCCCTTTCTCGAAAAAACAAGGGATTTTTATTGAGAAAAAGATTATTGTCATTTAAACTTTATATTTCTTCAGATTAATTAATATAATTAAACTTTGGCTCGTTGATTTTCAGCAACAGACTCTGAACATGGAATATCTGACCTCGTGGTTTTGGTAGTATTACTTGTTAGGACTGTGGTCGAATTGTTCTCAACATAAACCGCTTTCATATAAACGTAACCAAAACCATAACGAGGGCCTAAGCGTGCGGAGCACGTTTATAGCACTAGTAGACTATTAAAGTTGCATCTTTGGTAGTACGCTTTTTGCGACGTTTTGGTCGTCCGTCTTTAGCGACGTTTTGGTCGTCGCTATAACAAAATTTTTGTCTTTTCCTTTTTTTATTTTTATTTTTTTGGTTAGGTAAAACGAAGTCGTATGATTTGGTACGGTGTTATCACATCAACGTGTTTATCACTAGGGTTTTTATTTGAAGCATTCAATTCTTTGATTCGAGTTTCGGAAATTTTAATTGTGTTATTATATGTAGTTTCTATTGGTAGTAGTCATATAGTTAGTATACTATTAAATTTGCATGTTTGGTCGTCCGGCTTTTTGCGACGCTTTGGTCGTCCGGCTTTAGCGACGTTTTGGTCGTCGCTATACCAAATTTTTTGTCTTTTCCCCTTTTTTTTTTTTGGTTAGGTAAAACGAAGTCGTATGATTTGATACGATGTTATCACATCAACGTGTTTATCACTATGGTTTTTATTTGAAGCATTCAATTCTCTGATTCGAGTTTCGGAAATTTTAATTGTGTTATTATGTAGTTTCTATTGGTACACTGAAACTCTGGTTTGACTTTTTGTGCACGAAGGTGCATTTCGATCTTCAGAATTTTTTGGTTAAGTAAAACAAAGTCGTATGATTTGGTACGGTGCCACAAAAACTACTAGAAAATAAAATATTGTAAAAATTAGATAAGGAATGAGAATGTTCATTCGATCTATGATACATAAAAGATACATAAAAATAAAAAAAACGAGATTCAACTCCCATTTATCTTACTTATCCTTCGGTTAATTTACTTCGATAAAAGATAAGAAAATGAAAATCTTCCGAACCTTTTCTTTTTTATTTATTTTTATTAGTATTAGTTAGGGTTAAGTCTGACATGAATAATATTCTACGACTAACAATTCATTTATTCGAGTTTGGGAAATTTTAATTTTGTTATTATGTAGTTTTTATTGGTTCACAGAAACTCTGGTTTGACTTTTTTTTGCACGAATGTGCATTTTGATCTTCAGGATTTTTTCCCCACATGTAACCTTTCTTGCTGCAACACGTAGGCATATTGTCACCTCTAGAGGATGGTTGAAATGTTTTTCTAAGCATTGAAGTAGGTTGATATCTTCTTTATTTTTGCTAAAGTAAATTTATTGCAGACATAAAAACTATAATCGGTGCATAAAAAAAATGAGGGCACACCGTGCATCGCACGGTGGCCCCCACTAGTATATATATATTATTTTTTTTACCTAACCATTGGTGTTTTGTTTTCTTGCCTTGTTGAATTTGTAGGCTTGTTCTATTCAGAGCTTCAGTTATCTTCACCTTGTTGTCGTCGGAGTTTTCGGAGGCCATTTATTTTCATCTAACCACCTCAAGAGATTGGAGGCCACGTTGAGGCTACATTCACCTCACCACTTTAGAGACCGGAGGCCATTTTGAGGTTGCCTACCTCACCACTTTAAAGATCCTCAACCATTTTGAGGCTGCCTACCTCACCACCTTAGAGATCGGAGGCCATATTGAGGTTGCCTACCTCACCACTTTAGAGACCGGAGGCCGTTTCGAGGTTGTCTTTACCTCACCACTTTAGAGACCGGAGGCCGTTTCGAGATTGCCGGAGGCCATTTAGTTTCACCACTCGAGGTTGCCTTTACCTCACCACCTTAGAGACCGGAGGCCGTTTCGACGTTGCATTTACCTCACCACTTTAGAGATTGCCTACCTCACCACTTCAGAGACCGGAGGCCGTTTCAAGGTTGCCTTTACCTCACCACCTTAGAGACCGGAGGCCGTTTCGAGATTGCCTTTACCTCACCACCTTAGAGATCGGAGATGGCCATCTTCAAGGACATTACTGAGAGGGCAAGACATATCTGGTTGTTCTACATGATGCACACGGTAAGGCAGAGTCCGGGATCAAGCTCCAAGTATGTCCGTCTATGCGCGATTCATGTACTGAAGACCTTCCACCTCGTGACAATAAGGAAGCATCACAACTTTATGGCAAGGTCCCACGAACACGAGGTGACCCGTCCTATATCTTGCGTTCTCCGCTTCACAACAAGGATCCTCGAAAGCATGAATTTTTAACTTTGGGCCATCGAATTGTTTCCAATGAGGTGCAATGGGGAACCCAACTTAAAACGCAAGGGGCCTTCATTCCCACGGAGCTTTATTACGGGTGGCTTGAAGATGTGCTTTCCCGCAACCATGAGTTACTTAGACAAAGCGGCCTGCACGGTGCTTTGTATGCTTCAATGTTTACTTATGCTAGAGATCATCATGTGATTTGGGCCTTTTGTGAAGCATGATGTCCTGAAACCAGTACACTTCACACCGATGTCGGAGAGTTGTCATTTTATAGATGGATTTGCGGGAGATTGACGGTCTTTCTATCAGTGGGGATCTATACGAAGAAGTTATTCCTAGCTCAGTGGAATTGACGGGTCCAATCACTCCTTACTCGAAGTCCCTTCCAAACAGTTGTCGATATTTGTTTGCGGTGTTCTTGGAGTGTCAAGAAGAAGTTTGTGATAGGGATCATCCCAAAGCTTCGATCGCAAAATGGATCGACTTTTGGTGCCGAAAGCCCTCCGAGAATCTGAAGCCCAACACTTCAGAGTTCCGAGAAAAATGAGATTCCCTTCAACATTCTTCAAATCAGGAAGGATTTAAGGGATGAGACCTACCTAGCGGCTTTGGTGCTTGCTGGCTATGTACGTTTGTCCTTCCAGCTGAAAGAGTCTTTGATTAGGCCTTCAACTTTCAAGATGGCCAGTTTGATCGCTCGTGGGCAGACAAGATCGCTTGCTATTCCAGTATTGGTTAGCATATACCGGGGTTTGAATAGAATTTCTCATTCTTCTACACCGGAGCGGGCCGGTGCTTTTATCCCGTGGCACTACATCTTTGGGTGGTTGGTTCGGTATTTTGGCACTCATAAGAGATCTTCTATAGAGTTGAGTGAACCTTTAACGGTTCGATTCACTACGAGCGAGCGGTTCAAAGGCTTTTGATGATCAGACGGCCCGATACCTCATTCATGGCGGCCATGATGTTGAATGGCTTGCAACAGAAACAAAGTTTGAGCGTATGGTGATTAAAGATGATGACGGCCAATTATCTATCCATGAGAAATAATTCTTTTTAGTTGTCCGCTCCGGTACTTTGGTGTTTCATTTCCATGGTTCTTGTTTGGTTGAGCCTTCCAACTCATGCAGGTTTGCACGTCAGTTTGGTTTTCATCAAGGCATCCCTGCAGAGCTCGTGGTAGACGCATGGAGTACTTAACTCTCACGAAGTTGAGGACTCTGGACCAAATTTATTGCTCCCCGAAGCGGTTCCAAGCTTGTCTTTCCCGCGGCTTCTGATGACGTCACTTGCCATGTTTCCCAAGGTTACTGGTCATGGTGGGGGAAAGTCCATGGTTCATACTTGTTTGATGGCAGACAGTCTCTTATCAATACTGTGAACATGACTGCTCCTCCGGCGAAACAAAATGCCTCAACAACTAAGGTGAAGGAGATCAAGTCTTCACGTCCTACAACATCCTCGGCTAATTTGGTCATTCGCCTTCCTTCGGTCAAAGTTAGGGAAAGGAATGTACGCGGACTTGAGAGAGAAAAGACGTTCTGATGTTGTCTTGGGTGCTCGCGGAAGTTCTTTACACGGTGACATGAACTGGAAGCGCTGCAAGCCCAGAGTTAGGAAACAGGTATTCCCTTACTTTTTACAATGGCTTAAAGTTAATTTGTTTGATTTAACTCATCCATTATTCGTTCATTTTGCCTTGTCTCTTTGTTTTACAGTTGGTTTGCATATTTCCGAATGAGGTCGATGGTTCTGCTCTTAGCGAGGATTCCACCAACGGCTCTAATGCTTTTGCATTGGAGGCTAACAAAATTGGAAAGGGACGTATTTCACCAGTGATAGCCAAGGAGCACGATGTTATCCCGCCAACGAACAATGTTGATGTGGACTGTGATCGAGTGTCCAAACACCGAGTTGTGGCTAACGGTCCCCCTAAAAAGGCTTCTTTTAGTGGGCAGGGCCTCACATCTGCTCCTTTGTCTTTACCCGTGCCGCCGCCAGAAGTCTCAAAATTCCAGTCCAGTGTTGTGATTTCAAAAGGTTTTCGCCATTTGCACAGGATGCTATGGACATCCGCCTACCAGAAGATATTGTGTCACCCCATTGATCAATTGGCCTCGATTGAAAAAGGTGTCGTAAAGTGTTTTTTGAGATGGAGCGTGTTGGGGGTTTAGATTTGTCTAACGTGAAAGCTCTTTTGGATACCGTCTTTGAAAATGCCGCCCTCTACAAAGCAGCTTTAGATGATGTTTCGAGTAGGCTTTCTCAAGATGCGCATGGTGCAAAACTTTCCCTTCTTTGCTAGCAACTTAAAGAAAGTGAGGCATCCGAGAGAGAGTATCTCCAACACACACAGTCTTCACAGGACAGACTTATTAAAGTGCAACAAAGGAGAAAAGCGCTCGAGAAAGAACTTTTGCTTTTGAAGAAAGAGGAGGACCAGATTGCTTCGACCCTTAGTGAGCACGAGACGGAGTTACAGAGGTACACTGCTCAATTGATCCAGCTAAGAGACGAGATTACTGACTTGGAGAGTATGCCTTCATTGTAGCCAGCGAAAGCGATGCTCTGGAGAGGATGAGAGAGCTGCTAGAAGACAACCGCCGCGATCTGAAAGACTTCAAGCATTTTCCTTAGTTCTATTTTCTTTGCTTTTGGGATTTTAGGGATCATTTCCCTTTTTGGTTGAGCTTGATAAAGTCTTTTATTACTGTCTTCCTTTCTAGTTTTGGTTTCACATTTTGTTGTTTTCTTTTTGTATGTAATAAACTCTATTGACATGCATCAATGAAACTTTATTATCATTTTCTTTTTCTCCACGGTCCCTGAATGATGATTTTTTTTTGTATGACGATTTTGGAGTAACTTCCCAAGCTACCTACGTATCCTGAAGAATGCCCTAGGAATCAAGTCAAACGTAGTTCATATTTTTTTGTTATTTGTTTTTATTATTATTTTTAATTAAAGGATTATTGCAGTTTAAGCTTGTGCTTAGGAGCACCGCTTGAGTTATGCATATAACATTTTGAGTAACTTGCCGTTGATTGGGCCGAGTTTGACACCATCTTTATCCACCAACTTGTATGCACCATTAGTGTAGACCTCACGAACAACATAGGGGCCGTTCCACTTTGATGTAAATTTGTTTTTGGACTTGTGTGTCATGATGATAGGTCTTCTCACGGTAAGGACTGCTTCACCAACTTGGAAGGATCTGGGAAAACTTTCTTGTTGAATGCTTTTGACAACCGTGCTTGGTAGCATTCAAGATTTTGCTGAGCCTAAAGCCATTTCTCATCCAATGCTTCTAATTCTTCAAGGCGAAGGCGTGCATTTTCTTCCTCGGTTAAACCTTCTTGGATAGCGATCCTCGATGAAGGTATTTGCCGCTCGAGAGGTAGGACTGCATCAACTCCTTATACAAGTGAATATGGGGTGGCTTGAGTAAGAGTTCAAAAAGTTGTACGGTAGGCCCATAGTGCTTCACCCATCCGCTCAAGCCAGTCCTTTTTGTGTCTTGGAACCACCTTCTTCAACAAGTTGCATAATATCTTATTGAAAGCTTCCGCAAATCCATTGGCGGGCGCGTTGTACATGGAGGACTTGTGTTGCTTGAAGCTGAACCGCTCACACAATTTATCCATCAAGCTATTCATGAACGGCTTTCCATTATCCATGATGATGTAGCGTAGGTCCGTAGCGATATATGATATTTACCCAAATGAAGCGAACAACATCTTATTTCTTCACTTGGCGCAACGCAACAGCCTCGGCCCATTTTGAGAAGTAATTTGTGGCAGCCAGGATGTAAAGATGTTGCCCTAAAGACTTCAACAGTGGGCCAACCACATCCATTCCTTAAGAATTAAAGAGCCATGCCACTACAGTTGGATGCAACGGCTCGGGAGGCTGGTGAATAAAGTTAGCATGCAATTGGCATTCTTCATATTTCCGAGCGTAATCCATGCAATATTTTACCATGGTCGGCTAGTTTTGATGCTAAAGTGTGGCTTTGGACCAGACTGATGGGCGCCACAAATCCCAGAGTGAGCCTCCTCTATTGCGTAAAGAGCTTCATCTTCTCCAAGGCAACGAAGAAAGGCTCCTTCAAACGAACGGCGATACAAGGTGTAATTTTGAAGAAATAAGAGTTGAGCTCGACGTCTTATGTCAACTTTCTTCTTCTGATCGTTAGGGAGTCTCCCGTGTTTCAAGTACTCCACTAATGAATGGCGCCAATCCTCTTGGTGTATTTCATAGACACACACGGCATGACTATCATTACCGTCCCCCTCATCTTCTTCAAAGTATGGAGGAACCACCCACTGCTCACAAACGGGGACTTGAATCATTCCGTCACTGATTGCTAATGTTGCAGCCAAATTTGCCAGCTTGCTTATTTTCCTTTCTTGGAATATGCTCAATTGTGACGTCGCCAAGGTAATCAATGATTTTTCTTGCATAATTGCAGTATGGGACTAACTCTAGCTTTTTTACATCATAGGTGCCTTCGAGCTTGTTGATGATCAACTGAGAGTCGCCGTAGACGTTTAGTCTGCATCGCTTGACATCCATTCCCATCTCAAGCCCTAAGATCAAAGCCTAGTATTCCGCAACATTTTTGGAGCAACATTCCGCCAATTTGAAAGAGTATGACAATACTTCACCTTCTAGGGAAACAAAGTCGACTCCGGTGCCAGCCCCATCTCGTCGCGCTGCTCCGATAAAGCACATTCTGCATGGTGGAAGGACTTCAATTACCATGACATCCTCATCAGGTAGATCATCCGAGAGTTCCCATTCCTCCGGGATAGGGTGATCAACCAAGAAGTCTACGAGCACTTGCCCTTTGACAACCTTTTGAGGCACGTAAACAATTTCAAATTGCTGAAGTTGGAGATACCACATTGACAGTCTGTCGGACAACACAGGCTTGGACATGACAAACTTCAGAGGATTCACTTTTGACACCAGATGTATGGTGTGAGCTTGAAAATAATGTTTTAGCTTTTGGATGGAAAATATCGAGTGACAAGCAGAGCTTCTTGACTGGGGAGTATTTCAGCTCGTGTGGAGTCATCGTTCTGCTCAAGTAGTACAATGCAATTTCTTTGCCTTTGTCATTCTCCTGAGAAAGCAGTGCATCTATTGATCGGTCTTGTACAGTGATGTAAAGGATCAGAGGTTTACCTTTAACAGGGGTTGCGAAGACCGGAGCATTCATCAAATAAGCTTTAATGTTTTCAAACTCCTTTTTGCACGAGTTATCCCATTCAATTGGAACTCACTTCCTCATCAAATGGCTGAAATGTTGGCATCTTCCGGGGAGGTTTGATATAAACCTTCGTATATACTACCTTGCAAACTTCTAAGTTCACGCAGATTGTGGGGCTTAGGCATTTTCACGATGGCTTCTACTTTGGACTGGTCGATTTTTATTCCTCGATGCCGAACAATAAAGCCAAGGAACTTCCCTGAACTGACTCCAAATGCGTATTTGAGTGGGTTCATCTTTAGTTGGAATCTTCTAAGTCTATTAAAGACTAATCACAAGTCGTTCAAGTGGTCAGCCTTCTTCTTTGACTTTACAACCAAGTCATCAAAATAGCATTCAACGTGTTAGTGTAGTATGTCATCAAAGATCATATGTATGGCACGTTGGTAAGTTGCCCCCATATTTTTTAGACCAAAAGGCATCACCTTGTAACAGTAGATTCCCTTGGGCGTCTGAAAAGCTGTGAATTCTTCGTCTTCAGGAGCCATTCAAATTCGATTATACCCTGATGATCCGTCCATGAAGGATAAAGCCTCATGACCTGTGGTTGCATCAACCATCAGTTCAGTGATTGGCAAGGGAAAATCATCCTTTGGGCATGCATTGTTCATGTCCCAAAAGTCAACACAGACGCGAATCTGACCATTTTTCTTTCTTACGGGGACGACGCTCGAGATCCATGTTGGATACTTGACCTCACGGATGAAGCCTGCTTCAATGAGCTTGTTGACTTCCACCTCTATAAGTGGGATGAGATCCGTCCTATATCTCCTCTAAGCCTTCTTAACAGGGTATGATCCTTTTTTATGGACACTTATGGACAACTACCTTTGGATCAAGCCCGAGACATCTCTTTATACGTCCAAGCAAAAAAATCCTTGTATTTTTGGAGGATTTCGAGGTATCTCCCTTCCTCTTCCGGAGACAAAAGAGCATCGATGAAAGTCGGTCGTGGCTCATCCTCGGTGCAAGGGTTGATTTCCTTTAACTCAACCATTGTGGACTCGACCACTTCTTCTAGTTCCAAGGGTTCTTCTTCAGCATCTTCTTCAATCTCATCATTTCCCATGGTGATATGATAGATGGAAGCCTGTTATTTCACTTCATCAAGTTCCATGGCTTCTTCTGACATCGTTTTAGTTTTGGCGGGATAAGATTCTTCGCCGACGGTGATAACATACGAGGATCCAACGCTTTCTTCAGGTCCATTTTCTTGTCGTGCCGGATGCACATCTTCCATATTGTGCTTGGTCAGTTTTAGTGTACACCACCGTGCGCACCTTAGCCTTCATTATGTTTCCACTGTGTAAGACAAGACGTGAGTGACGCTTCATTCTAGATAGGACCAGACTCTTGATTTCCTTAGAGTGGATGTTTTTTTATATCTTTCCCCGAAGCATTCATATGTTCTGATCATCTTCGCTTCTTGCCGACTTTTGGTCTTGATAGATTCTTGGTTGTGACAGAAAGCCTTTCGAAGATTGAGACACGTTCTTTCTTAGGTTGCAACCTCTCAAACACCGATGGCCTTGGAGGTAGAGGTTCCGGAATGTTCATTGAAGATGATTGATCTTCAACCCCGACGTAGTTATTGCTCACCTTTCTTATTGAGATACGGACAGGCGGTGAGGGATTATACCACATACCCTTTCGGGACCCAATAACCATAGCATTTTCTTTTGTGGACTTTTGCATTTGTTCAGATTCTTTGCTTTTTGCCTCCATTTTTAGCGGGGCTTCGGGATCCATTTGTTGCCTTTGCGAGGAGTTTGTAAGTGATAGGATCAAAACCTTCTTTTCTTGTGGATGGCAATGTTCCATGTTCTATAACCGGACCTTCTTCAGGACAGGTAAACCTCTGTAGAAGAGCATCCATCTTCACGGCATTGATCATGGTAAGCGGCAGTGTCAGTCCACTCAACACTTTGGATTTTTGAGGTGGATAAGTGTCTTCACATTCTTTTGAGGCATGTTGAGGCACTAATGAATTTGTCTCTTCACGCTTGCCAACCTCTCTCTTATCTTCAGACGGCATGACCTTCTCATCATCATCTTTTTCTAATGACTTGGAAATGCCTACTATCTTCATAGGAGCCAGCTTCAGGTAGAATTTTGCATCTGCAAAGTGAGTCTCGGCCTAAGTGAAAGGTTTTTCACTAGCAACGACCTTTCTTAACATGTCATTGCGCCAATACTTAAAGCATTGATGAAGGGTTGAAGGGACAACTCCATTCTCATGTAACCACGGCCTCCCCGGCAACATGTTGTAGGACGTTTTAGAATCAATCATATGGAACAATGCACTTGAAGATAACTCATCGATCAAGATGTCAAGTCTAATCACCCCAATAGCTTTCTGCCCCCCTTGGTTGAATCCATGGATCATAAAGTTACTGTCGGAGAGTTCATCCATAGGGACCCCAACTCTTTCATTACTCGGAGTGGCAATATGTTGACAATTGATCCTCCATCTAGTAACACACGATTAACTTTTTGCTCACACGTGTATGCTGTGATGAATAGAGGACAGTTATGGGGCGATGATCGGAGAAGCATGTCATCATCTGTGAAGGTGATCTCAACCGTGCAAGCGAGCTTTGCATTGTTTGAAGCCTCTTCCTCAGTCGGCGAGTCTTCATTTTCCTTTGCACCATCTCTTTCTTCTGTGTGGATAGCATAACATGAGACAACTTCATCCTCTAATTTTTCTTTAGTCGTCTCAACTTCGAGGACTCTTTTGGGCATGTACTCCAATAAGGTGATTAAAGTGCGAGGGCTTATATACTCAACCTCTTCAGGGAAGACACTTTTCACTTCCTTGTTTATCTTCATTTGCTTTCTTCTCAGCTTTCTTGCTCTTTGGCCTCTCTTTGGCTTGGAAGGCTTGGAACAAATCGCCTTTGGTTCTTCCAGCTTGAAGTAAGGTGACTTCATTTGCTTTTTCTTGCGAGTCACCAGAATCCATCCATCATCGTCTTGTTCGACAGACTTCTGGGTTTTCTTTTCTTCCACAATGACTCTTGTTTGTTTGCTGAGACATCCCAATTCTCTCTTGGCTATGGGTAGAGAATCGATGAATTTAATCTCAACGGGGTCGAGTGATCCGAATTGAATGGTCATGCAGTGATCACTTACCGGCTCTGCTATGGTGATTTGATTTGTGCTTGCCTTCTTTTCTTCAAGCACAATCTTTCCTTCCTCGGCCAAACGCATAACCTTGTCCTTGAAGACAAAGCATTTTTAGATGGGATGACCAGATAAGCGATGATATTTGCAATAGTTTCCTTCGTGGGCTCTTGCTGCATCTTCTGGTCATTTTGTTTTTGGAAGCTCGATGAGTTGTAGTTTCAACAACTTATCAAAAATTGCAGGAATGTTAGAATCAAAGAATGGATATTTCCTTGTCTTTCATTCAAGGTAGGCCTTCGCCTTTCGCCTTGTCGTGGCTCAACCTTCCTCCATTCAGGTTGGCTTGACGCCGGGTTGTTAACTTTTACAGGAGCTACATTGGTAGTGTTGGATTCCTTCTTCTCCATTTTGGGAGAAGCTTTCACGGATTTCTTAATTTCTTGTTTTTCTTTCCTCTTTCTTAGATATTGAATAGGGCTTGACCTTCATTGGAATCAATTCTTATTTCCAAATCATGAGCACGAGTGGCTAACTCCTCAAACGATCTCGGCAGAATCTCTTTAAGGATGTACTGCAGTCCCCAGTGCATGCCTTGGATGCACATCTCAATAGCAGAGGCTTCAGAGAGTTGATCCTTGCAGTTAAGGCTAAGGCATCTGCATCTATTAATGTACTCAACTACCTTTTCCTCTTTCTATTGGCGGGAGTTGGTCAGATCTACCATGCTCACGGTTCTACGAGTTCTGTAGAAGCGATTCAAAAAGATATGCCCTAGTTGCTCCCAACAGTCTAGAGAGGCAGGGGCGAGATTGGTGTACCAATCAAAGGGATTTCCTTTGAGAGAATGCATGAATTGCTTCACCAAGTGATCTCCATATGTTCCAGCATTGTTGCAAGTTTCAACGAAAATGGGCAATGTGTTGCTTCGGGTTGCCCTTTCCATCGAACTGCTGGAAATTTGGTGGTTGATAACCGGCCGGCATTTTCAGATTATCAATCCTTTGGGTGTATGGGGTGATATAAGTCTGGGATGACTTCATAGACCCTCCAATTTTGTCATTGATCGTCCCCATGATAAACTTCTGCAGTTGGATGATTGGAATGGTTCCGTCGGGGGAGATCTTCAGATTGCTTTCAAAGGTAAAGGACTTGGAGGCTTCCTGATCTTTGAAAGAGATTTCTATAGAAACCTTCAAGTTGTTCATCATATGCATAGACTTGAAGGCTTCTTGCTCTTTGGAAGTGACATCGTGTTTGCCCTCTTCATCATGCACCATCTTTTTTGCCTTACTTGTTTCACCAATGGAATCAAGCTTGCTGGGGAGCTTCGCGATTTGCATGTCTTGAGTTTGAACATGTGACGTGAGGGCTTCAATAGCCTTTGTGAGGCTAGCAATATGCTCCTCTAGAGTGGTGGAATTCGTCATCATTACGTCAGCAGCAATTGGTGACGCAGACCCAACAGAAGTTTCCTATAGAAAAATAAGAGGGATGCCAAACTCCTTTGACATGCTATGAGTGATAGGCCCGAAGAGTTGGAAAGGTGTCCTAAACTCAATCGGTTTGGACCGGATCCGACCGGGTCGGGTCATTTACAGTCTATTTAGTTCATGTAATAACTTTATTATGATTAATAAAAGCACTTATGTTATTATATATTGTTTATCTTCATATTATTTGTTGTACATATATAGTAACGTCCCTAGTATCAAACTGTGATAGAGATACCATGATAGTGATTATGGTTGATGAGATCTCTAATCACTATAACAAGTTTGGTACTTAAATGTCTCTAGTCCTATGTACTGTCAAATGGGACATTGATAGTATAATCAGACTAACTCGTATTGGATGTCTTCTATCTTATAGAAGGTAGGGATAGATCTCGTCTATCGAAGTGTAGAGACACTTGGACTATACGTGGATGTGTATTAGAGAATGCGTACGTTAGACTGACCCACTTACATTAAGTGTCACGCTATGTGGCGGTTGTGTAATTATCCTTTTGGCCGGAGACTTCATGGCTCACGGTGTGGATTGTCATGCATTGACATTATTGAGATTTCCTCTAGCCACGGGGCGATCATGCGGTAGTGATTGGGTATGATATTGAAGCATGCGGAGTATACATGGTTGGTCGTCCGGGAATCGCGTATCGTATGATTGGGATCGAATATCCGAAATGGCCTCCTTATAAGGAATGTCTAGCTCTCGAGAATCTTTGCAAAGTGGGAGTAAATGTCTTATCCAGAGAGAGCTTGGTATCCATATTATAAAATACGATCATTAATGTTTTGACACTCGAGATACGATCGTATGGATATTATTACAGCGATAGGATTGTAAGTTACACGGTAACTGCTTCGCATGAAAGGTAGTAGTAATTGCTTTTGACTCTTCCGATGATTGGGGATCACGATGTGTTTCTAGACGCTATCCCATGATCGTTAGGTATGAAGGTCATTTTAGTAAATTGCACTTTGTGTCTACGTCCAACATATTCGGAAGCCTATCGGGTCACACACATACTTTGTGATGTTTTTCCCCTTTTATTTGTATAATTTGCATAATAATAATGTCTTATATGGAAATATTTAGTAAACGATATTTTTAAGGGCTTAATCGCAATATTGATGTAATTATGTGATTTTATGGTTGAATTATAATTATTTGGATATTATTACAGTTTGCAATGTTTTCCCATGTCTCATAGGTATTATTATGAGGTTCAACTAATGATAAAAAGAGATGAAATTCGAGATATGGTGATTAAAGAAAGAGATAATGATGAGGTGGATTGAGGAAAAGAGATAGAGATGCAAAAATCACATTCAGGCCATATTGGACGAGTGTCCGGAGTCCCGTCCGAGTGGACGGGCGTTTGATAAAACGGACGGGCGTCCGGAAGAGCGATTTTGATACGAGAGAGCATGAACGGAAGCCGGACGAGCGTCCGAGGAGAGTTCAATAATTGCGAACGAGCGTCCATTATAGTGAACGCTCGTCCATCCGACCGACTTAGAGAAACCGACTTTGGAGGCTATAAATACCCATCTATTTTCACACATTAGGGATACCAATTGACATTATTCGAAACCCTAATATCGGGGCGGCTTTAGGCTGCATCTTTACCGCTTTTATTCCGGTTTTCATACACTTTAATTCTAGATAAAAGTAGGTAGTTTTATGTTCTTAATTCCTGCACTTTTGAGTTCTCTCGAGGATGTTCGAGGCTAAGCTTCTACAAACGAGCATTGTGAAGCCATCCAACACTTGTTGACTTCGTTTTCTTCGATTATATTGTAAGTTTCTAATCAAAGTTGTTCCCTTTATCATGTTTTATGATGTTAATTGCATTTATATCGAAAGATGTGCATGTATGAGGTTTTATATTTGATGAAAGTCTTTACAAACATTTGTTGGAGGGATTTTGCATCATTAAACAAAAGAAAATTTATAAACCCTAACTACCATGCAAAACTAACTCCTAACCGGCCGAATACCGGGTAATTGATAGTAGAGCGAAGTGAGTAAGGGGTCGATCCACAGGGAATTGGGATGTTGAATCTAATTTCACTAATTCCTTTCAATTGTTACTTAGGAAAAACGAATAAACGAAAGAACAAATAAAATAAACGAAAAAGCAATTAAAATAAAGCTAACCTACGAAATAAAATAACACAACCTAAACTAAACTAAAGATACATGGGATCAAACAGTGCACAAACCAAGTGATTTCAATCCTAGTTCATCTCATGATTTTAATTCAAATTGTGGTTTCACCTTTACACGAGATACAAATCCCTAATTCCTTAGTGAATTTAATCTCAAGCTATGGATTCCTAATTCCTTAGTGAGTCCAATTTATCAATCTCTCATCTTTCGAATGTTGAGATCGATTTACCAAACAAAACTCGGTGTAGATTCAGGTTAACTCTCGTATTTTAGAATCTAACAACCTAGATAATTAACCAATTAATTTGTCACATAATTAATGATTAAAGATCCTATCTTTCTATGGTGATCTAGTCTACGCAACTTCCGTATGTTGTAAACGTATCAATAGCAAACTGATCTCTCGATATGAGTTCACACAATAGCATCAAAATCATAGAACGATACAAAATAAATTAAAGATCATAAAAAACGAATAAGGACTGAATAAATTAAATAAATAAACTCAGGTAGTTTGGTACATGATTGAATCCATGAATCGAAAACGTAAGAAAAACAACATCCTAATCTAACCCGGATCACCCGAGCACAAGGCTCGGGTGACCGGCCTTGAAAAGCCAAGTTGCCGCTGCTGCTGTGAATAATGTGGCTGAATGAATTGTTGTATGAATTAGGGTTGATCATGCGGCTGTTTATATAGAGGTTTAGGTCGGCTGAATAAATTGCGGCTGGAGTATGGCGGTGCTGCTTTTGTTTAAGTCGGTCATGGTTCTAAAATTCATATCTTGAGTTGTAGACCTCCAAAAATTATGATCTGAATGTCATAAAAAAGCTCTCGGAAAACTCTACAACTTTCATTAAGGACTCTTCTTCAGAAAACGCCTTTTTGATTAGCCCGTCGTATTACGAGTCGTTTTCGGGATTTTCCCAAGCTTTATATCATCTTCATCCTCTTGTATCTCTTTCTTTCCACTTTAATCTTCAATCAAACATCATTTAGACCTCTTCCATTCCACATTTGTGCACCTAAAAGATGACAAAACCGAGCAAAATGTAAAACCATACAAAATAGATAATAAAACCACGATATTTACTCGATTTTGCATTTTAACTATTCAAAACGTCATTTGCTCAATTAATCGATTATAAGCTCGAATTCTACGAAAAACATCCAGATATGGGGGAAATTGACATAAAATATATCCTTATAAAATGCATAAAATCACCCTAAACAACATTAGATCACCATGATTTAGGAATGGATCTTTAACCTATGTCAAACGAAAGTTGATAGGTTGAATATCTAGGTTAAAACGTTAAAATTTACATCTTTGCTTATTTTATGACGCGTTAATTTCTGTAAATCGAAAGATAGGAATTAACAGGCGAATTATCTACGAAAGTAGGAATTCATACCTTTGATAAGATGAATCACAACTTGTTAGAAACGAAAATATAATCAAGATAGGAAGTTAATAATTGTTGGATAGGTGGATCAACTCGCTCGTTTGTCCGTTTTGAATTTGATCTAATCCTTAGAACTTGAATTTGTTTAGTTTAGATTACTGTTTTTCCACATTAGTTTAGTTTGTTCGCAACCAATTCTTCCTAGCTTTGGATTTCGTCCTCTGTCTAGTTTATTTTCAGCATATTTGTCTAGTTTAGTTCCCTGTTTAGTTAAGTTTCGTGACATCGTTTAGGTAGGCAAAAACTAGGATTAACAACCATCAGTTCCCCGTAGGATCGACCCGGCATTAACCACTAGTACTGCGATCCTTATACTTGGGGTTAACCGGATTATAAATTATATTACTTGTTTATTTCATTAGCAATAATCCGTGGACAAGTTTTTGGCGCCGTTGCCGGGGATCGAACCCGGGTCACCCGCGTGACAGGCGGGAATTATATATAAATTATATTAATTAAAGAATATTCCGGAAGTCAATTTATTGACTAATGGGGCGCCACCTCTTTGTGTATTTGATATATTTGGATTGTGCACTTTAATTAATAAGATTACTATAATATTAATATAAGATATTAATTGATTTATGGTAATAAGATAATTATAATCAATATAAGATATTGGCAAAACTAATTATAATTAAAGAGATAAATCAATCTAATTGATTTTCCTTATTTTATTGGGAAAATGTTTTCTTCCTCTCCACACCATAGGGGCGACACTTCTCACTATAAATAAGAGGTGGGTGTCAAGCTCTTTTGTACATCACAATTGCAAGAGCTCATAGTTCTTGTGTAAAATAGAGAGCATCCTATAGTGAGTTAGAGAGAGGGGAAAAGGGCCGGTCTAGCAACCGGAGTTTTCCAATAGCAATCCAGGGAGGATTCCGGCGAGGAGTTCGTGTGGATTAGCGATAGAGGCCGGACGCGTGGACGGCTTGCGCACTGTACTACTCTCCGTTGACGGTCAAAACGACGATCTCATAGATCATCAAGGTATAACCATCAAACTACTTAACGTGTTTATTGCATTAAATGAAGAATGATCGAGAAAAGGAAATCAAATTTTAAATTCCGCTGCGTTAAACTAGTGATTTCTAACAGTGGTATCGGAGCCAGACTTCGAGCTTAAGCAATAAGCATAATTTAATTGCGTAGTAATTAATCGATAGATGCAAGATCTGTAATCGCGAAACGTTTAAAACAAAAAAAAATTAGGGTTCGATTGGGGGGCTCGGCCGACTGGCGGTGGCCTCCCTCCTCTGCGACGGCGGCGGCGGCGGCTTTAGGGCTGCCATTTGTTTAGTTGTGTCGTATGGCCAACGGAGAGATCGACCCTTTTCGTTTTATGATATTTATTATTATTAGATATCTCGTTTGTTTAGTTGTGTCATATGGCCAACCAATGATTTAAATAGTTTGGGCCATTGGGAAACCATATGGCATATTGGCCCTTCCAAATTTTGGATTTGGAATAGGCCTAGGCCATTTTCAAATGTTTGATTTGTAATTGACCTAGGCCTAGGCCACTTCCAAAATTTTGATTTTGTAAAGTGGCCAGGGCTAAACCAAAAATTATTTAGCCTTTCCAAATATTTGATTTAGAATAGGCTTAGGCCCTTTTCAAATTTTTGATTTGTAAAAAGCCTAGGCCTAGGCCACTTCCAAAATTTTGATTTTGGAAAGTGGCCAGGCCTAAACCAAATTTGGTTAAGGAAGATGCCTTTTGGTTTAGGAAACCAAAGGCATCCCTTTTGATTAAGAATCAAAAGGAAAGGAAACAAATTGAAGACTTTATAATTTTAATTTTTTTTGAATAGTTCAAATTTAATATAATTGAAATTAAAATCGATTTAAAATTATATGTTAATTTTATTTTTTGATTAGGTCATATAATTAATTAAAAGTTATTTAATTATTTGACATGATTAAATGAAGACGCATAAGTAGTTAAAAATTAAAATTGGATCTATGATAGGAATCAACTTTACAGTACATTTCTGTACAGTTCAGCCCACGATTATCACATTTCTGGCATGTTTCGGGTGAGTTTAGACCCTATTTTGAGTATTAAATGAGGTTTTATTGCACGGCGAGTGACTGTCGGTTTTCCGTAAACTCGACCTTATTTTAGCATTTTATACTCGTTTTTCCCGAGCACCTGTAGTTTGCGGGGTTATGCGTTTGCTTGTTGTTTTCATATGGATGCAGGGCTAGGGTGTCTCGAGAACCCGGAAGGCGAAGATTTATGATGATAAGTGTGATCAAGGTGCAAGAATGAGCCAAGGAAGGAGAAAGAATAAGACAAAGAAGAGAAATAGTTGTTGCTCTCACCATATGTTCACTTCATCAGCATTTTGACCGATTATGGAGGCATTTTCTGGTCATGGTGTCTTCATGAAAGTTGTAGATAATTCAAAGATCTTTCTACTGGTTTTTGAATCACCCCAATCAGAGGTCGGATGAAGAAGTTATGAAGTGTTTACTGCAGAGCTGTCAGAAATGGAGCAATCTGGAGGCAAAACCAGAGAGTTGTCCGTACGGATGACACATTTTGTCCGTACGGACGGCTGGAAAATGATGAACTATCCGCTGGTGGAAACTATCCGCCGTTTTGCCGGGCTCATAAGCTAAGTCTTTCTTTTTCCTTCTCGTTCACACACCGAGGATGGTGCTTCACTTAAAAGGGAGGGGGGAGACGACTTAGCTTATTCGCATGTTCGTAAAAGTATTATGCCGTGATGTGATAAACTTGGTTTTTACTCGTTTCCGAGTCGATTTTTAGGCCGTTTTTCAAAATTTTCCAAGATTTTAACACCACGTTACATGCATGTTGTTCACAATTGAGTGGTGAAGGGTCTTTAGTTTTGTGAATGTCTCACAGTGAGTCTATATTGTCATGATACGGAACACTTTTTAGTACACATTTGACGACAGTTATGCTTATCACGATTACTTTACACACCTGTACCCCTAGTTTCGAGGCGAAATAGAAGGATTGGCCTTGGTAGGAACACGGGATGACAGTTTTGGCGTTCTTTTTGACCCTACTTTAGCCAAATAAGCCTGAGCCGAACTTTTGACCTTCGTAGCCCCTCTCAGCCTTGATAGAATGGTCTGACCACCATTCGCATTATTAGCCGTTTCGTTACTTAGTCAGAAACCTACCCTTGAGCCTTATTTTGGTCACATTCCCTTCATTTGACCCTACGAGTGGACTTAGTCTTTTGTGAAACCACACTTGCCAAGGCAAGTGTGTGGTGGGGGGAGATGTTTTTTTGTTAATTCGGGGTGTTGTTTCTTCAGATTTAGAGCTATAAGGAGAGGAGGAGCTCATTGGGGCTAGATGCTCGGGTTTCTAAATCAAAAAAAAAAATCAAATAATTGTGCTGTATATAGAAATAAAGGGTTGAAAAAGCAATGAGCTTAAAGCAATGATGATGTTAGGGTTGGGATAGTCAGATAGATACTAAGTATTCGAGCTCATCTCACGACACTTGAAACATAGTCGAGTTTGGTAATGAGTTCGGGTATCTTAGTGTCCTATAGTCCCCAAAGTGTTGAAATTGATCAAAAAGGAGTTTGGTGGGTTTGTTTGGTAAAGAAGACGTGGTACATGTTTGGATTTTGTTCACTCGTATTTCTTTTCTCCAGTTTCCCAAATTACCCTTTTTCGATTAACCGAATTTACCTTAGCCTAACGTTATAACCATTCAAGTCCTGCTGGACCGTGTTTAACCTTGGTTAGTCCCGATTAGTGGAGATTCTAGGAAGGGCAGGATTGTGTAAAGTCATTTGTCCGGTATTCCAAACCCGAAATCATATTAAGCATGAGTCGTCGTCATTCAACACACACTCACCCCGTGTCATGATCTAGTAGAGTCAAAGTAATTCATTCACTTAACTAAGTTCTTTTCACCTCGATATTTTGAAATACATGCATGTACCGTAAAGTTGTTTCCTTGGTATTGTTTGAACGCCTGATTTACTTGAGGACGAGTAAAGGCTAAGTGTGTGGTGGTGATAGGAACCAACTTTACAGTACATTTCTGTACAGTTCAGCACACGATTATCACATTTCTGGCATGTTTTGGGTGAGTTTAGACCCTATTTTGAGTATTAAATGAGGATTTATTGCACGGCGAGTGACTGTCGGTTTTCCGTAGACTCGACCTTATTTTAGCATTTTATACTCGTTTTTCCCGAGCACCCGTAGTTTGCGGGGTTATGCGTTTTCGTGTTGTTTTCATATGGATGCAGGACTAGGGTGTCTCGAGAGCCTGAAAGACGAGAAGTATGAGTTTGGACGTGTTCAAGGCGAAACACGGAGGTTGGAGGTGAAAAAGTGAAGATTTGGGCTGCAAAATGGCTGTCCGGACGGACAAGTTGTTGTGTCCGGACGGCTAACTCACTGGTTTTTGGAAGATTATTTGATGAAGAACCCGTCCGGACGGACAGAATCAATATCCGGACGGACAGAGAATCATCCGGACGGACAGAGGAAGTATCCGGACGGGCAAGAGCAAGTCATCCGGACGGACATCTATACATCCGTCCGGACACCCGAGAATCAAGAACATCCGGCCGGACACCGATGGCATCCGGACGGACAGAGGTTTTTCTATATAAGGCGCTCATTTTCTCACAAAGAAAGAGTAGTGAAAGAAGGGGCGATAATATTAGATAGTTTTGGAGATTTTGGGCGATTTACTTCATCTTTTAGAGTTAGATCAAGTGTTATATATCATTAGAATCCTCTTTCAATCCTCTCTTTGATCTACTAACTTTTAGCTTCGATCCGTAACTTTTCAACTTGGCAAAAATTCGATCTTTTGTAAGCACACTTGGTACTTTCTCCAAGTTGAATAAAGTAAGTATGTTCTTTTGTTATTCTATTGTTTTTGTGATGTTTTTCTTCCGTTTTTATTGCTTAGATTCGATAATGAGTAGCTAGATTCCTTGTATGGTTGAACTATGTGAAGGCGGGTGAAACGCCATTAGATTGATGAACCGGGAGGTAGTGTAGTGCGTAAATAAACGTTCTAATTAATAATCCATATCTCGAAACTTGTTTGAATCATTTTTGAGCTAGATTGATCACCTAGTTCACCATTGCACACACTTAGCTTATAAATGTATGTTGCGGCGACGTGTGGGAACGGGGTTTCGAGACCGTAGAAGTTTTGAGCTTGAAAGGTAGCTTGACACCTACCCGTGCACTAGATTGACGCCCTAGTCATCAAGTCCAAGTCCAATACGGGGTTTGTTCTATGAGTTATCGTTAGACGGCAGGGTAGAGTAAGGCACATTCCCGGGGCAATCTTTCTGAGGGTAAAGTAATCCGCTGAAACGTAGTTCGGCCATACCTCTTTTAATTATTAGAATTCCGAGTAGAGTAATCCTTCTTTTATACAATAGTATAACTTCATATCTATCTGTTTGACCTGAACTGAGCACTAAGTCAACTGTGGTATTCAAAACAAATCTCTGTGGGTTCGACCTCGGACTCCTCAAGCACTATCCTGCAATCGACCCGGTCCACTGCCGGTTAGAAAGTAGATTTTGCTAAGGTTTCGAGTTTTTACTTGATCTACCGGACCGTAGAAAATCCGCTTATCAATCTATTCATAAGATATAATTGTATAAAGTAGATGTGTAGATATAATGTGATTATATGGACCCCGATTGATCATGGACTCGACCAATAGGATAGATGGGAATGTCTTCTTTATGTTAGTTTTTTGAAAAATTGTCCTAGGCCATTATGAAGAACGTGACCTAGTTTACTTTTTGCATTTATCCCATTCCCGTTAGCTCCCCCCGTGTGCGGCGGGTGTAATTATTTATTAGATAGATTATTATGTAACAAGAATAGAGCAAAAAGATGAAGACCAAAGAGAGATAAAGAACACATTGGCGTACAGAAATAAAGATCCTATTGGCGGTTGCAGACACCCTTAGTTTGAGACCCGCGGTTTCGTCAGTTTGTATTCGAAACCGCACCTAGGAAAAGTCCATGATCATACCAGTTATTTTGTGCGCGAAATGTTGTGTATGTTTTACTTTATATATGATATCGTAGTAATATGCACATAGTAGATGAGACCATAATTAAACAAAATTAATTAAGTGAATTAATTTAAAATTATTCCCACGCCAAAAATCGAGCCCAAATTGTCTCCCAATATTATAATGACGGTGAAGAGCCCTTGTTCGGATCCAACTAAAGGGCCCACGTCGGGAGTTGACCTACCTCGGGTATATCATCATTATCGAGATATGATCGTTATGAGATCACATGAATATTTGGGTTACGACTCGACTAAGAATCTCACGGTGATTGGCCCACGTCAGGACCGTCTGATTTTAGAGACAAGGGGTGGCTACCACATAGAGATGTGAACTGTCAAAGAGTTGACTAGTCAACCAATGGAAATCGAATAAGATTCGATTGATAATAAGTACCCACCTTCAAAATTGACCCAGTCGATCGGCCCACGTCGGGGATCAAGTCAACTAGATGGGATCCCAGCCACTAAAGAATTAATTAAATTCTTGAAAGCCAATTGGGAATAGTTGGCTTGTGGGAGTAAAACCTTATAAAATTTTAAGTGCAAATTTTGGGTTTTAATACATGAGCTTTTACTTATTCTATCTTTATTTATTGTTGTAGAAAAATGTCAAACAAATTGAACCTTCGCTTTATCATCGACAATAAGCTTGACGAAACTAATTTTCTCGATTGGGAAAGAAACCTCAAAATCGTTTTGAGGCACGAGAAGATTGGCTATGTCATGGACGAGGCCCTACCGGAAGAGCCCCCTGAGGGTTCGGCGCAGATGCTGTCGAGAAGTATAACAAGCACTGTTCTGACAGTGTACTGATGCTACATGTATCATGCTTGCTTCAATGACACCTGAACTGCAGAAACAGCATGAGTCAATGGATGCCTACACAATCATGGTACACCTAAAGGAACTCTATGCTTCTCAGTCTCGCACTGAGAGGTACGAGGTCTCGAAGGCCATGTTTAGTTGTAAGATGGCATCTGGGACTGCTGTGGGGTCACACGTGCTTAAGATGATTGGGTACATAGAGAGGCTTGGGGAAGCTGGGCCACAAGTTGGAACGAGAATTGAGTATTGACTTGATTCTACAATCTCTACCTGATTCAATCTCGCAGTTCGTGATGAATTATCACATGAACAAGATAGATTGCTCTCTTACGGAGTTATTGAACATGTTGAAAACTGCTGAGGGCACTATAGGGAAGGGAAAGCAAGTGTTGATGGTCACTTCAAGCAAGGGCAAGGCAAAAGCCCAGAAAAGGTCCAAGAAGGCAAAGGCTGCACCTAAGCCAACGCCTAGGATAGCAAAAGACAAATCCAACAATGCTTGCTTCCATTGCGGTGAGACCGGACATTGGAGGAGAAACTGCTAAGGCTTCTTGAGTACCAAGAAGAAGCATTATGATGCTTCGACTTCAAGTATATTTATGATTGAGATCAATATTGCTTCTTCTAAGTCTAACCACTGGGTATTAGATAATGGTTGTGGTTCTCATATTTGTACGAATATGCAGGCACTAAGAAGAACTAGAGAGCTAAGGAAAGGAGAGGTGGACATACGCGTTGGGAATGGAGCAAGTGTTGCTGCACTAGCCGTAGGAGTTTATTTTCATTCATTGCCCAGTGGGCTAGTACTTGAACTTAATAACTGTTATTTTGTTCCTTCTCTTATGAAGAGCGTTATTTCTATTTCCGCATTAGATGTTGATGGATTTTCATTTACGTTTGAGAATAAATGTTGTTCTTTTTTTACTTGACAGAATCTTTTATGGTACTGGTATACTTAGCAACGGTCTCTACATATTAGATATGAATGTTTACGTACTTAATATTAATAACAAGAAAGCCAAGACAAATGACTTGAATGAATCCTACTTATGGCATTGTAGACTTGGCCATATAAATAACAATCGCATTTCCAAAATGCATAAAGATGGAATGTTGGATCAATTCGATTATGAATCGTTTGATACATACGAAGCTTGTTTACTTGGTATGATGACAAAGTCACCTTTTAGTGGCAAAGGGATAAGATACAATGAATTTCTTGAGCTCATACATACTGATGAATGCCCAATGTCAATTCAAGCCAAAGGAGGATATTCTTATTTTATCACTTTCACTGATGACCATTCTCGCTATGGTTATATATACTTAATGAAGTATAAGTCTGAAGCCTTCGAAAAGTTCAAAGAATTCAGAAGTGAAGTGGAGAAACAACTAGGTAAAGAAATCAAAATACTTCGATCCGATCGAGGTGGAGAGTACCTAGATGGAGATTTTCAAGACTATTTGAAGGAGAATGGGATTCTACCTGAATGGACCCCTCCCGGGATGCCACAGATGAATGGCGTGTCTTAAAGGAGGAACCACACCTTGTTAGACATGGTGCGATCCATGATGAGCTACGCAGTTCTCCCAAAATCATTTTGGGTGTATGCTCTAGAAACCGCATCCTATACACTGAACCGAGTTCCATCAAAGACGGTTGAATCCACACCATACGAGGTATGGCACAAGAGGAAGCCGAGTCTAGCATATCTTAAACCTTGGGGTTGTCCGACTTACGTGAAGCGGATGATGCCTGACAAATTAGAAGCTAGATCTGACAAATGTCTGTTTGTGGGTTATCCTAGAGAAACTAGAGGATACCAATTTTACCATCCTGAGGAACAAAAGGTGTTTGTTGTCAGGATTGGCCACTTTCTAGAGAAAGGGTTTATTCTGGATAGGGTCAGTGGGAGTAAGATTGATCTTGAAGAAATTCGAGAACCACTTACGGATAACAGTCAGTTGATGGAAGTAGAGGACTCACTACACACAGATGTGACGTCGGCCTCTACCGTGACACACTAGCACCTCAAAGATCCACCAGGGAACGCCGAGAACCCGAAAGGTACACTGGCGTGTATCTCATGGAAGATGAGGACCCTAGAAATTATGAGGAAGTGCTATTAAGGCATGACAAAGAGAAATGGCTGGAAGCCATGAATTCTGAAATGGAATCCATGAAAGACAACCAAGTTTGGAACTTGATTGATCCACCTGAAGGAATAGTTCATATAGGGTGTAAATGGGTCTTTAAGAGAAAGACCGACATGGACGGTAACGTGACTACCTACAAGGCTAGGCTAGTGGCAAAAGGCTATAAGCAAAGACATGGAGTTGACTACGACGAAACCTTTTCGCCTGTTTCCATGTTAAAATCCATCAGAATTTAGCTCGCTATTGCAGCATACCATGATTACGAAATCTGGCAGATGGATGTGAAAATAGCTTTCCTTAACGGGAACCTGTCTGAGGAAGACACAGCCTGAGGGTTTCACAACCAATGACGCCAGGATAGTGTGTAAACTGTAAAGATCCATTTATGGATTAAAGCAAGCTTCTCGGAGTTGGAATCTTCGCTTTGATGAGATAATCAAACAGTTTGATTTCATCAAAAACGAAGATGAGCCCTGTGTTTACAAGAAGATTAGTGGGAGTGCCATTGTGTTCTTAGTGCTTTATGTAGACGACATATTGCTCATAGGGAATGATGTGACAATGTTACAATCAGTCAAAGCTTGGTTATCCAAGAACTTCTCAATGAAGGACTTGGGTGATGCAGCCTATATTCTAGGAATAAAGATCTATAGAGATAGATCTAAGAGGTTGTTTGGTCTGTCGCAATCCACCTATATAGACAAGATGCTGAAGAGATTCAGCATGGAGCAGTCCAAGAAAGGATTGATGCCCATGGGGTCTACCTGTTGAAGGGAATGAGTCCTAAGACAGAGGAGGAAAGGGCACAAATGAGTAAGATCCCTTATGCTTCGGCAATCGGGTCTATCATGTATGCCATGTTGCGAACTAGACCAGATGTCCCGTACCCTCGTAGTATGACTACTAGGTACCAGTCCAATCCAGGTGATGGTCAATGGGTTGCTGCCAAGAATATCCTCAAGTACATGACGACATACTAGGGATATGTTCCTGGTTTTCGGGAATGATGATTTAGTATTACGAGGTTATACATATGCCAGTTTCCAAACTGACAAGGATGACTTTAAGTCACAATATGGATTTGTTTTCACGCTTAACGGCGGAGCAGTGAGCTGGAAGAGTTCCAAGAAGGAGACTACTGCAGACTCTACAACGGAAGCCGAATACATAGCAGCCTCGGAGGCGGCAAAAGAAGCAGTTTGAATGAAGAAGTTTATTACTGAACTTGGTGTGGTTCCTTCCATTGAAGGTCCAGTGCCTTTGTACTGTGATAATAATGGAGCGATATCTCAGTCGAAGGAACCAAGGTCTCATCAGAAGTCCAAACTTGTGCTACGGCGCTATCACTTGATTAGAGAGATAGTTGATAGAGGAGATGTAAATATAGAGAAAGTCCACACGGATGATAACATAGTTGATCCGTTAACCAAGGCATTGTCTCAAGCAAAGCATGAGAAACATGTTCACTTGCATGGGCTTAGGCATATGGGTGATTGGCTTTAGGCCAAGTGGGAGATTGTTGGAAATGTGTCCAAAACCCAATCGGGTTGGACCGGATCCGACCGGGTCGGGTCATTTACAGTCTATTTAGTTCATGTAATAACTTTATTATGATTAATAAAAGCACTTATGTTATTATATATTGTTTATCTTCATGTTATTTGTTGTACATATATAGTAACGTCCCTAGTATCAAACTGTGATAGAGAAACCATGATAGTGATTATGGTTGATGAGATCTCTAATCACTATAACAAGTTCGGTACTTAAATGTCTCTAGTCCTATGTACTGTCAAATGGAACATTGATAGTATAATCAGACTAACTCGTATTGGATGTCTTCTATCTTATAGAAGGTAAGGATAGATCTCGTCTATCGAAGTGTAGAGACACTTGGACTATACGTGGATGCGTATTAGAGAATGCGTACGTTAGACTGACCCACTTACATTAAGTGTCACGCTATGCAGCGGTTGTGTAATTATCCTTTTGGCCGGAGTCTTCATGGCATCACGGTGTGGATTGTCATGCTTTGACACTATTGAGATTTCCCCTAGCCATGGGGTGATCATGCGGTAGTGATTGGGTATGATATTGAAGCATGCGGAGTATACATGATTGGTCGTCCGGGAATCGCGTATCCTATGATTGGGATCGAATATCCGAAATGGCCTTCTTATAAGGAATGTCTAGCTCTCGAGAATCTTTGCAAAGTGGGAGTAAATGTGTTATCCCGAGAGAGCTTGGTATCCAGATTATAAGATATGATCGTTAATGTATTGACACTCGAGATACGATCGTATGGATATTATTACAACGATAGGATTGTAAGTTACACGGTAACTGCTTCACATGAAAGGTAGTAGTCATTGCTTTTGACTCTTCCAATGATTGGGTGTCACGGTGTGTTGCTAGACGCTATCCCGTGATCGTTAGGTATGAAGGGCATTTTAGTAAATTGCACTTTGTGTCTACGGCCAACATATTCGGAAGCCTATCGGGTCACACACATATGTACATCGAGTCGGATTAAAATGCAGTTATAGTTGATAACAAAATAAGGAAAGTTTATCTCTAGACTATAAAGGTTATAGTGGTAAATTAATATGGTAGTATTTATTTATTATGAATAAATAAAATACAAGATATTAATTATATATAAATTATAGTAATTAAAGAATATTCCGGAAGTCAATTTATTAACTAATGGGGCGCCACCTCCTTGTGTATGAGATACATTTGGATTATGCACTTTAATTAATAAGATTATCATAATATTAATATAATATATTAATTGATTTATGGTAATAAGATAATTATAATCAATATAAGATATTGGAAAAATTAATTATAATTAAAGAGATAAATCAATCTAATTGATTTTTCTTATTTTATTGGGAAAAGGTTTTCTTCCTCTCCACACCATAGGGGCGCCACTTCTAACTATAAATAAGAGGTGGGTGTCAATATAAGATATTAATTGATTTATGGTAATAAGATAATTATAATCAATATAAGATATTGGCAAAATTAATTATAATTAAAGAGATAAATCAATCTAATTGATTTTTCTTATTTTATTGGGAAAAGATTTTCTTCCTCTCCACACCATAGGGGCGCCACTTCTAACTATAAATAAGAGGTGGGTGTCAAGCTCTTTTGTACATCACAATTGCAAGAGCTCATAGTTCTTGTGTAAAATATAGAGCTATAGTGAGTTAGAGAGAGGGGAAAAGAGCCGGTCTAACAACCAGAGTTTTCCAATAGCAATCCAGGGAGGATTCCAACGAGGAGTTCGTGTGGATTAGCGATAGAGACCGGATGCGTGGATGGCTTGCGCACTGTACTACTCTCCGTTGACGGTCAAAGCAACGATCTCATAGATCATCAAGGTATAACTGTCAAACTACATAACGTGTTTATTGCATTAAACGAAGAACGATCTAGAAAAGAAAATCAAACTTTAAATTCCGATGCGTTAAACTAGTGATTCCTAACACGAAGGTGGTCCCTAGATGGGAAAACAGCCTTAGCAGCAGTAACCTTCACAGTAGTGCCCTTCGAAGCCACAGTCTTCACAGCAGCAACCTTCGTAGCAGCATTCTTTGAAGTAGCCGTCAAAGCGGTTGAAGTCTTTGGTGCCATTATCTATTGATTTCTTCGAAAATGAGCTATGAAAGGAGAGATCGGTCTCATTGGCGTGCCAGAAATTTGTAACGCAATTTTAATCCCTGAAAATACAAAGGAAGAAAACACAAAACTGTAACAAATGAAATTTATTAATTTATAAAAATAAAAAGCGGTTACAATATCTATAATCCTTTGATATTCCTTATTTCTTGATCGATTGTTCCCCGAATATCGCGGAAGAACTTTGAATTTGATGTTGTTTTTTATCACCCGGATATGGCGGAAGAGCTTTGAATTTCGATCTTCCGGATATGGCAGAAGGGCTTTGAATTTGTGATCTCCCGGATATGGTGGAAGAAATTTTGGGATTTGTGGTCTTCTGGATGTAGCGGAAGGGCTTTGAGTTTATGATCTCCCGGATATGGCGAAAGAAATTTGGAATTAAAGACCCTGGATTCACGGAAGGCTCCAAAGTTGATGAAGACTTGAAGGGATTTCGTATTATCTTCGATCTCCTTGTGGAAGAAACTTCGACTTCGTGAGGATCTTCGAGCGTTGGAGACGCTTTTCGGTCTTCTTTCTTCCTTGAAGAACTTCGAGGATTTCTTGAAGATCTTCGAGTGTTTCTTGGCCTTCTTGAAGAATTTGAAGGATTTCTTGTAAGATCTTCGATGCTTCGGTGCTGTTGATGAATGTATTGAAGCTTCTTGCTCTGAGATTTCCACCAACTCTTCAATGTGTTTGACAAATGACCAAGGCTCTCCTATTTATAGTGCTGGATGATGCCTTTGCATTAAATGCGTTCACACAATTGATTGATCTTCATAATTTCCAGAAAATTTTGCATTTATTCTAAATCAGTAAAATCTCTTAATTATTTGATATTTTAGAGAATTTATGATTTAGTGACTATTATATTGTCTCCAATATTTAATGTAGGAAATAATATAAAATATTTATATTTAATGGCATGTGTAGTATGTGACAAATATAACTTGTCACATATATATTTCTGTATATCTACATGTGTGTGTGTGTGTGTGTTTTAAAATTTTCCAATTGAAGAATATAAATTGTTTTACCTTCATCCCAAAATATAAGTTAATTTAGGTTTTTCGTTTTTCCTACAATGTAAATCTATTTAGAAAATCAATTAAGTATTTATTACATTTTCTCCTTTTACCTATCATTTATTATGTACTAACTAATTTTATTTTGCATTAATATAACTCAAAGGTTATTTTAGATTTTTTTTCATCAAATTTAATGACACATAACCAATTTAACAAATTTTCTTAATATGTGTAAAAAAAAAGTCCAAACGGACTTATATTTTGTGACGAATTCAGTTTTACCTCCGTCCCATATTACAAGTCATCATAACATTTTTCATCCGTCTCACAATATAAGTCATTCTTATATTTCAATACAGTAATTAATGCTCTTTTTTCTTGCTTTACCTTTATTCCTTATTCTAAAATTTTACATCATTTAATTAACCTATGGATATTTTAGTCTAAAACTACAAAAATTGGATAATTTATTAAGTTTCTTAACCGGTGTGTATAAATCTATGATGACTTATAATATGGGACGGAATAGTATTGAATAAGTATGACTTGATGGTATCTAGAAATTCCATAATACGGTTGGATATATAATCCGAAGAAATAGATGGCTAAAAATAGAAAAAAACGCAAATGTAGGATGTCCGCAAATTAATGTTGCCACTAAAGCCTTCCAAAGTCTGCGGAGAGACAGGCTGGTCGGGCTGGTACTATATTCATCCAGATGACAACTATGGAAGAATTAATATCAACAACTTAATTTTACCAAAGCACCATTTTTTCTACTTTCTCATTAATCAAGAGCTCGGCTAGCCGCGGCGGTAAGTCTTGCCACCGCCACGGTTACCGCCTCGTTGTAGGGGCCCGCCCGGGATATTTCTCTATCAGAAGCTTTTTGATCCTGAAGTTAATATCGATTGTCTCTCCTGTTATCAAGAAATTTAATACATTTGTTGTTGTGTATATATATATACATATATATCATTCAAAGAAATTAAGATTTGTGATGGGAGATGCCTTGGATAAAGCAATAACGTTAACATTACCGCTTCCTTCAGCATCATCATCTTCTTCTTCTTCAAGCGAATCGGAGCCGGAAGAGCTTCAACTAATAGAATGTGCTCCACCGTTCTGGCGGAACCCTAGAAAGAAAAGGTTGTCGAAGCAGCTATCAATGTGTGAAACTCCACGCGACATTGCATGGGAGAAAAGGCGACGGCAAATCCTGCATCAAGAAAGGAAGAAACAAGGGATTAACGTCGTGGACGCCGCGGAGGACGTCCTCTTGACAGATGAGGACCTTAATGAGCTCAAAGGAAGCATAGAGCTAGGGTTTGGGTTCAATGAGGAACAAGGGCAAAGGCTATGTAACACGTTGCCAGCACTTGACCTTTATTTTGCTGTCAACAGACAGTTGTCTACAAGTCCTGTGTTATCCCCAACCACTCCTCCCCAAAACGCTAAGGGATCAATGGGTGCCCGTGTCCCCTCGTCTTCGTCTTTTTCTTCTTCCTCCGTTAACGGCGGTTCATCAAAGTCTTTAGGAGGAGATTCATCGTCTGGGAGCCCCATGAGTGACTCTGATTCATGGAAGATATTAAGCCCAGGTTAGTTAATTACCACTTTCCTCTATTTTATTTTTCCATTTTATTCTCTCTCTCTTTTATTTATTTATTTATTTTTGGTTGCACACATACCATTTTGAATAATGATAGAGGCACGATCAAAGTTCAACAACGGTGGACACAACGTGATCTCTCACCCTTCATTTTAATGAGTGTTAGTTGATTGTGATTTAGACCCATCAAAATCAAGGGTGGGAGATGATGTTGTGTCATCCGTTGTGTAACTTTAGTTGTGCCTCTATCATTACTCTTTTTGAACGTTATTTTTTAGGTCATTTTTATAATAAAAAAACACATAAACAGTGGAATAATAAAATATTAGATTTGAGGTCAGCTTCTTACAACAAACAGTGGATTTGATGTTATTATCATGAATTTGTCATTATAACACAATTTATATTTCTACTGTCCTGAATCCTATATATATTTATGCATCTTTTTTATCATTTTAAACCACACTCCCTATATTAATTGTATGTGCTTAATATTGTGTTGGTCGGTTTTATATAAAATCAAAGCATCGGCCAACGGTTAGTGTTGTGGTACTTAACCCGGAAGTTGCGGGTTCGAGTTCCAATAGGGGCAAAAAGTGTGGGTACATTATTACAAATTTTGTTCTAACCGTTATTAGTTTTAAAATTTTGTTCCACTGTTTACCTTATATATTTGTGTATGAGTGCAGGCGATGCACCAGAGCAGGTAAAGACGAAGCTGAGGCATTGGGCACAAGCTGTTGCATGTTCCGTGATGCAATCCCACTAATTAATAAAGGGTAGAAATCATGTTGGTATAATTAAGGATCGATGTAAAAGTAATTAATTTAATTTAGAAGAAACCAAAAGGGTTTCAATTAATTCGTTGCAATGCCTAATTAAGGCTTTACCCTTAATTTCTCTGAGTGCATGAGAGTATATTGCAATTTAATTACGACACAGATCGATCGATCGATCGAGTTCATGCTATAAAAATGGATGTCCAAAGATCAGTCCGTACGTACATCTCCCAGCTAGCTAGAGAGGCGTAATGGCCGGTATAATGACGATGCAAAAGCATGATATGTATCACATCTATTTTTAAAGTTTTCAAAATTGGCGTTGCTATTACAAGCTCTCTTTTTTCTTCCTAAGTTAATGTCAAAGGCAAACTGCAAACACCAACATTGGGATATATATATATATATATATATATATATATATATATATATATATACATACCCAATGGAGTGGAGGCTATGTAGCTTCATTCATTTCTGAATATGGCTTCTTGTAAGTTAGGGCTAAGTATATGATGGTTCCTATATTTTAAGCTTTTTTTTAAAGTAGACTTTTGAACGGGGCTAAGCGATCTGCCGAAGCTGTGGGATGTCAAAATACATCGGTAGGGGAGCGTTCCGCCTTAGAGCTTTTCACGGTTAGAGAGGCCCTCTTTAATACATTAAGAAAAGATGTTCACAGATTAAAATAATAAAATCAATATTACAAGCGGAAAGAACCATATGAGGAAGAGAACATTCCCACTCTACAAAATCATTAACGGACAAACCCTCCGTAGCTAGAATGTGGGACTGAAAATTACTACTACGTTTAACAAAAGAGAAAGAACAAGACACAAAGGTTTCAGCTAAAGCAAGACAATCCGCAACCAAAGAAAGATAAATCCACGATTGCAGGCGATAAACTCTAAATAGAAGCCATCAAATCCACTCAATAACGATGCTCGCTTACCCCAAGGTACCTGCTAGACTGATGCGCAACTTAATAGCTTGCAGCTTAAGCATCGACACATCAAAATAGCCTTCCATGTGACATGAAAAAGCCCTTCAACACATCACCCTCATGGTTTCAAAAAATGACCCCACATGCCCTAGGAACTCTCAGTTATAGCCGCATCTACATTAATCTTGATAGTGCTACAAACCGGCTTGGACCAGTTGGTTGGCCAAGGTGAATAACCATAACCATGAGAAGAAGGCGTAAAAGTAGAACAAAAGTCTGGAGCACCCTGACCCGCCACAGCTAGAATATGAGACACATGCACCCATTGATTCTAAAAAATCCAAGTGCACCGGTCTTTCTAGATGTACTAGAGGATAGTAAAGGTAACAACAGCTCGCCTTGTATCGCATATCTCAAGGAAAAACCAAACAAAGTTGTCAAAACATGACGCAAACTGTGTCGCCTCATCAACCACATCCTCCTAAGACCCGCCCCAAATAGCCATTGGGATAGAATAGTCAAAAAGGGCATGCTTGACAGATTCCATAAAATTGAGTGTTTCTATACACTACACCAAAAATGCCTTTTAAGGGCGTTCCAAAACGCCCTATATACGAGTCTATTAGGGCGTTTCGAGCTAGGGGCGTTTGCCTTGAACGCCCTTTCGTCGACGTTGCAATAGGCTTTCAAGACGTTTTAGGATGTCATTATAGTATGCCGGAAAGCGCCCCATCGTGGCTGTGTTAGGGCGTTCTCAAACGTCTAATTTACGAGTCCAAAACGCCCCAACAAAGTCCTGATGGGACGTTTTGAAACGCCCTAATATGTACGAAATGTAACATTCCAATTCCAATACAGACCCATTGATATTTTGAATCAAACAATCAAATGGCCAAACACATGTATTTAAGCTAACAATAATCAAACCAAGAAGATTAACTAGACATACATATATATCATAATTGCATCAAAAGATCTTAATTTACATCAAGTAGTCAAAAGATTAGTTAAACCAAGTAGCAAAATGCATATAGTTGAAGATCATCAAGAGATCTTACATTACATCAAGTAGTCAAAAGATTAGTTAAACCAAGTAGCAAAAAACATTCATCAAAATATACATTAGAACTTCTTACGGCATATCAACCTACAAAACGAGTAATCTCTTTCGTCCTCAACAAGCATTCATCATTGGTTCTAGTAGATTGTTATCCCACCATTGTCAACAATGTCATTCATCCTCAACAATGACCTACAAAATGAGTAACAATAATTATGAAAAGGAAAAAGCTAAATGCATAACACCAATTCATAAAACAAAGAATCGCTTACATACCAAATGACAAGGCCACGCAACCGAGCACCCTATAACATCACGAAGCTCATAAAACATGTCATATGGACGAATCAAGTCTTCGGAATCTTCAACCACGACTTGAACCAACACTTCACACCAATTCTTTCCCAAAGCAGTGCCACCAACAACATCAGATGGGTTTAAGCTTCGTAAATATCCTTTAGCAACAGCTTTTTGATGCATCACTCATGCTTTTGATAGCTACAAAAGCACCAAACCTGCAATGTTTAAAAAAGTTAATTTACTAACAGGTCATTATCCTATAAATGAATTTAACTAGTTGTTACAAGCCGATACAATTCAACTTCTCCCGACAGATCATGAACATTTTACTTGATCTAATCATCCGGAAACATTAAAAAAAGAAGGTGCGTGGTTGGTTCTATGCTAATTTGCTAATTGAAGGTAGTTAACATAATTCAACTCCATAAATGAGAATGAATCCAATGATCTTCTTGCCCTAAACCATTGAATATGATATCCATGCTTCTAGACAATTATATATATATATATATATATATATATATATATATATATAGCCCTGTAATAGAGACTTTTTGCTGTAGTTCTACAATTGATTTATACTAATACGTCAACATTCCATATCACTATATCAGATCAACATGCATTTAATTTTGGAAATGATTTGCTCATGAAAATTGAGATACAATCTGCTACTATGGCACAGTAGCACCAAGGCACACACAAAGTGAACCAACATTTAATAACCAAACATAGAGGAATTTCAATTGCAAAAAAATTCCGAAAGAGTGGACTCGGAGGGGATCCAACAAAAATAATAAGGAAAAAACATCTATCAAAATCAACGATTTGAGGTTGTATCACATAAAAAATGTGCATAGATGATTAGATTTCTTACCCGGAGAGGTCTACGTGTGTATACCGTTGATGGAGGACGGTTGACTTGTTGATCACCTCTATTTTGTTGTGTGATCATTTCTGTTAACTTTGCAATTTGAGCACCTTGTTCTTTAAGTTGTGCAGCCAACTTCTCAACCGTATCTTGTTTCTCCATTGCGAGCCGATACATAGCGCTACGACTTGGAAAATCACCCCATACATCTGACGGGGACACACCGGCTCCAAGCATCCTTACTCGACCGTTCCTTTCTTTACCTATAACTTGGCCAAATATGTCGTTATGGCTCACCTCATCAACTTGTCCCGGTTGGAGTTGTGAACTCCTTTCATCCATAGCGGCCTGAAGTACATTGTTGCATAAATGTATGAGTGAATTACAATTGAATCGTGATCAATTGATTAAATCCATCACTGTTTTTTTGGTTGCTTAAATGTATTATATAGATCACCTTCTTATACTTTCATTTGAAAAGAAAAAGGACACTTAAAATATATATATATAGTTGTAGTAAATAGTCAACTTACAATGGTACTTGCTACTGCATCGCATTTTGGATTGCCCGAGCGATCGGTGTAACATTCCTTGAACATAGTCGCACGAGAAGGTTGAGCATTGTTTTTTTTCTCCTGAAATAAGACATTCGTAAAGCAGATAATGCAAATAGCACAGAATAATAATAATAAGTTTTACTCAAGTCTCTAGCTACACAAAATAGAAGAGAAGAGAAGGGAAGGAAATTAACTTTATTCAAGTGAAACTCAACATATACACAAATGAAACTCAATTTTTAAGCAATGAACACAATGAATATAACATCCGGCTATAGATGGCTCAGCTTATAAGGCTTGAAAACAAAATAAGCAACAAGCTTTTAACAAATCATAAGCAAAAAGACAATTAGAGAGTGGAATGTGTAAAAGACAGAAAGACAGAAAGACAGAAAGGGTTCAAAAAAAGTTTGGCTATCGCACCCATATATATATGCTCGTTGAGCAAAAGACGTCTTCCCAGTCCGATGATTCATTTTCTTCATACTTCGAACAACCTTATTTCTTTTGGTCAAAGCCTAAGCGTACAAAAAAAGAATGTGAACAACAATCATAATTTACTTATATGATATAAAAGTATCTTTATCACAAAATACACTTTTATCATATAAATACCTTTGCCTTCTCAGTATTGGAATTATCTTTAAACTTAGCCCATTGGTTCTCTTGGACCCTAACTTCCATCGCCTTCCTTTTCTTATCATAAGGCAACGCTTGATCGTTATATTTTGTTCTCAAATTTGATTTCCAGTTCCTCCATCTTTTTCCTATTGTTTGCAATATCCAAGTGTCCATGCCAGGTGTAACCTCAAACTTTTCCTGATGATGTAAAATGGATACAGCCTTGGAAGTATTGTTAGTGTTTGAAACAAGTTAATATTGAATAATTGAATTTGTATAAAGGCATATGTGATGTTAAGTTGTATGAAATATGCACACTTTTTTTTCTTCTAAAAAAATTAAAATATGCACACATTTACCTTTACAAGTTTAAGCATTTCAGTCTTATTCTCTTCTGGCATTTGCGGCCATCTTTCCACATCAATAGGGCAAAAAAGTCCATTTTTTGCGACAGTCCCCAAAAATTCTGCTAGCTGCTTCCTTTGTTCGCCTACTGGTTGGCCAAATTGATTACATTCCAAATTCTTCTTTGGGAAACCTTTAGGCAAGCCCCAAAGATGCTTCATAAATGTAGGGCCTCTAGTCTTTCGCATGACGGGGCCATCAAGGTCTTCCTCTTCTTCTCGCTACAATGTCAAACAAAACATGGCTTGTAGTTTGTATTGATGACGAGGGTGAAATATTAAAAAGGCCTAAAACAATGTTCACTCAGAAATATACCTTCTCCATTTTCATTGTCTTCTCCGCTTGAGTCATCAATATCATCTTCTTCTACAATAAAAAAAAACCAAAACACAACATAAGAAACAAAAAATATCATATAAGAAAGCAAACAAACAAATTATATGATGTTAGATATTTAATGACTTTGGAATCAAATAAGAAAGAACCTCTAATAGTGTCGTCCAATGGATCATCTAAATTCTCGTCCCTCAGTTGAAAATCATGCTGCCGTCCTGTGCGTGTCGAAGGTGCCATTGCTGATAACTAATGTTATAAACAAATTACATTATGCACCAGATTACATTATATTTTATTAAAAAAATGTTTAAACCGACATATTACATGTCATGTGTAGACTACTACAAGAAAGCAATTCATTGTCATTAAGAGGGCCTCCTGATAGAAACTAGTTTGCTTTACAAGACAATGACAAACCCAATGAAAATGACTACTACATAAATATAAGAAACCCTATATTTATAACTTTTTAGTTTTTAAAGTAAAGGTATCACACTCAGACAGTTACTCTCTCAGTTCAACATTAAACGAAATAGAACGTCACGTAGACCAAGACTGACTAGCAAAAACACAATGCCGACCGTACAACATCATCAACAAAACTCTGTAGCAGATTGGCAACTCGGATATTAGAACGGATCATGTATGCAAGTAAAAACAAGTTGCTCATAAGAGTTACCAAACTCCGTGAGGGTGTTTCTTAACACATAAGCATCTATTAATGTAATCAATTTCAAAAAAAACATGCAGCCAAACATTCGACATCCCATTAAAACAAAAGGGCGATGTCACAAAAGTAAAAGATCAGAGATGCAAACTTTTTTTATTAACAATGATCACAAGATGTTCAATTTGATGTGTTGTTCTCCGCATAACACACTCCTCCTTCAGTCATCATCATGTCACTATTACAATTACAACTACCATCATCACACCACACACACAGCCAAGTGCAACCATAGACAAATAGTAGCACAATGCACACCCTTCTAATGAGTGAAGCAGAGAAGCATGACAACAATAGAATGCCTTCCATTCACTAACACAATCTACACCAAACAATAGCTCCATAATCCAATATTGAAATTGATAAAACAATGGCGAAGCCTTCGCAAAATATACCGTTAAATAGCAACTTCCAGACTGATTCAGGAAAAAAAATAATAACACCAGAAAGGTGATTTCCTCTTATTGAGTTGGCCTTTTAAACTGTAGAACAACACCAATAGATCATCAAATCGTATGAATTTCTTTTGACCCTAAACATCTCTACAACATTTGACCATAAAAACTCCAAAACAACAAACAATGAGGGAAGGGCAGAAAAGCCGAATCCAAACAAACAATACAGTTTCATTCAAAAAAGAAACAATACAGTCTGGAAAGGAAACGTAACCTGGAAAGCATGTAATGTAAGGGCTTTGAATAAATAAAGATATTTATTAACACATACAAAACCTATCATTCGGGTGCATTTGTTTGAAACTTTTTAAGCAAAAACATACAGAGTCAATTTGATAAATACCACGAGTTCAAAGCAATTACCCAAATTACGAAAAATAGAGATCGAAACCGGACAATGATTTAGGGCAAAACATAGTAATAGCGAGCCTAAACGATAGGTGTATTTTCTAGTAGTGCTAGCAACAAATATATCTTTGTTGGTGATGTCCAGGAGTATAACACCCTTGGAAGTGTGTGAATTCCTAAGATAGACACAAGTCCTACATTTGGAATCAAACTTTGTCATGTATTGTTGAAGTGTGGGTGATTTTAAAATTCTTTTTCGATGAACAACACAAGTACTAATTAACAAGTTGCGGAAGATAACTTAATTAATTATTCGCTTGTGTTATTTTACCTTAGTGATCAAATGATGTGATTAAGTGGATCAACGTAAGTTATCAAACAAACTTAAACAACCTGACTACTTGATGTTAAACCAAAAATGATGTGTACTTGAACTTTAACAATTATTAAATATTCAATCAACTAAATAAGTATTGTTTACTCAATGTGATAATGTGCAAACCGATTAAAAACAAATACGGATGCAAATGCAGGAAGTCTCAAGAGATCAGATCAAATATTTAGCAAACTAGTTAAGACTTATACACTAGATATGAATAAAGCAAATATACAGATTGATGTTATAGCAAATTGTTACTCAGCCTTATAGTAACGCTTTAGGAAAAACCGTCACTAAAAGTTCAGGCAATATTATAAGAACACCACAAAACAAATTGCAGACAAGGAAGATCTAAACACTTTATTTGAGCAGATTGCTCAGAGAATAAAAAGGGGTTCATAATACATTATTCAAACTCAGATTAATAACAAAGACACAAGAACAAATACAGAATGTCTAAATACAATCCAAGTCCAAATACAATAAGAGCAGACTGAAAATACAAACGGTGGGCTGATCAAGACTTGGCCAACCGCTTAGCTGATTCTCAGTAGGAATAATCAGAATAGGGGACCAAGACTATTAGGACTGTGAATCAAATCTGAGTACAAAGAGGTACAGCAGATCAGCCAACAGAAACACTATGCAAATCCTATTACACAAAGCTACAACGGATGTAAATCAATAAGCAACTTCAGCTAAGGATCAGGAGCTGATATGCAGAGCAGCAGCATCACAAATCAAGGAATTAGCAGTAGGTTAAGTGCTCAATCAGAACCAGCAGACAAGGTGCTCAAAGACTGAGCAAACCAGCAAAGCAGACCAGCAATGAGAAACCAACACAGCAAAAACACGACAGCAAATCCAGTGAACTCTTAACAAAAAACAACAGGTATAATTCTGATCAGGAGCAATGAATGTGGCAGATGCAGCAAGATGGCAACGCAAGGTCTCGGCACACAAAGTGCAGTGACAGATGTGAAGAGTTCAAACAAGAGCAAGTATGCACAAAATCTTGAGCAAAAGCAGGGTGAGTGCAGAGTAGTAGATCAAATACACAAGGGTAAAGTACTCAAACTGATTCAGCAAAATACACAGACTAAAAAAAAGGAACTTGTGAGGAATACTGATTATCAGATTAGGTGATTACAAAATCAACAGATGCACTAAAAACTCAAAAGAGGAAGAAACTTGTATGTCATTCTCTAATGAGTCAGATACAAGTTTCAGACACAGCGATTTGGGGAAAAGACACACTAGTGAGCCAATCAGGCTAGCTTAGTGTCACTTTGATTCAATCTCTTACAGTCAAGAATCAGTTCCTCAAGTCTCTTCCAGAAAAGTCACCTAGGTTTATCAAACCAAGTGTACTTTTGAGACTGATTCTTTACACGGACCAAATCAAATGAACACTAGCTAGATTTTCACTACACAAAACAGGTTTCAGTAAAGTTTCAGGCAAACAATTACTAAAACAGACATAGATAATCTGGTTTAAAAACAAAAGTGACAAGATACTTGGTACCTTCGGTATGCCACGTGAAGAACAAGTATCCTTGACCACTAGGAGATTCTGAAGCTTACTGGGACTTCTTGTGATTTCCCAAAAGAGTCTTCTAACCTTCAGAATACTCTACTCGACCAAGACCACAACTTTCAAAATCAGGGAAAAGGGATTTTTTTTTTAACTTTGAAAATGCGGGACTGCAGTTAGATTTCTTGGTTGATGCAAGTCCGAATATGCTAGGTATATATATAGCAATTGATGGGTGAATAACCCTCAATTGTAAATGTGAATAATGTGAATACAGTTAAGGCTAAATCAAAGACTTTCCAAAACCGATTTTTGACATGTGACAAAGAATCAACCTACCCAACGGTCACATGTCTAGTTTTGACACATAACCATTAGAAGGGTCCCAAACAAACCGAACTGATCAAACAAAAAAACTTTACAGGCAACACATAGGGTTTGATCAGTGGTTTAAAAAGGACTTATGTTCAGACTCGACCATAAACACGAGCTCATGTCTGAAACCGAAAGGGACATGGTTTAATCAACATATCATAGAGGAGATACCTCTCAGTCTAATAGATCAGCATATAAAATCGTGATTAAACCAATGCATCATGGGGTGTAAACCCTCAGCTTTAAGACCGGTAATTTAATATAATAAACTGACAGACCGATATCACTGGTTCAACCAACCTAGGGACAGGACTTCATTCATTCAGAAAATCAGGGTCAAAGCTTCCCTGGTTTTCTTGACCTGAAAATCAGCATAATCAACACTTAGCACATGGATGTGAGCTCTCTGATTTTGAGCAGGACATTTCATAAAGAAGTAGACAAGAAATCAAGGTAGATTTCAGAATCAAATCAGATAATGAATGACATAATCGATATTAACGAGAGATGGACAGAAACTTCCCTGAAATGAATCTCTCAAATTGATCACGAGGGCAAAAGGTTCCGTCTTTAGCACCGACTTCACGTTGAAAACATGTTTCAGTGGTACAATTCTGCACAACAATGCAACGGCACAAAATTAGGGCAGTGATGACGTGGTCAATCAGGTTATAATATACTTGACCACCATAAACCAATACTAGCAAGAGGACTAGGCCCATCGTAGTATAGCTATAGTGAATCAAGGTCGATCCCACAGGGAACCAATTGTGGATCATCTCATATATAAACAATTAATTAAACATGTCAAGGACATAGATGCGGTCTACGGTCAACATAAGACAAGAAAAAGTAAAGACACGACTCAACACAACGTAATTAACCTCCCCAATTATAGTCTTTATCGTTTGGACCTAGATAATTTATATAATAAACTAAACTTATTAACTGTCAATCCGTTTGTATCTATCTTAGATTGGCTACGGGAGTCATCCTCTTTAACTTGACTTAGCACCGGTTAGGTTGCTAGATCACCGTGCCGCATTACGTGACTTCACCTTTTGGGTATCCATCTCATATAACTTGCACGCTTACGACACTAAGGATGCCGATATTAATCGTACACCTCGTCTAGGCAACATTCCTATGGTTAGGCGTACTTCCTAAACGATCGCATCGCCCTCGTCCTATTAACAATTACCTCGCACGGTCTCATGTTAATCTACGATTTACGTATAACTAGGTGAGCTCAATTCCCAAATACAAAACCTACCTAGATCTCGCCGAAAGTCCCGGAAGATCATTCATGAGTCAACCTGTGAGCCCTATATTGGTATTTCCTAATCATACGCTAATTAAAACGAGATGAGCAACGTAGCCGTAGCCATACCTACTGAGATGATAAATTCTATTAAGTTAACCTAACCATAAAGACGTGGCTATTTAACGGATAAAACAGGGCTCGGTCGACCGAATAGGTGGGCTCGGTCGACCGAGTGAACTCATTCGGTCACCCGAATCAATTTCGTCCCCAGATTACATCCCTGAACATATCTCTCAGCGTTTCATCATACAGAACAGATTAAACAGTAATTCGTAAAGCATTCATATAAACCAACATAGATACGCATTAATTAAACAATACAAATTCATGGATAGAAACTAAGTAGATGACATAGGTTATGGGATCCTCGTAGACAAGGTATCGCCACCTTCCCAACGTCATAGCCTAGATCTACATCATCTAGCTATGAATAACTAACTCAAACAATAAAGCATAATTGGGAGGGATTAATTACTTAAAAGAAAGAAACAGAAAATAAAGGCTTACATATTGCAGCCCTTAAATTGCTGGAAACACCCTCAATAAACTACATTGAATCAAGATATGAATAGAGTGATTTTATTGAATGATATTCTAAGGTATATGTTGGTGTGTTTTACAAATTTCGTAGTTGCTGCTTATATAGAGGTTTTTGCCGACTTAGGGTGGTTCTAGAAGGTAAACACTATATAAGCCGGAAACCGACCCAAACCTAAGGCTCGGTCAACCGAAGAGCTGCACTCGGTCGACCGAAGCTATAGGCTCGGTCGACCGAACCTAAGTTTGCATGTTTAACACGTTTTCTTCGTTTGCCTTGCTCCCCACTGCACGTTTGCATGTCGATCCGATTACTCTCTCATTTAATGCTCCGATTTCCTTCCTTCCTTATCTTGAGATAATTGATTGAATGACACTAATCTTCTCGATTTGTAATTATCTGTAAAATAAACATTAATCGCACAGTAAATCGGATAAAAACGAGTAAATACCAATTTACATAATATAAATCACATAACATTAAATATTAAATATAAACGTGTGATTTAATATAAAATGCGTATTATTACTCTCGATTTAAGGTTAATGTTGATGACATTTACGGGTATAATTTGACCGTCATCAACTACCCCCCACTTAGACTTTGATCGTCCCGAACAAAGCATTTATAAGTCATTCCCCAAGACAACATTTTCTATGGTCAAATCATACTTACACAAGAAACTCAAGTCAACTCATACTAGTCATGCTCATAAGATATCCATTATTCACTACCGACTATGAATCGAAGTGATGTGTGCATGTGCATTTAGTTTTATATATTCGTGGCAAGATCGAGTTTATGCTAACTTCGCAATCTCAACCTACCAACCTCGCATTCATACTTCTTATGCCTCGCAATGGTTAGAGCACTAGAGCAATAAGCAAGAGCGTATCTATAGGGATTTTGGACTTGGAGACCGAGTACTACTCAAAGCCTCTTAAAGAGTTGAATATTTTTTCATATCTTCATATTTTTCAAATACTATTAATCTCAAGGAAGAAAACTTTTTAAAGTATCCCCCTATCTTAGATCAAATATAGCATTGAATATTACCACAAGCGCGGGGCTACTTTGGTAATGTTACTACAAGCCCAGTGTTTTAACGCATTGTCAAACACAGGTACGTCTCAAGCTTATTACTCCGCTTAAATGGCTAGAATATAAGAATACCTCAGCAGATAGATATTGACACTAAGTTTACATAACCAATCATCTACGCAATGTACACAATATTTTCGTCAGTTATTATAATTCGTGCGGTATTCGATTCATTCATTGAGTAATTGAATAATAAATAACTACTTGCAAAAACGAGCATGAATATCCTTAAATTTACTTAACATAAGTATAAAATGATCACGTACTCATGAAACTTGGTTCCTTTCCTATCGATTCTTAGCTAGGAACTCACAATTCTAAGGGTACGAGATACATAATATGGTATTTATTCAATTTTTTTCAATCATGTGCCGTTTCATTCAATTTTCAATTATAACGTAACATGGCTAAGTCTCCTACCCCCCACTTAAACATGGCATTGTCCTCAATGACAAAAATAAATGAGAATTTAAGAAAAAGACTTAGCTCTGGAAACGGCTCTCAAGTAAATGCAGAACATCGGAGTAAATTTCAGCACGTCGTGGAGAGATAGACACATCCTGTATAAGCAAACAAACTCCACGAAACCGTAAAATACCATGTCTATGGAAGTTATAGAATAATGTGGCAGTAATGAGGTATAAGTACCTAAAAACAGTTTAAGCCACTTTATTTTATACAACCAAAGACAAGAAAAATACTAAATAGAAAGAAAAATAAACAAGCAACTAAAGATGGTGGTCTTCATCTACAACCTCCACCGCCTAAATATTCTTAAAGCCGGGTGGAGAAGACAAAGATGAAAAAGCATTACCCCAAGTGGGAAAACACGAGGGTGACTTTATCGAAAAGGTATGCAATCCAGGAAAAGAGAAACTTGGTAAGGTATAACAGATTGAATGCGACCTATTGGCTAAAGATAAAATCAAATACTTAGCGCAGAAACTTCTCGCTTGCATTGGATATCAACAACTTAGGGAGATGTAGCTACTCCTCGAAATTACTAATAACCCAATGTATCACGTAAAAGTCATAACCGTCATCAACAAGGTCGGATCGGTGAGATAATGTAGAACAAAACGGATCATCTAGAAATACCGGAATAGACGGGAAAAAAATGTGAAATTTAAAACTTCCGGTAGAAAGATAAGTTGTACTTTGATCGAACCAAAAACCTTTAAAATCTAGCTAGGGTCAGAGCACACTTACCCCAACTAGGAACATGAAAATCAAAATGATAAAAGATAATCATTAAAGCTGAGCAATATTTCAAATTCCGCAACACAAAGGTATTTTGTAAAAAAAATGGAGGTTGAGAGTATGATGGGGTTAGAAAAAGATACACATAAGGATGTGAAGAAAAGATAAAGGGTGGGTAAGAAATTGTGTTTTTGGGATTGAGAATTTTTTAAAGGAATGGGATTGGGTGGGAGAGTGAAACGGATGGAAAGAAAGAGAGGGGATGAAAGAATGGTTTGAAATGTGAACTGTTGGGGTAGATTGGTGAGAGGATCGAAAAGTTTGAAGGTGAAAAAGTGTAAAGGGAAAGACAAGGATAATTGCAGAATGAATTGCACATCACTTTGGATTTTCACTTGGATCACCTTTCTAAAAGGTTTTAGAATTTGACCAAAATTGTAATATTCCGATTTTCGGGAAAGGGCAGACGTGTCATTTTGCGAAAACGAAATATTGGGTTCGGTTCCTTTTATTCGGAGTTTAAGTATTTGTTAAATTATATATGTATATTTCGAAATATATATATGTATATAGTTAAGGAAGATAATAAGATCTTTATCCTTTTTTTGGGATTTATCTTATTATAAAGGAAGATAATAAGATCTTTATCCTTTTTTTGGGATTTATCTTATTATAAAGGAAGATAATAAGATCTTTATCCTTTTTTTTTGGGATTTATCTTATTATAAAGGAAGATAATAAGATCTTTATCCTTTTTTTGGGATTTATCTTATTATAAAGGAAGATAATAAGATCTCTATCTTTTTTTTGGGATTTTCTATTTAAGGAGAATAAATCCCCACAATTCTTATAACCTATTAGAAATCGATTTTTCTCCACCTCCATATACTCTCTCGCGTGTGTGAGCCAAAAATTAGGGCCGAGAGTTTTTCAATCGGCCGTTAAAGCAATTCTTGACGGTTTTCGGATCGTAGTAGAGCGCCGGAATCGTTGTGAAGAAGGCAACGTTTTGATTGCGTAAAGTTGAAGCTTTGATAAGAGAAAGATCGGTTTTAGTCGTCGTTTCTCGAGTTTTGTCTTTGTTGGAATAAGCTTGCTAAAGGTAAGCAAACTCTTCCTACAATCTAATTGTGGTTTAGAGTAGAATAGATCATGTTTTGGATGCATATTGCATCAAGTTTTAAGCTTAGATGATGTTTAAGGATTAAGTTTTGTTTTGGATCTTAAAAGACATGTTTTCTACTTGTTTTTCCGCTATAATTCATGTGCAAGATGTTTAGATTCGAGTAGAGACCGTTAAGGGTTGGAAAACAGGTTTTAGGGCTTTTTCTCGCGTAGGATGCGTACGCATTGGCTAGCAATGCGCACGCATTCCCGATGCGGGATTGCTTAGAATAAGTGCGGCGGGGATGCGCACGCATTCCGAAGTAATGCGCACGCATTGCCCCGCTTTCTATGTAATGTTGTTTTAAGCTATGTTTTGAATTTTAAACCTTAATTCATGATTAAATAACATTAATTGAATATGAACAAGCCCCGATTGAGTTTCGATTCGTTCGCTTAAAACACCGAATGTACTCTTAAAGGGAGTTGAAGTTCGGATCCGTCGGAAGGGCATGAAAGGGCTTGTGCTTTGATGAACTAGGGTTCATCAATGTCCGTGTTATTGATAGGATGTGATGTCTAGTTGTCTAAGTGAGGGAGTAGAGTCGATAAGGGAGTATTATTCGAAAACACTTAGGTGACTAGTTAATTCACATTAATAATTACATAAGTGTAGTAAAAGCTAAAACGTCATCTATTCTTGGTTAGGCACCGATTCAAATCGGCGATGTGATACGTTCATAAAAGGTGGACAACACTACGGCTCAAAAGGTGAAGGGTAGTGGAGGAAATCCATCGAACGTATATGCATACCGGGGAGATCCCGGGACTACCGGTGCTAATCACCGTAGTTGGCAAGTACATCTCGTGGTGGAATTTTCACCATGCATTGTGTCCTTGAGTAATGATGTAACAAAGATAAGCTAAGTTAGAAACGTATAGTCACGACGTGTCGATGGGCATGTAGTGAACCCTAGATCGAGTCGGTCTCGCAAGGCAAATCTCTTAATAATAAACCTTAATCATATTGTAGCTTCTACTTCTTACTTTGTACATTGTACTTACCTCAAATGCATGTTTATTTATGTGTTTGGGGGAGAGAAGACGAACAGGTAAATGATGAGTTCGAGGAGAACTTTGATGACGACGTTTGAGGACGCCGGAGTTGAAGACTTTGATTAATTATTATTCATTTCTTTATTTATTTCCTAGATTTGGATTATTATTGGATTTTGTAGTTTACTTTTAGTACTTTGGAATTCGTACTGTTTTGGGATTCGTTGGTTTTGTTTCGGATGTAATAACTTTACATTTCCTTCTCTAGTTCTTGAATTTCTATTCTGAGATGTTTGAAAAAAAATTACCCGAGTCTTTTTAGCTTCCGTTTGCTTTTATTTGATACGACGTAGTAGAGGCTTACGTGTAATATTATTTATTTAATATTATGCGTGCCGAACGTTTCGATTTCCGGATAAGGACTCGGTGTCCGGGAACGGGGCGTTACAGTTGGTATCAGAGAGAAGCGTCTTTTAGGCTTTCTTTCTATTAAGATAAGTTCTCTTTAGACCTCTTAGTAACGATTTGGTTTTCGTTGATCATCGGGATGGTGTTCACGAGAACCGGAGCGGGTGCGAAGCTTCGGGAGTACGTCGAGAGAGTCCTACGCCGCTTGTTAGAGGCGGTTTCGTGAGGCGTAATCCTTCACCTCACCCGAGCCCCACTCCACCCCCTCATACCGCAACCCCTACACCACGATCTCGCGGAGTTTGTCACCGCGACCTCATCGGAGCAACACCCACAATGGCATGTGGGAAGTTCGGTTCGCTTTTCCTTGGTAAGTGACGTTCCAGGTGGGTTTAGTACCGCCACCGCAAGTCACCCTCCACCAAGGTACAACTACATCTATGGAGAACCAGGAGAAGCACCTATACGAGTCACCGTAGTGGGAGACATTCCACCGCCTACGTACCCCCGAAGAACTAGTATCTATCCCCCAGCGGTGAGCTACCCTTCTCCACCGTTGTTTTCTCATCGGCGGCATCGGACCTTTTACCCTCCTCCAAAGGGTCATACTCCCCGACCTACCGTACCGCCTCCACCCTATTTTGACCATCAACAAGGTCTTGGTTACCCACCCTACGGTTTACATCAACCCCGCTTCAACAAGAAGAGATACCTTTTGAATACCCTCTAGTTTATCCACAAGCCCCACCGCTTAGACCGGCACCCGAGCAAGCACCACCGATTGATCGGTATACGAGATTAAGGAGGAACAAAGTTCAAGACTTCTTTGGGAATGTCGAGCATTCGAAGGCCGAAGAGTGGATAAGGAGTTTTGAGAAGGCATGTAGGAACATACATGTCCCCGAGACCGAGATGGCACAAGGTTGGCGGTTAGTTTCCTTTTGGGTGCGGTGAAGCATGGATAGATGCTATACGGAGCGAGAATGGTAAAGTGACGGATTGGGAAAGCTTTAAGGCAATGTTCTATAATGAGTATTTTCCAAAGAATAAAGTGCAAGTACGGACATGGCAAGTCAATTTCTAAAGCATAAGCAAGGTAATTACATGACAAGATCACAATACACCAACAAGTTTAACGAATTGGGAAGATTCTACCCCGAGTTGATGAAGGTAGAAGAGAGGAAGATGGCCCTATACAAGGAAGGGTTATCGTATCGATACGATACGGCATGTTGGGTTTCACGACCAAGAACATGGCCGAGTTGTTGAATAAGGCCTTAGAGGTTGAGACATTCGGGAAGAAGGCCACCGTTGTTATCGGGAGCAAGAGGAATTTTGGAACAAGCCGGGGCAATAGCCGGGGAGCACCCCAACAAAATTTCAAGAAGACAACGGCCCCTACAAATAGTAAGCCACCCACCGGAGCACCTTTATGCTCTAAGTGCAACAGAATCACTCGGGTGAGTGTAAGGCTAATACGAGAGGCTCGCTACTACTCGTGGAGATTTAGGACATTTTGCCAAGATGTGTCCCACGAAGGGGAGTTCGAATATTCCGAAGCAAGGAAGTGGGAAAGGCGGCCCAAGTCGCCCGGTTCGAGTCTTTGCGGTGATGCCGAGATAGCGAACCGGACGATAATGTTATTTCGTGTACCTTTTTGTTTAATTTAATTTATTAGAGTACTTTTATAGCACGATTTAAATCATTTTGTATTTGTATTTAAATAAATGAATTTACATCCTAGGTACAATAATATTAGACAACTTAGCAGTTACGGCGTTGTTTGATACGGGAGCGTCTAATACTTTTGTGTCAACTAAGATAGCTAAGAAGCTTAACTTGCCAATGGAACCTTTAAGAAATACTTTGGAGATAACAACACCTTTAGGGAAGGTGACTAAGGTAACCAAGTTGATACCCCGGTAGAGGTTCGAGTTGGAAAGTATTGTTGCAAGAGTGACTTTACGGTTTTGGACTTTTCGATTTTGATGTGATTCTTGGAATAGATTGGCTATCCGAGAATTTCGTCCACTTAGATTGTAGAGAAAAGAGAGTGACCTTTAAGATACCGGGAAAATCGAGATAAGACTTATCAAGGTAACATTTACAAGCCTAGTAAGAAGCGTCACCCTATAATTTCGGCGGTTAAGGCTATAAGGCTTGTCGAAAGGTTGTGAAGGCTACTTGTTGTACGCAGCTGATGTGGAGCGGTAAAACCTAAGTTAGAGGAGACCCCGTAGTCAAGGAATACCCCGAAGTGTTTCCGAAAGAGTTACCGGGAAACATGCCGGATAGAGAGATAGAATTCGAGATCAAGTTGATGCCGGGAGCGGCACCGGCTGCTAAGGCACCCTATAGAATGGCACCGGCGAATTGAAGGAGTTGAAAGCACACTCAAGGATATGCTTGAGAGGAATATAATTCAGCCTAGTACTTCGCCTTGGGGAGCCCCGTGTTGTTTGTTAAGAAGAAAGATGGTAGCACGAGGATGTGCATAGACTATCGAGCGTTGAATAATCTGACCATCAAGAATAAATACCCTTTGCCGAGGATTGATGATTTGTTTAACCAGTTGCAAGGCAAGAGAGTGTTTTCTAAGATTGATCTTAGATCGGATACCACCAAATAAGATCAAGGTAGCAGATATACCAAAGACAACTTTCGGACGAGGTATGGACATTATGAGTTCTTAGTTATGCCTTTTGGACTCACTAATGCCCCATCTCGCATTTATGGATTTAATGCAGCGTGTTTTCATGCCATACTTGGATAAGTTTGTGATAGTGTTCATAGATGACATCCTTGTATACTCTAAGGATGAGAAGGAACATGAAGAACACTTAAGGATAGTGTCTGGATACATTAAAGGAGAACCGCTTGTATGCCAAGTTCTCGAAGTGCGACTTTTGGTTGAATCAAGTGAGTTTCTTGGGTCATGTCATTTATGGAGATGGCATTAAGGTTGATCCCGCGAAGATTGAAGCGGTTGAGAAGTGGTCCGGACCGACTACCGTTTCGCAGGTTAGAAGTTTTCTCGGTTTGGTGGCTATTATAGGAAGTTTGTACAAGACTTCTCAAAGATAGCTACACCACTTACCCGGCTCACTCAAAAGGATGTGAAGTTCGAGTGGACCGTGAGTGTGAAGATGCTTTTCGACGTTGAAAAAGAGGTTGACTACAGCCCCGCTTTGGCGGTTCCGGAGATCTTTGATAATTATGATGTCTACACGGATGCTTCGGGACAAGGTTTAGGTTGTGTGTTGATGCAGGGGAGGGAAGGTAATTGCTTATGCATCCCGACAGCTGAAGGTGCATGAGAAGAATTACCCAACACATGACTTAGAGTTGGCGCAGTAGTGTTTGCCCTAAAGACTTGGAGGCACTACCTGTATGGAGTTAAGGCCAGGATCTTCACCGATCACAAGAGTTTGAAGTATTTCTTTACCCAGGAAAATCTGAATATGAGACAAAGGAGATGGCTGGAGTTCGTAAAGGATTATGACTTGGAGATTCAGTATCATCCGGGTAAAGCAAATGTAGTGGGCGATGCCTTGAGCGAAAACCGTGTTTGCGTATCGAGTGTTGAAGACGTTGCGTAAAGGTTAGATGGGTTGAGAATCCGAAGCTTTGATCGATTGAAGACCGACAGCTTTATGGCACCATTGTTAGCAAGGTCCGAGTTGATGGATGACATTCGGGAAAAGCAAGATGAAGACCCGGTGTTGGTTGACTTGAAGCGAGTTGCAAGGGAAAAGCCTACGGTTGGATATGTGTTAGATAAGAATGGCAATCTTTGGTACCAGGATCGTTTGTGTGTGCCTAAGGTTGGTGATTTAAGACAGAGAGTCATGGAAGAGGCACATAGGATTGCTTTCGCAGCTTCATCCAGGAGCTACCAAAATGTACAGAGACTTGAAGGAAAGGTTTTGGTGGCCCTCGATGAAACCGGAGATAGCCAAGTTCGTTGCAGAGTGTGATACTTGCCAGAAGGTTAAAGCGGAACATAGAAGACCGGAAGGAAAAGATGATTAAGAGACGGTTGATTCCTTTAGTTCTGGTGCAATGGAGCAATCATTCACCGGATGAAGCTACTTGGGAAGTTGAGGACGATATGATCGCGAGTTCCCGCATTTTATGGACTTACCGGGTATGTTTTAAGTTTCGAGGACGAAACTCCTTTGGATAATATAGGGAAGAATGTAATATTCCGATTTTCGGAAAGTGGCGGTTCGTGTCATTTTGCGAAAACGAAATATTGGGTTCGGTTCCTTTTATTCGGAGTTTAAGTATTTGTTAAATTATATATGTATATTTCGAAATATATATATGTATATAGTTAAGGAAGATAATAAGATCTTTATCCTTTTTTTGGGATTTATCTTATTATAAAGGAAGATAATAAGATCTTTATCCTTTTTTTGGGATTTATCTTATTATAAAGGAAGATAATAAGATCTTTATCCTTTTTTTTGGGATTTATCTTATTATAAAGGAAGATAATAAGATCTTTATCCTTTTTTTGGGATTTATCTTATTATAAAGGAAGATAATAAGATCTCTATCTTTTTTTTGGGATTTTCTATTTAAGGAGAATAAATCCCCACAATTCTTATAACCTATTAGAAATCGATTTTTCTCCACCTCCATATACTCTCTCGCGTGTGTGAGCCAAAAATTAGGGCCGAGAGTTTTTCAATCGGTCGTTAAAGCAATTCTTGACGGTTTTCGGATCGAGTAGAGCGCCGGAATCGTTGTGAAGAAGGCAACGTTTTGATTGCGAAAGTTGAAGCTTTGATAAGAGAAAGATCGGTTTTAGTCGTTGTTTCTCCGAGTTTTGTCGTTGGAATAAGCTTGCTAAAGGTAAGCGCTCTTCCTACAATCTAATTGTGGTTTAGAGTAGAATAGATCATGTTTTGGATGCATATTGCATCAAGTTTTAAGCTTAGATGATGTTTAAGGATTAAGTTTTGTTTTGGATCTTAAAAGACATGTTTTCTACTTTTTTTCTCGCTATAATTCATGTGCAAGATGTTTAGATTCGAGTAGAGACCGTTAAGGGTTGGAAAACAGGTTTTAGGGCTTTTTCTCGCGTAGGATGCGTACGCATTGGCTAGCAATGCGCACGCATTCCCGATGCGGGATTGCTTAGAATAAGTGCGGCGGGGATGCGCACGCATTCCGCAGTAATGCGCACGCATTGCCCCGCTTTCTATGTAATGTTGTTTTAAGCTATGTTTTGAATTTTAAACCTTAATTCATGATTAAATAACATTAATTGAATATGAACAAGCCCCGATTGAGTTTCGATTCGTTCGCTTAAAACACCGAATGTACTCTTAAAGGGAGTTGAAGTTCGGATCCGTCGGAAGGGCATGAAAGGGCTTGTGCTTTGATGAACTAGGGTTCATCAATGTCCGTGTAATTGATAGGATGTGATGTCTAGTTGTCTAAGTGAGGGAGTAGAGCCGATAAGGGAGTATTATTCGAAAACCCTTAGGTGACTAGTTAATTCACATTAATAATTACATAAGTGTAGTAAAAGCTAAAACGTCATCTATTCTTGGTTAGGCACCGATTCAAATCGGCGATGTGATACGTTCATAAAAGGTGGACAACACTACGGCTCAAAAGGTCAAGGGTAGTGGAGGAAATCCATCGAACGTATATGCATACCGGGGAGATCCCGGGACTACCGGTGCTAATCACCGTAGTTGGCAAGTACATCTCGTGGTGGAATTTTCACCATGCATTGTGTCCTTGAGTAATGATGTAACAAAGATAAGCTAAGTTAGAAACGTATAGTCACGACGTGTCGATGGGCATGTAGTGAACCCTAGATCGAGTCGGTCTCAGTAAGGCAAATCTTTTAATAATAAACCTTAATCATATTGTAGCTTCTACTTCTTACTTTGTACATTGTACTTACCTCAAATGCATGTTTATTTATGTGTTTGGGGGAGAGAAGACGAACAGGTAAATGATGAGTTCGAGGAGAACTTTGATGACGACGTTTGAGGACGCCGGAGTTGAAGACTTTGATTAATTATTATTCATTTCTTTATTTATTTCCTAGATTTGGATTATTATTGGATTTTGTAGTTTACTTTTAGTACTTTGGAATTCGTCTCGTTTTGGGATTCGTTGGTTTTGTTTCGGATGTAAAACTTTACATTTCCTTCTCTAGTTCTTGAATTTCTATTCTGAGATGTTTGAAAAAAAATTACCCGAGTCTTTTTAGCTTCCGTTTGCTTTTATTTGATACGACGTAGTAGAGGCTTACGTGTAATATTATTTATTTAATATTATGCGTGCCGAACGTTTCGATTTCCGGATAAGGACTCGGTGTCCGGGAACGGGGCGTTACAAAAATTGCTCTTGTTCGCACCAATCATTCTCTGTTACATTTTCAATAATTCTCAAGCTCTCTTAATGCTTCCATCTTAAGGTGGATTGCTAAATTTCTTTTTCTTTAGCAATTTCTCGACTCTCCTACGGAACTCTATTTCACGTGGCCTATATTGAGTAAAAAAGTTTTGCACATCCTTAGCCCAATGGCCATCGGAACACGGCAAAATAAAAAACCTCAACATATGTCACGTTACTTTTATTGGACTCAAAGAAAACAAAACCTAAAATCCTAAAAAGAAATCCTAAGGGTTTTAAAGAAGTAGTTCTGAGTTTAAAGTCCTCAGCTCGACTTTCCAAAAATTATCCTTGTCAATCATCCTTCTTGGATCGCCAGACCTTGACCCTCTGAGCATTATATGAGGTGGGCTTGTCGCTTTTGCGGATTAATACTTTTCCTTTGGTTGTGAGACCTAGGAAACGACATTTATCCATACCAATTATCCAAAGCTCTTACCTCGGCTATCGTTTTAGGAATTAGTGAATTCTAAGAAACTCGGTTTAAATCACGGTTTTGGCCTTGACAATAAGAAATAATGAATCAAAGTACTCCGAATAAGGTCGGTTATGTAGGCAAGCCTATGCCGTCTTATTCGTTGGAACATATGTAACAGTTCAGGCCAATCCGTCAAGATAAGCCCCGTTTAGCCTGAAGGCTTATCGGCTATGCTAAGTCTTGTTGAACTGCCGTAACGTACATCACACGTGGAGGGAGTCGATTGAGCCGAAGCTCGGTTAAACTCGCCCAGCCATGGTTAGACCATTTCCGAACCAATGTACTAAGAGTCTCCGATTTCTAAATTGTCACCCAAAACGTAATCTCGTTTCTGTTTAAGGTGGGTTCACCGAGAAGCCATCACCATAAAACTCAACGAAAGCAGAAGATTGTGTTCTCTCAAAACTCAACGTCTTCTTTAGATTTTGAATGCTTAAACTACACAATTTGTTGCTCCCATGGCCAGTAGAAGCAATCTCATGCATAGGACAAAGAGATTTTAACAGAACTACGAGGAACTCTTTATTCACTACTTCCTTCAACTACTACATGTTTCCCTACACCCTCTAGATGAGACAGATATGGGGCAAAACCTTCGACACTAATAGAATTAATCTTACAAACTAACTCCGGGCTAAGATTCATACTAAGGTTCATGTATAGGCTAACTTATGCTCAAAAACCAAGGGGTAGTAAAACATAAGCAAAAAAGGTAGTACCTTGCCTTCAACATTGTACCACGAAGAATTTAAGCATTTAAAAAATTTTCGGAGCCATCTTGGTGCTTTAAAGGTATTGCTTCCATCGCTTTTCCCATCTTAGATTCGTAGCTCCACATGTTTGCTGGGTTATTTTCTCAGCGCCCGCGAAAAATTACTGACTCAGATTATTGCTTCCCTGGTTTCTGCAAACAGAAGAAAAACAAAACAGACCGTAGACTAATTTTAACATGGTTTCCCATGCTGCTATCAGACCTACGGATTAAACATACGGGGATAAACAGACACGCAAAATTCCAGACTCGAAAAACACAAATCAGAAACCGTGTAAACAGAACAGAACAAGAACAAAACAAAACAAAAAAAAAGTTATAAATTCTCGGTCGACCGAATGAGGTCTCTCGGTCGACCGAATAATTTTTATTTTTATTTTAAGAATCTGGAATTTTCAGACAGAGCAGACAACCAGAGGGACTCAAAACGTAAAAACAGACTCTAAAGCAGAAAACTCGACATGAATAAAAAATTATTTATATATAAAATTGACCGTTGGTTCCCCGGCAACGGCGCCAAAAACTTGATGACGTGGTCAATCAGGTTATAATATACTTGACCACCATAAACCAATACTAGCAAGAGGACTAGGCCCATCGTAGTATAAATATATAGTGAATCGAGGTCGATCCCACAGGGAACCAATTGTGGATCATCTCATATATAAACAATTAATTAAACATGTCAAGGACATAGATGCGGTCTACGACCAACATAAGACAAGAAAAGGTAAAGACACGACTCAACACAACGTAATTAACCTCCCCAATTATAGTCTTTATCGTTTGGACCTAGATAATTTATATAATAAACTAAACTTATTAACTGTCAATCCGTTTGTATCTATCTTAGATTGGCTACGGGAGTCATCCTCTTTAACTTGACTTAGCACCGGTTAGGTTGCTAGATCACTGTGCTACATTACGTGACTTCACCTTTTGGGTATCCATCTCATATAACTTGCACGCTTACGACACTAAGGATGCCGATATTAATCGTACACCTCGTCTAGGCAACATTCCTATGGTTAGGCGTACTTCCTAAACGATCGCATCAGTCTCTGTCCTATTAACAATTACCTGCACGGTCTCATGTTAATCTACTATTTACGTATAACTAGGTGAGCTCAATTCCCAAATACAAAACCTACCTAGATCTCGCTGAAAGTCCCGGAAGATCATTCATGAGCCAACCTAAGAGCCCTATATTGGTATTTCCTAATCATACGCTAATTAAAACAGACGAGCAACGTAGCCGTAGCCATACCTACTGAGATGATAAATTCTATTAAGTTAACCTAACCATAAAGACGTGGCTATTTAACGGATAAAACAGGGCTCGGTCGACCGAATAGGTGGGCTCGGTCGACCGAGTGAACTCATTCGGTCACCCGAATCAATTTCGTCCCCGCATTACATCCCCGAACATATCTCTCGCCGTTTCATCATACAGAACAGATTAAACAGTAATTCGTAAAGCATTCATATAAACCAACATAGATACGCATTAATTAAACAATACAGATTCATGGATAGAAAATAAGTAGATGACGTAGGTTATGGGATCCTCGTAGACAAGGTATCGCCACCTTCCCAACGTCATAGCCTAGATCTACATCATCTAGCTATGAATAACTAACTCAAATGATAAAGCATAATTGGGAGGGATTAATTACTTAAAAGAAAGAAACAGAAAATAAAGGCTTACATATTGCAGCCCTTAAATTGCTGGAAACACCCTCAATAAACTACATTGAATCAAGATATGAATAGAGTGATTTTATTGAATGATATTCTAAGGTATATGTTGGTGTGTTTTACAAATTTCGTAGCTGCTTGCTTATATAGAGGTTTTTGCCGACTTAGGGTGGTTCTAGAAGGTAAACACGATATAAGCCGGAAACCGACCCAAACCTAAGGCTCGGTCAACCGAAGAGCTGCACTCGGTCGACCGAAGCTATAGGCTCGGTCGACCGAACCTAAGTTTGCATGTTTAACACGTTTTCTTCGTTTGCCTTGCTCCCCACTGCACGTTTGCATGTCGATCCGATTACTCTCTCATTTAATGCTCCGATTTCCTTCCTTCCTTATCTTGAGATAATTGATTGAATGACACTAATCTTCTCGATTTGTAATGATCTGTAAAATCAACATTAATCGCACAGTAAATCGGATAAAAACGAGTAAATACCAATTTACATAATATAAATCACATAACATTAAATATTAAATATAAACGTGTGATTTAATATAAAATGCGTATTATTACTCTCGATTTAAGGTTAATGTTGATGACATTTACGGGTATAATTTGACCGTCATCAGGCAGCAATCAACTTCGTATCAGAATAATAAATGATAAGAAACGATTTAACAGAAACGAATTCACCTTCTAAAGAGCGTTGACTGCGTATCTTCGAAAATCAGAGCTTGTATCAGCATCGTAGCAATGAAAGGTCAAACCTTTTATAATCCAACCTTCACAAAACACAATAGGCAAGAAATCAAGCAGCTTTCTGTTCCAAAATCAGAGTAATAAATGATGCAATCGATATTAACACAAAGACAAAAACTTCCCTAAAGAGGATGCCGGAAAACCAGGGATTTGAGTTCGATTTTGAGCATCAGAAACGCCATGCCGTCAAGGGTATAGAGGCTGCGAATCCACTGCGTAAATGCCTTAGATTACGCCTTCCATAATCAAAGATGATTCGGTTGCAATAAAAGGAAATCCAATTGTATCAAGACGATTATAGAAAGAGCGAAAAAATTCGATTGCACAGTAACAAGAACAGATACTGTAATCAAAGTTGAGAATCGAAGGGATGTCTTCCATGGAAATGGAAGGTCAGACGGGAAACGGCTGGGAAAAGGTTTTCAGAAAAGTTCAGTCCAAATGACTGAAGTCGGGTAGGTTAGATGAGAATATTGGATATTGGGAAAAGATTTTTGGGCTCAGACTTTTTCTAAAATCGGACTGGACTATAATAATTATATCATCAGGCTTGAAAGAAAATAAAGTCCAGTAGCATGTAGTGATAATTAATTAAATTAATTAATTAGATTACTAACCAATTAAATTGGTAAAATAACTAATTAATTATTTAGATATCTGCAAAAATGATATAAGCACAAGAAATGCCATATGATGTAAACCGTATGTTTCATGGGTATGTTAGAGTGACATAAGATGATATAATTAATAAGATGTAAGTCACACAGCAACATATGTTATCAGATATTAAATATAATTCAAATTACTAAAATATTTATATAAAAGCTTTAAACAAAGAAGATGTTACTTTTGGATATTAATCAACACAACATAACGTACCACAAAATAATCAACACATTGATTAATTTTACAGCATGTAAAAGGCAGAAACCTCAATAATCAATGGGTAATTTACTCTGAAATCAAATACCCCTGATAACATTCAGCGGATGCTGATGTTTCCTTTCTGCAATACCGTTTTGCTCAGGTGTACTGACACATGATGTCTGGTGTATAATAACATACTGATCATAGAAAGCTATAAGATGAAACTCAGCTCCATTTTCGGACCTAATTACATTAATAATTTTATTAACTTGAGTAGATACAAACTTAACAAAATATTTAACAAGGTCAGAGGCTTCAGATTTGTGCCTTGTGAAAAAAACCCAAGTAAATCTAGAAAAATCATCCATGGTAGTCAGAGAATATTGTTTTCCCTTCATAGTCTGGTGCCTCAAAAGGCCCCAAATATACATATGAACAAGATCAAAAATAACATTCACATTAGTAGTACTTAAGGGGAAAGCATTTTTCTTTAGTTTTTCCATAGGGCAAACATAACAAAGATCACTCTCACAAAATTAACATCAGCAGACTGAGAACTGATAACTTGAAATGTCTTATCTGGTAGAGGTCCTAGTCAAGAATACCATAAAAGATCATCATCTAGCCTATCATACAAAGTATTATTTTCTACATCATTAACAACGGAAATCTTGACTGGTTGATCTAAGACATAGAGTCCTCTTTGCAACTCAGCTGAACCAATCACTCTCTTGTTCTTGTCCTGCAAAACACACTTGTTAGCAGAAAAAACATTTTCACCTTTGGAATGGTTAATCAAAGAAGGTAAAGATAAAAGATTCTATTTAAAACCAGGAATACAAAACACATCATGTAAGACTAGTTGAGAATTCACTCTCACTTGTCCTATATGTGTGACAGAAACATTATTCCCATTATGTAATCCCATTTTTATACCAGATAAAGGTTTGGGATTACTTAATAGTTATAGGGAACCTACAATGTACTATGTGGCACCAGAATCCAAGATCCAGTGTATAGGTCTTAATAAATTTAAGTCACGTGTCCCCGAAGTGGGTGAAAAATGGCTGGTGACTGCATTGGGTTGTCCAACAGCAAATCCTGCATTCCTAGGAGGATCAGAACTCAACAGAGCCATCAACTTCTCAAGTTGTTGTGTAGTAAGATTGGGGAACCCTGGTCCAACAGACCTACTCTAGAGGCTGATCTTCTATTGCTTAGCCTTCTTTGATTTGAATCCAGGTGGATAGCCATGTTTCTTGTAGCAAGTTTCTTCAATATGGCTATTGAAACCACATAAACTGCACTGAACCTTTTTAGAATTCTTAGGCCTATAGTTGTCAACAAGCACAAAACCTGGTCTGCTGACTGTTTGATGTTGGCCTTGTCCATTCTTTTGAGAGAGTAGAACCATAGAATCTTGATTTTGGCCTTATTCGCCACATACAACTTCTGTCTCTCAAATTTTATGTCCATTGCAAAGGCATCATGGATCTCTGGGAATGGTACCATCAACATTGTATGGGGAACCATAGGCTCAAATTCATCTCTCAAACCCTTAAGAAATTTCATAACATGTTCAGTTTCCATATGATCCACTAAAGTATTTATTGCATTGCAGTGACATTGAGAATCATAAGAACGCACTGGCATGGGCCTAATGGTCTTGACTTCTTCCCAGAGAACCATCAATTTCGTGAAATACTAATTAACATAATTAGTTCATTGTTTCAATAGATGCATTTTTTAAAGAAGATCTGAAAGTCTGAATGCATCCACATTTGAAAACCTAGAAGCAAGATTTTTCCGGACTTCTTGTGCACTCTTAAAATACATTAAACTTTGTGCAATGGTGTTCCCAATAGAATTCAAAATCCAAGATCTCGCCATTGTGTCACACTGCCTCCATGCATGAAATCTGTTGAGTCTGCTTCATGCCTCTTGATTTTTCCGTCTACGAAGCCAATCTTGTTCTTGGTGATCAACACCATTTTCATAGACATCTTTCATGGATTGTAGTTGTTTCCATTCATTAATGGTTGCAGAAGCACCAAGGAGGGATTATCATTAGGATGGAAATAGATTGGGCTAGAAGGGCTCAGCTCTTGCTTTTTAGCTACCATGGCTATCAATAACTCAAGAAATATACGAGTTTATAACCATAGATTTGAAAAACGATCAAGAAATGATCAATAACACAAAGGATTTTCTCTCAAGAAAATGTGGAAAAACCCAGAAAGGTTGAAGAACACTTTTAAGATTCTTCATAAATCCGAGGAAAACACAGAGATGCATCAGAAACTCTCAAGTTTCTGCTTTGATACCATGTTGAAGTTGTGAAATACAACGAAAACGGAAAAAAAATAATGAGGAAGTATATTATTCAAAGAATTATTCAAGAGTTAAATTAAAATGATAATGGTTATTTATAGTTTCATACACCTCATGAGTCACTTAAACGTAAGTTACAAACGGTATAACAGAATCTAACAAGATAACCATTTTCTGTCTATATGTATTATGCTGACTGTCTCAGCAGGTTGCTGAGTCTTTAGATGGTTTGATGAGTCTTCAATAGTCAGATGTCGAGGATAATCTCAGAGTTTATTATTTTGAATATTAGTCTTTTAATATTTATCTTGTGTTAACTTAGAGGCTAAGACACCGAATGCTATATATGGTACTCTCCACAATACTTTGAATTAATGAAATATAAAAAATCTGAATCTCATTATGGTATCAGAGCAGGTCGATTTTTCTCTCTCGTGTGTTATGCCACACTTCCTAAGCTCTATCCCTCTTCTTCCTCGTTAACCCTTTTTTTCTTGAATTAAAAAAATGCAGCTTCCTTTTGTCTGAATCAAAAACAATAAAGATACAACAACTTCCTTTCGTCTGCATAAAAAATTATATACACAGCGGCTTCTTCTTCAAAACATAATCGACAGCTGCTGCTCTTTCCGCCATGTCGGAAGTCAATGAAATTGCCGGCTACAACTCAGCCACCTCTTACCCTCCCTTCTCCCCTTCCTCTTCTATCCAAATCATCAAACTTACTAGACAAACTTACCATATTTGGAGAGCCCAACTCGTTACCTACCTCCGTAGCCAAGGTGTTTGTTGGTCCACAATAGAAGGTTTGTGAGAGTTCAGAGGGGGGTGAATGAACTCTCTTCGATTTTGGAGTTTCTTACCTTTAGATCGATTCTGATCAGTAAAAACAGACTAGCAAGTAGCTCGTCTGGTTTTACTAGTCTGATTATTCTCTAAAAGTAAGTGCAGTGGAATAATGATATGTTTCAAAATAAGCCTTGAGCTTGGTTTTTAGTGTTGAGTAGTGTGATGTAGAGTATGCAAGTACTGAATGTAAAGTGCTAAAAGTAAAGAAGACAAGAAAATGTTATCAATCTTCGGAGTGGTGTAATCTCCTACGTGACCGCTTCTCCCGTGACTCAAGAGGTATTACTATTGTACTCTAGACTAATACAATAGGTAAGTGTCCTTGACACCCCGCAGATGCCTCACACCCCGCAGATTCTTCACACCCTAAGTAGCCAATCCTTGACACCCCGCAGTGCCGCACACCCCGCAGATGCTTCAGTGATCTACTTACATGCAGCTCGTCTGAAGAACTTCCTTTCTCCAACAGCTCGTTTGTCTTCTTTGATGTTCCTTCACACCCCGCAGATGCTTCAACAGGTTTTTCATTTTCTTGAGAACTTGGTTGATGGTAGAGTTGGTGATGTATCAAAATAATGATACAAAGATGAGAGCTTTCTTCTGGATTTGACTTTGTAAATCTTGATTGCAGCTCTCTTGATCAAGTAGATCACTTGTAGTTTCTGTTAAGCTCAGTTGTTGATCTGCTTGATCTCTAGATTTGGATTGGTAAGCTTCTGAGATGAAGATCTTGTTGAGAGATGATTTGCTAGATTTAATTCGATGCTTAGCTTCTCTTTTCAAAATTTCTCAACTCTCTCTTCTTCAGTTGTCCTTCTTCTTCTTTTTATAGTCTTAGTAGGGTAGGTGTACCGTTGAAGAATGAGTGGCTCTGATTGATTTCTGATTTATCCCTTGATATTTTGAAAATAGTCTCGTTCAGCTTTTCAACCGTTGGAGCCTTTGTACTTGTTGGCTTCTAGAAGACAACTTTACGGCATCAAATGCTATTTCTCCACTTGTATGATTTTGTAGCCGTTAGACCAAATGTTGATCTGATGGATGGCTACACACCCTTTAATTTATCACTTCATTTGTCTTTTAGTCACTTGACAGCATTTGGTAGTCTCTGAACTGATCCTTTACTCTTCCGGATTCTTGACACTTAACTCATCTGGTCTTCAATACTTTTACTCGTCTGCTCTTTGATTTGCTTTCTGTCGATTCTGTCTTGAGTAGTCTTGATAGATGGTTGGACAAGAGTCTAGTCTTCTAGTCATCTGGTCTTCTTGTCTTCAAGTCTTCAAGCCTATACTATCTTAGACAATGAATACAAAAGCAAAGCTTGACTAATCCTATACAAGTCGCATGTCAGACAACTAAGCAAACTTATACTTGGTTTCTAAACCAACTATTTTGGTATCATCAAAACTTCTAGTCTATGGGGACCTAACAAATTCCCCATTTTTTATGATGCCAAAACAAAGCAAGTAAAAGATAGATCAATTTCAAGCATAAGTGAAGAAGTCAAAAGGATTTTTGACTTGTGGAGAAAAAGACAAATATTTTATAAATAGAGAGGAGTATGTTACAGATTGTTCAAAAATAAAAATGATACATATGGAAAAACTTAAAACACTAGTCTGAAGCCTTCAATCTTCTCCCAGACTCTTGTCCATCTGTCCTTGTTGCAAAAGCTTATAAGAACCGGCTCCTCTTCCTCAAATCTTCACAAAAACTTATCAAAACAGCTTTCAAGTTTCAACTTTCTGAGTCAGATCTTTTCCTTTCTTTTAGCAGCAGCATCATCATCAGCATTATCATCTTTTTCTTAATCTTCCCCCTTTTTGGCATTATCCAAAATGAAGTTCATAAAAGCTTTGTTCAAGTTTGATTGATTGGAGATGAATTCGTTGAGAATGGAGGATAGTGAGGCCACCATTTCATGAATGTTCTGAATTCGTACATCTGTGCCAGATGCACTTGAATCGACATGTGCCTTCATTTGGCCTTCCATTCGATCAATCTTGTAGTAGGTGTTTTCAAGCTTACTTCTTGATAAATCAGTCCCAGTATGAAGCTTAGCCAACACTTCTTTATGTTGATTGACCAAGACATGATCAATCATATATATTGCAGTGTCGTTTGTGTGTTGTTGGAAAATATGACAAATTCATCCTTTAATTCCGAAGTTTCAGTTCTTGCTTCAGTCAGCTTGTCGGTCAGTTTTTGTAGTGATCTTCCATCAAGATCTTGCATGTACTGAAGATGAGTGTGGATACAGTCAACATCATATTGTATATCCCTTGTGATATCCATTAGACTAGGACCTTCATATGGAGCTGGATGTGGGAAATTACTGTTGTTCTCTCTGAGTTTGTTCTCTCTGTGTCTGATTAACTTCAACTTATGGCTCATTTTCTCCTAGAATTTTAGTATCTTCAATTGGTCTAGTCTCTGGAGCCTGTTCATTATTTGGCCCATCAAAGTTGCCTCAAGTATTTCCGTAAAGGACGTCATCATTATTCTCATCACTATCATTGTTACTTGGTATTGCAAGATCTGGTTCTGAGGATTTCTCTGTTAATTCCCTCAAAATGTTGTAAGATACATTAATCGATCTACAGGGATCAATTAAGTGGAGGAATATGGTCTCCGAGTAAGTTTTCACTTCATCTCGTCTGAGTAGATCTCGTATCTAGGCTTCTTCTTGTCTCATCATATCTCTGTTTGTTTGGTCCTGGATTTCAGTTGGACTAACTTTCCATTTCATCCAATTGACTATTCTCATCTGTTGAGCATATACAGGATCAGATGGATCTACATGATAAGGATCAATTCTTAGATCTTCTTTGACATAGTGTGAGTCATATCTGAGATCATGTATATCAGATAGTTCTGGAAAATCAAGAGGATTAATTTGTCAGCCAGGGGTTGGATCTCTTCATTATTTCTTCTTTGAGGAGGATGTTCTGGTTGTGTAAAAAGCTCAGTTGTTAACATAGCTTTCTTATTCCCTTCTGCTTCTGGAACATGCATTTCTTCATTCACTCCTGGTGCACAATCTTGTGTATTGAGATTTTCGGTATCGGTGTTGAACTCTCCACCATTCTGCTCTGTGACTATATCAACCAGACCTTGAATATTCTCAGCAATGATCGCATTCATTTTCAATGATCTTGGTTGAATTGTTTAATTTCCATGTAACTTAGTCGTCTGCTTTGAAGTCTCATTACTAGTATGTGTCCATTAGTCGTCTGATTTGTCTTCAGGCTAGTTCTAATCAACAAAACTAATAGGGAGACCTAATAAATGTTTGATAACCAGATGTTTTGGAATCCATTATTAATTTAAGAAATCTTTAAACATAGAAATTAATCTATCAAGTGAGCTCACCCAAAATGATAAAGAATAAGTGCACTAGTTAATTTCATATGATTATATGGAGTATGAAAGATTCATTAGTCCAAGAAGGCTTCTCGATTCTGTGAATCTGCTCTCACAGAGAGGTTTGTTGAAGATGTCTTCTAGTTGATCGTATATTTGATGAAGACCAATTTCACATCCCTTTTTTCCACATGATCACGTATGAAATTATGTCTAATATCAATATGCTTAGTTTTTGAACGTTGAACAAGATTTTCTGATATTGATATAGCACTTGTGTTGTCACACATGATTGGAATCCACTTTTCTTCAATACCATAGTCTCTGAGTTGTTGTCTTATCCATAAGACTTGTGTACGACAACTTCCTGCAGCTACATATTCTGCTTCTGCTGTAGATGTTGCAATAGACCCGTATGTTTCTTGCTAAACCAAGATACTAGTCTGTTCCCTTGCATTTGACAAGTACCAGATGTATGTTTTATGTCCACTTCGCAACCTACATATTCTGCATCTGTATATCCAACCAAGCTAAAATCTCCTTCTTTTGGATAAAATAATCCCAAGTCAACTGTATCCTTGAGATATTTTAACATCCTTTTAGCAGCGCTAGGTGGCTTTCTTTTGGATCTGATTGAAATCTTGAACATACTCTAACAGCAAATGATATGTCCAGTCTGCGTGCAGTAAGATATAGTAGTGAACCTATCTGTCCTTTGTATTTGGTTTGATCCACATTATTTCCATTGACATCCTTGTCCAAGTGTAGATTTGCTGACATAGAAGTTGCAGCCTTTGCACATTATTCCATTCCATATTTCATGATGAGATCTTTGATGTACTTGCTCTGGTTGATGAAAATTACATTCTCCATTTGTTTAACTTGAAGACCAAGAAAGTAATTTAGCTCTCCCATCATGCTCATTTGGAATTTTCTTTTCATCAAGTTGGCAAACTTTTCACATAGCTTGGAATCTTGACATCCAAAGATGATGTCATCCACATTGATCTATACCAGCAGTGTGCAGTCTTCATGCTGGATTCTGAACAGTGTTTTGTCTATTGTTCCCTTCTTGAATCCATTTTCCAAGAAATTTTGATTAAGTTTCATACCAGGCTCTGGGTGCTTGTTTCAATCTATACAATGCTTTGTTGAGCTTATACACTTTATCCTCTTGTCCTTTGATTTCAAATCCAGGTGGTTGTTGTACATAAACTTCTTCTTCAAGTAGCCATTTAAGAAGGCTGATTTGACATCCATTTTGATATACTTTGAAGTTCTGATGATCAGCATATGCTGAGAATAATATGATAGCTTCCAATCTTGCAACTGATGCATATGTTTCATCAAAGTCAATGCCTTCAGCTTGTGAATACCCTTTATCCACTAGTCTTGCCTTGTTTCTGATGATGATCCTATTTTCATCCATTTTTTTTCCTGTAAACCTACTTTGTTCCAATGACATTTTAGTGGTTTGGTCTGTTAGAGAGTTCCCAGACTTGATTTCTCTCAAATTCATTCAGTTCTTATTGCATGGCTATTATCCAATATGCATATTTGCATGCATCTTCAATAGTTTTAGGTTCTATTTATGATAGAAAACAAGAGAGCATAGTTTCCAGTTGTCTTCTGGTTCTAACACCAATGTTTGGATTTCCAAGAACTTGTTCTGCTGGATGATCTTTTAACCAATTTAGATTTGGTTCAGAGATTGGTGTAGTCTGTGTTTCTTCTTGGATCACATTTTGCTCAAATGTGGGATGAAATTCCTCTGGATCAGTTGAATTGAATTTTTTGATTTCAATATCCATATAGATTGGCTCATATGCTGTCTGATTTTCATCCTGGTTGGGTAGATCAGTGTTGAAGTTGGTTTCATAAAAAACAACATGAACCGATTCATATATTGATAAGGTTCTCTTGTTTAGAACACTAAATGCCTTGCTCATGTCAGAATATCCCAAAAAAATTCCTTCATCAGCTTTTGCATAAAAAGTCTTTAATTGATCTTTTCCATTGTTGTGAATGAATTATTTGCTTCCAAAGATATGGAGATGAGAAATGTTTGGTTTTCTCTCATTCCATAGTTCATATGGTGTCTTCCCTCTAACTGTGTTGATGATAGATCTGTTTTGAGTATAGCAAGCAGTGTTGACATCTTCTGTCCAATACCCTTTTGACATGTTTACTTCTGCCATCATTGTTCTGGCAGCTTTTTTATGGTTCTGTTTCTTCTTTCAGCAACTCCATTGTGTTGTGGTGTCCTTGCAGCAGCCAGTTGATGTTGCATGCTTTTTTCTTCACAGTAACTTCTGATAACTTGATTTAGAAACTCTGTGCCTCTATCAGATCTGATTTTGATCACTGTTAGTTCCTTTTCATTTTGAAGTCTTTTCAGTAGATCATGCAGCTTCATAAGAGTTTCTTTCTTCTTGTTGAGGAAGACTGTCTAAGTGAACTTTGAAAAGTCATCCACAATCACTAAGGTGTACTTCTTTCCACTGATGCTTATTGGGGCCACTGGTCCAAACAAATCCATGTGTAACAGTTGTAATATCTGATTTGTTGATGGTGTTGTCTTTGTCTTGAATGAAGCTTTGTCTGTTTCCCCATTTGGCAGGAGTCACAAATGATGTCCTTATTGTAGAACATATCTGGCAATCCTCTTACTATATCATTTCTTTCCAGTAGATTGATTGTCTTGTAATTGAGATGGCTCAGTCTCATGTGCCACAGACGACTTATTTCTGGTCTTGATTGTACTAGTAGACACACTTGAGATGTTGCAGTTGACCAGTCTACTGCATACATGTTCTTCTTTCTTTTGCCGGTTAAGATCACTTGTCATGTTTCTTCATTGATGACTCTGCACTTTTTCTTGTTGAAAAGGACCTCATACCCATTGTCACATAACTGACTTGCACTTAAAATATTGTACTTGAGTCCTTCAACAAATGTGACATCACAAATCTCTAGATAATTTTTTATTAGGCTTCCAATACCTTTTGTGATTCCAGGCTTCTCATTTCCTCTTTGTCTTGATATTTCATCAAAAAGTGCTTGTCGTCTGTCATGTGTCTGGAACATCCACTGTCTATGTACCAGACGACCTACAAAACAAATTAATGCAACTTAGGTACCCAAATCTGTTTGGGTCCATCTTTGTCTTGATATTTTAGGTCCATCTTTGTCTACCCATATCAAGAAGTTAACTTTAGGTCCATATTTGTCTTGATATTTCATCAAAAAGTGCTTGTCGCCTGTCATGTGTCTGGAACATCCACTGTCTATGTACCAGACGACCTACAAAACAAATTAATGCAACTTAGGTACAAATCTGTTTGGGTCCAACAGTGTTAGTGCCATATGGTGTAAATCCTAGTATGTATTTGAACGGGGGGGACTCTTAGGATTTTACACCAGTGTTGTGGATTGTAAAATGGGATTTCGTAGAACTTCTTCTTCCCATCTGAGATCCTTTATCTACCTTTATATGGCTGAACTTGATTGGCCTTTAAGTCAGGTTTGGCAATTGTCTCAGATTTCTTTTTATACACTCGTCTGGTCCTGTTGGGAACCTTTTTGTGTGTAGAAGGAAATCTAGAACTTTCCACGTTTCTACTTTTAGGATTGCCATTTTCGACATTGGGTTTCCTATTGTGAATGTGAAGACCAATGTTCCAGTCATTGTCAGAAGGGTATAATCTATTTTTCCCCCTTAACTTAGGATCCCTTGATTTGTTCATTCTTTTGGATTCATAAGTAACTGGACGTTCATGTCTCTGACTTTCAATTATAGATTTAACAAACTTGACTTGCTTGACCTGTCGATTTTTGCTTCAGGTTTGAAAGATGGTCCATAAGAGATACCATTTTCAGATCTGAACTTTGGATCAGACTTGACAAGATTCGTCTGTTCAGAGTAACCCACTCCAGACTTGTCTCCAAGTCGTTTGGCTGGTTTGAACTCAAGAATGAATTATGTGGTGGACTTGATCTGAGTGTGTAATTCTTCATTTGGATCAGGCCTAGTTTCATCTGTCATTAATGGTTTGTTATTTCTTAATTTGAAAAGTTCATCTTTCAATTTCAGATTTTCAGATTTGAGATATTCATTTTCTTTCTTTATAAGATCATAGTTTGCTTGAATTTCTTCGAACTCACAGTTAAGATCTTTAAGAAATCCTTGAATATATACAGTCTCAAGATTTGGAATTGCAGATTTGGGACCTGATGAGGATGTTGAGTGTGAGAATAATGATATTACCTCATCATTTTCTTTTGATGCCATGAATGCATTGTCATCTGAGTCGGATAAGGGCTCTGCTTGACTCTCATGAGAAGAGTCATCGTCTGCTTTGTAAGCTCATCTTTTTATGCCCTTGTCGTCTGTTCTTTCACGTCTGTCCTCATCTCTGGTTCTCTTGATTGGTTCGGGGCAGTCTGTCTTGAAGTGTCCCGGTTTATTACAATTATAGCACAACAAATCTTCTTGTTTCTTTCTTACTTGATGATCATATTTCTTTTGATCATCCATGTTGTCCCTTCTATCATCTCTACGATCGTCTCTACGATCTTCTTTGCGTGTGTCTCGTCTGCCATCTCTTCTATCATCTTATCTTCTTCTTTATCCATCATCTCTTCTGTTTTGATTTTGAAACTTCTGGGTTGAGTGAGACAATCCCTTGACATGTCTCATTATTAAAGCCATCTGATCTTGCAATTGGTCAATCTGACTTTGTTTGACAGTTTCAACCATTGAATTAGAAGTTTCTCCCGAGGGAGCAATAAGAGCTGGTATTTCTTGAACATTTTTCTTGATCTTGTTGTTCAGCTCAAACTCATATGCTTTTAGATTAGAGAAGAGTTCCACTATGTCTACTTTGGTTAGATCTTTTGTAGCAGCTAGCACAGTAGTGATGATATTCCATGATTCTAGAAAAGCTTTTAGAATTTTCCCGCATATCTCCTTTTGAGTGTACGTCCGATTTAGCATTTGAAGCTCATTTAGGATCTCATGAAAACGAGCTTCCGTCTTTTCAACACTCTCTCCATATTTCATTTGAAAAGTCTCAAACTTTTGAACATCAACTGCAACTTTTGAACAGCAACTTCACAGTAGTTGATCAGAGTTTTCCAGATTTCTTTGGCAGTTTTGCATCCTCTGATTTTCATGAACATGTTGCTATCCAAGGTCTTCATAATGGTGTCTTTAGAAACATTATCCAGATTGTTGATCTTCTTATCTTCTAGTGTCCACTCATGCTTTGGCTTTCTTACAAAAGGTTGATCTCATTGAGTGGTTTCATCTGTATTTGCTTTCATGATGGTGATTGGACCATCTTCTATTACTGAGACCGTATCTTTACGGATTGCAGCTAAGTGTGTCTGCATACACATTTCCCATTCATCAAAATTTGAAATAGAAAATGTAGGTACTCTAACAATTGTACTATTTGATTCCATGCTGAAATATGATTTTGAAAACACAAGCTTTGGATCACCCCAACACACAGAACACAAAGATGTCAGTTTTTAGGAGACACGCTCTGATACACTTGTTGGTCCGTAATACAAGGCTTGTAAGAGTTCATGGGGGTGAATGAACACTCTCTGATTTTGGAGTTTCTTACTTTTAGATTGATTTTGGTCAATAAAAACAGACTAGCAAGTAGCTCGTCTAGTTTTACTGGTCCGATTATTATCTGAAAGTAATTGCAGTGGAATAATGATAAGTTTCAAAATAAGCCTTGAGTTTGGTTTTCAATGTTGAGTAGTGTGATGTAGAGTATGCAAGTACTGAATGTAAAGTGCTGAAAGTAAAGAAGACAAGAAATGTTATCGATCTTCGGAGTGGCGTAATCTCCTACATGACCGCTTCTCCCGTGACTCAGGAGGTATCACTATTGTACTCTAGACTAATACAATAGACAAGTGTCCTTGACACCCCGCAGATGCCTCACACCCCACAGATGCTTCACACCCGAAGTAGCCAATCCTTGACATCCCACAGATGCTTCAGTGGTCTACTTGCACGCAGCTCGTCTGAAGTACTTCCGTTCTCCAATAGCTCGTCTGTCTTCTTCAATGTTCCTTCACATCCCGCAGATTCTTCAACAGGTTAACCCTTTTCTTGGGAACTTGGTTGATGATTAGAGTTGGTGTTGTATCAAATTAATGATACAAAGATGAGAGCTTTCATCTGGATTTGACTTTGTAGATCTTGATTGCAGCTCTCTTGATCAAGTAGATCACTTGATAGTTTCTGTTAAGCTCAGTTGCTGATCTGCTTGATCTCTAGATTTGGATTGGTAAGCTTCTGAGATGAAGATCTTGTTGAGAGATGACTTTCTAGATTTATTTCGATACTTAGCTTCTCTTTTCAAAATTTCTCAACTCTCCCTTATTCAGTTGTCCTTCTTCTTATTTTTATAGTCTTCGTAGGGTAAATTTACCATTGAAGAATGAATGGCTCTGACTGATTGCTGAGTTATCCCATGATATTTTGAAAATAGTCCCGTTCAGCTTTTCAACCGTTAGAGCCTTTGTACTTGATGGCTACTAGAAGATAGCTTTACAGCATCAAATGTTATTTCTCCACTTGTATGATTTTATAGCCATTAGATCAAATTTTTATCTGATGGATGGCAACAAGCCCTTTAATTTATTACTTCATTTGTCTTTTAGTCACTTGAGAGCATTTGGTAGTCTCTGATATGATCCTTTACTCGTCCGGATTCTTGACACTTTACTCGTCTGGTCTTCAATACTTTTACTCGTATGCTCTTTGCTTTGCTTTCTACCGATTATGTCTTGAGTAGTCTTGATAGATGGTTGGAAAAGAGTCTGGTCTTCAAGTCGTCTGATCTTCTTGTCTTCAAGTCTTCAAGCCTGTACTATCTTAGACTATGAATATAAAGGCAAAGTCTGACTAATCTTATACAATTCGCATGTCAGACTACTAAGCAAACTTATACTTGGTTTCTAAACCAACTATTTTTATATCATCAAAACTTCTAGTCTACGGGGACCTAACAGTGTCTATGGTTATATCGATGGATCAATCCCTCCACCGCCTGATAATCTCGCCGGAAACAATGGCCAAACAAAGCCGAATCCAAAATTCGCGGAATGGCCCAAATATGAAAACTTAATTCTCAGCATGATCATGTCCTCTTTATCTGAAGATGTATTGTCACAAGTCTATACCGCCTTGACATCAGCTAAGATTTGGACAGACTTGAGCACTGCTTTCGCATCTCAAAGTCGGGCCAAACTCGTACAGCTTCGAACCGAGTTAGCTTCAACGCGCAAATCTGACCTCACAGCAGCAGATTATTATTTCAAAATCTAGAAACTTAGCTTTGGCCAGACATCCATTGAATTCTGATGATCATATTGCATACTTATTATCCGGTCTCGGTCCCGATTACGATTCCCTCGTCACCATGATTTCAGGTCGCACCTCCATCACTTTAGACGAGGCTTATGCTCTTCTGTTGACTACCGAGGCTCGGTTACAACATCATTGGCCTATTGTTGAACTGATCGCATCACCGCAAGCAGGTTCTTCCACAACTACTGTGTCGGCCAATGTAGCAGACCTTTCTCAAAACACACAGTATACTAATCAGAGTCACGGTTCGAATAATTATCGGGGCTGGGGACATGGTCGTGGACGTGGATCACCTCGCCCCTATCATCACAGTATCCGGGCCAAAACAATGGTGAGCCGCAGCCCACATATCAGATTTGTGCGAAAACAGGACATACAGCCATGTCTTGCTATTACCGTTACGAATACTCTCATCCACCAGCTCCTCGCCCTCCTCGTCCTCCTCGGGCCTATGCCGCACAACCATATTTACCATAAAATTCTGGTTGGATTGTCGACACCGGTGCAACACATCGTCTCACCAACGACTTCAGCAACCTTAATCTCTCATCCGACCCTTATGATGGCCCCGATAAGGTTCATATAGGTGACGGTACATGTTTATCTATATCTCATTATGGCTCAACTTCTGTACATACCCCTTCCCCGTCTTATTACTTGTCAAATATTCTTGTTACGCATTCCTTAACTAAAATTTGCTTTCTGTACATAAATTTGCTTCCGATAATAATGTTTGTTTTGAATTTCATGGCTTGTGTACTCCGTGACAGTTAGGTAAAATCCATAGGAAACCTTTATAAACATCTGATTTTACTTATTTTGCACCATTAGACTTAATTTATTCGGATGTTTGGGGTCCTTGTGCTGAACCCTCAATTTATGGTTCTCGTTACTATGCTAGCTTTCTTGATGATTTTACGAAATATTTATGGCTGTTCCCATTGAAAATTAAATCTGACGTGGAATATGTGTTTCCCTCATTTCTTGCTATGATTGAACGCCTCTTCAACACTAAATTAAAATCAATTCAAACTAATTAGATTGGTGAGTATCTTCGTGTGTCCACCCTCCTTATCTCCCTCGGTATCCAACATCGTCTTTCATGTCCCCACACTCACGAACAAGTAGGCACCGTTGAACGGCGTCACCGCCAAATTGTCGAAGTTGGTCTCTCCCTCCTCGCTCAAGCTAACCTCCCTTACTATACTGGGGGGATGCCTTCACCACTGACACTTACCTCATTAATCGTCTTCCTACTACCGCCCTCCAAACAAAACCCCTTTTGAAATGGTCTACCATCGGTCTCCCGACTACTCCTTTCTCCGTGTCTTCGGTTGTGTCTTTTGGCCCTACCTTCGTCCCTACAACCATCATAAAACCGACTTCTATTCTAAAACATGTATTTTCCTCGGTTATAGTACCTCCCATCATGGATATAAGTGCCTTGACCTTGTCAGTGGCCGTGTCTACGTTGCTCGCCATACGGTATTCGATGAGACTGTCTTCCCTTATACTCCCTATCCGTCCGCACCAGCCTCGGCTCCGGCCACTGTACCCCTTCCTCTCCATCTTCCTCCTTCTTCAGCCATCACTACGATGCCCCCTCCTTCTACAACGGCTGAACCTGATCCTCCCTCTCCCCCGATTGCTGACTCATTTCCCTCTCCAACCTCTAGTCATACTCCATGTCCTACTCCAAATCCTACCCCTCCGCCTTACCCTATGGTTACCCGCATCAAAAGTAACTCCCTTAAACCCGTCAATATGCCTGACTTTATCCGTTACCCCCTTCCTAAAGCTCTCGTCTCCACATCCACCATGCTCGATCCTACCTCCTATACCGAAGCCTCTAAACAATCCTATTGGCGTAATGCTATAAAAGAGGAGATTGATGCGCTTTTGCATAACCAAACCTGGGATCTTGTTCCTCCTCGTCCTCATATGAATATTGTGGGTAATAAGTGGGTTTATCGGACCAAACACCATGTGGATGGCCGTGTGGAACGCTATATGGCACGCCTCGTTGCCAAAGGTTTTCATCAAGCAGAGGGTGTTGATTTTCATGAGACTTTTAGCCCGGTTGTCAAACCGGTCACTATTCGACTTCTTTTGTCTCTTGCTATTTCACAGGGTTGGTCTTTACGGTAGGTGGATATTCAATATGCGTTTCTTCATGGGCATCTTTTTGAGCCCGTTTATATGCAGCAACCTCAAGGATTTGTGCACCTGATTATCCGGATTATGTTTTTCGCTTACACCGCAGTCTTTATGGACTCTATCAGGCTCCTCGTGCTTGGTTTTCTCGGTTCACTGATATCCTCTCCCGGTTCGGTTTTGTTGGCTCTAAGGCCGACACTTCTCTTTGTATTTATTCCTGTGTAGGTGCTCGCGTCTACATTCTCATATATGTTGATGATATTATTATTACTGGTTCTTCTTCTTCACTTGTTGAGCAGGTTATTCAGTCACTTGCCAGCCACTTTCCGGTTAAGGACCTCGGGTCTCTTTCTTATTTTCTTGGCATTTAGGTTCTTCCTCACTCTGATGGATTATATCTTACGCGGAGCAAGTATATTTTTCCGCTTCTACAGCGGCTAACATGGACAAGGCCAAGCCTTGTCAAACGCCTATGTCTGCCTCCGCTCGGCTCACAATTGATTCTGGGCCTCCTTGCTCTGATCCGTCCCTTTACCGTACCATTATTGGTGGCCTACAGTATCTCAAATTCACGCGCCCTGATATCGCCTTTGCTGTTCATAAGGTCAACAAGTTTATGCATTCTCCTACTGAAGATCGTTGGGTTGCGGTCAAACGCATTCTTCGATATCTTAAGCACACCATCTCCGACGGTTTATTATTCTCTCGACGTTCTCATATTACCCTTCAGGCTTATTCTGACTCCGACTGGGCGCAGACACTGACAATCGTCATTCAGTTGGGGCATATTGCATATTTCTCGATGATAATCTTATTAGTTGGCGTACAAAACAACACCTGACGGTTTCCAAGAATAGCACGGAAGCCTAGTAAAAAACCCTTTCCAATACGGCTGCGGAAATTCACTGGATCTGCAGTCTCCTTCGGAAAATGTCCATTTCCTTACCTTCTCCGCCTATGCTTTGGTGTGACAATATTGGCGCCATCTATCTTGCGTACAATCCGGTTTTCCATGCTCGCACCAAACATATTGAGATCGACTTTCACCACGTTCGGGAACTTGTTGCGGCTCGCAAACTTGGCATCTTCTTTATTACCTCTCAAGATCAGCTTGTGGATCTCCTCACCAAACCATTGGGCCAGCCTCGGTTTGCATATCTTAAGGCCAATCTCTGTGTCCAATCTCTTCGCACGGGATTGCGGGGGGGGCGTGTCGAGGATAATCTCATAGTTTAAATATTATTTTGAATATTAGTATTTTTAATATTTATCTTGTATTTACTTAGAGGCTAAGACACCGAATGCTATATATTGTACTCTCCACAATGCTTTGAATTGATGAAATATAAAAGTTCTGAATCTCAATATCAGCTGACTTGCACTCAGCACTTCCTTCAGCACATATACTGTAACATTATATGTTATATCATGGATGATTTTTCATGTCAAAATTAACAAATTGACATTTGTGAAACTTATTGTTAGAGGTAGGTTAGCAATAAGACGAGTGCTAAGTAAGTAGAATAATATGAGATTATGAATTGTGGTTTTTGTTGGCTTATGTTATTTCACAATCATATTGTACTCATATTCGACTTATTGACACATCATAAAGTTGATGTGTCTGAATTATCTAAAAATTGTCGAAATCGACACTAAAATGATGTAACAGTTAGATGAAAGTGCATTGAGTTCATGTATAAAGGGAATCCATTTTGGATTAATGGACCTAAATCACATTTTAATTAGTTCATTCATAAAGTAACTTGAGTGGTTAATGTGGTACAAGTAATAATTGAAGGAATTGTTTAATTGAAGGAATTGTTCTGATTAATAAAGCTTGTATTGATCTTGTGCTAAATGTTTGATAGTTGAAATTGTGTTGATAAACCAATGAGTGACGTGAAGTCCATGCAAATATTTGAAGTTACTCAATGATATTTCACTAACGTAAATATAAAAGCCAAATGGGAGAATGTTGGAATTACCTTTTATTTATCTATTAAATATAGATAATATTTAATAGATAATATTATGTTGCTATTATAGTTATCACATAATAGTTATTTTGTATTTATCTAGTTTATTAATTGGCATTATTACAGACTCCTCCAATCATACCTAAGACTCATTGATATCAATATCTAACAATGCATTAGGCCTCTCGTCTTATAACTATATAAAAACTGCATGTATATCATCGGTTGGTGATCAATCGGAAAAATCTATAAGATCAGAAAGTATAGTTGCACCATATATCATTCAGTTCTTGGGCTTATGAAGTTATTTTTTCCTCTCCTTTCAGGGTCTAGATCGTGATGACAAACGAAGACATCGGATACCAATAGACTATGAAAACGATTCTACTAATTTCTTCTGCTTATTTAGAGCAGTTACTGTAGATCTATTTATTTTTTCTATCAAGTCGTTGTTTCAAGAAATGTATTCTTTTACTTGTTTATTTATTTAGTTTGAAAGGAATAAGCACAAAGTTAGAAGGTGATGTTAACTAAATGGACGCAAATATAGGTGGGATCTACTGACAAATTTTATAATACAACCGTTGTAGAAAGGTTGTATTAAGTTACATACATTACAATCATTCATGTTTAACCTCTCACACAAGATGTGAAAGAGTAAAAATGAGAGGCTCTAATGTATGCCACTTGATACAACTTTCTTACAACCGTTGCACCATAAAATCTCTCGGGCATTCCATAATTACTTTTGGCGCCACAATTACGCAAAAGTTTTAACATGTAAAACATGATGCCAGAAGTAATCGCAGAGTGCCGATAGAACCCACCGACACTAGTTGGTCTCATGCTACATGAACTGTAAAGTCCAAATCCTTTCATGACTTGTGACCGTATGTTCCAAAACAGCTGGTAACCAACTTACACAGGTCTCCATTCACTGCTTGACACTGTTGAGTTAAACCTGAAGAGCTTGAATCAAGTTTTTCCATGCTTTGCTCCGGCGCATTAGCTCCACTTTCCATGTTTCTCATCTTCCTTCCAAGACAAGGAATGCTGACTTAAATTTGAACACAACACCATCAAGTGAGGAAGTTCTTGTGTAGTCACTCGAATTAATCTTCACCACACAGTTTAAATCCAATTTAAAAACATATGGTCTATATCATTCCACATCTCACCCCTCCGCATATGGAGGGTGTAGGCAAGAACTTCCTCATCAAGTGTTGTTCTTTTCCTTTATCTGCATAAGGCCCTGTCTAAGGTACAGTCGTCAGATATTGTGTTTTTTTATTTTTTTTGGCTACATTCATTTCCTAAGACCACAATGTTTGGCTACATTCATACCTCCATCAAATGTTTCATAAAACCAAGATGTTTGGTCAAACTTAATGACACAAACTTCACAAAACCACAAACCAACTTGCAAAAGAAGTTTCACTTCAACACCAAAACACAAGTCACTCACACACAGGGGCGGCGCGATGTATTAAGATTTGGGTCACCCGACCCGCTAAAAAAAATATTACAGTGAATTTTTTTTTTATATATATACACATTTTATATGCGTACCGACCCTCTTATTTTTATATATTGATCCCTATTGACCCGTATTGAACTATAATATTTAACATTACTCTTAGTAATTGTAAAATATGACAAATTTCTGATCCGTATCACTAAATTCCTGGAGCCGCCCCTGCTCACACACACCAAAAACCACAAACAACTCGAGTCTAATTACTCAATTAAACAATCAAGCATCAAAATTTATAAATGAAGCCAAGTATAATTTTGAACATCTTCAAGTGATATGGGCTGGATGACGATTAACACTCAAAATATATATTACAAAAGAGCAGCATAAGAAAGCTGAAGCGAAAGTAAGATTAAAAAAAGGAGGGGGGGAAGGGAAGAAGAACTAACCAAACAATTCTGGTACATGTAATGGAGGGCTACAATGAGTCTAAAGGTGCAAATGAGTTTTCTTTTCTTCTAGAAACACGGTAGCCAACGAAGATTGATATGCAAAGAGCAACAACAGAAAGAAGAAGAGCAAAGGCACTTCCTGCTTCCCAAGGACTATCTGATCCTACTTTAGCTGCTAGTCTCGAAAAGCCTGGAGAGATATCTAAAGGCACCCAATCACAGCTTACTGAATAATGCCCTGATCCGTGCCATGGGTTTCCATCAGCCGGGTACCAAAATGCAGCTGAAAACTTACTTGATTGGCCAAGAGTGAATTGTACGTCCTACATTAATACAAAAAAAGGGAGAAGTCTCGAATCAGCATCTTATAACATATTCTCTCTATCATATATAGACTCACACATCATTTTTACCCAAATTTACTATTCATAGTAAAATGCATCAAAATCTCTACTCAGAGGATGCCGATGATGAATGGAAGAGGAACCAACCTGTTGAAGATGATCCCTTGTTCTCAAAGGCCTGGAAAATTCAAAGTAAAATGTTCCCTTCCGACCTGAAGATGCATAAGGACTGTCATCTGCTAAAAAGCCTGGCCAAAAAGACTGGATGGTATCAGAAGTTTCGATGCATTAGAACCAAGAGACAAACTTGGCAGTGATCAACAACAAAATGCAAAACTGAAAGACAAATCAAGCAAGGGTGAGAATACCAAAAAAAAAAAATCAATAATTCATAAGCAGAGTAAGAAGGCAAAAGGATTTGAAGAATATGGTGGCATCATTATTCTCACAGATTGTGATTTTAGAAACCAGCCTAAACCAGCATCAATAGGGACAACAATCGTATATATTTGTGACATAAACAGATAATTAATTTAAGACTTTTCGCAACATGAAAAAATAACAGACTTGTAAACTAATTGGAAGTCAAAGCATGTCACCTTAGCAAGAACAAGTAGAGAATTGTGCAAGTGTGACAATTATCCAAAAGACCAAGAGATTTTAATGTGAAATAACACAACATTCAGATAGGACGGTTTACAGAGGTAACCCAGGGTTACTATATTGGTGCATTACACAAAATTCAACGTGTCCATGTAGGAGTAACTTCTGGAAAGAGATTCACTGCCATAAGTACTCACCTGAATGGGTTGTGAAACTGCTATGCCACCAAGAACCTTGCCAATCATTCTGAGCGGAGGAGTCATTTCCTGGAAAAAAAAGTTCAATCACGTAAAGGTAAAAATGGTTTCACCAGCTCCATGCTATGTAATGTCTTAGATATGACCAAAAAACGAGGTTAAAAAGTAAGACCACGTGATTGTGGGGAAACTTTTATGAGATGCCAAAAACAAGAGAAATTGATTACTATATACAATATGGCACCTTAAATGAAAGAAGTAAAAGCTGCTAAAAAATTCCTCATGTTGGAAACTACAAAGACTTGACAGGCCTTACTATATACAATATGGCACCTTAAATGAAAGAAGTAAAAGCTGCTAAAAAATTCCTCATGTTGGAAACTACAAAGACTTGACAGGCCTTACAACCCTAGTGTGGAAATGAAACAAGACTCTAGAAGAAACACTACACCTTAAAAAGATAAGCATGAGAAGTGTGGTTTACTAAAACTGTAGAATGAAGAGAGAAATTGAGAACACTTGATGTTGATATTAATTAGAAGATGACATATAAATAAATACAAAGGTGCAGCTTAAACAGCCAGCAATAAATGAGTTAGTTGAAGATTAGGAAGAGGTCTAAACAACTAACATTTTAACTAGACTTAAGTCCTAATCAAACGACTCGATTACAAAATAAAGACTAAAGAATTAATTAAATACTTAACAGAGAAATAACTAATAACTAATTCTTTTTTACTTCTTCAATAACAGGTTAATGTCCTTCTGATTAGTCATTTTATTAAGTCTGTGTTATTCAAGCAATTAGCTTTCTAAGGGAGTTGTTTAAGGAGCTTTGATCAGTTTCCTACTGTAGGAAATTTAAGATATGAGATGAGAGAAAAAACGAGTTTCCCATTATTCCAATCTTAGTTTACAACCAAAGATTACCATGAAACTTATATGACAAAGGTTGTCCAAGATAAAGCAGCCAAACGGCTCTTGTACAATGTTCACAACGGACACTATACAATAAAACAATTTCAGCCACTAGGATGGAAAAACAAGCTAACAACAAGCTATTATACAAGATTACGGACTTAATTAAGATATAATTAAGCCTAATGAACACACATTCCAACACCTACATTCTAAATGCCTACCCTGATTATGCATTTGCTTTGAGATCCACTCAAATGCATGTTGAATATTGTGTGCGAGAAAATTGTTCAGCATACTAAGCACTAGATTCCATTGCAAATTCAACGGTATGTAATGTACTTCATTCTCTTTAGTTTATAAACAGCGTATTTCCCTTCTATTTAGCCATTTTGCGGTCTGGAACGTTCAATTTCTGAGGTAGAAAAATTAAGGACCACAGAGAGCTACAGTGCAAATTGATCGAGTAGTAGTATGAGCCCACATGATAATTAGCACAAAAGCAAATGCTATGAGAGTACTTCAAGAAAAAGAAAAAGAAAAAAAGCCATTACAAGGACTAACGGATTTTTCATTTTCAATTACCTGAAGAACTTATACCATCGCGGTTCAGGCAGTGAGGATTCCAAGCATACAAATCAACCAAGTGACCAAACCTATTCAGCAGGAAAAAATAATGTTTACCAGACTACTGAGCCAGGTCAAATTACTAAAAAAGATGGTAGAAACAGAAACTATGCTTGATATCTACCTGTCACCTCCGTTACCCTCTAGGTTATCGACTGGGTTCCCACCATATAATCGACCTGGAATAGCATTTCCAATGGAGAAGTGCATGATGTCAACTTCATATCCCCGGCAACTCTTATTGTTGCATGTATTAGGTGATTCTTTGCATCCACCCATCTTGATCAACACAACACAACTAAACTTAGTATTCAGCTTCATTCATACCAAGTAAGACAGATACGTGTGTGAAAAAGAAAAAAAAAGAGACAAGTTGTCATATCTCATAAACTATACAGTATAAATTATATATTTATATTTTGTAGAGATAAAAGAATAAGCAAAGATTCATGAAGATAAAAAATTGTTCTCTGTATTTGTCAGGACCCGCAGTTTTGCATTTTCTGTTGTAATGACGTCAGCAAGTAGTTAGCTGACGTCACCCTTATTTGGAATGAAAGGGGAGGGCGGGAAGCATAAATAGCTGCTTACCAGATGTAATAGCTTATGCCAATTGAGATTAATAAACTGCTTTTCTCTTCTTTCCCCTAAATTCTTCTCTACTTCTGCTCTTCTGCCCTAATTTCTCCCCCACTCCCCCAATTCTTCCCTAATTGCTGAGTTCGGATCCCTAGGATCCTGTTACCTGGTATTAGAGACTGATCTTGTCACCTGCAGAGTAAGAGATGACTGAGGGAACGCGTGCTAAATCGATCGAAGAGCTTTGGAAGGTTTTGCAGAAATCGAGCGAAGTGCAATCGAAGGTAAATGATGACCTGCGAGGTAAAATTGATCATGTTACTGAGCAAGTAGAGTCAATCAAAAGTTTGATTCAAGTTGTAGTTAAGAAAATGGAGTCTCGAAAGGATCCTATGAGTGAAGCATTTCATCAAACAGTTGCGTCGGCTGGCGGGGGAAGGGCGGATTATGAAGGATTGCTGCCTACTCCTATTAGACATGATACTGGAACAACTCAACACCTACATGAGAAGTATGACATGAGTGTTGATGTTCCTCACATCGATTTTCCTCTATTCGATGGCAAAGCACGTAAGGAATGGTTTAGGACATGCGAGAGATACTTTATTATGCATGATATTCCAGAGGATGAGAAGGTAGACTTTGTTGAGCTTTGTTTCAGAGGTAGAGCAGATGTGTGGTTCAGAGGATTGAGGTTCAGTTATCCTAATATTAGCTGGAACTTCTTGAGAGAAGAAGTGTTTAAGAGGTTTGGATCAAGGTCCATGGAAACAGCAATGGATGAGTTTCACCAGTTAAAACAAGTTGGTACAATAGATGATTAACTGGCTGATTTCGAAGAACTGAAAACCTTTCCAAAAAAAAAAAGAACTGAAAAGTGTGGTGCAATTGCTAAGTCCTAATTTGACTGAACAGTAGTATATAGCCTGTTTCATTAGAGGACTAAGGACGGAGATTAGATCTATGGTAAGGTTGATGAATCCGGTGACTATATCCAAAGTTGTCCAAGCTGCTAGGTGTCAGGAGGAGGTGATTCAGTCACTAAATCTGAGACCAAAACCTGCTGTCAAGGCTCCTAATCCGGTTGGGCAGTCTAGGTTTTCTCCTTTCCCTACGAAGGTCACAGATAAGTTGCCTCAAGGGGAGGCAAGGCCTCAGTTGCGGAGGGCTATATCTCCTAAGGAGCTGCAGGAGAAGAGGTCTAAAGGCCTATGTTTCAGGTGTGATGAGAAGTTCACCCCTGGACATGTATGTAAACAGAAGCACATCCACTTCCTTCTAGCAGATGAAGAGGAAGTATGGGGGGATTTCAAAGGTCACTGAGGAAGCAACAGTGAGTGACCCTTCTACTTCAGAGATCATTCAACTATCCATGTACACCCTACCAGGGCAGATGACAGCACATACTCTCAAAATCAATGGGATGTTAAAGAAGAAGCCTATCACTATACTCATAGACAGTGGAGCATCCCATACCCTTTTGGATCAACAATTAGCCAAGGATTTGGAATGTGTCATAGAGCCCACACATCCAATGCTAATTACAGTTGCTGATGGTAATAAGATGTTAAGTGACCTTAAATGCCCTAATCTTCCCTGGTTAATGCAAGGATTCGGATTCCAACATGATGTGGGACTGATCAGATTAAGGGGATGTGACATGGTGCTTGGGGTGGACTGGATGAGACAGCCGCCCTCTTCCGTTGCCAGCCGCACCATCTGAGCCCACTCCAGGTAATTTTTACCCGTGAGTCTCCTTGATGTTGGCAGGATCGCAGAACTGCTATTGTTCGGCTCGTCTTTGGTGCCGACTTTGGTGGATGCCGGCGTATGTGAGGCTGAATCCTCCAGACTGTTGTCGTCGGACATCACAATTTTTTTGTACGTGTTTTTTTCTAGGGTTTGAACTTGGCTCTGATACCATGTAAGATTATTAAGGAAGAACACTTGTATATTCTAATTACTCAGCACATGCTTGCTCTAAATAATACAGAGAAACCTTATTTCTTCAAGTAAGCTAACTTAGCCCCCTCCTCCAAGATAAAACAGCAGACTTCTTCCTAGCCCTACTGCCCAACATGGGCCGACTATAACAAAAGAAATATACAGCCGATGTTATAAAAAAAACAACTAATTACACTTCCACCCTTTATATTTACAATACATATTCCAACATAAACTAAGATTACATTCTTAACCAGTTAAGAGACTAAAACATAAATAAATACACTTCAACACTCCCCCTCAAACTCGGGTGTGTATGTTTGGGCATCCAAGCGTGCTAGTCAGAACTTGAAACACCTTGGTTAGGACAGCCTTTGTTAGAACATGAGCAATCTAATGCTTAGATGGGATGTGAATGAGCTCAATGACTTGGGTATCAATCTCCTCTCTGTGAAAGTGTCTGTCAACTTCCACATGTTTCATCTTTTCATGAGAACAGGATTTTCAGATATACATAGGGTAGATATGTTGTCACGGAAGACTTGAGTAGGTCTTGATATAGGAATCCTGAATTCTGTTAGAAGACGTCTCAGCCACATTCCCTCGTAGATCCTATTTGCAAAGGCTCTCGATTTTGAACTGCTCCTAAACACCACATGATGCTTCTTGTTTTTTCAGGTGACAAGATTTCCCCAAATAAAGGTGCAATACACTGATGTGGATCACTTATCAGGTATGGCACCAACATAATCTGCATCTGTAAAGATCACAATATCCCTTGATGGATTTTTCTTGAAAATGAGGCCTTGACCATGTGTATTTTTCAGATACCTCAGAATTTGAACACAACTTGCATATGTAACTTTGTTTATTGATGCATTAGATAGATTAGTTTCCCTACTAGTCTTTGATACATACATCCCTTTATCAACTAGAGTTTCTTCCTTGTCTTCTCCCAACTTGATCCCTGGTTCAAGTGGTGTTTCTGGTGGTCTGCAATCTTTTACTCTGGTTTCTTCAAGAAGATCTAGCACATACTTTTTTTGAGACATGAATACTTCACTTCTTGATCTAGCAACCTTGATTCCCAAGAAGTCTTTTAGTTGCCCTAGGTCCTTTACCTCAAAGTGTTGTGCCAAAAGTTATTTTGTTCTATTGATTTCACTAAGATCATCACCAGTCAAGATTATGTCATCAACATACACAATCTAAAATACAGACTTACCAAGAGGAGAAAATTTGGTAAACAAAGTATGATCATTGTGATGTTGAACAAATCCACATTTAAGAACATACCCAATGAATTTGCCAAACCAGGCCCTGTGTGATTGTTTCAGGCAATACATACATATTATTTCAGCATACAAACTTTTTTTTTAGTTAGATCAGATTCACAGCCATGAGGAATTTTCATGTAGACCTCTTCCTCAAGATCGCCATTCAAAAAGGCAGTTTTAGTTTCTAACTGTATCAAGGGACAATCATAATTCACATTCACAACTAAAGAGATTAAAAATTTGATGGTGTTAAGTTTAGCTACTGGGGCAAAGGTCTCTTCATAATCAATCCCATAGGACTGAGTAAAACCCCTTTCCACTAGTATAGCTTCGTACTTGTTTAAGCTACCATCAAAATTATATTTAAGCGAGAAGATCCACTTACAGCCAACTACATTCTTGCCATTTGGAAGGTCACACATGGTCCGATTCCCATTCTTTTCAAGGGCATGTAGTTCTTCACTGAGTGTTGCCTTCCATTCTGGGATGTTGAGGCTTCATGAACAGTCTTAGGAATAATGACAGAATCAAGATTATTAATAAAAGCTTTGAATTTGTCAGACAGGTTATCACTAGAAAGAAGATTATACAAAGATACTGAGTGCATTTCCTGGTTTCCTTCCTCAAGTCAATATGTCTTTCATCTCTGATAGGAACATCAAGAGTGTTCCCAAGTTCTTTGGGTGTATCCTCTGCATAATCATCAGTCTAATCAGGATTTGGATTAGAACCTTGATTCAGATTGACAGTATTCTGAGTATCTTTATTCTTCCTAGAGTAAACTTGAAAATAAGGTGGGATATGAATCAGAGTCAGGAGGGGATTCTGTGCTGGGATTTTCCACTCCCTAAAATCTGATACATCACCAGTAGTTGTGAGATTATCAGGTTAAGGGTTATTAATCTCCCTGGAATCTGATACATCATCAATAGTTGGGGGATTATCAGGTTTAGGATTGTAGTAGACAATATCCCAGTCCTTATGCTCTTGAATGTATTCCTCCCCCTGTTTTTCACAAGTGTAATGAGCTTGTTATTTAAAAAAGGTAACGCTCATAGTAGTATAGAATTTCCTATTATTAGGACAAAATCATTTGCAACCAGATTGAGTTGAAGCATAACCAACAAACACACATTTAAGTGCAGGAGGGTTGAATTTTCCCTTATGCTGAGAGTGTACGTGAACACACCAAAACCTTTGAGTATTCTCAAAATATTTCTTCCTATTATCAGACTTAAAACACTTTAATTTGAGTTCCAAATTGAGTGTGAATCATGTTATAAAAGGACTTAAATGTGGAACCCACATCAGACTTGTCTTTTAGCAAAAAGAGCCATGTGATTCTACTATAACCATCAACAAACGTAACAAACCATCTAGAGCCATTGATGTTCAAGCCCCCAAACATCACCATGAATAAGGTTAAATGGATGAGAAGCATGATAACTTTTCTCCAAAAAAAATACTCCTAGTGTGTTTAGCAAGTAGACACATCTCACAATGTACTAGGGTGATGCTTATTGTATAAATGAGGACAAAATTCTGCACGTTGACAAATCTCACAATTGAGAGTACTAGGTGGTGCTTACTAAATAAATGAGGATAAATTTTATGCAAATACATGAAGTTGGATGACCAAGGCGATAGTGCCAATGCATTACATTATTATTTTCAGAATTTGAAAAATTACTAACAAAACAATTAGGATCTTCAATTTTGTCTTTGTTTTGTTTATCAGCTTCTAGAATAAACAGCACTGTCCCTTCAAAAAAAAAAAAAAAAAAGAATAAACAGCACTGATCTTGCTTCAGCACTGCCAATCACTTTGATAGAATTCAAGTCCTGAAAAACACACTTGTTAGTGAAAAAATTAACAAGAAAATCGTAATCCCTCGAAATCTTGCTAACTGACAAAAGATTACATACCAATTTTCAAGTGTGGAACAAACAGGGTGTCCCTAAGACTAAAAGTTGGTTGGTCAATTTGACAGCTCCAACACCAGTTACATTAGATGTAGTTCCATTTGCAATTCTTACATGATGATGGTTTTTCCAAATAGAGAGTAGAGAAAAACTTGATGTTTCCAGACATGTGGCTGGATGCTCCTAAATCCACAATCCAGAGTTCATCAAGATTGTTGAAAGTAGACAAAGCACCGGAAGTTATACCGGAATTAGCTAAGGAAAGATATCCTTTCTTTTTAACCATTTGATCTGTAGGACCATTTTGAGCTGTAAGTAGCCACTTCAAGGCCTCAATCTGATTCCTGGAGAAAGTTTTTGAGCGCCTTAAGCCTTTCCTTTCACTTGAAGTAGTTTGTTTGTTGCTTTCCTTGAATTGTTCCCCTTTGAGGATTTCCATTTAGGTGGTTTTCCAAGAATTTTCCATCATGTCTCCTTAGTGTGCCATGTACGTTTACAGTGGTCACACCAAGGCTTGTCCCTTTTTTGTTTCTGAGTGTAAGAATTTGGGTAGTTAGCCTTTGAAATGAAGGCATTCCGATCTTCGAGAGAGGTTGAGCCATCAGAACCACAGTTTCAGCTCATCATAACCTTCCTGCCTTACTCTCCTCATGTCTCACCTCAGAAAAAACAGACCTGAGGGAAGGGAGAGGTTTGATACTTAAGATGCGTCCTCTCACATCATCCAAATCAGGGTTAAAGACCTATTAACAACTTGAAGATTCTTTCAAGTTCTTTATACTCTGTAAACCTCTTAGCATCCTCTGAACAGCTCCAGGGCAAGTCTTCAAAGATGTCTATATGTTGCCACGTTTTACAGAAAAGGTAAAAATAACTTGTTACTGATAAATTGCCTTGTTTAAGGTCTTGAACTTTAGCTTCTACACTACAAAATTCGGTTGTGTGGTCCCTTTTTGAGTAGAGCTCTCTAGCAGAATTCCAAAATTCTTCAGCAGTATCGAAGAAAATGAAGTATTTAGTGGTTTCAGGAGTCATGGATCCAACCAACCATGACATTACCAATCTATTTCCGACCCTCTATTGCTTATAAGTTGGATCTCCGGCTTTGGGAATCCTGATCTCCCCAGTCAAATACTCTTCCTTCCCTCTCCCGGTATTGAATAACCGGAGATATCAGAACCAATGAAGATAATATTCTTCATTTAGCTTTATTACTGAAATGGGTACACTGGCAGAGTCAATCCCAGCTAACGACGAGTTGGTTGATGGAGTTTATCTCAGTGGAAACAAATGATTACGTTGCCATGCAGGATGTTAAAAATCAGAACTTTTTCAGAGCGATTTAGAGCTAACCTCTCTTTGATACCATGTAGGGATAACAGAACAAGCAAAGATTCATGAAGAGAAGAAATCGTTCTCTTTATTTACAATGATAGGATAAGTATTTTAAGATACAAAGCCAACAGCTAGTGTAGAGCCCAACGGCTAGAAAACAGAAAAAGACAAAAACAAGCCTTAAGCTAAAGATCAAATTCTTAACTAATAGTTAAGATACTAAAACATAAATAAAGGAGAGAGAGTCAAAAGGGCAAAGTATAGTAGGAAATGAAGAGATAGGACACACGCTTAATAAGTTGCAAAAATGACGATCTAAAAAAATTTGTACCAAAATACCCTTCTTTATATGAAAAAAAAACTGAATATTAGTTTCTCTGTCCTACCAACTTTTTAAACAACCGAAACTTTGATTTAGATCTCTGATCATCAAAATTATTTCACCATAATTCATATTTTTCCGTCCTACTTTTTTAGATATCCCATTTCATACCCTTCCGACGTAATTTCTGAAATCCGAAAACAATTTTGCGTTAACGACAAATGTTACAGCATTAGCAGTGACACCCTCACGGTTCTTGAAAAGACACTTTGCAGACACGGTGCCCCTGCGGGGATGGAGCGACAGAAGTTTTGAGAATTCAAGAGAAGGTCACGGCGAGACGAGCCGTTTATCATTACGATTCCGTTAGGTGGAGCGACTCTGGGACGAATTTTCAACGTGACCGAGGAGGGGCTCGCGTCTGATTAGCTAGTTGGTGGGGCATACCAAGGCGATGATCAGTAGCTGGTCCGAGAGGATGATCAGCCACACTGGGAAGGGGGGTAAAAATGAAAAAAAGGAACAAAAAAATGCTTCAATCTCATACTACTCTCTACCGAATCAGTATAGCTATCCTCCTTCTGCCACAGCAACGCAATTTTAATTAGTATAGAAAGTAAGTGCTAAAAATTTTCTTATAGTGACACCATCACAGTTCTCAAAGTCACACAGTGACACTCTCACAGCTCTTACAGTGACAATTCGCAAACACAGTAACACCTTATGTACGCAGTAACACCGGTTTTTACATTGACACTTCTCAGACACAGTAACACCTCAAGATTTGATTGCTCAAAACTCAAATAAAGATAACCGTGAAGTCAGTTGTATAGTTTAGAAGAAGGTAAAGTTGGAAAGAGTAGAATTAAATCATCTTAAGTGTCTTTATCTATTGTTTTGAATGATTAGCTAAAAAGACGACGACGACGACAAAACAAACAAACAAACTTTCATACATAATCCCCAATTCAAACCGACATGAACCAGAGGGAAATTCCCATTAATCACATACCTCAACTTATGAAATCAACTTTTAACAAGAACAGCTAATACCAATTTACTCACTGCAACTTCACCTATTGTTCCAATTCATTGAGTTTACTGCTACATTGATAATCCACTGAAATTTTCTCCAACTCATCACCCATGTGGGTTCTCAGAAGATCGATCGAAAATATATCAAATGAAAAAATAAAAGAAAGAGCACGAGAAAAGAAAATCTTTGGTGAAAGAATCATAATTTTTCGAAGTGTGGATCAAAATATATAGTTCATTGAGTAATTTCAATGATCTTTGAGAGAGAATGTGTTTAACAAAATAATATCGAGGAAGAAGAAGAAACGCTGGTGATTAAGGGTTCGTGTAAAATAAGGGCGAAATAGACCATGGCAATTAAATTTACCCTTATTACAACTAAATAAACAAGACACGATTAAAAGTGGTCACTGTGTAATCATGTACAGTACGCCTAGACGACCAGCATATTCCTTGCACACTGCATTGATATGATGTTTACATGCACTAAAAGCCCCTTAAGATCTTTCCGTTCAAGGAGAATATGTAATAATATTGGTGACAGTTTGACATTAAATGCAATAGCAAAACAATAACCCTTGAATAAATCCATTGCTTACACTATGATAGGTGGCACTCTCACCAACTTGAAACATCAGACCCACAGATGGGCAGCTATAATCATTTCTGCAATATCATAGAAGCATCATAGTTTCAGTCAACGAACCCACATTTGGAATGCAATGGATAGCAACAACAAAACCAGTCTCAAAATAAATGTGAAAGTAATTCTCTGTTGTGTTGATGAAAACATTTAACTGAACTGAATAAGCAATACATGTATTGGTTTCTAAAGCAAATACAAACACCAATCCAGCAGCCAAGAAATAGTTCTTTTTATTATACAATGGAGAGCCCAAAGAAGTTTCTAATAAAATCTAGGCCCTCCACTTCATCATCTAGAAATTTGATTGAACTACATAACAAAGGGCATTCCCGGTCACGTCATTGGTTCAAGTGACCAACATCTATTTAGGAAACGCAACAAGCTAGCAGATGTGCTACATGCATGAGGAAAATTGTATAAACAAACTTACAATTTAAACGAAAATTCAAGTGAAGAACATATCCTCCCAATAGCATCAGTCAACTCAACTGGCCACAACATTTATCTATGCGCCAAAACTATCCAAAAAAAAGAACAACTTTTTTTCTATGCTAAAATAGGGTATGGTGTCACACACTCTTAATCAATATCGTCTGCTTTTATTTTTGACCCCTAAAAAGAAATTATATATATATATATATATATATATACATATTCAGTGACAGTTAATAATAGGATTGAGATGCAAAAACACCTATTTAACCCTTTTACTTTGCCAAATGTGTCTACTGATAAGAAAATCATCAAGCAAGTGCCATACACCTCAGCGCATAAAGACTTCAAGCACTACTTTGAAATGACACGATGAAAAGGAAAAAAGCAAATTACAATGCAATGCATCCTACTAAAGTCCCATCAAATTAAAAAGAAGATGAGCAGAAATTTGTAATATAAATACTTCGCAAAACAGAAAAAAGAAAGAGAGAGAAAACGCTAACCCTGTTGTGTAAACATAATCACCATCCACTTGCAACAAAAAAAATATATCTTTTCCATCATGTAAAGCCTAATTCACAAGGCAATACCAAAACAGAAATACAGCATCAGACCGCAGATAACTTAATAAGAGTAAGGAAAAATGAAATCAAATTCAACAGGTGAATACCTTAACGGTCATTTTTCCTTCCTTGTATTCCTTATCTTGATCCGGATCCAGAGCAGGAAGGAGGGAAAAGTCAAACCCATGAACATCAGCCCAGTCATCAGCATGGCCGTCGAGGGTAATGACTCCGGGCTTAAACTCAGCAGCAATTCGGGTGTCTGATTCGGGCTCGCAGTGCCAGTCGCCAGATTCTTGATGGGAACTCGCAAAGACTCCAAACTCGATAATGGCGAGGCAGACCAAGAAAACCCGGAAGAGAAATGGTGCCGCCGTCGGCATTATTGAAGATGATGTCGTGAGGCAAAATGTGCAGAGGATTTTTCCAGAAGGGAGGTGTTATTTGAAGTCGAGAAGCAAATGGTGGTTCATCTTTGACAGGGTCGTTGCGCAAAGTGTTTCTTGGATGCTTCAATTCTGTACATCAAATTTGACTCCCAACACCCAACTCTTTTTTTCCTATTAAAAAAAATGTGTCTAAACATCTTCTTTTACTTCGACACCTATTATTTGATTTTTTTTTTATTTTTTTTTTTGTATTTTTAGACGTTAAGGTTGTGTTTGTTTTGGATTTTTTTTTTTTTTTTTTTTTGTATTTTTAGATGTTAAGGTTGTGTTTGTTTTGGATTGGAGTTTTTTAAAGGATTTTTTTAGATAAAGTGAATGAATTAATGATTAAAAAGTTAAGATGCTTTTTTGAAATTTATGTAGATTATGAAATGATTGGTGAAATAAAGTAGAATAATGAATAAAATAATAGTAAAAAAGTAATAAAGTTGATAAAGTGAATTGATTAGAGATGATTTAATATTTTTTTTATTTGTAGTTGAAGATTTGATTGGTGGAAGAATTGTAAGAAATGATTGGTGACGTGATGTAAAAAAACCTTAAAAAAAAAACACTTTTCAAAACAAACACAACCCAATGGTTTTACTCGATATACCACATTAAAATAAAACAAATTAACACTTTTCCCTCCCACCCCTTTATTTGAAACCATTTACTTCCCTCTCACCCCTATTTAGTATATTAGGTTTTGAAAAGAAAAGTAAAAAAAATGTTTCCATTCGAATTAAGAGGAGGAGAGAAGAAGAAGTGAAGAACCGTTTTTTATTGCATTAAGGTATGTCGATTATTGTTTCAATGCAATGGGTTATCATGGGGTAGTGGAAATCGGGTTAGATAAGTGTTTTTAAGGTGGTTTATTTCCGTTTTTGCATTTTCCGGCCGTTTTTCCGATTGCATAGTCGGGGAAGATGACCCGGTGTGGAAACGTCACTGGTGGTGTTGCTCGTGTGGTGGATTCAACGTCAGTCGTACTGACGTCCAGATTTAAAGCTGAAAATAGTTTTTTTTTTTTACTAGAACGTCAGTGTGGATAGCATTCCTTTTTAACTTAGAACGTTGGTGGGGTGTCATCTATACAACTATTTTCCATCAGGGCTTGTTGATGACGTAGATCAAGTGAAATTAAAATACTTGACCACCATAAACCAATACTAGCAAGAGGACTAGGTCCATCGTAGTATAGCTATAGCGAATCAAGGTCGATCCCACATGGAACCAATTGTGGATCATTTACATATAAACAATTAATCATTCATGTCAAGGACACAAAGCGGTCTATGACCAACACGAGACAAGAAAAGTAGGGAGTCATCCCCAAACTAGATCTAGCTCCGGGTAGGCCATCTAGATCACTATGCTACATCACGTGACTTCGCTTTTTCGGCCTCCATCTCATATGACTCGCACGCTTACAAAACTAGGGATGCCGATATTAACCGTATTCCTCACCTAGGCAACATTCTTTTGTTCAGGCGTACTTCCTAGACGATCGCATCAGTCTCTGTCCCATTAACAATTACCTGCACGGTCTCATGTTAATCTACGATTTACGTATAACTAGGTGAGCTCAATTCCCTAATACAGAACAAATCTAGATCTCGCTGAAAGTCCCGGAAGATCAATTCATGAGCCGACCTAGGAGCCTTATATTGGTATTTCCTAATCATACGCTAATTAAAACAGACGAGCAACGTAGCCGTAGCCATACCTACTAAGATAAGAAATTCTAGGTGGACAATCACACCATAAAGACGTGGCTAGATTGACGCGGCGAACAACTAAATCTTAGCGTTTCTACATACATAACGGATAAAATAGAGATTCATAAAGCAATTATATAGATCTACTAAAAACACGGTTGTTGATCATACCAAAGTCATCTATAGGTCACCGGATAACAGATCTGAGCGTGTGGATCCTTATAGACAAGGAATCCCCACTGCCTCATATCGTATCCTTAGATCTACATCGTTCGGTGAAGAACGAACAACCTCAAACGATAAACAATAATTGGGGGCTTAATTACAAAGAACTAAGAACAAATAAATACAAGAACTTACATTACTGCAGATCTTGCATAAAAACTGCTCTAAGAAAAACTGAAAATTTTATTATAAACTGAGAAGTGTAAAAAATGTATTGTGTAAAGAAGTGTGTTTTTTGCGTGTATAACATGCCTTTATTTATAGGGGTTCAAGCTAATTAAGAGATATACTTCAAAATATCAAAACAAATAAGAGATAACTCCCGGCCGATCTCCAATTAAAAGATAAATGCGCCCCCCTAGAATGCGTATCCTCCATTGGCGCCATCTTTGAGTGGTTTGACGGCTTTTGTCATGCTTATCCGATCTTTTCGTGCTAATCCGATATTTATCTTGAATTTCCTATGATTTATCTTGAGATTTAATTCTTCCATTTGTATTTATCCTCCATAATTATCCAAATCTGTAAAATAGATATTTATCCCAAAATAAATCATATTTAAATAAAACGGATAAATACCAATTTATAAATAAAAACAGATAAATACCAATAAAAATGGATAAATACCAAATTATATTTTATAAATCACAAAACATTAAATAATCCATATAAACATGTGATTTAATATAAAATACATATTATTAATCTCGATTTAAGGTCAACGTTGATGACTTTTACGGGTATAATTTGACCGTCATCACTTGTTCGTTTAAACGGCACCTGCAGTGGCGTTTCTAAATCCTAAAGCACGTCCGTTTGGCTGGCGTTGACCTTAACGCAAGTGTGGTTGGCATTCTATATTCACTTAAAACGTTTGTGTGGCTGGCGTGGAAACAACTAGTTCCTATTAGGGCTTGTTCTATAGAACGTCAGCTATGGTGGCGTTGTTGGAGCATTAGCAATGTCAATGTGGCTGACGTAACTGATATCTACAAAATTGTTAAGTTTGGTTTGTGTCCAAACTTTATTACAATTCAATTAGTCTATTTGATTCGTTTGTTATGTGCCTAAGCAACACCTAAGTATGAGTTACTCTAGCTTTGAATGAGTTTAATCTTGTTTATGATAAGTCTTTTTTGATGAGTTTGCACCTAAGTATAATTAATGTAATTACATTTTTACTCATAATAGGGGTCTTGTGTGATTGGTTATGTTTGGTTTGAGTATCTATGTTGTCATGTTTTATAATGGCATACGGACTGATACTAATTCAAATTCTGATTCCTCATTCCTTTTTAATCTATAGTGAAGGAAAATGGATTGTTTCTCCAAACCTCTTATGCCTAGTTTCCAAACAAGTTTGGTACGTGATTATTAATTAATTAAGTTACATTTTTATCACTCATATTACGATGAAGTAACGTGATGTCTTTTTCTTCATAGAAACTACCTACAACATACGTTAACAGTTTGGACCAAACGGTGCGGAACTCAAGTGTGGATGTTCTCAATAGCCGTTAGGGAGATGGGTAGTGAGTGTTGGAGAGACCGACGATGAATCTCTTCATTTCTTTGGAGAAGGTTGGGAAGCATATGTGGCGGCTCATGATTTGCATGAGCGCGACTTTATTGTGTTTAAACGTGGAGTCGATTTCAATTTTGAGACTATTGTGATGGATCACACTTTCTGTGAGAAGACTTTTTCTACGTCCGAGAGTGAAGATGATGGTGCAGATGATGAAGCAGGATGAGACAACAATGGTAACAAAATCCCCGTTTTAAGACGACGCTGGCAAAGTCGGCCTTTCACATGGTTATGTGGTGAGATATTCTAAAAACTTATTAGTTATTTTCTTGTTTTATGATTTTTCCTCATTGTTTTTTCTAACACTATTTAATTCTTTTGTGATTGGTAGAATCTTCCAATACCATTTGCTATGACTCGTGACATGCTACGATGCAAGACTGTGGAGATACGGAGTGCTACAGGGAATTCATGGATGGCTAGACTTGTAGCTTGTGACGAACCCTATCGACAAGCTCAATTCACAAGGTCAAACGTTTTCTTGACAACCAATGGAGATAGATGTACCTTTGAACTCGTTGATCAGCCGACTAGAGATCTTATCGTGTTGGATATGAGGATTACTAGAAGTTGAAATCCTTATAACTTGTTACCTTTTGTTTTGAACATTTTAAATCATTGTATTATATGTTGAATTATGTTTGGAACTTGTGGATGATTTTGGTTTGGATCAATGTTTGGATCAATGTTTGGATAGTTGAATTACATTTTGAGCAGTTGTATTTATCAATATTCGGATATTCGTCGTTATCATTGTTTGTATGACCATTGTATAACAGAATAACATATTAACTTCATTGTTTCTTACCTTAAAATACTCATCGTCGTCGTCTTTTGTTGCTCCCGCATGATTTCTCTTGTCATTAGTTGTTTCATCACATTGTTTATATAGATTAAATATTAAAAAACAAGTAAATGGTAATTCAATACACATGAATGGAAAAAGTGAAAAAATACACAGAACGTCGGCGTAGGTGACGTCCTTATGCTCTGGTAAAGCCACCATCGATGACGTTCTGATGTCACTAGGCATCATTTAGTCCCCCAACCAACGTCACCATGAATAGTGTTAGTAGCAACATAGCAACGTCACTCAATCCAGCGTTCCATGAATGTCCCCAGCACCGATGTTGTTTTATGTAATTAATGCCAGTATAACCGACGTTCATGTGATAAATGTATGTAACCTTTTACCCGGTTGACGTCAGACTGAATAACGTTCATATGTCAAGACGAGCGTCAACATGGTATACGTTCCCGCGTCTGACATGGCTGCTCGAGAAATTAACGCCGGGAAAGCCTTAGGACGACCGAAAAACGCAAAAAAACAATAATTTCTTCCATAAATCAATGACTACCAAGGTAATATAGATGTAGGAGATTTACCCATTCATTTAATTCACACAATGAACATCAAAATATTTTTTTAGAATAGAAATGTTGAAGATTTGAGGGTTTCATCATTGTTGGTCCCTTGAAAAGGCTTTGGTTAAGTTTAGAGGGGGGGGGGGGTGAATAAACTTAACACTTAAAACTTTGGAGTTAACAAATTCAGCAACTTCGAAGCGGCTGCCGAAGTTCGATAGTCTATCGATACCTCGGTAGCTGGCGATAAACGATAGTCTACGACAGTTCACTTTACTGAATTTGTGCAGCGGAATTATATCAAAATTAAGCCTTTTTACTTGTTGTTAAATATGATACTAAGTATTAGATACTCAGTAGTGTATGTGTGTGATTTCAGTTGCTAGATTCAATGGATTGATGTGTATAATAAACTAAGTGCAGAATGTAAATGCATAAAGTAAGTAGGCAGATTTTATAGTGGTTCCAGGTGGTGTAATCCTGTCAGTCCACTCTTCTCCTGTGATGTTGGAGGTAATTCACTAGAGATCTTTGATGTTGCTGTTACAAAGATTCCTAAGGTTGCTTGTCCTTCACCAATGACTATGGCTTCACAACCGAAAACGGGAACATGTAGGATTGCTTTGCTCCCGAGTCTTCCACTCGGTCCTTGAAGGGTAGGATTGCCTCTTCACCAGGCTCCACCACAAACAACGATCTTTCACACAAGCGTGCTTCACTTGTCTTCGGCGGGTTCTTTATAAAATAAAGATTGAATCAAATAAATGATTCGGTTGCGAGCGACTTGATTAGGATGATATAATCGAGTTTGCTTGCGGTCTTCAAGTGTGTATACTTGATGTAGCTTGAATACGAATACACTTGAAGATTTTCTCTGGATCAGTAAGGTTAAGCTCAGTAGGTTCAGCAGGGTGCTTTTTCAGCTCAGAATTATCTCTTATATTTTTCTCTTAAAGTTCATCAATCATCTTTTTCTTCTGAGTTGGAAATCCTCTATTTATAGGTAGGATTGCATGTGACTTGTATTTGAAATTCAAATGTAACCGTTCCTGGTTTTTGTCCCGTCTGATTTGCTTTCTGTCACTATTCATAGGACTGACACTGTCAGAATTCCTTTTTGACGACAAGCGGTACCGTCCACCCTTTGACTTATAACCATTGGATAAAAATCGAATCATCCCAACGTTCTTTTAATCTCGGCCTTTGATTTGTTTGATGAATCGAGAGGTAGTTGGTCGTCTTATCCATGCAATCTTCCAATGTAATCTTGAATTAATCGAGGTATATTATCAGCAGGTTCATCAGTCTGCTGAGATACCCATCAGTCTGCTGAACATCAATTTGCTGTGTATAAAATACAATGCAGCTGATTTCTTTTATCTAACTTTTACTTGTGAAGTTAGATTACACCTTTTTAATTATAACCAAGTTCCAATTATCATCCAACTTATGGAACTTAGACCTTCTACACAAGGTATATGTAATCAGTTTTGGTCATCACAGACTTGCCTAAATTCTGATTGCATATCCTTGACTTTAATTACTAAGTTTGATCCCTTAGCCTTCATTAACTAAGTTTGAGCCCTCAGCCTTCAGTCTTCAGCAGGTTCCAGAAAAGTCTACTGACCTAACTACCCTACTGACATTGACCAGTCTGCTGATATAAATCAGCTGACCATTACAGTGCTTGTTTGATCAAACCTATACATGGATCAAACTCTAATAAGCCTATACATTGGATCTAGACATCTTTTTGCCTTTGCACTATAACAGCTAGTCTGGCACTCATCACCAAAACATAGAAATAAGTCCAACAATCATCTTCTCCACTTGGCAAGAAAATTGTATTTCTTCAAGTGAGATTTGTATATCTTCTTCATTGTTGTACAAGGCTTCATTGATTTGAGTTGATTCAAGATGATGATCTTTAATGGTTGTATTGGATGATGATGAAGTTTCCAAGGTTTTTTTTTTCAGATGATGAATGTGGTGAAGGTGATGAAGTGAGTGAGGAAGAAGATGAAGTGGTGGAAGAAGATATTTTGATGTTTAGGAATTTTCATTTGTATGAAAATTAAATTTGTAGGAGAAATGGATTAATGTTTTTTGTTTTAATTAAGTGAGTGGATTATATTAATAGAAGGATGAAAATGTTTAATTAATTTTTAGGAGGACTAGTTTACAATTTCTAAATGTTGTGGTGTCTGAAGTAAATTTTATATTATATTTGTGGTGTGTGAAGTTGATATTGCGGTGAATACCAGATTTGTGGTAACAGATATATTTCGTGGATATATGGCTGTGTATGTATGATTTCTCCGGGGAGAAGGTGGCGGATATGAAGAACTAGGCGGTCGGAATGATGCTTTATGAGAATAAACACAAGTGATTCGACAAATTGACAGAGTAGCTCTGTTTGTATTAGTTCTTGGATGCTTTCTATTACATTGTGATCCCATGTATATAGGCTAGGACTAAGTCGGTTGGACTAAGTCGGTTTACTGTTCATGACAAGACAATTAAGGATATAATTAGACATAATCATACACAAAATACAGGTGGACCGGCCAGCTGTCTGGATAAGTATGCGGACAACGGACTCATTTGTAGGTCGGACTCATATTTGCCTTGTCTTGATGTCAGCCTGGATACATGGGTAGAGATCACACGGCGTGAAGGGGTCGGGCTTACAAATAGCAGAGAGGACCCGGCTTACGAACGGCGGGCAGGATCCGGCTTATGAATTGCGGACTAAGAGGACGGAGGCCCAAGATCTGTTATTAGGCTATGAAAATAGGCCCAATCTAGATGAACAGGGCCCCAATCTAGTTCGGATATATCAATGGCCCCTACTCTTTGCCTGGCGTGCCCGCCATGGCGGAGAGTAGAAATCCAGAAGCCGAAGTTACCATGATGTTGTCATTCGTGACAGAGTTGCCGATGGTGGCTATCGGGCTTAAATCAGTGTTGCGAATTACTTGACATATGCTGTGCATTGAAGCGAACAGGCTTTAGATGCCGTTCAATGGAGCGAACGGGCTTATATGCCGATACTGTTAATCGGGCTTGAATCGGTGTTAGTATTGCATAGCGAATTACCGATCATATGCTGCACGTGATAGTGGTCAGGCTTAGGTGCCGATAACGTTCTATCAGGCTTAGATAGCGGTCTATGAAGCAAACGGGTTTAAGTGCCGATAGCGCTCAATCAGGCTTAGATACTGTGCTGTAAAGCGAACGGGTTTAGATGGCCGCAAGCCATGTTGAGTGAGGCCGTAAGCCATTTGAAATGGGACCGTTGGCCAGAGAAAGCTGGGGCCGCAGGCTAGTAGATTTGAGGCCGCCAGTCGGGGCCAGGGCAGTTGAGGTAGCAAAGGTCGTACCAGCTTGTGAACCGTTGCCTCGGTTGGCGTGAATGACGTGACGTTTGACATGAACCGTCACGCGTTCTGATTGGCTGAGGATTATCGTAAACCCCTCCCACAATAATTGGTTTTGAATTTCAATCCCAAACGTCGTTTCCCTCCAGTTTTTGTCTATAAATAGAGGCCTCCACCCCATTATCCTACTTTCCCTTTTTCTGAAAATTTCTCCGGCAAGTCAGCAAGTGAATTCCGGCGAGAGCAAGCTATTCCGGCAAGAGCAATTTCGCTTTCGGCACTACCTTTTATCCTTAATTATTTCCTCAATCAGGTATGATTTCGAATGCCTTTATTGCTTATTTTGCTTCAGTTTCATTTTCTCCTTTGCCAAAAGTTGTAATGTGGTAGGTAGAAATTAGGGATTTTTTGGTTTGGGAATTGCAAGTTCATTCCTTTATGTTCCCCTATGCCTGTGCCCCTTTTTCGAGAAATCCATCAATGGATAAATGCCCAAATCGTTGCCTGGGTTAATTTGAAGGTTTGATTTTGCTTAATGTTTTTCTGGGTGGTTTAGGGGTATTTTCTAGGTTGTTTGCTTAAGGAAAATGGAGGGGCGAGGTGTCGGGGTGTGATAACTCTCACTTCGGCCCGGTTTCCATGTATGGGTGATTAAACTGATCCACCTCGCCTTGTTTCTTTTCTAGAATGTCTTCAGAGCGTACAATGTCACAGTCAGACGAAGAAACTCGGGCCGCTGCCGGCTACGGATCAGAGGAAGTCAGCATGGAGGAGGCTAGCTCAAGCGGCGAAGAGGAAATACCTAAATAAGAGGCCGTCGGGGTCGAATCTGACTCGGGCGCTGAGGAAGAAGATGAGGAGGAGGTCGTAGTAATCGGTGAGGGTGCCACCAGGGGTGAGGTGAGGATGAAGACCAAGATCAGATGCGGCTGAGCGACCTCATTAACCGAATCCAACATGAAGTGTCCCATGGGGCCGCTACTCGCAGCGCCATGCTCAAGGAAGTCGTGGAAACGAAGAGGCCCAGAGGGTCAGAGAAGCCATCGACGTCCAGAAAAGCCCGAAGAATCTAAGAAAACGGTCGTATCGGATGAGCCCGGGAAGAAGAAGATGCCGCCTAAGAAGAGATCAATCGCCGTTGAGATGGAACTTGACGGAACAGAAGCGTGCTGACGTCAATCTTATTACTCGATGGAGGGAGTTACGAGATCGAACTGATTATACCTCGGCGCTGACCGCCTACGATATTCCGGAGGATTACCAGTTTGCCAGCATGGGTGCACTGAATATGTCGTGGACATGCGGCCGAGATGACGATGATTATTTGTGGTTGCATTACGACCACCTAGTTGCCAGACTTAGGCCGCCCTTTGACCCGTTCTTTATTAAATTTATGGAAGTACTAAAGGTTATGCCTTGCAACCTTAGCCTGGGGGTAGTCCGGGTGGTTATGTCCTTCATTATTATCAGTCGGCTTAGAGGTCACGAACCGTCGATGGCGGCGCTACTCTACTTTTACGGCTTCAACAGAAAGGGTGATTCCGGGCAGATTCAACCACGGAGCGATCGAGCAGTGGTAGGCCTCGACTTCTTATCGACCTTCCTAACAAAGTGATGGACTGGGATAAAAGATGTATGAAAGTCGAGTCTCGGATAGGATGGCCGTTCAAAAAGCTCCCAGCGAACTCCGTGAAGACCGACCACTTGAAGGACATCAAAACCCAGGAGGCCGATGACGGGTTTATAGCCGAGCTCAAGGAATTGCTCGGGTATACCTGAAAGAGATGCCCCGGCCGATCTCCAGCTGAATTGGGTTGATAAGACCAAAGCTCGGGTGCTCATTCCATGAAAGAGATGCAACAGCGGGTTGATAAGGCCAAAGCTCATTGGGAAGCCGATCAAGGAGTAACCGCTGGTCTGAAGAGACAGCTGGAGGAGTTGAGTTCGGGAGTCGAGGCTCAGATAGAGGCTGCCAGAAAAGCTGCTTGTGGGTGATAACTTCTTTATGGGATATGATCAAGGCTTTTATCATATCTCCAAATGTGTGTGGGCTCGAGGTGGCGATGTTCCTGATCTCGAGACCTTGCGAGTTTGGATCCTTACCGCTCCATTTTCTGACCACTTGAGGGGTTTCCATCCACAGATTCCCTTCTCGGATATCAACCTGCAAACCTACACTGAGGGTTGAGAGGCACCCCCCGTCGATGAGGAGAACCTGAGGGAGTTAGTACTCCGTGCCACCCAGAGACCGGCTGAGGAAAAGGCCCCTAACATGAGCAAACAGAGAAAACTGTGTCGGACGCAAATGCTGAGAAATTGATGCATCCTTCCCATCGAGCCGAGAACGTTGGCGATGATAGCATGGGACTTGAAGACTCTTGAGTTTGCTGATTCTTATTTTGTAAAAACAATATTTTGATGTAATAACTTTTGATTCCGCATTTATATAACTTTTTCTTCATTTCGCATTTCGCTCTTACTTGTAATAACATTTCCCTAATGCTCTGAATGAATGAAGTTTCTTTTCTACTCACTATTGTGTCTGTATTTTTCTCGAATAATTTGCATATGTCGAGTCCGATTGTAGTAGTATCCTCCGGCCCCCTTTGTTTGAGATAAGATGCGAAGTCGAATACGAGAGGCTTATCTGAAATAACTATTTCGAAGCTGTCCGATTATGGCGTGGAAAATTCCCTGGAATCTATCTCAAATAACTGCTCGCTTGCATGCTTGAAAAGACGACCGGACCTCTCTGAAATAACTGCCCGATTGCAGCGTAAAAAATTCCTCAGAGGTTCCCCTTGTTTTAGATGAGGGTCGGAGTCGTGAACTAGCGGGTATTTAACTCGCCTGATCGCGTTTTTTTGAAATTTTCCCACATATTTCCCCTATTTTTAACAAGTCTGAGATGAATCCGAAGTCTTTGTTGAAAATTTTGTCAAAAAATCACACTTATATGCACAGCGGACACGTTTGAAGCACATGATAACATGTGTTCTAAAAGATAAACGTAAAATCGGGTTTTCTTGAATTCGACTCATCCCGTTAGATGAGTGAAGATTACAAGCAAGTAAGAAAGTCTGACCACTCTTGTCGTAAATGGGAGGATAGCCATAACCCTAACCGATTATTACATGTAGTACATTTTGAGGTTGTCCGCATGCCAAGGCCTATTGAGTTCGAAACCCTATTGATTTTTGAGAACGTAAGTCCCTTTTTTGACTTCACTGGCGACCTGATAAGGGCCTTCCCAGTTCTCCGTGAGCTTGCCTTTGTTGGGCTCCAGACTAGTGGCTTTTCTATTTTGAAGGACGAAGTCGCCGGCCTTGAAGGAATGGCCGCGAATTCGATTGTCGTGATGTCGCTTAGCGATTTGTTTGTAATTCACTAGCCGATGGTATGTTAATTGCCAACCTTTTCTCCTCTGTGAGATCTAGGTCGATATGCCTGTTTAGTACATTGTCCGCTGGATCGTATATAGCGACCCTGATACTTGAGAGTGTCATTTCAATTGGAGTCATGGCCTCCGATCCGTAAGTGAGAGCAAACGGAGTTTCTTCGGTGGGTGTTTTGATTGTTGTACGGAGTGCCCATAATATGGCGGGCAACTCGTCGACCCAAATGCCTGCTTTAGCCTTCTCACTCACGCTCTTTTTGAGCATCTTAATTATCAGTTTGTTGCCGGCCTCGGCTTGTCCATTGCTCTGGGTATAAGCTATAGACGATTGCCAATGCTTGACCTTGAATTCCTCACAAAAACTTGAGAATTCCTTCTTGAATTATGGACCATGATTTGACACCACTACCCGCGGGATACCGAAACGAGACCATATCTGGTCGTGTAGGAAATAACCCGCATCTTTCGCTCTTATCTTGACCATAGGCTTGGCATCGATCCATTTTTTGAAATAATCCACAGCCCTACTATGATAACTTTGCATCCGCCCCTTCCTGGAGGGAATGGTCCGATGAGATCAAGTCCCCACATGTGAAAGGCCAAGGCACGACCATAGTGCCGCTCGACCGATGGTATCCTCAGGATGTCTGCATGTTTTTGGCATTCCGGACATTCTCTGACTAGCTTCTCTGAATCCTTAAGGATTGTCGGCCAATAATACCCCGGTGTGTGATGACGGTTAAAATAGTCTATCCTATGGCATCAATATTCTATCCATTATGAGCTAAAAATAGTTGTTTCGACCTATAAATATGAACCATTTATATTGAATATCATATGTCGGGTTCGTGAGTCAAGAAATATGCACTTAGCGTTTATTTTCCCTATTTCGATATTATTTCGTGTATTATTTGATGATTTTTAGGATACGAAATATTGGGCTAAGCATGATGGACGAATCTGGAGTGGATTGAGCGAAAGGAATGAGCCTAGGGTATTCTAGAAGCATCCAAGTTAAGTCGGCTGAAAAAAAGGGTGAAAATACCCTCGGTAACCCGAGGGGCGGTGCCGACTTACCGAGGGTCCAAAATCTTCCGAAACGCGTTTTCTTGGACGAAGGGTCAAACTAGATGATTCTAAGTCGATTTAGATAGCTATAAATAAGAGGCTTCGCCTCAAAACAAAATGTACTCAAATTATTCAAGGAAATTATGCAATAAAAGTTCTTTGTTCTTTATTTTATTTATTTTATGTGTTATGGTCGGAGAGACGACGGAGTCGCCGCCTAGGGAGAGATCCGAAGGAGATCTACGCTCGTCTTCGAGGGTATGATTTTATGTCTTTTCCAAGATGTAGGTCTATCGTTGTTATATTCGACTAGTATGTATTAATTACTTATTTAGTTTAATTATGTAGTAGTTACTTTATTTTACCCCTTGTGTTATAGATCTGATTTGTTGGTAAAGAAATCATGAAATAGTAGTTGCGTTCTTCAAATCTGCGACGGTCTATATCGCTAGATCTGAATACCTAGTAAAATTACTAATTCATGATAATCGACGCCATCTTTGTTGATCGATAGATTTAATTTACATGTTAGCAGCCTGATCAACTATTTGCATGTTATCGTAAATTAACATGAAGGACCGCAAGTGAAGTGTTAATTAGGACATTATCTAGAATGGACCCTAGAACGTCTTGGTCAATGTCGACAATATTGTTTAGGCGGGTTTGCGGTATGACGTAACACTCAATATCGGCAGGTCTAGTTCTTTATGCGTATGGGCTATTACGGACCAATTAAGGAGGGTAGCTTACGTATAGATTGTCTACTGCCATTGTCGGAGTAGATAGGGTTAGGAGTTGTACCCGTAGCTGAACAATGAATAAATTCACCAATGGGGAGGACTGTTGCATGTGTGGGGGAAATAACTAATTACTCATAATTGAACTAATACCTTAAAACTCTAGTTTGCTTCGTTGAACTTGCATAATCTTGTTAGTTTGAGGCACCAATACTACTGTCTATATATTATAGTTGGTCGTAGACCGTTATCATGACAACTCAATCTTGATAATTAGACGTTCTTACGAGTCTCTGTGGGATTCGACCTTGACTCGCCGGTACTCTACTACGATAGACCTAGTCCTATTGCTAGTAAGTGCTTTGCACGCGATCAAGATTTTTGGCGCCGTTGCCGGAGACTCGTGTCAAGAATACTTTTTATTTAACATTGAGCTTGCTGTATATATTTGAGTCTGTTTAATCGAGTCTGTTTTATAGTCTGTTAATACTAGAGTCATATAGAGTCGATTCCGTTAAAATTACGGAAAAAAATTACAACCGGTTTACCGAGGGTCCCAGTTTTGCCAGAATCGTTTCTGTTAGTTCAGTGTCTGGTCAGTAGTCAGAGTCTGTATTTTTGAGTCTGCTAGGCGAATGTAACAGGCGCCGAGGCAATTTACTAACCTTTTTGTGTCTTGTAGTACGCTACACGTAGTTCAGCAGCCAAACTCGAGAGATTCATACCTGAGATTGAAAAGTTTTCTAGACAAAATAGAAAGGAAACTCGAGAGAGATCAGTTAGGCTGGCGGACGACATGGTTTCGAACGAAGGAGATCACAGCGAGTGGGAAGAAGAGATACAACCTTTGGAAGATACTATGGCACAGAATGGACAGAACGGGCAGAATGGAGCAGGAGTTGTGGTACAAGCAGATATGAGAACTCTACAGAGCTATGCAATGCCTACGATTGAGCAATTCGTGCCAGCAATCGTTCAGCCTGAGGATGCAGCTGAGGTATTTCACCCTAAACCGAATGTTATACAAATGGTGACCAATTACACTACCTTTCATGGAGTAATGAACGAAGATCCTAGTGTACACGTCACCAACTTTCTAGAAATAGTCAGCACGGTTAAGCCAGCAGGAATACCAGGAGACAATATCAAGTTGAAATTGTTTCCATTCACTCAAAAAGACAAAGCAAAAATATGGTTATTGTCTCTAGCACCGGGATCGATCCAAACTTAGACCGACCCGCTGTAGAAGTTTATGAATAAGTACTGCCCACCTGGGAAGTCACTACAGATGAGACAAGACATTATGAACTTCAAGCAGAAACCCACTGAAACCTTTGAAGAAGCTTGGGAAAGATTCAAGGAAGCACGGAGGAGATGCCCTCATCATGATATCACTTCGCCCGTACGAATGCATAGTTTCTATCACGGATTGCAGCCAAGTGAACAAATGAGAGTTGATGCATCAAGAAACGGATGTTTTCCGTTGCTATCACCTGAAGAAGCCGAAGAGAAATTGGAGCAAATTGCGCTTACAAGTCAATGGGGAACGCACCAAGTTGAAACGGCCAAAGTAGCTGAAGGCGTATTTGGAGAAGATACTTCTCAAAAGATCTTAAACCAGCTAATGGCAATGAATGAAAAGATAGATGGCATGCAAGATCGCATAGCCAAGTTTGAGAAAGTTCAAGAGATTGAAACGACCAACACTGAGGACGTGAACTATATCGGGAGGCAAGGAAATCCTTATGGGGGCGGATATCGCCCAGGTTCTCATGACCACCCTGGTTTTAGACTAAGTGACCCTGCTGGGGGATTTCGACAAAGTGATTCAAACGGTGGAGAGAGACCGAGACAAAGTGGTGGATTCATGCCTTAATTCAATAAGTCCGGTGGTTGGGAAGCATCCATGGATAAAATGAGCTCAACTGTGACCGACACGGTCAATCAACTTATGAAATCCATGACTGAGCTGAATAAAAACTTCACCACATATTGTCAGAAGAATGATACAAGACTGACCAATCAAGAAGCCTTAGTGCAGAATTTGTCGCACTAAGTGGGGCAGATTGCAGAACAAGTGTCAGCCCGTCCTCCGGGAGGATTGCCAAGTAATACTGAGAAAAATCTGAAGGACGTGAATGCAATCATGACTAGAAGCGGAAAGGAACTACCTGGACCAGTGATACCAACTATCCAGGTAGAATCAGAAAGCAGTCAGCAGCAGAACGCATCAGAATCTGGAGAAAAAGAGGGGCCGGTAACCCGGGACAATGCTCCGGTAAACCGGGAGTCTGAAAATGCAGCAGACAAGCTGGCAGAGCAGCAGCAGTCAACAGGTAAGTCTTCACAAACTGTAACTATTAATCCTGCTACTTTACCCCATCCCTCTAGGAAATATAAGCCGAATAATGATGATACGCGTTATAAAAAGTTTATAGAGATGTTTAAAAAGTTGCAAATGAATATACCCTTGGTAGAAGCTCTGGCCGGAATGCCAAAGTATGCAAAATTCTTGAAAGAAGCCATCTCTACCAAGAGGAAACTGTTAGACCTTGAAACCATTTGCCGGAACGAGGAATGCTTGGCAGTTTTGCAACGCAAACTGCCTCCCAAGTGTAAAGATCCTGGGAGCTTCCTCATACCATGCACAATTGGAGGAGTATGCCTGAACAAAGCATTATGTGATCTTGGAGCCAGTGTCAATCTGATGCCACTCTCCATCTTTCATAAGTTAGGCATGAAGGAGTTGAATGAAACATCTATAACCCTTCAATTAGCAGATAGGTCTATGAAGCAACCTTGTGGAGTGGTGGAGGATGTTTTGGTTAAAGTTGATAAGTTTGTATTCCCTGTAGATTTTATGGTGCTAGACATGGAAGCTAACCACGATGTTCCATTGATCTTAGGAAGACCTTTCCTAGCTACGAGCAAAACATTGATAGATGTTTATAAGGGTGAGCTGATTCTGAGAGTGAATGAGGACAATGTAGTGTTCAATGTGATGAACTCAATGAGATATGCTAAATATGAAGGAGAAGCATGCTACATGCTAGATGCCATAGACGAGCTTGTTTTAGAATTATATCAGCAAGTGGCACTAGACCCTGAAGTAGCAGAAACTTTACTCCTGAAGGATGAAGAAAGTTATGAGGAAACCTGGCCTGGGTGCAGTGAAGGTCAAGTGCGAGAAGTCGAGCCTATATCTTCTGTGGATTTAGGAGGAACCATTCATAGACCTTCATGGCACAAGTTCTTTGATTTTCAATTGACTGGTAAGTTGTTAAGATCGTCGTTAGAAGAGCCACCAAGGAACTTAACGTTGAAACCTTTGCCTTCTCACCTGAAGTACGTGTACTTACAAGATGATACTCTCTCCCTTATAATTTCAACGTCATTATTACCTTTAGAGGAGGAGAAATTGTTAAGAGTACTGAGAGAGCATAAGGGAGCGTTTGGGTGGACAATCGCAGATATTAGAGGAATAAGCCCATCGGTGTGCATGCATAAGATCTCTGTGGACCCTGAGAAGAAAGCAGTAGCACAACCTCAAAGGAGGTTGACACCACAACTGAAGGATGTTGCTAAGGAAGAGATCATAAAGATATTGGTGATGGGAATCATTTTCCCAATTGCAGACAGTGAATGGGTAAACCCGATTCATGTGGTGCCCAAGAAAGGAGGATTCACTGTACAACCTAATGAGTTTGATGAGCTAATACCTGTGAGACTAATTACTGGACATCGAGTTTGCATTGACTTCAGGAAACTGAATGATTCAACCCGTAAAGATCATTTTCCCCTACCATTCATTGATCAGATGTTAGAAAGATTAAGCGGTCATGCGTTTTATTATTTCTTAGATGGATATTCTGGTTACTATCAGATCCATATTGCCCCCGAGGACAGTGAGAAAACAACTTTCACATGTCCCTACGGAACATTTGCGTACAACCGTATGCCTTTTGGGTTATGTAATGCACCAGCAACATTCCAAAGGTGCATGATGTCATTATTTGTGGACATGGTGGAAGATTTTCTAGAGATTTTCATGGATGATTTCTCTGTATTTGGAGATAGCTTTGATAAATGCTTGGACAATTTGAGTAAAGTGTTGAAGAGATGTGAAGAGACCAACCTTGTACTTAACTGGGAAAAATGTCATTTCATGGTTACAGAAGGAATAGTGTTGGGTCATAGAATTTCAAGGAAAGGAATGGAAGTTGATAGAGAAAAGATAGAGGTGATAGAGAAGTTACCACCTCAAACGAACTTAAAGACGTTGCGAGCCTTTCTTGGCCACGCAGGATTTTATAGGAGGTTTATCAAGGACTTCTCTAAAGTTTCTAGACCTTTAACAAAATTGCTTGCAAAGGATGTACCTTTTGTATTTGGAGATGAGTGCAAGAAAGAATTCAACACATTGAAGCGAATGCTTATAACCGCCCCAATTCTGGTAGCACTAGATTGGAATAAACCTTTTGAGCTGATGTGTGATGCAAGCGACACGGCAGTTGGAGCAGCCCTAGGACAATGGGGGGATAAAATCTTTAAGCCTATTTATTACGCCAGTCGTACCCTTAAAAATGCCCAGAGGAATTATGCGACTATGGAGAAGGAACTCTTAGCTGTCATCTTTGCATTTGACAAGTTTCGACCTTATCTGATAGGATCGAAGGTCACTGTATTCACTGACCATGCAGCTTTGAAATACCTTCTGACCAAGCAAGACTCCAAGCCAAGATTATTAAGATGGATTCTACTCTTACAAGAGTTTGATGTGGAAATCAAATACAAAAAGGGATATGAGAACCAGGTGGCCGATCACCTGTCAAGATTAACTTTGCTAGAAGAAGAGCAACCGATCGAGATCAAGGAAAGCTTTCCTGATGAACAACTGTTTGCCGTCTCAGTGGTAGCTCGGGTTGAATCTCAGACCCGACATCGTACATCAAGAGTGGGCAAGGTATACCCTTGGTTTGCTGACATTGTCAATTACTTAGCAGGGAAGTACCTACCACCAGAATTCAATAATGCAGATAAGAAGAAGTTCTTCACATATCTGAAGTACTATCATTAGGACGACCCCTACCTATACAAATTGTGCCCTGATGCCATTCTTAGGAGATGCGTCCACGATGATGAGATTCCAAGTATTTTGCATATGTGTCATGCTAGAGAAGCTGGAGGTCACTATGGACCAGACAAGACAACAACAATGGTACAGCAGTGTGGATTCTATTGGCCAACAATTCATAAATCTGCTTACGAGTTTACAAGATCCGGTCATTCCTGTCAAATGACTGGTAATATTTCTAAGCGAAATGAGATGCCACTGTAGAGTATCTTAGAAGTGGAGTTATTTGATGTTTGGGGAATTGATTTTGTGGGACCATTCACATCGTCAGAATCAAATTGTTACATCCTGGTAGCAGTCGATTATGTTTCCAAAAGGGTGGAAGCAGTGGCTTCACCTACTAATCATGCCAGGGTTGTCTTGAGATTTCTTAAGAAAAACATTCTGACGAGGTTTGGAGTACCAAGAGCCATAATTAGTGACGGATGGAGTCATTTCTGTAATAGGTTGTTTGAGAAGTTGATGATGAGATATGGGGTTAGACATAAGATTGCAGCAGCATATCACCCCTAGACGAGTGGACAAGTAGAAGTGACGAACAGAGAGATTAAGAGGATCTTAGAGAAGACTGTGAATCCCACAAGGAAAGATTGGTCTTTGAAATTAGATGACGCTCTTTGGGCGTACAGAACAGCTTATAGGACCACGATTGGGATGTCACCGTATATGATAGTGTTTGGAAAAGCATGTCATTTACCGGTAGAACTCGAGCACCGAGCACTGTGGGCTACGAGATTTCTAAACATGGATGAGGATTTAGCCGGTGAAAAAAGAATGCTAGAGTTGAATAGATTGGAAGAATTTAGACTTCAAGCATATGAGAATGCAAGGATTTACAAGGAAAGAACGAAACGCCTGCATGATAAGAAGATTTTGAACCGCACATTCCAAGTAGGAGATAAAGTGCTGGTGTACAACTCGCGTCTTCGTCTTTTTCTGGGAAGTTGAAGTCTAGATGGTATGGACCACATGTAGTCACGAAAGTCTTCAATTCAGGTGCATGTGAAGTTAGACATGAACACTCTGGGCAAACTTTCACAGTTAACGGCCACAGGCTGAAACATTACCTAGAGCATAATTATAACCCTGAATTGGAAGTCTTTGCGTTAGAGGAGCCAGAATATGAATGAAGGAGCCCTATTAGTACAGTCAAGCTGACGACTATAAACTCAGAACTACTTCTAAACCCTTATTTATTGCTTTTGTTTATTTTATTTTGAGTCAATAAAGTAGCATGACAATCGCAAGGTTTTTTCATCACATATATCTTCAGTCATCTTACTAGAGATATATGTGGTTTTTTCCTTCACGATTCTCATGTGATACCCTCGTAAAAGTTTTCGCGTCTTGCTTAGGCCGATAAAAGAATAAAGTGGCTTAAACTGTTTTTGCGCATTCCTCTGGTATGCACAATTACCGCCACCTTATTTTCTTATTGCCCTTTGCATGTTACTCACAGTTTTTGGAAGCATTTAGAAAGCAGGTAATAACTTGGAAGAGGAATAACCTAGGAGCTTATGGTTCTGCTCCATGATTCGTTTTGACTCAGCCTCCATTTCCAGAGCTAAGTACTTTTTCTTTTCTTTATTATTAGTCATTGGGGACAATGTCTATAATAAGTGGGGGGTAAGGCGTCTTAGCTGGGTAGTCGAAAAAGGGAATATTTTTGAAAATTTAAACACTGTTTTTTGCTTTCTATTTTCACGTTTTTTAGTAAGGAATCGGTAGAAAAGGAGCCCAAGTTCAATTTGAAGTGAGCTATAGCATATTCAATTTAGTATGGAAGAACGAGCATATGTTATGTTGCGTGAAGTAGTAACTTATTAATTATTATTCTATCATTGCAATCAATATTTGAGCACATAATCTGAGTGAGAAGTGTTTAAGATTAGATGATGAATTGTTTTAACCGGGAATCATTATTTGTCTGTCTATATACTTTAACAAATTGTTGTAAGACAAGGGAAGCAATTTGGATGACGAAAGGTGACCGGGACACAACGGACTTGTGAGAGAGAGAGAAAAAAAGTGAGGAAATCTGCCTAAAAAAAATACATAAAAGAAAAAAAATGCAATAAAGGCAATGAGGGAAGCGAACTCATGTAAAAAGGGCACGACCCTCACATGAAAAGAAACAATGAGGACTTAAGAGCGATGCTCAGTCCCTGAGTCCGCCCAAACCAATATCAGTACCATGTTGTGTAACCAAGTCTGAAGGCAAGATGAGCGAGTGTATGCGCAAGCAAGTTAAGATTGTGTGGTTAGTACAACTTGATTCTTCTCACGAACACACTATCACGACTGATTCATCATACGACACATTGATGCGTGATAAGTAGTGATTAATGGGGAGCTTATGTATTGTGGCTTGATGTATGTTTCTGCCGGAAATCTTTATTGAATATGTGGTAGTTGATGGGGATTGTTCTTGGAGGTACATTCCTCCTTGATACTCTGCTCGCGGACGAGCAGAAGGCTAGTGGGGGGTAGTTGATGACGGTTAAAATAGTCTATCCTATGGCATCAATATTCTATACATTATGAGCTCAAAATAATTGTTTCGACCTATAAATATGAACCATTTACGTTGAATATCATATGTCGGGTTCGTGAGTCGAGAAATCTGCACTTAGCGTTTATTTTCCCTTTTTCGATATTATTTCATGTATTATTTGATGATTTTTAAGATACGAAATATTGGGCTAAGAATGATGGACGAATCTGGAGTGGACTAAACGAAAGGAATGGGCCTAGGGTATTCTAGAAGCATCCAAGTTAAGTCGGTTGAAGAAAAAGGGCGAAAATACCCTCGGTAACCCGAGGGGCGGTGCCGACTTACCGAGGGTCCAAAATCTTCCGAAATGCGTTTTCTTGGACGAGGGGTCAAACTAGATGATTCTAAGTCGGTTTAGATAGCTATAAATAAGAGGCTTCGCCTCAGAACAAAATGTACTCAAATTATTCAAGGAAATTATGCAATAAAAGTTCTTTGTTCTTTATTTTATTTATTTTATGAGTTCTGGTCGGAGAGACGACGGAGTCGCCGCCTAGGGAGAGATCCGAAGGAGATCTACGCTCGTCTTCGAGGCTATGATTTCTGTCTTTTCCAAGATGTAGACCTATCGTTGTTATATTCGACTAGTATGTTTTAATTGCTTATTTAGTTTAATTATGTAATAGTTAGATAATTTCACCCCATGTGTTATAGATCTGATTCGTTGGTGAAAAAATCATGAAATAGTAGTTGCGTTCTTTAGATCTGCGACGGTTCTATATCGCGAGATCTAAATACCTAGTAAAATTACTAATTCATGATAATCGGCGCCAGCTACGTTGATCGATAGATTTAATTTACATGTTAGTAGCCTGATCAACTATTTGCATGTTATCGTAAATTAACATGAAGGACCGCAAGTGAAGTGTTAATTAGGACATTATCTAGAATGACCCTATGAACGTGCTGGTCAATGTCGACAGCTGTCTAGGCGGGTTTGCGGTATGAGGTAACACTCAATATCGGCAGCTCTAGTTCTTTATGCGTATGGTCTATTACGGACCAATTAAGGAGGGTAGCTTGTGTATAGATTGTGTACTGCCATTGTCGGAGTAGATAGGGTTATGAGTGTACCCGTAGCTGAACAATGAATAAAATTCACCAATGGGGAGGACTGTTGCATGTGTGGGGGAAATAACTAATTACTCATAATTGAACTAATACCTTAGAAACTCTAGTTTGCTTCGTTGAACTTGCATAATCTTGTTAGTTTGAGGCACCAATACTACTGTCTATATATTATAGTTGGTCGTAGACCGTTATCGTGACAACTCAATCTTGATAATTAGACGTTCTTACGAGTCTCTGTGGGATTCGACCTTGACTCGCCAGTACTCTACTACGATAGACCTAGTGCTTTACTAGTAAGTGCTTTGCACGGGATCACTGTGATGACCTTATGTTCTAAGGAGCGACTAGCGGGATGGCCCCCACACACTCCTTGGTGAAGCTCCATAAGTATTTTATTGCTTTCATCCTCTCGGACACACCGTAATAAAGGTTTAGTGGCAACCTCCTGTAGAGTGTTCCGTCATGTATAATGTACCTGGCCGCTCTTTTTTTGAGAGCGCGAGATTTATCTGCCTCAGCGGGCAATGTACCCGACTCTATGTATGCTTGAATTTCGTCGATCCAGCACGGAGTCGGTGTCGGTTCATCGATCTCCATGATTTCTGTTATTTCGACGGCGGGTAAAGCAACAAGATACTCTATCATTATTGAAGGATCCGAAATTTCCTCTTCCAAAGATAATTTAGAGAGATAATCCGCTAGCTCGTTATCCTCTCTTCGAACTCTGATAAATTCGCAGTAGTTGAAGTCGGCCCTCAATCGTCGGACAATTTCATCGTATTTTTCGAGGATGCCACAACGCTTCCCATAGTCCCCTGAGATTTGGTTGATGATGTGTTGAGAATCACAATAGACTTCAACATTTTCCACTTTCAGCTCCTTTGCGAGCTTAAGTCCGGTATAACTGCTTCATACTCGGCTTGATTATTCGTGGCCGGAAACTCGAACCTTAGAGATTTTTCGATTTCCTCTGTAGTTCCGGGCTCCATTAAAATAACACCGGCCCCACAACCATTTCGACTTGACGCTCCGTCGACATATAGCTGCCAACACTGATCGGGTTTGCTTGGGGCCTCAACGGGCCCAAGTGGTACGGGCGAACTCGGGCAAGGCGAGCTGAAACTTGTCTCAACAATAAAATCCACGAATTCTTGAGCTTTGGTAGCTTTTCTGGGTTGATACCGAATATCGAACTCAGTGATTTCGATAGCCCATCGGAGCAATCGACCTGAAAGGTCAGGCCTATGTAGTATTTGGCGCATTGGACTATCCGTTAAGACAATTATAGTGTGCGAAGTAAAGTACCCCCTGAGTTTGCGGGCAGCGATAACAAGCGAGTAGGCTAACTTTTCAACATTAAAATAGCGACTCTCCACCGACTGAGAGCCTTGCTTACATAATAAACGGGATTTTGGACGGTTTCGGCCTCTTTGACAAGAACAGCGGCAACAGCCCGGTCCGAGGCTGCCAAGTACAAAAACAAAATATCTCCTTCTACAGGGCTAACCAAAAGAGGCGGCTTCCCTAGATACTCTTCAAAGCTTGAAAAGCTTGCGAGCACTCTATATTCCATGAGAAGGTTTTGTACCCTTTGAGTATTTTGAAGAAGGGGAGACATTTCTCTGTTAATTTTGAGATGAAACGACCCAATGCTATGATTCTGCCATTGAGCCTCTGAACTTCTTTGATGGTCGTCGGCTCTTGCATGTCGAGCAAAGCCTGTATTTTTTCTGGATTAGCCTCGATGCCACGACGACTAACCATGAACCCAAGAAATTTGCCTTCGTGGACACCAAATGTACATTTGGCTGGATTATGTTTCATTGAGTGCTTGCGGACATTATCGAACGTCTCTTGGAGGTCAGCGGCGTGACCGTCACTCCTATATTTGACGACCATATCGTCTATGTAGGCCTCCATATTTTTCCCAATCTGTGAACTAAAAACTTTGTTGACCATCCTCTGATAAGTTGAACCCGTATTTTTCAGCCCGAAGGGCATCATTTCGTAATAGTACAGGCCCTCAGCAGCTCTGAAAGCCGTTTTTTCTTTGTCGGACTCAGCCATCCGCACCTGATGATAACCCGAATATGCGTCCAAAAAGCTCAAAGTTTTAAACCCAGCAATAGAATCAACTAACTGATCAATCCTTGAAAGCTGATAAGGATCTTTCGGACAGGCTTTGTTGATGTCTGTGAAGTCGACGCACATTCTCCACTTGCCGTTGTGCTTTTTCACCATTACCACGTTCGCTAACCACGTGGGATAAGCTAGATCCTTTATGATTCCAGCCTGAAGGAGCTTTCCGACCTCTAGCTTAACCGTAGCCTCTTTTTCGATTGTGAATTATCGTGCCCGCTGCTGTATTGGTTTGAAGGTAGAGTCTACGTTGAGATGATGGAGGGCGACGTCGGCCTCAACTCCTCTCATGTCCGTAACCACCCAGGCAAATGAACCTAGGTTCTCCTTGAGTAGCTTAATCAAAATTTCTTTCTCTGAGAGACTCAGCCGAGCCCCTATCTTGATCTTTTGCTCGGGGTAGTCGTCGTTAACTATTACCTCGATATGCTCATCCTCCGTTGTGAAGTCGGGCTCATCCCTGACTAGCATAGTCTCACATTCCACTTTAACAGACGGAGGTTCCCCAACCACCCTGATCATGTTGATGTTCTCCATGTTCACGGGTTCCTCGATGCGAGCTTTCTTGCTTCCCGTCCTCATCTCATGTATGTAGGTGAGGACGGTTGTGGGTTCACTGATCGACGTTCCGACCCTGTCTCCGACGTAAAATTTTTCCCGCTGATGCGGGATAGAAGTGACCATTTGAAACTGCTTTAACGCTAGTGTTCCGATTATCATGTTGTATTCGACTGGAGATCGACCACAAGAAATGTTACCTTTTCTGTTCGGAAGGGTGCATAATCCCCCATCTGTACGTCCAGGTCGAGGGCCCTCTTGACTTGTATTATGTGATTGGTGAAGCCCTCAAGGGTGCCATTATGCGGCCTCAGGTTGGAGTCGGCGAACCCCAGCTCTTTGAAGAAGTTGTAATATAAGATGTCTCGACATGCTCCCGTATCGATCATTACCCGGTTGACGCATGCCCGATTGATCACCACCGACACGCAAAGACACATGTCCTCTACATTCACGAAAGTAACCAGCTCACTTCGGGTAAAATCAAGAGGTTGCTCGTTCCCACGTAGGACAGCTGGCTTCTCCACGTGTTTGTTTATAGAGCCTATACGGCTTTTGATTTGATTGTTGCTGGGAGGAGTTTCCGTGATCATTCGGATCTGCCTGTCGTACTCGGTGGGCTTGCTGATTTTTTCTGTCCGCCCCCCAGCATCTCTCTTGTAGTGGTCGTGGTTGCCGCGAGCGAGTAACTTTTCAATCGCTCTTTTGAACTGTATGCACTCATCGGTGGTATGACCCTTGTCCCTATGGTATCCGCAATATTTGGTTGTGTCGCGGCGTGCATTTGGAACCATAGGGTAAAGCTCAGGGATCTCGTCCCTTATTTCATTAAGAATATGAGTGTATGAGATTCTGAGAGGTGTGAAGTGCTCTTCCTTAAACCTCTCGGGCTTTTTAACATCTCAATCGTAATTTCTGCGGCTATCTCGGGGCGGACTACGCTCAGTCCTCTTTTTGCCCTTGTTGACGAAGACGCTCCTTCGTTTCCCGCAGTTGCGATATACTTTCTTGTTGAACTCAACATATCTTGTAAGTTCGAGGGTGGCGTCAGAGCGAAATAGGATTTCAGATAACCGGGATTTAGCCCCGTTTTGAAGCTGCTCATCACAACATTTTCCGCTAAACCCCTGGTTAACTCATACACTTTGTAAAACCGTTCATAATAGCTGCGGGTACCTTCATTTTCACCCTGTCGGACCTCATGCAGGTCGATGTGCATTTTCTTGTGCCCTCCCACTGACTTGAATTCTGATATGAATTTATTGATCAGATCATCCCAATATAAAATTGAACCCGGAAGGAGACCCCGGACCCATGACGCCGCTCTATCTTGCATCGACCCCACAAAAGCTATACACCACGCCTCACTGCTAGCCGTGCACAAACTGATCCTACTTTGGAAGGCTGAAAGCCAATCTAAAGGATCTGTGGCTCCATGGTAGTTGGTGAAATTTGGGTAATGTGTACCACCTCTAGGAGCCACTTTCAAGATGTTCGGGTGAAGTATGCTGGTACCCCAAGTCGGGTTAGTTTTTGTTCTTGCTGTACCTTTTGCAACTCCTCTATCTGTTTCCTTATTATTCCCATCTCATCTCGATTTTCTGGAATAGGTGGGAGCGGGGTATAACTTTCCTCGGCCTGTGACTCTCCTTGTCCCTCTATGCGGGTACGGACTTGCCGAGGGTTTTGAGGTCGCCCTAGGACTGCACCGCGATCGTCGACCATGGGCCCCAGATGAACCAAAGCTGATTTCCTTACCACTTTAGGCTGTGAAGTGGCATGACTGCTCTCATCTCTTTCTGTCCACTGGGGTTGATTTGTTTTTTGCGGATGTAGAGTGGGTTGTACCTCTGTTGGTGCGGGTAGAGGGGAAATAAAATTACGGATGGGTTGGGGAGGCAGGCCCTCCGCAATGAGTAGCATGTTACCCACACGCATTTCCTCTACATACTCCATGTGTGATTGAAGAGCTATTTAGTGAGAACTTCGCTGCAGGGGCGTTCCCCCTGCTGAGACCGCTTCCTGATCGTTATTTGGACGTGAGACCCCAGCAGCAGCCTTCCTGCGGCTTTTTCTGACCACCGCCTTATGTATTTCACGAGTTCGGGTCCTCTCTTTTATGTAAGCCCTCATATCGAGGGTGATGTCATATCCTGCATTAGCCCCAACGGACATTACCCTCCTGCTCGACTCCCCACGCAGCGTGTTCGCTCCACATGCACTACAAGAAAATTGGTTTTTAATGACGGGAAAATTGGTCATTAAACACAATATTCCCATCATTGTAGACATATAATGACGGGAAATTTCCCGTCATGGCCCGTCACTACTGCCCTTCTAGCTAAAAGTAAATAATGACCGTATAGTGTCCTGTCACTATTGTTTTTATATAATTAATGAGGATATTGTACTCTCACTATAAATTCATATTAATGAAGCTAATTTTCATCACTGTTGCTTCATTCTCCTCTCATTAATAATAAATATACTAAAACTATAATCCGTCATTATATCATCAATTTTCCGTCACTATATGATTTTACTGCCAATATTTATCATTATTAAATATACAGTCATTTGAAAGTTAATCATCAAAAAATTGTTGCAACAATTAATTCAATGATTTTACATGAAACCCTTAATTACCATTATTCAATTACACATATATTCAAGATCATAAATATAAATACCCAAATATTACATCAATGATAGATTTTATTGCATTAAGCATTAACATGATGTTCAGAGTACTTTCCAATACTGAATCATCTAAGCACCGAGTTCAACCCCAAAAGAACAAGCCAAATCAAATGTAAAACTAAATGACAATGTTATATGAAAACTCCTACACAACTCAAACATCAAAACATAGAAACTATAAGGTGAACTAGAATGAAGCCAGTTCTTTAGGCTTATGCAACCATCAACCTTATCAAAATCCTGAATCTTGTAATTTGGATAGTTGTGAATGAGCCGATTTCGACATGTTATGTAATGAATCCAACAACCCCTGCAAAATTGTTACCAAATGTGTAAAATTTTATTTAATGAAAAACTAAAAACTCGGCAAAAAGTGAATAATCACAAGACTAGAAGAAAAGGAAAGGGCATATGCCCCATGACCAAACACATCTACAATGTCACTTTGAAAATAAAAGAGAAAGTTAATGTCTTATGTGACCGATGAATGATATCATATCCTCATCTTCATCTCCATTTTTTCTACAATATCCTTAAAAATTACTTCACCTTAGTCATCAGAATGAATCATTCTTGTAACTAGTTCAACGGTGTATTGTAAATCGTTAAAAAGTTACAAAACGTCTGTTCTAGTAAAATAAGTAGTGTCGATGTGTAAATGAGAGTCACAGGTATCGACCTAACTACAAAGCCAACATCGATCACTTAAAACCTATAAGTTCATGTAGATAAATCCAAACTATTATTAGAGAATTCAAACCATTAGTAGGCGGCTATTTCAACGGTTAAATCGGGTTTATATACAACGGCAATAGAAGGATATATGTGACAAACCGAATAATAAAAACCAAGATTATTAGCTCAAAATCTAAAGAAAGAATAAATATTGAGTCATTTTGTGAATGACTCGATTCTTTACACAATTTATGAAATAAAAATAACATAACGACAAGTAGACATATAATACTTAAGGTCATAAACAATAGTTTGCTACTTCCTATGGCTCGATCTCGACATTAATCATTTGTATCATTAATTTAGAATCGGATGTGATAACTATCTCCCCAACATTGATTTCGGACATTGGAGAGAAAAGAATTAGAGAACATATGGGATGTGTATATAATAGTTGTGCCACAACGAGTGAAACAACACGGAAAGATGAAGAGGAGAGAAAGAAAAGACAGAAGCAAGGAGTGGAGATGAAACGAGAGACGAAAAAGCAAGGATGAAGATGAAAGGACAAAAGGAAGAGGGACACTTCCTCTTAACCTCTAAAACTCACTAGGAGACCAGAACTCCATGACAGAGAGAAAAACTCACTAGGAGACCAGAACATATGGGATGTGTTTATAATAGTTGTGCCACTCATGTCAGATACCGAAGGACATCAAAGGGCCGTAAACTTTCTTGTCTATCATCATCAGAACAAAAGAGAATACAAGTTATTTTATTCCTATATATCCATAATATATGATATAATAATTTTCAGAAGCAATATTGTAATTTACAAGAACGTAAATATACGGGGCTGTTTGTTTACACCACTTAACACTTATTCTTAAAAGAATAAGTGATTATTAAAATAAGTGTTGTTTGATAATACTTTTTAACACCTCTTAATTAATTAAGATCTTCTGAATTTCCTTTGAAAAATTATAGAAAATTTTAAGTGGTTGAGGAACTACTTAATGCTGAATTTTTTCAATAAATCTACGTTAGGTAGGGGTACACTCCACACCCATACCTACCTCACACCTACACCCCACCCTCACCCTACCCTCAACCCCACTCCCATCCACCCCACCCATACCCCCACCCACCCCACACCCCCACACCCACACAACCCATACCCCCACACACCATACACCCGCCCACACCCTCACCCACCCATACCCACCCCCACACCCCACACCCTCATACCCACCTACACCTTCACACCCCCACTCCCACCCTCCCTACACCCACACCCACCACACACCACACCCACACACACACCCACACCCACACACCACACCCACACCCACACCCACCCATAGCCACCCCTACACCCCCACAACCCCCACACCCACGCCCACCCGACACCCACCCGCACACACTACACACCCGACACCCACCCACACCCACACCCCACCCTACACCCACCTACACCCCCATTACCCCACACCAACACCCCCACCCACCCTACACCCACCCTCCACACACCTACACCCACATACACACTCACGAAACAAATTCTAATATCAGATATAATAAGTGTTACCAAACAGTCTAATCAATTTCAGCATTTAAAATATTCAGTTACTTAATTTATTCAGAATTAAGACTTCAGATTTCAGACTTCAGATTTCAGTCTTCAGTTTTAACAAACGGCCCCTACATGTGTGACTAAGTTTTATGTACATACAGTAAGGATCAAAGTAAAAGAAACACTTTTACAGTTAAGTGTTATACCTTTATTGAAAGCAAATATATATAACGCTAAATTTGTCAACAAATGTTCTAAAAATAAAATAAAAATAGCAACAAGAAGCCAATTCTACGAATCCAGGTCACTCCCGGCCGATCCAAGACATGAATTGAATAAAAAGAATCAAATCCTCTATCAACATTAGCAAAGAAGATAAATAATAGCACACAGCTCTTGAACCCATGAACCCCAAAAGCACCCAACAAACTAATAAAAGAAAAACGATGCAGACAGAAATGAAAATAAGGAAATTGTTCAAAATAAACTGTCATACCTAATGATTAATGGCAAAAACATCAAATTTGTAAGGTGATATTAGTTGAGCCACTGTTCACCGAACCCAGAAATCGGTTCCCATATCCAAATTGATACCCTGAACAGGCAACCCTACCTGTGGATGGGAGGAATACAAGGGCATAAAATAATTTCGTTTGGTACAAAATAATTTGATTCTGACAATAAATAAAGCTTAATACAGGTCTCAGATCACTCTTCACTACATTTACATTTGCTCTTACATCTATGGTTAAATAAGCATTGTCAAAGCATGAGGAGATCAAGGTTGGTGAGGTAATTACCTGAAAATCTAGAGAACTAAACGGAAATCGGACGGTTGCTTTTTCTTCACTAGGTTGATGATCTCTAGTAAGTAGTAACAACATTACTAATCCGTTGTTTTTTCAATCCCACCTCTTCGATTTCCAAACATTGTATACATAAATACAAAACACATTACACATTGTATACATTATCACTCCAAACATCAAAGAATAATAATAATAATAATAATAATAAAAAAAAATCCTTCTAAATGCATCCACCGAGATTACCAATTACCCCCAAAAAATATCTAATGCAGTTTCCCCATAATCACTAAGGGAAAATCACCAAATATGAGAATGAAATCAATTCAGACAATTAGGTGAGTTTAGTCGACTAGGTATTGTATACCTAACCCTAAAAATTAAATAAAAAATACCAACAAGCAAATCGCATACCGAGGAATCCTTGATACGATGAATGAATTCTTTGATTCTCAATACGTAAAGTTTAGATGATTGTTTGGCAGGAAGTTAGTATTTTTTTTGGAATTTGCTTTGAATTGTATGATTCGGCGGTTTAATCTTGCGATAAAGAAACAAGCCTCGTTTTGTTTTAAAGATAAAATTTGGATATATTTTTTCAAAAAAAAAACATGGGTTTTATCGGGAAAAAACGTGGGTGTAAATTTTCTTTGGCACGTCTATGAGAGGCGGGGACCTTTTTTTAAACCGAAAAATAAAACAATATTGTAAACCTTTAATTACCGGAGCTTTTTTCGTCATTAAGATTTAACCTTTTAATTACACAATATTCTAACCCTCACTAGAACTATAAAAAAATTGCTTTTAGTGACCGGTATAACATCCTCTCATCAAATTTTTGTCATTATTTCTCCATTTTTTTGTAGTGATGGAGGGCCTTGATTGCCCGCCTTAGTCGTTGTAGTAGGTATCATGTTTTTCCCGCCAGTCATGTTTGACTAAGAGTATTTTGTAGATATTTTGCCGGATAGTGTTGGTATCTGCTGATTTGAATATCCTCCAAGCCCCCAAATTTACTCCCCAGGTGACCTCAACTACCCAGCAATTCTCTTATCACTTGAAGAGCTGAAATTGACCAAGAAATGTACCAACCTGGGTTTTAAGATGGACTCGTGTGCGAGTTATGAAGATGGCGTTGAAGACGCTCCTTCAAGTTGAGCCTTATCTGATGAGGTATCAGGTTCCTTCGCCGGCGACGCCGTGAAATCCTCTTTGCGGTGGAGCAAATGATCCACAAAAGCTGAATGATGATGATTTTCCCGGTAACGGAGCCAACTGATATTGCGGTGAATACCAGATTTACGGTAACAGATATATTTCGTGGATATATGGCTGTGTATGTATGATTTCTCCGGGGAGAAGGTGGCGGATATGAAGAACTAGGCGGTCGGAATGACACGGCTTACGAACGGCAAGTGAGAATAAACACAAGTGATTCGACAAATTGACAGAGTATCTCTGTTTGTATTAGTTCTTGGATGCTTTCTATTACATTGTGATCCCATATATATATATATATAGTCTAGGACTAAGTCGGTTTACTATTCATGACAAGACAATTAAAAGGATATAATTAGAGATAATCATACACAAAATACAGGTGGACCGGCCAGCTGTCTGGATAAGTATGCGGACAACAGACTCGTTTGTAGGTCGGACTCATATTTGCATTGTCTTGATGTTAGCCTAGATACATGGGTAGAGATGACACGGAGCGAAAGGGTCCGGATTACGGATAGATTGGTGCTTTTTTTTTTTTTTTTCCCTAATTGTAATATATTTCCTTTTATATGTTGCGTATTTTTCTTCTGTGATTTCTTTTACTTGTGTATCATTCCTTTACTTTTTTTGTTTTTCCCTTTTTCGTTTTTTTAGTTAATGAATGGTAATTGGTGCTTTTTATTTTTCCTAATTCTATATTTCCTTTTCTTGTGTTGTGTATCAATTGTTTTTTCCACTATAGCTTCTTTGTTTGCAATTAGCGATTTTTGTTTTGTAGCTTTAAAAAACGCTATCTTTATGCCATTTTAAAAAACGCATCAAAATTTCTAGAAATCGAAAATCCGATATTTTTATTTTTATTGAATATTTTTTTATTATCAATGTTGTAGTATATTGTTGAAAACAAAATTGATGTGTTCTTTTAATTTACGGAATTAAAATCGATACGGGAATAGTCGGATCAGTGGGTTCAGGATATCGGGAGATTTAAACCAAAATAAAAAATAAAAAACAAAACGGCATTTTTTTGTTATATTGTACTTCTATCTAATAAACAAATATATCTTAAAATATAATGTTAAAAGGGTTTAGCTGGCATGGATAATTTAGGGAGAACCTAACACGTGTGTACCCTATTTTTAACCAACGTGTTTTTTTTTTACTTTCTATCTAATAAAAGAATTATAATAGTTTAATATAATTTTGATTAGAAAGATTAGTTGGCAATATCCTTTCAACAACTCCGTTCAACAACTATCCCGATTCTCAAGGGTTGAATACCTTTTTTCCTTCTTCTCCGTACGGTGAGGTCTGATCAATGTCCGATCTCAGCTTTTGCAGATGGAAAGGCTCAGGTTTTGGTGGATGGAACCCGATTTCCTGGATTCTTTTGATCGAAATTTGGATGAATTGTTGCTTGCTTCGAGGTGCTCTCAAGTATTTGTTGAATTCATACTGCAGCTGCTGATGGATGATGGATTGGGGTGGATTCATTGATGCATGCCACATGCTAGCAAGAAAACCTTCGATCTATGTAAGTACAGTTTTAATTGTTTTTTAATGAATAGTTAACTTTCATAATTAGCTCCTACAAAGCAAACCTATGTTTGAACACTTAAACGCATGCTGTTTTCTCATACAAGACCTTTCTGAAAGAAAATTTACATTCACACACCACTTATATCGCAGGTATACACATCTTTTAAACATGAATATAAAGGTTTAATTTTTACTTAGGTTGCCTTGTGCAATAGAATGTCCTTAGATTTGAACATAAAGGTTTCATTCATGAGTTTTGTGTGTGTTGAATTTCTTATCAGGCTTTGTAGCTGTTTCATTTGGATTCTACATATCAAAACATCACTCAGTTTCAGGTATAATTTATGTACTTTATTCACTTTCAATATCCAGAAATTAAGGCTTATATGTGTGTGTTGTTTGGTTTCCCCGTATGCACTATGTTTTTTTCCCTCTATACCCACTATAATTTATAGTATATGTTAATGGATTGATTTGGTGATAGTACATAGCCTTCATATGGTCCATTTAGAATCCATATAATCCATCTACCTTAGGCTTCATTTTGTTTTTTAGTTTAGTGATAGTACCTGCTGTGATTTTTTTTTTACAAAAATCAGTACTTGGTGTTTAAAAGTATGACAATAGATTATGGATTAATAGAACCTTCGATGCCTAGGTTAGCTAATTCTGTGGTTGATAGAATAGGTAGTTGTAAAGAATATAGACGTTTATCAATAGAAATATGGCGTGCAAAAAAAAAAATTCCCCATAGTATAGCTACCAAAAGTGTGTTCCCTGTTAGGCCTAATCCTGGGTTTAGTCTTTGCTCAAAACTTGTGGTCACCAAAATGAATAGGAATGTTATATAGTTGCAAGTAACAATAAAAAAGTTAAACCGTGGTTGGGTAGTAGGAAATCAGCTATGCAGCTTGAACCTTCCCATGTTTCTAACCTTCCCGAATCAGATGGTGTGGTTGCTACACCTATAAGTAGTCCTTCACCTTTACCTCATGCTTTGCATTTGCAGCCTCCTGAAAAGTCCAAGAAAAAAACCACAAAAAAAACTCACCAAACAACACTGTGTACATGATCCCCTTACTAACATTGCATCCGTCTCTGATGTTTTACCTGATGTTGGGAATTGTCCTACATGTGGGGCAGTTAGGTTTGATCATGAAAGTCCCAATTCTCTGTTGTAATGGTGGTGATATAGTTTTGGTCAATACTCCCTTACCGAGTGTTTTAGTTGAGCTATTAACTTCTTCTTGCGAAGAGTCCAAAAACTTTAGATCATGCATTAGAACTTATAACAACCATTTGGCTTTCACTTCCCTAGGTGCAACATATGATAAGGATATATCGAGACGAAATAAAGGTATCTACACTTTTAGGGTCCAAGGTCAGGTGTACCACTTCATGCCAGACATAGTACATAAAGGAACTTCTTCTAATAACCTCCAATTTTATCTCCATGACACAGAACATGAGCTTGCAGATAGGCTGCTTAATTGTCCAAGGTTATATGAAATGTCTCTTCAAAAAATCCTTTTTGTGCTTGAGGAAAATCCATATGCCAAATTCTTTAGAAGCCTAAGAAATGATCCTGGCCTTGAAGAACATAGTATTCTCTTGTATTGTAACCCAAGTGTTGACCAGCGTGTTTATAATAAACCTTCAGTTCATCAAGTTGCTGGTATTTTGGTAGATGGCACTGAAAATCATCACAGAAGCATTAAAATTTTCACCCACTGTGGTCATTCTCACAACATTTAGTATTACTATACATGTTATGACCCACTTCAATATCCATTGTTGTTTCCTTACGGTCAATTAGGGTGGCATCAAGGCATTCTTAAGCAAGGTGTGAAAAAAATGCTAGAAAGAGAACTAGATCAGACATTGCTAATATGTCATTGAATCCTTTGAATGCATACAATCCTGAGGATTTACTTGAACATGAAGAACATGCTATGAATGTTACCATATATAACCCTAACAATGTCTCTATACGTGAATATTACTGCTATAGATTCCGGATTAGGCCTTCTGACCAATCATACATGTTACATTTTGGACGTCTCTTCCAACAATATGTTGTGGATATGTTCGTTAAGCTAGAAACTCAAAGGTTAGACTACTTTAAATCCCAACAAGAAAACATTAGGCATGAATTTTTACAAGGTGAAGTTGCTGACGTTTTTGAAACGGGTGAAAAAGTTTGTGGCCAGATAAGTCAACGTGTTGTCTTGCCTGCTACGTTCATAGGTGGTCCTAGGCACATGAGGAAAAAGTACTTAGATGCTATGTCTTTGGTACGAAATTTGGAAAACATGACCTTTTTTTGACGATGACATGTAACCCTAATTGGCCGGAGATAAAGGAGCATTTAAAACATGGTGAGCAGTCTCAAGATAGACTTGATCTTCTTTGTAGGGTTTTTAGGGCTAAATTAGAGGAGCTCAAAAATGAATTGTTCAAAAGAAATATCTTTGGCTCGGTTGTAGCGTACACATATGTCATTGAGTTTCAAAAGAGAGGCCTGCCTCATGCACATTTCCTGTTGATACTTAAACCACAATGCAAAGTGTACCGTCCTGAAGAATTTGATAGGTTTGTTTGTGCTGAGATACCTAATAAGGTTACTCATCCTCATTTGTATAGGCTGGTTCTAAAACACATGTTACATGGCCTTTGTGGTGATAAAAATCCTACTAATGTGTGTATGAAAAAAAACGGAACTTGCAAAAAATTCTATCCTAAAACTTTCTATGCCGAAACAAATGTGACAAATGACGCCTACCCAAACTATCGTAGGCGAAATAACAATACGAGAGTAAAGGTGCGAGATGTTTGGTTGGACAATCGTTGGGTTGTACCATACAACCCTTACCTTCTAGCAAAGTTTGATTGTCACATGAATGTTGAGGGTTGTTCGACTATAAAAGCTGTAAAATACATTTACAAGTACATTTGCAAGGGAAGTGATCGTATTTTATTCAGCTTGCCGAATAAGAACCAATCTGAGGTAGGTTTTGATAACAACAACACAATGAATGAGATAGAGCAATATAGAAGTGGGCGATGGATCTCAGCGCCTGAATCTTTATGGCACATTTTTAGGTTTTCGCTTACTGAAATGAAGCCTCCAGTCATACAGATGCATTTGCATCTAGAAAATTATCAGCCAGTAACCTTTAAGCATAAGCAACTTCTTTCAAATGTTCTTCAGAATCCTATGAATAAAAGAACCATGTTGACTGAATTTTTCAAAATGAACCAAACAGATTCTAATGCCAAGGAAAAAAAATGTGTACTTACTTAGAATTCCCATATTATTTTGTCTGGTTACAAGATAAAAAAATATGGAAACTACGGGCAAGGGGAAACTCAGTTGGTGGAGTAGTGACAGTTCAACCGACTAAAGGCGAGCGTTACTTTTTACGTTTGCTTTTGAGTAATGTCCGATGCCCAACATCATACACAGACCTTTAGAATTGTCGATGGACGACTGTTTCCAACTTATCGTGAAGCATCCTTAGAACGTGGTCTATTGGAAGAAAATAATAGCCAAGAGCAATGCATGTCAGAAGCAGCATTGTACAATATGCCTTATGCGCTTAGAAAGCTTTTTGCTATGACCTATTGGTGCATTTATGTCTAAGTTTGAAAATAGCATGTCTGTTGACTTTGCTCATCAATCGAACTTACCAAACCATTTAATTAGGAAAAAAGTCTTGCACCAAATTAATTCCTTTTTGATTGGCATGGGTAAAATATAAAACACTTCAATATTTGCCCAGATTCATTTTTAGACAGTTCTGATGAATTACGTGACCCGAGGAGAGAACTAAAAATGGAACATAATATTATTGTTTCCGATTTAGATTTGTCTTCTCAAGCACTCCTTAATGCTGAACAAAAAACAGCCTTTACATGTATAACAGAAGTTGTTTACCAAAATAAACCAGGAGCTTTCTTCATAGATGGTCCGGGTGAGACTGGGAAAACATTTATGTACCGTGCTCTTTTAGCTTGCGTAAGGTCAAAAGGCTATATAGCTTTAGCCACAGCTACATCAGGCATTGCTGCTTCCTTATTGCTCGGGGGTCGGACTGCTCATTCTAGATTCAAAATACCAATTGATTTAGAGGATGTTTCAACATGTCGAATTAGTAAACATCATCTCGTGGCTTACAAAGAATCAAAATTGATACTTTGGGATGAAGCTCCAATGGCAAAAAGAACTGCTATTGAGGCCTTAGATAGCTTGCTTAAAGATTTAATGGAGTCTACTAACATGTTCGGTGGAAAGGTAGTTGTCTTAGGAGGTGATTTCCGCCAAACCTTACCAGTGGTTACAAAGGGAACTAAAGCAAAAACTATTAACGCTTCTCTGATTAAGTCTCATTTGTGGCCAAATCTCATACAACTACAGTTGTTTTCAAACATGCGTGCGCGTTTAGATCCACAATTCACATCTTTCCTCTTATCCATAGGCAATGGTGTAAATCAAACTAAAGATATTGACATGGTTTCCTTGCCTGAGCATATTTGCCATAGGCAGTTATCTGTGACCAATAATCTAGATGAATTTATCTCAGTTGTGTATCCAGATTTAGAAGAAATAGCTGATGTTCATATCCCTTTTGTAAACAGATCTATTCTTGCAACAAAAAACTTGTTTGTTGATGAGATTAACGAACTTATCATACAAAAATTTCCCGGTGTAGAAGTTGAATACATAGCGTTTGATGAAACTATTAACCCATCTGAACAAGGTTTATACGAAGATATGTTGAATAGTTTGTCACAAATGGCTTACCTCCACATAGACTTGTTTTGAAACACAATGCACCAATTATTTTGTTAAGAAACATTGACCCAAGTGAAGGATTATGCAACGGTACACGTTTGATTTGCAAATCTTTCTCGAAAAATGTGATATGTGCTGATATACTAATTGGAGATTTTGCAGGAAAACAAGTTTCTATACCCAAAATTCCTTTGCAGCCAACGAAAGGTGAATTTTGTCCGGTCCCTTATAAAAGAGTTCAGTTCCCGGTTCGACTTTGTTTCGCGATGACAATAAATAAATCTCATGGGTAGACCTTGGACTTTGTAAGGGTTACCTAAAAGAACATGTATTCTCACACGGTCAGTTATACGTAGCTCGTCTCGTGCAACAACTTCTTCACATGTTAAGGTTTTCATTAACAACACACCTTTTGATGAATCTACAGAAACTAACACACGGAATGTTGTATATAAAGAAGTCTTGCAATATTGACCACATAACATTGCAAATAATTTTGTACTCTATATACATTTTTGTGTGTTTACAGATCATTCTTCTATTTGATGATTACAATAACCTTCTGCTATTATTCATTTAACTGTTGATGCATACATCAATACAAGCCAGTTGTTAACAATACACAATTTAATGTTTTGTAGAAACTTGATATATATAAAATCGTCATAAAACACTTTCAAATCGTCATTGTTTCCTATTATACATTTACCTTATTTTTTTACCAAATAGTTACCGCTATTACAATCCTGTTTTAGAGCCAATATACACAACATAGTATTGAACATATTAAAAACTCAAAAATCCCTTTTGCACTATACTCAGAAATGGACATGCCATGGTTTGATGCTATTAAAATCACCGATTCAAAGAAGAAATGGACATGCTTAGTTCAGGTCATTGAACGCCGTAAACCCAAAAAAGCGATGGTGGTCCTTTATATCGGAACTACATAGTTACAGATATGAAGGTAACATATTTTTGCCCATTATTGACTTAGTTTAGTTTTTACCCTTAGTAAGGATTTTGGATACATGTTAAAATTATTTGTTTATATGTTCCTTTGATTAAACAGGGTACGAAAGTGCCTATCGTGATGTTTGATGGGAATGTAGCCTTCTTTACAAACTCACTTCAACCGTTCAAAATGTACTATATATCGAACGCGGTTGTCAAGGAAACTCCACCAGCATACAGAGTCTTGGAATATGCATACACTTGGACGCTACACCGCAGGATTCTTGTTGAGCCTTATCATGAGACCATACCCCCTGATTTGCCTTGCACTTTTCCATTTGACAAGTTCTCGGATTTTTACCGATTTGCTGACCAAGATCGTCCAGTTTGTAAGTATTCATCAAAGTCTTTTTAAAAAATTATCTACAGTCATATTATGTTGTTCAAATGATCAACCAAATGGGGTAATCTTGTACTTAGGTATCAAAGCCTTGGTTATCCATGCTTTACCAATTCAAGATACCGATGAGTCTACATCAGTTAAAGACTTTGTTGTGATATACGAAGAGTATGTTCTTTCTTACTAGCAATTACTATTTTTTCAATAAACAATACTTTGTTCCCCAATAACAAATTGCTTCCTCTTAATGCTATTCTCTATATACTATTTCTATGATTTTCCAGAATGATTCCTATGATGATGATAGTATGGGATGACCAATATAAACACAAAATACAAGATTCCAACCTTGATTGTTGCATATGGATTGAAAGTGACAACACACAATGGTATGCTTCACTTTACCATTATTACATTCACATTACAAGATGTTCAATACTATTTGCAATGGTAAAAAAACGTATGCTACCTTAAATGTAACTGTCAGTTAATTATTTTGAAATTCTGTGCGTATGCGTTTAAACATAACCTACTCTTAACAGCTAGCACATGTACAACAAAAAATGATCTATGTTGTATGATTGGGCCATACCAAAACCAAATTGGGTCTCTAATGTTGGCATTCTTATAATTTGCTGGCCACAACTGCTTCATTTAATCCACATTTAAGTAGCCCATTTATGATACCGGTGTAAATTAAAATGCAGGTCTATCACTTGGGACAAAGCCCAATGCTTATTTCTTGCATAACCCACCGCTCAAAGAGAATCGCTCTTTAAAAGAATGGTAACCATATCACCGTACTCATTCAAGTTGCTATGCAGATCAATCATTTCATATTATTTCCATCTATCACCCAGGTATGTAGCTCATGCAATAGAGATCAAAGTGTTGCTTGAAACTCATGGTTATAGAGATACATATAGGCTTTTCCATCCACCACGCACTGCTGAAATCATGCCTTTGGATCATGCTCTCGCGTCAATTGGAAACGTAATTGTTAATCATAACACCTTAATTATTTCTAGATAAAACTCAAATAGCTATTCATACAAACTATATTATACAGGTTAAAGCAGTTTGGACTGAAGGAAACTTGACTTATCTTCCTGCTCAAGATAAACTATGGTTTGAAGCATGTGAGAAATGTTTGAATGCCTTAGACGTAGATATAGAATGGAAAATTTGGTGCCCAACATGTCAAGAGCTCACTAATGTGACTGTCCGGTAATAATGATGCAATATTAATGTTGATTTTAAATCTTATTACTAAATATGTACTATTCATTTCATTGTCTTAAATAAAAACTTTTGTGTTTTTGAAAAACCAGTGGTACTATGAGTGTTTTCCTAAGTAATGGCACTACTGTTGTTGAGGCAACAATCAAATCTCCTGATATCGAAAAGCTGATTCCATTCACAGCAAATGAACTCAGACTTGCTGCTGAACATGTATGTAGTTCACACTCACTCAACCCTACAAATATACCAATTACAACCTGTCAAATCATTCTCTGATATGGTTTATATTGAAAAAACAGAATACTCCATTAACAAAAGAAGTTGAAGCTGCAATCGAGAAAAAACATGTCATTTGCTTCCTCAAGTACTATGATCGAGCCTGTAGATGCAGCATGGTTCGTCGATACCCAATGGTTAAGATGTACACTGAAGCTGAGGTTCAAGCATACAATTGCAACAAAAGACCCTGCTTCAGTCGGCTCAAACACTTTAGAGCATATTGGATCTTTATCCCCTGCAACACAACAAAATGTTGAGAAAGAGATTTTTACTCCTACCACAAAAACAATCCTAGAAGAGGTATCTAAATACCCTTCCCTTGAAAACCTGCAACATGATCAACCTTCTAGGGCTAAGCGAACACTGACCTTCCAACAGACTGAAACAACTTGAACAATGGATTCAATCATAGATGCAGATTCTGATTGCTTATCCAATGTAGCTGCTCTTTCTGCGGAAGCCGTTCTACCATCCACAAATCCACTGCAAACAACTCCACCCAAGAAGTCTAAGTTGAACAAAGAAGAGACCTAGAATCTGTTCCAACCAAGTATTGTCAACTGATGTTCGTCAAGTTGCCCTATAAATAAAGTCAATGTTCGCTTTTCTAACAGCCTGCAACATATTAAATTATTAACATTCTGATTTTCGGGAATGTTAATGATTGATAATATGTGGCTTCTATTGAGTGCCTCATAAGCACTAAGAACTTCTGCTTTTGACTCATTCTGCTTCCAGCTTCTGGAATAGACTAAGTCAAACGTTTCTCATGCATCTCTGGTATTACCGTAGCATGCATGATCTTTTGTGTGATGTTTAATATTAAAAAACAAGCTTGTAAGAACACTGACATGGGTTTCTATTGTAAATTATCAAAAGCTTTGTACTAAACACTTAGTAGTGGTTTTACGTTTTCTCTACATGTTCCCATAGTAAGTTAATCTATTAAATCATCTTCCATGTTCTTAGACTTAATTTTCAGAGGGTCACATTCACCTGTTATTCTACAACCATCAAAATACTAAACAAACACCCACAAATCTATATGACCATACATATATATGTACAGAGTCAAACATAAAAAAAAACATTTATCTGCAGAGGGCATGAACCGTGCCTTGCACAGCTACCACTAGTATATATATATATATATATAAATATAAAAACATTTATCTGCAGAGGGCATGAACTGTGCCTTGCACAGTTAGAAACCACTAGTATATATATATATATATATATATATATATATATATATATATATATATATATATATATATATATATATATATATATATATATATATATTATCCAGCCTTTATCCTTCTGTTGTTTTGTCGAAAGCAATTGCTTTGCAGTACCTAAAAGAGTTATACATATATTTCTTCTTTTTACAAATTGAGCATCGAGTAATACGGTGGTTCGGGTACTTCTCGCTGCACACGACAGTATCAACGGGTTGTCAAATCTTGGGAGAGCAACGCATTATCAATAATTTAGGTTGTCGAATTTTGGGAGAAAGAACGCACTAGCAATAATTTACTAATGCAGTTGAGGCGTTTTACTCTCTAAAGACAGCGCCACAACATGCTTCGACCAATGTTTTATCTAAACTTTTGACTCCATATTTTATTTTTTAGCATCTTATTAATTATTGTTGTTTCTATTTATTATTCCGGGGTGTAGTAGTAGAATGGTGTTTGACAAATTTTTTTCCAACATCTTCCGCTCCTAACAAATAACTACAATAAAGTCTTGCAACTTTTAAAATATTCCACTCCCACAAAATCATTCGGAAGAACTCCAACCTTCTAACTAATTAACGCTGTCACCCGATCCTGTAAATCCCCATTCTTCTTCAGACAATTCCCTCACCGAGCAGCCTTTCCTTCACCATCTTCCTCTCACCAAGGTAGCCACGGCTTTACTCTAGTTTTGGCTCCTTATTTCGCTTCTGCTTCTTGTTTAGACGTTTTAATAGCTTTTTGTAATGTTGGGATTAGTCTTAGAAATTTGTTTGGGATTTCGTTTTGCTTTCCTTTGTAATTTTTGCTTTTCATCAGCATCTTGTTACTTTAATAAACAAAAATTGTTGTTCCAAAAAAAAAAAAAAAAAAAAAAATATTTACTGGGGACAGTGAAGCCATAGAATCCAGCAAGAAGCGGCGGTGAGAAGAAATTGAAAAAAAATCCACTGAAGGCCCCAGAAAAGTCAAAATTGATTTGTTGGCGGAGAGAATCGATGAAAAGCAGGATTATATGATAAGTTTTTTTTGGTAAACAATTTGTGAAATTGGTGGTGTTAACGGTGGAGAGGCAGGTGTTCGGTGGTTTTAATAATTATTATCTTTAATTGCTTAAATGAGTGTCATAAATTAAATGCACAAATTTGTAAATTCAGAATAATTATTATCTTTAAATGAGTGATAAATATATTGAATACACTATTATTAAAAACATAAGATTATTTTGTGCAATTATTGATAATATCATATTTATATTCTACAATGAATAAATACTTAATAAATTATGTATTAATTAATATGGTTATCTTTAAAATTTAAAATTTTGCACGTGCATTTTATTAGTTCAGGAAAACATGCATAATTTCACTAATTAATATACATAATATATCAATTCTGTCGATATATAAAATACATATTCGGCCTCTACAGGTTACAAAGAAAATATACCACAATATAATAATTTACTAAACATACTGTAGTAATTTATCAGCATTAAACACAACCGAAAATAAGATATATTATTCGTCAAATTATAACTAAGGTTAGAATCATATTTACTTATCAGAATGCAATATTTCTTTCGACATTTCTTAGGAAACGTAAAACTTAAAAAAAAAAAAAAAAAAAAAACGAAAATTCCATATCCAGAAATATCAACACTGTGTCGGATGCATGTTGAATATTAAAATTTTAAAATAAAGTTGTTTTAATAGACCGACACGTGTAGAGTACGTATATTGTCCGACAGTGCTTACGTGCTTCAGATTAAAGTGCCGGAGCTCGGAGGGAAAGAACCTCTCCTGACCACAAAGACACGATACATAATGCAATTAAGATGAGGGGGTTGGGAAGGGCGCATACACACGTTTACCAGTAGGGTCCTCACTTAAAATTTAAAAAAAAAATTTAAAAAAATAAAATAAAATAAAAGAAAGAAGACTAAACAATTACTCTTAATTCCCAAATCACAATATATATCTATAACAATCTGCAGCAAATTAGAAAAATGATTTTGGGGTGCAGAGATTATACAATATCGAAGTCAGAGCATCTAAAGGGGGAAAAAGACAAAATGAGAAACCGAACCTCAGTAGTAACGCGGACCAGTATCGTGCATGCGGCCACCTGCAGAGTAGTGACCACGAGATTCAAGTTCATGATTTCTTGCACTACCAAGAAAGCGATGATGATCACGCTCTCTGCTATAAGAATTATAATCATCGGTATCAGCTGGAGGGTAGGAGGATCTAGGGGGAGGAGCAGATATCCCTTGAGGATGATCACTATTAGGGCCGCCAGGATAGTGGTCCAAAGTGGCTTGCTGGTATTGCTGCCATCTTGAATGAGATTCCCTTTGAAGAATCTCCTCCCTTCTACTTCCATGCTTTGCTCTAAGTGAAACTAGCTGTTCATCATACTTTCCGTTTATTGTATTTATTGCCTGTAATCAACATTGTAAATATCAGTATCTAAAGAACAAAAATTAATAAGGTGATCAAGCGTAAGGAAACCCAAATCAGGCATTATTAATTTTAAATTTTTCGCATTTATTTTTTTGGTATTTGGGTGGGGATGCGGAACACAGTTTAACTACCATAAAGCTGCTATAATGAAGATGGAAGAATCACAGGATACTTAAATGATATCCGTGATAAGTAAGGGTAAGGTGGGCGAAATTCCACATAATATGAAGTTTTTTAGCTTTTGCAAACATTTTAAGAAACATCATAAATGAATCTCTATTTAACATTTCAAGACAAATTGTTCTTTTCAAGAAAAAAAAAGGATAAATTGTTGCATTATTTTTTTAGAGTGCATTCTAATATTGCATTGTTTAATGTAAAGTGGAAACAGAGAATTTAATACTATAACATTGTTTTGTAAGAAAAACTTATATTTTGAGACACTAAAAAAAGCTATAAGCCTTATATTACGAGGCAGAGGGAGTACAAGATGTATCCAAAATAATTTTTATTTTTATTAAAAAGCAAAAGATAATATAAGAAATTGGTAGTTCCCTGGTTATTTTTAAGTGAAACAGACAAGAATAATAAAATTTAACAAAGAAATTATATAGTTCATGGTTTCATTCTGCCCAGAACGATTTAACAACTCGTTTCAACTAGAGATACAAATACATTATATGATTTAATTACAGGAACAAGACCTTAAAGACATCATTTTCGACATCTTTCCTCCATCTATAATAAGCCATTCAAGGATAGCAGTGTGATCTATCATTGTATCATCCAAACAACATATTGCCACCTTATAATACACCTTTCCTTTTTGCCAGAGTGTACGCCTGGGGAAAAAACAAGTGAATTGTGGGGTAGTTTTCATTGTGCTCGTACAAATTCTATCCCCCCCTCCCCCCATGTGCAAGTATACCCACGTCGTCAGGTTCTCACTTACATGATTAGCATGATCCCCCTATTCGACCTAGCAAAGTCTAAAAGTTTCATAACATCTCAAATGCAACTCCACTCCCTTGTTCATGGACATGATACCTTTCTTCCTAATACATCCGTTTTTTTTATCTCCATTCTTATGTGTTCATACATCCAATCTTAAAAAGTCTTTTGTGTTACAATAATTAATATTTCTCTATAGTTATGTTTGCACATGCTGTGTAATTCCTTTAAGTTGTTTGTTTAATATGCTTTAGTTCTGTCCATCTTTCTAAGAGCCGACACTTTCTAGCCATTAGGATTGCGGCTGTGTGTTGTTTGCCATTTAGACATTATTGTATTTAGAGGCAGTTAAGCCTTTCATTTGAACTATTGAAAGATAATAAAATTATCGCTATGGTATCAGAGCTTTAGGCTCATATTCCTTAAAAATCATTTCCTCTCTTAAAGCCTTCTTGATAGACTTGTCTGGTTCACCTATTAGTAGTTCCACCTCTGAATATTCCACTTCTGAAGCCCCCTGTCATGACAGGAGATCTTCAAAACATTGAAGCAGCATATTGCTTGAATACTAAAAATACCCGCAAATTGTCTTCAGCTGGTCAGAATCTTCCTTAAAGGGAAGGGCAAGCTATATCATTCAATTCAGGTTGGACCATGGGATGAAGAAGATCCCATGGTCATTTCCTGGCTATAGAATTCCATGATACCGAAAATTAGTGGCACGTGTATGTTTCTTAAAATGCCAAAGAAATCTAGAACTTGCAGACTTGCTCAAGATGCACCTAAGATTCATGAGATTAAAGACTCAAGATCTCATCAACTAAGCAAGGAAGTTGAAGTATCACTGAGTATTCGAGTTTGCTACAAGGACTATGATTTCAATTGGATCATTATGCTGCAACCTCAAGAGGGTACTTGAAAAGAATCGTACTTATGCCTTCCTACCCATTCTCAACCCAGATTTTAATGTTGCGAGGGTTTAGATACTTGAGAAATATGATCGACCGTCGTTAAATGAAGCTACTTCCATCATAGAGCTGAAGAAGGACAAAAGAGTGTTATGCTTAAAAATCCTATTGCATAAGGATCTGCCCTGGTATCTTAGTTTACTAAAACAACTGACTTTAGGAACAAGGGGGCCAAAACAAGTTGGGACAGAATCTTAAACAATGTGTCCATCAAAAGAAATTTCTCTTTTCTATAAAAAAGAGTAGACACACCAACGAGAATTGCTGAAAGTTACATGGGAAAACAATATAGAAGAGAATGGTAAGGTCTAATGGAACTGAGAACATTCATGTTTGAGCAGTAGAATATATGACCCACTCAGCTTATATTTTTTTCATCCTATATTCCTTGCCCAAGTGGTAAGATCACAATAGCTGATGGGTCCAAAGCAACTGTGTCACGAATAGAAGATATTCACTCAACTAAAACTCCAACTCTTAAAAATCTATCCACATATCTTACTCTTAACCGGAAACTAACAATAGATTTCAACGAACCATCTAATCAATGCCTGGTAGAGCAGCAAAGATTGAAGAGGACGATCGGATATGCTAAGGTGAAAGGAGGTCTATACTATCTGAAAATTAAAAATGGGACAATCTGTATCTTGTTTATCGAAACTCACTGTTGAATAACGCATTTTAGTCAACATTAAATTATTTATGTTATGACTGTAATTTATGTTTAAACTCCGGGTCCTTTTGATAAGGGAGTTAGTTCACATTTGAATTTTAAGGTTGTGATAATATACCTGTCTTATCGTTACTTCAGTTGAGGTTATGAGGGTTTATCCCTTGGTTTGAAAGTCGGAAAAAAGGATCCAATATCCGATTTATATTCAGTCAAGCATATTATCAGAAGCAAGAGCTTAACAGCCAAGAACCATTTATTCACAACGGAGTCACGGTGCGCAGCTGTTTGACACTATTAAGAAATTTTGAAGTTATTTTAATGTCGATTGGACCTCCACTGTACAAAACACACACACACAATTACATTTGAAAATGAGATTGTCTGTCGTACTCCATATTTAGACAGGAAATATTAGTTCAAATGTTGTTTATATTGCATCGGCTTTTGCGTAGAATATATTGGATATTTTGTATGGGCATTGTGACGTAAGGAAGAAGAGTGTTTTTATTTACCGATGACAAAAGTTGTTTTTTATTACACATAAAAAGAGTGATCAGAAAAATAAAGATTTTTGGCCCCATTTCTCAAAAATGTCTTCCTATCATTCACATCAGCAAGAATCACAACCTTAAGAAGACTTTCGAGTTTCTTTTCATTTGGAACTAACCTCTCGATGCCTAGCAATTTCCGCATCCTCAGCATCGCTTTGTTCCTTGCTCAGCTTCATGAAGTCGTCAAGGAATTTCTTCTCGATTCCATCAAAAGAGTGGGACACAGGATCTCTATCATTACCGGCATCCACCACCTCTCCACGAGGCACATCATGACTGTCTTGTTTCCCATGTGCCATCCTAGAGTCTGGCCTGTGACCTTGCAAGTATGCTCTAGATGCTTCACTTCCTTGACCTGCAATACGAGTCATCTAAAGTCAAGAAAGAAAAAATTACGAACAACTTCAGTTTCTCTTTTAAAAAATTAAATAAATACGGATTCATGATCAAGCACAAGTGTGGAATAAAAGAAAACGAAGAAGAAAGACACAAGAAGAATTAAGAGAAAGATAATTCTCATTATGATTTCAAACTGATGCAAAGGAGAGAATAAATACGGCAAGAGAAGTCCAACAGCTTTAGACACAAAAGTAGGCGGGGACAACTTATTAAATGCAGTAACAGGCAGTCAACGGCTCTAATAAGCCAACTACCAAGGATTAAGACTATCCTTAACTATAATGACAAAGTAAATAAAATGTTACACATATAATTATGTAACATTAATAATACCAATATATAATATAATTCTACAATAAGATACTAAAAGATCTGTAACCCATCCAAGGAGATTGAACTCCTGGTTAAATTTCCATTTCCTAAGCAAATGGTTCCTCCTATCCTTTGTTCCTTCTTTTTCCTAGAGTAGACATGAACAAGAGGAGGTCTGCCTTGGATTTGTTGAGAGTCCTGTAAGGAATCATTAGAACAAACAGGAGCAGGCATATATTCAGGACTGGATATATCTAAGTCCCAACTTTGATAATTCTGAGAAAAAGAATGGTTCTGAGGACCAAAATAGGGCTGATGTTCAAAGAAGGTAACATCCATAGTGTTGTAAAACCTTCTTGTTATGGGGGAAAAACACTTGTATCCTTTCTGGTTATTTGAGTACCCAACAAGAACACATTTGAGAGCTTTAGGGTCCAGCTTGCTCCTATTATGAGGATAAATGTGCAGAAAGGATGTACATCCAAATACTTTGATGGGAATACTGGATTCAGGGGGGGATTAGGAAACTCTGTAAAGAGAGTTTCCCTGGGAGTCCTAAAGTGAAGAGTTTTGGAGGGCAGTCTGTTTATTAAGAAAGCAGCAGTGAGAACTGCTTCTCCCCAGAGATATTTGGGCACATTCATTGAAAAAAGTAAAGATCTTTATTCTTCCTTTTTGCTATTCCATTATGTTGTGGGGTCTCCACACAACTGCTAATATGTAATATCTCCTCCCTTTTCAAAAAATGACCAAGGTTGTATTCAAAATATTCCTTGGCACTGTCAGTTTTGAAATTTTTGATTTTGGTGCTGAATTTGTTAAGAATCATGTTGTAGAAAGATTGAAAAATATTTCCTACCTCAGATTTATCCGTCATCAAGAAAATCCAAGTTCCCCTACTATGATCATCAACAAAAGACACAAACCACCTATGCCCATTAACATTTTTAATCCTTGAGGGTCCCCACATCACTATGGATAAGTGTGAAGGGTGAGGACCTTTGATAGGGAAGTTTGGGTCCTTTGGGATAGGGATTTCTGGAATGCTTTGCTAATTGACATATTTCACACACAAAATATTTTGGATTCTTATTTTTAAATAATTTGGGTAACAACCTTGAAAGATACACAAGACTTGGATGACCTAATCTAAAATGCCATTTGATTACATCATCCATACAAGGTACATTACATTTATCACTAAAAACAGAGGAATTTAAAGCTTGATCACTAATGCTGCAGGAAGCTTCTGAATCTATGATCCAGGTGTCTTTTTCAAGATTGCAAACCTTAAACGCAAAATCCATACCAGTTTGGGCAAGGATGGCAGATGGAGTAGATAGGAGTCTTTTTAGGGTTTCCACTTGTTCCTTTGTAAAGCCACCATACTGATTCGTCTCCTCTCCAGCATGTTTTCCATAGCTTTCTTTATTTCCCCTTCCTGAAGGCTTCCAATTATCAGGTTTGCAATGAATTTTCCAGCAGTTGTCTTTAATTTGGCCTGTCTTTTTGCAGTGTACACACCAAATTTTGTCCTTTTTCTCCTTTTGATTAGTACCCCATTTCTGATCTGATCTTGAAGCCATTGTTGAACCTTCATATTCAGATACAACTGGATTCTTAATCATTAGTTTTCTGCGGCTTTCTTCATGTCTGACCTCTGAGACAGTTGATTTGAGACTTTTGAGTGATGGTAGGGGTTTGGTGGCAATGATCCTACTCCTACCCCTAACATCATCCAGGTCTTGATTTAAACCCATAAGAAACTGGAACACTCTGTCCTTTTCAGTGGATTCCTTGTGACGCTTGGCATCCTCTTGACAACTCCACTGTATTTCTTCCAGGAGGTCAAGTTGCTGCCATGATTTGGACAACAGGTTAAAGTACTGAATGGTGTCCATATTTCCCTGAGCTAACCCATAAAGTTTAGCTTTGATGGCATACATCTCTGAGGTATTGTCAGCTTTGGAGTATAACTCCTTAGCAGCTGCCCAAATCTCACGAGTTGTGTCATAAAAGATGAAATTTTCACATTGGTCAAGGGTCATGGATCTGGTAAGCCATGACATAACCAAGTTGTTATCGGTTTCCCACTGCTTGAACTTCTCATCAGCGGATTTTGGTGCAGCAGTGCTACCCATAAGGATCTCCATCTTCCCTTGTCCGCCAATAAACATCTTGACGGATCTAGACCAGATGAGATAGTTGCTCCCATTTAACTTATTGGCTGCTATCGAAGTAGAGCCATATTCTAAGTTACTCACAGGCGGCAATGACCCACTTCCTGTAGAGTTAACTTCAGATGAGGTAGATGAAAGGGTAGACATGTTTACGATATGAAAAGTTTGAATTTTGAGTGGAAGATTTAGAGACTTAGCTCTGATACCATGAAGAGTTTAAGAAATGTAAAGTGAGAGAAATATAACTCTTCTATTATGTTTACTGAATACAAACTTGGTATAAATAGGACCAAGTGAGAGAGAAAAAGCTGGCAGACAGCACAATAAATGGTACAACAGCTGTAATTGACAGCTTCCTAACTAGAATAATTGAGACACTAATTGTCAGCTGTTATGATAAAGCTGGATTACAAGAATGACCTTACAACAATAATAGATAACAAGATGATACGACAAATAGTAATATTCTTCAATATTCCTACATGTACAAAGCATCCCATTGACAAACACATCTCCTATGGTAATCTGTTTACTGATTTTAGGACATATATATCCAAAACTGACGGTGTGCAGGTACCAAAGTCCATTCATGATGCTTTGAAAGCTCAGAAATCGAGAGCAGTTGTTATGGAGGAACTAAATGCACTAGAAAGAAATGGAACTTGGGAAATCACACTATTACCAAATGACACTAACACAATGGGATGCAAGTGGGTTTTTACTGTCAAATATGGACCAGATGGAGAAGTGAATAGATACAAGGCCAGATTTGTGGGCAAGGGTTATACACAGATTCCAGGGGTGGACTATCTTGAGACTTTTGCCCCAGTGGCAAAAATGAACACGGTCAGGGTTCTACTCTATCTGGCTGCAAGAAATGACTGGCCTCTGAGCATTCCTAAATGGTGATTGGTGAACTCAAAGAAGATGTGTACATGGAGCCATCGCCAGGTTTTTATCATAATCAAGGGAAGAAAAAAGTGTGTAAGCTGAGGAAATCAATCTATGGCTTGAAACAATCTCCAAGAACCTGGTTTGAAAGATTCACTCATGTCATCAAAAGAGATGGGTACACTCAAGGACAATCTGACCACAATATGTTTCATAAGCACAAGTCTGGTAGATAAAAATCATCCATGTGTATGTTGATGACATCATCATTACATGGGATAATCAACTTGAGATCCTTAATCTGAAAAAGTTGTTGAACTCTAAATTTGAAGTAAAAGATCTAGGGCAACTAAGATTGTTTCTAAGGATGGAAGTGGCTAGATCTAAAGATGGAATTGTTGTTACTCAAAGGAGGTAAACTATAGAACTGCTAAAGGATTATAGGATGCAAGCCCATTAGCACCTCTATTGAGTACAACCACAGAATTGGGAAGAAAGGAGAGGAAGGTGAAGATGTGAATCTAGAAAAACACCGAAGGCTGGTAAGAGGACTTATCTATCTTTCCAATATCAGGCCCGACATAACTTTTGGAGTAAGCTTGATAAGCCAGTTCATGCATAACCCTAAGAGAAGACATCTAGACACTGCTTTTCAGACACCTCAGATATCTCAAGGCCAGTCTTGGCACTGGACTCTTCTTTAAGACAGGGGAGATATGATTATAGAGGCATTTGTAGATGCAGATTGGGCTGGTTCTTTATTTGTAGAAAGATCCACATTAGGCTGGTGCGTGTACCAGTAAAAGCAAGATCCAAATTGTGGTTGCTAGGAGCAGTGCAGAAGATGAGTCGAGGGTTGTTGCACACATCATGTGTGAGGCCTTATGGTTGAAGAAATCCTAAAAGAAACAAGGATACAAAATCGAGAACCAACAAGAATCTACTATGATAGCAAGGCTACTATTGATATCTCTAAGAATCCTACTCAACACGACAGAACAACGCATATTGAGATTGACAGGAACTTCATCAGAGAAATACTTGGAGGAGACTTCAACTTTACTCACATGTCTACTCATAAGCAGATGGCTGACATGTTTACTAAAGGCCTCAGCAGGCCCCAGTTCAATTGTTGCAAAGGCAAGCTTGGGTTGATCAACATGTACTTCATGTATTTTTTTTTCTATTTTTTTTTTGTTCTTAATCTTCCTAAATTACTCCCTAAGGAATTGGATTAAGGACTGATTAGTTTTCCCTCTCTCCTACTCCTTGTAACAGCTAGAATCCTAAGTTGTGTTAGTGGGAAGTTGTCTTGTCAAGGGGCAACAGCTAGTTCCTTTGTACTCCATTTAAGCAACTCTTCTAAGAGATGTAGAACTAATGAAAAGAAGTAAATACCATTCCATGATGCAACAGTGCAGCTCGACATCTTTTCCCCACCAATGCAAACACCAAAAATCCAATCAAATTGGCTACCTCTACTAATGGTTTCCCATTCTTGTATGATGTTACTCTCATATTGAAATGAGCAGCCTGTAGGGGTAACCTGAGTAAGCATCCACTTGCTGATTTCATCAAACATACTTTCAGTTGTATAGCACCCAGAGTCCATCAAACACTAAATATTCAGTGCTCAACATAAAGAGGGATTCACTCGTAATGGCTTTTCCTCATCACCTCTATTTAATTCACAAATCCCAAATCATAATCCACATCATGGTTCTGGTTGGACATTTCACCAAAACCAGCAAAACATTCATAATTATCCATTGATAGATAATGGAACAAGCAAGCTTTTTATTTCTTCAAACCTAGAACCTTTTTTTTTCCCTTGAACCATTAGTAGAGGAATTTCTAGTTGCATCAGTCCCCGGATTAGAAATTTGCGGGACACAATTAGATAGAGGTACAGAATCTTTATTATCATATGTTTCTTCGTTTGGCTCAACAGAATTTAACCTTGGAATTTCATCGAACACCTGGTGGACAGCTTTCACACTTCCACTCATATATTGAGATGACTGCCCAACCTTATTAATCAACCAATTTTCAGTCTTAAGGAAAAGGACAATAACTGCATCTCTAATCAAGGAAGGAGAAGAGCACTCTCTAGATGGTATGTTAATCAGCGAAGATGATTGCAAACCTATAGGAACTGGCTTTGTCATTAGGTCGAGTTAGATAGTAAACACCGCAGATATATCTTCTTTTTTCTGTACGACAGCTCTGGAAATCCATATCATTGATAGTAAACACCGCGATATATCTTTTTTCTTTCTTTCCTAAATTTGGATCAGGCGAAGAACCCAAGCAGGCAAGCAGAACCGTTGCTTTGATAACAGATGTTAGGCCTTTGACTTTTACGGAATAAGCGCCAACCAGATTAATAGAAATGGGGGGAAGAATTAGAATAGAAGAGAACAGGAAAAGAGAGGATTGAGGGAGAAGAGAGAATTTGGGAAAGAAACAGAGTGAGTTTTATTAGCAATCAACATAATCCATTACAGCATCTGTTATCACTTTATATATTCTCCAACTTCCTTTAGCAAGCTACATCACTCAAAATAGGCTCAGTTAGGCGAGAGAATGTTAAACATCTGGGCGAAAGAAAGTTAGTCTTACGTCACCAATCCTAACGGTACTTAAAATCCGAAGGGGCGGGTTCCTGACAAACAAATGCCCAACTCTTCAAATCCATTCTTATAGAACTCCACATAGTTGATTTCCCGGTTCCTTCCTTCCACGTACTTATTAAGCTGCTACCGCAGACTCTTTCATACGTCAAACAAAAAAATCTTAACTTCTTTTAAGCCTCTACCCTATCTATTTGGCAAATAAAGTTCTTGCTTCCTGCCCAATCAAGCATATTCTAGAGAGAAAACAATTGAAGCAAGAAAGTGCATAAATATCCCCCAAATAAAACGAAGTGCATTAAAAACAGGTTCTAAAAATTCGAATTTCTCAATAAAAAACCTTAAATTACAAGCTCAGTTAGTTGTCTCCTGTAAAGAAGCACCAGTTAATACTTCTAATATTTCACACAGGAGTTGCTCTACCATCCATTAACTATAACAGTTTTCAAAATGAAAGTGAAAATGACTCACTCCTACTCAGTTAATATGATCAAAGAAAGAAAACAAACACTGATCATACGAACATACGTACATATAAATCCACACATATAAGGCAAATAAGAAATATATACCATCAAACAAGCTAAAATTACCACTACTATTACTCACAATAGTAGAGATTTCATGCGTGTAATGGGTAATAAAAGGAAAATAAATTAAATTGCCTTCACTGAGCATGTGAGGAGACATAGGGCTATGAACTTTTGATGCATCTCTTTCCCATCTCCACTGATTATGACCAGGATGGTTATCAGGCTTAATCTGCGGCATCTGAGGAGGTGACTGTGATGCGACATAGCCGCCATGCGGGTTGCTGTTGCCAACGGAGGGGTCGGAACTAAAATAGCCTCCTACTCCGCCGCCTCCGCCGCCGCCGCCGCCGCGTCCACCTCCCCTCCTCATCTCTTTCTATATGGGTCTATGTGGGAGCTTGGTGGCCGACGAGTTGACGTGTTTTTTTTTGTGGGAGAGGGGAGGGGGGTTTTGTGTGTTTAAACAACGGGTTAACGTTTTTTATTTTAATTTTGACGATACGAAATATACGCACACCTTTTGTCACTCGTATTAGAATCCAGATTAATAACCACAACATTTACTACTGAATGGATGCCACTGGGCCACAGCACACCTATGGGTTTCTTATTATTTCTATCTACTTAAGATCCAAAAATGCTTTCCCCTCATAGGAAGCCACGTAGGCAGTTTGTAAGAAAAAATTTTAGGCCGACACGTGTCCTTATGTATTGTATTTTCTTTTCTTTTATATTTTTTTCATACTTCCACGTGGGCTTTTTTCAAGGAGAACTATGGAGGTGACACATGTCTCTCTTAACATATAATTTTATTTTTTCTGTTTTTAATCATATAGGCAGCACAATAGATAGATGATATATTTTTTATAACCAGTGTCGGGAAACATCCCACAAATCCCTATCACCTCAGCTAGTTGCAAAAGGGCCTTTCCAATTTCCATCAATCCAGCAAGCAAATCTCAGATTTTGAAGGGGAAGAAAGATTTTACCATCTGGCGAAGATTTTATGGCGATTATCCAGTGGATTAAGCGATGTCTACACGTTTTAAAACGAATTAGGTCCAATCAAAGACTAATAGGTTGGGTGAAGAAGCAACGACTGATGGAGAGTACAAGAAGCTTTTTACATGGTGGATATTTTTATGGATATTATGCCGATCGAAGGCTTTTACACGGTGGGTGTTTGATTGAAGGTTTTTATCCAATTAATAGCATTATTTTTTCTTTTTTTTTTTCTCTGTACATAATCGCTACCCTTTGAGTCTTTATAAGCAAGCTTATTTTTTTCCCACATACTCACCAAACTCTCTTTTCCACTCTTCACATTATCTCTATTAAAGGGGAAAATTGGATTTTTCATCCGATAACTTTACCATTTTTTGATTTTCGACTTGTTTTTACTCCGGCGAGAATTTTAGTCATGTATCTTTTAAAAACGTTGCAAAAATGATCCTGTCTAGCCGGGAAAGCTGACTGGACTCATTTTCCGGAAAAACTTGATGATGTAGCTGCCACATCACGCTGACGTGCAAATAGGTCGACAAATAAGCTGATTTTGGAGGGAAAATTGCCTCCAACCTAATTTCCCCTTCTTTTATATCCCTATTCGCCCATCTTCTCCCCTCTCGTCCCTCTTCTTCCTTCTTTCATTTTTTTTACTGCAAAATCGATTGGAAGAAAGAAAAGAGTGTTGGAAAGATCATTTATTCGAATAGAAACCTGCAAGATGTCATCTTTCTCTTCTTATAGTTCAAGTCGTAATGTGCTTTGTGGCTGTGGGATTCGAGCTAAATTACGCACAGCTTGGACCGAAGACAACCCAGGAATGAGGTTTTATGGATGACAATACTGAAAGGTAAAATTGTATCTTTTTTGTGTAATTTTATTTTCTTAATTTCCAAAAGCTTATTGATTAGGGTGAATAATTTTATTTTCTTAATTTCTTAGTTCAATTGATGGGGAATTCGATTCCAAAAACTCTTGTTTATAAGTTATCATGTGAAGATGTTTATTGTTTTAACACAACAGGTTTGAGGTGGAGGTTGTGGCTTTTTCTATTGGGAGGACCCTCCTTTGTGCACAAAGGAATTGAAGAGCTTGATCATCGAAATTACATCGTGAGGTGGTTATGCAAGAACAACAATTGACATCGAATGAAAACTGTACAAGAAGAAGAGTTGACACGATTGAAAACTGTGCAAGAAGAAGAGTTGACTCGATTGAAAAATGCGCAAGAAGAAGAACTTACTCGATTGAAAACTATGCAAACTATGCAAGAAGATGAATTGAAAATGAAGGTGTGGAAGATGAAACTTTTCCTAATGTTGTCTTGGAGCTTTTTCTTTGTAATTTGTTTAGGTAAATTACGTTAAAGGATGTTGATGATTGATTGAAAGTTGTTTTGGGTTAACGTTTTGGTGTAATGTGATGACGCTTAAAATAGTATATCATACGGCATCAACATTCTATCCATTATGAGCTAAAAGTAGTTGTTTCGACCTATAAATATGAACCATTTTGAGTTGAATATCATATGTCGGGTTCGTGAGTCGAGTATTTTGCACTTAACGTTTATTTTCCCATATTCGATATTATCTCGTGCGTTATTTGATTATTTTCAAGATACGATATATTGGACTAAGCATACTGGACAATTCTGGAGTGGACTGAACGAAAGGATTGGGCTTAGGGTATTCCAGAACCTTCCAAGTTAAGTCGGCAGAAGAAAAAGAATGAAAATACCCCCGTTAACCGGGAGGCACCGCCGAGTTACCGAGGCTCCAGAATCTTCCGAAACGAGTTTTCTTGGATGATGGGTAGTTCTAGGTGTTTCTAAGTCGGTTTATTTAGCTATAAATAAGAGGCATCGCCTCAAAATTCAGTGTGTACAATTCTCAAGACAAGTATTATGCAATAAAAGTTCTTTGTTCTTTATTTTATTTATTTTATGAGTTCTGGTCGAGGAGACGATGGATTCGCTGCCTAGGAAGAGCTCCGAGGAGATTTACACTCATCTTCGAAGGTATAATTTTCTGGTCTTTTCCAAGATGTAGATCTGTCGTTGTTCTATTTGACTAGTATGTGCTAATTGTTTATGTAGTTTAATTATGGAGTAGTTAGTTTATTTTACCCCACGTATGTATAGATCTAATTCGTTGGTGAAGAAATTATGAAATAGTGATTACGCTCTTCAGATCTACGACGGTCTATATCGCTAGATCTGAATACCTAGTAAATTATTAGTTTATGATAATCGGCGCCAGCTACGTTGATCGACGGATTTAATTTACATGTTAGTAGCATGATCAACTATTTGCATGTCTTCGTAAATTAGCATGAAGGACTTGGAAGGTGAAGTGTTAATTAGGACATAGTCTTGATTGATCCTAAGAAACGTGCTGAGTCATTGTCGATAGCTGCCCAGGGAGGTTTTCGGTCTCGTGCCGGCATCTTTAGATCTTAATGCGTATGAGCTAATACAACCAACGAAGGAGGTTAGTAGCGTATAGATTGTCTGATGTCTTTACAATGAAAGTAGATAGGATTAGGAGTTGCACCCGTAACCGACAATGAATTAAAATTTACCAACGGGGATGACTATTGCATGTATGGAGGGAATAACTAATCACTCATAATTAGACTAATACTTTAGAAACTCTTGTTTGCTCCGTTTGAACTTGCATAATCTTGCTAGTTTATTGTTACCAATTTACTTTTATCTATATTTTAGTTGGTCGTAGACCATAGTTGTGACAAGCTCAATCTTAAAATCTTGCGTTCTTACGAGTCTCTGTGGGATCGACCTTGACTCACCAGTACTCTACTACGATAGACCTAGTCCTATTGCTAATAAGTGCTTTGCACACGATCAAGATTTTTTGGCGCCGTTGCCGGGGACTCGTGTCAAGAATACTTTTTATTTGAGATTGAGTGTCTGTATAAATTCCGAGTCTATTTTATCGAGTCTGTTTATCGTCTGTTTATACTGGAGTCGTTCATAGTCAGATTTGTTTGAATCTAGAAAAAAATCACACCCGGTTAATTAAGGGTTACCCGCGGTTAACCGAGGCTCCCGGATTCGGCAGAATCGGTTCTATCAGTTCAGCATCGAGTCAGTAGTCAGAGTCTGTACTTTTGAGTCTGCCAGGAGTGTAACAGCCGCCGAGGCAAGTCACTATCTTTTTTTATTCTTTTTGTGTCTTGTAGTACGCTACATGAAGTTCAGCGGCCAAACTCGAGAGATTCATACATGAGATCGAAAAGTTTGCTAGACAAAAGAGAAAGAAGCTCGATAGAAGACTGTTAGGCTGACGGACGACGTAAGTTCACACGAAGGAGATCACTGTGAGAAGGAAGAAGAAATTCCACCTTCGGAGGATACATATATCACAATGGCGCAGAATGGACAAAACGGTGTCAACGGAAGAGGAAACGGAGAAGAAGTTGTGGTACAAGGAGATAGGAGAACTCTACAGAGTTATGCAATGCCGACAATTGAGCAATTCGTGCCAGCAATTGTCCAGCCAGATAATGCGGCTGAGGTCTTTCACCCAAAGCCAAACGTGATACAAATGGTGACCAATTACACTACCTTCCATGGAGTACCGAACGAAGATCCTAGTGTACATGTCACTAACTTCTTGGAGATAGTCAGCACAGTCAAACCAGCTAGGAGTACCTGAAGATAACATTAAGCTGAAATTGTTTCCATTCACTCTGAAGGACAAGGCAAAGATATGGGTATTGTCTCTAGCACCAGGATCGATCCAAACTTGGACCAACCTATTGCAGAAATTTATGAACAAGTACTGCCCACCTAGGAAGTCACTACAGATGAGACAAGATATCATGAACTTCAAGCAAAAACCAACTGAAACTTTCGGAGAAGCGTGGGAAAGGTTTAAGCAAGCACAACGGAGATACCGACACCACGATATCACTCTGCCCGTACGAATGCATAGTTTCTACCACGGATTACGGCCAAGTGAACAAATGAGAGTTGACGCATAAAGCAAAGGATGTTTTGCGTTGCTGTCACCTAAAGAAGCTGAAGAAAAGTTGGAACAAATAGCGCTTACAAGCCAATGGGGAAAGCATCAAATTGAGAATGTCAAGGTAGCTGAAGGCGTATTTGGAGAAGATACTTCTCAAAAGATCTTATACCAGTTAATGGCAATGAATGAGAAAATAGATGGCATGCAAGATCGCATTTCCAAGATTGAGAAAGTTTGAGAAGTTGAAGTAACCAACACCGACGATGTGAACTATCTAGGGAGGCAAAGAAATCCCTATGGGGGCGGATATCGCCCGGGTTCTCACGACCACCCTGGTTTTCGACTAAATGACCATAATGGTGGAGAGAGACCAAGGCAAACTAATGGATTCATGCCTCAATTCAACAAGTCCGGTGGTTGGGAAGCAGGCATGGATAAAATGAGCTCAACTGTGACCGACACGGTCAATCAACTCACAAAATCCATGACCGAGCTGAATGCAAACTTCACCATATATTTTAAGAAGAATGATACAAGACTGACCAATCAGGAAGCCTTAGTACAGAATCTATCGCACCAAGTAGGACAAATTGCCGAACAAGTGTCAGCCACTCAGCCCGTCCTCCAGGGAGGACCAGAAGAATCCCGTGAATGCTTATCCTAGAAGCGGAAAGGAACTTCTTGGACCAATTATCCCAAGTATCCAGGAAGAATCACAAAGCAGTCAGCATCAGAACGTAGCAGAATCAGGAGAAAAAGAAGGGCCGGTAAATCGAGACACTACGCCGATTAACCGGGCGTCTGCATTCAATTGACGAACAGGCAGAGCAGTAGCAGGCAGTAGATAAGTCCTCACGAACTGTAACTATTAATCCTGCTACTTTACCCTCTCCCCTAGGAAATATACACCGAATAATGATGATGCTCGTTATAAAAAGTTCACAGAAATGTTAAAGAAATTACAAGTGAATATACCTTTGGTAGAAACTCTGGCCGGAATGCCAGTGTACACAAATTCTTGAAAGAAGCAATCTCTACCATAAGGAAGTTGTTAGACCTTGAGACTATTTGCCTTAACGAGGAATGCTCGGCAGTTTTGCAACGCAAACTGCCTCATAAGTGTAAAGATCCTAGGAGCTTCCTCATACCTTGCATAATTGGAGGAGTGTGTCTAAACAAAGCATTGTGTGTCAATTTAATGCCACTCTCCATCTTTCATAAGTTAGTCATGAAAGAGTTGAACGAAACATCTATAACCCTTCAATTGGCCGATAGGTCTATGAAGCAACCGTGGAATGGTGGAGGATGTTCTGGTGAAAGTTGATAAGTTTGTATTTCCGTAGACTTTGTAGTGCTGGATATGGAAGCTAACCACGATGTTCCACTGATCTTAGGAAGACCTTTTGTTAGTCCCTTGGAAAGGCTAACACAAGTTTAGAGGGGGGGTGAATAAACTTGTCCCTAAAACCCAAAAACTCAATCTTAAACCAGATTAAGTTCAAACTAAAACTTGTGCGGAGTTAAGTTAACTTGGCTGAGTATAAGTCCACACTGACTTATGCTAAACTGAGTTAACTGGCAGCGGATTAAATTAAGCCATTATATAAAACTTGAATTTATCAGTTTGTCTAAATGAGATGCAATGATGTGCTGACTCAGTTTCTTATGTTTGCTGAGTGTGAGATCTTGATGTAATACAGAATATAACACAATAAATAAATGCGTAAAGTAAGTAAGTAAGTAAATAAGAAAGAATTTATAAAGGTTCCAGGTGGTGTAATCCTGTCAATCCTCTCTTCCCTTGGGATGCGGAGGAAAATTCCACTAGAACTCTTTGAGGTGGCCTGGTTACAAAAAGTCCTAAACTGATAGTCCTCGACTTATCCCTAGCTTCACTATCTAAGAAACTATAGAACAGTTAGGATGGCTGCTCTGCAACTGCTTGCACCACTGGTTCTTGAAGGGCTGTATTGCCTCTTCACCAGCTCATCACAAACACAATCTTCCTGACTGTAGATCAACTGTCAATCACACCTTCTTGGTGTTTCACAGCCTAAAACCTTTGATAAAATCAAAGTTGAGACTTGAATCAATAATTATGATTCAACTTGTGATTTGAGCTTCTTCTTCTTGATATTTATGAAATGCTCAAGCTCTGTTTTTCTTCAAGTGTTTGATCTTGTTGTTTCTTTGAATGCTTGATGACACTTTGAAGATTTCTTGATCTTGCAATAAGTATATAACAAGAGTTCTTATGAATCACTTTTTCCCTTAATAAAATCTTTCTTGACTAGATTATTTCTTTGAACTCCGCACTTCTTCTTGAGGTAGAAGTGACCTATTTATAGGGGGTTTTCCAATGTTTAATGAATTCGAACATTTGGATTTTGAATCCTTGTATCCGTTGGTGGTCCTGCTTATCCTGAATAATGCCAGTGTCATTTCTGACATTTCTGAGTATCCAATAAAATAGCTTGCTTTATAACGGTCAGATCTTTCTTCAGTTTTTGTAAAACTTTAGCTTGAAACTGATTTTCTATGATCTGGTCAGTTGTCAGCTTTAAGATCATTAACTGAGTTTTTACTCTTCTTCAAAAACTCAGTACTATATTCTTCATCTGATTATAATTGATTTAATCAGAGTACACCATTCCGTATAACTTATCCAAGATATCATTGTCCATATGTATCTTAGATCTTCATAAAAGATCTACAAAATCAGTTCAGGTCATCACAATCTTGCCTAAAATCTAACTTTACAGTCTCGGCTTTAATCTTCATAAACTGAGTTTGAACCCTCAATTCTTCATTCTTCAATAACTGAGTCCGTGTCCCTCAGTTCTTCATCCTCTGAGTTTGTTCCCCACTTCTTCAGCTTCTAGATAAGTCAACCGAGTCTATGTCCCTCAACGAACTTACCTTCTTCAGTTCTTCAGGTGTGCTCTGAGTCAGTTTCTAAATCTTCAGTTGTGAACTCAGTTTTCTTAGTCTCATCAAGTCAGTTACTCGTTTTCTCAGTTCTGATTCTAAAACTATTACAGTGCTTGTCTGATTTACTTATACAAATATCAGACTCTATTTAAATCCTATACATTGATGTCTAGACGTCTTTTTGCTTTTCACTATGACACTTAGTTATAACACTTCATCATTGGGGTTAAAAACAATAACTGAATAACTGATGAATCATCATCAAAACTTAAATTTTATTTCCAACAATTTTCCCCTTTTTGATGATGCCAATACCATCCTTAAAAGTAATGCAAAAAGATAAGGACAAATTAACAATAAACACAAAGAACTGAGAAACTGAGTTTTTTTATTGATGATACTGAGTTACAATACATAGTATTAAAATACAACAGTCTTTGAAAAGAAATTAAATCTCAGCTCTCTTTCCTTTTCCTCGGTTAGTTTCTTCAGCGATTTCCTTCATGGCCTGATTTGTAAAACTATTCTCAATTCCATTTATATTGGCCCAAACATTCCATGAATTTGTCATATTGTGCTTCCTGAAAAACTTGCTCTTGAATAGAATTGCAAATAAGAACACAGCTTTCCTCAATTTCTCACTTGTAGCTGTCTTCATTAGATCTTCAATAAATTTTGATTCAGTTTCTGCAACTTTCTTTTCAGCTTTTTTTAGAGAACCATCTCTTTCCTATTTGTTCAATTTCTTCCAATAGTGAACAAGAACTTTCTGCATAATCAGAAACCTTTCCAAAGCTTGTTCTCTTGATTCTCCTTCTTTTGTGGGTAGCTCCTTGAAAATGTTGTAAAGTTGTGAATCCAGGCCAAGTCTTTTCTCAGTTGGTTCAGAAAATTTCATAATCAGCTCCATTTCCTCATCAGTCATGTCTCCTCTGGCTTTTCTGAGTTCGATCAGTGTCTCATCTATACTTCCAAGAACTTATGGCATTTCAGCTGCATTGACTTGTAAGATGGCTTCACTTTCCCCCTTATTGACATCATCTTTACGAATCAAGCTCCTCATATAAGAGTTCAATTGCTGTTGATTTGATGCCAATATGGTTTGTGCAACCACTGAATCTCTCATGGCATTTTCCAGTAGAAGCATCATGTCATGTACATTTGTGACTATGCCTACCAGTCGTTCTTGAGTTTCAGTTTTCCTGGCCTATGTTTCAATGGATGTCTTTCTGATTGCGATCAGTGTGTCATGACAATCCTGTTTCACACTATCCAAGGTCTTTTGCATTTTAGACCTTTCACCCTTGTTTTCTTCGATTGATTGTAGCACTTTTCCAAAGACGCCCATATCTTCATTTGTAATTTCACAAGCTCATTGAAGTGATACTTGATAAACTCAACTTGTGTTGGCACATCTTTTTTAGTTTCGGCTTTCTTTTTAGTGTTGTTCTTTTAAGTTTCATATGCTTTCACAGTTTCTTCTTGAGAATTGTTTGCACCAGTCTCAGTTTCCTGAATTTCTTTGGAAGGAGTGGAAATGATTGATTTCAGTTTCTCTTTGTATTCTTCAGACTTCCTTCTTTCTTCAGATTTTCTCCTTATTTCTTCCACGGTAGAAGGATCAGTTTTCCTTACTGGTGACAGTTTCACATCAACCTCGTCATCAGTTTCTTCTCCAGCTTTGTTAGCTTTTTCTTGATTAGCTTCAGCTTTTGCTATTTCAAGCACACCTCTGTCAGTTGGTGACTGATATCCTTTTTCTTCTTCATTTTCTGACTCAGACTGTGTCTCGGAATCTAAATCACTACTTCCTTCAGAACTTTCTTCATCAGAATTTTAAACATATTTTCTTGTTTCTTTTTCCTAAGAGAGGCCAGAATCCCTCTTTGTAAATTTGGATCACCCTGTGAATCATCATCGTCATCATTATCATCTTTCTTAGACTTAGAAGTTTCTCCTCCGGCAAACTTCTTCTAGTAACTGTTTCTTATGAGTGAATATCCACTACTCAAAAATTCACCAGAGCTGAAAAGCTGGGATAGATGAGTAATGTTAAACAAATCAAAGACCCACTGCTTTGTGCTTTCCATTGCTTGTAGTTGGATTCTTTGATTATCAATTGAGCTGAACTTCCAATGTTGATAAGAATCAAGTTTTCTGCACTCATCTTCAATATGTTTCCCAATATCGACAGACGGATCAAGCTGGGTTGTAACAACTTCAGTTTCTCTAACAACCTCCACATTTGTTTCAGCTAGAGTCCCAACTTGTTCTTCAGCTTTTTTTGCTTCAATTTTGCTGGATTCCCCCTCAGCAACAACTGGGATGATCGATGATTCAACTTCAATTTCAAGGACTAAGGTATCTTGCTCAGTTTCCGGATTCTCTTCAGCAACAACTCCTTGAACTTTTTCTTCAACAAGTTCATCTAGGGTAATGACTTGTCGTGGTGCAGATTCAACTTCATCAACTCTTTTGCCTTCAGACTGAGAAGCATCCAGTTCACTGATTGATTCTTCATACTCAAGTTGGAGGCTGACTTCTGCGGTGTATATCTTGATATTGCTATCAAATTGAGCATAGCTATTACACCTGGTCCAATCAGTTCCTCATCACTATCAGTTTCATCATCATTAAATCCAGTTCTCAAGGTTTGTTCCCCTTGAGTGTCAGCTTCCGGTAGTGATTGAACAATTGCTTGAATTTCTTCTACTGATTCTTGAACGGGTACATCTTCATCAATAGACTTTGTATGGGTTTCAGTTTCAGTTCTGGGTTTCTTTGCTTGTCCTCCAGTTTCTGAAGTTACAGATTTTACTGGTGAGGGTTCTTTGCTTTTTTTAGTTGCCACAACAGCTTTGGCTTTCTCCAAATCATCCAGTTTCCTTTTTGTTTCTCTTAATTTGTCAAGTCTCTCCAATGCTTCGTCTGTGGTGACTTTCTTGGATGATATCTTTCTTCTCTTTTTAGGTTCAGCTTCAGAACCTTCAGTTTTCCTTTTTCCAGACTTACTTTTCTCATCTTTTCCTGCGATTTTTCCATCAACAATTGCAGTCGATCCTTTTCTTGCAATTCCAAAGTGATCAATAATCCTTTGTGCTAATAATGCAAGCGTCTTCTTATGATAGAATCTCCCAATATTTTCGTCAGTTTTCTTCTTGGGTACATCTGATGATTGTGCTATCAATTGGTCCAGAATGTACCTCTTCCAATTGAAGTTTTATTCAAACCATAAAACATATAGCAAGTCTATCTTGGTGCCGGAAAGATTGCTGAAATTGCATGCGTTCCCAATTACGCAATTTGCTAACATCTTGGTCAAGTAGTTGAATTCAGGTTTGAGGAAACCTGTTGACCCTGACAAAGAGACATTAGAATCTCCTTTAATTGAAATGTTCTTCAATAACTTCTCTCTTTGCTCTTTTGTTACTTTTAGAGCAGAAGTGTATCCAGACTTCTCGAAACAAAAATATCTGCAAAGAGGTTCTCAGTAACCTTAATCTCCTTCCCATTAACCTTGGTTATGTAAGCTTTATCTTCTTCCAAGACTATCCTTCCAAACTTATAAATGTCTCCGATGCTATCCAAACAGACACTTTTTAGGGCAATGTTGAACCCACCTTCAAGACCTTTAATTCTTCTGATATTGTCCACAATTTGCTTGGCAAGATCCGAATTTTTGTACTTTTCCAGAAATTGATCAAGTGAGATGATCAATCCGGGTTCAACTCTGGTGAAAGTCATGATTTCTGTTTGTTGAAGTGAATTTGACGAATTGAGAATAGAGAAAATTCTTCAGACCGAGGATTGAGCAACAACTGATTGTAAGGAATTGATAGGGAAAAAATAAGTGGGTATTTATAAGTGGTAGATTTGGTGGTTAGAAAATCTGAGTGGGATTCAAAACGTCTTGTCATAAGTCATATTAGACGTTGAGATGAAAAAAATAAAAGTGAGTGGAGAAGATGGACGATCGAGATCAGTGTAGGTTGCGACTTTTAATCCGTAGCCTATGTCAGTAAATACGATAGATACGGTGTATTTCCAGCTATAAGAATCCAGCTTGATCTTATCCACAACTCGATCAGTTTTTAGTTTACTGTCTCTCAGTTTTGACCATGTCATCTTTCCATAACTTCCCAGTAGTCAGTTTTTATCTGCAAAAGAAATTAAAAACTTTTTGGTACCCATAACTGTTTGGGTCCTACCTTATTATTTTTTAGGTTAATTTTTGAGGATGACTTCTTTTCCTTAGAATTAATCTCATTTTTGAGATCATTCAATTTTCTCCAAATTGATTTCATTTCTCTCACATATTTTTCCTGACTTTTGACTTGGTAAAGTCAGTTTTTCACAAAATTTTGCTGTTTCGACTCAATCGTCTTTTCCTTAAAATTTTTGTGAGACTGAGTGATCAAAGGGCCATTCCAGTCTTCATCAGTAGAAAGAGTCTCCATTTCCTCCCGAATCTATTGTTCCGTGAATGATCAACATTGTTTGGTGAATATGACTTGAATGTTCTTTTGATTGATCTCGATCACTTCTGCCTTTTTCAACCTTCTGAGTTCTTCTGTAAAATATGCCGTTTGTGAATTGCCACCAACTGATTTCATAGTTTTGTCAGTTTTTGATTGAGGCTGTGCTAAGTTTTTGTTAGTTCTAACAATTTTATCAGTTTTCTGAGCTCCTGACTTTTGTGCAACAACAAACTTAGGTGCAGCTGAACTAGGTCTGAACTTAGAACTCTTTTGATTGTCAAACCTTAAACCTGTCTCCAAATGGTTTTCTTGGTTTGAACTGCCATTAGGAATTGAATCAACTGATGTTTCTGTGATATTTATTACTTCTGCTACTTCATCAGTTGAGCAACTCTCATTGGTTCCATTGTTAGCCTCGATAAAATTAATCTTAGCATTCAATCTTAGAACTTCAGCTTTCAATAATTCTTTTTCCTTCTTAACATTCTCATAATTCTTTTGAATTGCCTCTAATTACTTTATGAGTATGTCCAAGGTTTCATTGAAATATGCATTTCTATGATTGTTTATGGCAGTGTGACTATTGGATGTAGAAACATTTACCTCTAGATGGTTGATCAATAAATTTTCAGTTGTAGCTTCGTCATCTTGCACTATATGTTTTCCTTTATTTGATGTAGTATTGTCCTTTGCTGGTTCACCGCCAAACAGAATGATTTATTCATCACTTTCAATTTGATCTTGTGCAGCAAGACTTAATGGAAAAACCTTAGAATTCTCATAGCCATTGGTAATCATTGGATCTTCAACAAATGTCTCAATTATCTTATCTTGTTTGTCAGCAACAAAAGCCTGCAATTTGCTTTTGTATTCATCAAATCTTAAAAAAGAAAATTAATCAACCTTCTAATGTGATGATGTGTGTCCATGAAGCAGTTTTGGAAATCTTTGAAAGCTATCTAAATAACTGATAAATAATTGATGCTTCGATACCAATTGTTGGTATCGGAAATAACTGAATGACAGTTATTCCAAGCAAACAAACTGATGTGGAGATTCCGCTATGGATCTCTTCGGAACAGAAGCTCTACTCCGATACCAATTGTTGGTCCCTTGGAAAGGCTAACACAAGTTTAGAGGGGGGGGGGGGTGAATAAACTTGTCCCCAAAACCCAAAACTCAATCTTAAAATAGATTAAGTTCAAACTAAAACTTGTGCAGAGTTAAGTTAACTTGGCTGAGTATAAGTCAACACTGACTTATGCTAAACTGAGTTAACGGCGTGATTAAATTAAGCCTTTATATAAAACTTGAATTTATCAGTTTGTCTAAATGGTATGCAATGCTGTGCTGACTCAATTTGATGTTTGCTGAGTGTGAGATCTTGATGTAATACAGATTATAACGCAATAAATAAATGCATAAAGTAAGTAAGTAAATAAGACAAAATTTATAGAGGTTTCGGGTGGTGTAATCATGTCAATCCTCTCTTCCCTTAGGATGCGGAGGAAAATTCCACTAGAACTCTTTGAGGTGGCTTGGTTACAAAAAGTCCTAAACTGATAGTCCTCGACTAATCCCTAGTTTCACTAACTAAGCAACTATAGAACAGGTAGGATTGCTGCTCTGCAATTGCTTGCACCACTGGTCCTTGATGGGTTGTATTGCCTCTTCACCAGCTCATCACAAACACAGTCTTCCTTACTGCAGCTCAACTGTCCTTCACACGTTCTTGGTGTTTCACCGCCTAAAACCTTTGATAAAATCAAAGTTGAGACTTGAATCAATAACTATGATTCAACTTGTGATTTGAGCTTCTTCTTCTTGATATTTATGAAATGCTCAAGATATGTTTTTCTTCAAGTGTTTGATCTTGATGTTTCTTTGAATGCTTGATGACACTTTGAAGATTTCTTGATCTTGCAATAAAGTATATAGCAGGAGTTCTTATAAATCACTTTTCCCCTTAATAAAATCTTTTTTGACTAGATTATTTCTTTGAACTCCGCACTTCTTCTTGAGGTAGAAGTGGCCTATTTATAGTTTGAACGTTTGGATTTTGAATCCTTGTATCCGTTGGTGGTCCTGCTTATCCTGAATAATGTCAGTGTCCTTTCTGACATTCTGAGTATCCTATAAAATAGCTTGCTTCATAACGGTCAGATCTTTCTTTAGTTTTTGTAAAACTTCAACTTGAAACTGATTTTCTATGATCTGGTCAGTTGTCAGCTTTAAGAGCATTAACTGAGTTTTTACTCTTCTTCAAAAACACGGTACTCTATTCTTCATCTAATTATAATTGATTTAATCAGAGTACACCATTCCATATAACTCATCCAAGATATCATTGTCCTTATGTATCTTAGGTCTTCATACAAGATATATAAAATCAGTTCACGTCATCACAATCTTGCCTAAAATCTAACAGTCTCGGCTTTAATCTTCATAAACTGAGTTTGAACCCTCAGTTCTTCATTGTTCAATAACTGAGTCTGTGTCCCTCAGTTCTTCATCCACTGAGTTTGTTCCTTCAGTTCTTCAGCTTCTAGATAAGTCAACCGAGTCTGTGTCCCTCAGCGAACTTACCTTCTTCAGTTCTTCAATTGGTGTGCTTTGAGTCAGTTTCTAAATCTTCAGTTGTGAACTCAGTTTTCTTAGTCTCATCAAGTCAGTTACTCGTTTTCTCACTTCTGATTCTAAAACTATTACAGTACTTGTCTAATTTACTTATACAAATATCAGACTCTATTTAAATCCTATACATTGATGTCTAGACGTCTTTTTGCTTTGCACTATAACAGCTAGTTATGACACTTCATCAATAGGGTTAAAAACAATAACTGAATAACTCATGAATCATCATCAAAAGTTAATTTTATTTCCAACACCTTTCCTAGCGACAAGTAAGACATTGATAGATGTTCATAAGGGTGAGTTGATTCTAAGAGTAAATGAGGACATCGTAGTGTTCAATGTGATGAAAACAATGAGGTATGCACAAGATGGAGAAGCATGTTACATGCTTGATGCCATAGACGAGTTTGTTTTGGAACCATATCAGCAAGTGGCACTAGACCCTGAAGTAGCAAAGACTTTGCTCCTGAAAGAAGATGAAGGAAGTAATAAGGAAACATGGCATGGGTGTAGCGAATGCCAAGTACGAGAAGTAGAGCCTATCTCTTATATGGATTTAGGAGGAACAATTCATAGACCTTTGTGGCATAAGTTCTTTGACTTAAAATTGACTGGTAAACTATTAAGATCATCGTTGAAAGATCCACCAAGGAATTTAACACTGAAACCTTTGCCATCTCATCTGAAGTACGTATACTTACTATCACCATTAGAGAGGAGAAACTGTTAAGAGTATTGAGAGAGCATAAAGGAGCATTCGGGTGGACTATTACAGATATTCGAGGGATAAGCCCTTCGGTGTGCATGCACAAAATTTCTGTAGACACAGAAAAAAGAGCAGTAGAACAACCTTAAAGGAGACTGATGCCACAATTGAAGGATGTTGTTAAGGAGGAAATTATAAAGATGTTGGAAATATGAATCATTTTCCCAATTGCAGATAGTGAATAGGTGAGCCCGATTCATGTGGTTCCCAAGAAAGGAGGATTCACTATTCAACCTAACGAGTTAGATGAGCAAATCCCTATGAGGCGAATTACCGGACATCAAGTCTGCATTGATTTCAGGAAGCTGAATGACACAACTCGTTAAGATCATTTTCCCCTACCATTCATTGACCAGATGTTAGAAAGGTTAAGCGGTCAAGCTTTTTATTGTTTCTTAGATGGATATTCTGGTTACTATCAGATCCATATTGCCCCCGAGGACCGTGAGAAAACAACTTTCACATGCCCATATGGAATTTTTGCGTACAATCGCATGTCTTTTGGACTTTGTAATGCACCAGCAACATTCCAAAGGTGCATGATGTCACTATTTGCGGACATGGTGGAGGACTTTCTGGAAATTTTCATGGATGATTTTTTTGTATTTGAAGATAGCTTTGATAAATGCTTGGACAACTTGGGTAGAGTGCTGAAGAAACGTGAAGAGATCAACCTTCTACTAAACTGGGAAAAATGCCATTTCATGGTCACAGAAGGAATAGTGTTAGGACATAAGATTTGAAATAAAGGAATGGAGGTTGATAAGGCAAAGATAGAGGTAATAGAGAAGTTACCCCCTCAAACAAACTTAAAGACGTTGCGAACCTTTCTTGGCCACGCAGTCTTCTATAGGAGGTTATTAAGGATTTCTCTAAAGTTTCTAGACCTTTGACGAAATTACTTGCAAAGGACATGCCTTTTGTATTTGGAGAGAAGTGCAAGCAAGCATTCAACAAGTTGAAGCAAATGCTTATAACCACCCCAATTTTGGTAGCCCCAGATTGGAACAAACCCTTTGAGCTTATATGTGATGCAAGCGACACGGCAGTTGGAGCAGCCCTGAGACAAAGGGAGGATAAAATATTTAAGCCTATATATTACGCCAGTCGTACCCTTAACAGTGCCCAGAGAAATTATGCGACTACAGAGAATGAACTTTTAGCTGTTATCTTTGCATTTGACAAGTTCCGAACATATCTGATAGGATTGAATGTCACTGTATTCATTGACCACGCAGCTCTGAAATACCTTCTAACCAAGAAAGACTCTAAGCCGATATTGTTAATATGGATTCTACTCTTACAAGAGTTTGATGTCGAGATAAATGATAAAAAGGGATGTGAGAACCCGGTGGTTGATCACCTGTCAAGACTAACTTTGCTAGAAGATGAGCAATCGACTGAGATCAGGGAGAGCTTTTTAGATGAACAACTTTTTTCCGTCTCAGTAGTTACTCCAGTAGAATCTCAGACTCGACGAAATACATCAAGAGTGGGCAAGGTATACCCTTGGTTTGCTAACATTATAAATTATCTAGCAGGAAGGTACCTACCACCGGAATTCATGAGTGCTGATAAGAAAAATTCTTTACGGATCGGATTGGGACGATCCCTACCTATACAAGATGTGCCCTGATACCATTCTTAGGAGATGCGTCCATGATGATGAGATTCTAAGTATTCTGAACCAATGTCACTCTGGAGAAGCTGAAGGTCACTATGGACCGGACAAGACAACAGCAAAGGTACTGCAGTGTGGATTCTATTGGCCTACAATTCATAAATATGCTTATGAGTTTACAAGACCCTGCCATTCCTATCAAATGACTGGTAACATTTCCAAGCGGAATGAGATGCCACTGCATAGTATCTTAGAAGTGGAAGTATTTGAGGTATGGGGAATTGATTTTGTTGGGCCTTTCACATCGTCAAAATCAAATCGTTACATCCTGGTAGCAGTTGATTATATTTCCAAATGGGTGGAGGTAGTGGCCTCACCTACTAATTATGCCAGGGTTGTCTTGAGATTTCTTAAGAAGAACATTTTGACGAGGTTTGAAGTGCCAAAAGCCATAATTAGTGACGGAGGGAGCCATTTCTGTAATAGGTTGTTTGAGATATGGGGTTAGACATAAGATTGTAGCAGCATATCACCCCCGGACGAGTGGACAAGTGGAAGTCATGAATAGAGAGATTAAGAGGATCTTAAAGAAGACTATGAATCCCACGAGGAAAGATTGGTCTTTGAAATTAGATGACGCTCTTTGGGCGTACAAAACCGCTTACAAGACCACAATTGGGATGTCACCGTATATGATAGTGTTTGAAAAAGCATGTCATTTATCGGTAGAACTCGAGCACCGAGCGCTGTGGGCTACGAGGTTTCTAAACATGGATGAAAGTTTAGCCGGTGAGAAGAGATTACTAGAATTTAACAGATTGGAGGAATTTAGACTTCAAGCGTATGAGAATGAAAAGATTTACAAGGAGAGAACGAAGGGCATGCACGATAAATAGATTCTCAACCGCACGTTTCAAGTTGGAGATAAGGTGTTGGTATATAATTCGCGTCTTCGTCTTTTTCCTGGGAAGCTAGAGTCTAGATGGTTTGGACCATATGTAGTCACAAAAGTCTTCAATTCAGGTGCGTGTGAAGTTAGGAATGAAGACTCTGGGAGGACTTTCATTGTAAACGGCCACATGATGACGCATTACCTAGAGCACAAAGTATGACCCTGAATTGGAAGTCTTTATGTTGGAGGATCCAATGTACGAATAAATGAGCCCTATTAGTACAGTCGAGCTGGCGACTATAAATTCAGAACTATTTCTAAAATCTTATTTATTGTTTTTGTTTATTTTAGTTTATTGTGAGTCAATAAAGTAGCATGACAATCGTAAGGTTTTTTTTCATCACATATATTTGTGGTCGTCTAACTAGAGATATATGTGGTTTTTTCCTTCACGATTCTCATGTGATACCCTCGTAAAAGTTTTTGCGTCTTCCTTAGGCCAATAAAAGAATAAAGTGGCTTAAATTGTTTTTGCGCATTCCTGAGGTATGCAATTACCGCCACCTTATTTTGTTATTTCCCTTCACATGTCACTCACAGTTTTTGGAAGTATTTTGAAAAGCAGGTAAAAACTTGGAAGGTGGATGACCTAGGAGCCAATGATTATGCTCCGGAATTCGCTTTGACTCAGCCGATCAAGTCCAGAGCTAAGTTCCTTTTCTTTTCTTTATAATTAGTCATTGGGGACAATGCCTATAATAAGTGGGGGGGGAGGCGGTCTTAGCTGGTTAATTGGTTAATCGAAAAAGGCAATTTTTGAAATTTAAACACTGTTTTTAGCTTGCCTATTGCACGTTCCGAGTTAAGAATCGGTAGAAAAGGAGCCCAAGAACAATTTGAAGTTAGCTATAACATATTCAATTTAGTATGTAAGAATAAGCATATGTTATGTTGCATGAAGTAGTAACGTATTAATTGTTATTCTATCATTGCACTCAATTATTTGAGCACGTAATCTGAGTGAAAAGTGTTTAAGATTAGATGATGAGTTGTCTTAACCGGGAATCATTATTTGTCTGTCTATGTACTTTAACAAATTGTTGTAGGACAACGGAAGCAACTTGAATTCCACAAGAGGTAAACCGGGACAAAACGGACTTGTGAGTGAGAGAGAAAAAAGAGTGAGGAGCCGATGAAGCGTAAAACGCACGGCTATTGCAAAAAAAAGGAGGAAAAAAAGAAGAAGAAAAAAATAAAAACAAACGAGGACCTAAGAGTAAGATTCGGTCCCCAAGTCCGCCCGGCCTGATTAAGGTACCATGTTGTGTAACCAAGTCTGAAGGCAAGATGAGCGAGTGTATGCGTAGGTAAGTTAAGATTGTGGGGTTAATACAACTTGATTCTCTTCACGAACGCACTATCACGAAAGATTCATCACACGGCACATTGATGCATGATAAGTGATGATTAATGGGGAGCTTATGGATTGTTGTTTGATGTGTGTTCTGCTAGAAATCTTTATTGAATATGTGGTAGTTGATGGGGATTGCTCTTGGGGGTACATTACGCCTTGATACTCTGCTTGAGGACGAGCAAAGGGCTAGTGGGGGGTAGTTGACGACGCTTAAAAAAGTATATCCTACGGCATCAACATTCTATCCATTATGAGCTAAAAGTAGTTGTTTCGACCTATAAATATGAACCATTTTGAGTTGAATATCATATGTCGGGTTTGTGAGTCGAGTATTTTGCACTTAACGTTTATTTTCCCATATTTGATATTATCTCGTGCGTTATTTGATTATTTTCAGGATATGAAATATTGGATTGAGCATACTGGACAATTCTGGAGTGGACAGAACGAAAGTATTGGGCTTAGGGTATTCCAAAACCTTCCAAGTTAAGTCGGCAGAAGAAAAAGGATGAAAATACCCCCAATTAACCGGGAGGCACCGCCGAGTTACCGAGGCTCTAGAATCTTCCAAAACGTGTTTTCTTGGACGAGGGTAGTTCTAGGTGTTTCTAAGTCGGTTTATTTAGCTATAAATAAGAGGCATCACCTCAGAAGTCAGTGTGTACAATTCTCAAGACAAGTATTATGCAATAAAACTTCTTTGTTCTTTATTTTATTTATTTTATGAGTTCTGGTTGATGAGATGACAGATTCTCCGCCTAAGAAGAGATCCGAGGGAGATCTACACTCATCTTCAAGGGTATGATTTTCTGTCTTTTCCAAGATGTAGATCTGTCGTTGTTCTATTTGACTAGTATGTGCTAATTGTTTATTTAGTTTAATTATGGAGTAGTTAGTTTATTTGACCCCATGTATGTATAGATCTGATTCGTTGGTGAAGAAATTATGAAATAGTGATTGCGCTCTTCAGATCTGCGACGGTCTATATCGCTAGATCTGAATACCTAGTAAATTATTAGTTCATGATAATCGGCACCAGCTACGTTGATCGACATATTTAATTTACATGTTAGTAGCCTGATCAACTATTTGCATGTCATCGTAAATTAGCATGAAGGACTTGCAAGGTGAAGTGTTAATTAGGACATAGTCTTGATGGATCCTTAGGAACGTGCTAGTCATTGTCGATAGCTGCCTAGGGAGGTTTTTGGTCTCGTGCCAGCATCTCTAGATCTTAATGCGTATGAGCTAATACAACCAACGAAGGAGGTTAGTTGCATATTGATTGTCTGTTGTCCTTACAATGAAAGTAGATAGGATTAAGAGTTGCACCCTTAGCTGACAATGAATTAAAATTTACCAACGGGGATGACTATTGCATGTATGGGGGAATAACTAATCACTTATAATTAGACTAATACTTTAGAAACTCTTGTTTGCTCTGTTTGAACGTGCATAATCTTGCTAGTTTATTGTTACCGATTTACTTCTATCTATATTTTAGTTGGTCATAGACCATAGTTGTGACAAGCTCAATCTTAAAATCTTGCATTCTTACGAGTCACTGTGGGATCGACCTTGACTCGCCAGTACTCTACTACGATAGACCTAGTCCTATTGCTAGTAAGTGCTTTGCACGCGATCATAATGTAATGTAATGAAGGTTAATGACTCGATTGATGGAGGTTAATGTTTGACTTGGGTGTATTGTGTAATGTAATGTAATGAAGTTAAGGATGGAAGGTTGTTTTGGCTATTTGTCTTGGCCGTTTGTATTGGCTTTTTGCCTTGGTTGTACCTGTGAAAGATCCATCTTTTTTGTTAGTTAGTTTGTATTAGTTTATTAATAAGATCCACCAAACTCATGCATTGTCATTGAATTAATGATGTTTAATAAGAATGCTATAAAATAAGTCAATTTATCTATATCACATGGGTATACACAAACTACTGCACGGTCATTCTTGAAACAATTAGAATGGGTAAGAATAGGGCATTTGTTATGATAAACTTCTGCATTTGCTTCATCCAAAATAGTTTCATCCCAAAATAGTTACATCAAGAGCCATCAATCTAAAATATGTTTCATCCAAAATAGTTTCATCCCAAAATAGTTACATCAAAAGATATCAACCATACCAGTGATAGAAAAAGGAAAGACACGACAAAATAAAAGACATAAAGTTGCTCCAAAAGGCAAGACATGCTAGAGTTGTGACAATGATTTGTACTTCTTCTTTCCACCTTCATTTGGGCCATTTGTTAGCTTGAACTTGGCATTGTTGAAGCTGCTAATATGCTGTTGGTGCAGTCTTTAAACATTTACCGCTTCTTAATGGTACCTCCTTTCTTCCTTTGTCAACTTGGCATTGTTGAAGCTGCTCAGATGGTGTTGGTTCATTATTACTATCACTACTTTCCTCCTTTCCTTGAAATATATAATTCCAGAAAAGTAAGCATCACCAAGAAAATGGTTGAATTCCAAAAATTCAAGTTTAATAAAGGTGTCAATAAGGCTGACCATAATCTAAACCGAACCAAATCAATTCATAACTTCTTTTTAAAATCTTACTGAATTCAGTTTAATGGCATCCAAGAAAACATCATAACCTCAATAAAAACACAGTTACTGTAAGAGAAAGAGCTAGAAATTCAAGCATGAAACTAATGATAACCGGTAAGTTATCTGATAAACATGTCCAAGAAAAAAAAACATATAAATTAACACTTGATAGGCAAAAGATGTAAATTTTGCAGGGGGCTTAAAGGCATTATAGCCTACCAAGAACAAAGTTCACCAAGAAGCAAAGACCTAAAATACACAAAGACCTAGCATTATAGGCTAATTGAAACAAAGACCTAAAATATACAATTCCAAAAAGTAAGCATCACCAACAACATCAGCAGGCCTAAAATATTCATACCACTTCTGATTAATACTTAAACTATATCAGCGGGCATATTAAAAAGTCAGATTAAAAATCTAAGAATCAGACTGCAAATGAGGACAAAAACAAGAATATTGTCTCAAAATCATCCAAAAAAACATGAATATTGTCTAACTCCCATCCAGGTCAAATAGACAACTAGTAGCAATTACTTGATGGAAAGGAAAAACAGATTCAGTAAACATTCTAAGAATGCAGAAAATACACAGTATTACCTGCAATTTGGGAGGCCTGCTTGATTCCCCAACTTCACTGTTCAATTGGCTACCACTGCCACCAAATTCAGAACATTGAGTGGCCATGTATTGAGAGAGCTCAATCTCCTCCTAACATGTAAGGCAACTTGCATTTTAATTTATGGTTTAATTGAATACAATGAATTAAATAGTACAAGTGAAGTAAAGATAACAATAAACAAATACACACCTGATGTTCCAATTGATCATTTTGAGTTGTATGTTGATGACAAGTTTTCTTATTGTGCCCCCTGGATCCACAATTGCCACATTTAAGTGAATTATTGTCTCTTAAGCCTATGTTCATCTTGCCCATTAGGCTTTCCTCTTGATCTCTTTTTCATCTTCTGTGATGGCTCATCATTTCCCCTTCTCCAAGCCCTCTCTGGCTCTACCAACACCTCTACCAGCATTTGGTGGCTGTGGAGGAATATAACCGGTTGGTCTCCACTCACTTCTTCCATTGATAGGCATGATGACAGGGCTATAAACCTTCTTGAAAGTGTCTACTTTACAACAAACGTTGACAAAATCATAGGAACTTAATTTTTCATTGTAGATTGCAGACAATGCATGCTTGCAAGGGATGCCACTTAGATCCCATCTCCTACACCCACAAGTGCCTTTTTTTTAAAATCATCGGCATACCTTGAACCGTCAAAACAATTAATTTGATAATGAAACTTATCTGCCTTAATTGGAATACAGTCCCCCACTTTGTCACTAGCACCATCAATTATTTTTTGAATCTTTGGACAAAAGCGTCCTTTCCACTTCTTGCTTTGCTCACACTTGTCACGTTTCTTTGATTCTCTTCATTAGATACTCTAAGATCCACTCCAACATTGATACAATAGGCTTCTCTCTTGCCTGAAGAATGCAAGAGTTGAATGATTCACAACCATTATTCAGCAACGTATCACATTTTGGAATGTCATTAAAGTATGCCTTACTCCATTGTTCAGGTGGTTTATTTTCAAACCATACAGCTGCAAATTCATTCAAATCTTTCATCTCTTCCATCTTTTTTTCAAATTCATTAACTGTACATGCCATAGCTGCTCTCCACAATGAATTTTTCAAGTGTTGTCCCATAAACCCTACCCTCTTGAAGTTCTCATGCAAATGCCTGACACAAAACCTATGTGTTGCATTTGGATACACCTCTTGCATTGCTCTGATCAGACCCTTTTGTTTATCACTCATAAATGTCCATGCATAATCTTCAGAAATGTTTAAATCAACCTTAACCAATGTCAAAAACCACTCCCATGTGTGTCTATCCCCCTTACACACAACTGCCATGGCAAGTGGGAATATGTTTTTGTTAGGATCCACCTCAACTGTAGACAATAAAACCCCTTCATGCGGACCTGTTAAATGGCACCCATCTAGCCCTAAAAAGGGTCTACAACCATTTAAAAACCCTTTCTTCAATGCATCTAAGCAAATGTAAAACTTATCAAATCAGGGATCTCCATTCTCACCATCATTAGTGCTTAATATGACACTACTTCCTGGATTAGATCTCTTAACCTCCTCAATAAATTCCCACAAAAAGTGTACTAATCCACAGAGTCACCCTCAATGATAGCAAGAGCCTTTCTTTTTGCCCTATAGGCTTGATCTTCTGAAATGTGGCATCTAGTTTCAGCAATGGCATCCTCCCTAAACCTTTTATATTTCTATTAGGATCACTCTTAAATTTGTTCAAGTATTTTCCAGAAATCTATTCAGCTCTCATGTTTTTGACATGAAAACCTTTTGCACAAGTATGACCAGGATTGTATTTCCTAATCTAAAATTTGGAGCCACCCTTAACAATTAACCCATGAAGCATCCATCCACAATCTTTGTCAGCACATTTGGCATGCACCCTTTCATTATCATTTTTTGTAATGTTTATATTCCTATTAGTTTTGACTGCATGTGAGTGTATTGCTTGTCTGAGTATTTTCTTAGTGTCAAAGTTCATTCCTATTTTAAATTCAGGATCATACAAATCTCTTGTGTTAAACATAGGGAATTTTTGTTCCCTGTCCTTCATCATCTGAATCTTTGCCACTATCCAAGTCATCATCACATATGACTACATCCTCTTCTTCAGAAGAATCATCACAAGCTAAAACCTTTTGCTCTTGCACATTTGACTTCTGTAAGTTATCACATTCTGTTGATAATTCAGGAAACCATTCCACATCAAGGTCCACATTATCGGCAAACCATTTATCGTCCAATGCATCATCAGACTCTACATCATCTAAATCAAACTCTATATCATCAGTGTCTCCACTAAACTCATCATCATACTCTACATCCATATTTTCTTTCCTATGACCATCCCCTTGACCTGAACCAAGGTTATCTACTTGCTCAGTACCTACAGATTCATTCTGCTCATCTACATAAAGTGCCAAACATCCATCACCTTTCAAATTTTCGTCAACTAGGTTACTTAAATCCTTGTCATCCCATATCAAAATAAATCCATGTTTGACATAATTATAGAGTCTAAAAGGTTTGTTAACTCCTTCATTGGTTAGCACACTACGCAATATGTGATATGTTAAAACATCTTTCTTTACATTCTTAATATCAAATTGTCTACCACCAATGTACTTCGACCCACTAGCTGTATGATGAAATGTACCCCCAAAATGCAAACGTACATCGATGCTTGGAGTTGGCAAACCTACAAAATAGCATGGAAACAAGAAAAGACATTCAAGATTTGGACTTTAGCCTAAAATCATAAAAAAAAAATGTCATGTCTTGTCGGGGAAAAAAGGACTACGAATTAAAGAATTATGAAAATCACAGGCAAGCTTCAACTTGTGTTAATTTAAAGCAAAAGTGGTCCCCAAATAAAAAAAATTTAAAAATTGGTCCCCAAATCGAAAAAAATTTGCTGTTATTGCGAAGAGAGCTCCCTGATTTTGCAAGTTCTCATACTGGTTCTTCGTTATGCAAATGATTTTGTCTTCTATTTTGGGTAGGTTGCAACATATGGTTTTTTTTGGTGGAATGCAGGGTTGATTGGGGAAGATGAAGTGAGGGAGGAGAAGCAAAATTAATGGATGGGGAAATTGAAGGAGGGGGTTGGGAATGATCCATTTTGTGGGGACATGAAAAGCCAATTGTTTTTCCTGGTTATTTGTCTACCTGTTTGGCAAAAATTTAGGCAAGGTGGCCACAGCAGCGTGATGTGGCAGCCACATCATCAAGTTTTGCCGGAAAATAAGTCCAGTCAGCTTTCCCGGCTAGACAGGATCATTTTTGCAACGTTTTTAAAAGACACAGGACTAAATCTCTCGCCGGAGTAAAAACAGGACGAAAATCGAAAAATGGTGAAGTTATCGGACGAAAAATCCAATTTTCCCTCCATGTGTGCCTACGGTGCAAATGGAGTGACTAGTGAAAAATTACCCTCTTCTTGTGATATTTCGGGTATATCATTGTCATAGTGACATTTTACTAATTCTTTAGTCAATAAAAAGATGGTGTTTGAAATATTCATTTTTTTTTTGTTAAACCCCTAAAAAAGGCATATTCATTGTTAAAACCCTAAAAAAGACATATTCATCGATACAAATGACGCTGAACTAATTTATTAATGTGTTATTTTCCGAGAGATGCTTATCTCACCGCGGCAATGGCTTTTGGCAATTTCATGACTATGATTTCCGCTAAGATTTGTCAGTGTTGTTTTAATGATTTCCGGCGGATTTTTTTTTTTGCAAAAGCAGAACCCTGCAGAAATTAGGCCGCAAGTACTGGGCAATGGCTTTTGAAGCTCTTGCCGCAAGGCCGCAAGTGCTAAACTCTACTAATGCCTAGAATGCTTCATGTTGTTACTGATATTTGCTCAATTTGGAAAGTCTGCATGTAGCTTGCAAAATGTGTTGAAATCGGATTGCCAAAACTTATCTTGCTAGTGATTTTTTCCCAGGTAATGTATTTATGGCCCTCTATATGAACATTGATCATCATCCTGCTGGATCTTATCTTAGGTTTTGTTCTTTTTTTTTTGCAGTACATACCGTTTCTGATGAAAGGAAAAAGACACCTCTTTGATCGGTTTGCAGTTTTGTTCTCGGTGATCATTGTGTGGATTTATGTTCACTTACTCACAGTAGGAGGATCATATAAGAATTCCTCTGAAAAGACTCAATTAAGCTGTAGAATGGATCGTTCAGGAATTATCAGTGCTGCTCCATGGTAAAGTGCTAATTAACACTTCACCTTAAAGCATTTAAGTGAGAATTTAGCAGTATGTAGAAAGAAGTGGTTCTTGAGGCTGAAATGCCGAAAGTATTAGCTTCTAAGGCTGCTGCAATTTTCTTCTTGCTTTTGTCATGGTATCATTGGGATATATGGCTATCATTGCAATATTCATCTTGAGTGCAAACGGATTCAAGCTGAGGGCTGATGCTGTGATAATTTGAAGCTTGGCAGAATGATGCAGCAGCTTCTTATGCTCAATGCCTTTTTTTTGTTTTTGTTTATTGTGCTTGAAGGCACTAGTTTCAAAGATGGTGAATCAGGCTTGTGTTTGGCTTCATCAACTTGGAAGTCCTTTTTAGTGCTCCGGATAGGTTTTAGATGATATCCATGTTAGTAGGTTTTACTTTCTTGTTCTCATGGGAGTTGCATCTCCTAATTTTCTCTTTTGAAGTTCTATCTCCTTCCTTTTTTTGGTTATTCCAATGTATGGAGGTTCACACTCTTTCCCTAGCACCCGGTTTTCCAAACAATGGGTTTCCCGGACTAGGGTTTTAAGGAGGTGAGAGAAATACATTGAGGACACATGTAATTTGGGGGAGGCTGGGAGGGCCCTAAACCTCGTAAATCTTTCTTTATCAATGAAGTTACAAGGTTTGATTAAAACAATGTTGATGTCACTGTCTATATGATTGCCGATGTCACTGCATAAAATATTGATGTCATTGCATCGTGGTGTTACTCATCTTCAAGTGTCTATGTCAATGCATCGTCAAATGTCACTTCATCTTCATATGTCACTACAAACAAGTGCTTTATCTGCTGCTCCTTATTTTATAGTTGCAGTTTTTGTCTCTTTGGTTTCCCCTTTTGCTTTGGTGCTGCTCATGTTGCAGATGCGGTTCCAATCTTCATGTTGTTTTGCTTTGCCAATTTTTATTATTGCTTTGATGGGTTTTTTTGTCTTTGTTTTTTGAGGCATTATTTTGTTTGCGGTGGTTTTTTTTTGGTTTTATTCTTTCTTGCTTGCTATTTTGCTGCGGTTGGGAAGTGATTCCTCTATTTGAGTTTTTGATTTTATCTTTGGAATTCTTTGGTTTTTTGGAAGAAGTTTTCTTTGGTTTTCTTCTCTTGTTTGTGAAAGAATTCATATCAAAATGCTTGATGCTTTGGATGCACATTAAGAAGATTGTTGTTTTGGAGTCTTCTATTCCATTTTTTTGGTCTCGTTTTGCTTCGCAATGTTACCTTAGATGCTCCACTTTGGTTAGTGTTCTTTGGTTTGGGCATTGATGCTTTCTTGAAAATCTTTCTTCGATAATGCAAATAAGACTAATGGAACACTGCTCTTGTTTTTTCTTCTTTGTTTCGATCCCGGATGTTGTTTTGGTTGGCTCTGTTTCGGTCCCGGATAATGCTTGTTTTTTTGCAAGATATAGTTTCAGTGGATGATTCTCCATTGTTTCTTTAATGAAGTGACATTGATGTCACTGCATACAATTTGAGAAAGACAGAGACCTTGTAATTTTGTCTGATAATTTCTCTAATCTTTTTTTGGGAGCCGCTGCTATTTTCTTGTAATTTTTTGTGCTGGTAATTATATATCTGCATTGTTTTTTGTTTCTTTCAAGCTGTACTGAACTAAATATTTTATCATATTACATTATAAAACAGTGTTTGCATTCTTTATCTATTCCCAAATTATTTTCAAGTGTATTCTGCTTTAACAACATATGTTTTGTCAATGAATTTTTGTTTTATCACATGCATTTTTTTTCTAGAAGATATTTTATTTTTTCCGTTCTTTTTTTGAGTAAAGATCCGGACACAACCGTTGTGATTTCACTGCATAAAATATTGATGTCACTGCATAAAATGTGATGTCACTGCATAAAATATGATGTCACTGCATAAAATGTTGATGTCACTGCATATCTGATTGCCGATGTCACTGCATAAATTGTTGATGTCACGCATATATGATTGCCGATGTCACTGCATAAAATGTTGATATCACTGCATATGAATGCCGATGTCACTGCATAAAAATATGAATTAAGGTGAAAGAATTATGTTGATCGGAGTTTTATATAAAAAGATATAGCCATTTGAAGTCGATTTTATGAAGAAAAGAAATCGATTTTATGAAATTAAGTGGGAAAAATATCAAATGTCATCACGGTGTTGCTTCATCAAATGTCATTGCATCCCGGTGATCACTTTATCCCGATGGTCCCTGCATCGAGGTGTCTCTGCATCGAGGGTGGCCACTTCATCGCGGTGTCTCTACATCGGGGGTGGCCAATGCATCGCGGTGTCACTTCATCGCGACGTCTCATGCATATATGATTGCCTACGTCACTACATAAATTGTTGATGTCATTCATATATGCTTGCTGATGTCACTGCATAAAATGTTGATTTCACTGCATATCTGATTGTCGATGTCATTGCATAAATTGTTGATGTCACGCATATATGATTGCCGATGTCACTACATAAAACGTGGACATCACTGTATATATGATTGCCGATGTCACTACATAAAAATATGAATAAAGGTGAAAGATTTATGTTGATCATAATTTTAAATTAAAAGATATAGCCATTTGAAGTCGATTTTATGAAGAAAAGAAATCGATTTTATGAAATTAAGTCGGAAAAATATCAAATGTCATCACGTTGTTGCTTCATCAAATGTCACTGCATCCCGATGATCACTGCATCCCGTCGGTCTGTGCATCGCGGTGTCTGTGCATCGGGGGTGGCCACTTCATCGCGGTGTCTCTGCATCGGGGTGACCACTGCATCGTGGTGTCACTTCATCACGATGTCTTTGCATATATGATTGCCGATGTCATTACATAAATTATTGATGTCATTCATAAATGATTGCTGATGTCATTGCATAAAATGTTGATGTCACTGCATATCTGATTGCCGATGTCACTGCATAAATTGTTGATGTCACGCATATATAATTGCCGGTGTCACTGCATAAAATGTTGATATCACTGCATATATGATTGCCGATGTCGCTGCATAAAAATATGAATTAAGGTGAAAGATTTTTGTTGATTGTAGTTTTATATCAAAAGATATAGCCATTTGAAGTCGATTTTATGAAGAAAAGAAATCGATTTTATAAAATTAAGTCGGAAAAATATCAAATGTCATCACGGTGTTGTTTCATCAAATGTCACTGCATCCCGGTGATCACTGCATCCCGATGGTCTTTGCATCGGGATGGCCACTTCATCACGGTGTCTCTGCATCGGGAGTGGCCACTGCATCGTGGTGTCATTTCATCGCAATGTCTCTACATATATGATTGTCAATGTCACTATATAAATTGTTGATGTCATTCATATATAATTGCTGATGTCACTGCATAAAATGTTGTTGTCACTGCATAAAATGGTGTTTTTGCATCGGTGGTGGTCAATGCATGACGGAGGTCAATGCATCGCGGTGGAATGCATCGCGGTCGCCAATGCATCGGGTGGGCACGGCAATGCGGTGGTGAATGGATTGGGATGGTCACTTCATCACGGCTATCAATTATTGGGGTGGTCAATGCATCGCGGGTGGTCACGGCATCACGGTGGTCAATGCAACGGAGTGCTCACACCATCGCGGTGGTCAATGGATCGTTTAAAAAAAAAAAAAAAAAAAAAAAAGAAGTTTTAGCGCCTGCTTTCTATAAAAAAAAATTGAAAAAAATTAAAAATTAAAAAGAAAGTTGAGCGCCTTCTAAAACAATAAAATAATAATAATAATAAAAAATATGGACAGCGCCTGCGCCTGTTTGAAATGTTTTTTGATTTGTTTTTTTTTTTTTTTTTCCTTCATTAAGGGTATTTGGGTCTATCTACCTAATTTTTGTCCTTATAACTAATTGTTTGTTTTAGGCGTCCTTTTTACCTAATTAAGTCTAATATATGTCCTTTTCAATAATTGTCCCTTGATTAATTTATTTAAGTCACACATTTTAAATAAATAAAAGAAATACTTATGCACAAATACACAAATACAGGATCCACATAGGCATGAATTAAATTCTATTGGATATGGATCACATGTCAGAGTTGTAGCCGGACTAGGATAAAATTTGCATACAAAATAAGCAAGTATGGAAAATGTGGGTGTGTTTCCTAACTATTATATACAATAACTATTATATACAAAGACAAGGGGGGATTTTGTGGAGCTGCCACTTGTCACCCCCCATTGGTCCCTGTTTTTTTTCTTTTAATTCCTTGGCTTTTTCGATTTTTTAGTTTCCCCCCTTTCTCCTATATCTCTTTCTAAAATGGTAAACCCTATCATTAAGGGTCCCTCACCCCCGATCCGCGGGAAAGTGAGGAGAGGTTAATCAGAGGCCGACGTAGGTGCCTTTGAAACCTCTCGCACCGAAGGGTGTTATCAATCGGAAATCAACCCCATTACGGGAATCGAACCGCTGACCTCCAGCTTAGGTTAGAGGCTTCACTACGCATCCATGCCTTCTCCTATATCTCTTTCTATTTACAAAGCCAGGGGGAGAAAGGAGGGGGCCACGTGGGGAAATAAGGGGGAGATGCCAAGTGTCTTTATCTTTTATTTTGTAGTTTAAGTCTTTTTTTTTTGTGGGGTTTTAGTTTTGTTTTTTCTTTTTTTCTTTCTTCTTTTTTATGTCTTCTCTACGATACGAGTACGTGATATTTCAATGTATTAGAGTTTGTTTGTGTGTGTGTTATTTTTTTTTTTTGCGTATATATATTTTATATTGTGTGTCCATATCGGTTTTTTTTGGGGGGGCATCGGTTTTTTTAGATGCTATGTATTGATTATTTTTTTTCGTCTTTGTTTTTTTACTTCTATATATTGTGTGTGTCGGTTTTTTCCTTTGGCCAATGGTTTTTTTTTTTCGAATTTTTTTCCCGATTTTCGGTCCTACTGGGTTTGGTTATTGAATTTTATGTTTTTTTTACTTTGTATATTCTGTTCTCTCTTATAATTGAAAAATAGCTATATATAAAATGATTATACTGAGTACGACTATTCTTTGTTCTTCTTTTGAATTATACTATTGTATTTTATTTAATTTTTTTTTTTATTTTGGATGTTCCGTTTTCTCTTATAAGTAAAAAAAGTGCTACATATCAAATAATTATACCGAGCTTGACTCTTGTGCATTTCCCTTTTGAGTCATTACAAATACACGATTAATATCCCTTCTCCTAACTATTATATGCTGCCACATGGCGCCCCCTATTGGTCCGGACTTAAATTTTATTAAAATTTTTTTAGTTGGTTTTACGGTTTTTTTTTTTTTTTTTTTTTTGTTGATTTGCTTTCCTATATTAGCACGTGTGTGTTTTTCGTTTCATCATTTCATTTGTCGTCGGTTTTTATATATTTAGGATTGATTTAACAAATTGTGCTACGTATATATCCTAATCCTAATCTTACTGATTAAGACAAGGGGAGGAAATGAGGGGAGGACACGTGTCAGTATATATCATATCCTAATACGATACGACCACGTAATATTTCAACGTACTAAAGTTTGTTTGTATTGTGTTCTTTTTATTTTTTGCATATACATACATACATACACACACACACACACACACACACACACACACACACACACACACATATATATATATATATATATATATATATATATATATATATATATATATATATATATATATATATATATATATATATATGTGTCTACGCTGATTTTTTTTTAGGGGCATCGGTTTTTTAGGTGCTACGTAGTGATTAATTTTTTTTTGTCTTTGTTTTTTTACTTCTATATATTGTGTATGTGTCGGTTTTCTTTTTTAATGGGTTTTTCTTTTTGCTGCTTTTTTCTCTGATTTTCGGTCTCATTCCCGTCTTTGTTTTTTTAGTTAATAAATCATATTTTATTATTTTTTGTCTTCGTTTTTTTACTTTTATATATTGTGTGCTTGTCTCGGTTTTTTCCTGTGCCTTCACCTTTTCTTTTATGCATTTGTGTATGTTTTTCGTGTCATCGTTTTTGGTTATTTTGCTTTTGCTTTTAATTTTATTTTACATTATTCTTTTGATAATTTTTTCCCCCTTATTTTTTTGGGATAGTTTTTGTGTTCCCACTCTCAATATGCATATCGTATCGTATCGTATCGTATCCATAAAATAAGTCGTTTAGCTTGTTATACTCATTAATAATGTTTTATTGCGGTGTATATTTTCCTTACTTATGTGTTTCATATACTTATTGTTGTCTTGTTCTTTTTACGTTTTGTGTTTATTGTTTTCTGCATCTTGTCTATATTGCTTATTCTTAAAATGCTATTGTTTTGATATAAAATACTATACGATTCTGTGTGCACGTTCTCCGTTATGGTTTTTCTCCATTACGGTTTTTGTTTTAGTTATCTTTTCTTTTGACATTATAAAAAAAAAAAAAAATGAGCCGGAGGCCCGTTGATATGCCAGCGTGCTGGAACGGGGCGGGGGGGGGGGGGGTGGTGGTTAAAGTACTTATCTGATAAAATAATTTTTTTACCGTACCTAGGCTACACTAAATTAACAACTCCATTTAATACCATTACTTACCACTACCTACCCCTTTCTCTCTCAGAAACCCCCCAACCGACACATCCATCCCTCCATCACCCAACCCTTTCAGGCACTCCTCCGGCACCCATTTCCAATCAACCTTATAAACTCTGTTCCTAATCGAAGAAAAAAACCTACCACCTGCTGTGATGACGTTCGCTTGTGACGGAAGTGTACCAACTGTGAATTTGAACCACAAAACAAGCTATAGCTACCATCGTTATAAGGACAGAGAGAAATTTGGGTCATTTTGTACGCTTAAACTGCAACACAGGTAGATTTTCGTATTTTTCCCCCACAGTTGGCTCTCCATTGCGCGCATGCATCTTCATCTTTTTCATCTGAACTTTTTGCTTTCTTGCTGTGTTTTTTCCCAGCTATGTTACTGTCGGATACGATTTGCTAGCTTCTCAAGTCTTGCACAAAAAATCTGCGCTTTTTAAGGTCCGTTTATTTCATTTTGTTGTAGCCATTCTTCTGTTCATGTGGTTAATCGAAGTGCATGTTTCTGTGTCTTGCTTCCGATTGTGTTGTGTAGTACGGTTAGCACTTAGGGTTTGTGAATTTACTTGAAAAATTTGAACTTTATGTGTCCTTCTTATGCCTGTTCTTGTGTGGCCCAAATTTAGGGTTTTCGTACTTTGTGTTTGTGTTACAGATTATGTTTCTGCATCTTGCTTTCCATTTGTGTTCTGTTTAAGACCTAGAATCTATAAATCTAGGTGGGATATTTTATCTTTAGGTCTCTTTGCTATGCCTGTTCTTGTGTGAACCATACTTAAGTTTTTTCGGTTTTGTGCTTCTCTGTTGGACTATGTGAAAAATATATGGTTTCTTATAATGAATATGGTGAAAAATAAGTTTATGTTCAAACAGGTTTCATATTAATGCTCAAACAGAGATATTAATAGCCATATAGAGAATAATAGGTTTATGGCAAAGGTTTATGTAAAATAGGTTTATGCTTACACAGGTTTCACAAATGGTTTCTTTTAATGCTCAAACAGAGATATATGGTTTCATATTAATGGACTATGTGAAAAATATATGGTTTCATTTACTCCTATCCATATAGATATTAATGGATATGGTTAATAAAGGATATGGTTTCTTTTAATGCCCCATTTATGTTATTTCTTGTTGTTTTCCATTCTAAGCACTACCAATCATAGACAACTGTTAACACTTGTATTATTGTTTACTAGCTGCATGTAGAAAAATATTGTTCCCTTTGCTGTTCTTTTTCCTTCCTTCACTTTGTGTTTTTCTCTTCAGCATCTGCACTTTATTTAGGCAATTTCATGCATTGAACCTGTTTTCCTTGTGTTTTATTTTAGCTCCCAGCATATGCACTACAAGTATGGTTTTTCCCCCTTGGAAACCCACTTACCTATCTGGTGTTGTTTACAGTTTTTGGAAAGAGGCTGTTGTGGTTTCTCTACCTTGTGAACGAGGAAATTGCTTCAGGTCAGTGTAGTTAGGGGTACTACTGCAAACCCCAATAGTTAGGGGATCTATTGCAAACCCCGTAGTTACAGGATCTACAGAAAATCCTGATTTGCTTGCACACGTTAACGCTTCATACTTGTTTGCACCTACACTATATGCAATAATTGTGTTTGTTAATACTCAAATAATTATAGTATCAATTTGTATAAGTGTTTTGTAGCTTGGTGTGTTCTCTCTCTGCCTCTTTGATAGGCTTAGTTTGATGGTTATAATGAAAAGATTTAGAATTCCGATGCGATCTGACATAATTTTATATTTCTGTATAAAAGCAAACTAAAAATAAGATTGCCAAATGAAAACAAACAGCGCTGAATGCTGGATTTTCTTCCCTCTCTTAGCTTTTCACCAACTTGGTTTGCTGTTTAAAATGTTAGATTCTCAGGCTGAATGCTGTAAAGTTTTATATATGCCTTTTTAGGATTTGCAGTAATCGATTGAAACCATCTTTTTTCAGAAATACATAGGATGTCAAGTTTAGTACCATTTGACCATGAATTAATGTGCATGACTCATTTGAACTTCTTTTACATTGCTTATTCTTTTCACCTAGATACTCCAATAACTAAGCTATCACATCTTCTTCTTACTATGTTCTATAGCTGTTGTCAATACAGACATATAGCAATTACAAAAATGCGGTTGGAAAAAACTCAGGAATATACCTAAACTCAATAAACAGAGTAAAGAAACCATTTAGGTACGGTTCAATAAAAAACTGAAAATGAGAACCTGTGCTCACATAATTGTTGAATCAAATACCGTGTTTACACGTTCTACGTTACCAAAAATTCAACCAATACATCTTGACCATGATAATATAATCATTCCCAATATTCAGCCAGATTATAAGCCCTCAATGCCTTTACTTGTGGTTTCACTTATGTATGCTTTTCTTGGCACTATTCTTTGATTCATGTGGTTGGTAAAAAACAAGGTCTCTGTAACTTGCTTTATTAAATAAATGCACTGTAAAGTTCTTAAATGTGCACAAATAAACCTGATTCATGCTTGAAATTTCTTAACTGTTACAACTGTGCATCCGCTGTTCGCTCCCACTCATGCATTAAAACTTTGTTCCTTGTAATTTATTTTAATTCCCAGTATATGCACTACGAATATGGTTTTTCCCCCCTTGAAATCCCCCTTACCTAGCTGGTATTTTTTTACAGTTTGTTTGGGAAGAAGGTGTTGTGGTTTCTCTGCCTCACGAACAAGCAAATTGCTTCAGGTCAGTGTAGTTAGGGGTACTACTGCAAACCCCAATAGTTAGGGGATCTATTGCAAACCCCGTAGTTACGGGATCTACAGAAAATCTCGCTTTTCTTGCACACGTAAACACTTCATACTTGTTTGCACATACAATATGTGCAATAGTTATCTTTACAATTAATAGGTTTGCTATGTAGGAATTTGTTTGTTACATAATGCTATCGTAGGATCCACCTGTAGGTTATCTTCATATTTCAGGATTTAGTAGATACAATAATTACTCTTCCCTGTGTCAGCAGATGTAACAGTTACGTAATTTCCTTTCTGTTTCCTTGGGTTTTCTTCAAAGATGATCTGACTGTTCTACTTTTCTCTCACACTACTCCATGTTTTTCCACGCGCTGTCTGAGAGCTATTCACGGTACCAATACATACAACTTCCTTTTAGCCTTTGTGCTGCATCTAGGCTGCTGTGTGCACACTGTACTGTGTTCTTGGCATGACGTCAAACCTTAGTTGTGGTGATATTTCACCATGTCGTGCTTACAGACAACTAGCCATACTTAGATGGCAAGAAAAAAATAAAACACAAAAAAATAAACTTAATCAAACTTTAAATACACTAGATCGAAGTGAAAATGTTCGTTTACGCATTGACAAACCAAGCGTTGTAACCAAACCTAAAAAAGGACATTCACACGTTAGTGTACGTAAGAGAGTCCATCTTCCAGATCTGCAAACCAGACCAACTGTTTGTTCTGTTGAACCACCTGTTGTTCATGTTCTTGAGCCGGTTGTTGTGCCGGCCTCATGTTCTTCCTCAACCATCTTACCAACTATCCATGCAGTCGAGCATGATTATTCAGCTCCTGCTTTGCCTTCTCATGTTTTGCCTACCCTCCTTTCCACTGGTCTAGGTTCTGGACGAAATGGACTACCTATTACAAACATCACAAACCCTGTGCTTGGTATTGTCCCTAACATTTTTGACATGCCAGCAACTCCTGTAATACCACTCTCGAAAAAAAGCCACAAAAAAAAACCTTCGGGCATTACCGTGCTTCCCTCAACCGATGCTTTTCGCAACATCCCGTCTACAGCAGACATATTACCTCGTGCCCCTACCTGCAGTTCATGTGGGGCAGTCAGATTTGCCCATGAACCTCCTACCTCGTGCTGCAATAATGGCGGTATCGCTCTCGTTAATACTCCCCTTCCAAGTGTCTTGGTTGATTTACTGGTTTCAAGGTCTGATGAATCAAAAAATTTCAGATCTTGCATAAGAACCTACAACAACCATTTAGCTTTCACTTCTCTAAGGGCGAACTATGACCCTGATTTGTCCCGCCGGAATAAAGGCATCTACACTTTTAGGGTTCTAGGACAAATGTACCACTTCATGCCGTCTTTAACAGGTGAAGCTGAATCTGCTAAAAACCTGCAGTTCTACCTTCACGATACTGAACACAAGATCATGAATAGGTTGGCACAGTGTCCTAGACTTTATGAGATGTCCCTTGAAAAAATACTTACTGTCCTGGAGGAAAACCCATACGCGCGGGTTTTTAGGAGCCTTAGACATGAGACTAACCTCAAAGACCATGAGATTTTCTTGTATTGTAACCCAAGCGTTGACCAACGTGTATATAACAAACCTACCGTTGGTCAGGTTGCAGGGATCTTAGTCGATGGTACTGAAAATCATCATAGAAGCATTAAGATATACACTCTCAGTGGTCAATCTCATAGCATACAGTATTATTATGCCTGCTATGACCCTCTTCAATATCCATTGTTGTTCCCATATGGTCAATTAGGCTGGCACCAAGGTATCCCAAAGCAAAGGTTGACCAGCAGAGGTAGAAAAAGAGGTAGGACTGAGTTCAATAACACAGCACTAGATCCTGCATATGTGTCTGATGCTCAGTCTTTGCTTGAGAATGAAGAACATGCAATGAATGCTTGTGTAGAAGACCCTAATTCTGTGTCCATACGCGAGTACTACTGTTACAGATTCCAAATTAGAGAATCTGACCAGTCGTATTTGCTTCACTTTGGTAGGCTTTTCCAACAGTATGCTGTAGACATGTTTGTCAAGTTGGAAACCCAAAGGCTAGACTACTTCAGGTCTCAACAGGACAATATTAGGCATGAATTCCTGCAGGGTGTTGCCGACGCTTTTTCCACCGGCGAAACGGCCTGTGCTAAAGTTGGTCAGCGCATTGTGCTGCCTGCTACTTTCATCGGTGGTCCACGCCACATGAGGAAAAAATATTTGGATGCTATGGCTTTGGTTAGAAAATTTGGCAAGCCCGACATTTTCCTAACTATGACATGCAATCCTAATTGGCCTGAGATCAAAGCACACATGAAATATGGTGAGCTTTCACAGGATAGACCTGACATCGCTTGTAGAGTATTTAGGGCTAAGCTAGAAGAATTGAAAAATGAGTTGTTCAAGAAAAACATCTTTGGCAAGGTCGCAGCGTACACGTATGTTGTTGAATTCCAAAAAAGGGGCCTGCCCCATGCTCATTTTCTTCTTATCCTAAAACCATAGTTCAAGGTACATCGCCCTGAAGAATTCGACACATTTGTTTGTGCTGAAATTCCTGATAAAATGAAATATCCCCACTTGCATAAGTTAGTTGTCAAACACATGCTCCATGGACCTTGTGGTCTTTAGAATCCTACAAATGTGTGCATGAAAAAAAATGCCACATGCAAGGACTTCTACCCAAAGTCTTTCTATGCTGAACCAACATAACTGATGATGCATACCCAAACTACCGTAGGTGCAATAATGGGGTTAGAGAAAAAGTCAGGGGTGCTTGGTTAGACAACCGTTGGGTTGTTCCATACAACCCTTACCTGCTCGCTAAATTTGATTGCCATATGAACGTCGAAATCTGTTGCACCATCAAGGCTGTCAAATGCATATATAAATATATATGCAAAGGCAGTGATCGCATTACGTTCAACGTGGCCACTTGCGATCAGCATGACCAGCCTACTGACCGTATAAACCAGGTCAATGAGATAGACCAATACAGAAGTGGACGATGGATTTCAGCGCCTGAGTCTTTATGGTGCATATTTCACTTCACACTTACTGAAATGAAACCTCCCATTATCCAGCTGCACCTCCATCTTGAGAACTACCAACCTGTAACCTTCAAGCAGCGGGAACTTCTTTCCACTGTTTTTGATAACCCAACAAATAAGCGAACAACGCTTACTGAATTTTTCTTCATGAATAGGACTGACTCAAACGCAAAAGCAAAGAATTGTATCTATTCTGAATTTCCAGATTACTTTGTCTGGTTGGCTGACAAAAAGAAGTGGAAGCTTCGCGCTCGAGGCAACTCAGTTGGTAGAATTGTCACGGTTCAACCTATTGAAGGAGAGCGTTACTTCCTACGCTTGCTTCTGGGCAAAGTACGGTGCCCAACATCATACACCCATCTTCGAACTGTCCATGGACATATCCTTCCTACATACCGCGAGGATGCCTTAGAGCACGGCCTGTTAGAGCAGAATAACAGCCAGGAACAGTGTGTGGCTGAGGCTGCACTTTACAACATGCCTCGGGCTTTGAGAAAGCTTTTTGCGGATATATTGGTGCATTGTTGCCCTAGTAACCCTTCAGCTCTGTGGTCTAAGTTTGAATCCGACATGTCTCCAGATTTCACCTTTCACACAAACACCTCAACTCACTTAATAAGGAGAAAAGTGCTTGAGCATATCAACTCCTACTTAGTTGGCATGCGTAAAAGTCTTAACCATTATAATATATGCCAAGATTCATTTCCAGAAATCTCACTTCACTCCAGCGATAACTCAAAAGATCTTGCATTGGAACAAGCCATTGTCATTTCAGCTTCAGATGTAGCATCTCACCTCTTGCTTAATGCTGAACAAAAAAACTCCTTCGACCGTATACCTGCATCTGTCTACCAGAATAAGCTGGAGTCTTTCTTTGTCGATGGACCAGGTGGTACTGGGAAAACGTTTGTTTACCGTGCTCTTCTAGCGCACGTCAGATTTAAAGGCCATATAGCACTAGCTACTGCCACATCAGGCATAGCTGCTGCACTCCTACCCGGAGGGCGGACAGCTCATTCTCGATTCAAAATACCCATTGACCTTGAGGACGCTACTTCATGCAGGATTAGTAAACAGTCCTCTTTGGCTTCACTCATTAAAGAATCAAAACTGATCCTCTGGGATGAAGCTTCAATGGCGAAACGAACTGCTGTTGAGGCTTTGGATAGTTTGCTAAAAGACCTAATGGAATCTGACCTAATGTTTGGTGGGAAAGTCGTCGTCTTAGGAGGCGATTTTCGCCAAACCTTACCAGTTTTTGCTAAAGGCAGCAAGGCTAAGACTATCAACGAATCATTGATTAGGTCTTCACTATGGCCACGTCTTGTGCGACTCCATCTTTCCACAAACATGCGTGCACTTTTAGACCCGCAATTTACTGAATTCCTCCTATCTGTAGGAGATGGCACCAAACAAACCAAGGACATTGAAATTACTGCACTGCCTCCTCACATTTGCTACACACAGTCTTGTCCCACCACCGATTTGAAAGATTTTATTTCTCTCATCTTCCTCAATCTCCAAGAAACAGGCAGTGTTAGTGGCCCGTTTCTGAACCGAGCAATCTTGACAACCAAAAATTCATTTGTCGACGAAATCAATCATATCATCATAGACAAATTTCCAGGGCCACCCGTTGAGTACATAGGATTTGACGAAACCATTGACCCATTTGACCAAGGCCTGTATGAGGACATGATAAATAGTCTGTCCCCAAACGGGTTGCCCCCCCGCAAACTTGTCCTGAAACAAAACGCATCAATTATCTTGCTAAGAAACATAGACCCAAGTGAAGGGCTTTGCAACGACACACGTTTGCTTTGCAGGAGTTTCTCTAAAAATGTCCTTCGTGCAGAAATTGTAACTGGTGATTTCGCGGGCAGGCAAGTCTTCATACCCAGAATACCGTTACAACCAATGAAGGGAGAATTTTGCCCCGTGCCTTACAAAAGAACACAGTTTCCCGTCCGGCTGTGTTTTGCAATGACAATCAACAAATCCCAAGGACAAACCCTAGATTTTGTAGGCGTTTACCTTAAGGAACATGTCTTTTCCCATGGCCAATTGTACGTTGCTTTGTCTCGTGCCCGTACCTCCTCCCATGTAAAATTTTTGATCTGTAACAGCGTTTACAGTGTATCAACACAGACAGAAACACGCAATGTTGTCTACAAGGAGGTCTTGCCCCGTTACTGACCTTGCTCCTTACCCACTGCTCCATTTTTGTGAATACACATACCTGCACACTCAAAGACGGACACTTCTATACAGTTAAACCTGCCTTTAAACTTTGAACAAAACTGTCTTACCTAATTCAAGGTTCAATACAGCCACTGCTACTGAAAAAGAAATGGTTATCGTGCTTCTACTTCCCCCACCAAACAATCACAGTTAGCGCACTTTTCATATGTGCTCGGCCACCACAACTACAACATGATACTAAATGTTTTATCTTTTTCTTTCCACTGTTCCTTCAAGCTGAAAGCAGCATGTTATGATTTAAAAACACAGCTTGACCGAAAAAGTTACCACCAAAAATAAGAAAGCACACTTTCACTCAGAAGTTGTCATGTTCTCAAATGGAACATATTTTTCTGCCCATTTTCTGCATATTCTTGCCTCTACATTTACTACACAAATATGCACCCCACACATTTCTAACACAACCAGTGACGCATTTGCTTCCTTTTCCGCTTGAGGCCATGCAAAGACCCACTGTTCATGCCAACCAGGTTACCCCTTCATACACAAGAAAATGGTGTGTCCTGGTTCAAGTTATTGAGCGCCGCAACCCAAAAAAGAAACCGAATGGCCCGCTTTACAGGAACCACGTTGTAACCGACACACATGTACCTTTCTTCTTTCTTCGTAACTATCTTGTTTCACAGTGTTCACACGTACTACTACTGTACCTTATTTTACTGCAGGGTACCAAAGTGCCGATTATGGTGTACGATAAGCAGGTGGACTTCTTCGCCCACACACTCCACCCATACAAGCGTCACTACGTGTCCAACACAATAGTCAAAGAAACTCCACCAAACTACAGGTCCCTTCAATATCCATACACCTGGACTTTACACCGCAAGAACCTTGTGGAGCCATATCCTGAGCCAATTCCACCTCCGCTTCCTTGCACTTTCCCTTATGACAGATTCAGCGACTTGTACCTCCATGCTGATCAAGACCGTTCAGTCTGTAAGCATTTACTTCCATTTACCACACACAGCATACAGTTTTCACTCACAGCCTGTTTTCTGGCTGAAACATTTATGCCTTTGTACCTAAACATGTATCAAAGCATTGGTTGTCCAGACTTTACCACTCCAAGAAAACGATGGCTCATCTTCTTACAGAGACTGCGTTGTCGTTAATGAAGAGTACGTTTACAAGTTCTCCCTCTTTTCTACAGCAACAAGTTCATTAACTAACTTGCCTGTGTAAACATTACAATTTCTTTTTTTATTGACTCCACTGTTTGACCAGGAAAATCCCTATGATCATGCGCGTTTGGGATGATGTGCAATTTGACACTGATGTGAATGTGTATGCACGCTACAAAGTCCCAGCATTGATTATCGCGTACGGGCTGAAAGTCATAACACAACACGGAATGCAACGATTTCAAGTTCACAATTGTACATTTCATTGTCTTTCCCTAGCTTCAATTTTTTACTAACATAGTTATTAGTTTATTTTTTTGTCTAAGATTTACATCGTATAAAACTGACACTCCAAAAACTGGCACACCATAATTAAACCTATTTAGGCTAAAAATGCAAAGCACATGGCTGCTTAACTAAATATATTACAATGCAGGCCTCTCGCTCCGCACAAAGACAAGTGCCTACATCATGGAGAACCCACCATTGAGTGATGATTTGTCTCTAAAGGACTGGTAACCCTGCTCATACGTGAATTTCCCCTTTGTCAAATATTACTGTCTTTAACACATATTACATCCATCCACCAGGTACACTTCACATTCGACAGAGATAACCACACTTGTTGAGAACCGAGCATACCGAAACCCAGCTTATCTGTTTCACCCACCACGTGCTGCTGAAATACACCCATTGAGCTTTGCAGTCTCGGCCATTGAAAATGTACTTACTGCAACTCTTTTCCAATTTTCTTATGTTATTGCCTCCAATTCTACTAACCCCACCCCACAAAACAGGTTAAAACAATCTGGACTGAAGGGACATTGACTTACTTGCCTGGACAAGAACGTCTTTGGTTCGAAGCTTGTGAAAAATGTCTGACAGAATTAGATGTGGACTCCGACTGGAAAATTATGTGTTCTTATTGTAAAGAATATACTAATGTCACTGTCTGGTAACAAAATACCTTTCTGTTCTTTCACCTTTTCTTTAAATTATTAGCACCGCCACTAATCCTAATCTCACTTGCACCATTTTTAGTAATACATGTATCCACACAATTGCAGCTATGACATATCTGTCTTTTTAAACCATGGACCTACAATCATTGAGGCAACCATCAGGTCATCTGAGGCTGAGAAATTGCTGCCCTTCACAGCCAATGAGCTAAGGCTTGTTGCTGCAGAGGTATACCCCCAAAGATTAATTCGATACCCATTTACATATTCTCCATTTATTTGCAACATTACTAATGTAATTAATCTGCAACATTCAGAACAAGCCACTAACAAAACAGGTTGAGGCAGCTCTCAAAAAGAAACATGTGATCTGCTTCCTGAGATATTATGACCGAGACAACCGAGGCATCGGACTACGCTATTACCCCTTGGTCAAAATTTATACTGAATCTGAGGTGCATGAATATGAACGTGTACAACAGGCAGCTGCACTTGCTGAGGCTCTGCCAGAAAACACTACACCTGCTGAACACATTGGCTCATCATCGTCTACACTTGCGAGTATGCCTGATAAGCAAATTTTTACACCAACCATAAAAGTAGTACTTGAACAAATCGGTGGACTGCCTGCACCTGGATCCACACAGCTGCATGCATAAGTTGGTGCCAAACGTACGCTCACCTTTGATGAGCCTGAGACTGTCCAACCAGCAGACCCACCAACACAGCAAGATCCACATGCCTCGGTAACGGTTGGATAAGTACGGGTATCGATCCTCAGGGAAAAGGGATGTTGAATCTAATCTAATTAATTCTTCTTTATTAACTAAACCTAAACCTAAACTAGAACGGAAAAATAACTGGACGGAGGATTGTTAATCCAAAGCCAGGAAATATAGTTGCGGACAAAATAAATAAAACTACATCTACGAAAACAGTAAAACTAACTATCAACTGACCAACCATAAACAAACCATGATCAACCTATTTCCAACAACCATCACCCCACCGAAATCAGTCAGATAGACAAACATTCATTCATTAGTTATCTTGGATTATTATCTTTTCTAATGAAGCGTTTCCTCTTCCGATTTATCACGCCATTAATTAGTTTACCTTCCGGTCTTAACTAATATCGATACAAATCAAAGATATGGATTGAATCCTAACCTAACAACATTATCCCTCAACTTCCGTTTGTTGGAATAATAATTGTTAATCTCTCTCACGGCAATCTAACGAATCTATTAACTTCCGTTATCTAAATTCGATTAACATAAAACATACAAAACATGAAAGAGAACAAGAACAACGCAATGAAATAAACACATGAAAAATCTCATCTTTCCGGTAACGGTGACATCCCTCAACTTCAATCTAAGATAATCTTGCATCGAATTAATTAAATTGTGGTTCTCTCGTAAACCTAGATATTTAACCTACGAACTTCCGTTATGTATAGATTAAAAATCTAATATTTCCTATGGTGATCTAACTACACCGACTTCCGTCATACGGTAGCATCAACAAGCAATAATCTTCTGATATAAATTGCAAGATACGAATAAACAAAGGAAAGAAACAATTTGAATTAAAACTTACAAAATCATCCATGAATTGACATTAAAGTGCTTTGCTTTGCAAAAAGGTTTCACCAAGCTTGTTTCATGGTGAACCATGGCGGCAACAAGAAGAAACGAGAAAACGAAAAGAAAAAGAAATATCTAATCTAACCACCGGCCGGCCAAGCATGAAGCTCGGCCGGCCGGGCCGCTCTCATGCTCTCCGAATTTAGGTTTAGAGAAAAGGCTGCTGCGTATTTGACAATCCATTAGGGTTCAACAATGCGCCGTATTTATAGCGAGATTGAAGTCGGTTGCTACGAAGAACGGCCGGACGCCCGTTTGATCACAATGGACGCTCGTCCAAGCTGGAGTGGACGGAGAGTGAACGCTCGTTTGAAAGGCGTCCGAACATCCCGTACCAAAATTAAGCTCCTGAACGCTGGTTTGAGAATGGACTCAAACTTCTAAAATTCATATCTTGAGTTGTAGACCTCCAAAAATTATGATCCGAACGTCATAAAAAAGCTCTCGGAAAACTCTACAACTTTCATTAAGGACTCTTCTTCAGAAAACGCCTTTTTGATTAGCCCGTCGTATTACGAGTATATTTCGGGATTTTCCCAAGCTTTATTTCATCTTCATCCTCTTGTATCTCTTTCTTTCCATTTTAATCTTCAATCAAACATCATTTAGACCTCTTCCATTCCACATTTGTGCACCTAAAAGATGACAAAACCGAACAAAACGTAAAACCATACAAAATAGATAATAAAACCACGATATTTACTCGATTTTGCATTTAAACTATTCAAAACGTCATTTGCTCAATTAATCGATTATAAGCTCGAATTCTACGAAAAACATCCATATATGGGGAATATTGATATAAAATATATCCTTATAAAACGTATAAAATCACCCTTAACAACTCCCCCACACTTAAACCTTGCTCGTCCCGAGTAAAACAAAACAACAAACATACTATCAAAAACCCACATAACCTGACACGAGATGTAGTCATGCTCACGTCAAGCTAGTATTTAGCAAATCGAACTCACTCGGTGATTGTGTGTGCAAAACCTGCTAAACTTCCACCGATCCACTCTCGATGTATTAAATCAAGCACCAACATTCATCCGGTAAAATAAAAGAAAGTTTCGTCCCGTGTACATCACTTACCGTACAAAAACTAATTACCAAGAACACAGTAACTAACTCACATTTAAAATCCTTTACTTGGTGCCAAGAAAATACCTTTCAGGTCTCTACTTGGGTTTATATCAACTTGACTTAGAGTTCCAAAAAGCAAAAATTTTGGTTTTCTATCGTCGCGTCTCAAAAGTATAACACTCTCCCCTACATTAGAGGCAGTCACCCTGAGATCACTCAATCCCTTATCGTCCAAGGTAAACCACACTCCCCAATCGGGGGCGGTATCCAAATGGACTCGAGGTGATAGTCACAAACAAACTCAATTTATTATATATATATATAGTATTATATTTAATCCCAAACTCTTTGGAACTCCTGGTCAGATATTATTTCTAACACATTCAAGACTTTTAAGGTTCTCAAGAACACAAGGTACTTAGATTCTAACTGTGAGTATAGTACGAATTCTTAACTTTCATCAATGCTAAGTAAGTGTTATCTCGCATCGAGAATTGGCTATCCTTTAACTACCCGGAGACTATTTAAATTTTGGTTCTTCATCTAACGGGTTCGTGAAATGAAGTTCAAGTGAGTATCAGATCTACCAAACCTATTCTTAGAACATGGCACGACTACTGATAACAACTAAAGGTGCCAAATTACAAAACTAGCATGCCATTGAAGTTACTCGGGACAAAAATTGAAAATTTAAGCACTTTTCATAGAAAATTATAACTAATATGAGCAAATGAAAGTATATACATAAATCATCTATCCCCTCCCCCACACTTAGATTGCAACTTGTCCTCAAGTTGTACAGAAATAAAAAGAAAGAAAGAACTTAGCTAATTGTCGTTCGAAAGTGGCAAGTCTGGAAGTGGTATACGACAAATCCAGAAATGCCTGACGAAAGCAGTAAACTGTGGACCATCCACCGGAAAACTGGCTTCATCTAAAAGCGCACAATTGCTAATGCAAACACCCTGCACACTTGAAAACAAGGCAAAATCTCGGGGGCACGGGGGAATAACAAATTTCTCAAACAAAAAGTAAGCACATGATATAATGGCTTAGATGGAAAAATCACCACACGGGGAAAGTACGAACATCTAAGCGTCAAATAAGCCACAGAAGCTTACAATACAAATATAGTCCAACATGTGCATACAAAAATAATGATACATGGAACATTACAAAATAGTAGGGCTAGGTGCAACTACATGAAAATATATTACAATGCAGCCTACATGATATGCAATCCTAAAAATAAAATAAATAAAAAAAATGAATAAAAATAAATTCTGACAGGCTCAGGCTGAGCAAGTTTCGAGGACAACCCTACAGTGACTACGGCCTATGCAGAAACTAAAAAAAACGAGGTAGTATTACGGAAACCGACAGTTAACTACACTCAAGAAAAATAAAAGAAAAATAGAAAAACAATGCAACTAGATGACATGCAACTAAATGATATGCATCTAAATGATATGCAAAAATAAAAGAAAATAAAAGAAAGAAAACTAGCCCACTCATTCACAACACGACATATATAATAAACGTCTACCAAATAAAGACAGGTTACGATAAACGACAGTGCTGTTCATTACATGCAGTGTAGACGCGCCTTAAGACTCATCAAAGGTGATAGCATTATGGAAAACCAACAGTTAGCTATACTAAACAGATATAACTCATATGGACTGGACGTAGCATACGGAAAACCGACAGTAGCTACCCATACGAGTTACAAAAACAACAAGGAAGCACATAAGTCTCAAAGCTCACAAGATTCATCATAGCGGTATGTAGCATACGGGAACCGACATTAGCTACTAAATAACAATAAGACCAGTTATAGCGTACGAGAACCGACAGTGACTATAACTTGCATAGATGAATCAAGTATATTAGATTAATCAATTATTTAACATGGATTCGTAGATGGAAAGATATGAATATGCAAGTTCAGAACATCTACGTAAAATGAAATAGCCACAGAAGCTCAAATTAAAGTATCCATATCAAATAAAGCATTAAAAATCAAATTGAGAAGAAATCTGGAGCCTGGACTGGCGTTCAATAATTCAAACGGGCGGTTAAAACTTATGCAGGCCGGACGGGCGTTTAGATATATGGACGTCCGTCTGGTTCTTGAAAACAGAACAGAGCTGATACGTTTTGGAACGGACGAGCGTCCAACAAACCGGACGCTCGTTTACCTCGCATGTTAGGGATCGGACGGGCGTTCACTTACCGAACGCTCGTCCAACAACGAATTTGCATAGAAAACGCAGAAACACGCGCAAACCCTAATTTCTTAAAAGATCATACATCAAATATCACAGAGAAGCCACATCAAATTAAAGCACAGAGAGGTTAGATCAGAAAACACATAAACACATACTTCACGTTTATACAAATCGAGTAAAAAACTTTTGCACATTCTTAACCTTATGGTCATCGAAACACGGCAAAATAAAAACTCTCGATTTGGTAAACGCTACTTTTATTAAAACGAAAAATAAACGTAACAAAATCGAGAAATAACAAGATCAGATTCAACATGACACCTATTCCCCGGCAACGGCGCCACTTTTGTTGGGGAGATTTTGCATCATTAAAACAAAAGAAAATTTATAAACCTATACTACCATGCAAAACTACCTCCTAACCGGCCGAATACCGGGTAGTTGCTAGTAAGGTTGGATAAGTACGGGTATCGATCCTCAGGGAAAAGGGATGTTGAATCTAATCTAATTAATTCTTCTTTATTAACTAAACCTAAACCTAAACTAGAACGGAAAAATAAGCTAATGGACGGAGGATTGTTAATCCAAAGCCGGGAAATATAGTTGCGGACAAAATAAATAAAACTACATCTACGAAAACAATAAAACTAACTATCAACCGACCAACCATAAACAAACCATGATCAACCTATTTCCAACAACCATCACCCCACCGAAATCGAACACGATAGACAAACATTCATTCATTAGTTATCTTGGATTATTATCTTTTCTAATGAAGCGTTTCCTCTTCCGATTTATCACGCCATTAATTAGTTTACCTTCCGGTCTTAACTAATATCGATACAAATCAAAGATATGGATTGAATCCTAACCTAACAACATTATCCCTCAACTTCCGTTTGTTGGAATAATAATTGTTAATCTCTCTCACGGCAATCTAACGAATCTATTAACTTCCGTTATCTAAATTCGATTAACATAAAGCATACAAAACATGAAAGAGAACAAGAACAACGCAATGAAATAAACACATGAAAAATCTCATCTTTCCGGTAACGGTGACATCCCTCAACTTCAATCTAAGATAATCTTGCATCGAATTAATTAAATTGTGGTTCTCTCGTAAACCTAGATATTTAACCTACGAACTTCCGTTATGTATAGATTAAAAATCTAATCTTTCCTATGGTGATCTAACTACACCGACTTTCGTAATACGGTAGCATCAACAAGCAATAATCTTCCGATATAAATTGCAAGATACGAATAAACAAAGGAAAGAAACAATTTGAATTAAAACTTACAAAATCATCCATGAATTGACATTAGAAGTGTTTGTTGCAAAAAGGTTTCACCAAGCTTGTTTCATGGCTGAACCATGGCGGCAACAAGAAGAAACAGAAAACGAAAAGAAAAAGAAATATCTAATCTAACCACCGGCCGGCCAAGCATGAAGCTCAGCCGGCCGGGCTGCTCTCATGCTCTGAATTTAGGTTTAGAGAAAAGCTGCTGCGTATTTGACAATCCATTAGGGTTCAACAATGCACTGTATTTATAGCAGATTGAAGTCGGTTGCTACGGTAAACTGGCCGGACGCCCGTTTGATCACAATGGACGCTCGTCCAAGCTGGAGTGGACGGAGAGTGAACGCTCGTTTGAAAGGCGTCTGAACATCCTGTACCAAAATTAAGCTCCTGAACGCTGGTTTGAGAATGGACTCAAACTTCTAAAATTCATATCTTGAGTTGTAGACCTCCAAAAATTATGATCCGAACGTCATAAAAAAGCTCTCGGAAAACTCTACAACTTTCATTAAGGACTCTTCTTCAGAAAACGCCTTTTTGATTAGCCCGTCGTATTACGAGTATATTTCGGGATTTTCCCAAGCTTTATTTCATCTTCATCCTCTTGTATCTATTTCTTTCCATTTTAATCTTCAATCAAACATCATTTAGACCTCTTCCATTCCACATTTGTGCACCTAAAAGATGACAAAACCGAGCAAAACGTAAAACCATACAAAATAGATAATAAAACCACGATATTTACTCGATTTTGCATTTAAACTATTCAAACCGTCATTTGCTCAATTAATCGATTATAAGCTCGAATTCTACGAAAAACATCCATATATGGGGAATATTGATATAAAATATATCCTTATAAAACGTATAAAATCACCCTTAACACTATGCCTCCTCCATCAACAAGTTCCTTTACTCAGCAGCAGTCTACCAATCCAGCTGAAGCCACACCACCAAAGAAGGCTAAGGGCAAAGAGAACAAGTCCTAAAACCTGCCATTCTCAGCATTGAATGGGAAAAGACTTTGGCTATGTATATAAATAACCACCTACTCCTCTATGTAGCTACCAGCAGCATTTAGATTAGTAAGAATCAATCTCCAATGACTCTTAATGATCAGTAATATGTTGTTTCTTTCAGTTTGAACCTAAGTACTTAAAGTTCCCGAGTCAGTCTTTTGCAAATGCCAATGCTAACTGTGTTCCATCAGTTAGCATTTGTACTACGATATCTATGTCGTTATGAGACCCGTTTTGTAATCCAATAACGACTTAATCATTGTATAATATCCATGTATGTTATTTCTTACTACCTTTCTTGTGCACCAAAAATTTGATATACTGTTTAAACTAACAGCTACTATTTACATGCTAGCACAAATTATTATTTCCCATAGTTTTTAAAAAATACAAAGAGAAAATCACCGTTACATAGCAGACAAAAACGAAAAATTTAACATGTTCTCGAATGGTAAGTGATTGAGAATACTTAAGGAATGGGCGGAGCCACGTGACCCCACTGGAATTTAAATTTAATTTTTTTGCAAAACAATGTTGTTTTGTTAAAGAAAAAAATTCAAATTTTGACCTAATTACCTGCCTTACCCGGGTCCAACCCAAATTTTTTTGACCTAATTACCCGCCCAACACGGTTACCCCAATTCTCTTTTAGGGTTACTACATTTTTGTGACGGGTGACCCCACTGAACGTTTTCTATGGATCCGCCACTGGCTTAGGGAGGTCGTCACCGGTTCGATTCTCCTGCGCGCCAGTTGAAAGCTCTTGGTCGAAAGAACTCTTGATTTAGATTTAGATTTATCCACGACCCCCGGACCGAACATCGAATTAGTCGGATCAGTAGGTTCCGGATACCGGGGGCTTTAAGAAAGGTAAAAAAAAAAAAACAAAACAAAAAATTAAAACCAGAATAGAACACAACCAAAATTTGAGAACCAAAATACAAAATCCAAAACGTAACCAACACCAAGATGAACCATTCAAAATACACTTCGAACAATGGTGGGAAAAGAATTTTTTTTTACTGTCTTATTGTAAAAATTACAATGCATCTATGAATATGTAACGAAGATTTCACAACTACATTTGAAATAATAATGGTTGTGTCTCCTTAAAAAAACGCAAGTTTTCACAAAACCACTCATTTGGGAGAGAAGGTAAACCCTCGCATAGCACTGGTTGCAACGGCGGATCAATGGCTTCCTGATCAACATAATCATCAAATGTAGAAGGTAAATCATCAAAATTAAGGCACATTTGGACACCTTCAGCACCACCTTCAGTAGGTACATCGTCAGCAGAATCATCAAAAGTAGGAGGTAAATCATCAAAATTAAGGTACATTTGGACACCTTCAGTAGGTACATCGTCAGCAGAATCATCAAAAGTAGGAGGTAAATCATCAAAATTAAGGTACATTTGGACACCTTCAGTAGGTACATCGTCAGCAGAATCATCAAAAGTAGGAGGTAAATCATCAAAATTAAGGCACATTTGGACAGGTTGAGCAGGTACATCGTCAGCAGGTTGAGCAGGTACATTAATAGTAGTAGCAGCAGCAGGTACATTTAGACAATTTTGTACCCTTAATTTCTTGCCACTCGGTTTGGTCAATATCAACTGCTTGTTGTTGTTCTTCAGTGTTTGCTCTGGTTTCATTATCAAAAGTTAAACCTTCAAAAAAATCCGGTGGTAAAGAAGTTGTTGAAGCATCATAGAATTCTGGTGGATTGTCCATCCACCGATCAACAACGCCTGGCTGCGAATACGAATCAAAACTATATTTCCAAAACGAATCCATGTCTACCACTTCTTTCTGTGTAGTCGCCACCGCAAAGTTGAATTAAAGACAACTGAACCTGCCTTTTGGATCGATTCATGGGGCCTGTTTATGTTTATCGTCATCATCTTCTTGGTAGCGTGATTTTCTTTTTCTTTACACGGCAACGACACAACGACAATGACGAGGACTTCCTCTTCTTCTTCAGCTTCCTCAAAAACAAGGGTTCGTCTTTAGTTATCTTACAAATCACAAAATCGGATTTCTCGTAAATACGTACGGCAAACGTTAAACTCATGCATGTTCCAACGACCGTGTTGTTCCTCCATCGCGTGCCGTTCGTCACCTCCTCCACATACTTCATATGTCAACAGCTTCTTCTCTCCGATCACCGTTCCGTTGGAAAGAGTAATCTCCGTTGGTTTATTCTGTCCGGACCAAGAACCTCGACCCGCTTTTCTTGATACGTTTGTTCCTTTCTTCTTCTTCTTGTTGTTTCCTTTGGATGATCCTCCGCTGCTGCCAGATGTAGTTGTATTTTTTATATCGGTAAGGTATGTAAGTTTAGTGTAGACGTAAATAGAGTGTTTCTGGGAGGTGCAGTTGTCGTCTTCGCCCTCTGAAATCCAACAAGGATCTTCATCTGTAAGGATATCCCATGGAGTTGAGTTTTCACCGTAAAGTTGTTTCCTCACAACTAGTTGCGGAACTTGGGATTCTTCACCCTTCAACCATTGAATAATTTCAGTCTCCCATGGACCAAAATGACAACCTACGTACTCCTCCAACTTCTTCCATCGATCGCACAAAATAAGCAAGTTTTCTCAACAATTATTGAAATCAGAACCGTGTGTTTAATTTGTGTTTAGGCCTTAGGGTATACAAGGTTCTTTTGTCGTTTGTCGTGTTTTAATAGTCAAATTTGTTACTTTAAAAAAAATAGTAAAATTTGTGTTGTGTATATATAAGCCATAATTAATCTATCCGTGTTCTTTTTATGTTATCGTGTTATCCAAATGGAATCCTTTTCTTGACAGGAAAACAATTTAATTTTTAAATGGCAAAGACTCTACATTTCGAATTTTTGAATTTCTCACGTTTCTGATGATTTATATCTTTTTTTTGTTTTTTTTTTTGTTTTTTGTTTTTAGCTATTTCATCAACAACACGATATTTATCTTATTATTTTTTTTCTCATTTTATTATTCTTAGAGATATGCATAAATCATCATACGTACTTAGATAATTAGAACAGAAAAATATAGAATTTAATATTAATCTACTAATCTTCCACCACAGTAATTATAATGATAATCAACTAATACTACTACTACCAAAATTGTTGTCCAAAAAGTTTATTGAAACGTAAACAATGGATATTTTTCATTTTATTGAATCATGGTTATAATGAGTTGTTTATATAGATACATATAAGGATAAAACTAGAACACGAAAATAATACACAAGAAACTCTAAACTTGAGTAACAAGTTGCGGTTGCTGGGCTTCATCAGAGGTGCCGTCAATACGCCCCGCAATCCCATGGGAATGGAGTGGACATGGAGATTGGCTTAGTGCTGAGCGGCTTCGTAAGGATGTCAGCTAACTGATCTTTGGACGAGATAAACGCAACTTGGAGTTTCTTCATGGCAACAAGTTCACGAACATGATGGAAGTCAATTTCAATATGCTTGGTGCGAGCGTGGAAAACAGGATTGGCCGTGAGGTAAGTAGCACCAATGTTGTCGCACCAGAGAACGGGAGGTTGAGACAACGAAACAGACATCTCGGCAAGCAATGTAGTGATCCACTGAACTTCGGTTGCTGCATGCGAAAGGGCCTTATATTCGGCCTCAGTGCTACTCTTGGCAACAATGAGTTGCTGCTTGGAGCGCCAACTAATAAGATTCGGCCCCAGAAAAATACAGTAAGCACCAATAGAGCGACGATCATCAGGATCGGAGGCCCAGTCAGCATCAGAAAATGCATGGAGCGTAGTGGAAGGCCCCGAGTGAATGAGAAGACCATCAGAGATTGTATGTTTTAAATAACGAAGAATACGTTTGACAGCAACCCAATGAGTGTCCTGAGGAGCATGCATAAATTTGCAAACTTTGTGAACCGCAAAAGCAATGTCAGGGCGCGTGAAGCTGAGGTACTGAAGGCCCCCAACAATGCTGCGATATAAAGTAGGGTCGGTAAAGGAAGAACCATCCGTAGAACTGAGGCGAAGATTAGACGCCATAGGTGTAAGACACGGCTTGGATTTGTCCAAGCCAGCACGCCGTAATAGGGACAAAATATACTTTCATTGAGATAAAAGAAGACCATCAGGAGTAGTAAGGGTCTCTATACCAAGAAAGAAGGATAGAGGACCTAGGTCCTTAACCGGAATATGAGTAGAAAGTTGTGTGATAGTATCTGTGACCAGCTGCTCCGAAGTACCTGTAATCAAAATATCATCAACATAAATCAAAACATAGACAGACTGAGTGCCCTGTGAGGAGATATATAAAAAATCGTCCGCCTTGGAAGGACGGAAGCCAAAAGTCCGCAATACGCCAGTGAACCGAGAGAACCAAGCGCGGGGAGCCTGACGAAGACCATAAAGACTCCGTTTGAGCTTGCAAACATATTGAGGATAATCCTGATGCAGAAAACCCTAGGGTTGTTTCGTATATACATCCTCCGCAAGAAAACCATGTAAGAAAGCATTCTGGACATCAACCTGTCGAATAGTCCAATTACGAGAAACAGCAAGAGATAATAAAAGTCAAATAGTGACCGGTTTAACAACCGGACTAAATGTCTCTGAAAAATCAACACCTGCTTCCTGATGATAGCCCTTAGCAACAAGGCGGGCTTTATACCGTTCGATAGTACCATTAGCGTGCCTTTTGATGCGGAAGACCCATTTATTATCGAGGACATTCATATGAGGTGAATAAGGGACTAAGTCCCACGTATCATTATGAACCAAAGCGTTAAACTCATCTCTCATGGCATCCCTCCATTCACGGGATTTTAGGGCTTCGGTGACGGAGGTAGGTTCAGTGGGTTCAGTAGTGGTAAGAAGCGCTTTCGGAGGCGGGTAGCGAATGATGTCATCGGACAATTGCTTGGGCCGAGGGTTATGAGTTTTGGAACGGGTTTGCATCGGATGTGGAGGTGGCAGAGGCAGTGAAGGATCACTCGGGGAGGAAGAAGATGAAGTGTCTAATTGGTGTGAAGGAGGTGGGGAAGGAGAGGATGGAGTGGCCGATTGATGTGAAGAGGATGACGGACTTGACAGGGTAGGGGCCGAGGGTACGGGGGGGGACTTCCGGAGGTGGGAGTAAAGTGGTAGGAAGAGTAACGAGGGACTGGTCGGTGGAGGATGACGGAGTTTGAGGGGAGGTGTAGGGAAAGCATGACTCGTCAAAGATAACATGCCGGGATATGTAGATACGACCAGTGGCGAGATCAAGACATTTGTAGCCATGGTGTTGAGGACTTTAGGCGAGGAAGATGCATGTTTTAGAGTGGAAGTCAGTTTTGTGAGCATTATAAGGACGGAGGTGCGGCCAGCAGGCACAACCGAAGACACGGAAAAAGGAGTAGTCCGGGGAGCGATGGTAGACCATTTCATAAGGGGATTTGAAGTTCAGAACACGAGTGGGGAGTCGATTAATAATGTAAGTGCCCGTTTGGAAGGCATCTTCCCAATAGGGAAGGGGGAGATGGGAATGGGCAAGTAAGGCTAAACCAGTTTCAACAATTTGGCGGTGACGTCGCTCAACAACACCCATTTGTTCAGAAGTGTGGGGACATGAAAGGCGGTGTTCAATGCCTAAGGAGGTGAAAAAGTGAAGTAAACGACGATATTCGCCACCCCAGTCAGTTTGGACAGCTTTTATTTTTGTATTAAATTGACGTTCAACATAAGCACATAACTGAATAAAGGTAGACTCAACATCAGACTTAAGACGCAATGGATAAAGCCACAAAAACTTAGTATGATCATCCAAAAAACTGATATAATATTTAGAACCATAAATCGAGTCTTCGGCACAAGGGCCCCAGACATTAGAATAAATTAAATCTAAAGGACGTGCAGAAGTAAAAGAAGACAAAGGTAAATGTTGACGATGGCTTTTGGCCATTTGACAAGCAACACAAACTGATGTAGGGGCGACGGATGAGGCCGCTATGTTATTTTGACGCAACGCATGACGAAGGACAGGATAAGAGCAGTGACCAAGACGCTGGTGCCATTGAGCGATAGGCGAACGGTGGGAAACGAGTGCTTGAGCTGGGAACTGGTGGAAAGTCTTGGAGAAGTGGTATAGGCTATTCTTAAGGAAGCCGCGATGGTGGATATGGCCCGAGTAATCCTTCACAAGAAAATAATTATGGTGAAACTCGAAATAAACATTATTATCCTTAGCGAATTGGGATACAGAAAGTAGATTAGTATAGAGGGAAGGGGAAACGATAACATTATTAAGGACATAAGAATGATGTGGCATATCAAAAGTAAGAGAACCAAAGTGCGTAATGGGTAAACCTGTACCATCACCAATATGGAGTTTTTCTGGACCATCATAAGCATCAGTAGATAAATTGAGATTGCAATAATTATTTGTGGTGTGGTGACATGCACCGGTATCCGCAATCCAATCATTATTGACAGCATGCCCTGTATGTGAATAATTCGCACTAGGTGGTGGGGGAGGTGTAAATTTTGAGTCGAACCTGTACCAACAAGTGTGAATCGTGTGGCCAATTCGGTTGCGCAACTAACATGAAAGCTGCATGGAAGGAGGGTGGCCGGAAGAGTTCGGGCTGGACGAGCACTGGGAAGGAGGTTAGGGCGGAGCAAGAGAGTAACCGGACTGAGGTGGGTAACCTGCTGTGTAATTTCCATGACCATGACCACGATTATTGCACCCCCGACCTCGATTATTAGATGAACCACGGCCTCTGTTAGGGTGACCAGCCTGCTGTGCAGATGTGGTCAAGTTCGCCGTCGGAGTGGCTGAATTAGAAGCCGGGACGGGCTGAATTTGCTGGGAGGATTGATTATGGTTTATACGCTCTTTGGTTGTGAGCATCATAGAGTAAATTTCATCAAGGGAATAATCTGATCTGGTAGACAAAAGCGTGACCAATGAATCGTAGTCTGAACCGAGCCCTGCTAAGAGATATGCAATAACATCGTCCGGAGAAAGTGGATGTCCGGCGAGGCTGAGTTCATCCGCAATATTTTTGATTTTTCAGAAAATAATCAGTAGCCGAGAGAGAACCCTTGCTGGTCGATGCTAATTGGGTTCGAAGATGAACAATTTTCGTGCGGCTATGAGATGAGAAGCTGGTATTCAGTGCGGTCCGGATTTCGGCGGAGGTGGCGGCGCTATACACCTGAGAAAGAACATCCTCCGATAGGGAGGAGGTGATCATACTTAATATCAAGCTATCTTCCTTCAACCAATGCTGATAGTCTGGATTCGGTTTGGTGATTCCTTCTTCCACAATCGTTTTAGCAGGTGGTGTGATCGTTCCATCAACATACCCTAAGACGCCTTGTCCACGCAAATATGAAAGAATTTGTGCCTTCCATAACGGAAAATTCTGACGAGTAAGCTTGATAATTTGAATAGAAGACGAAGGTGTGAAGGTCGGATAGAGAGAGGATAGTTTAGAACTAGATTCAGCGAGAGCAGAGGTGGGAGTTGTATCACCGGACGCCATGGTTACCGGCAAGAAGGTTGCTGTAAGTCGATTTTTTTTGTTGTTGAGAGGGGGAGCAGGAATTTGTGTAGAGAAGAAAAGGAGATATAGATCTAACCGGAGCAGAATTTTTTTTTTGAAGAAGAAAGAAGAACGAGTAGGTAGGTTTTTTTTTTTGTTTTGTGGGGAAGAAGAGAAGGGGCGATTATGGGAGGGAGGGAGAAACCACGAGGGACGAGTAGTACGGCTCTGATACCATATTGAAACGTAAACAGTGGATATTTTTCATTTTATTGAATCAAGGTTACAATGAGTTGTTTATATAGATACATATAAGGGTAAAACTGGAACACGAAAATAATACACAAGAAACCCTAAACTTGAGTAACAAGTTGCGGCTGCTGGGCTTCATCAGAGGTGCCGTCAATAAAGTTATTCGATATAGAAGTTTCTGCATTATTCCCCACAAGCAGGGGCGTCCCTGTCCAAATTTAAGCTCGGGGCCAAATATTATTTTAGGCAATTCTAAAAAAAGGGTTAACCAAAAAAAATATATTGTTTTTGCCTCTAGCAGGAATCGAACCCTGATTGCTTATCAAGTTATACTTGAGTGCTTACTAGGGATGGCAATTTCGATCCAACCCGGTGGATATCCACCCGGCCCTACCCGTTAGGGTAGGGTAGGGTATGGGTTAGATTTTTCAAAACCCGCCGAAGGTAGGGTAGGCTATGGATATGTATTCTTTACCCATTATAATACCCACCCGACCTAGCATCTATTATTTTTTTTTATAATGTAGTATTTTAAAAAAAACTGGAGAAATTATGTGTAAAAATTTATAGCCTGTAAAGAAATTTAATAAAAACGTCACTTTTTAAAAAAAGGAAAAAATAGTAAAAAAAAACAAGTCACATAGTCACTAAGAAAAAGAAACTAAATAAATATTAATTCAATTAATACTCATGTCTCAATCATTGGTAGTATTTTACAAAGATTACGACTTCTCTTCCGAATTGGCTAGTTTCTATTGCATTTTCCGATAACCTTAGTGTTCCATCGTAGCAACATAAATGTTAGAAACTTAGAATTGTTCTTATATCAGTATTTTTGGTTGTTTTAGCTTCTTTCTATTTTATGATTTCGGTAATTAGGTCTTCAACTGTAATTCATTTTTGGGTTTGATAGCTATGTTTTTTTAAATACTTTTTCTTGTTAAGCTTTATGCGTTGGTACATTCGTGACAACTTCTACGTCTCTCACCTATCCAATGCATATCGTATGTTGACTATTCTTGAGGAGGAAGATAGTGATATACATGAAGCTGATGGTTAAATGGAGTGGTTTTTCTTTTCTCTTGCTAGAACGAATAAATTATATATTGAATAATAAGTGTCAGCTTTAGTGTTGGTTTTAAAAAAATTATGTTTTGACTTGATATTGATCTAATATCTTTTTTTTTGTGACTACTTTTGAATATTAATGTGCTTGAGTCATATATTCATTGCAATGGTAACCAACTTGGACAATTATTTTTATATAAAAAATTATCACTTTAAGTTGTCGATCAACCAATGTCATTTGTTTCGATTTGCGAGTTGGCTTTCTTTATTATATGAAGTTGAGATACTTAATTGAGAATAAAGTTTGATATCCATGGATATCCGCATACCCGTGGATATCCGTATGGGGAGACTATGGGTTTGAAGTTTTCTACCCACATGGGTAATGGGTAGGGTATGGGTAAAGAATTTTTTTGATGGGTAGGGTATGGATATAGCCAAACCCGCACCCGTACCCATTGTCATCCTTTGTGCTTACCATTAGAGCAATACCTTATTTATTTTCAAAAATGCAATATATATATATATATATATATATATATATATATATATATATATATATATATATATATATATATATATATATATATATATTGAGTTAAAATTTTGTGGGGCTTTTAAATTCATAGATTTTGAGGGGGCTTGGGGACGGCCCTCCCCCAGGGGAGCCCCCGCCCACAAGTACTCAAAAATTGAATAGCACGAGTTAAATTAATACGACTTAATAGATTAATTAACGCCCCAGGGTCGAGGAGACTTAGAGCCTTGGACTACACTTAGGACGGGAAGCCCTGTACCTTTTAAGTGGTTGATTGTGTCGTGGTGCACTTACACCATGCAATGTGTCATTAAGCTTTTATGCAACTTATCCCCTTATTTCGCGAGGTGCTAGTGGGGCTAGCCGGAGGGGAGTGTGATTTTATAATACTTGGTAGCGTAGGTGGACTTGACGGAGTCTAGTGGATTATATTAGAACAATCGGTTGAGTTTAAATAAGATGTTTTGATTACTTAAGTTGGATTATATAGGCTTTTTAATGTAGAATCTTTTCCGCCGGGTGGGCTCGGCCCCCTTTAGCCCTACCTTTGGCTACGTCTTTGTGTCCGGAACTTCGGTGCTATATATATATATATATATATATATATATATATATATATATATATATATATATATATATATATATCTTGAGAGTTGTTTGTTTGAACGATTCGATGCTTCTACTCTTTACTAAGTGCGTATGTGCTTATCCCCTCGTTTTATTGTTTACATCTAGAGAAGGTGATTTAGGTTACGATGACGTTTGTGATGATGAGTAAATCGAGGAGTGGCCTCAAATGCTTTGAAGTGTTGTTTGTAATCTTCGGCCTTTGTATAATGTAATAATGATAGGCTATCTTTTGATATAGTTGTAAATGTACCCTAAACAGAATATTGTAACTTTTGGACTTGTGAATTATCGTTGTTTTTGTGAACTATAAATTTTGTAATGGATTCGACATTTGGTTTTCCTATTCTACGCATACTCGCATAGTAATGTATGATTCCCCGAGTCGTTTTAACTTCCACAATTATACTCTTATAACGTATTTGTAAGGGTTACGTATGTAAAGTTAACTTCCGCAAGACTCTACATTTTGAATTTCAGAATTTCTCGACGCCATGAACAGACCCAAGGCTATAAACGCCCACCCGGATTTTATTTTTGGTACATCCAAAATCTTATATAAATTAGTCGAACACAATTAGTTGTCTTAATCCAGCCCACCCGACCATACAAATATATTCCAATAGCCCACCGACCTCAAATTCCTAGTTCAATTCGACGTCTCTGATGTTCTTTTTGTTTTTATCTATTTCATCAACAACACGATATTTATCTTGCTTCTGTCGATGAAACCACCTTTGGGAGGTTTTGCATTTCTCTTTACTAAAATTCTCTCATTAATTTTCCGGCCATCATTCCACAGCTGAGATTTCCTCCGGCCCCTGGCCGGAGGGGCATAGCTCCTCCGACCTGTATTACCACATCAATGGCGGCTTCGACATCAACTTAATCCATCAATCCCTACCAAAACCTATGCTCAAGCGCTTAACCCGACAAAATCACCGGTTCTGGCTACACTAAATCTGGAGCTATCAAAATACAAAGGCGAATTGGTTTTTCTTTTGCCTACTCTAGTGGTGGATTATCTTGCAATGCCTTTTCTCTATGCTCTGGTTGGGAAATTTTCTCAAGGTTGTCCTTCGATGGAAGCGATTCGTAAGTTTTTAGTTGTTCATAATTTTAGTGCTAATTATACGGTTGGCCTTTTAGACTATAAGCATGTGTTAATCAATTTTAAGGGGGAGTAAGATTACATTCGATTGCACTCCAAATCACAATGGCTTGTTACTAGCAATCCGATGCGTATTTTGAAATGGACTCCTGATTTTCATGTTGATATAAAATCGTCAATTGTTCCGGCATGGGTTGTTTTTCCTAAATTACCTGCCCACCTTCATGAGAAGGAGATCCTGGATATCATTGTCGGAGGCTTTGGAACATTCCTTCGTCCTGATGCTGCTACAAAAAGTTTCAAACGGCCATCTCTTGCTAGGGTACAGGTAAAGGTTGATCTTTTTAAGCCAATACCAACTAGGATTTGGATCCAGCAAGGGAACTTTAAAGGTTTTTGGCAAGAGATCTGTATTGAATATGCATTACCACAGTATTGTAAGTACTGTAGGCATGTCGGACACGATGAAGATTACTATCGTTTAAAACATCCAGACTTGAAAGAACAACGGATGGATCCTGAGACTAATAAAACTAGTGTTGTGCATCAAAAGGACCAAAATTATACACAAGTTTGGCAGGAGAAGAAAAAGGACTCTTCTGCAGTCCCTGAGCAACCTTCAATCCAATCACACAATACATCTATGAATGAACATACTTTGTCTCATGCAAATGGTCCAATGCTTTCCGTGGACATGATTATTATGTCCCATTTGACAAAGGCAAGGCAAGCAAAAGAAAAGAAGGAGGTGGTTGTGCTTCTGATCAAGATATCCCAAGTACTATGGGATTTACTAAGGAAGTAGAAATGCTTGATTTACAGCATGCTAAGCAAATTCTTGATGATAAACTTCATCAGAGAGAGGTTCAGTTGGCACGATTAGGAAAAGCGATTGATATTAAAGAAACTCCACCAAATGATATCTCTGATTTTATATATGTTACCAGCAAGAGGAGGAAAAAAAGAAGCCAACATATCCTAACACAAGAGCATTATCCTTAGATTTTCGTTCTAAACTTCAACAATGATGAACTGCCTCTTATGGAATATTAGAGGGCTTGGTTCTACAAGCACTTTTAGAAGATAGAAAAACTAATAAAAATTTATAAGTTTTCTTATGTTGCTATTTCAGAACCTATGTTCAAGGATAATGCTTTAGTTTCAATAAGTAATAAGCTAGGCTTTCAGCATTACTATGATGCACCTCAGAACAAGATGTGGGTCTTTTGGTCTTGGACATGTCAGTTTGAGGTCTCCTGTACTAATGGACAAGCTATACACATAAAGTTTTTAGGATCTCTAGCTTTTAAATTACTTGTGTTTATGCAAAATGTACCAGGACAACTAAAATGCTCTTTGGGATGATTTATGCAATAAGGTAGATTCTCAAATTCCTTGATTAATAAAAGGGGATTTTAATGTTATCAGATCTTTGGATGAATACTCTGGGATGGCTCAGCCTGATGCGGGCAATAGGGGATTTTAATCAAATGATTAATTCATCCTCTCTACAAGAACCTACCACTTTAGGTCCTCTTTTCACTTGGACAGGTTGGACAAACTCTACCTATGTCCAAAAAATATTGGATAGGGTTTTGACAAATGAGAGATGGTTGGATTGTTTTGGTTATGGCCTTGTTAAGGTTTTGGGCAGAGCAGGTTCTGATCATATGCCTCTTTTTTATGAGCCAGGTACTAGTAAAAGAGGTCCCTCTATCTTCCGATTCTAGAATATGTGGACTCTTCATAAAGATTTTTATGCTATAATTCGGCAACAATGGGCAACACATGCTGAAGCTTCATCTATGGCCAGTTTTATGTATAAACTCAAGCTACTGAAGCAGGATTTGAAGAATTGGAATAAGCAGGTCTTTGAGGATATTAACAAAAAGGTACAACTCTAAGAAATTGTAGTGATGGAGCAAGAACTAGCATATGACCAGCACCTTTCCCCTGAAAATGCAGATTCTGAGGATCCAAAATGCAAATGGGGATTGGTGTACTGACCCAAGAAGCATCTCTGAGGAGGCCACTTGGTTTTTCTCTACTTTACTTAGCCATGAAGAGAAAGCCGATGAGATGCTATCCAGTACCTCATTGACTTTATCCCCACTCTGGTCACCAATAAGGATAACATTTCTGTAACAAGACCTGTTACTTTGGAGTAGGTGAAGATAGCTATTTTTTACCTGGATCCTTCAAGTGCTCCTGGTATTGATGAGTTTACAAGGTTTTTTTTTCTATAGATTCTGTTGGAACATTATCAAGTAGGATGTTCTAAATGCTGTCCAAGATTTCTTCTCTGGCACTTATCTACCAAGGTCTGTTTGCTCTACTCTTATTACCTTTATTGCTAAAAAAGCTACCCCTACTACTTTTTGCATATTACAGGCCTATATCCCTTAGTACTTTCTTCAATAAAATCTGCACTAAGATCCTGACCACAAGATCCATCCTATTTTGTCCTCTTCTCGAGTACTTTCTTGCAAAAGATAAAATGTTCTTTTGGTTCAAGAGCTTGCACTTATCCATAAGAAAGCTCATGACCACAAGATAACATTAATGAGGAATTTATTCTCTTGGTGATGAATAACCTGATTGGCTATCATTTTTCTATCCTTTTAAATGGTTCCCCTAGTGGTTTTTCTATCTTCAAGAGGAATCAAGCAAGATGACCCTCTTTCCCCTTACTTGTTTATTATCTTGACTGAGGCTATTTCCAGGGGTTTAAAAAAGATCATGGTTCCTGGGGTTGATACTTATGCTAATCCTATTGGATTTGCTTCTGTTACTCACTCCCTTTATGCAGATGACCTTATCATCTTTGCTAGAGCTGCAAGGCAAACCATGAACAAGTTGGCAAACTTCTTGAATATTTATGAAAAGGCTTATGGGCAAAAATTCAATAGAGGGAAAAGCTCTTTCATAATGTCTAGCAGAGCTCCTAAGAATACCATACATGCAGTTCATGTTATTACTGGTATGCAACAAGCAGCTTTCCCTTTCAATTACCTAGGATGAATTTCTTCTATGGCAGAGCTAAGTTATCTTATTTTCAATCCATAGTAGAGAAATTTGAAGCTAAGCTTAATAAGTGGTACACAAAATATTTATCCCTTAGGGGTAGGTTAGTTCTTATCCAGCATGCCCTGTTCTCTGTCCCTATAAATATCATGTCAGCTGTGAAGCTACCCATTGCTACTGTGCACAAATTGGAGCATATAATGGCAAATTTTCAGTGGCATGATAGTGAGAAGCATAAGAGGAGGCACTGGAGAAGTTGGGACAATATATGCTACCCTACAAATGAGAATGGGTGGAGTTAGAAGTATTAGAACTTTCCAGGCAGCTTTAGCTTGTAAATTGTGGTGGAAAACATCCGCAACAGGGTCTGTGGGCTAGGAAGGTAATGGCAGGTTCCTACCCCCTTTACAAATTATATGCTTGGAAGTTATTAGGACCTGTACAAGAATGTATGGAGCAACATATGTTGTATCTCAAAGATCCTGTTGGTGAATGGGTCTGGACACCAGTTAATTCAAGTTACTTTTCTGTCTCATTAGCCTATGAAGTGCTTAGGGCTAAAAGAGGTTATATATATGATCTTGGTGAAGTTTGGAAACCATATATCCTTCTTAAGATTTCTATCTTTAACTGTAAACTTTACAATGGATTGCTGCCCTTTGCTGATCAACTGTTCAAAATAGGAATCTATGGTCCATTTAAATGTCATTTATTGTTGTCAAGAGGACACCATTAATCATGGTTTCTGGACTTGTGCTAGAGTCCAATCTGTTTGAGGGTTTTTTCAAAAGGTACTCCGTTTCTCTCCTGCTGCAGCATTTGTGCAAGAAGTTCAAAATGCATGGTGGAACACATCTATCAAAGGGATCTTGGGAAGGTTATTCATACCCTTCCCTCTCTCATCCTCTAGGGTATTTGGAAAGGCAGGTGTAATGCAATACATGATGTGGATATGGGGACTAATCAAATTATCAAGAATATCATAGTTGATTTGCAGTACACAAGTCAGAATATGAAGCTTAAACTAACAAGATTATTATCAATTCTGGGCTTCTTAATCATCTTGAACCAAGACCTAAAAATTTTGCTCTTGCTATCAAATGGGGCTCCTACACAGTCCTCTTACAAGCTTAATACTGATGGATCTTCAATCCACAACCCATGGCTTGCTGGTGGGGGTTTTATTACTAGAGATGAGCACAGTAATCTTGTTCTTGCAAGTGCACATGCTTATGGGATTGCTACTAATTTTGAAGCTGAGCTGGGAGCTCTAAAAGTGCATAAACCACTACATTGATCTGCAATTGTAAAATATGGATATTGAGACTCTAAAGCAATTAGTTGATATGATGCATGGTGTAGTCCAGGCTCCTTGGAAGCATGTTGCTGATGTTACTAAGATAATTGCCATGATTCACCGGCATCAATATCAGATTACGCATATATATATAGAAAGGAATATGGCTGTTGATTACCTAGCAAAACATGCAAGCACAACACATCAATCCAGTATCATACGTAGGGGAGGAGTTGACAGGGAGCTTGGTTTCATCCTTCACGAAGATTTGATGCAGATGCCTCATATAAGATATAAATGATGGAGAAATTATTTCAAATGGCAGTCACACTTGGAAGCACCCTTCAGTATTCACTTTCTAAGGGTGTAAACCAGGTTGTATTAATGCTTTACTTACCATTTGTTGTGTCATACCTCTCTTTTATATGAGCAGATCATGTGGTTTTGTTCCCATTCATGGCAGGTACAGTCTAGTAAGATATTGCAGATTTCCAGGAAAGCTGGAAGGATACATGACACCAAGATTGCAGTGGATCATCGCCTGGGATGCTGAAAGCCATGGCAACCAATTTCTCTTACAACATGGAATTTTACAAGAAGCTTACTGTTGGAAATATTATTTGTGTTTTGATGATGATTCGTCACGAAATTAGACAAATCACTTACAACCCATGATGATGAAGTCGTAACTAATTGTTATAGTGCATAATGAAAGAAGAAGCAAGAAATGGTCTAGAGATAAATGTATAAGTTCTATCTAGAGTCTGAACTTTGTATAGGTTGTTTCAGACAAGCATTGTAATAGAATAGGAACTAGGCGAACAGCTGAGTCACAACAAGAAAACTTAGTTATAGCAAGAAAACTGAATATGCACATGAAGAACCGAGGGTTCAAACTCAGTTATGCTATAACTGAAGAAGATAAGTTCGCTGAGGGACACAGACTCAGTTGGCTTATCTAGAAGACTGAAGAACTCAGGGACATCGCCATTACGAAAAGCGAAGAACGAGGTAGCAAACTCAGATAGAAACTGATTAAGTCGTGACTATAAGTCAGGATTCAGGAAAGTCTGTGGTGACCTGAAACTGAGTTATAGATCATGTAAAGTTGAATAATCTTAAGGACAAAGATTATCAGTTACCTGGATAAGAAGAAACTGATTGGTGTACTCTGACTTAGTCAATTAAAGTCAGATGTTAAGTATACAAGGTACTCAGTTTTAGAAGAAGAGTAGAAAACTGAGTTAAAGCCTTGCTGAATTTAAACTGACAATACGACAAAGATCGTACATATGAACGTTGGCTAAACGACAAGTGTAATGGATACAAGAGCTAGTGACCGTTACATCACCCCTATAAACACACAAGAGAATCACTTGAAGAAAGAGAGAGGAGGATCAGAAAAAGAGCTTTACAAGCATATATTCAAAGATCCAAATCCAGATCCACAAAATCAGATATATCTAGAAAAAGGGGAAGCCAACGGAATTGCCTTGAAGACTTCAAAGAAAGATCCAGTAACCCATTGAGGGGGAAAGAGGGCATCTTGGAGCTACAAAGTCAGATCCAGAAGAATCAAACAGCTCACTGAATTAATCCTTGATTAATTCTAAACCTAACCTTTGTGAAAAAGGGTTGGCTGTGCATAGTTTGAAGAGAGTAATTCTACCTTTCTTCATACGGTTGCAACTTAGTTGCCACAGCTGTTGGTACAGTCTGAGGACTGTGTGTTGGTGTTAGTGGTGAGCTGGTGAAGGAGCAATTCCACCTCCGAAAGATCAGTGTGCAGGATGAAGGGAGCAATCTCACCTTTCTTCATTTTGTGTAGACAGTGAAACTAGGGTGTCGTGAAGGACTATCATAGTGCTAGGATTTTGTAACGGTTATCTCATTATTCTAGTGATACCAACTACGCCATAGGAGAAGGGGAGACGTACGGGATTACACCACCCGGAACTTCCATAAACAAATCTTGTGTTGATTTACTTTATGCATTTGTGTTTGTTTTATTTATTGCATTATCACTCTGCAAACACTAAACACTGAGTCAGCACAGAACTGATACATAGAGAGTCTTAGAACTTAACTGACACATCTATTGCGCTAAAGGCTAGTTTTATCCGCTGCCAGTTAACAAGACTAAATATAAGGCAGCATTGACTTATATTCAGTTGAGCTAACTGAACTCCGCACAAGTTAAGGGACAGGAACAAAAGCGAATCGAAGATCGCCTTTGAGTTTCGAGAAACTCGGTTCCTCGGGGCTTTTCCACTCGGGATTAGTTTTTGGTGACAAGTTTATTCACCCCCCCCCCCCCTCTAAACTTATGTTAGCCTTTCCAAGGGACCAACAATTGGTATCGGAGCAGTGCTTTTGTATTGAAGAGATCCATTACTGATCCAGTATCAGTTTGTCTATTTGAAGTAACTGTCCATCAGTTATTTCCGATACCAACAATTGGTATCGGAGCGGTTCCCTCTTTTGAAGGTGATCCAAATCGTTTACCGCTTCAAGGCTCAGTTGTTTCTGATACCAACAATTGGTATCGGAGCAAATCTTCCTTTTGGAGGAGATCCGAGCTGTTACTTTGATCAAAGCAACCAGTTGTTGAAGACCCTTCACTGTATCAGTTGTAAAACACTTAGTTTCAATGTCTACATCTAGAGTGAGAAGTTGGCTTACTCACCCCCTGACTAATTGCTTACAAAATATATCTGATTTTCAGGATCAAATGATCGAAAGGTTCAGTGCGACAAATTTATATACAAATCCAGAACCTCAACTCAGTGATGAAGTGAATACAAACTTCAATGTTCACATTAACGAATCCAGAGGAGTTCCATCACTAAGAGACCTCTCAAAAGAAGAAGGAATGGAGTTGTTGCAAGTGGTTGTTGATATAGAAGATTCATCACAGCAACAAAAGAGTGTACATTCAAATCCTAAAACAGCATCAAATCATCAAGAAAAGGTACATTCTTCAAATCAGTTATCATTTGCTGAACTCAGTCTGAGAAACTCTGATCTTGTCAAGGTAACTGAAAAACTTACGATGGAACTAAAATTAAAAGAAAGGGAACTTGACAAAGCAAAAGATTGGAATGAGTTTCTTGAAACTGAGGTGTCAAATCTAGCTGAAAGATTAATGTCTAGTAAATTTGACAAAAGCAATGATAATCCCCCACCCCTACCCAGTCTTGAGACTTCAAAAAGTATAAACTTTAGAAATCAAGATACTGGAAGATCTAGTGGATTACACAAGGAAACTAAAAATGTTAAATATAAAAGAATCCTTGTGAAATCAACTAAGATTGAGCGTAATGGTTTATCCAGAAAAGAGTTGAGAAGGTTTAATTCTCTCAACAAAGAAACTAAAGTAATACTTCGAACTAACTCGACCCGGACCCAAAAAGGTATGGGTACCGAAGAAAACTTAAACTGTTTTGCAGGAAAAGTCAGTTCACATTGCAAAATCCTCAGAAAACTGACTTCTATACAAAACTGAGAAGATAAAAGCTGATGAAGGACAAATTGGTCAAAAGCAGAAAACTTTCCAGCTACCATCTGACGTTTGGGCTGACATGACAAATCACTCGAAGCCACGTGTCAATCTGGGAGAAAAAGTAGATGTACATCCCTACATAATCCCATTGATTGTGACACGACTCTCATTTTTGAAAACGATTGATAGACGCAATCTTGACGAAATCCTGTTCAATCATCTTCAAAACTTTCAAGATTCCACCCCCAGAATTTCACAAATCAGAAATCCATGGATCGTTACAACATTGATGAAGGAATCACTACAAGCCTGGACGAATTTTGTCAAAAATTCTCAAACTCCACTCTTTCAATCCAAATTGCACAGAAGATCAAAAAGATTCGAGGATTGGAGAACTTGATTGATACAAAGGTCACCACTTTGTGTCCAGATGGCATTAGAGATTTCTACAGGAATGCCGAAATCATCAGCAATGGAAAAAGCTTCAAAATGACTGTTCAAGATAAAAACTTTACTGTTGATGAACATTTGCTATCACTTGTCTTCGGATTAGACATAATCGGAGGATCTTCATCTTTCACTTTTGGGAATGAAGAAAAAGACAAACTTTGGAGTGTCACTGCAATCAACAAGAAGGAGAAAATTTTCATTGGCTCCATCTATCAACAAAAGAGAGAATTCGCAGTCTTGACGATACTTCTGACCAGAAACGTCATTGGTCATGTTCGAAATTTCTACACTCTCTCAACAGATAAAATGAAGATGATTTATGCTATTTGGTTTGGAGAGAAACTGGATTGCAACAAGTTTGTTCTCAATCAGTTGATAAAACAAACTTCAGAAGAGAAAGAGAAAGTCAAAGAAAGAAAGGATACTGGAGAAATGTTTCTACTGAAAAAGGGATTTACTTATCTAGTGCAAAGGATACTAGATCATTTCTCCATCTCAAAAGTCACAGAAACCAAAGCAAAACTCAAATCAGTGTCCACTGGGACAAAGAAAAGAAAAATCATTGAAGAAGAAGAACGGAGTGAAGTTTCAGAATCCAGTTCAAGTGGAACTGTGAATCTAGACGAAAGAACCCTGAGAAGGCAGAAGAGGATGTGGAACAAACTTCAGTCAAAGAAAACTGAAACTGAAAATGTAATCCAGATTGAGGATGAAACTGAAGAGAGTGAACAGAATGAAGATGAGGAAAGTGAAACTGAAGAAAATGAAGAAATTAAAGGAATTGGGGATGAAACTGAAGATAGTGAATCTTCAACTGAGTTGTATGGGGAATACACTGAAAAACAGAGAGAAGCTGTGGAAGACGCAGAATTTTGTGAAGCTGAGTATGAAAAGGAACTGACAGTTCATGATACTCAAACTGGCTCCTCATCGCAAGTTCATGAGGCATCCACAAGCAGATTGGAAACTGAAGAATCTCAACCTCTTGAAACTGTAACTGAAGAAAAACTGAAAGGATGGGAAGAGACCATTGAAAGTGTGATGCAAACTCTACAGCAGCAGCTCTTTGAATTACATGATTTCATTGGAAGATCACATTTCTCAGGTCTATTCGAATACTCTAACCTCATAACCCTCCATAGATTATTTGAAGATTGCTATCGCTTATCTTCAAACAAGGGGGAAAATAAAGCTGGTGATGAAGTTGAAGGTGATGCTGTCAATACTGAAAAGGCCTATGCCCTACAGTTGATTAAAGAACAAGATGAACAAATAGACTCTGATCTACAGACCATTGATCTGCTATCTACTCGAAGGAATGAAGAAGCAATTGACACTCTGTTTGAGGAATTGATTAAAAGAGAGACCTTCACTGAAACCAGAACTGAAGAAGATGAAGATAACGCAGTTCAAGTTGTGCTGAGCATCAAGAAGAAACTTGTAACCTATATCAGATTGCAAGAGGGTCTACAAGCAGCAAAAGACAGAGGGACAAGAACTAAGAGGGAAGCTGAACCAGAAAGGGAAGATGAAAAGGAACCAGAAAGAAAAACTGAAAAAGAAAAACTTAATCTCATTTCGGATGAAGAAGAAAAACTGATGGAAGAGGAAATCAAGGAAATTATGATCAAGCTCAAGAACAAAGACAATGAAGAGGCTAATCGCTTGATCAGTGAATATCTGAAGATCAAGCCTAGATATGGCGAATCTGTTGAAGAAGGGAAACAAAGAAGGCTTATGGAAACAAAAAGGAGCATCTTTCTTGGTGAAAAGATATTGGCTCTTGAAAAAGAGAAGTTGTAATTTTATTCAGTTATAACTCAGTTTGTTTCATTTTGAAACTTGTAATAAACTTGGCTGTTCTAGTTTGTTATTTGTTTTGTTATGATTTCTTGCATTATTCTTTTATTACTGCTTTTAGGGAGGGTTATGATACATCATCAAAAAGGGGGAAATTGTTGGAAATATTATTTATGTTTTGATGATGATTCCTCACGAAATTAGACAAATCACTTACAACCTATGATGATGAAGTCGTAACTAACTGTTATAGTGCATAATGAAAGAAGAAGCAAGAAATGGTCTAGAGATAAATGTATAAGTTCTATCTAGAGTCGAACTTTGTATAGGTTGTTTCGGACAAGCATTGTAATAGAATAGGAACTAGGCGAACAAATGAGTCACAACAAGAAAACGAGTTATAGCAAGAAAACGAATATGCACATGAAGAACGAGGGTTCAAACTCGGTTATGCTAGAACCGAAGAAGATAAGTTCGGCCGAGGGACACGGACTCGGTTGGCTTATCTAGAAGACGAAGAACGAGGGACACGGACTCGATTCTGAGAAAATCGAAGAACCGAGGTAGCAAACTCGGTTAGAAGGCGATTAAGTCGTGACTATAAGTCGGGATTCGAGCAAGTCGTGGTGACTGAAACGAGTTATAGATCATGTAAAGCCGAATAATCTTAAGGACAAAGATTATCGACCCTGGATAAGAAGAAAGCTGATTGGTGTACTCTGACTTAGTCAATTGAAGTCAGATGTTAAGTATACAAGGTACTCTGTTTTAGAAGAAGAGTAGAAAACTGAGTTAAAGCCTTGCTAAATTTAACTGACAATACGACAAAGATCGTACATATGAACGTTGGCTAAAAGACAAGTGTAACGGCTACAAGAGCTAGTGACCGTTACATCACCCCTATAAATACACAAGAGAATCACTTGAAGAAAGAGAGAGGAGGATCAGAAAAAGAGCTTTACAAGCATATATTCAAAGATCCAAATCCAGATCCACAAAATCAGATATACCTAGAAAAAGGGGAAGCCAACGGAATTGCCTTGAAGACTTCAAAGAAAGATCCAGTAACCCATTGAGGGGGAAAGAAGGCATCTTGGAGCTACAAAGTCAGATCCAGAAGAATCAAACAGCTCACTGAATTAATCCTTGATTAATTCTAAACCTAACCTTTGTGTAAAAGGGTTGGCTGTGCATAGTTTGAAGAGAGCAATTCTACCTTTCTTCATACAGTTGCAACTTAGTTGCCACAGCTGTTGGTACGGTCTGAGGACTTGTGTGTTGGTGTTAGTGGTGAGCTGGTGCAGGAGAAATTCCACCTCCGAAAGATCAGTGTGCAGGATGAAGGGAGCAATCTCACATTTTTTCATTTTGTGTAGACAGTGAAACTAGGGTGTCGTGAAGGACTGTCTTAATGCTAGGATTTTGTAACGGTTATCTCATTATTCTAGTGATACCTCCTACGCCACAGGAGAAGGCGAGACGTACGGGATTACACCACCCGGAACTTCCATAAACAAATATTGTGTTGATTTACTTTATGCATTTGTGTTTGTTTTATTTATTGCATTATCACTCTGCAAACACTAGACACTGAGTCGGCACGGGAGATCGATACATAGAGAGTCTTAGAACTTAACCGACACATCTATTGCACTAAAGGCTAGTTTTATCCGCCGCGTTAACAAGACTAAATATAAGTCGGCATTGACTTATATTCAATTCACTAATCGAACTCCGCACAAGTTAAGGGACGGGAACAAAACGAACCGAAGATCGGTTGAGTTTCGAGAGAAACTCGGTTCACGGGGCTTTTCCACTCGGGATTAGTTTTTGGTGACAAGTTTATTCACCCCCCCCCCCCCCTCTAAACTTGTGTTAGCCTTTCCAAGGGACCAACACTTACCTTGTAGATGGCCTGATGCAGACCCTTGAAGACTTGATGCAGTGTTTATTTTGGAGACCATAGTGCATAGAATCTTATTTTATTTTTAAGGATGTGTAGGCTACTTTTACTTTCACTATACTATATTTTCCTATTTTTGGGCTGATTTTGTCAATGTGTCAAGGCCCATACTCTTTTCATGGCATCCGATTTTTTCCACCTTGGATTTTTCGGACCAGGGTTTTGAGGAGTTGGGGTTGCACATTGATGACAACTTAGGTGTGAGGGGGCCATGGATGGCAAAAACTTGTAATCTTTCTTCTTTTTAATAAAATTACAAGTTTATAAAATAAACACGATATTTATCTTATTTTTTTTCCATTCATTTTATTATTCTTATAAAGCACAGATGCGATAAAGTGTATAAATATTTTTTAGATATTTTTTCTTTTGGAAATCACAGAACATTTTTTTCAAATGTAAGGTCATATGATTAAATTATTTTATTAGTCGGTCTCTTTCAACCACAAATTGAATTATATATCAAGATCCCTTTATTCGGAATAATCTTTAGGTTTCATATACTTTATAAAAGTAACCTAAAATGGATTAAAAGATTATCCATGTGGAAGGGTTTAATTACGATTTTCGTCCCGTAACTAGACACGTTTTGCAATTTTGGTCCTGGTTTTTCTCCGGCGACAATTTCAATCCTGCAAGTGGTTTTTTTTTTTGGTTGTTGCAAAAAGACACATTAAAAGATTATCCATGTGGAAGGGTTTAATTACGATTTTCGTCCCGTAACTGGACACGTTTTGCAATTTTGGTCCAGGTTTTTCTCCGGCGACAATTTCAGTCCTGCAAGTGGTCTTTTTTTGTTGCAAAAAGACACATTTTCCGGCCAAAAAAATGCCATGTCATCCCAAATTGCCTCATTAACATTTTATTTCCTAATAGGAGAATTCGAACCTACAACCTCACACTAAAAGTTTGGACACTTCTCCATCTGAGCTACATCCACATATTTTTTTATAGCACAACATATTTTTTAAAGACATGTTCAATATAACAAATATTACAGAGAATCTAATAATATAGACAATTTTATTTTTTTAAAAGTATATATATAAAGTATTCGTTACACGTGGTGATAAATTTATTGAATGTTTATTTTAAGTAATATAACGAGGTTCTTAATTTTTTATCTATAATAAATAACATATAATGCATGTGACTTAATATATATACTTGTTTTTATATCAAATTTGTTGATTAAGGCGGTTATGACAACGAAAAAAATGCAGCTAGATCATATGGTTTTCCAGCATTCAAGTATTGGGTACTAGTACCACTACTTAATTAATGGGAAAATTGGATTTTCGTCCGATAACTTTACCATTTTTCGATTTTCGTCCTGTTTTTACTCCGGCGAGAATTTTAGTCTTGTATCTTTTAAAAACGTTGCAAAAATGATCCTGTCTAGCCGGGAAAGCTGAATGGACTCATTTTCCGGTAAAACTTGATGATGTGGCTGCCACATCACGTTGACGTGGCCACCTTGTCTAAATTTTTGCCAAATAGGTCGACAAATAACCTGATTTTGGAGGGAAAATTGCCTCCAACCTAATTTACTTTTATATCCCTATTCGCCCATCTTCTCCCCTGTCGTCCCTCTTCTTCCTTCTTTCATTTTTTTTACTGCAAAATCGGTTGGAAGGAAGAAAAGAGTGCTGGAAAGCTCATTGATTCAAAAAGAAACCTGTAAGATGTCATCTTCCTCTTCTTATAGTTCAAGCCGTATTGTGCTTTGTGACTGTGGGATTCGAGCTAAAATACGCACAACTTGGACCGAAGACAACCCAGGAAGGAGGTTTTATAGATGTCAATACTGGAAGGTAAAATTGTATCTTTGTTTGTGTAATTTTATTTTCTTAATTTCCAAAAGCTTATTGATAAGGGTGAATAATTTTATTTTCTTAATTTCTTAGTTCAATTGATGGGGAATTCAAATCCAAAAACTCTTGTTTATAAGTTATCATGTGCAGATGTTTATTGTTTTAACACAATAGGTTGGAGGTGGAGGTTGTGGCTTTTTCTATTGGGAGGATCCTCCTTTGTGCACAAGGGAATTGAAGAGCTTGATCGTCAAATTACATCACGAAGTGGTTATGAAAGAACAACAGTTGACTCGATTGAAAACTGTACAAGAAGAAGAGTTGACTCGATTGAAAACCATGCAAGAAGAAGAGTTGACTCGATTGAAAAATATGCAAGAAGAAGAACTGACTCGATTGAAAACTGTGCAAATTGTGCAAGAAGATGAAGTGAAAATGAAGGTGTGGAAGATGAAACTTTTCCTGATGTTGTCTTGGAGATTTTTCTTTGTAATTTGGTTAGGTAAATTACGTTAAAGGATGTTGATGATTGATTGAAAGTTGTTTTGGGTTAATGTTTTGGTGTAATGTAATGTAATGAAGGTTAATGACTCGATTGATGGAGGTTAATGTTTGTCTTTGTTGTATTGTGTAATGTAATGTAATGAAGTTAATGATGGAAGGTTGTTTTGGCTGTTTGTATTGGCTTTTTGTCTTGGTTGTATCTGTGAAAGATTCATCTTTTTGTTAGTTTGTTTGTATTAGTTTATTAATAAGATACACCAAACTTATGCATTGTCATTGAATTAATGATGTTTAATAAGAATGCTTAAAATAAGTCAAGTTATCTATATCACATGGGTATACACAAACTACTGCACGGTCATTCTTGAAACAATTAGAATGGGGTAAGAATGGGGCATTTGTTATGATAAACTTCTGCATTTGTTTCATCCAAAATAGTTACATCACGAGCCATCAATCCAAAATGGGTATCCAAAATAGTTTCATCCCAAAATAGTTACATCAAAAGACATCAACCATACCCGTGATAGAAAAAGGAAAGACATGACAAAATAAAAGACATAAAGTTGCTGCAAAATGCAAGACATGCTAGAGTTGTGACAATGATTTGTACTTCTTCTTTCCACCTTCATTTGGGCCTTTGTCAGCTTGAACTTGGCATTGTTGAAGCTGCTCATATGGTGTTGGTGCAGTCTTCAAACATTTACCGCTTCTTAATGTCACCTTTTTCTTCCTTTGTCAACTTGGCATTGTTGAAGCTGCTCAGATGGTGTTGGTTCATTAATACTATCACCTACTTTCTTCCTTGTCTGAAATATATAATTCCCGAAAAGTAAGCATCACCAAGAAAAGGGTTGAATTCCAAAAATTCAAGTTTAATAAAGGTGTCAATAGGGCTGACCATAATCTAAACTGAACCAAATCAATTCATAACTTTTTTTTAAAATCTTACTAAATTCAGTTTAATGGCAGCCTAGAAAACATCTTAACATCAATAAAAACACAGTTATTATAAGAGAAAGAGCTAGAAATTCAAGCATGAAACTAATGATAAAAGGTAAGTTATCTGATAAACATGTCCAAGAAAAAAACATATAAATTAACACTTGATAGGCAAAATATGTAAGTTTTGCAGGGGGCCTAAAACCATTATAACCTACCAAGAACAAAGTTCACCATGGAGCAAAGACCTAAAATATACAAAGACCTAGCATTACAGGCTAATTGAACAAAGAATTAAAATATACAATTCCAAAAAAGTAAGCATCACCAACAACTTCAGCAGGCCTAAAATATACATACCACTTCTGACTAATACTTAAACTATATCAGCAGGCATATTAAAAAGTCAGATTAAAAATCTAAGAATCAGACTGCAAATGAGGACAAAAACAAGAATATTGTCTCAAAATCATCCAAAAAAACAAGAATATTGTCTAACTCCCAGCCAGGTCATATAGACAACTAGTAGCAATTACTAGATGGAAAGGAAAAACAAATTCAGTAAACATTCTAAGAATGCAGAAAATACACAGTATTACCTGCAATTTGGGAGGCCTGCTTGATTCCTCAACTTCATTGTTCAATTGGCTACCACTGCCACCAAATTCAGAACATTGAGTGGCCATGTATTGAGAAGGCTCAATCTCCTCCTAACATGTAAGGCAACTTGAATTTTAATTTCTGGTTTAATTGAATACAATGAATTAAATAGTACAAGTGAAGTAAAGATAACAATAAACAAATACATACTATTCCATTGATCATTTTGAGTTGTATGTTGATGACAAGTTTTCTTATTGTGCCTTTGATCCACAATTTCTATATTTAAGTGAATCTTGCTGTCTCTTAAGCCTATGTTCATCTTGCCATTTAGGCTTTCCTCTTGATCTCTTTTTCATCCCCTGTGATGGCTCATCATTTCCCCTTCTCCTAGTCCTCTCTGGTTTACCAACACCCCTACCAGCAGTTGGTGGTTGTGGAGGAATATAACCGGTTGTTCTCCACTCACTTCTTCCATTGATAGGCATGATGACAGGGCCATAAACCTTCTTGAAAGTTTCTACTTTATAACCAACGTTGACAAAATCATGGGTACTTAATTTTTCATTGTAGATTGCAGACAATGCACGCTTGCAAGAAATGCCACTTAGATCCCATCTCCTACACCCAAAAGTGCCTTTTCTAAATCAACAACATACCTTGATCTGTCAAAACAATTAATTTGATAATGAAACTTATCTTCCTTAATTGGAATAAAACCATCAATTATTTTTTGAGGCTTTGGACAAAAGGTTCCTTTCCACTTCTTGCTTTGCTACACTCGTCACGTTTCTTTTGCATTCTCTTCATTAGATACTCTAAGATCCACTCTAGCATTAATACAATAGGCTTCTCTCTTGCCTGAAGAATGCAAGAGTTGAATGATTCACAACCATTATTCAGCATCGTATCATATTTTGGAATGTCATTAATGTATGCCTTACTCCATTGTTCAGGTGGTTTATTTTCAAACCATGCAGCTGCAAATTCATTCAAATCTTTCATCTCTTCCATCTTTTTTTCAAATTCATTAACTGTACATGCCCTAGCTGCTCTCCACAATGCATTTTCAAGTGTTTTCCTATAAACCCTGACCTCTTGAAGTTCTCATGCAAATGCCTGACACAAAACATATGTGTTGCATTTGGAGACACCTCTTGCATTGCTCTGATCAGACCCTTTTTGTTTATCACTCATAAATGTCCATGTATAATCTTCAGAAATGTTTAAATCAACCTTAACCAATGTCAAAAACCATTCCCATGTGTGTCTATCCTCCTTACAGACAACTACCATGGCAAGTGAGAATATGTTGTTGTTAGGATCCACCCCATATGCAAACAATAAAACCCTTTCTTGTGGACCTGTTACATGGCACCCATCTAGCCCCAAAAAGGGTCTACAACCATTTAAAAACACTTTCTTCAATGCATCTAAGCAAATGTAAAACTTATCAAATCGGGCATCTCCATTCTCACCATCATTAGTGCTTAATATGACACTAATAAATTCCCACAACAAAGTGTACTGATCCACATAGTCACCCTCAATGATAGCAAGAGCCTTTCTTTTTGCCCTATAGGCTTGATTTTCTGAAATGTGGCATCTAGTTTCAGCAATGACATCCTCCCTAAACCCTTTTATATTTCTATTAGGATCACTCTTAAATTTGTTCAAGTATTTTCCAGAAATCCATTTAGCTCTCATGTTTTTGATAGGGCTGAGCAAACAACCCAATAAACCCAAACCAACCAAAAACCCAAACCGAACCAACCGAGTTGAAACCAAAATTATTGGGTTGGTTTTTGACCCAACCCGAATGCTATTGGGTTGGTTTGGGGTTTTTATTTTTTACTTCGGTTCGACCCAACCCAACCCGAAAGTCATTACAATAGATAATTCTATTGATAGCCAATGAAAAAGGTTATTGTTATTCATTTTCAACATTTATTCTTATGGTGTGATAATTGAAAATTGAAGAAACATCTGTAGGATTGCAGAATTAGACTAAAAAGACTATTTAATGAATATAATATTTTTTCGAATTAATCATGGATTATTTCTTTAACTTTTAAATTTTCATGTATGATTTCCTTAATGCTTAAGTATTGTTCTTTGTTACAATCTCTATACGTTGTTGGTTGTGTCATGGATTATTGGATTCGTAATAAGTCCATAAAAATTTGTCTTTAAATATTGTTCTCTATGGACATGCAGTAAAATATTTGAATTTCGATAGAAGATATGTATGGATTTTATTACATCAATGTTTGATTATAAATACATTGTTTATGGCTTAAAACCCGAAACCCAACCCAGCCCAACCCGAAACCAACCCGGACCAAACCATTGGGTTTTCTAATAATTTGGTTCGGTTTGGGTTAGTATTATCTTAAACCAACCCGACTAATACTATGAAAAACCCAATCCAAATTAACCCAACCCGACCCAAGCTCAGCCCTAGTTTTTGACATGAAAACTTTTTGCACAAGTATAACCAGGATTGTATTTCCTAACCTGAAATTTGGAGTCACCCTAACAATTAACCCATGAAGCATCCACCCACAATCTTTGTCAGCACATTTGGCATGCACCTTCTCATTATCAATTTTTGTAATGTTTATATTCCTATTAGTTCTTACTGCATGTGAGTGTATTGCTTGTCTGAGTATTTTCTTAGTGTCAAAGTTCATTCCTATTTTAAATTCAGGATCATACAAATCTCTTGTGTTAAACATAGGGAATTTTTGTTCCCTGTCCTCATCATCTGAATCTTTGCCACTATCCAAGTCATCATCACATATGACTACATCCTCTTCTTCAGAAGAATCATCACAAGCTAAATCCTCTTGCTCTTGCACATTTGACTTTTGTAAGTTATCACATTTTGTTGATAATTTAAAAAACCATGCCACATCAAGGTCCATATTATCAGCAAACCATTTATCATCCAATGCATCATCAGACTCTACATCATCAAAATCAAACTCTATATCATCAATGTCTCCACTAAACTCATCATCATACTCTACATCCACATTTTCTTTCCTATGACCATCCTCATGACCTGAACCAAGGTTATCTACTTGCTCTTACCTATAGATTCATTTAGCTCATCTACATAAAGTGCCAAGCATCCATCACCTTTCAGCTTTTCGTCAACTAGGTTACTTAAATCCTTGTCATCCCATATCAAAATAAATCCATCTTTGACATAATTATAGAGTCTAAAAGGTTTGTTAGCTCCTTCATTGGTTACCACACTATGCAATATGTGATATGTCAAAACATCTTTCTTTACATTCTTAATATCAAATTGCCTACCACCAATGTACTTCGACTCACTAGCTGTATGATGAAATGTACCCCAAAATGCAAACGTACAGCGAAGCTTGGAGTTGGCAAACCTACAAATTAGCATGGAAACAAGAAAAGACATTCAAGATTTGGACTTTAGCCTAAATCATAAAAAAGCCATCTATTGTCGGGAAAAAAGAGGACTACAAAATAAAGAATTATGAAAATCACAGGCAAGCTTCAACTTGTGTTAATTTAAACTAAAGTGGTCCCCAAATAAAAAAAATTAAAAATTGGTCCCCAAATCGAAAAAAAACAGTGCCTTTATTCAATATATAACTATAGTCAACATTCACTTTAATAAATTAACATGAGAGATACGAAAAGCTTACCATAAACAGAAGCCTTCTTATTAACCTGTAAGGGATGCTTATCCATGCCGGATTTGCTGTTCTTGCGAAGAGAGCTCCCTGGTTTTGCAAGTTCTTGTACAGGTTCTTCGTTATACAGATGATTTTGTCTTCTATTTTGGGTAGGTTGCAGCAGATGGTTTTTTTTTGTGGAATGCAGGGTTGATTGGGGAAGATGAAGTGAGAGAGGATAAGCAAAATTAATGGATGGGGAAATTGAAGGAGACGAGGGGGTTGGGAATGATCCATTTTGTGGGGAAATGAAAAGCCAATTGTTTTTCCCGGTTATTTGTCGACCTATTTGGCAAAAATTTAGGCAAGGTAGCCACGTCAGCGTGATGTGGCAGCCACATCATCAAGTTTTGCCGGAAAATGAGTCCAGTCAGCTTTCCCGGCTAGACAGGATCATTTTTCAACGTTTTTAAAAGATACATGACTAAAATTCTCGCCGGAGTAAAAACAGGATGAAAATCGAAAAATGGTAAAGTTATCGGACAAAAATTCCGATTTCCTCTGTTAAAGCAAGCAGTCTATTGTTGCGGGTAGTTTCCTTTATTCCATGTGTTGATTACTTTATTGTGTGTGCATGCATATTTATTTCCTGCTATAAATGTTCCTCATTCTCTGTTTGCATTGATGTTTTGTTAGTTGAAATTTATTGATTTGGGTTCTTGCATCAGTGTCTCTTTACAGATTCTCTGTCTTACAGACTCAAACACTGATTTTTTCCATTTTACAGAATCTTTATCAAGAGTCAATTGCATCAGAATCTCTATTGTCAATATTAATATATTAATATTTTTGTAGTTCATCACTCATTTTCACTTGATGTAACTGATTGCCATTTATTTTTGTAAACATATTAAAAAGAACATATATGTATTCCTGATATTTGGGACCAAATCAAATAACGTGACATATAAAAAACATAATAATAAGTATAATAGGAAAAGAAGAAAGAAACAATGACACCCATATATCCTCAATAAACAACGGAACAAAAATATCCAATAAATACTTTGCTAAAAGAATATCCGATAAATACAAAAGCAAAGCTGAATAGGAAAGTGGCAAAAAAAAAAACATACAAATGCTTTAGTCCTGCAGTAGATATACAGCCTAACCTCAAAGATTCTTAATTGTCCAGATCCGTATACAAATTATAATGCAGTCTTTATTTTTGAAAAAAATCGAAGAGTTAAATCTGTAAAGTACAGATTTAAGATCATTTACAGATTCTACTGCGAATGCTCTTACATCCTCTTTTTCAACTGATATGCTTGTTGGAATTAATGCTTTTGGCTTTTGCATTTTTAGTTAGCTAATGTGGTTTTACCAAATAGAGTTCACATCATTCCTTGTTTCATTTTTATTATAAGTTATAAAGAATAGTTACTTTACAAAATATGGTTCCCTTCAAAAAAAAATATATGGTTCATCCCATTTTTTTTCTTTTTGGTAATGTGGTATAGGAAAATTTGATTTGGATTTGTGACTTTGGGTTTCGATCTGTGATATAAACTAATATGGTGGTATTTTTTTTCCCTCTAAATAGTTATGAAGAATTAGGGATAAGGACAGCTTTTGGAATATTTTTGACTAATAGGACAACCCAATATTTTTTATAGGGATAATGACAACTCTCATAATTTTTATAGGCAGAAGGGCAAAACCAAAAAATAAAAAATAAAAAAATGAAAAATGCAACGCTCTGGGGAATGCTCCAGTTTTTTTTCCTCCTCGCTGATTTTTAAACACTCATATCGCTTGATATAGATTTCCAAACGTAATGAAAATTTCACTGAAATTTTAATTTTTTGACGCTCTTCGTTCTGAGATTTGTTGTGATATAATTACATCGTTTTTCATGAGATTCACTGACAAAATTCACTCAGTGAATCTCCCGGTTAATCCCGAAAATCAGTGAATATCGACAGTGATTTCGACAGCGGATTTTCTGAAATCACGTCGGAATATGTTGAATGTGATCTCAAAATAAAGGGCATGAAAAAATAAAAAAATTGGTGAAAGAATTTTCAAATTTGGAGTTCTAGATTGAGAGATATGAGTGTTTTAAAAAAGATGGATGAGAGATAAAGTGTGTTGGGTTTTTTTTTTTTTTTGTTTGGAAAAAGGCGCTGAATATTAAAAATAAAAATAAAAATAATTTTGTCATTTATGCAAAAGTTTCAAAAAGCTGGTCTTCTCCATATTTGATAAAATGTTTGTGTCCATCCAAATAGTTAATGTATTTAGTATACTTTTTTTTTTCTTTTTTTCTTTTTTCCTTTTCAGAACCTTGAATTGGAAGGAACAAGCTATTAAGAGCCAAAAATGCTCTCCCCACAGAAAGCCACGTAGGCAGTTTGTAAGAAAAAAAAATTGAGCTGACACGTGCCCTGATACACATTTCCTTTTTTTTAGCTGTATCAGTAAAAGTATGTATTGTATTTTCTTTTTCTTTTATATTCTTTTTTCATACTTCCACGTATGCTTTTTTCAATGAGAACTGTGGAGGTGACACATGTCCCTCTTAACATATAATTTTATTTTTCATGTTTTTTTATCATATAGGCAGCACAGTAGATAGATGGTATTTTTTTATATTCTTTTTTTATAACAGGTATCGGGAAACTTCCCACAAATCCCTATCACCTCAATATCTTGGAAATATTTAATATGATATATTAAATTAAATGAGATAAATCAATCAAAGATATTTTTCTTATTTTATTAGGAAAAAGTTTTCTTTCTCCTCAATCTACTAAAACTTCTCCCAATCAGTTTGGGACTAGTATGAGGCGCACCATCTACTATAAATAGGAGGTGGGTATCAAGCTCTTTTGTACATCACAATTAGAAAGTTCTAATTTACTAGAAAAATTGAGAGCTTCTTAGTGAGATATTTTGAGGGAGAGAAAATGTCAGTCTAGCAACCGTGTTTTTATGGTAGCAATCCATGAAGGGACTCCGGCGGGTTGTTCGTGTGGATCACCGGTAGAGGCCGAACACTTGACGGCTTCGTGCAGAAACTACAATTGTAGACAAAGCGTCGATCCAATTGGATCAACCAAGATATTCTCTTGTCTACTTCTTTTATGCTCGTTACTTAAACGAAGTCGATCTTGGGTTAATACGAAATAAATTTTAAATTTCACTGCGTTCCCGCGTAGATTTCCTAGCACCTTCAAGAAATCCTAATTCCACAAGCAAGGCTCCAAGAATCTAAGCAACCCACTTCGAATCTACTACCAAAACGAAAGCTCTATGATTACTATAACATTTAAAACATTAAAAAGCTAAGAAAAGCTCAAGAACACTTCTAGATCTAGAAAATAGGTTTTTGAGAATCTTACCCTGTTGGGAAAGATTGCCCACACTCTTAATGTTCAAGAAATATAGAAACACATTTACTACCACCAACTTGTTTTAGTACAACGGTAAGCGCTTGATCTTAACATGGTATCGGAGCCAGAGGTCATGAGATCGAACCATGGTTGGAACATTATTTATAAAAAGAATTTGTGCAAGTGGTTGGACAGATTGCCCACACTTTAGGGGGTGTTGGGACAGATTACCCACACTCTTGAATGAAAATTGTGCAAGTGTTGGACAGATTGCCAACACTTGAGGGGTATTGGGAAAGATTGGGGTATTGGGAAAGATTGCCCACACTCTTAATTTATAAAAATATAGTAGCACCTATACTATCACCAATTGGTTTTAGTACAATGGTAAGCGCTTGATCTTGACATACCCGATCGGAGTAAACTTGTATCAAAATGAAGCTTTCATCAAGAAAAACATTTTGGTGTGATTGGTTTGTAATTTCAACGGCTAGATTGATCGAAAACGGGAAGATTCCAATTCTTCTTCTCTTTTCTTCTTTCTCTCTTTCTTTTCTTTTTTCCTCTCCTTTTCTCTCTCTCACAGCCGACCCTCTTGTTTGGAAAAGGTGGAATTGAATAATGAATGAGTTTTGGGGTGTGTTGGGTTTAAATAAAGGTTGGTTAAATTCTCGTTTTGCCTTTACTAAAAGTTATATGTTTTAAAACATCGTAAATACCCTTTAACAAATATCTTGACTCTATTTATTTTATTAAAACATAATCCATTAGAATTATCGACACACAAAATTTGTAAAAAATATTTTTTACCCATTACGGAGATACGTGGTATCACATGATACGATAGATGTAATGACGTCACAAAATGAACGAATATATAATTAATAATGTTACTTTCCGAATATTATAAGGTACACAATTCATTAATTTCTACATTTACTACGTATTCAATATACTTACCCCTTTTTATTGTTATGTATGTTTTCCCCTGCCCGAGAAAATTAGTAGGGAGAGGATGATGTGTACGTTGAGGATGACTGATTAATTATGCTATGAATGCTCGGAGATGTTGCCATTATGTTCCTTGTTATGCTTTTGTATTAGAAACCGGTGATCCTTTGTGATGTTGAAGACTTGATGTATTTTAAGTTGACTTGTAATTAAGATAAAAGTGTGTAAGATTAAGTTACGGTTTGTAATGACTTCTAGTACTTCGTATCAGTGGCGGATCCAGATAATTTTTCCAGTGGAGTCATCGGACAGTAAAACTACGTTTTTATCCTTGTTTCATTGGGGTCACCGAAGCCTAAAACTACATTTTTTAACAACGAAATTACATTTTTAACAACAAAACTATATCATTTAAATACTAAAAAAATTTCTCCGGATCTCAGTGGGGTCACGTGACCCCACATGAGTATACATAGATCCGCCAGTGCTTTGTATGTTGTAATAGACCATAATTACTAGTTTGGGCACCATTGTAACATCTTATTCGACCAATGAATTATTCTCGAGTCTCTTTAGCTTCCGCTTTCATTTTTGATTACCATGTTGTTAGGTGTACATATAAAAATAGACCAAAATTTAGTTTTATAATCGGACATCATTTTTCGGATAAAGTCTCGATATCCGGAAACGAGCGCCACACGGTGACCCAGTGTTTTTTTTATCGGATCAACGACTTGGCTACATGGGTCTGCCACCGGAACATGTCTGATAACTATGGATATGATCTTTTCCGCTATTTTCGAAACAAAATTTCAAAAATGATTCAAGTGATGAATTAGTGTTCTTTGCTTCTAAATCTGCATTCTAGAATTTGTCACGTGACTTAAGATGATAATCGAATTCTGTTAGATATTTTTTCATAAATAAATATTTTGATTATCGTTTTCATACGAGTTGCAGTACGAATTAATATTATCGCAACGAAACGGGGTTCGACATGCATTTGTCCGAATTGATATGAACTTACCATTTCATGTAATGGGTACCTCCATTCGTTAATCGGGTACTTTCAGCTTATAAAAGGCACAACATATGCAAACGAATGATTCATACAAGTCACAGCATCATCAGAAAAAATTTGAGTGTCCTCGGGTTTGATTCAAACAAGTCACTGTTTAAATCAAACACCTCCATTTATCTTGAGAGAGATTTTCGTTTGATTCATTAGTGACAAATCGCGTGGGACGAAACATCTCTTAAAAGACAACGTTCTTAACGTGCCTTGGATTTTCTACTTCTCTATCAAATCCTAAGTACTAAATTTTTTTCCAACAGTTTTAAGAGATGTATTCATTTAAGGATTTGACACTGAATGCTCCGTGGCACCATCGATCCAAGTAATGAATTAGGACTTGGTTCGTCTTGATCGATTTGATGGGCACAACTTTACTTGCCGGCAAGAGAAAGTGTTGTTTTTCTTGACAGCAATCAAACTATCATAAATTTTGAGTGATGATCTTGCACCAATTCCCGAAGAGAATGAAGATGATCCTGATGAACGCAAGAGGGAATTGCAGGAACAGAGGCAAAAGAGAAAGTATGACAACTTTCTGTGCAGGGGACACATTCTGAATGTGTGTCAGACTCAGTTACAATGGACACATGACAATTGAGACAGTGAAAGAATTATGGGTGGCGTTGGACAACAAATATCGCATCGAAGAGGCAAGCTATCAGAAATTTTTGATTGTTAACTATTTCGACTTCAAAATGACTGATGGTAGGTCTGTTCTTACCCAAGTTCAAGAATTACAATCCATTGTTGCTAATCTAAAAATGATGAGATTAACATGCCTGAAGCATTCCAAGTTGGTGCAATTATTGCTAAATTGCCAACTTCTTGGAATGGTTATAAGAAGAAACTAAAACTTGATGAAACCAAGCATACTCTGGAATCCATCATGCGTCACTTGCGTATTGAGGAAGACTCTAGAAAGAGAGAAAATACCAAACATGAGGCAGAAAAAGCCAACATGGTTCAAGGCAGCCAATCAGAAAACAATAAACGCAAAAACTCTTGACCAAAGAAGGATCGTGAAGAATCCTCAAAAAACAATTCAAGGGTGATTGCTTTTATTGCAAAAAACCTGGTCATACCGCCCGAGAATACCGAGTTCGAATAAGAGACGAGAAGGCGAAGAATGGAAAAACAAACAAAGATCATGTGAATGTTGTAGATGGTAACAATGATCACAACTTTGTTGTTGTTGTGGAAGAAGCCAACTCGATTGGAGTTGAAGAAGGTTGGTGGCTGGATACCAGGGCTACAATCCATATGAGCAATAACATATCTGAATTCAAAACTTAGATGAGTGCACCGATGGATGAGAGGTCAAAATGGCAAATGATGTTCGTGCCAAAGTTGTCGGGATTGGAACGGTGGAACTAAAATTCACTTCAGGAAAGAGTCTGACTTTGGCAGAAGTCCTTCATGTGCTTGAAATGACAAAGAATCTAATTTCTGGAGATCATCTTAACAAGACATGGTTCAAGCTTGTGTATGAATCTAATAATTTGATTGTATAAAAAAACAATATTTTTATTGGTAAAATCTACTCATGTAATGGAATGATTAAGATGAATGTAATAAAAAATAACATTTCTTATGTTGTTGATTCCTTATCATTATGGAATGCTAGATTAGGACGCGTAAATTACAAGTCTATCAAAAACATGCACAATCTAGGCATTATTTTGAAATGCACATATGATAATGTTGATAAATGTGATATACGTGTTCAAGGAAAAATGACATGTAAACCACATAAATCTATAGAACGCACATCTGAATTACTTGGTCTTATACACTCGGATGTTTCTGATTTGCATAGCAAAGTTTCACGAGGAGGACATAATATTTTGTGACCTTTATAGATGATTCCTCAAAATATGCTTATGTATATTTGCTCAAAAGTAAAGATGAAGTGTTAAGTAAATTTGTAATCTTTAAAGCTGAAGTTGAAAATCAATTGAACCAGAAAATTAAGGTTTTACGTTCTGATAGAGGTGGAGAATACCAAGTAACAAAATTAATAAATTTTTGTGAAGAAAATGGTAATGTCCATGAGTTTACTCCACCGTATTCACCGAATTTGAATGGAGTGGCAGAACGGAAAAACTGAACCTTAATAGATATGGTAAATTGCATGTTAATTAGTTCTAGTTTATCTGATCAATGGTGGGGTGAAGCACTTTTAAGCGTATGTTATATTCTTAATAGAATTCCGTAGAAAAAGATTAGTAAAACACCTTATGAGTTGTGATTTAATAGGAAACCTAATATTAGTCGTCTAAAAGTTTGGGGATGTCTTGCCAATGTAAGAAAACCAAAACCCGAGATTACTAAGTTAAGAAGTAAAACTTATAAATTTGTTTTTGCTGGTTATGAAAAAAATAGTACAGCTTATAGATTTCTAAAATTAGAATCTTTTGAAATTATCGAATCAAATGATGCCGAATTTTTCAACATATGTATAAACCGTCTTCTGTGAAATCTAGAAATAATGATATTCCTAACGTTTCCAAGAGAGTTCATGATGAATCACTTGATGATACATCAGCGGAACCACAATCTGATTTAGAACCAATGAGAAGTAAAAGACAAAGGACAGAAAAATCCTTTGGTCATGAATTTGTGACATATTTACTTGAAGGTGATGTAAATAACATTACACACCAAACCAAGTTAATGATGAATGATTATAGTGATCCTGTCACATATTCAGAAGCCATTTCATCACGTGATGCTATTTTTTGGAAAGAAGCAATCAACGATGAAATGAGATCGATCATGTTTAATTAGACATGGATTTACCTCGTGGTTCTAAACCAATCAGTTGTAAATGGATCTTCAAGAAAAAGTTAAATACAGATGGATCCATTAACAAATACAAAGCCCGCCTTATGGCTAAAGGATTTAAACAATGTCATGGCATAGATTATTTTGATACATATGCCCCTGTGGCACGGATATCATCTATCCGTGTGTTGCTATCTCTTGCCGCGATTCACAATTTAATTGTCCATCAAATGGATGTGAAAACGGATTTTCTAAATGATGATTTAGAGGAAGAAGTATATATGGAACATCCTGAGGGATTTGTTTTACCGGGACAAGAAAAGAAGGTTTGAAAATTGGTAAAATCTTTTATGGTCTCAAGCAAATTTCTATGCAATGGCATGAAAAGTTTAATAAAGTAATGCTGGAAAACGGATTCAGAGTCAATGAAGCTGATAAATGTATCTACTCTACATATAGAAATGGTTCATGCATCATTGTTTGTCTATATGTGGATGATATTCTCATCTTTGGTCCGAACTTGGAACCATAAAGGAGACCAAGCAGCTATTAGAAGCTAACTTTGATATGAAGGATTTGGGGGAAGCGAACGTGATCTTAGGGATCAAAATAATGAGAAAATATGGATGTATATCATTAAATCAATCTCATTATATTGAAAATATCCTTAAAAGGTATGGTCATATGGACCATAAGCCTACATCTACACCTATGGATCATAGTAATCAAGTTAATAAAAAAATGCCGGTAGATGCTATGACCAATTACAATATGCAAGTGTGATATGAAGTCTTATGTATGCTATGCATTGCACAAGACCTGTTATTGCATATGCAGTTGGTATATTATGTCGTTTCTCAAGTAATCCAGGAAAAGAACATTAGAATGCAATTTCCACACTTTTGAGATACTTGAAAGGAACAATTGATTACGGATTACAATATTGTGGGTTTCCCGCTGTACTTGAAGGGTACAGTGATGCATGTTGGAATAACATAGAATCAAATTCTAAATCCACCACTGGTTGGATTTTTACCTTAGGAGGTGCACCCGTATCTTGGTGTTCGAAGAAACAAACTTGTGTTTCGGATTCGACTATGTTAGCAGAATTTATTGGATTAGCAGATGCAAGTAAAGAAGCGGAATGGCTGAGAAATTTATTGATTGATATTCCTTTGTGGGAAAAGTCATCTCCAGCAGTAATGATACATTGTGATAATAAGGCTACTTTAATTTGTATTCAGTAGCAAGTAAGACTTACAATGGTAAGCAACGACACCTTAGTCTGAGACATCAGTCTCTTCATGGATTACTTAAACAATGAGTAATCTCTCGTTGACTATGTAGAGTCAAAGAACAACCTAGCAGATCCTTTGACGAAAGGACTGGCTAGATATATAATTGCAAAAACAACGAGAGGAATGGGATTAAGGTCTATGAAACATTGGTTAGTCTTGACGGGAACCCTACTTATGTTTTGAAATATAAGCAAAGTTCAAAGGGTACAAACAAGTTAATGTCTAACTAAAGAAGCCACTAGAGTATTTAATAAATCTCATTCATGAAATCTCTAGTGTGAGTAAATACCGCATGGTAAAGGTTGAATATAGTTCTTAATAAGTCTTATATATTATTGGAGAAAGTGACACGCGGAATCACTTTTAATGGACTTACCTATGTGAGTGTGGAAGTCAGGCCGCTTCCTATGAGATACAGACCGTCTCTAGAGCACTCATGAATTTCGGGATATAACGCATGACCATAAATGCGCTGGAATAAAGAGACACTCTTTTATCGGAATGGTATGTGTGATAACTCCGGTTACATCACGATGGGGTCCTTGGTTCAAGATGCGTTCACTATAGCACCCTGATGAAACTTTGAGTTATTTACACTAAATGGAAGTTCAAAGCCAAAATCTACTTTCATTTATGTACGATTTTCTACGATGATGCTTAGTTCGTGTCTACATGAACTACGACGGCTTGATCCCCAAAAGGGTACGTGGGCAATCACATTAGGTGATACAGCCGCTTCATAAATTTGTTTTTTTACATATAAAATGTTTTCTGAAAAAATAGGGGGAAATTGTTAGATATTTTTTTATAAATAAATATTTTGATTATATCGTTTGCATGCGACTTTCCGTACAAATTAATGTTAACTACAAGAAAAAGGGCCAACAGTGACAGAAATTTAGTGAAGGGTGCAAATCCCGCCATTAAAAGACTGTTTTAATGGGGAAAACTGTGAGGGGAAAATATTAATATAGCTAAAAGGTGACCATTAACCACCGAATTTTAATTACTCTCACTATTTATACGAAATCCCGTCATTAAGATAAATAAATAAATATTTCCTATCATTATGCCCAATTACTTTTTTTTTTCTCTCTCATTTTTTTTTAATAAAATATAACACTATTATATCCTATCATTTTCCCTCATCTAAACTCCATTTTCATTTAATAAAAACGCCAAAAAAAACTTTCCACACCCAAAATCAAACCCCAAACAAAATCTCTCTCCCCGACCTCTCAGCTCCACCCTCCCTAGGTTTAGCACCGCCGATGGTCACCACTAGTCCTCCACCTCCATCAACACAAACAAGACATCAACAACTGAGATGCTAAAGATATTCATGGTTCTGTTCTCTCAGTAAAGGTGCGATCCGGCGATTCTGAGCGACTGAACGCATCTTCCATGCTCTGATGATTTGATATACGGAGAAGCTTCTCCGGCTTTCTTCTCTTGCTCAGGAAGGTATAGATTGTTTTCATTGACGCCTGGGTGTGGTTTGATGCTCTTCACTGCTCATTTCTTCAACGGAACCCTTTCTTTTCTGTTTGTGAAGCGGCTGAATCCTTCAGATGACCTTCGGTGAAGAGATCAGCTGTAGAAATTAGGGGTTTTCCTCTGTTTGTAGCTCTTAGCTGCTCCGTCTTACTACTGAGCTCTCTCTTCAATCGATTTCCAGGGTTTTGAATTCATGTAGAAATTAGGGGTTTTCCTCTATTTGACGGATTTGGCTGCTCAATTTCTTGTTTTGAGGATTCAAACTCTTGGATATTGCTGTTTGAAGGTTGGTTTTTAGTGCTCCCCTCGATTCTGTCTGGTTGGCTACTTTTGATTTTCAACCCTCAAAGTATTGGTGTGCTGCAATTTTTTTTTAATTTGCCTCTTATCTGATTTCTGTTATTCTAATGCTACTGTCTCTGAGATTGGCTCTCCTTCACAGTTGATATTACGTGCTGCTCTAATTTCTGGGTTGTTGAGGTTAATTCTAATACTGTAATTACCCCTAGTGCTCCTGCTTTTGATTTTAGTGTCCTTGTTGATGCTTTTGCTGATAGTTTTGAAGATTCTTCGGGTACTTTGTTTAACATAGAACTACTTCTGCTGATTATGGCTCTTCATGAAGACTTTGCTCAGTTTTCTGTTGGTCTGAGTATGGTGGTTTCGCTGTTTGATGACTTCATTATTTCTTGTACAACCTGCAGGATTTTAGGGCTTTTTGCAAGTGATTATGGTGGTTCAAAGCTTGTGAACCAATGTTTTATATTAAGACCTTTCTTGAAGTTTTGTACATGTTGTTGTGTTTAACTTGTGAGCTCCAGGTACTACTTCACTTGTTTCGGTTGTTACTGGTACTTGGTGTTGTTGTTCTTGTGTAGGATGGTGGTGTTGAGCTAGGATTTTCCTCTACTCTTAATGTTTTGCTCATGCTGCTGTTACTTCTCCTGACACTGTAAGTCGTGCAGTTGTTACGATTGGTTTTGTTGTTTTGAAGCAAGATGTTAACTTTGGATTTGTCGCTCCCCTCTTTGTGATGCTTTGTTGTTGTCCCAAAGGGAGGATTTTGAACTTTTATTGTATTCTTCTTGCTGTTTTTTTGAGGATGTTGTGTAGCGGACATGTGGTTGGTTCTTTTCCTTCCTCTTTGCTGCTTGTTTTTTGTATGATGGCCTCCCTAAACTTTGTACAAACTTCAGGTTTTTAGGGCTATTTGCATATGTTTATGGTGGTTCAAAGGCTTGTGAATCAAAGTGTTATGGGTTCATTTGCTTCTGTTGAGGACTGCTGCTACCTCTTATTGTGTTTTTAGACCTGATCCTATCTTTTAGGATTGCTGGTCTGAGGTCTTTTACAAGTTGGTGGTTTTGTTACTTATGGTGTTCCCTCTTGTTGTTGTTTATATTTTTGCACAGCCCCTTTCATGCTCCAGTTGGTTGTGCTACAGCTGTGGATGTTGGTCATGCTGTACATGTCTTTTAATGATAGCTTGGTGAGGTTTTTGGTTGTAATCTCTGCTGCAAATGATGCAGGTTTTGGTCTTGTACATGCTAGTAGTTTTTGTTTGCATGATGATTGGATTGCAAATAAAAGAAAGAGCTGGTTCTTTTCCTTCAAGTTCTGGTGCTTTTGATACATTATGTATCTTACAAATGTGTATGCAGCTCCATGTGCTTTGTATCTTTGCATAGCTTTTGTGTTTTTGTGTACCATTTGTAGTCCTTTTCAGCTATGTATTTATTTTTATATCAGCAGAGTTGTTCACTTGGACACTCTGCTGATATAGATCCTTCTATTGATATAGATCCTTCTGATGTTATCCTTCTTCAACTCATTATTCTTTGGCTTAGGGAAGCCAAAAAACAATACATAGAAATGGAGACAAAACTTTCTGAGTTGAGCTTGAGCTTCAGCAACACCATCGTAGGGAAGCCCATTAAATGCAGAGGTATATATTGTCCAAATCAATATTTTTGTTTTCATTTTTCCTTTTATATATATATGCACACACTTATGAATTGTAATTGGGAATTGATGCAGCTGCGGTGGTAAGAGTAGTAAGGGAAGTGATTGTGCATCCTTCCAAAGCTCATGAAGTTCGAATTCGGATCATTTGCACTTGTCTCTATTTCAGCGATGTCACCTTTTGGAAATTAAATCTACTCTTCTTCTACATACTTATTGCTTTCTCTTTGTTTCATCATCCATAATATTCATGATCATTGTTCTTATGAGTGTTTCTTTTATTGTTCAATTAATTAAAGGCCATTGAAGTAGAATCTCGAGTCATTGATCAATCAATTAGTGTTATCAATTACAATCATTGTAAAATTCTTCCTGTAGGTTCCTCCTGCATGTTTTCCAAGAATATTAGGCCATAAAGTTGTTGGGTAAAGTTCCTTTCTTTTTTAAAACTTCGAATCTTTAATTAAAATTGTCTATTGATCTCAGTATGGTGGTGTTAGATGATGCTGTTTTGCAGAGAAGGGGTTGTCATGTTGGTTCCTCTTTGATGCAACCTGTTATCTATGATGGCCTTCCTAAACTCTGTATAACCTGATGGTTTGTAGGGAATTTGTTGGATTATTCTAGGTCGGAGATCTTGATCGATTGGTGGAGCATACGGATAAGACGTACAAAAAAAAGGTTGGATATTGTTTACATGTAACAGAGGTCTTAACCAAATTTTGTGTAGGGACTTGCTATATATGCTTTGGTATTTTTCTTCCCCCTGTTTTTTATGCAGAATGTGTAGTATTATTACCTTAAATTTGAGTATTGTTCTTCTATTGTCAATTTTCATTTGTTTGTCATTTGCATTTTTTTCAACTGAGTGTATGCAATCTAGTTTCCTAGTTAATCTTATAGTCAACCTGACCTTATGAGTCTTAGATTCGGTTTTGTTGTCAGCTTGTTTCAGTTTGTTTTTTTCTCAGTTTAGCTATTTATTTGTCTGCTCACCTGTTATGTTTTGAGCATGGAAATTGTTCATGGACTTGTTATGTTGCATCGGTTACAGTATTGAATATCATATGAAGTATCTAGAATGATACTCAATTTAAAATATGCCTTGATTTCGTCTGCTAATGTTTTCATCATGCCCTTTGTGTTCAGAATTTAGTTTTCCTTAGCCTAAGTTTGTTTGATAGTCTGTATGGTACGTCCCGGTTTGGTGCTTTCTTGAAATCATATATGATTGCCAGCTTGTATGTTTACTTATCCCTGAACTTGCTTTATTACAGTTTCTTCAATTGCACTTGGATCATGCTAGCAGTAATACTCTTCCCAGCAGAGGTATTGATTGTCTTGAGGCTTGAAGTTAGGAAATCCTATGAAACTATTTCATTGTTTAGAACCTTGTTCTATCTAAATTTTTATTATCATTTGTAATAGTTGTGGTGATTTGTAGTGTGCTTTTTTTGTGGCAGCACAGATTGTATGTAGAACTCTCAACATCCTCTTGATTTCTATCAATAATCACATAAATACATGTGATGTTTTCTTGTTTAAATAAGTTTTTGTTTAAATTTGTTCAATATATATATATATATATATATATATGGACTTACGATGGTAAAGTCCTCTCATTGAATGTATTTCAACAACAATGCTGGACTTAATTAATGAGGGGCTTACTATTAGGAATGACGGTAAATTTCATCAAGAAAATGTATATAATGGGGAAAAATGACCTTACAATGAGGCTATAAATCATCATTAAACAATGGTTTATTGAGGGGAAAATGGCTGATTAGTGAGGGATATTTCTGTTGTTAATTTTTTTTAATGAGAGTACTTTTACTATCATGAAATATATTGTAATGACGGAACCATTACCGTCATAATTTACTTTTACATAGAGAAGCAACAATGAAGGGCGGTGAGGGTAAATTTCCCCTCATTACAAGTGTTTAATGACGGGAAATCGACATTTAATAAGAGGAATTCACCTCATTAAAACTTGATTTTCTTGTAGTATCGTAACGAAACGGTGTTCGACCTGCATTTGTCCGAACTGATATGACCTTGCCCTTTCGTGTAAGGGGTACCTCCATTTGTTTATGAGGTACTTTCAGCCTATAAAAGGCACAACATATGCAAACGAATGATTCATACAAGTCACAACATCATCAGAAAAACTTTGAGTGTCCTCGGGTTTGATTCAAACAAGTCACTGTTTGAATCAAACACCTCCATTGTATCCTGAGAGAGATTTTCGTTTGATCCCTTAGTGACAAATCGCGTGGGATGAAAAATCTCTTAAAATACAACGTTTTTAACGTGCCTTGGAGTTTTTACTTCTCTGTCAAATCTAAGTACTAAATTTTTTTCCAACAGATTCCGCAAAGCAATACGATAAAATGAATAAATCCAAAAATAAAAATTACATATATCCACCTGACTTAGGACGATTAATTAAGTGACCTATCACCGGTGAGTTATACCAAATGGATGGATGTGATTAATCCTTACACACTCTCTCACACATAGTAGGGGTGTATAGGAGTGATTTGGATGCATCACACACGTCCACTTGGTATAACCCACAAATAACTGTTGTACCATAACTTTTCTCTTCTCGGTGAAATGCAACTAATTATTAAATAACACAGTTTCTGTGTGAAGAAAGATATTAATGCAATGCATGGATATACAAAACAGTCCTATACAAAACAGTCCTTGGCATGACTGGTTTCATACTCTAGAGGGGAATATGTGTGTGTATATATATATATGTTAACTATTTGGGTTGTTGTTGTTGTTGGCTTGGTTCAACCTTGCAGCAGCAGCTAAAGAAGCCGCCACACCACCTGGATGAGTGCACAGGTTTGGGTCATTCCTTAACTCTGCCCCTATTACTCCCTCGGCATCGCGGCGGGTCACCGGCTTATCTGACGGCAGTTTTGAGCTGGCATCCTGCATCATATATGCACAAAAATAAGCATGCACCTTGTCGTCACTATATATATATATATATATATATATATATATATATATATATATATATATATATATATATAATGCACAAAAATAAGCATGCACCTTGTCGTCACTATATATAATGTAACGCCCTGACCCCGGAACTAATTGCGCTAAATGAATCATAAATAGTCCGGCTAACTGCTTAGACCGTCGTCATCGCTTCGTCTAAAAGGGCTAACCGAGTTAACAAAATTTTTATGTCGCACACTTATCTTTCTGACTTTATCTTCTAATAGGTTGGGGACACCCTCCCCATTTATTATAGCCACCAAAGATAAAGGAAAAACCTAAACTCTCATTCCGATTGACGAATATATTTAAAGAAGAACAAGTGAATTAAAGCTACAAGCTCGGGATTCATGTAATATGAAGTTTAAAAGTATAATATTTTGGCTTCGGCCTGATATAAGGAAATATAGTATTACATTTACAGATTTACTAACACCAGTTGATTTTAGTAGGAGGGTTAGAGCTTGATCTTAACATGGTATCAGAATATGAGATCCCGAGTTCAAGCCTCGCTTCCAGCACAATTAAAAACAAAAAGCAAAAAAACCAAGTGTTGGGCCCCACTCTCTTCTTATAGGCCCACACTTCCCGAACAAAAAAAAAACAAGTCAAGTGTTGAGCCTCTCTCACTTCTTATAGGCCCACACTTGAGGGGGCGTGATAAGCTTAAAACCTAAATAAGAAACAACCATAAATAAGCAAAGAAACACTTAGAGCACCCTTTACGCGGTTGGCAGGCCGTGTACTAACCCAAACATAAAATAAAGGCGGTTTTAGCTTTGAGTATGAATGCCGACATGACAGCATATATCATTCCATCTTTCAGTTTTGAGTATGATCAATTTTGTTATTTAATTTCTTGTTGTTTTCGATTTCTATGTTTTTATCTTTTATTTCTTCTTCTCTTTAATGTATGATGTACTCTCATATGAGGATTACATGTTCAATTGGTCATGTGTTGTGCAAGTTGCAAGCGGCCTATTACTATTCTACCCTTTCCTTTGGAAAGTCATTACATCAAGTATTAGAATGTCAGTTTTATGTAAATGAGTGTTCATTCTTGTTAAGTTTTAAAGTGTAATTCATTTTATACGAATAAAACATTTAAAAACATGGATGTTTCTAAATGAAAATAAGGATATTATTAACATATGGATGTATGACCCAAAAATTCTCACGTCGAATTTACCGAAACAATGATAGTGTTGACCTAGAGATCAGACATTTAGTCTTCACAAAAAGTCAACTATAGAGACGACGGGATTTAGCACTAGAAATATTATTTTTATTATCTATTCTAAAAGAATAAGTGAACTTGATAATGTTGGAGAAAAAGCCCTTTTTGAAGGGTTGAATAGTCAACTTTAGTGCGATTTACGGATAGGCTCTGATGTATGTCATCGAGAGTTAATGATATCATTAAATACTCCATACGGAGTAGTTGATGATGGGCTTTTGAATTACTCGATTCGGATGTCGGATTAATGAGAAATTAATGGCTAAAGTTGGTAGAAAATATGTAGGAGATGGGAGTTGAAGGGAGGACCTCACCCCATTCTCCCACATAGGTAACTTGAGGCTTGTGAGCTCAAGTAATAAGAGCTAGCGTATGCTCTTATAGATGTGCCCAAAGGGGCAATGCATTTTTGTGCAGGAGGGAGGACTTAGATTATTCCACACGCACGCGCCGCCGCCGTCCGGCTCGAGCTCGGCTCGGCTCAGATATTAATTTTTTGGACAAAATTTCTTTATGAAATTAGCCAAAAATTAATTTTGTTTTTTTAGCATGTGATTGAGTCATCCGACCAATCATAATTTAAGAATTCGTGTGATTGAGTCATCCGACCAATCAGAATTTAAAGATGCGTCATCCGACCAATCAATTTGGGTGATTTTTATCCCAACATGCGTGTGGAGTAAATGGGGCGGCCTAGATGATTTTCTTGAGGGAAAAGTCGGCCGTTACTTTTCCAAAGGGAAAAGTTTGAATATGTGTTTCGGTCAATCAGATTCAAGCATTGATATTGAGTCGAATTATCGAATGGATGAAGGTTTAATTATCGAATTTTCTCTTGTGTCTTTCCACCACAAAAAGTCAATCATGTAGATCTAGATATTGAGTCGAAGAGAAGTTGGAGCACTATGTAAGTTCACCGGATCTCGGATTTTTGAAGTGCCTCTAAATCCGAGATGTAAAGCCGTTGTATCTTGGGAGACATTTGCTACTACCGTGGGCACCGTACCGGAGCAATTTGTCTTAAGGAAAGAATAACTACTCACCTCGGTTTGTCTTAGTCCTTTATTTTGTGCACACTACCTTTATTGTCTATTGTTTGAATCAGATATGAATGATGATATTTATTTTGTTAGATCTATTAAATAATATGAATTGTACTATTCACATGATTTATTTTCTAGATTAATATTCTGTAATTTAATCCGTAAATTACGGATCTGTTCCGTAAATCACTCCACACACAATACACTATCCCAACAGATAAAAGACTGGCTTGAATCTAGAGTAATAAACATTTCCTTTCCTTGAAAGGCTGAAAATGAATGCTCATTCTGACTGAAACAAGGGGCGGGCCTTTATCAACTTCAAAATATTAGATTTTAGGGTAGTAAAATAAGGTGAGCCACACTCTGTACTATCAATAGGATCGATTATAACAAGTCACACACTCATATTCCGAAGAAAAACAAAATTCCGCAGTCAAACTCCCAAAACGGGCCTTTTTTTTCCTACTTATTATTTATCGAAAACATAGAAACATAGAAACACAAAACCCATTTCATATTCCTGCATTGTGACGTGTAGAATTAATGCATGTACCAAACCAAGTAAATTGTACTCCCTTAGTTTTTTTATTTATTTTAACTATAATTTTTCAGAATTTGTTTTGTTTTTATTTATTTGTCATTTTACATTATCAATGTAGTATTTATTATTTTTTTCCTATTTTACCCTTTCGTTTCAATAACCCAAATTTTTTCCATTTTCCACGCAAGAAATGAAGCGTAATTTTATTATTTGAGACACATTAATCACTTTCTGTGATTCTTCTCTCCGACGGATAAAAATAGACGGATGGAGTAATATATAAGTAAGTAATGAACGTACGTACCGCTAGAACTTGTCCAAGTTTAGTCTTTTCTTCATCATTGGTTGCTCTGGCATTGCGTGTCGCTGCAGATTGCGCTGTGGCGGCAACACCACCGGGAATGATATTTGTACGGCCGGTTGCTCTCACTTCAGCCGCTTGTATTGCTGCCGCATCACTGTAGTCCACAGGTTTGTTTCCTGCGGTGAGAGCAGTGGCTTCTAGTGCTTCACCAATGGTGATGCATCCTCTTTCACTTGTTCCTGAACCTGAAGATTGTGATTGACCTACCTTTGGGCTATTTAATTTTCCAACAACCTACCATAACATGAATCATATTCATGAAATCGGAACGGTAATCTTAAAGTAGTGATTTTTTTCTTCTTTAAAAACGAAGAACGGTAATCTTGTTTATGTTTTTTTTTTTCTTTTTTCTTTCCGGATCGTTACCTCGTTAGCAGCGGACTTGATGAACGATGCGAGAACTTCAGAATGTGTAACAGCATTATCAGATTTAACATCCAATGTACTTAATGTTGTGATGGTTTCTTCTTTATCTGATTGCTCTCTTCTGGGCTGATCTTGACTCATTTTTTTTTAAAGTTATTTGTTTTCCCTGTTTTTAATCTTTTCCTTTTTTTTTTTTGGTGATGAATATTTATGTTATTTAAGTTTAAAGTTGAATGGTAATTGAGGCATGGAGATATATGACTTAGTTTCCATGGATTTTGAGAGGTAAATATTGCAAGCTTGTCAGTTGTGGTTGAAATTTGACTGAGAAAATGTGGCACTTAAATGTCGGATGCTGGAAAAGTTTCTTTGCTGAGGTAATAACATGTGGTGAGTAATCAATGTTTCTGTTGCAGGTTTAAAGACACAGTAAATAACCATTCAATTAAAGAATGGTTGTTTTATACTCCTCCCTCCCAAAGTAGATCATATTAGTTTATCTCATAATATAAGTGATTCATATATTTTAATGTAATAATGAATTTTATTTTATTGTTTTACCTGTGTTCTAAAACTTTGAGGCTCCGTTTGTTTTGGGTTGGAGTTTATATACTAGTGGCTAATAAAATATGATATAAATGATTGAAGTAATGATTAAATAGTTAGAATGTTTTTTTTTTTTTAAAATTTGTGTAGATAAAGAAATAAGTGCTAAGAGAAATTGAAATATTGTAGTATAATGAATAAAATAATGTTAAAAAGGTAATAAAGTAGATATAAAGTGAAATGGTGAGAGATGATTTAATATTTTTTTATTTGTAATTGAAAAATTGATTGGTGAGAGAATTGTAATAAATGATTGGTGATGTGATATATAAAAAAAACCCCAAAAAAAACCCAACCCAAACCCCCAAAACAAACAAGGGCTGAGTTTTACTACTCCGTTTGAAAATGTAAGTCCGTTTTTCTCACATAGGTTAAGAAAGTCGGTTAAATTGGTTATATGTAATTAATTTTGATTAAAAAGTCTAAAATGACATTTGACTATTATTACTGTAAAGTAGTAAAAAGTGATTTGGTAAATAATAAATTAGGGTAAAATGAAAAAATGTAATAAATACGTCATTGGTTATCTAAATGGATTTATATTATGAGACAAAATCAAAAGGCTAAATTGACTTATATTTTATGACGAAGATAGTATTGCCTTCGTTTTTTTAAATGTCACTTTTCCTAATTTGATTTGTTTTTATTTATCTATCATTTTACATTTTCAATGTATCATCTATTGTTTTTTGGGGGTTCTATTGACAACCCCACTTCTACTACTTACACCCATTTTTTTTTTTTTTTACTTCTAGCAACACCATTTTACTTATTACACCACACAAAAATAAAATAAAAAGGTAAAAAAATACTTTAGTCCCTAAACTTTTTTAAACTCTAAAAAAACCTACTTATACATACATATACACAAATTAACTAATTACCCACCCACCCCTTTATTCAAATCATCATTTCCCTCCCACCCCTTTATTTAGTTTATTAGGTTTTGGAAAGAAAAAAAAAAGAGAAAAGAATCGGGCAGCCATAGAAGAAATGAGAAGAAGAGAAGAAGAAGAGAGAAGAATAGAAGAAGAAGAGAAGAATCGTAAAAGGTATGTAGATTAATGTTTGAATGCAATGGGTAATCATGGGTAGTTGAAATCGGGTGACACAAGTGATTTTATGGTGGTTTATTTCCGTTTTTATTGCATTTCCGGCCGTTTTTCGATGATCCAGTCGGGGAAGATGAAACGAGATGGAAACATCACCGGTATTGTCGCTCGTATTGTTGAACCAACGTCGTCCAGACCGACGTTTAGACAATGATGGTGAATTTAGGGTTTTTACTTAAACGCCAGTGTGGGTAGCGTTCTATGTTATTAGGGAAACGTTGGTATGGGTGACGTTGAAGCAACTATTTCTCACCGGGGATTCTTCTGTAAAAATTCACCAGCGGTAGCGTTCAAAGTACAAGAAAAACGTCAGCTTGGGTGACGTTTACACAATTATTTTCCGGTATGCTTCTTCTGTAAAACGTCACTGGAGGTAGCATTGCTGGGGCATAAGAAACGTCCACGTGGATGACGTTTACGCACAGAACAATTGCTACAAATTTGTTAAGTCTGGTTTGTGTCCAATCTTTATTACCCTTCAATTAGTCTATCTGATGAGTTTGTTATATCCCTAAGTAACACCTGTATATGAGTTACTATAGCTTTGAATGAGTTTAAATTTGTTTATCAAATTAGAGTTTATCTAGCTTTGATTATGTGCCTAAGTAACAAATTAGTATGCATTTATCTAGCTTTGAATTCTTATATGAGGTTATAGCATGTAATGTTGTTTATCAATTAGAGTTAATGTTACATTATATGATGTTTATGGCATGTAATTGAGCTTTGTTATGTATGTTCAATTTCTTTGTTAGTTGATTACTTCATTTGAATGACAATTCATTTCTTGTCTCATGTGTAGGAAATTATGACTAAGATGAGGTTGGTAAGACTGTAACCTTTGCAGATTAAGGTACCGTAGTGGATCAAGGTGGTGCGGAAGCACCGCCCGAAACTCATGTTCAACCTAGCTATATATGTTTATGAACATAAAGGTGGTGGGATATCAAAGAACTCAGAAACGGCGAAAGAAGATGCAAGCCGAGATTGCACAAGGTCATCATCCAACTAGGGCTGAATTAGGAGAGATAGATGAGGGAGTTGAGACAGTTGCAGCTTCTAGTGCTGAGGCCACCACTGAGTTAGTTGAGACACAGTTGGGAGTGCAAGCTCCTAAAGTGACAGTTGAGACAGTTGCAGCTTCTAGTGCCGGGGCCACCACTGAGTTAGTTGAGACACAGTTGGGTACAATGACAGTTCTGACAGTTGTAGATTCTAGTGTCGGGGCCACAACTGAGTTAGTTGAGACACAGTTGGGAGTTCAGGATCCTACAGTGACAATTGAGACAATTGCCGCTGGCCCCCTACAAGCATCATTACAGGACAACCATCCAGTCCTGCCGGTGCCACTACAGAACAGGCAGCAGGTACAGCCCGGGGTCACTACATCTGGGGCCAGTACATGATAGGCATCCGGCAGTGCCGAGTCACCGACAGAGGCAGAAGCGGCCGCAGCTGAATGTTTAGAGTATGACAGTGACGATGGTGTGGTGGTAGACACCGATATTCTATTGGGGAAGGATTGGGAAGAGCATGTTGGTTATGCGTTGTTTAATAAGCAAAATGTATGATATTTTTTAAGTTGTATAATTTGATCAAATTGTTTTAAACTTATATTCTTTTCATTTCATATATATAACTTTATATTCATACCGTGCATTTGAACAGGACCGAGGTATAATTGGATGTAAGCAGTACACATCTTCCCTTAAGATGTAGAAGATTGATGTAGAATGTGAAGAATTCAAGGCAAGGTTGAGAGCTAATCCGTTGTACAATCTGGTATAGTCTTCATACGGCCAAGCCAATCGTGTGGTTGTCAGTGCTTTTGTTGAGAGGTGGAATTCTGTAACAAACACCTTCCACTTGCCATTCAGTGAGATGACGACCACACTAGAGGATGTCTGATATATCACAGGCTTATCGGTTGACGGAATGGTTGTGAACTTTGAATTTGCAAAAGAGGATAACCCAGTTTCATTTGTTCACGAGTTATTAGGGATTCCTATAGTGAAGTGTCAGAGGAGTTAGGACATGTTGGTGGACTAAGAGTGTTTAAAAGGTGGCTAAAGAACAACCTTGCGGGTAGATACGGTGTAAGAAGTAATGCAGATGAGGGATCCAGTACCGGTCAGTCCGCGCTGATCATTACTATGGATCAAGATGTGCGCGGATATTTGTTGTACCTGCTTGCATGTACTTTGATTAAAGACCGCAGTGGAGATAAGTTAAACATAGATTACCTTCATTTTCTACGGATCTGGATAAGGTTGGTGAGTGGGATTGGGGTGCTGTTACACTGGAAAATTTGTACCGGCAACTATCAAAGGCTTCTAGGAACAATACTGTTGGAGTTTCTGGATACCCGACATTGCTAGAGGTAACACTTGTTATTTAAATGTTTTTTTTTGTGTTTAATGTGTATATTTCAACGCTTACACGACTGTTTTGTAATATGTGTTTTACAGGCATGGGTGTACGAACTTACCGGATTTGCGACCTCCAACGAACACAAACTTCAATGAAAGGGAGATGGTACGGTCATTGAAGTGGAAACCTTTTACTGGAATTACGATCATGTGTCATTGTCATCGTTAAGGCATTTGAGAGAGGACTTAGACTTGATGGAGGCACGAGATGTAAGATAATAGCTCGTTTAGTTATACTTAAGCATTTTCCATCTTGCATTAACTAAGATAATAGCTCGTTTAGTTATACTTAAGCATTTTCCATCTTACAGGTTGTGTGGGATGCTTATCGGCAAGTGAGAATGGTGCCTGATAACGACGTATGCTGGTTTTATGGTTGCATAAGGACATTGGACATTAAAGAGGTGTATCACCCAAACCGTGTCGTCCGTCAGTTGGGTCATGTCCAATCCATACCCCAGTCACCGATTCCTCCAGAAGCATCACATAGAACCGGGAAGGTGAAACAATACAACGTCACCCATGAATCACGTGACGATGACTTTATTCATTTTGCGAATCATCTAGTAAATAAGGATCAAAGAATAGGGAAAGCGAGGTTTGATTGGGAATGCACGTCTGATTACATGAACTGGTATCGAGGTGTTGCCGTACGTCGTCTGACTGGTGTGAGCAAAAAGAAGCAACGAGGTTCAAGAGAGGTTTGACCATATCAATTTACGAATATACAATCAGTTGTGTTTTTGGGATTTCAATGTCATTAACGTTGTTTCTGTTTTACATATAGATGAGGCAAGCAAGGCTAAGGTTGTTGATGCGATTACGGTTGCTTCAAAGAAGAGCAAAAAGGATTTAGTGAAGGTGCTTCAAATGGCATTCGAGTTTCTGAGTACAGTGTATGTACTTAAGATGTTGAAGGTGTGGATGTCGAAGCCGAAGAATCTAGTCAAGTAGAAGTTGAACGACCGAAGAAACGTCCAAATACCACGGAAAAGAGATAGTTTCCTTAGGTCTTTGGTACATTTAATGAAAATTTGTAGTTTTCATTTCCGTACTTCACTTGGCGATTGGTGTTTGGATTTTATGTACTTTATTTGGTCTTTGGTGTTTGGATTTGTACTTTGGTATTGTTGATTTTTGGATTTGATGTGGATTTGTGAGTTGGTATTATGTTATTACTTTCATCCCATGTGATTTTGGATTTTAATTGGATTTGTAAGTTGGTATGGCTGGAATTTGAACTGGATTAGTGACTATCAAGTATATTTTGCTTCTGTTACTCACAACGTCAACAATTCTGACATCTTTGGTTCATTAGGAACGACCCCGGGGGTGGCGTTTTGAGGAAACAGAGACTGACAAGCTCAAGTTGCTTCTTTTCCTTGAAACGTCAGCATATTTGAAGTTTCTTGTTCCCCTGCAACGTCACCAAGGCTGGCATTTTGAGGATACAGAGACAACATGGATCTGTTGTTTCTTTTCCTTGCAACATCAGCTATGACGACGTTGCTTTAGCACAATAAACGTCACTGGTGGTGACGTTGTGAAGAAACAGAGTGACATGGTTCTGTTGATTCAATTTCTTGAAACGTCAGTCCCACTGGCATTGCATATACCCTAGGAACGTCCTATGGTTGACGTTTTGAGGTGTTTTTTTGGTACAGAGAGTCACATTAAATCTGATGTTTTGTTCTTAAAAACGTCACCCTGAGGGACGTTGCTTCATCACATGGAACGCCAGCCATGTTGGAGTTTTTTTGTCACAGAACCAACATTTTTCCCTTAGTTAACACACAATCAGACCACAAATTTACACAAAATATCATACATTTCAACAACAAAAACATCGATATTACTAGCATACTTCACAACAAAATAGACATAATTCATCAACATAAATCAAAATACATCAAGGCAGCTACAAAGTATGATCTAAAAGTACTACAAAGTAGATCAACGTAGCTCAAAATACATCAAAGTAGCTCAAAAGTATGATCTAAAAGTAGCTCCAAAATATGATCTACAAGTAGCTCAAAAGTATGATCTAAAACTTCATGCTTAGGCACTCGGCGCTTCCAAATCAATATAATTCCCCATCCATGGATCCTTGACCACATCATGCCATAAACCGATCCTATGCTAATATTTCTCATACCATTCTTTTGCTTCCAACGTCCGAACGTTATGCCAAACCACGTTCACCCTAGGTATTGGACAAGTATCTTTCATAAACAAACGAACAAAATGGTTACCATTGCAAAAACCCATCCATACATGGTTAGGTGGCCAAACCGAAGGTTTTTTATTACTGGGAAGGAAAGTTTGGTTTCCGTGCGATGTAGACAATATGCTTAGGGACACACCATATACGTTGCACACAGCCCAACCAAGGAAACTGTCATAATACTTCTCATCTCCGCACCCTCCATATTCATGATCAAATGAGGACATGCATTTGTCGTAGACATATTATTGTCCATCAAATAAGGCCATATAATGATCCTTGTTTGCCATCAATTCTTGTTGCACCGCTTTGCTCACCTGTGGACATGCACTCTCTTCAAGCCCTATTCTATGTGCTATTACTCTAAAGCCGCAATTTCCATCCGGAGATACATTAACCAATGATGAAATGTGCTCATGAACATTTGGTGGAAAATATTTAAGATACCTCTGTATGTATCCAACGGTAGAACATATAGCCATCGAAACCTTTGCAAGTTCGGATGGTACCCGAGTACTTGGAGATTTTTTCTTTTTGGCAGAAGAAACACCTTGAGATGAAGGTGGAGTTGGGGTAGCACTCGATAATTCTTGCTCAAATCGTTCAAACATGATCATCTCCCTCTTAGTTGAGTCGTCCTCCACTAACTTCCTCTTGTTTCCGGATCCCTCAGGCCGGCCACGACCCGTTCGTTTTTGGCTCTTGCAACACCGTATTAATCGGTTGACAAATGTCTAGTATCTTCATTATCAACCTCTGTCTCTGCCACACGTCTGCCATCTTCAATTTTTCTTCTAAGGCATGAAAAACTGGCACGTAGTCTAAATCCGATTCTTTTGGAGGTGTCCCTTTGATATCTAGAGTCTTCCAATGAACATCGATCGATGATAGATGGATGCATCGGGGCTTCTTCTTACACCTTGTCATCTCACATTTACACGGACATCCGTGTGTCTTTCCAATAGTACATCCACACTCCTTACTCAACTCATTGCTATCATTGGTTTTTTTCAACTCATCATACAACAAGTCCAATGTGTATATAGATACATGATGTTTAAGTGTTCGGTAAAAACTAGTTTTACAATTTATAAACCGAAACACCCCAAGTATAAGGTTCTTAGTATAGGATGTTAACGGGTCGTCCTAAGGGAGTGGAATGTTTATCGGATCAAGGAACAATTATTCTATCGATTATGTCACGACTATTAACTACGACTAGGGTTTAAACTAATTAAACTATAAAAACAATGAACGATAATTAAGATGATGAAAGATGATGAACAAGAACTTAAACGATGAACAAGAACTTGGAACGAGAAAATTTGCGTAAAAAATAACAATTACCATCTAGGGTTCCTAAAACAACTAAACGTAGCAATCAAATTGATACGAACTATTCGATTTATCAAGTAATTAAAGTGAAACGGCAAGGCAACGGGAATCCACCAATCAACCAACCCAACCCCAACTAGATGGCAAGTAAAGATACGATTTTTAGTAATGATCTATCGCGAATTCGATTAAATTCCTTTAAACAAATTCTAGGGTTTCGTTTTCTTTTTCAAGAAAAACTAAACGGCATGCAAAACAAGATCATGAGATCGTCTCCAAAACTCGACTCAATTAATTATAAACGATCTCTCGAGTTACAACTAATTGCATCAATTGAAAGACTAAGGCTTGAACAATATTCTCATACAAATTCAAAGCATAAAAGTAGTTTCATCGATCTTTCGATTCAAATAAAACATAAACAATAAAGAACAATATCCAATTGATGAAAAACTGTAACTTTTACTCACTAAACATGTAGCTAAAAATCATCTAGTTGGTGTTGATGTTGATCGGTTTCATCCGTTGTCCCACCGCGATGTGCTTAGCCAACAATCATGTTGTTGAACATGATCATTGGGATGGAGGATTTCATCTTCGAGTTTTCTCTCTGAAATATGCGGCTGCTAGGGTTTTTTTTGTGTGTAAAAATCTGATTCCTTTAGGGTTGGGGCACACGCTGCTATTTATAGATTTTTAAGGCGGCTAGGGCTAAGTCGGCCGTGGACGCCCGTCCAAATGCGGTAGACGCCCGTCCAAGCTTCACAAAATTCATCGAGTCGGGCCGAGTCTTGATCAAACGCCCGTCCTTCTTTAAATCGTGACGCTCGTCCGCCGAAAATCTTTCAATCTGAATCAACTTCTCCTCATGGACGCCCGTCCACTTTTTATGGACGCCGGTCCACCGGACGGACCTCAAACGCTCGTTCGACCATTGTCTAAATCTTCATTCCAATCTTCAACTTGCATCTTCCTCCTTCCATCAAATCTCCAATTATGCATCTTTTCAGCTCCTTCAACAACATGCAAGCATACCTACAAGGCGATAGAAACGAGCAAAGTGTAAATCGTACAAAAACACATAAAAACTACGTAAACAACTCGATTCTTCACTTTTAAACGTTTCAAACTCCATTCTCTCAATTTATCCTTTTAGCAAGTGATTTTCTATAAAAATCACTAAAACACGGAAGATATTGCTACGAAATAACTCGATAAAAACCATAAAATTAGTCGTAAACAACTCCCCCACACTTAAACTTTTGTTCGTCCCGAACAAAACAATCAAAACTAGCTCACTTTATATGCAATCCAACTAGATTCCTAACTCACGTAACAAAAGATACAACAACCATAGCAAGTAATATCATCATAGAGATAGATTCGATGTGTGTGTGTGTCAAGCCCTTTTCAATCTTCACAATCCTTTCAAACAAATACCCCTTCAAATAGTTTAATGACTTTCCTAGTTATAGACAGTAATTGTTCCACCCAAAGTCTTCCCGCGCACTCGGTAGGATAATCCCTACAACATATCTTTTAGTTTATACTAGGTATAAGATTAACGATAACCAAGTCTTTATTTTTTTCACTTTGATACGCATATTAGAATGAGCTCTTACCCGTCATAGTAGAATAGGATGTTTCGTGATAACACCCTACCTTACTCAAATCATAAGGTAGCTTCTTCTAACTGTCGTGAGCTCTTAGTCATCATAGTGGTATAGGACATTTCGTGATAATGCCCTAACTCACTCCAATCATCGACTAGCTTCCGACATACACATTTATTTATTATATTACAGTTTTGCAAAGACTTAGTTACGTTTCACTTATCACATTCAAACTTTCAGATATTCACAGTATACGTTCTGAACTTAGGTGTTACTTCACTGTTACTATTAAGAACAAATATCTCTATGATAAATCACTAAAATAATGAAAGGATAAAGTTCAAAATTATTGCTTCAATATCAAAGGCTTTCGTGAGTGTAAAAATGAATACTATCTCAAATCAATAAAAACATGCTATAATTATCTCTCAAAGTCACATAAAATCATTGTCAGGAAACTACAACTAGCAAGCCATTTGTTTCAATTACATGCTCAAGATTTACAATTATCCAAGTGTAAATTTAAAATTTCACTATTTATCAAAGATCACAAATATTTACTCATACTGTCGAAAATAAAGCATGAATTGCACCCCCCCCCACACTTAAATCACATTATGTCCTCAGAATGTGCAAATAAAAGAAAAGAATACTTAGCTGGTTCCAAAGATGGTTGTCGGGAAGTAGATGGCAGTGGTCAGGCCGGAGCATGAATAAACCGCTGCACTCGTATCGAAATCGTACAACATTGAAAGTAATAACTTGCAAACTCGCTCAAACGTATCCGCAACACTCGACATAACGTATAATCTCGGGTATACGGGGTATATGAGTAAACATGTATACACATAAAACAACCACAAATAAGACAAGGATAACCAACACACAACTCACCAAGGTTTTATTCCTAATAACCTACAAACTTAACTAAAAAGAAATACTTAAAAGACTAGGTCGCCTCCTAGTAGCGCTTCTTTTATGTCATTAGCTTGACACGAGTAAACCAAGTCAACCTGGATCAGGCCACTTGGGTTTGAAGCTAACCACTTCTCTGTCAGAATCAGAATGACTAGGACGGAAATGGTTTTCGCCACAACAACAAGTCAAGTGCGTGATAAGATCATGAAATTTTTCTCTCCAAACGACACTGACGCTTTTCTTCTTTTTCTTGTTTCTCAGATTCGGCTGAGGTATGCTAACAGGCTCAGGAACATTGACGAAGGATCTGCAAGGATAGGGTTAATAAGGTCATCATCCACTCCAAAGAAGTCGGATGGAATCTCTTCACAAATAAACGACTCTACCGTTTCATTTCTCTTTTGGAAGTATAGTAGTTCAGGCTTTTCCTTGGGTTGCCCAAAGTACTTCTTAATCCTGTGACCATTGACTTTGAACGGTTGATCGCCGTACCCTTTCAACGTAATGGCTCCACCCGGATGAACATCAAGAATCTCAAAGGGGCCGGACCATCTAGATTTAAGCTTACCAGCAAAAAGATGGAGCCTGGTGTTATACAAGCAGCCATGTCTCCCACTTTGAATTCCCGATCTTTAATCTTAGCATCGTGGAGTGCCTTCGTTCTTTCCTTACTGATTCTCGAATTCTCGTAGGCACGGAGTCGGAACTCATCGAGCTCGTTCAATTGCAATAATCTCTTTTCCCCACAAAGCTGGTTGTCAAAATTCAAGAATTTAATAGCCCAGTAAGCTCTGTGCTCAAGCTCGACTGGTAAATGGCAAGCTTTGCCATAAACCATTTGGAAGGGTGACGTACCCATAGGGGTCTTAAACGCAGTGCGATAAGCCCAAAGTGCATCATCCAACTTCAGACTCCAGTTGGACCTATTGGAATTCATAGTTTTCTCCAAAATCCGCTTTAGACTTCTGTTGCTCACCTCGACTTGGCCACTGGTTTGGGGGTGGTATGGTGTACCAATTTTGTGTTTGACACCATATTTCTCAAGAATTTTATCCAGTGGTGCATTACAGAAATGCGAACCTTCATCACTGATAAGGGCTCTAGGACAGCCAAATCTAGTAAAGATATTCTTTTGCAAGAATTTCTTTACAACTTTGTGATCATTTTTTTGGGTGGCTATGGCCTCTACCCACTTGGAAACATAGTCAACACAGACCAGAATATATTTGTTAGAGCATGATGACGGGAACGGTCCCATAAAATCAATGCCCCAGACGTCAAAAACTTCACATTCCAAGATAGGCCTCAAAGGCATCTCCATCCTATTACCGAGTCTCCCTACTCTTTGGCATCTATCACGGCCTTTGCGAAAGGCTTCGAGATCTTTAAACAAAGTAGGCCGGTAAAAACCAAATTTTTGAAGGATTTTTGTGACTGTCTTAGGTGCTCCGTAGTGTCCTCCCGTGGGACCACTATGACATTGCTCCGAATATCCCATTGCTCATGTTCCGGAACACACCTTTGAAGCAACCCGTCTTTACGGACCTTGAACAGATGAGGATCCTCCCACACGAGATATTTTAGATCAGAAAAGAACTTCTTCTTCTCCTGATACGTCATTTCCTCTAAATGTCCACTTGCTAAATAATTGACGTAATCAGCGTACCACGGCCTAATTGTATCAAGCTTCATCAATTGCTCAGTAGGGAAATCGATGCCTATTTCCTTGTGATTTATGCCACCCCCATTTACTAGGCGAGACAGATGATCAGCCACCACATTATCACTACCCTTCTTATCTTTGATCTCAAGGTCGAACTCTTGCAAAATTAGAATCCATCTAAGTAACCTTGGTTTTGCATCTGCTTTGTCCATAAGGTAGCGTAGGGCTGCATGGTCGGTCCAAACTACAACTTGAGACCCTAGAAGATAACTTCTAAACTTGTCAATAGCAAAAACGACGGCTAAGAATTCCTTCTCAGTCGTGGTGTAATTGCATTGAGCCGGGTTCAAGGTGCGGCTCGTATAGTAAATGGGCCTGAACTTTTTATCAATTCTTTGACCTAAAACTGCGCCGACTGCGTAGTTAGAGGCATCACATAATAATTCAAAAGGCTTAGTCCAACAAAAGCGATTAAGATAGGGGCACTTATGAGCTTTTCCTTCGAGCAATTGAAAGCTTCTTTGCATTTCTCATCAAACAAGAACATAACATCATCTTTAAGAAGGTTAGATAAGGGCTTGGCTATTGTGGAAAAGTCCTTAATAAATCGCCCGTAGAAGCCAACATGACCAAGAAAACCGCGTACCTCTTTGACGCTTTTCGGGTATGACATTTTTTCAATGGCTTCTACCTTAGCCTTATCAACTTGAATACCACTTCTGGAAACCTTGTGTCCCAGAACAATCCCTTTATCTACTAGAAAATGGCATTTCTCCCAGTTAAGCACTAAATTCTTGTCAACACAGCGTTGAAGTACCATATCTAGATTCTCCAAGATCTCATCGAATCTATCGCCATAGACTGAGAAGTCGTCCATGAAGACTTCCATACATTTTTCCACCAGTCCATCGAAAATGGCCAACATGCACCGTTGGAATGTTGCTGGTGCATTGCATAACCCGAAAGGCATTCTGCGCAAAGCAAAAGTGCCAGATGGGCACGTAAACGTCGTCTTCTCCTGGTCATTAGGGTCGATGGCTATCTGGAAGTAACCAGAATATCCATCGAGGAAACAATAATACTTATGACCACCCAGTCTTTCAATAAGCTGGTCAATGAAGGGTAAGGGGAAATGGTCTTTGGCGGTGACTTCATTCAATCTGCGATAATCGATGCGGACCACCGTAGCCGATCACAAGGCGTAAAGCTATCTCTTCCCCCTTTTCATTCTTTTCAACGGTGATACCTCCCTTCTTTGGCACAACTTGGGTGGGGCTAACCCACTCACTATCGGCGATTGCATAGATGATTCCCATGTCTAACCACTTTATAACTTCTTTCTTGACAACCTCCTGCATATGCGGATTCAGCCTTCGCTGAGGTTGTCTCACTTTCTTAGCTCCTTCCTCCGTTCGGATTTTATGCATGCACACATCGGGCCTGATTCCTCGGATATCACCCACTTGCCAACCGAACGCGAGGATATTCTTTTCAAGCACTTTTATCAGCAGTGCTTCTTGCTCGGACTCGAGTTTCGAAGAGATGATCAAGGGCAATTTATCACCGTCCTTAAGAAAAATGTACTTAAGGTGTTGAGGAAGCGGTTTAAGCTCCAAGTCAGTAGGTGGTTGCTCAATACTAGATTTTAAAGGGCCACCTTTTTCCTTATGGGCTTGAAGTGGTTGACAGTAGAACACCTCATCTTCCCGAGGCATAACCCCAGAAAGATACTGGATAACATCATCCATAGGGATCCTTCTGTCAGTACCTGCTTCCTCCTTCTGATGCTTGATCATCTTTCTCAACTCTTCTTCTTCTAGCTCCTCTGCTAGCTGTTCCCAATCATCAACCTCCCAATGAGTAGTCTCTCTCCAGAAACCCACTTCGTCCCAACTAACCATCAGGGCTTCCTCTTCTCCAGGGTTAAAGTCATTCTGATGCAGCTCTTTTAAATCATCGTTCATTGCTGGGAAAATTCCATGTTTCTTTTTCATTGACAAGCTCAGTGTGAGCAAGTCATGAAGATGACTCGTCAGTGACTACGGCCTGTAATGAACTAGAAGATGGTCCATAGTCAGCTTGATCTTCAATGTTTATAACTTCGAAAACACCTATCTCTGTTAGCTCTTCTGCTTCTTCAGAGTTGGCATCTTCTTCGTCCTCATAAATTGCTTCAACGAATGAGATTTCTTCAATCAAGGGTGTCTCATGACTTTGCCCGCGTGTGAAGGTGACAGATGTATCATCAACTCTAAGTGTAATCTGACCCTTACAGAAATCAATGAGGGCGGCAGAGGTGTCTAAAAAGGTCCGGCCTAGAATTAGAGGCATCTCTTTGTCAGGTGGGTAGTCTAAGATAACCCAGTCGGTAGGGAAAACCAAATGTTCAACATAGAGAAGAACATTAGTAACACAACCGGCTGCTGAGCGGCTAGATCGGTCTACCATCTGTAGAGAAATAGGGTGTTCCCTCATTCTTTTATCTAAACCGAGCTTTTTGCAGACGTTCAATGGCATCACATTTATAGAGGCCCCTGAATCGCATAAGACATTTTGGAACTTGTGGCCTTCAATCTCACAGGAGATTGAAGGTCTTCCGGGGTCACCTCGCTTAATAGCAACTTTTTGTGAAACCATGGAACATTCTTCTCTTAAAACTTCTTCTGGCCATCCCTTGAAGCTTCTTCTTGCTTCCACAAACTTCTTTAAGATACTTAGAGCACTTGGGCATTTCGTCAATACCTCAGCTAGGGGTATACTCACTTTGGTCTCTCTAAGCATCCTCCTCACTCCGTCATATTGTCTGTCAAGACTGAGGGTATTCTCTTTCCTCTTTGGTGGATAAGGAAGGGCTTTATTATTGTCAGGGGAACAGCCACCTGACTTTTTAATGGCTTCGTCTTCCTGATCCTTCCATCTCACAAACTTCTCCTCCCCCCTCTTTGTCAGGGGAACAACCACCTGACTTTTCCTCGAATCAGAATCATCCTCATCCCCCGAAGAGCCATCATCATTAAGCTCCTCCTCACTGTTGGTTTCTTCGGTATATGATTTCTGATTGCCCCCTCCTGAACTTATTGCGTCAGGAGGGGCTGCTCGTTTCCCGACACCTTTCCGGGTCCCGCCTGCTTACCACTTCTCAAGGTAACTTCATTCAACTCTTGGTCTCCATACCCCCATTGAGGTGTGATGGCAGTGCAAACATTGATATCTGCTTTTGGATTTCTCTCGGTATAACTTGGAAGTTTACCGTGGGGTCTGATTGCTTGCTGTTCTGCCATCTGCCCAACCTGTCTCTCTATTGCCTTGACACTAGTAGACAGGGTCTTCACCATGTCCACTAGCTCATCAAACTTATGTTGAGGGACATATGAGGTGGTATGATTTTGATGTTGGCTTTGATTCCAACCACCTTGAGGTCTTTGGGAGTTGGGATTATGAGATTGATTAACCACCCCAGGAGGTGGTCTTTGATAACCTGAGTTGAAAGAAGGGTTAGAATTGGATGGGCCAGGTGGTGTAATGGGACGTTGAAATCCGGAATAATTCCGGTTCTGATTGGAGTTTCCGAAGGTTTGGTTGAAATTCACTTCCTTAGTAATTTCATCTCCCGCCTGCATTCCCAGGTAGTTCACATCTGGCTGCCCTTGTTGCTGCTGCATTTGTAAATTGGCTAGCTGCTTGCTAATTACTTCCATTTGAGCAACTAACACCTTGGTCTCAGAATTGCTCACAGCGAGATTCCTTCTTATTCCCACTAACATTGGTCTTCCTAGGACTTGACCACATGTTATTCTTTGCTATAGTTTCGGCCACCACCGTAAGCGGCATCATCACCTCCCCCTAGGAATGATCCATGAGCGCTTGAATCAAGGAAGTCTCTATTTGGTTGAGAGACACCTCGGTAGAATAACTCAGTAGCTCATGTCTACTATAACCATGGTTGGGGCACTTCCTCATCAACGATTTAGTCTCTCCCATGCTTTCCCCACACTCTCACCATCAAGTTGTTCAAATGTGGCTATCTCCCTTTTCATGTCCATGATTGTCCCGGGTGAGACAAACTTCGAGCAAAGGCTCTTTTGACATCATTCCGGGTACGGAGAGAATGATGGGCTAAAGATTTGAACCAACGGTTTGCTTCACCCTTTAGAGCAAACGGGAAGAGTTTTAACTTGACAATCTCGGAATCAACACAAGGATAGTGGCCTGCTTCGCAGATTTGAACGAAGGTGGACAAGAAGTCATGGGGATCTTCGTCAGCAGTGCCATGAAAAGAACTATTCTGGACCAGTCCTACCACTCCATTTTTCGGATCGAAGTTCACTTGCCCCATGTCTGGAGGGCGAATATGTCTATGCCCTTCCAGGAAGTCTTGGTCAAGATAGGGAGCATAGGGGTCTTGATTTAACTGGTTTAGCTGGTTTTGACGGAATTGTTGAAACTGATTATTTATTCCAGCTTGTTGATTCTGTTGTTGCTGTATTGCCTGCATCTGTTGAAGGATTAGATACATTTGGGCTTAGGGATCTGGATTTTGAAGTTCGTTAGCCATAATGTCTGGATTAGGGAAGAGCTTTCTCCTGAGAATAGATCGCTCAGGCTCGGGATTAAAGATGAGAGGTCCCTTCTTACTCCTGGTTTGCATAAACCAGAAGAGCAGAACAGGAAGAAATCAACCGTAGGGTTGATGAGAACGAGCTCAGAGAAGATTGGAGGATTTAGAAGTTTAGAAAGATAGAAGAGAAAAGAAAAGAAAAGACAAGTGAAATATTCAGAGACTGACCTGGCGTTCAGTGTAAGGGGACGCTAGTTCAGAGAGGAATCAGGAAGTGAACGCTCGTTCAGAGCACTGAACTGGCGTTCAGAAGACAGATGGGGGGTAGTAGACGGGCGTTTAAAGTCTGGACGAGCGTTTGGTAATTCAGATGCTCGTCTGATCAGCTTAAACAATGCAGAGAAAAAAAATTTAGAACAGACGGGCGTCTGCAAGGATGGACGCCCGTTTAGACAGCGAAAACTAAGCTCTAAAGTAAATTAAAATAAAGAATACAGATAAAATAAAATCAAACTATAATAATATAACGTAATATTTAAACTAAAACCTACAAATAAAAGAAAAATAAAAGTTGCTAAAATAAAAACCTAGACTAATAAAAAAAAAATCCAAGGCTGTTAAACTAAAAATCTAACGTGAACAATAACATAAAAAAAAAACTATGATAAATCAAATCTATGAAATCTAAAATCTAAAATCTAAGGTAAATCTAAAACACGAAAATTAGAACTAAAAGGCAAATCCGAAAAATAATAAAGAGAAAGGAAAACTTATGAAAAATCTAAAATCTAGACTAAGATAAAATAAAATAAAATAAAAACGTAACTATTAGATTATCACCTAAAAAATTAGTATCGATACATAAATTGCACCTATAAGAATCCGACAACCGTTACCGACTCCCCGGCAACGGCGCCAAAAACTTGTTTGGTAAAAACTAGTTTTACAATTTATAAACCGAAACACCCCAAGTATAAGGTTCGTAGTATAGGATGTTAACGGGTCGTCCTAAGGGAGTGGAATGTTTATCGGATCAAGGAACAATTATTCTATCGATTATGTCACGACTATTAACTACGACTAGGGTTTAAACTAATTAAACTATAAAAACAATGAACAGTAATTAAGATGATGAACGGTACGATGAACAGTAACTTAAACGATGAACAGTAACTTGGAACAGAAAATTTGCAGAAAAATAACAATTACCATCTAGGGTTCCTAAAACAACTAAACGTAGCAATCAAATTGATACGAACTATTCGATTTATCAAGTAATTAAAGAGAAACGGAAAGGCAACGGGAATCCACCAATCAACCAACCCAACCCCAACTAGATGGCAAGTAAAGATACGATTTTTAGTAATGATCTATCGCGAATTCGATTAAATTCCTTTAAACAAATTCTAGGGTTTCGTTTTCTCTCTCAAGCAAAACTAAACGGCATGCAAAACAAGATCATGAGATCGTCTCCAAAACTCGACTCAATTAATTATAAACGATCTCTCGAATTACAACTAATTGCATCAATTGAAAGACTAAGGCTTGAACAATATTCTCATACAAATTCAAAGCATAAAAGTAGTTTCATCGATCTTTCGATTCAAATAAAACATAAACAATAAAGAACAATATCCAATTGATGAAAAACTGTAACTTTTACTCACTAAACATGTAGCTAAAAATCATCTAGTTGGTGTTGATGTTGATCGGTTTCATCCGTTGTCCCACCGCGATGTGCTTAGCCAACAATCATGTTGTTGAACATGATCATTGGGATGGAGGAGTTCATCTTCAAGTTTTCTCTCTGAAATATGCGGCTGCTAGGGTTTTTTTTGTGTGTAAAAATCTGATTCCTTTAGGGTTGGGGCGCAGCTGCTATTTATAGATTTTTAAGGCGGCTAGGGCTAAGTCGGCCGTGGACGCCCGTCCAGAAAGGTAGACGCCCGTCCAAGCTTCACAAAATTCATCGAGTCGGGCCGAGTCTTGATCAAACGCCCGTCCTTCTTTAAATCAGACGCTCGTCCGCTGAAAATCTGTCAATCCTGAATCAACTTCTCCTCATGGACGCCCGTCCACTTTTTATGGACGCCAGTCCACTGGACGGGACCTCAAACGCTCGTTCAGCTGTCTAAATCTTCATTCCAATCTTCAACTTGCATCTTCCTCCTTCCATCAAATCTCCAATTATGCATCTTTTCAGCTCCTTCAACAACATGCAAGCATACCTACAAGGCGATAGAAACGAGCAAAGTGTTAAATCGTACAAAAACACATAAAAACTACGTAAACAACTCGATTCTTCACTTTTAAACGTTTCAAACTCCATTCTCTCAATTTATCCTTTTAGCAAGTGATTTTCTATAAAACTCACTAAAACACGGAAGATATTTCTATGAAATAACTCGATAAAAACCATAAAATTAGTCGTAAACATTAAGCTCTTTAAACAACGGCACGTCTTTGAATTTTTTAGGCTCCATGAAAAGAGATAACTAAAAGGATTTTTTTGATGTTTTTTATCTCTTGATCAATCACGCAAAGACCGGTTTCCCACTCCGCAACCAAGTCCTCAAGCCCGGTTTTTAGCCAATTTTTAAGCACTGAATGCATTCCCTCGACTCTCGAGGTGGATGTGTTTCCTAGATGAAACACATATTTCGTCCATGCCGAGATGAATGCCTCCTTGTGTGCGTTCAACCATGTAGTGAAATGTAACTCATGGCGTCTTCACTAAAAGTCTTATTACACTCTTCGAATCGCTCATTCAACTCTTCTTCTGAGTTTGCTTTAACAACCTCTGTCCATGCTGTCACTAAATCCTGCCAACCTTCACTGGTAGTCTTCGTCTTCAAATTCTACACAAGAACTTTCACGATGTGCCACCGGTATAACAAGTTCTTTGCTTTTGGAAATACCACCCGTACTGCGTTCATTTAAGCTTCTTCCCTATCTATCATGATACAACATATTCACCCGCTTTGGTCACTAATAGCTTCGCGAAGCATAGTCAAAGCCCAAGTGTAGTTGTCTTCGCTCTCCAAACATAGTAGTGCAAATCCAACCGAAAATGACATGTCCGTAAACGTAACGCCAACAATTTGCAAGAGCGGCATCTTGTATTTGTTTGTCTTGTATGTATAATCCATAAGCATGACAGAAGGAAAGCACCTTGCAAGAGACAAGCTATCGTTATAGGCCAAAAAAACATCCTTCACTACGTTGCCCTAAAAATGCCTACAATGAACGAATTATGTGGTCTTATCACTGTCCGACCCTCTCGTTCATTCTTCCTTATCTTAGCACGAATGTTATAGATCACCTTCTGTGACGTACAGTTTTTCCAATCTGTATCTCTCAACATCCGTAGTATATTTCTTGGAAAAATGCCATTTCGAGTCATTGTTGCAACAACATGGACTTCTTCTTTATCAATCCGACCAAGGCATGCATGGCCCTCATCATACTTGAATGTTTTCTGATTGTGCACACCATTCACTACTTTTTCGATCCACACCGCCCTAAATGTATCCTTCTTGGTTTTCAATACAAACGGACATCCGCATTTCCTTGTGGACGATTCCTTTGGCTTATTCTTTCCGGTAGTGCCAACTTTTTTCTCGTACTTTTCTCCTTTGCGATGATCCTTTGGGAATCCACCCCTCTCACATTGAAATGTAATGAACGGTGTCCGCATTCCGGTCATATTAGATCTCATTTTCACAATGACGACACCATTCGCTCTTGCCAATTCCTTAAGGTGTTTGGTGACGGCTTCATGCGAATCAAATACCTGTGAACAATATATAAATGTAATGAAAACAAAATCAAGTTTGAAATGCACAAACATTGAAATAGTATAAGTTTTAAAGACATACTTGATCAGTTGTAAAAATTTAAGTCATATCGACTAATAACTCTTCAGGTGACTCATCCCTCAATGCAAGTGTGGTATCTTGAAGATTTTCTTGATCTTCGTCAATCATTTCATCAGCCAAATGCTACAAAAGAAACGTACAAATAAAGTCATAGTCAATTAGGATGAGAATAACATAATAACATATTGACTTAATGGTTTCTTACCTTAAAATACCCCTCGTCGTCGTCTTCTACTGCCCCCACATCGTTGCTCTTGTCATAACTTGTATCATCGCTTTGTTTCTAGGGATTAAATATTAATAAATACAAGTAAATGGTAGTTCAATACACATGGATGGAAAAATGTGAAAACTGATACAGAACGTCGGCAGTATCGACGTTGGTTTGGCAAAACAAACGCCAGCAACACTGGCGTTCTGATGTCATCAGGAAGAAGTTACCTATCGATTAGAACGTCAGCCATATCAGCGTTCACTCAGCCCTACAAACGTCATCAGTGCTAGCATTTTAACAACACCATCTATACTGACGTTCCCTATGCAAGATGAACGCTGGTGGTGACGACGTTCAGGCATTACATGTATACACTGTATTGTGTGGAAGAACGTCGTCACCGCTGACGTGTATTTGCAGAAACGGGCGTCGGTATGGGTGGCGTTCCCTACGTCTGGCATGGACGGTGCATGACGTAAAAGAACGATGGGGAAAGCCCTAGGGACGATCGGAAAACGTGAAATAGCCATAATTTCTTCCATATATGAATGTATACCATGATAATATGTGTGCAGGAAGTTTACCCACTCACTTAACTTACACATTGAACATCAAAATATGATTTTTAGGTCAAGAAGTTACTAAATTTAAGGGGTTCATTTTCTTTTCCACTTGGCTTGAAAATGGTATATCTTCAAGTGAGATTGCTACATCTTCAACATTGTAATGAATTTGTTGATTGATATAAGTTGATTCAATATGATGACCTTTGAAACTTGTATTGGATGATGGTGTTGTATTTGATGATGGTGAAAGTTCCATAGATTTTTTTTAGGATGATGAAGATGATGTAGTGAGAAAGAAGATGGAGTTTTTTTATTGGTTTATGGATGAAGGTTTTTTATGTTTAAGATTATTAATTTGTATTAGAATTAAGTTTGTGGATGAAATGATTAAATGTTTTTTTAGTTTAGATTAGATTAATATTTGATTGATTTTTTGGAGGACTATTTTATAATTTCTAAATGTTGTGGTGTAAGAAGTGATTTTTTTATTATTTTTGTGGTGTGAGAAATAATAAAATAATCAAAATATTCATGTGGTGCCAAAAATAAATTTTTGTGGTGTCGGAAGTAAGTGGGTGCAAGTAGTAGAAAGACGGGTGCCAATAGAACCCCTTATTTTTTCCACTTATACCCTTTTTTTAGTTTTATCAAGTTTTTATAATTCCCATAAACACAATAAATCCTTACAAAAAAAAATAAACACAATAAATGTATAGGAAAATAAACACAATCTAGTCTCACGTTTTCTTTGGGGCAGTGGTTTAAAAGGACAAAAAAAAAGAGGGGAAAAATAGAAATCAAGACAGTGGATATATAAAATGGGTGATAAGGACAAATCCACTATTTATAACCCCAAATCCACTGTTTTCTACGCAGTGGAACTGGCCTCAAATCTAATGTTTCACTATCACAGTGGAATAATGACATGTCCATTTTACCCAAAAAAAAATTCACTGTCCTCATTGTATATTTCTAGGTTCAAATTGTCATTTTTAACAATAAACCCTTATTATTTTGGGAAGGGGCATTGTTTTTCAAGAAATGGAAGGGATAAAATTTTGTAATCTATTTTATTATTTCAGACATATTAATTATTTTCTTAATCTGTGTAATTTTTTTTCAGCGACTATTAAAAAACAACGGAGGGAGTACATCGTTTGTATACAAAAACAAAAATTATCACATCTTAATGTGGACACAAACAATATTTTAATTTTTCTTCTAACCGTAAAACTACATTGTTTTAATTAAAAAACGAAAAATCTCGGATCTTAGTGAGAGCATACATGATTTTTTTTAACAACAAAACAACATCGTTTTAATACAAAAATATATTTCCGGATCCGGGTTTCTCGGGCCGAACGGAGATTGGCCCTCAAGTGCAAATGGATAACGGAGCTTGACTGCAAGACCCACCGTCGAGCAGGGACGAAAGCCGGCCTTAGTGATCCGACGGTGCCGAGTGGAAGGGCCATCGCTCAACGGATGAAAGTTACTCCACGGATAACAGGCTGATCTTCCCCAAGAATTCACATCGACGGGAAGGTTTGGCACATCAATGATGCAGCCTCTTGTTAAAACACTACAACGGATCTACCATTGAGCTAGGATTCAACTTTTAGAGGTCAAATGTCATTGTGGTGACCGAAAGTGTTGGAGAAATGACCCATGAAATGAGTTTCTTTTTGCAAGTGATAAAATGCCCACATCGGTACTAGTTTAGGATAGGCTCCGATGTGTATCATCGAGAGCTTATGATATAATTATGTCAGTTTTGGTGACTTGATCTCTAAACTGATTAATAAACTGGTGGAACTAATCCGTGAAACTGAGACTGAGATTGATGGTCATTCTAGTAAAGTATATTCAGTTCTGTGAAAGTCAGTTTGATGAAGTGCAACTGAGTTTTCTTCGAAGTCAGCAGTCAGTTTGTCTGTCGAGTTTTGCTGAGTATAACTGAGTTCTACATCTGAGCAGTTGATTACAAGTCTGGAAGAGTCAATTTTTGAGCTGAGTTTTCATCTGGTGGATAACAGCTGGAGTTGGGGTCCACATCTGAGCTATTTATGACAATCCTGACAAAGATCTTTGGTGGTTAGGGTTAGAGAATTGTGCCTATAAATACATCAATGCAATGTGTGTTAATGTGTGAAATACCTTGTAACTTTGTGCATAATAAAATATCTCATTTTCTGTCCGTATAGTAGTCGACACAACGCCAGAAACCACGTTAAATCACTTTGTTCTCTTTGTTTCTGTGTTTTATCAATTTCCGTTGCATTGCTACTGTTTTAATTTTTCTTAAACAACAAGCTTCTCATATGTGTTTTAACACATTAATTACTACGTAATGAGTAGATGATTGATTTTTGAATCACTCGATTCATATTGAATCAATGATACTACCTCCGTCCCAAAATGTAAGTCCATTTTTTTTTCACACAGATTAAGAAAGTTGGTTAAATTGGTTATATGTCATTTATTTTGATGGAAATGTCTAAAATGACCTATGAGTGTTATTAATGCAAAGAAGTGAAAAGTTGGTGGGTAAATAATACATGAGGGTAAAAGGAGAAAAATATAATAATGCTTCATTGGTTATCTAAATGGACTCATATTATGAGACAAAACAAAAAAGCTAAACGGATTTACATTTTGGACGGAGGTTGTAATTTAATGCCTAATGTTGGAGTGAAATGTGTAAGGAGAGAGGTTGAAGAGTGACTCAACATCTTTGGGAGCCTTGAGCTCTACATATAAGATGTAAAAGTTGGACTTGAGGATAAGTCCCAAGGGGCATAAGCATTTTTGAACAGAAGAGAGAACTTAAATGACTTTGGTTCACTACACACGCACGCCACCAGCCGGGCTAGTATGAGTTTTAGTGGTTATAAAATTAAACCAATTTTTTTTGTTGGTGAAAGACTATATATATTGATAAACAAAAAGAACAATAGATGCAGACTACACATCTTTACATCAAAACTAAGAAACTACATGCAACTCCTTAATTTTTTTCAACTGTCTTAATTAGTGGGTGGGTGCCGCACATCTTCATTGTGTGAATCACTTTGTTGTGCCAAAACCAATTGCCATTAACAACTTCTCGAAACAAGTATCGTTGATCGGTATAGATCCTACCATGAACTCTAGCTAATGATATATTTAAATCAACCCACTATTTCACAAATGTCGTATTCAGAAAGCGTTTCCAGGCAGGGGCCTCCCTGGGTAATTGAGGGCTCTAAGCCAAAATTTTGTTTTTGGCTCTAAATTATGTAAAAAATTACGATGTAATGGTTATTTTTAGACTAAATTATGTTCATATGTGTATGAAAAGGTATATAAGTTGGTTAAACAAAATTTTTTTTATTAAATAGGTGTAATGATTTGAGTATTATTAAATTCTTTTAATTTAAGTAGAAAAAAATTTTTTATATATCTAATTTTTAAAATACACTAATCAAAATCGAGAATATATAATTTCGAAAATTTCGACGGTGAATCGAAAAATAGTGACCGACGATGAATTTTGAAAAATAGTATCGACAAATTGAATTTCGTCGGTTTTAATTTCGAACACAAGGAGGCGCAAAAACTCGTCCTTCTACTCAATTGATGAAATATTTCTGTCCTTCTCCCTCATTCCCCCTATTAAATTCTTTTAATTTAAGTAGAAAAAAAAATATCTAAAATACACTACAAATATATAAAAACGGACCCTAAAAATATCAGTTTTAAGGAGGGCCCTGGGCCGTGGCCTTGTTGGCCCTTGTCCAGAGACGCCCTTGTTCCCACGGGCTTCCCGAAACTAGTTCTTGCCACACACGCTTGGCCCAAATGCAATATCGTAATGCATGAATTGCCGTTAGTGGTCTCAAGTGGAGCTGACAGAAACATGATGACTGCATAAGAAATCATACGTGGGTATAACTTGATGACGTATCTGCCATACAAAATAGCTTAGTCTTGAATGCCCTTTAAGGGGCCAAATATCTCTCCAACAATCATCACCCTCATCCAGCTGCCTGCCCGAGCCGAGGCAACCAAATAAGATCCATTCGTGTTGTGTCACCGATTGGTGCCTAAAACAGAATCATCGAATCCGAAGTTTAGCTCCATCACAAACGTTACGCCAAGTATTACACTATAAACGCATCAAGTTAGCATAATTAGGCACTTTAAATGCAGCAAATTAGCATAATTAGGCTGCAGTTATAGGTGATTAGTACAAGTTCAAGGTAATGATAGTTAGTTACGGTTGTTAGTACTTGTACCTGCTTTCTTACAACTAATTAACTGAAGCAGAAAACACTATATAAGCTGCAATTGGATTGAAAAGAAAGTTAATGCTTAGTTTTAATTATTGCAATTAAGTCGGGTAATGTTCAACTGATTAATCACCTCACTATTAGTTGTGTTTCCTCTCATTTATGAGAGAGTTCTTGGCTATAATAAAACACCATGAATTGTTCTTCGAATCTGCAAATTTCTCTTTGATTCTGCAAGTTTCTTTCTTGAGCTGGTTGATTCTTAATGTTAATTGGTTTGAAATCATGATTGTATCTTGGATTTCTTCATCGTATCAGAGCGGCTTCCGAGCGCGTATGGTGTTTGACGTTTTGCTTGTTCAAATTCTTGGTCACTTCTTGATCAAATTTCGTCGGTTTCTGGTTCTTTGTTAGTTTCTTCCATGATTCTAGTTGGTTTCAATGGTTGAAAACACTATTGCAGTTCAAGGATTGGCTAATCCCTAATAATTACACCCAGGTTTGTTGTCTGGAAAAGATTTCAGTTGTGCTGTGAAGTCTACTGAATTGCTTGAAAGTCAGAATTTCCCTTGGTAATTGGTTTGACAAGACAAGTCTCTGCCTTTGTGTTAATCAATCACTATAATTAAATCAACTTGTTCACTTAGGTTAAAAACTTTTGAATAAGAAATTAATTAACTTCCTCAAAATAATTGTTTAGTATTTGTGTTTGTTTTTTTTTGTTAAATCAAAAAAGTTATAAAAACTCCCCACACACTATTCAACCCCCCTTCTAAAATGTGTTTAGCGAAATATTGATCCAACAATTGGTATCAGAGCTTGGTCACTTAGTGATCATAAGTTTATACTCTTTGATTGTGATTGGTTGTGTCTTTAATTTCTGTGATTTATGTTGGTCTCCAAAAGTAATGTTTTGCAAAAGTTATATTCCAAGTTAAGCTTAAATGTTGTTCATCACTCACACACTTCTATGTCTTTTAAAGTATTGCATTTACCGGCATTGTAAAAGCATATAGTAAGTCACCTTCATGGCTACATAAAATAACTCCACAAACACTAGGGATGGCTTATTTCTGGTATGGTCTCCATACTTTGACGGTTTTGGATTTATTGAATGAAAGCAATCAATGATGACTCATAGACAACAAATGGACTCGATTGTGGGTTATTATTAATATTGATATTTGTTTATAAAGATTAGTTTGAACACTTAATGGGCATTTAGGACATCCTTAAATCTTATTTGTTTATAAGGACATATTTTAATCAACTTTCCTATTTTACCCCCAAGATATTTTAATCAACTTTCTTAATCTTCTTCGCTTGGATTCTTCTGTTTTTCGCCTACTTGTTTCACCTCTGCTATCGTCACTACTGGACTCGACGCAATTGGTCCACCCTTTGGATCGAGACTCTTCCTTTTTTTCCTTTTACTCCGATGAATCTGATGATCATCAAATGTTTATATTATACTATTTATTTATGCAAACATAAATCACGTGAATGATGAATAACTAAATAAATAAAAAGTCCAATTCAAACTGGGCTATATAAAAATAAGCTTGCCCTTCTATCGATACACAATTTAGCAAAATGTTTGTATATAAAAAATGTTAATTCCATTGTAATATTTTTTAAGGGGATCGGTCGATGACCCAAAAAATCCATGTACATGGCGCCGCCCCTGCTTCTATCACCACATTTTATTTTTGTGTTTAATCGCATCTGAATGACTGCTAAAATTGTGCCGTGAATTTCATATACCCTCAATCCTTGGAAATCCAGTATATTTCAAGACCCTTTTTCTTAAATTTTGGTTCAAGGCCAACCTTTATTGTTCACCATATGATGGGTTTGCCTAAACTTTTCATTTTCTACCTCATTTCTGGATTGTATTCAAGATCTTTATTGGTTACTATTACATTTGTGATTGTCAGCGGAAGCTAGCATTTCATTGTCAATTTGGGATGAAGTCTTCGTTCCATAGTGGACATTATCAAAGGCAATATATGTAGGCCTTCGCCGGTTTTATGTTTCCTTCATTTTCCCCTCTATATTACCTTCACATGTTCATTGATGTGGTGCATTTTGCGTTTGTGAAATTTCTTTGTTGTGTCTTATGAATTAAGTCTCGGACTCTCGCCATCGAGTGCTCCGACAATTTTACTTTATGATGCTTCATGTTTGTAGAAGATGCCTTATCAATTGCTTTTTTTTAACTAAACATTGTTCACTCTCATTTGTTATGCCCCTTAACAAATTCATGCAATAGAATCCTTCATGGATGGGTTGATGTCTGCGTTTTATCGGTGGTCACTACATCGCGGTGTCTCTGTATCGGGGGTGGTCACTGCATCGCGGTGTCTCTGCATCGGGGGTGGCCACTGCATCGGGGTGACCACTGCATCGCGGTGTCACTTCATCACGGTGTCTCTGCATCACGGTGTCACTTCATTGCGGTGTTTCTGCATCGTAGTGTCTATGCATCGTGTCTCTGCATTGCGGTGTCACTTCATTGTGGTGTCTCTGCATCGCGGTGTCTCTTCAATGCGGTGTCACTTTATCACGATGTCTCTGCATCGCGGTGCCTATGCATCGTCAAATGTTATAACATCGTGATGTCTCTGCATTGCGGTGTCTCTGCATCGTAGTGTCACTGCATCGGGGGTGGTCACTACATCGAGGTGTCTCTACATCGGGCGTGGTCACTGCATCGCGGTGTCTCTGTATCACGGTGTCACTTCATCGTGGTGTCTCTGCATCGGGGTGGCCACGGTGGTCAATAGATTGAGGGTGGTCAATGCATCACGATGGTTACTGCATTTGGGGTGTCTCTGCATCGCGGCGTCTCTGCGCAGCGTCTCTATATCGGGGGTGGTCACTGCATCGCGTGTCTCTACATTGCGGTGTCTCATATCGGGGTGGTCACTGCTTCATGGTGTCTCTGCAGCGGGGGTGGTCATTGCATTGCGGTGTCTTTGCATCGAGGGTGGTTCAATGGATCTAGGGTTGTCAATGGATCCTGGTGTCACTTCATCGAGGCGTCTCTTCGTCGCGGCGTCTTTGCATCAGGGGTGTCACTGCATTACAGTGGTCAATGCATCGGAGTAGTCAATGGACCTGGGATGGTCAATGCATCGCGGTGTCACTTCTTTGAGGTGTCTCAACATCACGGTGTCTCTGCATCACGGTGTCTCTGCATCGGGGGTGGTCACTACATAGTGGTTGTCAGTGCATCGCGGTGTCACTTTATCGAGGTGTCTCTGCATTACGGCTTCTCTGCATCGCGGTGTCTCTGCATCGCGGTGTCACTTCATCGCCATGTCTCTTCATCTCGGTGTCACTTCATCACCGTGTCTCTGCAATGCGGTGTAATTTCATCGCGGTGGTCAATGCATCGCGGTGTCTCTGCATCGCGGTGTCACTTCATCACGGTGTCCCTATATCGAGGTGGTTAATGCATCGCAGTGGTCAATGCATCGGTGGTGGTCACTGCATCGCAGTGGTCGTTGCATCAGGGTGGTCACTGCATCGCGGTGGTGAATGCATCGCGGTGGTAATGCATCATGGTGGTTAATGCGGTGTCTCTGCATCGCAGTGTCTTTGCATCGTCAAATGTCATAATATCGTGATGTTTCTGCATCGCGGTGTCTTTGCGTCGCGGTGTCAATTTATCGCGGAGTCTCTGCATCGAGATGGTCGTTGCATTGGGGTGGTCAATTCATCGCGGTGGTCAATGAAGTGGTCACCGGAAATAAAAAAAGGTCTCAGCGTCCAGATCCAGGAGAAAAAAGAAAAAAAAAAAACATGTTTTAGTATCCAGAAAAGAATTTTTTTTAAAAAAGTAGGGGCCGGCGGCTATATAGACTTATTGACCAAAATAGTTGCTCAAATAATTTTTTGGAAAACAAATGTTATCTATATAGTCTTTCCTATATTTTTTCCCCTTACTTGCCCAAAATAACCCTATAACGAGTTCGAACTCGAGCTCAAACACGAGCTCGAACTCCCTCGCCGAACTCCCTCTTCTTCAACCCCCAAACTCCCTCGCCGGAGCCAAGCCGGAATCCCGTCGGAACACGAATTCGAGCCGGAATCACACCCAAAATCACACCCATTCAAACCAAAATCACCCCATTCGATTGAAAATGACACTCATTCGAACGCATTCCAACGAAGAATAAGAACGAAGAAGAAGAAGAAGAAAGAAGGAAGAAGAAGAAGTAAGAAGCAAAAAAGAAAAAAACGAGTTTGAAATGGAGGGAGTAGAAGAAGAGAAGAAGAAGAAGAATTTGAAGAAGAAAAAGAATTCGAAGAAGAAGAAAAGAAGGAAGAAGAAGAAGAAAAAAAGAAAGAAGAAGAAAAATAAAAAAGAAGGTAGAAGAAGAAAAGATAAGAGGGGGTGAATATATTCAAATTTTGAAATTTGAAGAAGGGAGGGAAGTTTTTGGGGGTGAATGTAGGGGGGGCAATTTAGGAAACACAATAAAATCAGTTTTATCTTTTTTTTTAAATAGTCAAATAGTCAAAGACTATATAGGCAATGCAAGTTAAAAAAAGACTAAACAGGTAATTCCCCCAAAAAAGTATCCAAAAAAAAAAAAAAAAAAAAAAACAATTAACATGTATGATGCTAAAACAACAACACAACACGTTGCTCCTTCAGCGCCTCCTTTTTTTTATTAATTGAGGGTAGATTGGTCTATGTACTAATTTTGTGTCCTTATAACCAAATAATATTCCTTAGTGTCCTATTTGCCTAATTAAGTCCAATATGTGTCCTTTTGAATCCTTGCCCCTTATTAATAAAGGTCCGTTGGTGCCTATGAGATCCATTATTGAGGGAGGTGTTATTAGGAGAATTCCCAAGGTAGAGGATGAGTTTGATTTAGAAGACTTTAAAATTATGTCCCTGGCATACTCAGCTGAAGGTTTTCCATATTCATTACCTCACTCAACAGGTGTGGAGTCTGCTGAACTGTATGAGCATCACCTTGATAAAAGGCTGGTGATTTACTTATCCTTGTGGATCTTCTCAATTGTGTTGGTTTAGGTGCCTAGCTGACAGGAGCATGCTCTTCATTAGATGCCTCAGCTGCAGCTGACCCTGTGTCTGGCTGGTCTGCTGACTCCTTCCTCCAAACCTCCGATCTAGCCTCCCTATACCCTTACCCTTCATCCACTAACCTCCCCGACATCCTCCGATACCACGTATACTCCTTGTAAGACCTGAAGAAGGAGTGTCATTTACTTGAATCGGTGCCATTTACTTGAAGAAAAAGTTGTTTCTGAACATGAAAGTACTACCTTGCCATTCGGATGAAAATGAATTGAGAATTGAAACCTTCTGTCAGCTGGTCGACAAAATGTCTGAGAAAGGTTGTGAACCCGAAATATATACATACGCTGTATTAATTACTGGGTTGTGTAAAGAAGGTAAAGCTAATAAAGTTGAAGACTTGCTTAACCATATGCAACCCAAAGGATTAAGTCCCAACAATGTTATTCGTCCCATCAATGACAACGATCAGAAGCATCTGTCAAATATCTTTGCCTTCAAACGCAGAATTCGTGATCTTAAACCCTTCTGTGTTTTTCGAGTTTCTTTTGCCTTTACGCGCAATTCATGGACATGGCTTTTTGGCTATCTGCTTCTATTTTTGATAATTATAGTAGTCAATTACTCAATTCTTGATTTTCAGGACCCTTGAATGACATCTAATATATGATATAAAGCTAATGTTTCGGATATATTCCAGTTTGTGTGGTATGATACATGTATATATTCATGTATACATCAGCATTTCCTTGCATCAGTGTTCATTTTCTTGACAATTCATATTATTTTGTGTGACGTTCTTCTGATGCAATTGTTAATGCAAGCCTGTACATTATTGTTGCAAGAATATTTATGATTAATCTGTTTTAGACCTTCCCACTTTCCTCATTGGTGCATTTAGCCTTTTAGCTTTCTGGTATAGAAACCAATGATAGCCTTTTTGCTCTCTGCTTTAGAAGCCAATGATTTTTCATTTTACCCTGTGGGCATTATAATGCTTCTTGGATATACCCTTCTTAGGCTCAAACTTGAAGTGGAGTGTTGAAATGTTTAATAGCTTAATTATCGACCTCCTAATTGATTTTCTTAATGCTTCTTACAAACCTAATCTAGAATAAATAATGAATGTTAACCATTATCTTGAATACTAGAAATATGATCAGGCATTCATATTTGTCATTGATCATTTTGCTTCTTTCTCATTTGAACTTTTTGAACAGGCTCTCACAATCTGCCTCATTTACTAAGCATTACAAGCAAGTTTTCCTTTTCTTTTGCCCAGTCATTTAGGTGTTTTATGCTGCTTAGGGTCATTGGATTCATCTAGTTATATCTAACGACTACATTATGTAACAGGTCCAGGTCAAATAAACCAAAACCCATTTGATAATCTTGGTCGGAACCCTCATATATTGCACTGATTTTTGTCTTTACAAGTTCACATGTTTTATACAAGTTTTCTACTTACTAGGAGTCCCTAGAATTGAATTAGTAAAGTTTAATTTCACACGAGGAAGCAGGTGATTCAGACATTGCTGGTGATTATAAGACCGAGCCAAGCCCGATTGATGGTTGACGATGCTAAATAATGCACCACCGATAAATCAGGGCCACGTGTAATCTAAGGATGAGCTGTAAAGGGATCGAACAGCTGTAACTATGTAAAAGATGGTGCTTTTTGTGTTTTATGGCTGAGTCCAAGAATGTATCTTGGATTGCCTACGTATCCTGTGTGAATGTCCAGGAATCAAGCCTTACGTAGTTCCTGGAATGATGTATTTATAGGCACATGTCCTTCTTCTGCCCTAAACTTGGGGCGGTTTGGTCTATTGACATAAATGCCCTTTAATGGGCCTTGACCCCTTGCCCAAGTAACCTGTTGGGCGGCGAGCCCTGGTGTCTAGACGGGAGGTCTTGGTATCGACTCGATGCATACCGACGTGGGCGATCGAGGTACGACACTTGCAAAATATGCCGGTGGTTATAGCCTTCACTGGTGAATCTCGTATTCGATCCGATGTACCCAATTAACATAGGCTTTTCCACATGCCAGTTGGATCAATCAGATAGCTCCACGTGGAGGAGTGAATCCCCGTATCATCAATGGTCGTTTGGACCAACAGGGAAATCCGGGCACATAAGTAGAGAACACAATTCCTGTGATATCACTTGCTTGGAAGATTAACAGTAAATGTGGCTTGTTTGTCTCCTTGATCATGATGCTAGTCACATTAATTTACATCTAGATATAAGCGATTAGACCAAAACAGATTTGTAAGAGGCTAAAACTATTGTCAATGCAGCCAAGATTTTGCATTTTAAGTCAAGGTTGTTGTTTTTTTTTATGCTGGTTTTTTAGCCAATATTTTGCAAGCCTTTGGGCTGTTGGTGATTTGGCCTTGTATGGTTGTAGAGGCTTTAAGCCTTGGTTTATATATATGATCCCTTTTCTAAAAACAATGATGTTGTGGTATCGATGTAAATGTATAGTATCCCCGTCCCACAAAAACTGTCCAATTTTTTTAAAATGACTTGTCCCAAAAAAGTGTCCATTTAGAAATCGAATACATCATTTAATGCACTTTTTCCAAGCATACCCCTATCATAACATTTGAAGTTTATATATTCATTTCGTTTTGCAAAAGAGCATTTAATATTTGATAGGGGTATATATGTCCATCACTACTGAAAATACAACACATTAATTATTTTCTTAATATGTGTGCACCACAAAAAATGGACACTTTTTATGGGACGGAGGCAGTGTATATTTGGATACTTAAATTTTCTAGCTTTGTAAATTAATTGTAGTCTTTCTTGGTGTAGTGTCATTCTCGATGTTTTGTTTTTTTATGTATTGATAGTGTTGTTGTAATGTTAGTGTTACATGATATACAATTGTTACATTATTGACAATCGTTAGTGCATTTTGCATTTGACATTTTTCACTGTATCTTCAATTGACTCTAAATATGTAATAACAACTAATATGTCTTTCAATAAATGTAAGAGAAAATATAGTGACACTTGATGTTGAATATACGATTGTTTTTATTGCATTGACATTGAATATGAAGTGACACATGACTTGCTCTTAATAAATCGTTGCATAAGATGGATGTCACTGCATAAATCGTTGCAAATTTTGTTGTCTCTACATAAGGTGTCACCGCATAAACCGTTGCATTAGGTAGGTGTCACTGCTTAAATCGTTGCAAATGTTGTTAACACTGCATAAATCATTGCTTTAGGTGGGTGTCACTGCATAAATTGTTGCATAAGGTGTCACTTCATAAAATGTTGGTGTCATTGGGTGTCACTGCATAATGTGTCACTTCATAAAATGTTGTTGTCATTGGGTGTACTGCATAAGGTGTCACTTTATTGCGGTGTCACTACATCACGGTGTCTCTTCATCGCGGTGTCGTTTAATCGTAGTGTCACTGCATCCCGATGTCACTTCATCACGGTGTCACTTCATCGCGGTGTCACAGCATAATATGTCAATTCATCACGGTGTCACTTTATCATGTGTCACTTCATCACAGTGTCACTGCATAAATCGCTACAATAAGGTGTCACTGCATAAATCGTTGTTAATGTGAAAAAAAATTGGGTTGCACAAATTGTCACTGCACCATGTAGAATTTCCGGTGCATTTTCACTTGTCTTTCTCGATGAATGTTTAGATGTTTTGTAATTCAAGTGTCACTGCATCGTCAATAGTCACTGCATCACGGTGTCACTTGATCGCGGTGCCACTTCATCACAGTGTCTCAACATCACAGTGTCACTTCATCGTGGTGTCTCTGCATTACGGTGTCACTGAATCACGTAGTTTATTGGTGTCACTGCATAAGGTGTCACTTCATAAAATGTTGGTGTCATTGAGTGTCGCTGCATAGAGTGTCAATTCATAAAATGTTGTTGTCATTGGGTGGGACTTCATAAAATGTTGGTGTCATTAGGTGTCACTACCACTGCAAGAAAAGAAATGCCACAATGCCTAAAACTAAGTGATCGAGCTATACTTCCAAATAACCTGCTTCATCACTCATGAGGACAAAAACATCAAGAATACGTTAGTTTATCCCATGTATTCTTATAGGTAGGTTGTTTTCATTATATATGGACAGTTGATGTACTTATGAGCATATTCTTTTTCCTGATCTTCACTGTTATTGAACTTTTTTAGAATATGTAAAAGGCATATTTTAGAGATGTGATAATAGATATCATTCAATGTTTAAGCATATGCTGAAAGTTTCACTTGATTGTTTGTATGGAGCAAGAAAGTCTAGTACGCTTCTTGTTCCACTATTTAATTGCTTGTTTTTGGCAATCTTTTCATGTTTCTGCCATCAAGTCTATCTGGTTTGAGTCTTAGGTTAAGTGTATATAGTTTGGGTCACCTGACATATAATCAGTTCTTGTTTGATATGACTGCTTCTTGCTACATGTTGTCTTTAGATTCATGTTCTGGTCTATAAAGTCCAAAAGCCCAGGTTTTCTGACTGAAAAGATGCTTGTATGTGGTGTCTACTTATGATTTGCCTCTTTGATCTCGAGTATGCAATCTCTAACAATGCATACATTTGATTTCGGCCACCTTATAGATTCACATTTTACTTATAAGGTTGAAAGAGAGGCTTATGCTAGAGTGATGCAAATGACTAGGAAGTGTCCCGTTTCAGACTGTTGCTATCTATAATATTTGAACTCATTGACTATGCTTGTTTTAGAATTGAAGAATGGTAGTTGGACTTAAATTTTTTAAATTTTGGTTTTGATATGTTTTGTTGTAGTGGCATGTGAGGGAATTTTAACATATTTTTACCTTGATTGTACATATTGCCTTGCCCTTGATTCAATTAAGGATAGCAGGAGCTTTAACATCAAACATCCTTTGTCTCTTTATAATTTATTGACAAGCAGTACTCTTTTTCTTGCAGTTCTTTGATACTTGAGTGTTGAAGTGATTACCGAATTTCAGGACACTCAGTTTGATATAGTTAAACTTGGCAGCGAATTCTGAGGTTTTTTTTGTGAATCCAGTCTTTCTTAAGGCTGGAATTCCATACCTTACGGTAAACTTTTCGGCATTTGGACAGTCACTTTACCTAATGGCACACAAACTCAAGTAACACAAGTAGGACAAGGAAGAATCAACAAGGACCTGCTGGTAGATCATGTTCTTTGTGTTCCTTATTTCACCTATAATCTTATGTCTGTTAGAAGATTAGTTCACAATAACAAATATTCTCTATTCTTTTGAGCTAATGGTTGTGTTGTGCAAGACAATGTCTTGAAGAAAATGATTGGTTCAGCTGATCTTGTCCAAGGGTTATACATTCTCAAAGCTGATACTGCTACTATTTCTGTCACACCAACTACATGTCAATCTGTTGTCTTACCTGATTCTTTACTTTGGCATTACAGACTTGCACATCCCTCTAAGCATAGACTTCACACATTACAAAAGATAATACATAGTGTTCAATCATGCTTAGATAGTGAATGTCACATTTGTCCTCTTGCCAAACAAAAGAGGCACAGTTTTCCCCATAGTAGTTCTGTTTCTGTTGCTCTTTTTGACCTTATACATGTTGATATATGGGGTCCAAATAAATTTTGTACATATAATGAAGAATATTACATTTTGACTATTGTAAATGATCATTCTAGATTTCTTTGGATTCATTTGATGAAAACCAAGTCTGAAACTAGAGCTTTGCTACAAAAAATTTGCAATACTGTCTTTACTCAATTCAATAAGAACATCAAAATAATCAAATCTGACAATGTTCTGGAATTTAAGATGGATGCTTTCTATGCACAAAAAGGTATTGTTCATGAGACTTCTTGTGTGCACACCCACAACAAAATGGTGGGGTAGAAAGGAAGCATAAGCACTTATTGAATGTAGCAAGGGCACTAAGATTTCATTCTGGTTTTCATGTCTTTTTGGGGATTATGTGTTAAACATGCCACAATGTTAATCAATATTACACCTACACCTTTACTGCAAGAACAAACACTACATTCTGTGATATATGGCGAACAACCTAATTATATTAACTTGAAGGTTTTTGGCTGTCTAGCTTATGCAAGTACCATATCTCAAGGCGGAAGCAAATTTGACAGTAGGAGTAGAAGATGTGTCTATGTAGGCAATCCTCCTCACCCCAAGGGTTACAATCTTCTTGATATTCAAACCAGGGATTTTCTTAATTCCAGAGATGTGATATTTCATGAACATTCTTTTCCTTTTCTAACAAATGACTTATCTCCACAAAATAAGTGTGTTTTACATATTCCTAATTTTCAAAATGTCAATTCTGACATGCTTTATGATTACCCTGTGGTTGGAGATTCAGGTCATAACAATGAGGATGCAGACACTGAGGATGCACCTGTTTATGTAGAAGATGAAGGTATGCAGATTATGATGCATCCGAACATCTACCACCAACAACTCAGCCCCAAAATCTCAGAAGATCCACAAGGGAAAGAAAGCCGCCAGTCCATTTGCAGGACTACCAAACTGTTCTTGGAGCTACCACTACCACACCTTATACTCTTGATAAGGTGTTGTCCTATGATCATCTATCAGAATCCTATAAGGACTTTTCATGCAATATAGTTGCCGAACAAGAACCTAGCACTTACACATAAGCCGCAAAGGATGAAAATTGGCAAAAGGCAATGCAGGAAGAACTGACTGCTCTCCACAAGACAAATACATGGTCTATTGTCACCCTACCTAAAGGAAAAAAGCCAATAGGCTGTAAATGGGTATACAGAATAAAAAGAAAGGCAGATGGAACAATTGACAAATACAAAGCAAGGCTTGTTGCCAAAGGTTACACCCAAACTGAAGGAATAGATTTCCTTGAAACCTTTTCCCCTGTAGCAAAATTATCCACTATCAAATTGTTTTTTTAGCCTAGCATCTTTGAAAAAATGGCATTTGCATCAAATGGATGTCAATACTGCTTTTCTACATGGGGACTTAGATGAGGAAGTTTATAAGACCCCCACCAGGACTTCCTATCTCCCGCAAAAATCAAGTATGCAAACTAACTAAGTCATTGTATGGTTTGAGACAAGCTAGAAGACAATGGAATGCTAAGTTAACTGAGGCACTTACAAGAGCAGGATATAATCAATCCAAGCATGATCATTGCTTATTTACAAGAGGTCAAGGATCTACTTTTATAGCTTTTCTTGTCTATGTTGATGACATAGTGGTTGCAAGTTCCAACTTATAGGAAATTCAAGACCTCAAAGACCTGTTACACAAAGCATTTACAATCAAAGACTTGGGACAACTCGAGTATATCCTAGGCTATGAGTTGCCAGGTCAGAATCTTGTATTTTAATGAATCAAAGAAAGTACTGTCTAGACCTTCTTCAAGAATTTGGTTACTTAGGTGCCAAACCCTCCAGCATTCCGATAGATCCTAAAACAAAACTAGAAGCAGCAGATTCCCCTTATCTCACTGACAATAAGTACTACAGAAGCCTTGTTGGTAAACTCTAATATCTTAGCAATACAAGACTAAACATTGCATATGTTGTGCAACAGCTGAGTTAGTTCCTAGATCTACCTACAGAGAATCACTTAGCTGCTGCTCATAAACTACTCAGATTCCTAAGAAATGCACCACGGCAAGGTATTTTCTTTCCTTCCACTGGAACACATGTCTTAAAGGCCTTCAATGATTCAGATTGGGCAGGATGTACAAAAAATAGAAGGTCACTCAGTGGCTATGCAGTGTTTCTTGGTGATTCCTTAATTTCATAGAAAAGCAAGAAGCAAACCACTGTCAGTAAGAGCAGCTCATAAGCAGAATATAGGGCAATGGCCCTCACAACAAATGAAATTCAGTGGCTTTTGTATCTCTTATCTGATTTCCAAATTCACCATACACAGCCAGTTCCCTTATTTTGTGACAATCAAAGTGCTACTTAAATTGTGGAAAATCATGTCTTTCATGAAAGTACCAAACACATTGAGATTGATTGCCATTTTGTAAGGGAGAAGTATCAAGATAAGGTGTTGGTCCCTATGCCAGTCAGGACTGAGGATAATCTAGCGGATATTCTAACTAAGGCAGTTGAGAAAGCTACTTTCACTAGACTCTGGCCAAGATACCCCACCAAGAACATATTTTCACATGCTGGTATAGTACAATAATCACACTGGAGTCATGGTATGGAGATCAACCTGATGTTCAAGCTGTTATTACAGGGTAACTACAGCTTGAGAGGTCGTTTAAGTTGGAGTCATGGCATGAAGATCAAGTTGATGTTCATATGTTCTAAGTCATGTAACTGAAAACTTTTTTAAGCATTTCGTCGAACACTTGTATAGAAAATGAGTTAAGTTAGTTGAGTGATCAATTGGATGATTTTAACAGTCATAACCATCAATTGAGAGATTGGAGAGTCTGTACATATAGTCTATTGCAGCTAGGAAACAACACAACTTTTAAAGCATTCATGAATTCTCAATAAATTTTACCCGCTATTTTCCTAATTCAAATGTTCATGTTCTTCACTTGGCTGATTCTAGTTTCCTGCAAGTTTTCTTTCTTTTGATCATTTTTTCAACAAACTCCGTTAAGCCTGTAGCAACTAAGAATTAAATCAACAACAAGATCGTCGACTTTCTATAAATAGAAAGTTGCATCTAATTGATTGTGGTCCTGATATAACATGTTCCTAGACTAAAAGTGCGATGTAAATCGTTGCATATGTGCTTGTGATACTAACGGTGTGAAATAAGGATCAACTTGCATACCACCCGTTGAGGATTCGGATGAGGTTGGGTACGATGTTCACGATGAGGTGGGTTCTGATGATGAGGGTTCAGATGATGGTTTGGAGAGGGTTGGAAATAATGAGGATTCCAACAAATAACACTGATGCTATTGACCGGCCACATCAATCATCGCTATGCCATACTATATCTATATCTATATACATACTATATATCAATAACAGTTTCTGTGTGTGTGTGAATCTAAGAATTCTCTTTGTATCGATCGATACCGATGTTTCTAATTATGACTAAGTGAATTTTATAGTGGTATTTGCTTTTCTTCCTTCTTTTATGCATGGTACTTGGTACATGATATATATGTATACCTATATATATATATATATATATATATATATATATATATATATATATATATATATATATATATATATATATATATATATGTATGTATATATATATGTATATATGTATATATATATATATGTATATATGTATATATATATATATGTATAAGTGTATATATATATATATATATATATATATATATATATATATATATATATATGTATAAGTGTATATATATATGTATATATATACACACACACTAGGGGGTTTCCGTGCAAGGCACGGCCATGAACGGCTAGAGCGTTAACGAGCCGAGCCGAGCCGAGTATTGGCATTTCGAACTCGAGCTCGTTAAGCTCATGAGCTCGTTCGAGCTCGTTCGTTTGTTAAACGAACAAAAAATTCTGTTCGAGCTCGGCTCGTTTAAAACATGAACCGCTGTTCGAGCTCGTTCGAGCTCGGCTCGTTAGACATATTTTTTGTCTTCGGCTCGACTTTGGCTCGAATTTGGCTCGAGTTCGGTTCGTTAAACATATATTATAAGCATATAAGCATGTTCGCGAACATTATATAAGTATGTTCGCGAACAATAAGCATGTTCGCGAACATAATCGAACGTTCGCGAACCAAGCTCGAGCTCGGCTCGTTAAGCAAACGAGCCTACAATCATGTTCGAGCTCGGCTCGTTAAGCTAAACGAATAAACGATCACGAACACTAACGAGCCGAACACGAGCTTGTTCACGAGCGGCTCTGTTCGTTTAACAGCTCTATGAACGGCCCTAGGATGAAATACGATGAAACATATCATGACATAGAACTTGAAGGTATGTGTCAAATAAGAAGATGGTTTGCATTGTGTAAAGGAAACTGCAATTAAAATGTTTAGAATGTAGTTTGGGATGTTGAAGTACATCATGAGAAAGAAGTTCAAGTCATGTATGAGACAAGAAAATAGTTTAGATCATGTTAAGGAAAATGTAGGAATGATCAAAATGGACAAAGAGCAATATTTAAATGATGAATACACAGAACGTGCACAAAAATTGTTATGGTTTATATCACACAAGAGAATATCATAATCTCAAGCTACATATAGGCAAGCTACAATAGCAAGCCACCATCAGCTGCCAAAACCACAAACTCAGATATTCCCCTGTATAGAGTTTTTGTTGCTGAAAATCAACGAGCCAAAATATTTAATTAAATTGAAAAAATATAAACTGAAACTGACATTAATCTTTTCAACCATTTATGAAAATAAAGAGCTGACATCAACAGAGTTGTTGATGTGCAAGTAAGAGTAGAGAACAAACCAGAACAACTATTGATGTGCAATAAATGAGTCAAGCCAGAGTCGAAGATGTAACAGTACGAAGATGGAAGATAGTTATTTTTACCCGGTATATATAAAGCTTTACTCAACTACACTATTAGGGGCCAATTAATAATCATACAACATTTGTATACACTATACAGTTCCATATCATTACTATATTTCTATCATATGAACATAACATTAAATCTTTAAACCGACTCCTTTAAATGATACATGGAAATTATTACTAGAACTTTTAAGAACTGGATGATGCCATGTAGCACTCATTTATGTTGGATAAAACCACCAAAGGAAACACAAGATATCTTACAACCTCTATAACCAAAACTATTCAACAAAGCTTATCCTGAATCTATGATATACGAAATAAAGAAAGAAACGCAAAAAGACTGACCTATAAAACAAGTCTACAAACAGCATAAATAATCATACCATTCCTGTGCAATTCTTGTCAAAAATTTGTGGATGAAGATACACAGAAAGATACAAAAATGAAGACGAAGCGGAATCAATCGTGATGGAGAGAAATCGTAGCTGTAGGTAGGGAAGGAAGATTGAATCCTCCCACTTTATGCAATGTGAATGTATATTTTAACTACGAACATTAAAGTAACAGAACCCGACTTAGTATACCTAACAAGTGTAGCTTCCAATGAAGCATCATTAGTGATAAAGAACTTAAACTCAAGTAAAGCCATCAGTAGAGATATTTTGACATCATACATCATGAAGGAAGCTCCTCTTAATAGATGATGCGTATTGAATTAGAGTAAGACGTGTCTTACTCGATTTTTTAAATAAAAAATATCAGGACCACTAACGATGCTGGATACTGCCAAAGTAATAATCCGGGCTGATTTGATCTAGAAACAATATTCAAGATCCAAAGATCGCAAAATAAATTGTGAAACGGGGGGTGTTTGTTAGTGATTTTGACTGAGCCTGAGAATTCTTATTCTATAGTTGCCTATGTAACCTGGGATTATTTAGGAATCAAGTCTCTCGTAGTTTCTTAGGGATTGTTTATATAGGGGGGCTTATGCCCTAGGCCTACATGATCCGGGTCCTTGTTGGACTCTAATTTCGTGTTCCCTAAGGAACATATAATTACAGTTTAATCTCCTTGATTGGAGGAGATAATCACGGTGGTTTAAACGATAGGATCAGAGCCTTTATGACTGAGGATTCTTTCCATGTATATCCAATATATTATGCACGTGGGACATTTTGCCTAAGGGATACTAAGGTTGACCTGCATAATTCCCTTAGGCTGTTAAGGCCCGAGCTGCGGTGGCGGAGCTCCGTTGCGCCCTGACCGACCGGCGGTGGACTGGAAAGCTATCCAGGCCATTCTCCCGCCTAGGGTTCAGATCTGCCCCTTGGCCAAAGTGGGGTTCTTGACCCTTGATGTCTGTCTTTATTTATTACTCAGTCAATACGGGGATGACACATGGAGAGGTGCTAGTCCAACCTCCTTCATAAGCCCCCCAGATCTAGCTGAGCTCCTGGGGCGAGCTCAGATCTGTCAAGTTGTAGCTCGGCTCGTTCATCTAGACTTGTAGACTTTTTAATGACCTACTCTTTCAGGTGGCAGAGTTACTGTTGTGACAGTGTCATAACATTTTCCGGGGTTTGAGGCATTTCTGCCCACATCGTCTGAAGTAGAACGGTTTTTAAGAACGTGTTTGAGGTTTTATAACCCCCTGTCGAATCAATTGTCCGATCATCAGTTGGCTGATGCTTGCATTAAGGCCATAAAATATGTAAGTCTGGCTTCTTCAATCATACTTTGTATGTAACTTGGTAGGATTTGAAGATGAATATTGCCGACCTGGAGGAGGCGGCCTCCGATCGTCGGCAAACACTCAGGGACATGACTAAGTCCAAGGACCAAGAAATTGGAGCTCTCAAGGAGAAGCTCCAGGATCAGGGAGCCAATTATTAAGCAAGTCTCAAGGAGACTGAGGACAAGCACTTGGAGGAGAAAACTGGGCTGTAAAACCCCATTGGGAGACTTCGAGCTGTGAAGATTTAGCTGGAAGCTATTGTTCCGGGCCAAATTGATTAGGCGATCATGGAAAACAAGGCTTTGGCGGAGCTTTCATGGGCCATGAGGACTCTACTCGCGCCCCTAGTTAACCATAGCTACTCCTTAGGAGTTTTCTGACCTTGCGGTTGATAGTATGGCCAACAAGGCTTTGTACAAAGATGGCATGGATGCAGCCTATCGTCTGGAGGAGTTCCAAGAAGGGGTAGACATTGTGTCCAAGTACGCCCTTCGTTGTGCTGCTGCTCCTCACCGAGTGCCTCTGTGGATGCTCCAATTGCTTCTGTCGAGTTGCCTCATGCGAATACTTCTGTGGAGAATCTTACCAACGCCAAAGAGCCCAGGCAGAACTCAGCCCTTAATGTTTCTTAGGTTTTTGAACTTGTATGTTGTTTTTGCTTTTGAAGAACCTCAAAAATTGTAACATGTACAATATATGCAAATTTTTGCAAGTTCTCTTGCCTAAAATTTATTTTCAGCAATTACTTGGAGTACTTTGATCCGTAGTGGGTGTTTTGCCCCCAGTATGCCATGCATTAACTTACAACTTTTTGGATGGCATACTTAGTAGTGTGTGTAGATTTTTTGCCTCTGAATCTTATCTGTAGAGCTCTGCAATTCGATATCTGTCCCACTGACTTATGAAGTTTGGCTATTGAAAACTTATTGAGTCTGACTTGCAAACCTCAATTCAATGTATGCCCTACAAACTTAATTTTTTGAGTATGTTCTGCAGACTTAATTTTTTGAGTCTGACCGGCAGACTTTATTTTCTGAGTCTGACATGCAGACTTTATTTTTTAAGTCAGACCTGCAGACTTAATTAATTTATTTTTTAGTCTGGCCTACAGACTTAATTTTTTGTATCTGGCTTGCAAACATAAATTTTTTGAGTCTGTCCTGTAAACTTAATTTTTTTGACTCTGTCCTGCAGACATTTTTTTTTGAGGTGTCTGACCTGCAGAGCTCGGCTTGTCTGTCCTGCAGACAATGCTTTTGCTGACATATATTTGCTGAGTCCGGCCTGGGAGCTCGGATGTCAGTCATAGCGATTTGAGCAGAGTCCGTCCAGCGGAGCTCGGCTTGTCTGTCCTACAGACATTAATTTTGCTAAGTCCGACCTACAGAGCTCAGTTGTCAGTCCTGCTAACTTATGAAATTTTGCTGAGTTCGTCCTGCGGAGCTCAGTTGTCTGTCCTGCAGGCATAAATTTTGCTGAGTTGGACATGCGGAACCCAGTTGTCAGTCCTGATGACTTATGAAATTTTCATGAGTCCGTCCTGCGCAGCTTAGCTGTCTGTCCTGCTGACATAAATTTTGCTGAGTCCGACCTGCGGAGCTCAGTTGTCAGTCCTGCTGACTTATGAAATTTTGTTGTGTCCGTCCTACGGAGCTTAGTTGTATGTCCTACAGAATTAAATTTTGCTGAGTCCGACCTGCGGAGCTTAGATTGATGTCCATCGTGCGGACTTAATGAGTATGTCCTTTGCAAACTTGTTGAGTCCGACCTGCGGCGCTCAAATTGATGTCCGTCCTACGGACTTATTGAGTTTGTACTTTGCAAACTTGTTGAGTCTGACATGCGGAGCTCAAATTGATGTCCGTTGTACGGACTTAATGAGTTTTTCCTTTGCAAACTTGTTGAGTCCGACTTGCGGAGCTCAAATTGATGTCCGTCTTGTGGACTTTTTTGTCCTTTGCAAAATTGTTGAATCCAACCTGCGGAGCTCAAATTGATGTCCGTCCTGTGGACTTAATGAGTTTGTGCTTTGCAAACTTTTTGATTGTGTGTTTGTCCTGAAAACTTAATCAGAGCCATTCATACGCGTAAAAGTGGAAAATCAACGTATGATTGAAATAATAATAAAAAGAACACATTGAGTTCAACTTGATTGTAGCACGATTGAATAAAAAATGTATTAAATTTGCATAAGTAAAGATTGAAAACAAATCATAAGAGTCTAGAACCTGTCCTCATCACGGATTTGACCGCTTGGCCCACCAGAGATGATGTTGATCGTACCGATAGGACGATGGCCTTTATAGTTGTTGCATCCATGGCAGCATACTGCTCCGCTACTGCTTGTTGAGCAGGATCAAACACATCTTCGTGCCCTTGTGGATTCTGGTTGGTCGCGGGATCTATTGTCGCCCCGTCTCCACCGTTTATTACCACCATCTTGGATGGTTTCCCTTTTTACCTTTCTTTTTGGTCTGCTTTCGTCACATGGTTACGATGGATCTTGAACAAATTGTCAGTAGAAGGCCCTTCTACTAGCGCCAATTTGATGATGCTGGATACCGCCAAAGTAATAATCCGATCCGATTTAATCTAGAGACAATATTCAAGATCCAAAGAAAGCAGAATAAATTATGAAACGGGGTGTTGTTAGTGATTTTGACTGAGCCTGGGAATTCTTATTCTCAAGTTGCCTACGTATCCTATGATTATTCAGGAATCAAGTCTCTCGTAGTTTCTTAGGGGGCCTTATGCCCTAGGCCTGCATGGGCCGGGTCCTTATTGGACTCTAATTTCGTGTTCCCTAAAGAATAAATAATTACGGTTTAATCTCTTTGATTGTAGGAGATAATCACAATGGTTTAAACGATAGGATCTGAGTCTTTACGTCTGAGTATTCTTTCCATGTATATCCAATATATTATGCACGTGGGCCATTTTGCCAAAGGGATACTAAGGCCGACCTGCGTCGAGTCCCGTAGGCTGTTAAGGCCCGAGCTGTGCTGGCGGAGCTCCGTTGCACCCTGACCGACCTTTGGTGGACTGGAAAGCTAGCCAGGCCGTTCTCCCGCCTGGGATTCATATCTGCCCCTTGGCCAAAGCGGGGTTCTTGACCCTTGAAGTCTGTCTTTATTTATTACTTGGTCAATACGGGGATGACACGTGGCGATGTGCTAGTCCGACCTCCGTCAACTACCTTTTTTATTTTCTATTATGGTTTGCATAGTCAAGAAAAAACTGAATATAGCAAAAACAGGTATGAGCAAACTCACTTACTCACTTACTCCCCGGTTTTTGAGGCTCAGCAATAACTGCAACAACACTTTAATTCATTACTACTGCAACAAATGAGAATGTGTAAGTTTAACAACAAACATTGAACATGAAAGTCGATAATCAAGTAACTTCTTAATTCATGAAAACAAATGCATGCATTAAAAAGTAGGTAATCAAGTAACAATTCCATAAACTTACGCCCATCCTCTGTTCAAAGTCGGTAATCAAGTAAAAAACCCTTAAAGACTCTAAATAACAAAATAGCGATAATACAGAGAAATTGCCTGTAAATGGCAAAGGCGATCTCTGAAAGTAGAGAGAGGTGTTGGCTCCTCATTTTCCTGAAGGCAACTCCACCATATGGAAATGAAAACCCTATATACTCATACAACCTAAAACACGAAATAGACTCAAAACATCATAGAAAGATTAGCAAAATAGACACGAAATAGACACAACTGATGGGAGTCAACTTTACTGTACTTTGGTGTGCGGTTTAACCCCTGTTTATCACTTTATTGACATGTTTTAGGTAGTTCTAGACCTGTTTAAGAGTAATATCATGAGTTATATGCACGGGGGGTAAAACTGTCACATCGATAGTAAACTCCACCTGTTTAACGATATTTATCTCTTTTCCGAGCACTTTTGTCTTGCAAAATTACGCGTGGTGTTTGTTCGTATATGTTATTGCAGGACTTAGGTGACTCGAGGACCCAGAAGGCAATTTTTTGGACTGAGAAACATGTTCGAAGCACGAACATAGCATGAAAGTGGAGAAAATGCAAGTTTGGAGTGGATTTAGGTCGAACGAGCGTTTGCCCTTAGGTGAACGTTCGTTTGCGGCAAGCTCAGGCTGAGGAATATGTGACCATACAAACGAGCGTTTGGCCACATACAAACGAGTGTTTGTCAAATTGGCATTTGATAATGAAAGTTGGCTTAGACGACGACCTAGCGTCCAAATTACCCTCAAACGAGCGTTTGGATGGGTTCAGCCCGAATCCAAGAAAGCTCATATAGGACAAACGAGCGTTCAAGGAAGCACAGACGCTCGTTCATTGAAGAATAAACCCTAAACATCATCAGTGTCACCAGGCGAACGAGCGTCCACCATGAGGCAAACGCTCGTTTGACCTCGACTGCAGCAAAAATTAACCCTACACTATAAATACGCAGCTCATTCAACACTTTGACAACTCTGGTCGACTTTAGATACTTTTTAGGCAATTTCTCTGTGGTTTTAGTGTAGATTGATCATACTTTGATCCGTTGATTCTCTAGATAACACCCGTTGATTCTAAACACTTTCTATAGATTAGTTTTCCATTATAATTCCAAAGATTCGACTTTTAGATTACTTTTTACTTTGACTTTTGTGGATCAGATTTCCGGCAATTTTTATGGTAATGATTTCTCTTTTATTTATTGTCCATGGTTTAATTTCCGCTTTTAATTCCGTTTCTAGCATAATCATGAGTAGCTAATCCGTTGTGTAGCCGAATTATGTGAAAGCGAGTGAAAACCCTAAGAGGGATGAGATAGGGAGTTGTGTAGTGCGTAATATCATGTTTAAACTATTAGCAACCTAAAACACGAAATAGACATCAAAATAGACACGAAATAGACACAACAAACTCATACATACTCCACCATCTGGAAATGAAAACCCTACATACTCATACAACCTAAAACACGAAATAGACACAAAACATCATAGAAAGATTAGCAAAATAGACACGAAATAGACACAACACATACGTGAAAACCTCAGATTAGGAAAACATCAGAGAAAGATTGAGTCTTTTACCTTTAATACACAAAATAGACACGAAGAGGAAAGATAATACCTGAGATCTTATACGCTGGCTGAAAATAATGAATATTAATTTGAGGCTCATATTTATCTCCCACTTGAATAAAATGAGCATCTCCATGGCTTACCGGTTGCAAGAATAAGAGAAAAGAAATGAATTCTTACTCAAATTTGCCATCCTAGTTGCCAAAGCAAGACAATCATCAGATTTTTTTTCCTCGTAAAAATGGGTTTGAGAAAATGAGCATCACCATGGGTTACCGGTTGCAAGAATATGAGAAAAGAAATGAATTCTTACTCAAATTTGGGAGGATTCGAAACTGAAAGGCAAACTATCAGTATCTTGCATCATCCACGAGAGGCCGTAAAGGAAATGAACCACATCAGACGTCTCCAGTTCTATGTGGTCGAAAAAATGTGATCTGAAATAGGACCCGTCGCTGTAAGCATGAAAGGCAGTTGTTTCTTCGTGGTGGAAAATGAAGAGGGAGTAGAAGCCGGGTAGAAAGGCAGCCACCCACATTTGAATATGCAATTTACTATGAAAACCCTACCAATTACATATACTACCTAATCCATTTTCTGCCTTGACGGGCCGTCTTTTGCTGAGACTACGTTTTTCTCTTACTAGGCTTAATTAAACAAAAGCCCAAACGGAATAAAAATGGAAGAAACAGGCGACGGGTACATAGCGGTTGCAAACCTTCGATCCTTATATATATATATATATATATATCTTTTGCATGCAACGAGAAATAGTCAACATGTATGCTTTCACAGATCTTATAAACTGCAAAGAAAAATGTTTGTGCCACAACAAAATGTGCACAACAAAAACCAAGTAGCTTGGCTCAAAAGGTAAATGATTTAAGAATGCCTAGGAAGATCACCGATTCGATTCTCCTCTGAGGCGTCATCACTACAAGAATTGCAAGCTGAAGGGACAAACTTTAAAGGGACCATCCCAATAAATAAAATATTAACCCCACCGTGCCAGCTTGGATTTCCACGTGGACAGGACTATTTAAAGGACGACATTGTCGTCCCATTAAACATTTTTTAGAAAATAATATGTTGTATAAAAGAAATTATAAAATTTGGGTTTGTAGGGACGACAATTGTCGTCCCTTTAAAGGAAATTAATATTTTTTTTAATATAAAACGTTGTGTTAATAAATAAGATTCAGTTTTTTATAAAATTCTCGTTTGAAGGGACGACGATGACGTCCCTTTAAATAAAAACAATTTTTTTTAATATACATATTCTAATAAACATTGCGTTAAAATATAAAATACATTATTTTTTATAAAAATTCCTTTATAAAACGATAATGCAGGTGATTCTGACAATACTCTCTATTATAGATTGTCAGTTCATTATCGAGGGATTGATTTGAATCTCGGGGTTCGTTAATAGGCGATTGATCTCAATCCTGAGATCCGATATCGATTAAGTGATTTCAAGCTGATATCTTTCTTTGTAAATCATGTGAGAGTACTCTCTACTATAGATCGTCAGTTCGTTAGCGAGCGATTGATTTGAATCTCGGGGTTTGTCACCGAGCGATTGATCTCAATCCCGAGATCCATTATCGATTAAGCGATATCAAACCGATATATTTCCTTACAGATCATTCTGATAGTACTATCTACTATATATCGTCAGTTCGTTATCGAGCAATTGATTTGAATCTTGGGGTTTGTCACCAAGCGATTGATCTCAATCCTGAGATCCACTATCGATTAAGTGATTTCAAACCGATATCTTTCCTTACAGATCATTCGTATAGTACTATCTACTATAGATCGTCATGTCGTTATCGAGCGATTGACTTGAATCTCGGGGTTTGTCACCGAGCGATTGAACTCAATCCCGACATCCGTTATCGATTAAGTGATTTCAAACCGATATCTTTCCTTATAAATCATTCTGATAGTACTCTCTACTATAGATCGTCAGTTCGTTATCGATCGATTGATTTGAATCTCGGGGTTTATTCACCGAGCGATTGATCTCAATCCCGACATCCGTTGTCGATTAAGTGATTTCAAACCGAAATTTTTCCTTATAGATCATTCTAATAGTACTATCCACTATAGATCGTCAGTTCGTTATCGAGCGATTGATTTGAATCTCGAGTTTTGTCACCAAGCGATTGATCTCAATCCCGAGATCCGTTATCGATTTAAACCAAATCACCTAGCCCGGTTGTCAGCAAATTTTTAAAAACGGAATGCATTCTCTCCACCCTCGAGGTACTAGTGTTTCCTAGGTGAAAATTTGAGCTGGTCCATGCTGCAACAAATATCTCTCTATGTCCTTTCAACCATGTACATGTAAGGTCAAACATTGATTTCTTCAGTAAATGTCTTCTTGCATTCCTCTAGTCGGTCATTCAACTCTTTCTTTGTACCAGAGTTAATAACATCAATCCATGTTGCCATTAGTTTCTTCCAATCATCACTCATCGTCTTTGTCTTCAGGTTAGACACAAGACCTTTCTCAATATGCTAACGACATAAGAGATTCTTTGCTTTCGGGAATACGACACGAATTGCATTCATCAATGCCTCTTCTCTACCAGTGGCAAATACAACAAGTACGCTCACTTTGGTCCCCTATTGCACTTCGTAATGTATTTAGAGCCCAATTGTATTTGTCTTCCCACTTTAATCCAAGAAGCGCAAACCCAATGGAAAACGACGTGTCCGTAGATGTGACACCAATTACTGCAAAAGAGGTATCTTGTACTTGTCCGTCTTGTACGTACAATCCATAAGCAACACGAAAGGGAAGCACCTAGCAAGACACAAGCTACCATTATATGCCCAAAAAACATCTTTCACTACATTCTCGACATGTCGGCAATGTACGAAGGAGCTAGTATTTTCCGCCAAGTTGTATACCTCTTGCATCATTGAATGACCCTCTCGTGCTCTATTTCTTAACCTCAAACGAATGTTGTATATCTTCTTCACTGACATGCAATTATTTTCATCTATCATTCTAAGTTCTCTCAGTATGTCTTTGGTTTGTATGCCATTCTCGGACATTCTGACAATGGTTTCAATATCTTCTCTCGCTAATTCTTCCGAGATATGCATGGCCCTCATTAAACCTGACCGTATTGTGATTATGAATCCCATTAATTACTTATACGGTCCATAACAGCTTCACTCTATCCTGTATGATTTTTAGTACGAACGGATATCCACACTTCCTTGACGATGAATCCATTGGCTTGTTCTTACCGGAACCACCTACTTTTTTTTTCATATTTCCCACCTTTGCATTGGTCCCTTTGTTGATAGCCCCTCTCACATTGGTACTTTATATATGATGTACGTTTCCCAGATAAATCCGATCTCAACTTCACAATCACGAGCTCATTATCTCTTCCCAACTTTTGAAGATGTTTGGTTACGTCTTCATGGGCATCAAATACCTATAGCAATAGAAGTACTGAATAAAATTCAATTTTCAAACACAAAGTATTACAATAATTTGCTTAAGTACATCCACGGCCGGTTTCAAAAAGTGAAGTCATATCAGTTGATAACTCTTCATGCATTTCATCCCACAAAACGAGTATGTCATCATGAGGATTGTTAAGAAACTCTTGATCTTCCTCAATCATTACATCATCCAAATACTATAAAAAAAACAAATTTGCATTACCAACAATCAACTTAAACTTTGGGAAAAATTAAAGCCAAAGAACATATGGTATTAACTTACCTCAAAATGCGCCTCATCGTAATCATTTACCCCCACACCATCGCATGGCTTCTTACCCTTGTCCTCATTTGTGTTCTATGCAAATAATATGAAAACCAAGAAGTTAAGTATATGCCAATACGAAGAAGTGGTAAAATAAGTGTGATTGTCTGTAGCGTCAGTCACTCTAACGTTATTAGTTGATATCAGACGCTGGGTATGGTGACGTCAGGACAACAACCTAAACACATGGCCTCTAACTTACGAACGTCTCACACCCGACGTTACAAGTTTACCACAACATCATATTTCTTGATGTTGTAATTACAACGCAATGTCAGGATAGCCGACGTTTCTGGCATTAGAACGGGGACGCTCGAATACGTAAAAAGACGTTGGCGAAACCCCATATACCATCAGAAAACACATAAAAGCATGAATTTTCTCCACAAATCATGCTTTTACATGTTCTTCATGGTGTAAGCCATTCACCTATTTCAATTATTGATAAAAAAAAAACAAGATTTTGGTGTGAGAAATTACCATTTTTTTTTATCTCATTTGTTCTTCAAATTGGGTTGAAAATGGTATACCTTCAAGTGATATTGCTGTTGTGGATAGATAGAATAAGGGTAGGTGATATAAAAACAATTGTTGCTTGTCTTTACGGGCAAGTGGGAGATTGTTAGATCTAGAGTGCCCGAAAAGCAATTGTTGCTGGTCCTTACGGGCAAGTGGGAGATTGTTGGAAGTAGCGCCCGAAAGACAATTTCTATAATTATTTTTATAATTAATAAATGACAGATTTATTCTCATCTTATTATTTGCTTCGTGCTTATAAGTAATACACTACTGAAAACCCCAAGTCGTATCATATGCAGCCATATAACTCAGTGTGTGTCACACGTGAGGATTAAGTTTATGGTCGTACACTTGAACTGTTAGTCCGTGGGGAACTTAATCAAAGTATGGGGTCTATTGATTAAACCACCATTAATGCGCCCAGAATACTTTATGGTGTGACCGTCTTATCCGGACCGTCGATATTGGATATCTAAGTGGGGCATTTATATAGGATGTAGTCATATAGGACTGGACCGATTTAATCCGTATTTCTCATATAATTCCGTGATTGAGAAATCTCATTAAATCACAAGATGGTCATATATGGATTAACCTTAATCCTGAAGTGATTACAGACTCCTACTTGTTTCAGGATAGGGTTTGATGTGTTCATTAAGGATCGCTAAGAGGCGCGGCCCAAATCACTTATACATTGGAACTATTCTGGAATTAGTGAGAAGTGTGTGTCTCATAGATATGGAATCCATTCCTTCCTGTGGGAAGTAGAAAGACAATCCCCTTATTTGTTAATCCTAGAAACTGATCGATCTCGGGAGTTCGTATTGGTTATGAACTAATTGATCAATAGTGGGTTAATGGTAAATAAGGATAAGATGTATTGAAAGGGGTTTACGGAAATAATCTCGCTTCATTACGGATAGTCTATGGAGGGTTAGTTTATATGTAATGATTATATCAATGGAGACTTATCGACTCGACTCGACGTTTTGAGAATAACTTATATCTATAATCGATAAAGTTCAGTTTCGGATTTATGGTGGCGTAATTCCGGAATTAATAAGTTAAGTAGAAATATTATGTTCGATGAATATTTAATTTAATTTATTGTAGCTACTGGTTATAGGTCCATGGTCCCCGGGTTGGCTCCTAACACGCGAGTGTTTTCTCGGTTTATGGAACCTCGAGAATAAATTAAATAGTTGGTTATTTAATGAATATGCAATATTATTTATTTAGTAAATAATATGTAAAATAGAAAATACATTTTCTATTAAATTTAATGATGAAAGTGGCGCCCCTTTTGTGGATAAATTAGGAAAAGAAATTTTTCTAGATTATGTCACATATGTAATTAATTAATTATCTATTTGCTGGATAATTAATGAAAAAATAAGAGATGATTTTTTGGGAATTATCTCTTATCTTTTGGCAAATATATTTCCTTATGGGAATAGGTAATTGCGGTGTGAAAATGATAACTCTCTTGACTAGTTATTTTCCTATATAAAGAGAGTTCCTCCTAACACAATACACATTCATAATTTGCGCCACATCTAAATAAAAAGGAAGAAAAATTTGTTTATTGCCTTAGTCATTAAGAGAAGAAAAACCTAGGGTTTTTCTTATGCATATTCGAGGAAGTTCTACGGCGAGGATCGACGTCCACCAGTCGTCGCTACGAGATACAATCCGGAAAACTACGGCTTCTCCCTTTTGTCGATTTATCGTCTCTCTCCGGTTTGGGTAAATCTACTAACCTTCTTGTAGTTATTAATTATTTATGCGAATCGAATCGTGGTAAAATCGCATGCGAATTTATTCTTAGCTTCCATTGTGCAAGATCGAGTGTCTCGATCGGTGTTGTGAATCAGATCTGACGATCCAATTATGGATCGGATCCGGATTCGGGTTTCTGTATATCTTGCATGTGGTATCAGAGCGAGGTTAAAGCGATTTTGCGATCATGATTGCATAATTAATTAATAAGGAGTGGAATTGAATAAATATTGCATCTTTTATATATTCGTTATATATATGCGTGGTTGAATGCTTTGGTTGACGAGATGGATTGGGGTTGGTACTTGTTTACCGTTAGATCTATTGTAAACCCGTTTTTCCGGGTATAGGATATCATGTAATTAATTTTTACAATTTTAATTTTTTGAATTTAATTTAATTCGGCCGAGACATATTAAATTAAATCGGATGCATTCTTCATCAAAATTTGGAAGATGGTGTAGTGGTCAAGGCATAGAATCATCAAACTATAGACTTGAGTTCGAATCCCCCGGATTTTTTTTAAAAAATTTGTACGATTTTTTTTTTCTTCGAAATATTTTTTTTAAAACTGTTCGAATTTTTTTTTCATGTACGAAAAAAAAAATTACGAAACAAAAAAAGGGGGAAAGGGGAATCAAACTCGGGTGGAGATGCAGGAAGAAGGAGCTTCAACCAACTCAACTAGAAGGGTTTTTATTGAATATTTGGAGCATAAAATTCTTATACCCGTCGGCGGGTGCAAATAATTTAGGATTATTTGTTTATTTTATAGATTAGATACGGGGGTACCAACGATCCATCTCAGTGGTTTACTTTTACGCATTAATTTTCATGTTTGATCATTTATGTGAGATAACCATGCCATGACACGCATCATATTCATGAATTCCACTCCTAGCATATATACATGTTGATAATTAATCGTGATATTAATTAGGCATGTATGAGACGTAATTAATTTAGATTAATTTAGGTAATTAAATTAATTAAAACGAACGGAATTTTATCGGGATATAAAATTCACATGATAAAATAAAATTTACTCGGTAAATTTAATTTTGGGATCTAAAAATCATTCGTGGATTTTAATTATGTAGTGAGAAAGTCTACCTAGAAGATGCTTATGAATTTGTAGATAAGGAGTGAAGTAAATTTATTCCACTTCCGCAAATAGAGTCATTTAGCATTTATGCTTGAAGGTAGGACTGGAGATGTTGCATACACGTTCAGATGGTGACTGATCGTGAAATATCTTAATACAATGAGTGAAGGTTGGTTATAAGATTCTTAAGATCGGATGGTAACAGTTACACTGTTACAACTTTTTCTAAAAGAATGTTTAAATAACAACCTTAGGCCTTGAAGTACAGTTACTCAAGGAGTTACTATCTGATTTAATCAGACCACATCCAACATTGGTTGTTGGGGTTACACTGATTAATACTATTATACTATATCAGAATATCAATCCACCCAAATGCAGTGGGAGTATGGTTCAACCATTGACCCGCCGTGATTATACGGACTTAACAGTCTGCTGGAGGTAATTGATAACCTATGGTCTTTTGCAAGGACTGTATAGGATTCGATAAAAGAGGTTGGTTTAAAGCCATAAACCTGTAAATGGAGTTTTGGTACTCCAGTTATGTTCACAATCTTGTAGAACCACCTGAGTGTCTCAGGCCCAGTGGGAGTAATTGGATCTACGTGTAGAAGAGACGAATGAATAAGAAAGTTTAACTTTTAGAGCAAAGCCAAGTGGTCTAGGGGTAATTCCCTGAGAAGAAAATAGTTTAAAGGTGGTGATGCCTTGAAACTTTCTCACCACTCATCCTTGCTTGACTACATGGAAAGCAGAAAGATTAACAGGGGTGATGCCCTGAAACCTTCTTACCGTACAATGGAGCTTAGATTCATTCAGAACGGAAGGGTTTTAGCTTAAAGCCAATGGCAGATTGACTGCCTATGCTTATATCCATTGATGGATTAAAGCAAACCTCTAAGTCATTAAAAGTCACATGTTTTGAAATGTGTGGGCTTGGCCAAAATATTGATGAGTCTTTTGTCGACTGGAGAATCAATATTGGTAAAGTAGTAGACATTAGTGTTTATAAAGGATAACACTGCAACAGTTGAGAACAACATGAGTGTGTTATCTGAAGTCAAGAACTGACGAGCCAAAGCTTCTCTGAATCAGAGAAGTGGACTATATTCTTAGAAATCGATTTGGTCGAATTCATGAGAACAAGTTGTGGCAGTATCCCATCCATCTTATTGTTTAAGATGCTAATGCATTTTCATATGCAACATTCAATGAGATGTTTCCTACCCAACCCCTCACGGAATAATTCTCTCAATCTTCGGATATAGAGAAAATGGGATAAATTCTCTTTTGGATAGAGAATGTCAGATTATTAAAAGTCAATAACACTCGAATCTTGGATTCGGATGTTGAGCAGCAGTATAGTGCATCCTCAAGTATCTTTAGTGAACGAGGAATCATACGCTTGTGTATTCGGGTGCAAACCTGAGTATTGTTGACTACACTAATTTTGATTTATTGTCGGATTAAGGATGATCATGAATCGATCTCAGGCTCGGTGTTTACTCATAGTGATGGATCTATAGTCTGGAGCAATCCAAGATCGCCTTGACTCGTTAGTCGAATACATAGCAGCTTTCGGAGCAGCTAAAGATGCAGTGTGGCTTGAGAAATTCTTTGTTGGATCTGGAAGTAATTCCAGGTCTCGATGAAACGATACCATTTTAGTGTTTTACTGTGAAAACAGTTGAGAGGTAGCTCATGCAAAGTGTTTCGTAGTCACAAGAGGTCAAAAGCATATTGAAAGTAAGTACCACCTGGTCAGACATATCGTGCAAAGAGGCGACGTTTCGGTCCTAAAATATCGCCTCGAGCCGACAACCTAGCTGATCAGTTTACCAAGTCGTGTAGCATCTAATGTCACTGATAAGCGCTTGGCGGGTATAAAATTGGGAGATATGTCTCATCTGCTTTAGAGCAAGTGGGAGAATGTTGTGGATAGATAGAATAAGGGTGAGGTGCTATAAAAACAATTGTTGCTTGTCTTTACGGGCAAGTGGGAGATTGTTAGATCTAGAGTGCCCGAAAAGCAATTGTTGCTTGTCCTTACGGGCAAGTGGGAGATTGTTGGAAGTAGCGCCCGGAAGACAATTTCTGTAATTGTTTTTATAATTAATAAATGACATATTTATTCTTATCTTATTATTTGCTTCGTGCTTATAAGTAATACACTACCGAAAACCCCAAGTCATATCATATGTAGCCATATAACTTAGTGTGTGTCACACGTGAGGATTAATTTTATGGTGATACACTTGAACTGTTAGTCCGTGGTGAACTTAATCAAAGTATGGGTCTATTGATTAAACCACCATTAATGCCCAGAACACTTTATGGTGTGACCGTCTTATCCGGACCGTCGATATTGGTTATCTAAGTGGGGCATTTATATATGATGTAGTCATATAGGACTGGACCGATTTAATCCGTATTTCTCATATAATTCCGTGATTGAGAAATCTCATTAAATCACAAGATGATCATATATGGATTAACCTTAATCCTGAAGTGATTACAGACTTCTATTTGTTTCAGGATAGGGTTTGATGTGTTCGTTAAGGACCGCTAAGAGGCGCGATTCGAATCACTTTCACGTTGACATTATTCTGGAATTAGTGAGAAGTGTGTGTCTCACAGATATGGAATCCATTCCTTCCTGCGGGAAGTAGAAAGACAATCTCCTTATTTGTTAATCCTAGAAACTAATCGATCCCGGGAGTTCGTATTGGTTATGAACTAATTGATCACTAGTGGGTTAATGGTAAATAAGGATAAGATGTATTGAAGAGGGTTTACGGAAATAAACCCGCTTCATTACGGATAGTCTATGGAGGGTTAGTTTATATGTAATGATTATATCAATGGACACTTATCGACTCGACTCGACGTTTTGAGAATAAGTTATATCTATAATCGATAGAGTTCAGTTTCGGATTTATGGTGGCGTAATTCCGGAATTAATAAGTTAAGTAGAAATATTCTGTTCGATGAATATTTTATTTAATTTATTGTAGCTACTTGTTATAGGTCCATGGTCCCCGGGTTGGCTCCTAACACGCGAGTGTTTTCATGTTTTATGGAACCTCGAGAATAAATTAAATAGTTGGTCTATTTAATGAATATGCAATATTATTTATTTAGTAAATAATATGTAAAATAGAAAAGACATTTTCTATTAAATTTAATGATGAAAGTGGCTCCCCTTTTGTGGATAAATTAGGAAAATAAATTTTTCTAGATTATGTCACATGTGTAATTAATTAATTATCTATTTGTTGGATAATTAATGGAAAAATAAGAGATTGATTTTTTTGGGAATTATCTCTTATCTTTTGACAAATATCTTTTCCTTATGGGAATAGGTAATTGTGGTGTGAAAATGATAACTCTCTTGACTAGTTATTTTCCTATATAAAGAGAGTTCCTCCTAACACAATACACATTCATAATTTGTGCCACATCTAAATAAAAAGGAAGAAAAATTAGTTTCTTGCCTTAGTCATTAAGAGAAGAAAAACCTAGGGTTTTTCTTGTGCATATTCGAGGAAGTTCTACGGCGAGGATCGACGTCCACCAGTCGTCGCTACGAGATACAATCCGGAAGACTACGGCTTCTCACTTTTGTCGATTTATCGTCTCTCTCCGGTTTGGGTAAATCTACTAACCTTCTTGTAGTTATTAATTATTTATGTGAATCGAATCGTGGTAAAATCGCATGCGAATTTATTCGTAGCTTCCGCTGTGCAAGATCGAGTGTCTCGATCGGTGCTGTGAATCAGATCTGACGATCCAATTATGGATCGGATCCGGATCCGAGTTTCTGTATATCTAGCAATTGCATCATTATCTTCATTGGTATGCATGGTTTTCAAGTGTAGGAGATTGTGAAGATGGGTTCATCTTAGGGTTTATGACATTTTTTGTGGTGAAAGGTGTGAAGAAGATGATGGAGGTTTTTGGTTTTTTGTTTTCAGGAATGAAGATGATTAAGTTATGTTAATGAAGATGATGAAAGTAATAGTTTGGATTAATGTTTTTTTTAGTGGATGGATTAATGTTGTTAGATTATTAAAATTAATTTTATGGATTAGTTGTAATGGTGGATTATAAAAGGTTAATTTGTGAAATTATTCTTTTTTATGGACTCAATTGTAATTTATTTGTTTGTGGTGTATAGAGTAATTTTAACAATTTTTTGGTGGTGTGGTAGTTAACAATTAATAAAAATATTCAATGTGGTGTCAAAAGTAATTTATAGGGTGTCGAGGAGTAATCGTGATCTTTATACCAAGTGTCATAATCATATGAGTTTGGTACAAAACCGTGATACTGATAGAAGCCGTCTAAGTAAATTGCCCTGTGTATACCAAGTGTCATAATGATATGAGTTTGATACCAGAATTTGATGTAGGTCTCCTCGTAAACAACGTCGTTTAGATTAGACGAATGAAAAAAAAAATTATGTGGCCGGGATGACCCAGCCGTCACGCGGCATATGTGAATTAATTCACTCCCTCGATCACATAATTTAATCATACGAGGGAATCTCACCCCTCGTACATGAATTTATGATCAAAATTTTTCTAGTGCTATACCGATCCTTAACCGACACTATGTGGTTAAACACCAAAGAGCTGCTATTAACCGTCTTTGCGGTAAACGGAATGTGCTCGATCTTTCCTTTTATATTAGGTCCAATTGAGTAAATGAAACGGTGCACTCCTGAGGTTAACAATTCCTCCTCACACGAGCGTATGAAATTGTCATATGTCATTGTCATCAGTTCAATCTCCACAATTGCCCCATGCTAATCTTAGTTAGTCCGAATGAGCACGCAAAAGGCTCCGGTTGTCGGGCGGATCGATTCAACTATCCGGTTTTACGCGCAAATATATATCTCGATCCGTTGACGGCGCGATACGTGCGAGAGTGCGGAATAGTAATTTCCCTAATTTCTTATATTTTATATAAAAAGAATTTATAGTTTCCTCCGCCTCGTTTTTTAAAAGAATGGTACTACAGGTTGTAGAAAATTTATATTAAATAACATATATTAGAGAATTTCATTTTTATTATTTGTGTTAGATTAAAAATAAATTGTTGTAGAATATGTTATTTGATATTATAAAATCTTCCTCTTGTAAAACCCAATACTCCGAGTTTCCACTTCCATTTCGTTCGCCATCTCCGATCATCATTATACTAAAATTGCCTATTTCCCGACGATGCTTTGTGCAAGACGAAACTCTTTGTCCTATTTAACCGCTATATTTCGATACAGTGATGGTGCTACCCACCTTCCTTTGCCGCATCACCGGTCGATCTCCTTCACCTCGCAGCTCAACTCCTCATGGATGGACAAGATCAAAGGTGTCTTCACCGGCGAGAAGAAACCCTCCTCTGATCCCACGTCAACCTCCACCTCCTCCGAGTCCTTCACTCTCCTCCGTATTATCTCTTCTTCTTCTTCTCAACTTCCGTCATCATACCCCTTCTTTACCGGCTTTAACTTTGTTATGCATTACTTCTTATCTTGGTGATTATGTTTTTTTTGTTGTTGGTAAAATTAGGGTTTGCGGATGAATTGGGCAGAGCGAGGAAGCTGGGGTCTTTCAAACAGTACATAGTGGGGAGGAGCAGTGAAGCCACATTTTCCGAAGCTTTCGGAAAGCAAGAAGCAATTATTCGGTATCTTGGCAGATTTGATTCTACTGGTGAGGTCGGCGTTTTTCTGTCTCTCATTTGTTTCTCTTCTATAGATCAACTATATTGGTGCAACATAAACCCATAGACTGATAAAATGGAGTGGATTACATTTATGGTCTGGCAGTCTGTAAATAACTTTTTAAGCTGTAGAAATGTTTAGGCTGCTGTGCACTATTGCAGGAAAATCCCATAGAAAGGAGAACACTATAAATCCGGTACCATTTATGTGATGCTCTGGGATATCCAAGTCACTTTTTAGCGTGTTACGTTTCGATAAAACCATTGTCAATAATAAATTTTCTCTTGTCAACATTTCTGTAACCCCGTCGAATTTCCATAAATGTCGATAAATGAGTTTAACGAGGTTAACGTAGTTTGACCTCCGCCGCAATGGCAAAACTTGCCGTTGCTGAGGCAGTAGCAGCAATTGAACCGTTGTCGCCGTTCGAATTCTTGCAACTTGCTGCGGTTTCTATCGATTTCCAACTCCCTCCATCGTATAACACCTTTCGAGAACTTCAGAAAAATCATCTTGCGCGTATAAATTCTCCAAACATTCCCCAAACATTCCCACTTCTCTTGTTCAATCCTAGAAAACCCTCTAAGCAGGAAGAGCAATTTCATAGGAATTTTCATCCCATTTCCTTCACCATCTTTAGTAAGTCCATTCTCTAAGTTTTAAAATATTAGAACATAAGAAGTATAAGCTAGACTTCGAATTTTCCTTAAGCATGTCATAATGAAAGAATCTACTAATATAGGGTGAGATATTTTCCATCATTTTGAACTAGGAGATTTGGCAGAAAAGCCATAATATCAAGGCGAGGGGTATAATTTAAGGATTTTTGATTCATGATTTGAAGAAATTCCTTCCGGATTTATGATATGCAAAATCTGTTAAAAATTATGTTTCATACTCTACTGGACATGTTTTTAGAAAGTTGAAATGTGGAGAAGATGGCGTTGCCGCCATAGTGACAATATTTGGTCACCCACAACGGCCGCGTTTCTTTGCAGAATTTCTGTAGAACGTGTTCCTGTATGTACACAATACATTTTAGACTGTAATTTTCTGATTATTTCGCACAATCCAATTTCTAGAATTGTATGTTTGTTCATGTTATAGTAAATTGTGTAAGCATATGATAAAATATGTAATGGTAAGTATGATTCATGGTAAGTGTAATGAACAATATTGACACTGAATCCTCGAGGGTCCCTGAAATCAGGCCCCACTCCCGGGTAGGAAATGGGAGATAAGTTTGTAGCCGATCGAACCCTGTCTACAGGATATTAAAGTAGACATTCCGGTCTGCAATAAGTTAATTCAGTCCTTGGACATTGGGATACAATAATTGTCATGAGCAATAAAGTAATAGAGAGGAATGAACATCCTAAAAAAAAGATATTAATGAACATGCCTGAATAGCTTTAATGAATGCTTTGTGATTTCATGTCTTAAAGAATAATTTGGCAATGTATATGTTATATTTGCATATCATGATCGTGAAAGATAAAGAAAGAATTTTGTCATATTTCTTAATTATGTGCTTAGTTCCCCCGGATGTGCCTTTTTCTACTGGATTATTAGAGCTTGCCTCTTATTATGTTCTTACCACCAGATAAAGCCTATAAATTTGATGAAGAAGAGAATTCGTGTTTCGCGTTATATTGTAGTTGATCATTGTTACCATCGTGGGGTGTTGAGAAAGTTTGTTTACTATGAAGATATTAGGTGTGTATGTATCCTAGATGAGGATGACAATATCATTGAGGTCGAGTTTCCCATAGCTTACATGGGTTGAATATGTAGTATTGTGATTCATGAAATTTGTTATCACCTGTAATTTGGTTTATGTTGTAATTTGACAATGGTGTGATGTGGTAGCACGAGGATTTTTTAGTTTTTAGTTGAGTTCTTATTTCATTCTAGCTTCTGCACTTATTTTACACCCTTATATGCAGAAGGTTTTGTGATTTGTGAATTTTAATCTCGGGCTATGGCCAAGCAATCCGAAACTGGAAATTGACTTGGGTTTTCAGGTCAGGGCATTACAAGTAGTATCAAAGTCGAGTGTTGGTTAACTTGGATGTTTAAGTGTTGATCTCTAGATTGTGATCTTTGAAACATGTAAGTTGAAATCATATAGTATGATCATAAAAATCATCGAGGTAAGGATCTGTTAAGTTACATTTATAGAATTTTCTAGTCATTAGTTCTAAAGTTAGGCTTTCCTTTCCTCTGAAATGCTTTATTTTTTCTACAGAATGAGAAATCGAATTCCCAGAATGACTACACTAGTGGTGGCAATAATGGGAACAACCTGCCATCTCAAAGTGCCTTTTTGTAGAAATAGAGAATAGAGAGAAAAGAAAGGAAAAAACTCTTTCAATAGATTAAGACTCCTTATCGGGTAGGAAAGGAGCTGATTACAATATATAGAACAGCCTCCAACGGCTATAAACTAGAAGCAACGGCTATGAACAGTAAAAACAGTTTACTGTTCATTATCCTTGCTTAGACAGAAAACAGGGGAACTTAGAGCTAAAAGACAGGAATTAGCACTAGGAAAAAAGATAAATAAATATTATCTAACATTATCTAACACTATAGGCACCATCTTTCAACACTCCCCCGCAAGTTTGGTTGTAGATATTGATGCAACCAAACTTGGAGTGAAGATGGTTAAACACTTGTTTAGACACAGCTTTTGTAAGAACATCAGCAACTTGATCTTGGGACTTCACATGAATGAGTGTTATGTCTCCATTGTCAACCTTTTCCCTTAGGAAATGTCTATCCACTTCAACATGTTTGGTCTTGTCATGGTGAGTAGGATTCTCTGCAATACTTAGGGCTGAGGTGTTGTCACAAAGGATTTGAATAGGTTCAGGATTTTTGAAACCTAGTTCATTAAGCACCCTTTGCACCCAGATTCCTTCACAAACACCAAGAGCCAAAGCCCTTAATTCTGATTCTGCACTGCTCCTAGAAACAACATGTTGCTTCTTGCTTCTCCATGTAGTAAGATTGCCCCAAACATAAGTGCGGTAGCCAGTAGTTGACCTCCCATTGGTTTGATCCCCAGCATAGTCAGCATCAGTGTAGATCCTTACCCCTCTTGATGCATTCTTTTTGAAGAGAAGACCTTGTCCAGGATTCTTCTTGAGAAATCTAAGGATTCTCTCAACCACCTGCATATGTCTTTCAGTAGGTGCATGCATAAATTGGCTGATCAAACCTACAGCAAAACAGATGTCAGGCCTTGTATGTGATAGATAAATAAGCCTTCCAACAAGCCTTTGATATCTTCCTTTGTCCACAAGGGGACTATCAGGTTCATTCCCTAGTTTTAGGCCAGGTTCAACAGGTGTTTCTGCAGGTTTGCATCCATCATACCAGTCTCCTTTAGGAGGTCAAGGGTATACTTTCTTTGGGATATAGAAATGCCCTCAAAATTTCTAGCAATTTCCATGCCAAGAAAATACTTCAGATTGCCTAAGTTCTTTATTTCAAATTCAGAGGCTAGAATAGTTTTAATGTTCTTGATCTCATCATTATCATCTCCTGTTAATATGATATCATCAACATATACTACTAAAACAGTAGTTTTCCCAGATCTGAACTTTGTGAACAAAGTATGATCCGAATGGCATTGATTAAAGCCATTCTTCTTCATAAAAGTGGTGAATCGGCCAAACCAGGCTCTTGGGGACTGTTTTAGTCCATAAAGAGACCTTTGGAGTTTGCACACATTCCCTTTCTCCCCTAGGTCCTCAAATCCAGGGGGAGAGACATGTAGACTTCCTCTTGGATGTCCACATAAAGGAAAGCATTTTTTACATCCAGTTGGGTGAGAGACCAGTCAAGGTTAACTACAATGCTCATGAGGATCCTGATGGTATTTAGTTTGGCAACAGGGGCAAAGGTTTCATGATAATCAATCCCATAGGATTGAGTGAAACCCTTGGCCACTAGCCTAGCTTTATACCTATTCAGAGTTCCATCAGCATTATATTTAACGGTGAAAATCCACTTACAACCCACTGGATGTTTTCCTTTTGGTCAATCAGTGATGTTCCAGGTTTTATTCTTTATGAGAGCATCCATTTCATCTTTAAGTGCATCCCTCCATTCGGGGACTTTCATAGCATCATACACATTCTTAGGAATGTTAATCTTGTCAAGCGCAAGTGAAGCCATGAAACCGAGGTGAAAGTTGATCATAGGACATGAAGTTGTACAAAGGATGAGCGGTACATTTCCTTGTACCCTTCCTTTGTGCAATAGGTCTTTCATCACATTCAGTGGAATCCTCAGACTTGTCAGTATCTGAGGATTCTTCAGTGATAGATTCAGTATCTGTTTGTACCTTATTAGGTGAACTATTATCAGACCTAGAATCATTTTCAGAGATCTCAGGATTCTGGTGTGCAGCCTTCCTTTTTCTAGTATACATAATGATATTAGGTTCACTTATGTGATTGGTAGGACCAGAGTCCCTTTGTTCCATGTTCCCTGTTTTAGGGGCAGTAGTTTCATTCTCTTGTTCTTTAGGGTTTGGATTTTGATTATCACCATCTCCGGGAACAACCATGTTCCAAGAGTTGTGGTATTCATCAAATCCCTCCCCTTGAATCAGAGTGTTGTAGTAAGGCATATTTTCAGAAAATGTAACATCCATAGTGGTGTACATTTTCCTTGTAGTGGGGCAGTAGCATTTGTACCCCCTTTTTGTGGAAGAGTATCCAATAAAGACATTTCAGTGATCTGGGATCAAGTTTACCCCTAGTGTACATGTACAAAGCATGTACTTCCAAACACTTTCATGGGGAGACTGCCAAAAAGTTGAGATGTAGGGTAGCTTTCTTTGAGCACCCCTATTGGAGTTTTGAATTTTAGGACCCTTGAGGGCATCCTGTTAATCAAATAAGTAGCTGTTAGAACAGCTTCTCCCCATAGATATTTAGGGACATGCATAGTGAACATAAGGCTTCTGGCCACTTCTAATAGGTGCCTGTTTTTCCTTTCTGCTACCCCATTTTGTTGGGGTGTATCAACACAGTACCGAGATGAACTATCCCTTGTTCGAGAAGAAGAGCGAGTGAGGGATCTTTCGAAGTATTCTGTACCATTATCAGTTTTTAGTATTTGAACTCTGGTGTCAACCTGATTTCTGATCATGGCACAGAATTCCTTGAAGATACCACCCACTTCAGATTTTTCCTTTAAGAGAAATATCCAAGTGACTCTGCTGTGGTCATCTATGAAGCTGACAAACCATCTCTTTCCAGATGTTGTAGTCTCCTTAGATGGACCCCAAATGTCACTATGTATCATGGAGAAAGGTTTAGAAGGAGTGTAACCTCCACAAGGAAAGATAGACCTAGTATGTTTAGCAAGTTGACATACTTCACAATGAAGATCAGAAATTTTCTTTCCATTAAACAGATCATGATACAAATTTTTCATATAAACAAAATTAGGATGACCAAGCCTATAATGAAGTAACATAATCTGATTACAATTGGAAACATAAATGTTAAAACTAGCTAGGCCTCTAGGAATTTCCTCAAAATACTTGTCAGTGAAGTGAGTCTTGAAAACAAACAGCCCAGAATAAGCCTTAGCACTGCCAATCACCCTCTTGGAGCACAAATCCTGAAACTGGCAGCCATTAGAGTGAAACAAAACAGCACATTTTGAGTCCTTTACAAGTTTACTAACAGACAATAGATTACATTGCAAGTTAGGAACATAAAGGACATTCTTTAGTGTTATTTGTTCACTAAGGGCCACATCCCCTGTGCCAGAGACTTGGGAAGAAGTCCCATCAGCAATTTTAACAGTGTGTGGAGACTCACACTTGGTGATTTTGATAAAGAGTTCAGGGTTTCCAGTCATATATTTGACCGAGGCCCCCGAATCAACAAGCCATATATTTTTAATCACATGATTACTTGGTATAAGCATTAAAGCACACACCGCATTAGCCATTGTTGCGGTCCGCCGAGGAGCGATGGTCCGAGAAGTTTGAGCGAGATAGAAGCCTTTTTAGAGCCTCAATTTGCTCTTTACTAAACTCAGTTTCAGACCTATGTTCCTCAATGGTAGCAAGTTTGCCAGAATTTTCATAATTCTTAGGTTTCCAATTAGGAGGCTTGCCATGGAGTTTCCAGCAAGTCTCCCTTGTATGGCCAATCTTTTTACAATGATCACAGACATGCCTTGTGTTCTTTTGTTTCTAATTTTGATTGGACTGAGACAGTGAAGTACTCTTAGTAAAAAGAGCACTGTTTTCCAGAGATGTAGGAGGATTATTATTACTCAACATGAGCTTCCTCCTACTCTCTTCATGTTTAACATCAGCAAAGACCTCTTTGATAGAGGGGAGAGGTTTTTTACTTAAAATTCTCCCCCTCACATCATCAAGGTTGGAGTTAAGTCCCATCAAGAACTTGAAGATTCTTCTTTGATTTTTCAATGACTTATAAGTCTTTGCATCTTCACGGTTTGCCAGAAATGTTTTCCGTTTGTCAAGTGTTGCCAAGACTTAGACAACATGTTGTAGAACAGGGTGACACTGAGATCACCTTGCTTCATATCTTGCACTTTAGCTTCAATCTCATAGGCAGCAGAGATATTCTCACTTTTTGAATATAACTCAGCAGCCCCGTTCCAAATCTCCTCAGTAGTGTCCATGAGAATGAAGTTCTCGGCGGTATCGAGGGTCATAGACCACTAAAAGGATTGCCATAACTTGGCATTGTCAACCCTCCACTTCTTGTAGTTGGGTTGGCCTTTTTCGGTGCCTTGCTTTCTCCAGTAAGGAATTCTTCCTTATCCTTCCTAGTAATGAGAAGCCTGATGGATCTAGACCACTGGAGATAGTTGTCACCATTGAGTTTTTGAGTGGAAAAAGACATCATAGAGGGGTCAGAGGTCCAGGAAGAAGAATTTGATGCTTCTTCCCTTGAGTTCACCTCTGAAGAATTCTCAGTAGTCATTTAGGAGTAAGAGATTAAAGAGTTTTTGTAAGAACAGGCTCTGATACCATGTAGAAATAGAGAATAGAGAGAAAAGAAAGGAAAAAACTCTTTCAATAGATTAAGACTCCTTATCGGGTAGGAAAGGAGCTGATTACAATATATAGAACCGCCTCCAACGGCTATAAACTAGAAGCAACGGCTATGAACAGTAAAAACAGTTTACTGTTCATTATCCTTGCTTAGACAGAAAACAGGGGAACTTAGAGCTAAAAGACAGGAATTAGCACTAGGAAAAAAGATAAATAAATATTATCTAACATTATCTAACACTATAGGCACCATCTTTCAACACTTTTGTACTCTCAACCATATGCCAGTAGCGCCCCATGAAGTTATGATTGTGGCTTTTTATGCATTTATTTATTTAGTAGTAGATGAATCAACTGCCTGCTCCTGTCCTTCCGCCACCACCCTTAAGGGACATCCTACCGAACTGGTTCATAAAGTTAAAGAAAGCAAGTTTTAGACTTTTGATTGTAAGACTGGGCCCTTTAAAGCTGGGAAGAAGATCAATTAGATGGAAACTTATTTCGAAGCCGTGTTTGTATCGGAGGACAAGTGGGTGTATGTTGCGTTATTTGTAGAATTTTCTAGTCATTAGTTCTAAAATTAGGTTTTCCTTTCCTCTAATATGCTTTATCTTTTCCACAAATGAGAAATACCAGATGGAACTCCTAGAATGACTACACTTGTGGTGGCAATAACGGGAACAACCTGCCATCTCAAAGTGCTAAACTTAAATCTGCTGCCTTTTGTACTCTCAATCATGCCAGTAATGCCCCATGAAGTTATGATTGTGGCTTTTTATGCATTTGTTTATCTAGCAGTAGATGAATCAACTGCCAGTTCCTGTCCTTCCGCCACCACCCTTAAGGGACGTCCTATCGAACTGGTTCATTAAGTTAAAGAAAGTAAGTTTAAGACTTTTGATCTTAAGACCAGTCCCTTTGAAGCTGGGAAGTGGATCAATCAGATGGAAACTTATTTCGAAGCCATTTATGTATCGGAGGACAAGTGGGTGTATGTTGACTTAGGATTTCAGGTGGAGAAGGCGAAGAGTTGGTTCAAGACCATCCTATCAACATACATGAGGACACACAATGGAATGGACTAAGTTCAAGGACCTCTTCTTCCAAAGTTACTTCCCTGATTCTTTTTTTGAACGAAGAAGCAAATAGACTTTAAATTCAAAGATAGGGAAATTAGTATGTGTCTGAGTATGCTAATCAATTTGTGACACACGTTATGACCGATGAGAAGGCAAAGATGAACATTTAAAGCATGATTGGATGGTGCTATTTCTATGACATTTGCTGGAGTCTTCTTTTCAAAGTACCAAGATATGTATGAGTAAACTTTTAAATCTGGGAGTATGCTGAAGATGGAAGCCCCTTGAATGTCTGGTTTTAAAAGGAACCTTGAAATGGCCAATTAGGCAAAGTCAGTAGTTGTGGCAGGATCAAAGAAGCTAACGATTGGAGCCTAAGTTTCCACAATGCAAGAAATGTTTCAAGAATCATCTAGAAGAGTGTATGATGGGTTTGTATGTTTGCTATCAGTGCAGGGAGTCATGTCACCTTGCTAAGGATTGCCCCTACTGCCAAAGGGTGACGGTTGCCCTTGGTACTGTCGCTCCACAATCTTTGAACCATAAGGACATGCCTGCGATGGCCAAAGCAAGAGTTAGTGCTATGGATGCACAATAAGTGGATGGGGATGAATCTATTGTGGCATGTATCTCATTTTAGTAATTGCCTTTTACGTAAACAGTGCATGGCTTATCCATGTTATTAAATTGGGTATTGCCTTGATCAACTCTGTGTGGGTGAAAACTCTCCTTGACACCGGTGCATTGTACACCTTTTTGTTCCAAAAATTATTTAAGTGTCTCACAAGTTACCATCAAGCAAGATGTGTAACCATCCGACGATTTCCACTCCGGTGGGAAGATCTGGCATTGGTGATGAGTTTGTGCAAGGATGCAACGTTCAAGTTGGAGATAACAAGTATTTGACATAATTTATTGTTGTGGATTTCATACATTGACGGTTAGCCCATCATTATGTTCACCTTGATTGTCATAGTAAAAAAGTTATCTTCACATTCTTAAGAGACATAAGTTGTGTTTTACGGTAATCAATCTCATCAAGATCATTCAGCTGCGATACCTATAATCTCTATCATGTCTGCCGTGCGTGTTGTAAGAAAAAGTTGTGTACGATATATGATTCATGCGAGGTGTATCGATAAAATGAAATCAAAATTGGAATTTATGTCCGTAGTGAACGAATCTCATCTTCTCATAGATGTTTTTTTCCTGAAAACGAATCTCATAAATTGGAGTCCACCACCTGACCAAGAAATAGAATTCGAAATAAACCTAGATCCCAGAACAACGGTAATGTCAAAGCAGTCATATATGATGATTGCGGTGAACTAAAAGAATTGAAGGAGCAACTTCAGGACATGTTGGATTGTAAAATAGTGCAGCCAAGCATGTCTTCATGGGGAGGCTTAGTGTTTTTGTGTGAAGAAAAGGGATGGCACACTTAGGATGTGTATATAGATTACCATTAACTCAATAAGGTCCTAGTTAAAAATATGTACTCTCTAGTCTCTCCCTAGAATTAACGATCTTTTTGACCAATTATAGGGATATAAAGTCTAAGTCTTGAAATATTGACTTACTATTTGGGTACCATATGTAAAAAATAAACGCTTAAGATATACCAAAGACTGCGTTTAAGACCCTGACATTACCAGTTCTTAGTATGCCTTTCGGTCTAGCCAATGCGTCGACTGCTTTCATGGATTTGATCAACTGAGTCTTTGGCCTATACTTGAACAAGTTTGTTGTGGTGTTTAATGATGACATCCTTATTTCCTCTAAGAATGAGGAGGAACATGCCGAGCGTGTTAAGATTATACAACAAAAGTTGCGAGAAAAACAATTATATGTCCTATTCAATAAATGTGAATTTTGGCTTGACGAAGTGGAGTTTTTAGGCCATATCATATCATCATATCTGAGAATGGAATTTCTATGGATTTTAAAATAATAGAGGCAATGGTTAATTGGATACCAGTTCCTGTTCTGGGTTTCCAGTCTGCTGCATTAGGTGTCCTTGATGTGCCCTGATTTTCTGCAATAATCACACCAGGGCCTTTCCTTTGCAAGATTGGAAGGTCTTTGAGATGAGTGCAAAAGTGAAGAATCTTGATCATTCCCAGAAGATATACTAGAGGGCCGGCGAACCTGTATAGTGGAGTCCTCACTGGAGAAACCTTTGACATCTGGAAGTTGCAGTTCCTTGAACATGATGTGGTACAACACACTGACTGCACTACCGGTGTCGATGAACACCTTTTTTCGCAATAAAGTTGTTGGCTAGGACATCAATGACCAGTCAGTCGTTTGCCTCCACAAAGATGGGGTCTTGTAGGCCAAAGGTGATATCTTGGTTGTTACGGGAGTGTTTTTGACTTGGCCCTTTTGAAGGTTCAGGCCTATCAAATTCTTGTATCAGCACGTCACTGTCCGATAATGGTGTTGAAATGCATTTCTGGCTTTTTTGCGTAAGGCTTTGGGGTAACTTTGTGGGAACTGGGAAGGATTAAATATTCTATTGGAGAAGAGCTTGAGGGGTCCTACCTTTGGTGCCAACTGATGATACCCGGAAGTTTTCTTCGCTGTAAATCTAAAAACATGATGAAGAAGAATTGTAAAGTAAAGGTCCCTGGAACTGTCCTGGGGAAGCAGTTGGGCCAAAGTTTGCTGCCTGCATACCCTTGTTCAATGGGATCAAGCCGTTTGTACTTCAACAGGGCTCTTAACGGAAAGAGTTGTCAGTGTAAGAAAGAGAGTGCGTACCGTTCACCAGGGATAAGTGAGGTATTGATAGACCTTGTCTGAGAAGGTAATTAGGGGACGTTGCAGATGGCGTGAAGATAGCCATCATGGGGTGATGTTGGGGGAATTGAACCATGCACCTAATAGTGGAGTTAATGGAAGCTAAAATGCTCCATGATTGACGTATATATGGCATTAAAGTTCCGTGTGACCAGCAACGGTTCCAAGATGGGGGTCCGTGTCGTATCCACCCGCTATGAGCCTTGGAGCATGCCAAAAGTTTCTTTGTGTAAGTACTCAGAGACTATAAAAGATGTTGAGGGTCAAGTTCGAACTCAAAGACCCTAAAACAAATATCCCCAAGCCTTGACCGAGGTTATGGCCATGTTTCAGACCCTCGCGGTTGATCTGTAAGGCCGAAAAAGTCCACCTGTACAGTCTGATTAGGGTCGTATGAGACATAAGCTTCACCTTTGAGCCAAGATAGACATGAAAAGAGAATCCTAAGAGTACATAACCTTGGATAGAATACTGGAAGTCATAATAAAAGTGATTTGACTAAAGCACGTAAGATTGAAAAAGAGTTCATGAATATGTATAGCTGAAGATAAATGAAATTGGGATTTGAAAATTGTGTTGCCTATGCCAATTCCTTTAGGTGGTGATCCATTAGCCAAGGTAACATTTCGCGTATACAATTTATGATGTTGATTAAGTGATTTAGATAAACCAATCATGTGTTGAGTAACACCGGAATCAAGTATCCAAGGACTTCCACACTAGACATTTAGATGCACATTATGATCGCACAAGAGACGTGGTGGGAGGAGCTGTGCTCGTTCATTGATCACCGAGTTGGTCATATTCCTCTTTAGATATCTGAACTAACTAGGAGTTGTGTTGGTTCGAAAGAGTGGATGTGTGAGTCTGATATGCTTCGTTTGTAGGCTTATTAAACATTAGCCACCAATGATCAGTCAAATGGATCGTTATGTAGCAGTGGGAACACTTTTGACCGCATTTAGTGCGGCCACCGCCACGATTGCTTCTGCCCGATCTGCCACCTCTTCTCCCGCCCTTGCTATTTGAAGACACAAAGAAGGTTGTATGTTCTTCACCACATTCATACATCAACATGTCGTTGCTAAACGTGGCTGTTTGAAGCCCAAAAAATACCTCTGGCAGTGTAGGCAAATGGGTCCCCACAAGCGATTGAGCCCGAACAGGATCCCAACCAAGAACCGAACTACAAGTCTACATCCATATCGTTTCGTTGTTTTTCCATGACCCAACATCAGTTAACAGAGGTATGTGCATACCTCTCCTCACAAATACTAATTACGTGGGGAAATTAATCTTTTAGACTCTACGTATCTTGTTCCATAGTAAAATATTGTTTGCATACATCATATACTCAGGTTCAATTTTCAGAACAATAGTGCATCTATTGCAGCCTTACCCATTTCTTTTACCATTTGACGATAAAGTAAGGTGGTGCTTACGTTGGTTTCAATGTTGTTTAGTGTTAGTGACATGATCAGTGCATCGTGTTTCTTCCATAATGATGCCCGGAAATCATGATCTAAATCTCTTCTTGTCACAAAAATCTCAACTGAACGTGACTACATCCTGTAATTCTTTCCGTTTAATTTTGCGTACATATGTGGGGTTGAGTTCATCGATGTGAGACTTACTCATTGTAGCGGGTCTGGTTTCAAGATTTGTATTTTCTTAAGTACTAGACATGATCGACTATGGTGTGATCAGGCGGGATGGGTTTTTTTATTTAGAGTTCATGTGAGAAGCAGCAAGAATTCCAGCAGAATGGGGGGTGTGAGATGAGAGAGAAGAAAGTGGCTTTGATACAATGTTATTTACATGATGCTTACAAATTGAGATCTTAAGTTATGATTGGACCTTTTCTTTACTGAGCAATGAACTTTAATGAATGCATTGTGATTTCATGTCTTAAAGAATGATTTAAAATTGTATTGGTTCTTACATACATATCATGCTTGTGAAAGTGAAAGAATGAACTTTAACATATTTCTCAATAATGCGCTTAGTTCCTCTTGTTGGACCTTTTCTTTATTGGGCAATTAGTGCTCACCCTATGTTATGTTTTTACTACCAAATGAGGCCCTAGAATTTGATGAAGAAGAGAATCAATGTTTTGCTTATATTGTAGTTGATCATTTTTACCATCGTGAGGTGTTGAGAAGGTTTGTTTACTATGAAGACACTAGGTGTATTTATGTCCTGGATAAGGATGACAATATCATTGAGGTCGAGTTTCCCATGGGGGTTACATGGGTTGAGTATGTTGCGTTGTGATTCATGGAATTTATTGTTAGTTGTAATTAGGTTTATGTAGTGATTTGACAATAGCGTGGCGGAATAGCATGATGATGCTTAAACGTGGATGTGTTGTAATAGTTCATTTAGTATTTTTTAATTTTATATTTTAGTTGTTAGCCGAGTTATTATTACAATTTAGCTTCTGGTTTATTTTACCAATTTATATGTAGAAGGTTTTGTGATTCGAGGATTTTGATCTCGGGCGATAGCCAAACAGTTCGTATCCGAAATTTACTCAAATTTTCAGGTCCCATGTGTCTTTTATCCAAATTTGTGGTGTCTTGCTCAGGTTTTGCTATCATGATGCCCAAGGCTAACTGGATAAGGTCTGTAAAAGGCTATAATGAATGTATTTTCATCTTCTTGTTGATAATTTCCCATTTTTTTTAATGTGATGCCGCAGTGTTCTGCTGCTTTTGAGTTTGTGAAATAATTATTTGTATCAATATGTTAACTGTTCCATTTTCATAAGCATTCTGCCTGATTCTTTTATGAATAGGATTGCTTTAGAAGATTTTTGTATGCTGACGACTAGTATGTTTTTCTTTGCATTTATGTGTTGTAGAATCTCCTGACTAGTCAAAAAAAAGAGGCAGCAAAGCACTGTAACTGTACAATTGCTGACGTTGAATATACATTGGCAAAGTTTACTTGGGCCAAAGCGGCACAGAGGAAAATGGAGAAATTAAAGGAAGAAGGGAAACCTATTCCGAAGAATTTGGGTGAGGTAGTATGTGTTTCTCTTTCTTTTATAAGCAACATTATTATGTGATATTACAAACAGCCTTTTCATTGATTACTAATTTTCTTACTGCTTAATTCCAGATTATATCCCTACTACTAAATTAGTGATTTTATCTTTGTTTACCCCTTTAATTGAAGAGTGATGTAATAGGCTATTTCACTCTGACGGAGTTTATAAAGTTTAATGTACACTCTGAGTTGTCCAATTCGCCAAGGCTAGTCTGATTGAATCAACAATTTCCCTTTCCAAATCGCTGGTGGTGAGTCTTTAGCACAGGCTTCTACTATGACTCCAAACTATATTGTTACTTTTTAGCAGAACTGAATGTTTAATCTAATAGAGAAGCGAAGTTTATGAATTTTCATTTACTTTTGAGTAGATTAGTTGAGTGCTGCACAATGTTTATAATGTTTCGAAAAGATTTCTTTTGCTTTTCCTTATCTGTTTCATGCTTTTGGAGATTTCTTCTAGTTTACTGGGATTTAAGAATGTGCTTATTAATCGTTCAGATGTGGACAAGTAGAAAACCATAGTTGCACAAAGAAATAAGTTTTGGTTAAATGATAACCCTGTGCTGGAAAGCTTCCGTCTATGCTGGGTTTGGGGAAGGTCGGGTTGCAGTATTACTATAGAAGTTGAGAGAAGATAGCAAATAAAGTTAAGTTTATTGCTTAGTAAACTTGAAACTCTATTACAACAATAAATAGAAGAACACAGTCTGAAGACTTGGTTCCAACGGCTAGAAACTAACGGCTATATTATTTGGAAATAATATCAGCCCTTTAAACTAAAGTTAATACACTAGGAATAGAAAAAATCCTAGGATTAGTTACAACATGTAAATAATTAAAAGGCAGTAAAAGAATAGTATTTACTGTAACAGTAAATACTGTAAAGTTATTATCTTTCCATACTCCCCCTTAAGCTTGGTTGGAAGACATCAAAGATACCAAGCTTGCTGATACAGAACTGGAATGAAGCTCTGGGTAGCCCTTTTGTAAACACATCAGCTACTTGCTTCTTTGTTGGAACATAGCATAGGCATATGCTTCCATCATCCAATTTCTCTCTGATAAAGTGTTTATCAATCTCAATATGCTTGGTCCTGTCATGTTGTACAGGATTATTTGCAATGTCAATGGCAGATTTGCTGTCACTATAGAGCTTCATAGGTTGAATAGTGTTTTGTTGTAGCTCTCGTAAAACTCTTCTTATCCATATGAGCTCACAGATAACAAGAGCAACAGCTCTAAACTCTGACTCTGCACTACTTCTAGAAACCACAGCTTGTTTCTTGCTTCTCCATGACACAAGGTTATCTCCAATGAAGATGCACCACCCTGAAGTAGATCTCCTATCTACTTTTGAGCCTGCCCAGTCAGCATCAACATATCCTTCAATGGTCATTTTAGAATCAGATTTGAAAAGTATGCCCTTCCCAGGATTCTGTTTTAGGAACTGTAGGACTCTGAAAGCAGCCTTCTGATGCATTTTTCCATGCCTGTGCATGAATTGGCTGATTTGACTGACAACAAAGGAGATGTCAGGCCTTGTATGGGATAGATAGATCAGCCTTCCCACCAACCTTTGGTACCCTTCCTTGTCAACCAGGTCATTGTCATCTGCATTGGTAAGAACAACAGAGTTGTCAACAGGAGTATAAGAAGGTTTACACCCTAACATGCCATAGTCACTTAGCAAATGCAAATCTAGGGTGTATTTTCTTTGATTAACAAGGATGCCTTGGTTAGACCTGGAAATTTCCATACCAAGGAAATATCTAAGTTGACCAAGGTCCTAGATATCAAACTGAGATTTAATATACTCTTTCAGAATTTCAATTTCACTATCATCACTACCAGTGATGATTATATCATCCACATAAACCAGGAGGATTGCAACTCCCCCTCCCTTCAAGTATGATCTGATTGAGCATGAGTGTAACCACCCTGTTTGATAATAGTGGAGAACTTAGCAAACCAGGCCCTTGGTGACTGTTTTAATCCATATAAGGATTTTAGCAGTTTGCAGGCCTGATTTTTGCCAAATTCATGTTCAAACCCAGGGGGTGGATACATAAACACCTCCTCTTTGAGGTCACCATTCAAGAAAGCATTTCTTACATCCATCTGGTAAAGAGGCCACTTGTTAACAGAGGCTAGGGACAGAAGAATCTTCACAGTATTTAACTTTGCTACAGGAGCAAAAGTTTCTGTGAAATCAATGTCAGGAGTTTGTGAAAAACCTCTAGCTACAAGTCTGGCCTTTAACCTGTCAACAGTGCCATCAGATTTATATTTAACACAGAATACCCATTTTGATCCAACCATTTTGGTGCTCAGTGACCTTTTCCCAGTTATTGTTATTCCTGAGAGCCTTAAGTTCCTCATAAACAACAGCTTTCCAATTAGGAAGTGCAAGAGCCTGAGTGATATTTCTAGGAATGACAACATCATTCAAATTAGTCAGAAAAGCTTTGTAAGGTTCTTTTAGAGCAGCATAGGAGACAAATCTCTCCACAGGATGTTTAGTGCACTCCCTGACCCTTTTTCTTAGGGCAATAGGGGTTGACACTTGATTATCATTGGTACTCTCATCCTGGGGAGGATTGGAGATCTCCTCAGATGATTCATTATCACAACCAAAACTGTCTTCATTTTCAGTCATTTCACGTTCCACAGGTGCAGGAGTAGGATCAGTGAGAGGGACAAGAACTGAACTTGATTTGGTAGACTGCACCCTTCCTTTCCTAGTATAGTTGATGACATCCTTATGTACAGGCTCCCTAGGTATTTCCTTATGAGGCTCTGGACTTGCTTCCCTGGTGATTATAGGCTCTAACTCAGGTTCTGGAATAGCAGGGAAGATGCCCTCCACTTCCCAGAAAGAGTCATAATCACTAGTGGTCATGGAGTCCTTAGGATAATAAGGAATGCCTTCAAAGAAGGTAACATCAAAAGTAGTGTAGACTTTTCTTTTTATAGGATCAAAACACTTATAACCCTTTTTTGTTGAAGAATAACCAATAAAAATGGTTTTTATAGCTCTAGGATTCAATTTACCTCTTATGGGGGAAAGATTATGAACAAAGGCTACACATCCAAAGATTTTCAGTGGTACAGAAGATACCAACTGAGATTCAGGATATAAGTCTTTGAACATTTGTAAAGGAGTTTTAAAATTAAGAATTCTAGATGGCATTCTGTTGATCAAAAAAGCAGCAGTGCATCTCCCCAATAGGATTTAGGGAGATTCATTTGAAATAAAAGAGCCCTAGCAACATCTAACAAGTGTCTGTTCTTCCTTTCTGCAACTCCATTCTGTTGGGGGTATTTGTGCATGAAGTTTGATGCACAATACCTTTCTCAGAACAAAGAGGAGTTAACAGAGAGTTCAGATATTCAGTGCCATTGTCAGATCTTAGGATCTTTATACAGGTTTGAAATTGATTTTCAACCATAGATACAAATTTTTTGAAAATAGAAGCCACATCAGACTTTTGTTTCATCAAAAACACCCAACACAACCTTGTGTGGTCATCGATAAAAGTTAAGAACCATCTATTACAACTAAGGTTTGGGATCTTTGAAGGACCCCAAACATCACTATGTACAAATGAAAAAGGAGAAGAACTCCTATAAGGCCTAGGTTTAAAAACAGAACGTGTGTGTTTGGAGAGTTCACACACTTCACATGTAAAAAACTTAGGATCCTTGTTACAAAATAATCTAGGAAAAAACATTTTCAAATAAGCAAAGTTTGGATACCCTAGTCTTTGGTGCCACAAAAGGATGTCATTATCTGAATCCACAGCTTTACACACAGAACTAGAAGGTTGGTGGGTGAAATAATAGAGGCCATCATCAAGTTCAGCACTGCCAATCTTCACCCCTGATCCCTGCTCCTGGAATTCACAGTGAGTAGGGTAGAAATTAGCAATGCTATTAGTGTCGGTGGTAAATTTGCTGATGGACAGCAAGTTACAAGTAAGGTTTGGAACATGGAGGACGATTCAAGCCATATATCCTTAGATATTTGAATCCTTCCTTTTCCAGCAACGATGAAAGAGACACTGTTCCATCAGCAATTTTAACTTTGTGCTGCCCATTAGAGGGGTGATAAGTAGAAAAAAGAGTGTAGTCCCCTGTCATGTGGCTGGATGCACCAGAATCCACAATCCAAGGGACAGTACCTTCATGAGCCACTCCACTAGTAGAGGTATGGGACTGCATTAGCTCTTCCTTCCTTCCAAAGAGTTGGTTCAGAATATCCAGCTGCTCCTTAAAAAAAGGTTGAGATGCAGCAGTAAAAGCTTGCTTCTGATCAGCCCCTTGAGTGGGTTTCTTTGTAGGTTGGGCTCTAGGAGGTTTTCCATGTAACTGCCAACAATTCTCTTTATTGTGCCCCTTCTTCTTACAATAATCACAAACCAACATAGGCCTTTGATCAGTCTTTTTCTTGCCAAACATGGCATTTTCAGAACTTTGAGTGATAAGGGCAGACTGTTCTCCAAGAGGAGTAGGATGGCTACCTATCACTCCTTTTCTACTTTCTTCATTTCTGATATAGACAAAAGCCTCCATAGTATTAGGTAAAGGCACTTGGTACAGGACTCTTTCCCTAGCAGCTTCAAAAGAGGGATCAAGACCTCTCAGGAATTCAAAACTCTTTCCTTTTCAAGTAGAGTTTGAAAGGTTAGAGCATCGGTATTGCAAGTCCACTTAACAGCAGTCAACTGATCATATTCTTGCCAGAGTTTGGTCAAGGTACTGAAGTATTTAGTAACATCAAGAGAGCCTTGTTTCTGGTTTCTAATGGTAGATTTTACTCCAAAGGCCTGAGCAAAATTGCCCTTGTTTGAGTAAAATTGTCCAACAGAATCCCAGATTTCTTTGGCAGTAGAGGCAAACAGATGATTATTACCTATGTCATCAATCATGGAGTTAATCAACCATGACATGACAGTAGCATTTTCAGTCTCCCATGTGAAGAAGGCATCAGCATCTTCTTCACTTTACATCTTCTTTGATCCAGTCAAGTATCCCATCTTGCCTCTTCCAGTAACAAAGATTTTCACTGTTGCAGCCCATTGTCTATAATTAGACCCGTTGAACTTAGCAGAGGTGATTTGTAGGCTTGGATGCTCTAATCCGAGTCCACTGGAACGGTTGGAAGATGTAGCAGAACTTGCTGGAGTTCCAGACAGAGTTTCCGACATTTTTCAAAAATTAAAAACAGATTGAGAGAGGAGATTTAAGAAGAGATAAGAGTAAGAGAGCTAGGCTATGATACCATATAGAAGTTGAGAGAAGATAGCAAATAAAGTTAAGTTTATTGCTTAGTAAACTTGAAACTCTATTACAACAATAAATAGAAGAACACAGCCTGAAGACTTGGTTCCAACGGCTAGAAACTAACGGCTATATTATTTGGAAATAATATCAGCCCTTTAAACTAATGTTAATACACTAGGAATAGAAACAATCCTAGGATTAGTTACAGCAGGTAAATAATTAAACGGCAGTAAAAGAACGGTATTTACTGTAACGGTAAATACTGTAAAGTTATTATCTTTCCATAATTACTTTATATAATTACGGCTCAAACACGTGGCCTCTGGTTGCACGGTAACAAGTTTTTATTGCTATGTCAACGCTCCCTCTCACAAAGGCAGACATTATAATTACCAACACAATATATTTTACAATAATTGTTTTCAATGCACTGGGTTTCGATGATTGAAATTGTGTGGAGATGATAGATCCAACAAGTTCAGCAGGGCAGAATGTTCTCCCCCTGGAGTTGGCAATAGTCCACCCATTGCCCCTTTTCGACTTTCTTCCTTTCTGATGGTAGCAAATGCTTCCTAAACGGAAGGAAGGGGAACCGAGCCAAAATTCATTCTCTAACAGCATCATGGATGGGATTTAACCCACACATAAAGTCAAATGCCATATCTCTTTCTACCAGTTCATATAAACGCCTTGCATCACCAGGGCATTCCCACTCACAGGCTGTGAGCTGGTCATATTCCTGCCAGAGCTTCTTCAAAGAGTTAACGTATTTTGTGACATCAAAAGCTCCTCTCTTTAAGATTTTATTTTACCCCAAAGGCCTGGGCAAAGTTGTCTTGATCTGAATATTTAGCAGCCACAACATCCCAAATAGCTTTAGCAGATAGGTAAAAATGGTGTATTTGACCTATTTCAGGTTTTGTTGATTAGCCAAGACATGATATTGGCATTCTCAGTTTCCCAGACATAGTATGCTTAATTGGTTGCGTCTGGTGCCTTTACTGCACATGTAAGATACCCAATCTTACCACACCCAGTAATGAACATTTTAACGGACTGAGCCCATTGTAGATAGTTAGACATTGTAGAGATTCATACTGTTTTATGATTTTTCAGTATTAGTATTTATTGTAATAAGGACAGGATTGTCTTTTCCATATTTTTAATTTACCTAGGGTTGACTGTGGCGGCTACTCTTCTTATAAGAAGTAGAGTGTGAAAGGAGTCAATTAATAGGGAGCAATTATAGGAAGTTTATATAGAAAGGAGTCTTCCTTTCCTTAGTATAAATAAAGGATGTTGTAACGACAATCAAAAAATCAATAATTGAATAAAATATTCTTCTTCCTTTTCTACGGAGCGGGTCGTATGATCTACGCAAATGTATCTCGCGCGCGCCCATGACCGGGAGCGCATCATCGTCTACTTCAACCAATACTACCACTGGATCATCCGTATCCAGGGATGACCAATCAACTGGAAATGAATCCAGCCACTCCTCATCCTCCATTTTGCTAACAACACAAAGGCTCAATGGAAAAAACTACCTAGAATGGTCACAAACCATACGGTTGGCCATTGATGGTAGAGGAAAACTAGGATATTTGACCGGAGAATGCGTCAAACCTGCTCATGGGAGATCCCAAATCCGCAACATGGAGATCCGAGGACTCAATGGTGAGAGCATGGTTGCTCAACTCCATGGAGAACTTTGTAGCAAAGCCTCATATGTTCTTGCCCACAGCAAAGGACATCTGGAAGATGGTTAAAGACATGTATTCTGATCTGGAGAATACATCCCAAATTTATGAACTTAAGACCAAGATCTGGGCCTGCAAGCAAGACAATAGAGAAGTCACCCTGTACTACACAGAATTGCAGGGATTGTGGCAGGAATTGGATCTGTCCTATGACAATTCTTGGGAATGCTCTGGAGATGGGGTAAAAGCCCAGAAAAGAGAAGAAAATGAGAGGGTTTATACCTTCTTGGCAGGATTGGATTTGGAATTGGATGAAGTCAGGGGAAGGATACTAGGAAAATCTCCCCTGCCTTCACTCAGTGAGGTATTTGCTGAAGTTAGGAGGGAAGAATCCAGAAGGAGAGTGATGCACAGGGGGCCTTCATCTGGAAATCCTGGTGGGGCAGAAAGTTCTGCCTTGGTAGCAAACAGAAATGATCAAAAGGGAAGGAGACAGAAACCATGGTGTGATCATTGCAAAAAGCAAGGTCACACCAAGGAAAATTGCTGGGTGATAGATGGCAAACCGGCAACCGGAAACCTAGGGGCGGTGGATCGGGAAACTCGGAGGCAAGGCGGGCTAATCGGGTTTCATCGACCAAGGCACCGGCTCTACTACACAGCGAGTTTGTTCTCCCAAGAACAACCGGATCGATTGACTAAGCCGATTCAAGCCCAAACCATGCTAAACAAAGGTGATTCTTCCCCGCTCCTTAGTGGAAAAAGGTAACTACCCTTCCCTATCTTTTCTTGGAGTCCACCAGGTCCTCCTTTTGGGTCATTGACTCGGGAGCAACCGACCATATGACAAGTTATTCACATCTTTTCTCAACATATAAATCTTGTCTTGGAAACCGAGAAAGTTAAGATAGGCGATGGCTCTTTTTTCGCTATAGGCCGGAAAAGGATCCATCACTATCTCCCCTACTTTAACCCTCCATAATGTCCTACATGTACCATCTCTATCATGCAATCTATTGTCAGTCAGTAAACTCACATCAGATACTAAATGTAATGTTGTGTTTTCTGTTAATGGTTGTGAAATTCAGGGTATTCACAAGGGGATGGTGATTGGCAGTGCTAGGATGATGGGAGGCCTATATCTCTTTGAGGAAGAAGGAGAATCTTGGAATAAGAAGAATCCTGGAAATATCTGTCTTCAGTCTACCTACATTGATAAGAATAATATCATGTTGTGGCATCTTAGGCTTGGCCACCCTAGTTTTTCTTATTTAAAGAAACTGTTTCCAAATCTTTTTATCAATAAAGATCCATCTTTATTTCAGTGTGAAATATGTGAATTATCTAAACATACAAGATCATCTTTCCCACCTCAACCTTACAAGCCAACAAAGCCATTCACTATGATTCATAGTGACATTTGGGAGCACTTGCAAGGAGGAGTACACCACAAGGGAAAAGATGGTTCATCATTTTCATTGATGACCACACTAGAGTGTCTTGGGTTTACCTATTAAAAACCAAAGCTGAAGCTAAACAAGTTTTTTGTGAATTTTATGAAATGATCTTAACACAGTTTCACTCTAAGATAGAAGTTTTTAGAAGTGATAATGGCACTGAATACTTTAATTCTATCCTTGGGTCTTACTTCCTCAAACAGGGAATTGTCCACCAAAGCTCTCGCACGACACACCCCAACAAAATGGGGTGGCAGAGAGGAAAAACAGACACATTTTAGAGATAGTTAGGGCTCTCATGATAACCTCTAACAGCCCTAAATATCTGCTGGGGAAAGCAAGCGATCTTAAGCGCCATATATACGATCAACGGGCTCCCTCAAGGATCCTAAATTTTCGGACCCCTATAAGTCGGCTAAAAACATTCTATCCCACCACTAGGATAATCCAAGATGTGTCTCTTAAAGTTTTTGGATGCACCATTCACACATAATCATCATCAAGGGAAATTGGATCCCAGAGGTAGAAAGTGTGTGTTTGTAGGGTACTCCCCAACACAAAAAGGGTACAAATGTTTTGACCCTCAAACACAAAGAGTGTATGTCAGTAGTGATGTGTCATTTTTTGAAGGTCAAATGTTTTTCAAAACTCATGTTCAGGGGGAGAATTATAAGGAACATGAGTCTTTTTCACTTACACAACAAGACTTCTCACAGTTTTTTGTTAATGAACTTGACAACACTTTTGACAACACTTCTCCACAATCAGATAAGGAATTAGGAGATCAAACCAACAATAGTCCTACTGAGGGCTATGCACCTGATCCATCAGATAATCCTAGTCCCAGGACTAGGATACAGAAATTTCCAGGGAACACTTATTCAAGGAAAGGTCTATTACTCAAAGAGAAAGAGAAAGCTCCTCCTCCAAGCACTGAGCAACTACCCTCCTTGAGTGCAACTCCTGAGAAGAACCCAGAGACAGGTAATACAACAGACTCTGTGTCATCTGATTCTGAATCTGACAATCACAGTCCCTCAGATTCACCAACTATGTCTAAATCACCCGATCACTCAAACCAATCTGACCAACTTCTTGATGTCCCAATTGCCATAAGAAAACCTCCAAGAGAATGTACCAAGCACCCCCTATATCCTCTTAGCAGGTATGTCACCTATGACAAACTGTCCCCACAATATCAAGCCTTTACTACTAGCCTATCTAATGTCCAAATCCCTAAAACCATTCATGAAGCCTTTGTCCCATCCAAAATGGAAGGCTGCTGTGTATGAAGAAATCAGTGCACTTGAAAAGAATGGCACCTGGGAAGTTGTTAGCCTACCTACTGGGAAGACCACAGTGGGGTGTAGGTGGATTTTCACTGTAAAATACAACTCAGATGGATCCATACAGAGGTACAAAGCAAGATTGGTGGCCAAGGGGTATACCCAAACTTATGGGATAGATTATTCAGAAACTTTTTCACCAGTGGCTAAGCTCAATACTGTGAGGATAATTTTGTCCATAGCTGTGAACTTGGATTGGCCCTTGGAACAATTTGGATGTAAAAAATGCTTTCCTACATGGAAATTTAAAGGAAGAAGTTTACATGGATATGCCTCCTGGTTTCTCTGGCAGAGACAATGGTAAAGTGTGCAAGCTGAAAAAGGCTTTATATGGATTGAAGCAAAGTCCAAGAGCTTGGTTTGAGAGATTTATGAAATTCCTTAAAAAAGAGGGTTTCAGGCAAGGACAATCAGATCACACACTATTCACCAAAAAATCAGAAACAGGCAAGATGACAGTTCTGGTAGTATATGTGGATGATATCATCCTTACTGGGGATGACATGACTGGGATCAATCTGACAAAGAAGAGCTTGGCAAGAGAATTTGAGATAAAAGATCTTGGAAGTATGAGATACTTTCTAGGTATGGAGGTTGCAAGATCAGACAAAGGGTCGGCTACCGTGTCGGAGAAAATATGTGCTAGACCTCCTCGAAGAGACGGGGATGAGTGATCGCAAACCCGCGGCACTCCCATGGAAGCCAACATCAAACTCTGGGAAAAGAAAGATCAAGTCCCTGTGGACAAGGGAAAATATCAGAGACTTGTAGGAAGATTAATATACTTGGCCCATACAAGACCTGACATATCCTATTCAGTGGGTGTTGTGAGCCAATTCATGCATGCTCCTTGTGAACCTCATATGTGGATGATATCATCCTTACTGGGGATGACATGACTGGGATCAATCTGACAAAGAAGAGATTGGCAAGAGAATTTGAGATAAAAGATCTTGGAAGTATGAGATACTTTCTAGGTATGGAGGTTGCAAGATCAGACAAAGGACTGGTACTGTGTCAGAAAAATATGTGCTAGACCTCCTCGAAGAGACAAGTGATGAGTGATCAAACACCCCGCCTCCCATGGAAGCCAACATCAAACTCGGGAAAAGAAAGATCAAGTCCCTGTGGACAAGGGAAAATATCAGAGACTTGTAGGAAGATTAATATACTTGGCCCATACAAGACCTGACATGCTCCTTGTGAACCTCATATGGAAGCTGTGTTCAGAATATTGAGATACTTGAAGGGGACAGTTGGTGAAGGTTTGTGGTTCAGAAAAGACACTAGCAGGAGCATTGAAGTTTACACTGATGCGATTGGGCCAGGTCTGGTTGAAAGAAGATCCACAACTGGATACTGTAGCTTTGTCTGGGGCAATCTAGTAACTTGGAGAAGCAAAAAACAAGGGGTGGTATCTAGAAGTACTGCTGAGTCAGAATACAGAGCTATGGCACTTGGAGTATGTGAAGAACTATGGATAAAAAGAGTTCTAGAAGACCTGTCAATGCATGTGAAACTACCTATGAAGTTGTCTTGTGACAATAAAGCTGCTATTGATATTGCTAATAATCCTGTGCAACATGACAGGACCAAGCATATAGAAATTGACAGGCACTTCATTAGGGAAAAGTTGGATGATGGAGTGATCTGCATGCCATTCTTGCCCTCAGCACAGCAGGTTGCAGATGGGTTGACCAAAGCCTTGCTAAAGCCTGGATTTGATGGGTTTACAAGCAAGTTAAACATGCTGAATCTCCATGCTTAACTTGAGGGGGAGTGTAGAGATTCATACTGTTTTATGATTTTTCAGTATTAGTATTTATTGTAATAAGGACAGGATTGTCTTTTCCATATTTTTAATTTACCTACGGTTGACTGTGGCGGCTACTCTTCTTATAAGAAGTAGAGTGTGAAAGGAGTCAATTAATAGGGAGCAATTATAGGAAGTTTATATAGAAAGGAGTCTTCCTTTCCTTAGTATAAATAAAGGATGTTGTAACAGCAATCAAAAAATCAATAATTGAATAAAATATTCTTCTTCCTTTTCTAACAGACATTCAGCTTCATTTTTGTAATTTGTAAAGTTGGGTTTTCAAATTCACCAAGGGCCCGAGACAAAGACTGTCCAGCAGTCCCAACAGAACTGGTAACTGACTCAACATGTTAGATGTAGAAAGACAATAGAAGAAAGAAGAGGATCGAGTCTGAAAGTATGTTTTAGAGCTCTGATACCATGTAGATTTTTGAGATAACAAGAGAGAGATGAGAAGGTATGTTCTTCTTAATTCAATGAACAGTATTACAGAGCTTACAAAGAGAAGGAAATATATTACCAACCACCTAGCCGCCTAATTCATTAAGGTAAATAACGGGTAGTTGAGTAAATACTAACTCATCCAATATTACCAACTAACTACAAACCCGAACTACGCTACAACAGTGTGGCGAAGCTGGTTCTCGCACTCGTCCACTCTGCGCAGAAACTCGGGCCTTACTGTCAAAGCAATCCAATCACATTGGTTACCCATCACCCACTCCGAGCCTCAGACAGATCTTAACGAGGCCACAAGCATGTTAACCCTCATTTGGTCCGTCGATTTGGCTTAGTATGATATCAGCTATCAGCCTCAGACAGCCATCGAGGCCTAGGCTTTCACAGACTCTGTTGCAAAAGGTGTGTTGGCTTCTCTAACAAGGAAATAGCTTGTAAAAGTAAAACCTATACGATAGGTCCTCCACCAACGAAGGTAGTGGCAATTTCCATGCCACCAACAATGACGCAGAATACGAGGCTCTCATGGTAATTATGATCCTCGCTCGAAAACTTGGGGCTCGAAGGGTCAAGGTCTTCAGTGAGTCCTAGCGGATGGTTAAGCAGGGGACAAGAGTTACGTGGCTCACGAAGAGCTCATGCAGAAACATCTCATTATGCCCAAAAGCTGAATGAGAGCTTTGACGACACAATATGTTCCTACACATGAACAACTTGCTGATGTTCTCACCAAAGGATTAAACAAAGATGCATTTGAGATGAACATAAGCAATCTGGAAATGAAAGATCTTTATTCACCAGCTTGAGTATTGGAAAATGGAAATATGCATGATTGGTGGAATAATTAGATGTTGATTGGTGGAAGATTTGGTTCTAGAAGCAGTAAATTAGGAACATAGAATCAATAATTATTAGCATATATTGTGTGTAGGAAATATGTAATTAATCTTTATTTCCTTAGAAGATTAGGAATAGGAAGTAATTAGGCCTTTACTGCCTTGATATGTGGGATCTTGATTGATCCTTTTATGGTGTATTTTTACCTGAATACTTTGTAAACGGAAATACAATATACAATACAAAATTATTTTCAGCATATAACTTTCTTCAGTTCATATTGTTTTGCCCTAAATAGCCGCTTTTGACTTTACATGTTATTACATACAGGTTCAGAAATTGATGGGGTCAACTCCTTTGGATGTTGCTCGGACAAATTTGGCTAAGACTGGTCAGATAAGTAGGAATGCTCCTTGCCCTTGTGGTTCCAAGAAGTTGTACAAAAGGTACTTTAAGTACAACAACATGGTCGGCATTATATTTTCACATTTCCTTGTTTTGCCGAAAGCTAATTTGGTTATTGTTGCTCTGAAAACTCATTTTTGTGTCCTGATGAAAAACTAGACCTGATTTATCTACCACACTGTAGAGCTTTTGTTAGCTTAGCAACTTTTCTGCTGAACCATATTAGGTTTTATCATGGACTTAAGTGCTTTTGTCAATTCTGATGCATTTTTGGTGAAACTGTCTTTGAATGATTTATTTTTTCTTTTTTATACTTTCTGTGGATTATGTTCCGTAGGCTGCAGTTCTTTCTATGTTTTTTATTTTTATTTTTATTTTTATTTATTTATTTCTTAAGTATTCTGTGTTTAACTTCCTTCAAGATGCTTTAGGCATTGAGTTGTGGAATCTTCTTTTAGAAAAGAGAAGATAGAGTGATGGGGAACCCTGATGCAAACGTAAAAGCTATCATGGTGTGACAAAAGGTCATGGGTGTGAACACCAAAAACAACCACTTATACAGATATAAGGCAAAACTGCATACACTATTGGTCCAACCCTTCCCTGTGCCTTATATAGGTGGGATGCTTACATGCATAGGCAACACTTTTGGAAAGAAAAGATAAAATGATGTATGCAGAGGAAAGGAGGTGTTGCAACATCCCAAAATTCTACTTAAAGTTGTTGTGTTTTGCATTTTGAGTCACCCGTTTATAAGAAGATGACATATACTACTTTCCCTTATATAATCTGCATCAGAATGGAAATATTGTACCAGCAAAAGTTGAATACACTGAGTAGGCATTTCCATAATAGTTTTGTAGTTTAGTTCATCTGCAAGAATTTTTATTTTTTTATTTTTTATTATTATTTTTTTTTTTTTGGTAGCTGTTGGCCTCCAAAAATACCAAGATAAGTTGTCATGAGCTATTTAATAGATTTCATGTATCTTATTAAATAATTTTTATTCACTATATATAAATTTTTTTTAATGTGGTAAACTCTGGTCAGAAGACTTCCCATATTGGTTGGTAATTCAGAAAACTTCAGCCTTGTAAGCAGAGGATATGTATAAATATACACATTTAATTTAAGCGTGATGAATTGAGAATGATGTCTTGAATATGATCATCTTATGTGCTGTTTTTTTTCTTCCTTTTTTTGTGTTTTTTGTTTTTAGATCTGTCTGGCCTTCAGTTTGTGGATTTCTTTGCTTTTTATGTTCTTTCTGTTTGTGGGCATTCTCTAAGTGTTGTATTCAGCCCAAGGTGGTAAATAAGTTAATGTTCGCAAAAACAAAAAAAGGGGGGGCGGGGGAGATTAGCTCGCTGCATGGCTATTATTATGCTCTAGGGTGTGGTGCAGAAAGTTGTTTGACACAAAGTGAAATAGACAAGCCATGACGGGCCACAGGAATGTGATAGTAACACCATGCGGTCCTTTAAGAATACCTACCTGTATATGATACTAGAAGTATACACCATCGTCTTTTGTGTTCGTGTTCGTTTGGGTCATTCGTCCTCCTTTTTATCATGTCCCAACAGTTGTTGACCCAGTGTGCCTATAGATTTTATGTCTTTCACTTTTCTGCAAGGTTTACATGACTTTCTTTTGTTGACCTTTAGGTGCTGTGGGAAGGTTGAAAAAAGTTCCGCAACTGTATAAGTTTGAAGAACCGACTGAAGCTCCATTTTGCGTTTGCTGAAAGGAGGGAAAAGGCAAGTCTGATACCAATTTTGTGGCAATAATGGTATATATAAAGCATCTCCCTCCGCCCTTTACATTGCAACTACAACTGTTCAAAATTGTGTTCAAGAGGAGACTAAATGCTTTGCTATATTTGTTGGTACCCTCAGAAAGACCCAAAAAATGTTCACGTTTAGTGAATTCAGATTTGCAAGACTCCTTTTTTTTTTGCGTTGTATGTTTTTGAGACTTTTCTCATTTTTCTTCTCATCCACGTTAGCAGGACAAGTGAAAGCAATGTGAATTTATAAGCAGTGGCAGCACAGGCTGATTGGATATGCTTGCTCTTCTGAGAACCCCTTTTGTTTTGCTAATTCTTTAATATGTATGAAAGTGCCGTTTGGTCGTGGGAATGAGATTTTCTCTCACCTTTACTCTCTCCCTCTCTCAATCCTTCATGTCCGCATCCTTCTTTTTTGCTTCTCTTCTTTATTTAATCCTTGGCTCTCCAGAAAAGGGATATGATGATGATCGATATACCTTTTTTTTACGCACCTTCAACACTAGACAGTTTTGCATGGTAGATTTTGTTGCTGATGTTGCAGTAATCCCATTGTGATCTTGCCATGTTTTTATTCCAATTTCTAAGCATTGGGAATATTCTTTGGGTCGTTCTAAGCACGCTTGATTGCTCAACGTTTTGTATTATGGCTATTAAATTGGGCTTATATTATTGTATTGGTGATTTTTTTTATTATACTTTGTTGGAGTATCTTAGAGTCCAACAAACCTTCTATAGCATTTTATCTTGTCTTTTAGTTAGTCTAGAAGAAAAAAAATGGCCTTTGGATGTCTTACGAGGCAACCCTCGCCATGTGGCATCATATATATATATATATATATATATATATATATAGTTATTAGTCATTGTATTTTTAATAACAATTTTGAAAGAAGAAATAAAATTGTCTTCTTTATACTGTTTTTTCTTATAGCAAATCGTGTGGATTTGAGAGAAATTTGCAAATTATGGCATGTTTGTTATGTTTGAATGGAATTGATTTTTTTTTTTGAAACCAAAATGGAATTGAATTGAATAGAATAATTCAATCCCTTTCTGTGTTTACAATGTGAAAAAATGAAATGAAATAAATTATATGAAATGTGACACAGATGAGTAGGACATAGTAGTGGATTAATATTGGATGCGGTAGACTATTCTATGGTTTATAAAGTAGGATAAGGTGGAAGGGGTAGAGTTAGTTGGGAGCCTTACCCACCACCCATTTTACCCTACCCTACCTTACTACCAAACCTTCTCCGACACCCACCTACCTCACCATACCTTATACAACCTTACCCCTACCTTACATATGTTACTATACCTAACTAAATCCTACCTGAACCTACGCCACCCCATCCCGTACCCCACCCTACCATCCCTCACCTTGCCTCACCTTACCCTACATTACCACAACCCACTACACCCTACCTCTCTACCCACCACGTTATTATACCACCCCAACCCATATATTCACTCACCTATCTAACCGGACCCTACTTCACCCTACCCACCACCCTACCCTAACTTACCTTAGCTACCATCTCATCCTACCCTACCTTATCTCACCTTACAATACCCACCCTACCTAACTTACCCCACGTACCTTACCTTAACCACCTACCCCACTCCACCACCACCTTACCCACCTTTCCCTACCTTACCCTAACACCCAACGTACCTTTTCACTCACCTACTAACCTTACCACACCCTACCATATTTCAGCCGCCATACCCTGCCCTACCCACCCTACCATACCACCACCCCGACCTACCCCATCATACCCACCACTCCATCCCACCTTACTTTATCTCACCATATCCTACCTTCCGCATCTTACCTACCTTACCCCATATTGGTTTGCGAAACAAGGCTTGGAAGAGTTCAGATGGGGTTGAATTAACTCTTTTGGGTTTTTAAGAACTTCTTCTGACAAGAACAAAATAGATGGTTGATCAAAGGCACAAGCAACTCTTCTGATTAACTCATTTGGTTCTGATTCTCAGAATAATGCAGCGGAATATGTCTTTTACAAGCCTTGGATTGGTTTTCAAGAAAACGTATGATCCGCGGATAATTAAATGCATATTGTAAAGTGCGTAATGTAAGGAGTTAGAGAGAGTTTGTTATCGATCTTTGGAGTGGTGTAATCTCCTATGTGACCGCTTCTCTTGTGACTTAGGAGGTATCATTTTTGTACTCTTCACTAATACAATAGGCAAGTGTCATTGAAACCCCGCAAATGGTTCACACTCTAGCAGCTACTAATCCTTCACAGCTCTCAGCTGCTTCAATGGCCAATTTCACGCAGCTCTTATGAAGATCTTTTCTTCAGCCGCTTAGCCTTCTCTGTTCCTTCACACCTTGTTGATGCTTCCACATATTCAACTTCCGTGAGTAAACAAGTTGTTGATGTAAATTGGTGTATCAATAATGATACAAAATAAGAGTCTTGGTAGATGTATCTTGAATGATTTGATTTGCGGCTCTGATCAAGACGATTTCTGGATATTTCTTTGTGAGTGCTTGAAGATCGTCTTGATTCCCTAGATGTTGAGTGTGAAGTTTTGAATGTTGCAAGATTCCCCTTGGGTGCAATTTCACTTCTGAATATCACTTATGATTAACTTGTAAATTCTCTCTTGTTGTTCTTGTAGCTGTTGCTCCCTCGAGTCTTGTATTTATAGCTCTCTTTGGGTTCTCCACATTTATTTGAAAAACAACCGTTGGAGGCAATTAATGGTCCTCAATGCCAGGCTGTTTAATTCAATTGCATTAATTGCTTTGCAGTCGATATCCGTTGGTTGGCCTTTAAAGTCTTACTTGGTAATGACAGTTGTAGTAGCATGTCAGATTGTAGTTTATAGCTTTGCAGCTTGCATTTAATGCATTGTCTCCCACTTGCATTGTCTTGTAGCCGTTGATCAAGAGTTGATAAAATGGTCGACTTTACACCTTTAATTTGTCACTTTTTGTATTATACTGTCACTTGATTTTGTCTGCAAGTCCTGAGAAGTATCTTGATCATATTCGTCTGAATGTTCAATGTCTTTTTGGACACGTCTTTTGATTGATTGTAGGTCGTCTGACTGCTAGGCTCCCACTTGCATTGCTTCTATGTATGTTGCTTTTAATGATTTCATGAGAAATCAAGTTGATGCCCATCATGTTTACAATGAGAAGTGAGGTCCATCATGATTCCATTTGTAACTGGACCTAATCATGTTTCGACCAATTATAATATTATATTCCCTTTATACATTCACTTGATAAAACGTACTTAGATTTACATCAGATGACTCCGTCTAAACATGAAATGATTTGAATTATACCAAATAAAATGAATTTGATGTTTGTGACTGAATTGTGTGAAGTTTCTCGGCCGATGAATGCCACAAACCGACGGAAAATCTTTAAGTGTGTTTGAGAAGAAAAAATCATACTTAAGGGAGAATATCTCATCGCCACTATTTGTAAAAAAGTTTAACTTTAAAAGCAAAATATATGTATTTTTTTTATAGATCCGAGTTCATGTAAACATGATAAAAAATTCTCTCCCCCCGTGAAAGAATCCATGACGAGGAGAGACTCAATCCACCACATACATAGATAAACAAAATCGGATTCTGAAAGATTGATGCCAATGCTTTATCCATAACGATGGGAATGATCAATTAAGAGCTTTAGATGCAAAGGATGATGAGGGTGCCTTTCTGGGATATTCATACGTGAGTAAGGCATTCATTATACTCAACAAAAGAACCTTATCAATAGAAGAATCAGTTCAAGTTTTTTTATGAACCCAACTTCAATAATGAGAAATCAAATGAACCTGTTGAAGATATCGTTCAAAAGTCAATTGAATCAATTTATGTGGATATTGAATAGAGACAACTCAATTAACCAGAAGCAAAAGACTTTCATCCAACAATTGAGCAAGTCATATGTTCTGATGAGTTCAAAACGATCCAAGTTGAAGAGCTTAATCTGAATTGGTTAAGAGATCATCGAGCAGAACAAGTTCTTGGAGAACCAACAATTGGGGTAAGAAGCAAAAGACAATTAAAGGCAATGCTCATTGTTTCTTATCAGAAGTGGAACCCCAAAACATCGAAAAACCATATAAAGATGTTGATTGGATAATAACTATGCAAATAAAAGCTCAATGAATTTGAGAGAAATCAAGTCTGGTAACTTACATCAAGACCAAAACACTCAAACATCATTGGCACAAATTGGGTTTATAGAAACGAAATGGATGAAAATGGAATCAATGTGAGAAACAAAGCCAGACTAGTAGCCAAAGGATACTCACAAGCATTGGTTTCGATAAGACTTATGCTCCAGTTGTAAGATTAGAAGCATTCATATTATTCTTGGCCTATGCTACTTATCAGAACTTCAAAGTTTATCAACATTTCTAAATGGTTTATTAGAAGAAGAAGTCTATGTATAACAAACACATGTATTTGAAATCAAAGGACAAGAAAATGAAGCTTACAATCTCAAGAAGGCACATTGTATGAGTTAAAAGCAAGCACTCAGAGCATGGTACGAAACTTTATTAAAATTCTTGGTAGAAAATGGATTAAAAAATGGGACAATTGACAAGACCTTATTCAGAATTCAGCATGAGGATTTCACACAATTAGTTCAAATCTATGTGGATGACATTATCTTCGGATGTCAGAATGAGAAATATGTATAAAATTCTCTAGTCTGATGAAAAGTAAGTTTCAAATGAGTATGATGGGAGAACTCTACTTTCTTGGTCTACAAGTCAAACAAATGAAGAATGAAATTTTTATCTGTTTGTCCCTTGTAAAGGCGTTGGACAAGTTTAGAGGTGGGGTGAATAAACTTGTCACTGAAAACTTTTTCTTTCTTTAGATACTTAAAAGATTACGGAGTAGAGATAACTGAGCTGAGAAAATGTATAACTGACTTTTCCTACAACTGAGTTAAATGCAGCGGAATTAAATTAAATAGCCTTTGGTTATGTTGTTCTTTGTTGAAATATGATGGGTGCACTTCAATTTACCGGTGTAAACTGGGTTTGTGTTATGCTAGATAATGAAGTAAATAATCAATCACAAACACATATATAAAATGCTATAAGTAAATGCGTAAGTAAATATGGTTTGGAAATGCTGGTTTGGGCCACAACAGAGTCTTTAAGTGTGTTCTCTATCATCAGTACTGTGGCGTGTAAGTCGTTTGTGAGGTTCTCGATCATGTCTTGAGTCTCGGTTTTTCTAGCTCCAGATTCAATTTTTTGTTTTTTTGATATCAATCAAAGTGTCCAGACAATTGTTCTTGATTTATTGTACTTCTTTAAGTACCGCCTTTCTTTCTTCTTTCCCTTCAGCTAGTGTTGTCATGATCTTTTCCAATACATCCAGATTTTTACCTTCAGTTTCCAAAATTGTAGAAGTGGTGTACCTGATGACATCAATCCTCTGAATATCATTAGTTTCCTGAACTGATTTCTCTTCAACTTTTTTCTCAGTTGGAATATTCTGTAGCTCATTTCCAACAATGTCAGTTTTAGTTTCATCTTTCTTTTCAATTCTTCTAACCTACTCACTTCTTGACTAACTTCCTCCTTAGAAGGTGCAACATTAGTTTCTTTGGGGTTAGTTTCAACTTCTTTCTTTCCAGCTTCCGTATCAGCTATCTTCATCTCAGTTGATACTTCTTTCTCTTCTTTTTAACTTCAATTTCTTCAACTTGAGCAAATGCATCCTTGGCTACATCCAGAACTCCTCGATCAGTAGGAGAATCAATTCCTTTTCGTTTTGGTTCTTCTTTAGGTTGAGATTCAGACTTAGATTTTGAATCAGATGTAGTGGTTTTCTTAGAACTTCCACTAACTTCTGAGTCTTCTTTCTTCTTTTCACCAGCTTTCTCAGTTCTGGTTTCTTGAATCGATGCAAGAATTCCTCTTTGCAGATCTGGATTTCCCTGAGAATTATCATCATCATCATTATCTTTCTTCTTTGATTCTGGTTGGGGTTATCCACCTATTAGTTTCTTCCAATATCGGGCTCTGATAGCTGTATGACCATTACTAATGAAACTTGATGTGTCAAACAATTGAGCTAGATGGGTTATGTCAAACAATCCTAAAACTCATGGTTCATCTTGTTCGAAGCAGTGCCCGAAAGACAATTTATGTAATTGTTTTTATAATTAATAAATGACAGATTTATTCTCATATTATTATTTGCGTCGTGCTCATAAGTAATACACTACTGAAAACACCAAGTTGTATCATATGTAGCCATATATATAACTTAATGTGTATCACACGTGAGGATTAAGTTTATGGTGATACACTTGATTTGTTAGTTCGTGGCGAACTTAATCAAAGTATGAGGTCTATTGATTAAACCACCATTAATGCGCTCAGAACACTTTAGGGTGTGACTGTCTTATCCGGACCGTCGATATTGATTATCTAAGTGGGGCATTTATATATGATATAGTCATATAGGACTGGACCAATTTAATATGAATTTCTCATATAATTCCGTAATTGATAAATCTTATTAAATCACAAGATGATCATATATGGATTAACCTTAATCCTGAAGTGATTGCAGACTCCTTCTTATTTCAAGATAAGGTTAGAGGTGTTCGTTAAGGATTTTTAAGAGGCGCGGTCGGAATCACTTTCACGTCAGCACTATTCGGGAATGAGTAGCGAGTGTGTGTTTCACAGATATGGAATCCATTCCTCCATGCGGGAAGTAGAAAGACAATCCCCTTATTTGTTAATCCTAGAAATTGATCGATCCACGGAGTTCATATTGGTTATGAACTAATTGATCACTAGTGGGTTAATGGTAAATAAGGATAAGATGTAATGAAGAAGATTTACGGAAACATTCCCGCTTCATTGCGGATACTCTATGTTGGGTTAGTTTGTATCTAATGATTATATCAATGGACACTTATTGACTCGACACTTTGAGAATTAGTTATATCTATAAATGATAGAGTTCAGTTTCGGATTTATGGTGGCGTAATTCCGGAATATATAAGTTGAATAGAAATATTATGTTCGATGAACAATTTTATTCAATTTATTGTAGCTATTGGTTATAGGTACATGGTCCCCGGGTTGGCTACACGTGAGTGAATTCTCGTATTATGAAACCTCGAGAATAAATTAAATAGTTGGTCTATTTAATGAATATGCGAAATATTATTTATCCGGTAAATAATATGTAAAATAGAAAAGACATTTTATATTATTCCTATGGCATAAATGGCGCCACGTGTAGAAAATTGGGGAAAAAAATTTTCTGAATTATATAACATGTGTAATTAATTATTTATTTGTTAAATAATTAATGGATAAAATAAGAGATTGATTTTATCATTTAATGATGATTATCTCATTTATAGTGATTATCTCTAATTTATGGAAAATAATTTTTCTTTGGGAAAAAGATAATTGTCTTGTGAAAATGATAACTCTCACTTGCCCGGTTATTTTCCTATATAAAGAGAGTTCCTCCCAACACATTATACAAGCCCGAAGAAAAGAGGAAAAACACTGATTTATATCGTTATATTTTGTAACAATTCTCTCCATATTCGTATAATTTACATAGAAATTGAGTGTTTAATTGGTTTATTGAGCAAGTGAGGTTTTAAATGATTTATTCGCAAAGTTGGTTGAATTATGTGTTTTATTGATGATTTTTCTATTTATTTGAATGTTATTACACTTTGCAATGTTTTTAATGTCTTGTAGATACACAATTTCGATCTGAAAGAGGATTAAAAGAGGTTCAAGATCGGATTTCTATGGAGCAAAAGTGATAAGGAAGAAATCGGATAAAGGATTAGAAGAGATAAAGATGAAAAAATCGAATTTGATACATCCCGAACGTGCGTTTAGAAGTAGCGTCCAGTGGACGAGCGTCTGAAGAAGTGGACGGGCGTCCAGAGGAGCTGTTGGATTCAGAGTTTTGAGAAATTTGTTGAACGAGCGTCCGATTTTACATAGGACGGGCGTCTGATCCAGCTCGGCCCGACTCGAAGATTTTTACACAGCTTGGACGGGCGTGCAAGGATCTGGACAGGCGTCCATAGGCCGCCTTTGTTGAACCGACTTAAACATCTATATAAGGCTGCGTTTTCTCACACATTAGAAGAATTCGAACCCTAAATTTTGTCTAGGCGGCTTAGCCTAGTTTTACACCTCTATTACTCAAATTCCATGCTTTTTATTTCCTAGATAAATCTCTTTTATTTTATGTACTTCTATCAAGCAATTCGAGCCTTCCAAGTGATGTTTAGAGGCTAGATCTTGTTGAACAAGCGTTGTGAAGCCATCCCGTCAACATATTGATTTCGTTTCCGGATTATCTTGTGAGTTTTTAATTAAAGTTGTATCTCTATTATGCTCATGTTGAATTTATGCAATTATATCGATGGATTGTTGCATGTGTGATTGTTTGATTTTGATGAAATCATGTTAAACCCTAGATCGCCATAGTAAAGATTAGATCTTTAATCTAATTAACGAGAGTTGTTAGGTTAGATTTCTAGGTTAGAAATTGATAAATTTCGCACCTTTGATTTGAAAGCGTTAGTCTTTGGATCGAAAGATGAAAGATTGATAGGCGAACTTTTCTAAGAGATTAGGAGTTCATACTTTTGTTAGGTGAATCACAACTTTGTTAAAAACCGCGAGATAATCTAGATAGAAATTGATTGTTGTAGGATTGGTGGATCAATAGCTTGTTCGTTCGTTAAATTATTGATTAATCACTTGTGATCGTTTTGCTTAGTGAAGTTACAGTTTTTATTGCATATTAGGTTTAGAAAAAAAGTAGTTTAGTTATCTTGTTCGCAACCCTATTTTCCTGGCTTTAGGTTTCGATCTTCTGTCCAGTTTACTTTCGTTATTTTCATTGTTAGTTTCGTTTTATGTTATAGTTCTTAACTGTTTTCTTATCTTTTTAGTAGTAGTAGTCGTGACATATTTAGGTTAATTAAATAAAAACTAGAATAAACAACCCCGATTCCCTGTGAGATCGACCCGGTATTAGTTGCTATACTACGATCCCTGCACTTGGGGTATACCGGATTTATAATTTATTACTTGTTGTTTTTCATTTGATAAAATCCGAGACAAGTTTTTGGCGCCGTTGCCGGGGAACCGGACGGTTGTCTAGTTTTTATTTTCTTGTCTATTTTTCTGTTTTCCGTTTTTTTTTCCTGAAATCAGACGAGCGTCCAGTTAATCCGGACGCCCGTCTAGTTCTTCGGCGAGACGCCCGTCCGGTAATCCGGACGCCCGTCGACCTCTTTTCTTCTTAAAATCTTTTCTTGGTTTTAACCTTTGATTAAAAGGTTAAACCACTTGATTTTGGTTTCGGTTTATGCAAACTCGAAGTCAAAAGGGGCCACTACTCTATACCCCGACCTCGAGCGGACCATAGTCCGACCAAACGAGGGAGAATCCGTTCGCGGTTCCTTCGACGGGGGCGATCAAGACCTTGAGGATCGCTTAGGCGAAGAGATCGAAGATTTCATCATTATGGCCGCCGAAGATAGACGTATGTTGGCGAGACTACGCCATGCCTGGCGAAGTCAAGGTCAACCCGGCTATCGTCCTACCAACCATAAATGCACAGACCTTCGAACTCAAGCCTGGGCTCATTCAAATGATGCAACATGCATCCATCTTCCACGGGTTTCAATCTGAAAATCCTCATACGCACGTACACACATTTCTGGAGATATGTGGTACGACTCGCATCCAAGGAGTCAGTGAGGATGCAATTAAACTAAAACTATTTCCGTTTTCCTTGAAGGGGAGGCAAAAGAGTGGTACAACTCTCTCCCTGCTGAATCCATTACCACCTGGGCTGGACTAGAAAAAGAGTTCTTAAGTCAATATTTCCCGCCATCCAAGACAGCCCAATGCTTAAGTGACATTTTCACTTTCTGCCAAAAGGAAAACGAATCGTTCTTTGATGCATGGAAGAGGTTCAAGTCTCTTCTTCGTAAATGTCCCCATCATGGTTTGGACTTGCGGAGGCAAGTCAATACGTTTTTCGGTGGATTGACCGAGCTCACTAAGGGCATGGTCAATAGTTCTTCTGGTGGGGCATTCTTGAGAAAGACACCTGAAGAGGGATGGGCACTGTTTGAGGATATTGCCAAGTGTAATTACGCCCCCTCCTCTCAAGCTATCGAACCACCTCCTCCTCCTCCCAGGATCGAGGAGGTGAATATGCAAAGTCGATCGCCATGCTTTGCAAAAGCGGATGGCGACTTCTCAAATGTCTTCTAATCCGATTAACCGAATCTATCATTCCCACGAGAACTCTCAAGTTACGTATTGTGAACATTCTTTGTCGACCGCCATATGGTTGGCCGGTGTCAATTCATTTCCCCTTCTAGTCATCAAGTTAATGTTGTTCATGATTATGGACAGTACAATCAAGTCACATGTCAGAACTGTGACAATATGGGGCATACATCTCGTTTCTGTCCTATGAATGGATAGAATGCCGAAGTAAACGCTTTCTTTGGCCAGCAAAACCAGAGATTTAATAATCAATTCTCTGGCCAAAGTAATCTTCAAAACCAGGGTTTCAATCATGATCAAAATTTCAATCAAAATTCGAATTTTAACCAAAGTCAAAATTTCAATAGAAACCCTAATTTCAATCAGAACTAGAATACTAATTTTTCCAATCAGAATCAAAGGTTCAATCAGAATTGGCCTAACAATTCTAATCCTGCATTGCAGAGTCGGTCTAGCCAGCCTTTTCCCCAGAACTTCCAAAATTCTCAAGGCCCCTCGCACTCTAATGATATCAGAGCTCAGTGGGACTCCTTTCGGGAGGAGCAAAATAGAACAATGAAGAATCTTGAGAGGCAAATCGGGCAATTGGACAAGCATTTAGCTTCCAGACCCTCAGGGCAGTTGCCTAGCTTTACGGAGAAGAACCCTAAGGGCGGTCAGGTAGCTCAGACCGATTTAAATCATAGCCAATGCACTGACCTGGTACCTTCAATTCCGTATGGTAGAGAAGAGGCCAGTGCAATGAATCTGAGATCTGGTACTCAACTAAGTGGTTCCCCGAACCAGGGAAACCACTAACCCCTCCTGCCAGTGATAAGGCAGGAGGGGAAGTCGAGCACCTACGTTCCCCTTTTCTGCAAGAGAGTACTCAGGTGGCTGATCCCCTGAAAAGTAAAGAGTTTGAAGGACCTCAGGTGGCTGATCCCCTGACTAGTAAGAAAAATGAGAAAGTGGTGAGGTGGAAAGATTTGGAAGACAAAGCTGTTAGTTCATCCTCGAAGAAAGTCTTTTCTGAGAATGATTTGAAGAAACTTCCATTTCCACCTAGAAAAAGCAACATCCCCTTGCATGAGGACAAGAAATACAAAAAGTGCTAAATCTTCTGAAAAATACTCAGGTTAATCTTCCACTATCTGATGTTTTGGTTGAGATGCCTAAGTATACCAAGTTCATCAAGGATGTTGTTTCTTCTAAGAAGAAGTTAGAAGACATGGATCGGTTGATTGGTGAGGATTGCTCGATGGTAACTTATGATGATCTACCAATCAAGAGGGGCGACCCTGGGAAATTTGTGCTCACATTGTTGATGGGAGGCTTAGTCTTCCCAAATTCTTTATATGACCTGGGTGCATCCATAAGTCTGATGCCATTGTCTGTCTGCAAACAGCTTGGATTGAATGATCTTCTAGAACCCACAACCATGAACCTTCAATTTGTTGATAGATCTTCCAAGAAAGCTGCGGGAATATTAAAGGACGTATTAGTTCAAATTGATAGATTTACCTTTCCGGTTGACTGGTACGTCCTAGACATAGAGAAGGATGAGAATGTCCCTTTGATACTTGGAAGACCCTTTCTTTCTACAGACAAGACCCTCATTGATTGTGATGGTGGGCAAGTGACTATACGAGTTGGTGATCAGGAGGTGAGCTACAGTGTCTCCAAAGCTATTCGAGAGACCTCTCGATTACCCCACCGGCTTCTCCATTGAGGATATGTCGGATGATTTCAATGATTACATGGAAAAGCAAGTCATGGTCATTTGCGGCGAATACGAGCGATTAGTTGAGAATCGAATAATCATGGTGTGGTGAATCTAGAACAGGTTAGAAGCCGAGTTTGATAAAGGATTATTGAAAGGAGAGGCTTTGGCGGTGGGACCACTAAGTAAACTCGGTGATGTTGAGTTGAAAAGTGGAGATCTTAAATCAAGTTTAGAAGACCCCCTGCGGATCCGCGATGCGAAGCCGTTACCTAAGCATCCGAAATATGTGTTCTTAAGAGAAGGTGACAAGCTTCCGTTGATTATTTCTGCCAAGCTATCTCGATTGGAAGAGATGAAATTGTTAAATGTCTTGAGAAAGAACGAGAAGCCTTTGGTTGGCAAGTAGGAGACATCAGAGGGATATCTCCTGACATTTGTATGCATAAAATCAAGACTCAAGAGGGTGCAAAATGTGTCAGACAGCCCCAGAGGAGGCTCAACCCTCATATGCAAGAAGTGGTCAAAAAGGAGATTATCAAGCTTTTAGACATGGGTATCATTTACGCAATTGCGACGGTGAATGGGTATCCCCTACTCGGGTAGTTCCCAAGAAAGGAGGAATTACTATTAGAAGAATGAGAAGGGAGAAGAAATAGCATTGAGGCTCGTTACGGTTATAGAGTCCGTATCGACTATAGAAAGCTCAATGAGGTTACAATGAAAGATCATTTCCCCTTCCATTCATTGACCGGATGCTAGAGCGCACGGCGGGACATGCATTCTATTGTTTCTGGATGGATATTCGGGATATTTCCGATACCCATCGATCCGGTTGACCAAGAAAAGACCACTTTCACCGCTTCCCTATGGTACATTCGCTTACGGGCGAATGCCATTTGGTCTTTGCAATGCCCCAAGCTACATTCCAAAGATGTATGCTTGGCCATCTTTGATGGGTTAGTTGAAAAGTGTATGGAAATTTTTATGGATGATTTTTCGGTCTTTGGTCAATCCTTTGATGATTGTCTCGATAATCTTGACCAGTGTTATCCCGATGTGTGGAAAAGAACTTAGTCCTAAATTGGGAAAAGTGCCATTTCATGGTAGATGAAGGAATAGTTCTTGGCCACAAAATCTCAGCCAAAGGTATTGAAGTAGACAGGGCAAAAGTTGAAGCTATCGAGAAGCTGAACTATCCTAGAAATGTGCGCGAAGTTAGAGGTTTTCTTGGACACGTCGGTTTTTATAGGAGATTCATTAAAGACTTTTCCAAGATAGCCAAGCCCCTATCTACTTTGCTCAAAGAAGACGTTGTTTTTAATTTCGATGATAGTTGCAAGCAAGCGTTTGAGGAGCTTAAAAGTCGATTAATTTCTGCACCGATTCTTATCTCGCCTGACTGGAATCTACCCTTCGAGCTTATGTGCGATGCATCAAACTATGTTGTTGGTGCAGTCTTAGGACAACGGATTAAGGGAAAATTCCAGCCTATCTATTACGCCAGTCACACACTAAATCCTACCCAAGTAAACTACACGACGACTGAAAAGGAATTACTAGCCGTAGTCTTCGCTATGGACAAATTTCGTAGTTACTTGTTGGGTGCTCAAGTGATTGTGTGGACTGATCACGCTGCTTTGCGATATCTCATGACAAAGAAGGAGGCTAAACCGCGCTTACTACGTTGGATACTGATCCTACAAGAGTTTGATGTCCAGATTAAAGACAAAAAAGGGCAGTGAAAACGTAGTGGCTGATCATTTTTCGAGAATGTTGAATGAGGAAAAGGAAGACCCCGACGATATAGATCTTTACTTTCCTCTTGAGAATGTCATGCGATAGACGATTGTGCTCCGATGTTCCATGGTATTCTTCCATCGTCAACTACCTTCATTCCCAATATCTTAATCCGGAATTTTCATATCAGGAGAAGAAGAAATTCTTCTCTGATTTGAAAACATTTGTATGGGATGAACCTTACCTCTTCAAGATTTGTAAGGATGGATTGCTAAGGAGATGTGTACCTGAATCTGAGCAACGTGACATTATTGAACAATGCCACAGTGGACCTACTGGTCACTTTGGTCCCCGGAAAACCGTTGCCAAGATCTTTCAATCTGTTTCTATTGGCCCACGATCTTCAAGGATACGAAGCTTTCGTAAAGCTTGTGATAGGTGCCAACGAACCGGAGCTCTAACAAGGCGTTTTGACATGCCATTGAAGCCCATTCTTGAATGTGAAGTCTTCGATGTATGGGGGATTGATTTTATGGGCCCGTTCCCATCTTCCCGTGGAAATAAATACATCTTAGTCTCGTGTCGATTATGTATCGAAATGGGTGGAGGCTCAAGCCACTTCTCACAATGATCACAAAACGGTCATGAATTTTCTTAAGAAAAACATCTTCGTGAGATTTGGGTGTCCACGTGCCTTGATAAGTGATGAAGGGACACACTTCGCAACCGACCACTAGAAAAGTACTTGAGAAATATGGTGTCCGGCATAAAACGGCACACCATATCACCCCATGACTAGTGGCCGGTCGAGAGAAGCAATCAAAGCTTGAAGAAGATCCTGGAAAAAGTAGTCAACGATCACGAAAGGATCGGAGTCTTAAATTGGATGATGTACTATGGGCATACCGAACGCCTATAAGACCCCCGGGCACATCACCCTACCAGATGGTGTATGGAAAATCATGCCACTTTCCAGTCGAATTAGAGCATAGAGCGTATTGGGCCATTAAGTTCTTAAACTTTGATGCCAAATCATGTGGTGAACACCGACTGCAGCAATTGCATGAGTTAGATGAGTTTAGACTCCAAGCCTACGAAAATGCCAGGATTAGTAAGGATAAGATGAAACTCCTTCATGACGCAAAAATCAAGAAGCGAGAATTTCAAGTTGGGGAGCAAGTTTTATTGTACAATTCCAGGTTACATCTGTTTCCTGGAAAGTTGAGGACACGTTGGTCCGGCCCCTTTGAAATTCTACAAATCATTCCCGGAGGTGTTTTAGAACTAAGAGGTCATGGTGACCAGGCCGTTCGAGTGAATGGTCAAAGGTGTAAGCATTATATCGGTCAAACCAAAGAGAAGCCTTTGATTGTTCACTTCCTCGACATCCTCGGGTGTGGTACTCCTGAAGTCAATGAGTTTGACGAGTTTTTGCCCGATTTGTTTTCTGAGGATGACGGAAGTGGTCCAGTAGAGGAAGTTCTGGCTGGTAGTTGGGATATGGAAGAGCTTGAAAGGGAGCGACAGTTGAAGAAAAGACAGAGAAAGAAGAAGTCTACAATGGGGAGGATTAAAAGCGTTTGGAAAGCGATCGAAACTTGACCCCATGTGTTAGATGTCTTGTTTCGCGGCCCACTACGACCGAGCTTACACGATGTAGTGGCTGGGAGAAAGGCTAAGTGGCCTGATCCAGGCTGAATTGAAAGATTGTCGAGCTAACGACATAAACCAAAGCGCCACTAGGAGGCATCCTAGATATCCTTTTCTATTTTAGTTACTTTCGTTTTTGTTCTTTTCTTTGATTCATTTATTTTAAGCCTAATTAGGTTTTTGTTTGAATATGCCTCAGTTTAGCTTTGTTTTTAAATGGATTACGGAGTTCTGCCGCACGAGTTCCCATATATTAGTAGGATTCCACTTATCACTTTAGATGACGGACTGGAGGGACAATCATTCGGATGTAGATTATGACATTAGCACCCGCATCGGGACCGTTACCTATGTTATCATTGTACCCCAAGCTATGGGTGGTGGAGAGTTTAGTGCGAGAGGACTGCGCGCAGCGCTTTAGGATGACCGTACACAATCCTTAATGACCCGATGCCGACCGACTTGATGCTAGTGCTGCGTGCTGCACATTTCAAGGGAGTGGATGTTGCTGGAGAGGACTGGGATTTACAGGATGAGTACGATTTTCCTCCCGCGATTGATATGCTCCGTCGTCTGATCCGGATTGTGGATTGGGCGGAGATTTATGAGGACTAGCTTCATTAGGGTTTCGTCGAGCAACCGATGTTAAACAACAGCGCTCGGTGGGAGGCAACTCACTATTTTCTATTTGTTCTTATTCATTTTTGAGTTTTTGTATTTGTTTTATGTTGAAATAAAAGGTTAAAATTGGAATTAATGAAAAATTTTATGTCTTTGCTTGATTTTTGCCTTTGGACGTGCGTCCATCCTTTAGAACGCCCGTCTGCTAATTTCCCTCCAACTCTGTTCTCTTTTTGAAAAGTTGGACGAGCGTCTGAATATCTGGACGCCCGTCCAGTTGATACTCAACCTAGTGGATGTCCGTCCATGTAACTGCATCTATATATACCCCTGCTTCCAAACTTCATTCGAATCAGAAGGTTTCAAATTGCAAGCCCGACTTTTGAGCCCCCTTTCCCCTAAAATCCTTGATTCTAAACCATTTTTGGCGATACGACGTCCTACAAACAGCTCCCAATCCCCTCTTTTCGATTCTTAAACCTAAATCCTCCAACAAACAACCGTTATTTCAATTCAGTGACCTAGCTTGCGCGAGTCTTTTGGAGAAAAATCCAATCTTTGGGTTCGTTTTTGCACTGTTAGGGCTCCTAATCATCATCATCATCATCATCATCCCTTCAACGTACTTGGTAAGATTTTATAAACTTTTCTTAGATTATTTCACGTTTTTTTTTGAGTTCGATCTTCGAGTCGACTCTTTTACGTGAAATTCACCTTATTGGTTTTTTCTTCTTGTTTTGTTTATCTTTCTTCCTTTGTTGGTGATCTGGGATGGTAATGGATGATAATGGATGGGTTGCATTGTAGTTTTGATGTTGGTTTGGTGTTAGGGAAATCCCGTTTGGACGATACACGGTTGGTTTTGAATTGGATTGTGGTTTGGGATTGTTGTTTGTTTAGCCTGAGTTTACAATGGTACGTAAAGAGGTACAGAAGAGGGATGGTAAATAGATTGCTAAAGAACCGAGTAAAAAGAAAAAGGTCGTAGATCCTACTTTAGTTAACCCTAACCAAGGTGTTCATTTAAGAGAACGTCTTCCTAGAGCTGCTCAAGGTCAGTCGGGTATGGGTCAGACACTGATGATGATGTACCCCTAGTGAGACTGCCTAGGGTTGAAGGGAGTGGAGACGCGCCTAGGTTTAGAGCTGAGCAAACCGAAGAAGAAACTGAGAGAAGGGAGCCAACTAGACGTAATGTTTGGGCCCCTATCCCTATTCCATTGGCTCGTAGGTTCATTAATCCTAAGGCTTTCGAGGTGTATAATAAGCATTATGTTACGAGGACTAAGTTGATCGAGAGAGCCGTTTTAGAGACGAAGGTTGACCCCTCTTTTGTGAAACTCGCTTACGGATAGGAAGTGGGGAGCATTGACACTTTCACATTGGCGATTTAGGGATGCTTTATGCCTTGAACTATAAGTTGAATGTAGATGTTGGACAGGCAATTTTTGATGAGATTGCGATGAATCAGAAGACATATGCTATGTGTTTGATTTGCCCCCATCTGATCCACAGTTTATGCATTGATGCTGGAGTTGCCGAGTATAAGACGGATCACAAGCCTAAGAATCCGCGGTACCTGCAGCGTGAGAAAGTGAAGTCTACAGGTCAGTCTGAGGAGGAGGCAACACATGAGCCCGGTTCATCTTCGGCACCGCCTCCGGTATCTTCCCTTCCTTCTCTCTCTCCCTCAGTCCGGATGAGGTTGAGCATGGCTAATAGTTTAAGGAACTGGTTGGAGGACATCAGAACGACACAGAACAATGTCCTGACTATTCTAAAGTGTATGAGTGAGAACCGTCCTCCGAGGGACCGGGGCATCTTCACCACAAGCACTATAGATTACGTTTATTCGACGAGATTGAGCGAGGCCATTGCGGATGTTATTCGGGATCCGTCGTCTTCGATGAGGAGCGGTGACACGGCGAGAGAGGGCTACGGCGCCACGGTGCCGGACCCTCTACTGACACTCCTACGGGTGGAGCACCTCCTGCTGGTGATTCTTCAGCGCCGGGGCAGCCTTGACATTCTGATTCTATCTTTTGTATTTTTATCCTTGATGATTTGATTTACTTGATATCACACTTTTCCTTACTTGATTCATTGCACTTTTTATGTTAGCTACTGTCGGTTCTCGTTGCTTATCTTTTATCGATGAATCATGTAAGCCTTAAGGCAATTCGTACTTACAATTGTATTTGGATGTGGATGTTTGACATTGCTATGATTTTTACTTTCTTTTGATTTGATTCGATTTTACCTTATCCTTATCGTATCTTTCATTTTTGAGATACGATATAATCCCCGTTTTCCCCGAGATTTTTCCGCATTTGTCGAGTAGTGTAGGCATATTTCTAGTTGTTTTGTCGAGCTAGCTTTTACATCGTGCTGACACAAGTTATATACGCCATTGAGAGCGTTGGCCTTTTCATGCTCCGGCCTGACCAACGGTTCGAGTATCTATACGAATCATCTAAGTATTTTGTTTCTTTTTACGTTCTGCACAACCTGAGGACATGTTGTGGTTTAAGTGTGGGGGAGGGGAATAGTTATGTGTATCTATCATATGCTTAATTTATTATGATTCTATGCTGGGAAATGAGCTAAATTTTTCAATTTTTTTGTCCCGAGTAAGCGAATGCAGATTTTTGTTCGGTTTTTATAGTCATTGATGCTGTATACCGTATGTTTAGTAAGTTAGTTGTTTCACCCGACATACATTTCACGAGCCATACTGAATGATGAGCTAAATTATAAAGCTATACCCATTTGGATTAGTGATTTTTTGATTATCTTATAAGTATCTTGTGCTTAGTGCTAACGTACGTATCGTGAGAATTATAATAGTTTGTATTTATAGCCAGAGTATGACATACTGTGAATATCTTAAGTTTGAATGTGATAAGTGAAACGTAACTACTGTGCTTTAGAAGTTGTTTTAAATGAATGAATAAATAGGGTGTGTCGGCAGCTGGTCGATGATTTGAGTGCGGTAGGTCATATCTCGAATGTCCTATACCACCATGATGACCAAAAGCTCACGACAGTCAGAAAAAGCTTGCTTTATGATTTGAGTAAGGTAGGGTATATCTCGAATATCCTATTCTGCTATGACAGGGCAATAGCTCATTCTGATGTGTGTTTGTATATGGAAATTATTGAATCAACTTATCTAAGGAATCTGGTATGAATGAGTAAAAGACTTAGTTATCGTCTACCTTATCCCCAGTATAAACTAACAGATATGTTGTAGGGATTATCCTCTGAGTATGTCAGAAAGGTCCTAAATGTATCATATCATCATTTTCAGGATATGTTACGTTTTGTAGGGTGCATGTTATAAGTGTCAATTATTTCTAGTTTGAATGGGGTATCTGCTAGTTGCTTGGAATGAATTTCAAGTTTGGACTTAATGGAAGTTTGCTATGGCTTTGCACACACACCGGGGTGAACCTCTAATTTATTGACTATGCGTTATATTTGCTGAAGTATCTATCTTTTCCGAGCCTTTATCTTGTCTTGTTTTGCTCAGGACGAGCAAAAGTTAAGTGTGGGGGAGTTGTTTAGGGTGATTTTATATGATTTATATTGTTATATTTTGTAACAATTCTCTCCATATTCGTATAATTTGCACAGAAATTGAGTGTTTAATTGGTTTATTGAGCAAGTGAGGTTTTAAATGATTTATTCGCAAAGTTGGTTGAATTATGTGTTTTATTGATGATTTTCTATTTATTTGAATGTTATTACACTTTGCAATGTTTTTAATGTCTTTTAGATACACAATTTCGATCTGAAAGAGGATTAAAAGAGGTTCAAGATCGGATTTCTATGGAGCAAAAGTGATAAGGAAGAAATCGGATAAAGGATTAGAAGAGATAAGGATGAAAAAAATCGAATTTGATACATCCTAAACGTGCGTTTAGAAGTAGCGTCCAGTGGACGAGCGTCTGAAGAAGTGGACGGGCGTCCAGAGGAGCTGTTGGATTCAGAGTTTTGAGAAATTTGTTGAACGAGCGTCCGATTTTACATAGGACGGGCGTCTGATCCAGCTCGGCCCGACTCGAAGATTTTTACACAGCTTGGATGGGCGTGCAAGGATCTGGACGGGCGTCCATAAGCCGCCTTTGCTGAACCGACTTAAACATCTATATAAGGCTGCGTTTTCTCACACATTAGGAGAGAATTCGAACCCTAAATTTTGTCTAGGCGGCTTAGCCTAGTTTTACACCTCTATTACTCAAATTCCATGCTTTTTATTTCCTAGATAAAATCTACTTCTATCAAGCAATTCGAGCCTTCCAAGTGATGTTTAGAGGCTAGATCTTGTTGAACAAGCGTTGTGAAGCCATCCCGTCAACATATTGATTTCGTTTCCGGATTATCTTGTGAGTTTTTAATTAAAGTTGTATCTCTATTATGCTCATGTTGAATTTATGCAATTATGTCGATGGATTGTTGCATGTGTGATTGTTTGATTTTGATGAGAATCATGTTAAACCCTAGATCGCCATAGTAAAGATTAGATCTTTAATCTAATTAACGAGAGTTGTTAGGTTAGATTTCTAGGTTAGAAATTGATAAATTTCGCACCTTTGATTTGAAAGCGTTAGTCTTTGGATCGAAAGATGAAAGATTGATAGGCGAACTTTTCTAAGAGATTAGGAGTTCATACTTGTGTTAGGTGAATCACAACTTTGTTAAAAACCACGAGATAATCTAGATAGAAATTGATTGTTGTAGGATTGGTGGATCAATAGCTTGTTCGTTCGTTAAATTATTGATTAATCACTTGTGATCGTTTTGCTTAGTGAAGTTACAGTTTTTATTGCAAATTAGGTTTAGAAAAAAAGTAGTTTAGTTATCATGTTCGCAACCCTATTTTCCTGGCTTTAGGTTTCGATCTTCTGTCCAGTTTACTTTCGTTATTTTCATTGTTAGTTTCGTTTTATGTTATAGTTCTTAACTGTTTTCTTATCTTTTTAGTAGTAGTAGTCGTGACATATTTAGGTTAATTAAATAAAAACTAGAATAAACAACCCCAGTTCCCTGTGAGATCGACCCGGTATTAGTTGCTATACTACGATCCCTGCACTTGGGGTATACCGGATTTATAATTTATTACTTGTTGTTTTTCCGTTGATAAAATCCGAGACATACGCCAACTATTTCGTCAATTCTTGTGGGTTCAACAACCTCTTCCTGCCGTGCTTCAATTCTTTCTTCAACAACTTTCTCTTCTTCAGGCTGTTTCTCTTTCTCAATTTCTCCTGAAGGTAGTTCTTTTTCAGAAGTAATCGTTTCCTAATTTACTTCTTCAGTTTCTTCATCAAGATTGATAGTTTGAAGAACTGACTTCTCATTTTCTCCTTATTTTTCAGATGGAGAAGCTTCAGCTTTCTTGATGGATTATTCATTGGCTTGTCTGGATGCTGACTTCTGGGGGGTGGATTGAGCTTTACTTATTAGAGTCAACATTCATGCAATTTCTGGTGGGATTTCATCATAATCTTCCATGATATCCTCAATTTCTTGTTCTTTCAAAACCGATTTCTCATGAACATCAGCTTTTGATTTGGTGGGGTTTCTTCATCAGCTTTCTCATTCTAGATTTGCAGAGTCTGACTTTCGGTGTTTGAAGGAACTGGTCTAACTGTTGATTCAACTTTCCTTTTCTTCAAATATTTGTCAGTTTTGTCAGCTGACCATTCCTCCTCTTATTTCTTATCTTCAACATATTTTTCTAATTGTCTTCTCATTTTTTTCAATTTTTCAATTTGAATATCAATATCTTCTACCAGCACAACTTCCTTGGAAGACTTCTTCTTATTCTTAGATTCAACTTATGTGGTTTCAACTTTACTCTTTTTCTTGCTTGGCCTAGTAGCAACTTCTGGATCAGCTTTCTCCTTGGTGGTTTTGGGTTTGTTTTTCTCTGACTTTAATGAGATCGGGTTTCCCAGTTAAAGCGACTTTGGGGACCTAAAAATGATTGAGTATCCTCTGCACTAGTGATGCAAGTGTCTTCGTTTGAAAGAATTTTCCTTTCTTTTCCTCATTTTTCTTTTGTGGCTTGGATTCAGCAGTAAACTTATTAACCATCTGGTAGATTACATACTTGGGCCAGTTGAACTTCTCATTAAACCAAAAGATGTAGAGAAGGTCTAGTTTCAAGCCAAACATATTATTGAAAGTTCCAGATTTTCCAATGATGCATTTGGCAAACATCTGAGTTGGAAAATTGAATTTTGACTTTAACAACCCTGTGCTTCCTGTAAGTAGAACCTCCAATTCTGGTTTCTTGGAAGCTTCCTACCATAACTTCTTTCTTTGCCCTTTAGTTACTTCAACTTGTTGATTTATCAAATCCAAAGATCTCTGTGATAGTTTCTTCAGTGACAACTAACTTCTGTTGATTAATAGCGGTCTTGTACTCTAGTAAATTCTTGTCATTGCATGATGTACTTCCATTTTCATAAAATTGACACATGCTCTCCAAGCATACACTTTGCAAAATGAGGTTGAAGACATTTTCCAGTCCTTTGATCTTGCGAATTCTTTTCACAATCTCCTGTGCAAGTCCTGAATTGTCAAATTTTATAAGGAATTGATCAAGGGAGATGATCATTCCTACTTCAACCTTATAACTAGTCATGATTTCTGGGTGATTTTTTTGAGAGAATTTGTAAGTAGGGAGAGATAATTTCTGATAAATTTTTAGATGCAAGTGAGATTGAGAAGGTTTAAGTGTAGATGAAAATGTGGTATAAATAGGTTTGAAAAGGTGATTTGCTGGTGGAATTTGAATGGGTGAGTTGTCATGTCATAGGTCACATTGTTTTCCTAGAGATACGGAAAAGTAACGTTTAGTGGGTGAATCGACGGTTACTACTGACATAGGAAATAACTTTCCCTGTCATCCGTAGACTGTATCAGTAATAGTGATCAATACAATGTATCTCCAGCTATATACGACTCAGTTTTTGCATGTTCTGGTTAGTTTTGTCATTCCTCAGTTTTGGAACAAACTTGTCAGCACAACTACCAAATGTTGAATATCATCAAAACCATGTTTTGTGGGAGTCAGATTTGATGAGTCTCCAAGTATCAGTTTTCCTTCCTACAAAACAAATTAGATTGTCTTAGGTACCCATACCTTCTTGGGTCCTTTTTGGTCAGTTTTTGAATGAACTCTTGAACTATACTAGGATGGCTTTCCTTTGATTGAGTTAATTTCCTTTTAGAGAGTTTTGAACATCTTAAGATTGAACTCATTCTCTCATATACCAATCTTGACTTTTAGACTTGCTAAATGTACTTCTATTCTTATTGTTGGATCTATCAGGTTTCACATAGGTCTGTTGTCTTGGATTGACAGTTTTATATTGAGGCTTAACCTTATGATCTTTGTGAAACTGAGTTGATTTAGCAATAGGAGTAGGAGCATTCCAATCTTCATAAGCCGGAAAGAATCTACCTTTCCCCTAGAATCTAGTATCACTTGAATGAAAACCATTCTTTAACATATTAGGCTTAATTGGTCTGTTGTTGTTTTCAACTAACTTTTGGTTAGTTTTGCCAGTTTTAGCCTTTAGCTGAGTTAAGATCTGTCAGTTTTCTGAGTGCTACCAACTGATCTTCCAGTTTTGGCAGTTTTTACATAAGGCTTAGTTGAATTTCTTTCAGTTCTAATAGTTTCAGCTGTTTTCTGAGATCCGGACTTTTGTGCAGTTACAAACTTGGGAGCGGCTGAACTAGGTCCAAGATTAGAATTCTGTTGATTATGAAACCCTAAGCCTAATCTGTCACCATATGATTTGAATTGAACTTTTGAAGTAGGATCCGTTCATGATTCAGTAATATTTACTACCTCAGCTATATCATCAGTTGAACTAGATTCTTTTGTTCTACTATTAGATTTAATAATATTGAGTTCAACATTCAATCTTAAAACTTCAGTTTCAGTGATTCTCTTTCCTTTTTGACATTCTCACAATTCTTTTGAATTCCTTCTAATTCCTTTAGGAGTATGTCAAGAGTTCCATGGAACTCTGAATTTTTATGATTGTCCATGGCATTGGAATAGTTTGATGTAGAAGCATTTACCTGTTCACAGGATTTGATCAGTAGATTTTTTGAACTGGATTCATTATATTTTTCAATCATAGCTTGTTTTCCTTTGTTTGGTTCAACAGTTTGTTCTGTTTGATCAGTTCCAAACAATATGATTTCTTCATCACTTCAATTGTGAGTTCCTAGTGCAAAGCTAATGGGCAAGGGCTGAACTACACCAACACCGTTGGATCAACTTGTTTTGTCTAAGTGATCTCTTTGCTGCTAGATGTGATAAATGGATCTTCATTGATGCTTCAAACAATTTCTCATGTGTATGAGCAACAAGAGCCTGAAATTTACTCTTGTATCCATCAAATCTTAAAAATGAGCAACTTAGAAAACTTCTAATGTGACTTTGTGAATCCATGATGCAAGTACTTGTTTGAAAACAAGAGTTCAAGGAAGTTAACAAACTGACATAGCATGACTAACAATTGATCTCTTCAGGTAAGAAGGCCTTCTCCGATACCAATTGTTGGTCCCTTGTAAAGTCTTTGGAAATTTTTAGAGGGGTTAATAAACTTGTCACTTAAAACTTTTTCTTTCTGAAGATACTTAAAAGATTACGAAGTAGAGATAACTGAGCTGAGAAAAGGTCTAACTGACTTTTCCTACAACTGAGATAAATGCAACGGAATTAAATTAAATAGCCTTTGGTTATGTTGTCCTTTGTTGAGATATGTTGTGTGCACTTCAGTTTATTGGTGTAAAATGAGTTTGTGTTATGCTAGATAATGAAGTAAATAATGAATCACAAACACATATATAAAATGCTGTAAGTAAATGCGTAAGTAAATGCAGAAATAAAAACACAAAGTTTATGTTGGTTCCAGGTGGTCCTGTGAGCCCACTATTCTTCTATGATGTTGGAGGAAATTCACTAAGTTCTTGAGTTAACGTTACAAGACACAAGGTAAACAACGATTGTCCTTGACTAATCCCTAGCTTCACAATCTTCGAGCCTTAGTCCTTAGCAGGTTGAGTTGTTGTGTCACTAAGTCTGCTCCACTGGTCCTTGAAGGGTATGATTGCCTCTTCACTAGCACCACCACAAACACAGTCTTCCTGATTGCACCTCAACTGTCCTTCACACCACCTTGGTGTTTCACAGTCTAACCTTTGATTAAATCAAAGTTGAGACTTGAATCAAGTAAGTGATTCAACTTCGGTGTGAGCTTCTTATTCTAGATGTATGTGATTAGCACAAAAAGCTCTGTCTTCTTCAAGTGTTATTTTCCTCTTGATGATTTCTTGTATGCTTTAAGAACACTTGGAAGATTTCTTGATCTTGCAATAATGTATCTTGCAGGAGTTCTTTAAATCTATTTCTTCCTCCCTTAATTCTTGATCTTTACAATAAACTCGTGAACTCTTCTTTAAGATTCAAAACTTGTACACAAAATTGCATAGACTCACACACCTTTTCTTGTGTGCAAGGTCCTCTATTTTTAAAGGGCTTTCCAACGTTTGAATTTGAATCTTTATAGCCGTTGGTGGTCCTGCTTAGTACATGTCAAATGTCAGTGTTCTTACAATAATAGATATTTATCCAATCAAATTGCTTGATCTTCAACGTTTGAATTTCTTCATAGATTTGATTTATATTTCACTAAAAACTGATACTTCTGAGTTTTCGGTTTTAACTTGACTTGGAGCATTAACTCAGTTTTTACTCTTCTTCAATAAACTGAGTACTCCTAGTTCTTCATCTGATCCTTTAGTTGTGAGATCAGGGTACACCATTTAAAATCTCTTAAATTGACTAAGTTACATTGTCCTTATGTAACTCGTATACTTTCTTGATCTTATATTGAATATCTATAAAGTCAGTTCAGGCCATCACAGACTTACCTGAATTCTAACCTTATAGTCCCGGTTTCGATCTTCATGACTGAGTTTGAACTAGGGTGTAATCGAGCCGAGTCGAGTCTATACTCCTTAGGGCTCGAGCTCGAGCTCGACTAAAAAAAGTTCGGGCTCAAAACTCGGCTCGAGCTCGATCGAGCCTAAAAAAGGCAAGATCGAACTCGACTCGCTAAGTACTCGATATAGCTCGATTCGGCTCGTAAACTCGATTATTTTCTTAGAATTCATTAAATTTTAATGAAATATGGCAAGATCGAACTCGACTCGTCTAATACTCGACTTGAATAATATTTTAAATTATAAAAATAATATTTTATAATAAATTTAATTAAATAAATAATTATTTAATAAAGCTCAATAAGCTCGCGAGCTACTCGATTACTATATTTTAAAACTCGAGCTCGGCTCGGTTAATTATTCGAGTAGCTCGACTCGAGCTCGAACTCGGAAAATCCGAATTGAATCGAACTCTCTTGCAAGTCGAGTACGAGTAGCTCACGAGTAGCCAAGCTCATTTACAACCCTAGTTTTAACCCTCAGTTCTTCAGTCTTTATAACCTAGTTTGAACCCTCAGTTCTTTAGTCTTTATAATTGAGTCTGGTCCCTAATTTCTTCATAAATGAGTTTGTTCCCTCGGCCTTGAATCTTCAATCCTATCGATGACCAAATGAGTCTGGATATTTGGCGGAGACCGAGAACTCGGAGGTGGCTCAAATTGTAGTGGCGCATATGAGAAGAACCAGGCTGGATTCGTTCATTGACTACATAAATCCAAAGATTAGCTACTCCGACGTTGGATTGTTGTAGAGGAATACAATATATGATGAGAATAAGAAAGTCATCACAAAAAATCTTCAAAATCGGACTATCACCATCACCAAAGATACGTTCAATGAGGTGATGAATCTGGTAGTTATTGGACCAACAATAGAGGTGATGCATGACAAATATGCATTCTTTCGCTTGATAGAATGGAAAGAGGATTTTGGCATTGGTCTTCAAAGCAACATATATAAATGTCTTAAAGAAAGACTTTGTTCATATTCTCAACCTGATCATCAAAAATTTGTCTGGTGGAAGAGAAAAGAAGAACATCATCACTAAAGAGAGGTTAAGGATGATGTATATCATCTACTATCAAAAGCCATTCAACTGGGGTGAATTCCTTTTCAATAAAATGGCTTCATAGGTAAAGTTGGAGCAGTCTCAAACGAATAGTTTGGAAATGAGGGAAGACAACTCATTCCACAACAAGTCTATAGGGTTTATGATTCAAACTTTGCTGACAAGAATGAATTTTCCCATGACGAATCCCGTTGATGTGTCCAAATCCGAAATTTGTTTCAAACCAGAGGACATAGACAAACCAAAGACAAAGAAGATGAAGTTTCACTTGGTTAAGGCACCAACAAGGAACAAGTCTTCATTCAAGGGCTACTTCCTCTGCTGTTCCAGGACGGGCTTTGGCATCTAGGACTAAGGCATCAACTAGAAGAAAAAAAACCAGCCATGAAGAAGACTAAATGAGTGGTGATTTAGGAAGTTTTACCTACCCTGGACACTCAGACGAGAGTGTTCGGAATACTGCATACCCTACTGCCCCTGCTGCTGCTCCACAATCATCAAAAAATATCATCGAGACTCCATTTGCAGACGATCATATGCTACCTCTATCTTCTCTTCATAGTCTACTCATGTCTAAGAAGAGTTTGCGACAACCATTTGCTCAACAATATGCCATTCCTCTAAGAGAGAAAGTGGTTTCTAAACCAGCCCAACATGTGTTTGACAATTTTCCTATTCTAGAGGTGGAATGGCAACCAGAACAACAACAACAACAACAACCAAAGCCTACAGTCCAGAACAAATCATGTTTCAGAGGTGGAAAGGCTACCAGAAGAGGTTACAGCCAACAAGGAGTCTGTTTCTGTGGGGAAAGACAAGAAAATGTTGAAATCAGAACATAACAAGTCCTAACTCCTCAACCAAAACAGGTTCTAGTGCCTCAACCTGCACCAATCTCGGAACTAGAACCTGCAGAAGGACATCATGTAGGTCCTTCAAATAGAGATGGGGTAATCTTTGATCTTTATGATATCAATGACTTATTACCAGATGCTGCACATGCAATCGAGAAAGAGGAGATTGAACCTTATCAGGTTGATCCAAAATGTCCTCTAGCTGAGGATAAACTGAGGGTGATAAAGTGAATGAAGTGGAAATTGAGTCCTTACTACATGCAAGAAGATGACAGGGACTTTATGCAGATGGAAGAGGAATGGGTCATGGATCTTCGGAGATAAGATATGGAGAGTCACGCAGAGACGAGCTTCTTGAAATTGTTTGATCCTTGGAAGCTGCTCCACACAACTAATATTCTGCTGAAGGAGAGAAGTGAAAGACCACCACTTTACCAGCCATATGACTCAGACAATGATGATGACGATGACAATAATGATGGAAATGGTGATGATAATCAAAATCAAGGGAAGAGGACAGAAGAGCCATAGAAGACTCAAGAAATTGAGATGACAAGTTCTGGGTGAAAACGATGATAATCAAGAGGTTAATTCTGTTCATTAAAGAACAAATAGGTATGAATATCAGGGGGAAGACGGTGTTGATCCTCACAAACCTACACAAGACATGCCTTCTGGATCAAGGGTGGCTCCACAGGACGAAATTCAAGAAGAGTACGATGGTCCCAGCCTGATGAACATTCTGGAAAATATCAATTATGATCTGCATGGAGTTCAGAATCATCTAGAAAACATGCAGACACTTGATGGAAGGGCATTTGGATCCATCACCAACCAGCTCACAACAATTAGAGAAGACGAGGAAAGCCTAAGACAAAAAGTATCAAATTTGGCTGGTAGCACTAGAGAAGCAATTTAATATATGGTGCTTGAGTGCTTACATAAATAGCATCAGAGGATCTTAGAAGAATTTCAATCCGCAAACATAGTTTCCTAGAGCAGACACGATCACACTTATCAGAAAACTGATCGACTGGAAGGCCAAGTGAGGGCACATGTCGATCACAGTGCATCTGGAACTGATGTGCTGATTAGAAACCTCCATGAAATCATTGCCTCTGTGTTTGTTGTTTTCAGTGAATTCATTAGAAATCAAGCTGAAATCAATACCGTTCTTCTAGATTCCCTTCTAGATAATGCCAAAAAAGAGGAAGATGATGAAGAAGAAGACATAGATGCTGGTGGTAAAGGATCTTATGGGATGGGAAGAAGGTAATCTAATAATCTCATATAGTTCTTTTTTTATTTCTTTTTTTAATAGGGGGAATTGTTCATATAGTTTTTTTTTTTATTTCTCATTTGCTCATTTAGTCGTTGACTAAATCTCTATTTAAAAAAAAAAAAAAGGAAAAGGCTGAATTTTATGAAATCCCCCAATTGCCCTCCCTTCAATCAGCCCCAAAAACTTCCCTCCCTTCTTCAAATTTCAAATTTTGAATATATTCAACCCCCTCTTATTATTCTTCTTCTTCTCCATTAACCCGTTTTTCTGTTCATAAATCACACGAGTTCGATTTCATGTAACTTGTTTGAATGGGTGTTCGATCATAAATCACACGAGTTTGATTTCATGTAACTCGTTTGAATGGGTGTTCGAATGGGTCTTCAGGCGAGCTCGTTTAAATGGGTGTTCCGGCGAGCTCGTTTGAATGGGTGTTCCGGCGAGCTCGTTCGAATGGGTGTTTGAATGGGTGTTCCGGCGAGATTCCGGTTGGGTGATTTGGGTTCAAATGTGTGTGATTTAGGTTCGAATGTGTGTGTTTTGGTTCGAATGGGTGTGATTTGGATTCGAATGAGTGTTATTTGGGTTTGAATGGGTGATTTGGGTTCGAATTGGCGTGATTTGGGTGTGATTCGGGTGTGAATGGGTGTTCCGGCAAGATTTTGGCTTAGTTCCGGCGAGGGATTTTGGGAGTTGAAGAAGATGGGTGAGGAGACTATCTAAGCAACATTTACATGGGTATTTTGGGCAAGTAAAGAGAAAAAATATGGAAAAGACTATCTAAACAAGAGTTGTTTTCCAAACAATTATTTGAGCAACAATTTTGATCAACAAGACTAAATAGCCGTCGCCCATTTTTAATAATGCCACTTGAAGCTTTCAAAGACTTTTGACAATATTTTATCAACTTTTGTTCAAAGTAAGATGTAGACGATCAAGAGTATGGGTAGCAAGAAGACCATGGACAAGACTAGTGTTTTCTCTTTTAAACAGCTAGTCATCTGTATTTATTTTTTGCTTTTGCTTTTTGTACTTGTTTCTTGAACTTTAAATAGAAAAGATCTACCTTTCTCTCATAAGTCAAAATCTTATTGACTTTCTTCTTACTTGTTTTATTACATTCGTTTGTTTATATAAGAGTTTTGACATCATAAAAAAGGAGGAACTTGTTAGGTCATCCACTAGTTAGAAGTTTTAATGCTACCAAAATAGTTGGTTTAGAAACCAAGTATAAGTTTTTCTTAGTAGTCTGATATGTGAATTGTATAAGTTTTAGTCAAACTAGTAGTTGCAATAATTCTCAAGATAGAATAGTCTAAGTTAGAAAAGTTGAAGCTCCATAAGACAAGAAGACCAGACTCAAAATCTACCGATCAGACAACCTACAAACTATTAGAAGACTTATCAGTTAGACGACCTACAATCAATCAGAAGACTTACCTACCAGACGACATCGAACATTTAGACGAATATGATCATAATACTTCTCAGGACTTACAAACAAAATCAAGTGACTATATAATACACAAAGTGACAAATTAAAGGCATAAAGCCGACCATTGGATCAACTCTTGATCTACTTCTAAAAGACAATGCAAGTGGGAGGCAAAACATTATATGCAAGCCGCAAAGCTATAAACTATAGACTGACATGCTACTACAACTGTCATTACCAAGTAAGACTTTAAAGGCCAACCAACAGATATCTACTACAAAGAAATTGCATTTGAATTAAATAGCTTGGCGATAAATGAGGACCATTCCTTGCCTCCAATGGTTGTTTTACAAATAAATGTGGATTACCCAAAGAGAGCTATAAATACAAGACTCAATGGAGCAACAAACACACAACTAGAGAGAAAATATACAAGTGAAATCATAAGTGATATTCAGAAGCGAATTGCACCCAAGAGGAATCTCTGCAACACATAAAGCTTACTATTGAACATCTAGAGAATCAATACGATCTTCAATCACTCACCAAGAAATATCCAGAAATCGTATTGATCAAAGCCACAAATCAAATCATACAAGATACATATAGCAACACTCTTATTTTGTATCATTATTGATGCAACACCAATCTACATCAACAACTTGTTTACTCAAGGAAGTAGAATCAGTTGAAGCATTATCAAGGGGTGAAGGAATAGAGAGGGTTAAGCGGCTGGAGAAGATATCTTCAAAAGAGTTGCCTAAGTTGACCATTGAAGCAACTGAGGGTTGTGAAGGATTGGCTGCTAAAGTGTGAAGTATCTGCAGGGTGTCAAGGACACTTGCCTATTGTATTAGTGAAGAGTACAATAGTGATACTTTCTAAGTCACAGGAGAAACGGTTGTAGGAGATTACACCACTCCGAAGATCGATAACAAACTCTCTCTCAAACTCTTTACATTACACATTTATTTATCCGCTGCATTATTCTTTTTCTTTAAAACCAAGCCAAGGCTTGTAAAAGATGTATTCCGCTGCACTATTTTGAGAATCAGAACCAAAAGAGTTAATCATAAGAGTTTCTTATTCCTCTGATCAACCATCTATTCTGTTTCATGTCAGAAGAAGTTTTTAAAAACCCAGAAGAGTTCATTATCATCACAAGACAAAATCCGTTTTGATTCATCCAGTGGTGGATCATTCATGGATCATTCGCCCGATGAATTGCTCAAAAAGGTTGAGCAAATTTCTAAAAGTAGCCAATAGTGTCACTCAAACATAATAACTGAGTTAAGTTACATAGCAGCTGATCACGGGGTATTAATTTATATATCATACACCACATGAATCAGTTAAAAGATGTTACATAGAAGTTATAACAGAATAACCGTTCTAACTACAAATTCTATAAAGACATCCTGTTGAGTCCTCAACACTCTACAGAGTCTAAGTTGCTCAGCTGAATGTACGTACTCAACTGTTTGCCCATGCTGAGTTGCTCATCTTGCACTCAACAATACTTTAGCCGTATACCGTAACACCCCTTCAAGCTGAGAGTGATGCATGAATCATCTTGCACTTTAGCACTCAATTAGCCACTGAAACTTGGTTGAAATATCTTGGAAATTTCCAACTTGTTCAACAGGTAAGAAAAGAGTGACGCATCTTAAGTCTTTTGTGAGAATGTCACCATTTGTTCATTATACATAAATGCAATTGTACTGGCATTCCTCCAAACGTTTATAATGGATCCCTAATGATACATAAATGCACAAATTTCATGGTGGTAATGAATTGTTAAATAACACTTGTTCAACCAATTTAATATTTTAGTAAAGGAATAAAATTTAAAATAGTATATATTAATTATGATTAAAGGATCTGTCGTCGTATTTTAAAAATATGGTCGTGTATCAGAAAGTCATAGTTTATGCATGGTCATTCATATCCTAAAATTTATGGAATAAAAAAAAAAAAAAAAAGGAGACAGTAAAAAGTTCCTAGTTCAAGTAAAAATATGGTCGTGTACTACAAGAAACACTGCAAAAGTTCTTAGTTCAAGTAAAAAATTATTAAAAAACTCCTCCATTACTAATTTTCACCCAAACTCCAACGCTAGGAATATCTGCATGCACAACAAACAACATATAATAACCTGGTGGTGCAATCTCAGCTTTTGAGGGGCCAAATGCCGTAACTTTGTATGTATTTGGTGCAATACAATAAACATCTTTCACTTTCAACACAATCATTCTCTGGTTCATTGCAAATGAATGTGTTGTGAATGAAGGTGATATTATTCTAACAGACAAAACCCCCAATTCCAAGAACTTGTTCACAATGAAATTCAGTGTAAAGGGTTGTTGGTACTTCAAATTTTCATCATGGCCCACAATATTTGGCTTCAATGGTGCATGTACATGTGCTAAGTATGGAGGGGAGAAGGCTTCCAAGCTTAAATCGGTAGGAAAATCGACGTTGCTGAAGTTGTAATATATGTGTGGATTGCTTCCACCAATTAAGACCCTCCCATCTCCAAGTAAAATGGCTGAGGAATGGTACAGTCTTGGCCTTGGAGAGTCTGTCATGACGGAAAACCGGGTGTTTTCGGGCCTATTTGGATTGTATATCAATGGCCTTGTAGCAGGATCTCTTGCATTTTCCCATCCAGCTGTACCAGAAGATGCACCATTGATTATTATCACATTTCCATTAGGAAGAATCAGCATGTCACTCATCACTCTTGGCATGGGCATATTCTCCATCAGCCACGTGGGGTTTTCGTCGGTAACACGCAGACGTCCACACGTGGAAACTGCCCTTACATAACCTCCTTGCCTTGCTCTTGGAAATGCATTATTAGGTGCACCACCACATATCATGACTTCTATTTGACTAGGGGAGACGTTTTCATCTAGCGGGAGCATCACCGATGAGCCCGAGCTCGGGTAGTTTCGTGGATCCGAGATGGAAGGGAATTCTCTAACTAGTCTATTTACTTTGTAGTCGAACACGATCGCCCTTGTGTTTGCAAAAATGAATAAGTTCCCATCAGGCAAAAGATGTACAAAAGGGTACAAATTGTTTTCACTTTCGTCTCGAGTTTCTCTAAGAAACTCGAGATGAAAGATTCCAGCAGGCGACGAATATTGCTGGACTTGTTTAGGGTAAAGCTCATAGCTATATTGCGCTCTACCTCCGATAATTATCACTTTACCATCAGGCAATATCTGATCAGTCGCATACCACCTACGTTCTGACAAAAAACCCGGAAACTCGACCCAATCACAGTTATTACCAAAGCATGGAGAAAAAATTCTTACAGCATGGTCTCCGTCATTGAATCCACCTGTTTGAACTAAAGTTCCATCCGGAAGAACCGCACCGGATGAACACCACGTGTCTGTTTGGACAGTTAGTGGCCTAAAGGTGTTGGTATCGACATGGTACGCAATGGAATGAGCAGTGCAGTCACGTTTGAGCACCATATCAACGGGATCATAACGGCAACGGCCATTAGGAAGGGTAAGATTAGAAGGTCCAAAATCAGTTCTATCATAAATGACAACATGATTAGTGTGTAGTAATTGCATATGCATAGCCGAAACACCGATGCTTTCATGCAATAGCTGCCACTCCCCTTCAATGGCAGGATCAACTGAGACTAAGACTTGGGACTTTACATTAACAAAAACAAAATAGATAAAAACAAAGGGTAGGAGAAAAAGGGTTATGTCCATTCTAAGGAAGGAGGATCATATGCTTAGGTATAAAGTTGTTGAATGTTGATGATGAAACTAGGTTGAAGGAATGTGGGGGGTTGGTTAAAACTAAAGTGGGCTTCAACTATTAATTTAATAAGGGTTTTAATAAATGCATATAACTAAACAAAAAGAGGGTGCAAGTTGCGTGGTTTTTCTTGAGAAAAGAATATTCAGGAAGCCAAGAAATTAGCATCAGCAATAAAAGACGCCCCTGAGCATTGTGCGGCCAACTCAAAGATTGCTTTTGGTTCCACATGAGCATTCAGCTTACTGCCCTATTAATTAAGTTCAACACAAGTTTAATACAAAGATGATTTTTTTTTATTTTTATTTTTATTGGTAAACTCAGAAATATATACAAAACTGAATATATATAATGAAATAACAGTGATTACAAAGTGCAATGATAGAGGCACAACAAATTGACACAATGGATTTACACAACATTCATCTATAACATTGATTATTTTGGACATTTATTGATTGATCTAGGCGATCTCACATTCATCAATGGTATAGATGAATGTTATGTCAATCCGTTGTGGCTGTATGATTTCCCTATTAGAAAACTGATCATAGTCAATCTCATACTACAAAGTGATACATCAAGTCCGGAAAAGAGCCTGTGAATCCGAACCGTTGTAACCCGGTAACGAGATATCATTTCCCTATTAGAAACACGTTTTTCCATTTTGGTCCTGATTATAGTCAATCTCATACTACAAAGTGATACATCAAGTCCCGGCGTTCGGAAAAAAAAAGACCACTTACGAATCCGAACCCGGCCCACACATCGAAAAACGTGTCTAGTTAGAGGACCAAAATTGTAATTTAGCCGGAGTGTTATGTATGTATGATGCCCCTTTATAAGCCGGACCAAGGCGATCGAGTCAAAGGCGATCGGCGCCCTTTTTGGCTATAAGCCGGACCAATTTTGGCGATCGAGTGCAATCAATTTTTCCCGTAAGTGGTCTTTCCGGCGACAATTTTAGTCTTGTAAGAAACCATCATACATACATAACACTCCCAAAATTATAATTTAGCCCCCACTCCCTTCGACCTCTATAGCTCGAAGCAGATGTGCTCGGAGAGCAAGAATTTGAAGTTTTCAAGATGTACGAGAATGATTAAAGAATGATCACTTTTGTCAAAGACATTCAGATTAAGACTCGGGAGATAAGTTACGATGAGATATTCTTTTGGGATCGACCCAAGGGGATACCATGAAAGATGAGAATACGAAAATAAAGTTATTTTGAGAATAAAGTTCTTCAATTTTGATTCTAATTACAGGTTAGGTTGTCATAAAATGCTGAAACAAACAAACCGAGACTTCCATCATCTCCACATGATAAGACGAATTTCTTTCACAAGGTCGAACAATCTTGAAGTTGTGAAACTTAAGAACACAACAAAATATAATGCGGAATCTTATTCCTCAAGAATAATGAATGAATTAAGTTACAATGATGTTGGTCATGGGGTATTAATAGTATCATACACTACATGAATCGGTTAAAAGAGGTTACATGGCAGTTATAACAGAATAATTGTTCTAACTACAAACTATATAAATTAAAGACATCCTGCTGACTCTGTGTTGACCGGCTGAGTGTGCTCGGCTGTTTGTCCATGTTGGGCTGCTCATCTTGCACTCAACATTCCTTTAGCCATATACTGTTACATCCCCCCTCAAGCTGAGAGTGATACATGAATCAGCTTGCACTCAGCACTCCTTTAGCCACAAGAACTTGGTTGAAATATCTTGGAAATCCCCAACTTTTCCAATAGGATAGAAAAGAGTGGTGCATATAAAGCCTTTGTGAGAATATCAGCAATCTGCTTGTTGGTATTCATGGGTAGCAGTTTAATAAGTCCAGACTTGACTTTGGCCTTGACAACATGACAAACAATCTCAATTGTTGGATCGATAATGCGTGAAACACACTCTAAGGTGGGAGGTTGAATAGAGTGTGAGGAGTTTTAACCACTTTTTCGAATCAAGGAATTATACAAACACAGTTACTAACGAAGTTAATACGGAAGCTTATTAACTGATTATTCGACTGTGTTATAACCTAAGTGATTAAGTTAGATTTTGGTAAATCTATGTGATTGATTAACCAAAAAGCACTAAACTGATTTATGATGGTATATGAACAGGTAAAACACAAATTCAGTTACTGATTAAGACATGATTCAAAAGATGAAGCAAACAAATTACAACAAATAAATCATGTGACAAAACAATTGAATTTGCAAACAGGTTCTAGTGAAAGACAAGTGTCCAAAGCAGTTGGGTTTGAAAACAAGTGTTTCAAAAGATTGATAAAAATAAATTATTCAAACACCACATATACAGATAATATGCTTGCAGATATAGCAGATCCAAACCAAGAACAGAATCAGATAACAAGCAAAAACTATCAACCTGATTACACAACTAATTACAAAAAGTTCTATTGCAGGTTCCTCAAATACCAGTCCGAAAAATCTGAATACAAAAGATTACAACAGCAGGTATAAATATACAGAATCAAGATATGAGCAAAAGCTATTGCAGGACTATAAACACAGCAAGTAGAGAGCCCAAACTAGGCTGACTAATCAGATGTAGTCTTGAGCTGATGATCAGAATAGACTTCTAATTATCAAATCAAACTACAGATCTGATAACAAGCGGTCGACAGCTCTAAAGATTTACTACATCAGATGCAACTTCAGGACAGCAAGCAAACTTGGGTTCAGCAGCAAAGATTCAACAGGTACATAGGTATTCAGGCAGACCTCAAGATTGCAAAACAAGGGGCAGAAATTATAAGTGCATGTTTACTAGGTAAGCAGGCCTTCAGAATTTTCTAGCATGCCAATAGGGAATGAGCAAGGAAACAAACTGATATACCCGATCCGGATTGGAACCCGAGCATCTATAATTGGGCTTGAGTCCAAGCCCAACAGCAGATCGTGGGCCTCCACCCCGCCTATCCGCAGCCAATAAGCCGGACCCGTCCCCACTCCGACATCTCGGACATAGGGGAAGCTGCCCGTATTATCAGGCTGGCAAAGCTTCAAGTTGTTTACATTAGGACAAAGGAAGATATGAGTCCGACCTATTATCGAGTCCATTGTCCGCCGATCTTATCCTGGGAGATGTCCGGTCAACTAATGTATATATTATTATCCTTAATTATATGCTTTTAATGTCTTTTCATGAACAGTCTAAACCGAATTAGCCTTTGCCTATATATAATGGGATCACAATGTAATAGAAAGGGATCCAAGAACTATAATACATAGAGCTACTCTGTCAATTTGTCGACTCACTTGTGTTCTCTTTCATAAGCATTGTCCATTTGTCCGACTGCCTTGTTCTTGATAACCACCACCTTCTCCCCGGAGAAAATCATACCTAAACAGCCTTATATCCTTATTATATCACTGTTACCACAAATCTGATATATCCGACTATATCAGTTGGCTCCGTTACCGGAAAAAATCATCAAGAAAAGCCTCATCCGGTAGCCCGCACCACCGCGAAATCCGTTTTCACGGCATCGCCGGCGAAGTCATTCCTCCATCTTCAACTTCAAAATCATCATTTTCATAATCTTAGTAGCAAACTCGGTGCAAGGATCACTAGTTTTACGTATCGTTACTCCTTTTCCGTCAAATTCATCTCAACTCGAGGAACACCTTCAACGTCATCTTCAAAGTTCGCACACGAGCCCCTCATATTTCCCAGGTTGGTATATGCTCTTGTCAGTTTCATCTCTTCAAGTAATAAGAAAATCGGTTGCTTGTTGAAGTCACCTGGAAAATAGTATTAGATTGGGAGTTTGGGAGATATTTCTAGTCAACAAAATATCAATGAAATATCAACAAAATATCTGCGAAATATCTTAGTCAACATGACTGGCATGAAAAACATGACACCTACTACACCGTCTACAGCGGGCAACCAGTGTCCCACACATGGAGTGAACACACCACGTGGAGAAATGAGTAGGAGGGTATTGTCCGCCGGGGCTAATGCCGGACAGGACATCACACCCGACATGCGGGCTTACATAAGGAAAGAACCCGAGCCCACGAGAATACATGAGGCGGTGGTCAGAAAAGGCCATGGGAAAGGTATCGTTGGGGCCTCTCATCCGAATCATGAACAGGGAGTGGTCTCAGCAGGGGGAACGCCCCAACAACAAAGTTCTTACACAATAGCTCTTCAAGCACATATGGATTACGTAGAGGAAATGCGCGTGGGTAACATGCTACTCATTGCAGAGGGTCTACCTCCTCAACCCGTCAGCAAGTTTATTCCCCCCATACCAACACATACGGAGATACAACCCACTCTAAAGCCGTATAAAATAGTTCAGCCTCAGTGGACAGAGAGAGATGGGAGTAGTCATGCCACTTTTCAACCTAAAGTAGGAAGGAGGTCAGCTTTAGTTCGCCTAGGGCCCGTGGTCGATGACCACGGTGCAGCCCCAGGGCGACCTAAAAATCCTCGACAGGTCCGTACCCGGTAGAAGGACAAGGGGAATCACAAGCCGAAGAAAGTTATACCCAACTCCCCACTATCCCAAAAAATCAGGATGAGATGGGCATAATGAAAAAACAGATAGAGGAATTGCAAAAGGGTAGGACTGGAAGGGAAGTTAATCCTACATGGGGTACCAGCCTCCTTCATCCTAACATCTTAAAGGCCGCTCCAAGAGGTGGTACTCACTATCTCAATTTCACCAATTATCACGGAACAACAGACCCTTTTTATTGACTTTCAGCTTTCCAAAGCAAAATCAGTCTATGCACGTCTAGCAATGAGGCGTGGTGTATAACTTTTGTGGGATCAATGTAGGATAGAGCGGCATCATGGGTTCGCGGTCTTCCTCCAGGTTCGATCCTCTCTTGGGACGATTTAATAAACATATTTATAGCCGAGTGCAAGTCAGTGGGTGGACCCAAAAATACCCACATTGACCTTCACGAGGTCCGACAGGGTGAAAAAGAGTCCACCCGCAGTTACTACGAGCGATTTTACAAGGTATATGAGCTGACCAGATGCTTAGCGGACAACGTTGTGATGAGCAGCTTTGAAACGGGGCTAAATCCAGGTTATTTGAAATCGTATTTTGCTCTCACGCCGCCGGAGAACCTCCAAGAAATGTTGGGTTTGACTAGGAAATACATCGCGATAGCGGGGAATGAAGGATCATTGACGTCCAACCGGGGTAAGCAGAGGGCTGAGCGTAGCCCGCCCAAGGATAGTCATAGGAATCGTGATCGGGATATCAAAAAGCCTGAGAGATTTAGGGAAGAGACCTTCACTCCTCTTAAAATCTTGTACACTCAGATGTTAAATGAAGTAAGAGACGAGCTCCCTGAGCCATGCCTTATGATTCCAGATCCCCGACGCGACACTACAAAGTAATGCGGATATCACGGGGACAAAGGTCATACCACCGATGAATGCATGCAATTCAAAAGAGCAATCAAGAAACTACTAGCACGCGGTAATCATGATCATTACAAAAAGGATGTCGGGGGGCCGGACATAAAGAATCAACAAGCCCGTCAGTTCAATAGGCAAATTCGAATGATCACAGAAAATCACCCTAGCAACAATCAAATCAAAAGCTGCATCGGCTCTATTAACAAACATGTGGAGAAGCCAGCGTCCTGCGTGGGAATGAGCAACCCCTTGCTTTTACTCGAAGCGAGCTGGTGACTTCCATCAACGTGGAGGACATGTGTCTTTGTGTTTCGGTGGTAGTCAATTGGGCATGCGTCAACAGGGTTATGATCGATACGGGAGAATTTCGGGACATTTTGTATTATAATTGCTTCAAAGAGCTGGGGTTCAGCGACTCCAACTTGAGGCCACACAATGGTAACCTGGAGGGCTTTACCAATCACATGATACAGGTCAAGGGGGCCATCGATCTAGATGTGCAAATGGGAGATTATGCACCTTTCCGAACCGAAAAGGTAACATTTCTCGTGGTCGACCTTTAATCAAATTATAACATGATAATTGGAATGCCAGTCTTGAAGCAGTTTCAGATGGTAACTTCCATCATGCATCAGCGGGCAAAGTTTTTTGTCGTAGATAAGATTGGGGTGTTGTTCAGCGAACCCGCAACCGTCCTCACCTTTATTCATGAAATGAGGACTGGGAACAAGAAAGCTCGCACCGAACAGCCTGAGGGCACGGTGAACATCAACATGATCAGGGCGGTAGAAGAACCCCTACCTGTCAACGTAGAATGCGAGACTTTGCAAGTCAGGGATGAGCCCGACTTCACAGCAGAGGATGAATTGATCGAGGTAGTCATTAACGATGAATATCCCAATCAAAAGATCAAAATAGGGGCTCACCTTAGTCTTTCTGATAAAGAGGCTCTGATTAATCAGCTCAAGGAAAACCTAGATGCATTTTCCTGGGTTGTTACAGCTATGAGAGGAGTTGAGGCCGACGTCGCCCTCCATAATCTCAACGTCGACTCTACCTTCAAACCAATACAACAGCGAGCCCGATAGTTCACCACCGAAAAGGAGGCCGCGGTTAAGATAGAGGTTGGAAAGCTTCTTCAAGTGGGGATTACCAAAGAGCTAGCCTACCCTACTTGGCTAGCAAACATAGTGATGGTGAAAAATCACAATGGCAAGGGAGAATTTGCGTCGACTTCACGGACATCAACAAGGCCTGTCCGAAAGATCCTTATCAACTTCCTAGGATTGATCGGTTAGTTGACTCCATTGCCGGTTTTGAAACTTTGAGCTTCTTGGATGCGTATTCAGGATATCATCAAGTAAGGATGGCTGAATCCAACAAAGAAAAAACGTCCTTCAGAGCTGCTGGGGGCCTATACTATTACGAAATGATGCCCTTCGGATTGAAAAATGCAGGTTCGACTTATCAGAGGATGGTCAACAAAGTTTTCAGTTCGCAGATCGGGAATGTTGGACATATTTTAAGTTTTAATGATGAGTGCCAAACTAGCTGTTATAGAGCAAAGGCAAAAAGATGTCTAGATCAAATGTATAGGTTTATTAGAGTTTGATCTTTGTATAGGTTTGATCAAACAAGCATTGTAATTAGGTCACCGATCGTATCGACGGACTTCGTCTAGATCGATGAGGGTAACTAGGTCGGTAGACTAGTTAGGAATGCGCTAAAGGCGAAGGTGAGGGTTCAAACTCGGTTATTGAAGGCTAAGGGATCAAACTTAGTATTTAAAGTCAAGGATATGGATGATGACGGTCAAGTTATAAAAATAACTCGATACCTAAATAACCAACTAACAAGAGAACTAGGTTCCATCATAGTATAGCTAGATAGAGTCGAGGTCGATCCCACAGAGACTCGGCTTAAACAAGTACAACGTTATTAAACTTAAAATAGATTAAAGGGTGGTCTACGACCAACTATAATGTAGAGATAAAGGTTGACACGATAGAAAACACAAAGACTAACAATACGACAGTAGACACTAAAACACTTATTTTTATGGTTTTATAAGACTCTAACAAACGGTATTGATTACGCTAGTAGTAATTACTCCCCCATATATGTATATCTAAGCCGAGACAGAAAAGTCATTAAGATTGATTATATTCTGGCTACGGGAGTCACCCCCTAAACTGGATCTAATTCGTGAACGGATAGAAGATCTTTATGCTTAATTACGAATCTTTCCTTGGACAGGATAGAACATCATATAACAAGCATGCTATACCAAACTAGGGATGCGGATCTAAAAACGTCACCTCGTCTAGGCAACCACCGTGGACGGGTTGGCACACCTCCTAAACGATCGGCTAACTAATGTCCTAGTAACATGACAATTTTCACAATATATCATATTAATTTACGAGAATGATGTAACAAATTGGCCAGATCTATTACATGTTTATATGAAAAACAGAAAGCACGACGTAGCCGAAGTCGTTCACAGAAAATTACTAGAATCTTGATGGCTAGATCTAACCATATAGACCATGGTAGATATAGACCGGTGACTCTAGAATTTTCTTGTAAAACGCCTTCGTACGGCTCAGATCTACATAAATATGGGTTTGTTAATTAACTACATCACGAAATCAATACACAAACGACTACTCCATAACGAAATAAAATAGATCTACGAATAAAAACAACATATTTGGATAGGCATTACCCTCGTAGACGGAGGGTCCTCCAATCCTTCAATGCAATCTCTAATCGATGAATCCATTGCCTCCGTGATGAAGAAATATAATATAAAATAAGAAGAACTATATTGATAAACTAAAAGTATTGTAATATTGTGTTTCTAGAGTGGTTGTAATGAAATTCGTGGCTGTTCCTTTATATAGAGGCTTAGGCCAACCTAAAGATAGATTTGAAAACCCTAAAACTTGTAGAGATAACCCTCAGAAAATCCTCAGTCTGCCCCTGACTCGCCCCCAGCGAACTCATAGCTCGCTGCCAGCGAGCCTGCTTGCTTCTGATTGGCTCGCTGGCAGTTCTTGATCCTTACTCCACGTTTCGTGCTACGTCAATCTCGATCTTTTAATGAATCCTATTCTACTCCGATTTATCTTGAGATTTACTTCCTTTGTCGGTAGATATCCTCCGATTCACCGTAATCTATAAAATCAATAATTATCGCACAGTAAATCATATTTTAATAATAAAAACAGATAAATACCAAATTATATCTTATAAATCACATAACATTAAATAAACACTATAAACATGTGATTTAATATAAAATATATATTATTAAGCTCGATTTAAGGATAACGTTGATGACTTTACTAGGTATAATTCGACCGTCATCAATGGATTCGGAATTTAGGGAAGTCTGTGATGACCTAAACTGATTACATATACCTTGTGTACAAGGTGTAAGTTCCATATGTTAAGTGGTGATTGGAACTTAAATCAAAATGGTGTACTTTAACTTCATAATAAAAAGTTAAATGAAAAGCAGTTAGCTGACGTGTTATTAAAATACAGCAGACTTAAGCCAGCTGACGGATATGTACATCAGCAGACTAAAATAAGTCAAACATCTGCTGAGTATAATTCTCGATTTAATCAAGGGTTACATTGGAAGATACATGGATAATGATGGATTACAAGCCTTGATATTGTCAACAAATCAATGGCCAAAATAAAAAGAACGTTGGAATGATTCAGAAGATTAACCAATGGACATAAGTCAAAGGGTTGACAGACTGAAAACTAACAAAAAGTACTATGAACAGTCAGAAAAAGCAAGTCAAGATGGAGACAAATCTGAAACGGCTATTTGAATTTAAAACAAGAAGTCACATGTTTCCTACCTATAAATAGAGGATTTCTGACTCAGTTTGAAGATGATGAAAAGTGATGAAAAACAAATAATCTACTCAAAGCTATCAAGTTTCTGATCAAGAAAAACACTCTGCTGACATCACTAAGCTAAAAGCTACTGATCAAGAAATATCTTCAAGTGTAACCTGCTATCAAGTTACATCAAGTACACACACTTGAAGACATCAAGCGGCTGATCATTTCATCCTGATCAAGCCACTGACTGTTGAATCATTTACTTGATTCAAACTTTCTTTTACAAGAAATCTGCTGAAGACAGAGAAGCACTTAGGTGTCAAGAACTGTTGTTTGTGGCGGAGCTGGTGAAGAGGCAATCCTACCCTTCAAGGACCAGTGGAATACTTTGGAGCAGCAATCCTACCTGTTTCAAATGTTCAGTTTGTGAAGCCATAGTTATTGGTGAAGGACAGACAGCTTAGGGATTTCTTTGTAACTGCAACCTCAAAGATCTCTAGTGAATTTCCTCCAACATCATAGGAGAAGAGTGGACTGACAGGATTACACCATCTGGAACCACTATAAAATTTGCCTACTTACTTTCTGCATTTTGTATACTGATCACATCAACTTACTGAAACTAGCAACTGAATCACACACTTACACTAATAAGTATCTAATACTTAGTATCATCTTTTTAAGAACAAGTAACAAGGCTTAAATTGAATATATTCCGCTGCAACAAATCTAGTAATATCACCTGTCAGCAGACTACTGAGTGGTCAGTAGATCACTGAGCAGTTAGCAGGCTACTGACATTGCTGAGTTTGTTAACTCCAAAAGTTTTAAGTGTTAAGTTTATTCACCCCCTCTCTAAACTTAACCAAAGCCTTTTCAAAGGACCAACAATTGGTATCGTAGCAAGCGGCTTCGTTCAAGTAATCCTACTTGTTGTGCTTGTGAAAATACTTTGAAAACTTTTTCAAGTTTCTGATTTTCAAAGCTTTGCATCATGGATAACAATCAGTATGCTAGGACTATGTTGATGTGCTCCTTAGATCGTTTTGATCAGTATAAACGTCGTATGGATGCTTATCTAGCTGCAACCCATGATGAGATGATGGATGTGCTGACTGATGGACCACTGGAGATCACTAAGGCCATAATTGTAGGCAGTGAAACTCAGTATGTTCCAAAGCCAAAAAGAGCGTGGGGTGCTGAAGATAGAAAAAGAGAAAACCTCAACAATATTGCTATTGATATCATATACAGAACCTTGGATAGCAATATGTACATGAAAGTGAAGGATTGCAAAACTGCAAAGGAACTTTGGGAAAATTACAACTTATCTGTGAAAGCACTGATGCAATAAAGAAAAACAAAGTCAGTGTAGCCAAAAGAAATTTCCAAGATTTCAAAATGAAATCAAATGAAACCATTGAACAAATGGAGTCAAGATTCAATGCTATCATGGATGAACTCACTCTGCTGAATGTAATCTACACAAAAGAAGAGATCAATACAAGAATCTTGGAAGCCCTACCTGCTAAAGTGGTTTGGGAGATGAAGGTTACTGCCATAGAAGAATCCAGGAGTCTACATGAAGAAGACACCTTCAAGTTGTTTTCAGATCTCAAAGCATATGAATTCAGTAAGAAACTTGTTCCTGAGACTGAAAAAGAAGAACCAAAGACTACTTCATTGGCTGTTGCACATAAAGAAGAATCATCAGGTGGTCAAGATGATCTACTGGATGAGATGCAAGAGCAAATTTCCCTACTGAGCAAGAAAATCAGAATGATGAAATCAGGAAGGGGTTCTCTGAGGACTTTCACAAAGAAATCAAGTGAAAAGAAGAAGGAAGAATCCAAGAAAGATAATGATTATTTGTGTTTTCATTGCAAGAAACCAGAACACTTCAAACCTGACTGTCTTGACCTTAAACAGAAAAAGGAACATGATTATTTGTGCTTCAACTGCAAGAAACCTGGACATTTCAGACCTGATTGTCCAGACCAACTGAAGAACAAAAATCAGCAAAGAAGACCTGGCAAGAAAGCAATGGTTGCTGATGATGAATCAGGCTATGAAGTTGAATCAGAAAAGAGAAATGAATCTGATGATACTGCACTTGTTGCTGATATGGATGATTATGCTTTAATGGAAAATATGGAAGAGACTGAGGAGGTATACTACTTTGTATCTATAAATACTCCTGCTGAAAGTGATTGTGAATCAACTTGTGGTTCAAATCCTATAAACTCTAACAATGAAGAAACTTTGGATGCCATCCTTAATCAACTGAGGAAAATACAATCTTGTTATGAGATTGTGAAGGCTGAAAAAGAAGCTCTTCAATCAGAAGTTGAAAGGTTAAAAGCTGAATTAAGAACTCTCAAAGGAAAGGAAAAGGATTTTGAACAGAATCAACATAAGTCTGATGTACATTCAGTAGCTGCTGAATCTGCTGAACAATTTAGTTCCACTACTGCATTCAAATCTGGAAAGCCTTATGGTGATAGAACAGGCCTTGGATTTGGAACTCAACAATCTACTAAGAGTGGATTTAGTAAGGTTACTGAACCTAGTACCAGAATTGGTCCTGAGTTTGTGCCTGCACAAGATCCAATGCCCAAAAGGGTTGCTGAGGCAGTAAAGCCTACTGTTTAGGGTGATTTTCTATGATTTATATCGTTCTATTTCGTAACAATTTTCCTCTATACTCTAACGTTTTGCATAGAAAGTGAGCGTTTAATTGATTTATTAAGCAAGTGATGTTTGGAATGGTTTAATCGCAAAGTTGGTTGAGCTATGAGATTTTATTGTTGATTTTCTGTCAATTTGAATGATTTTACACCTTGCAATGTTTTGATGTCTTGTAGATACACGAATTTGGCTTAAAAGAGTTTAAAAAGATGTTCAAGTGAGGATTTACATGGAAGAAAAAGGATAAAGATGAAGTCGGATAAAGATAGAGATGAAAAACCAGATTTGAAGTGAACTGAACGCGCGTCCGAAGTTCCGTCCAGCTGGACGGGCGTTTGAGGAACTGAACGAGCGTCCAGGAAGGAACATTGGATTCAGGATATTAAGATTTTTGCTGAACGAGCGTCCAAATTTACATAGGACGGGCGTCTGACATGACTCGGCCCGACTCGAAAATTTTATGCAGAATGGACGGGCGTTCAAACCCTTGGACGAGCGTCCAGCCGCCGACCTAGCAAAAACCTATTTATAGCCGCGTTTTTCTAGACACAATATACCCTAATTACTCTAGGCGGCCACAAGAACCCTAAGGGGCGATTTTTCTGTGTTCTCCACCCTTCATAAACAACTTTTATGCTTTTTATTTCCTAGACAAATATCTCCAATTTTATGTACTTTCTAGTAGCTATTTCAAGTAATCAAACGATGAATAGAGGCTAGAGCTCATTGGAACAAGCGTTGTGAAGCCGTTTTAGCAACACTTTGATTTCTCTTTGGATTATCTTGTGAGTTTTTATTAAAAGTTGTATCTTTTCTATGTTTAATTCATTGTTATTATGCAATTTTATCGATGGATGTTTTGCATGTTTGATGTTTAATAGTTGATGAAAGTTTATTGTTAAACCTACATCACCATAGTCAAGATTAGACTTTTAACCTAAAAATAACGAGAGTTGTTAGGTTAATTTCTAGGTTGCTAGATTGAGAAATCTTACACCTTTGTTATGAAAGCGTTAATCTTTAGGATCGAAAGATAAGAGATTAATAAACGAATTATCTAAGAGATTAGAAATTCATACCTACGATAGGTGAATCACAACTTTTATTAAATCATCACTAGATAATCTAAAGGAGGAATTGAATGTTATAGAATTGGTGGATCAATTGCTTGTTCGTTCGTTAAATTATTGATTAAAGTCGTTTGAACTTGAATTGCATAGCTAAGTTAGTACTTTTTATTGCATGTTTAGATTATAGAATAGAATTAGTTTAGTTAATCTTGTTCGCAATTATATTTCCTGGCTTTGGATTTTCGATCTTCTGTCCAGTTTACTTTTGTTATTTTCGTTTTTAGTTTGTTACGTGTTAATCGTTTTTATTTTCTTATAATTCTAGTAATAGTAGTTGAAACATCTTTAGGTTAGTTAGATAAAAACTAGGTAAACAACCCCGATTCCCTGTGGATTCGATTCCGGTATTAACCTCTATACTACGATCCCTGCACTTGGGGTAAACCGGATTATTTTATTACTTGTTTATTTTTCATTAGATAAAATCCGAGACAAGTTTTTGGCGCCGTTGCCGGGGACTCGGTACGGTTGTCTAGTTTTTACTAAGTTTTCTGTTTCTGTTTTCTGTGTTGGTTTCCAAACGGGCATCCGGAGTAAGTGGACGCCCGTCCATCTAAAAGAACCAACTCTGCACCGTTTGGAGGAAATCAGACGAGCGTCTGGCTTGCCCCAAACGGCCGTCTAGTTCTTTAGGCAGACGCCCGTCCGGATTAATTGGACGCCCGTCTGTCCTCCTATTTTTATTTTTCTTAGTTTTTAGCTTTTAGTTTTTAGTTTAGACAACCTGATTTTGGTTTCGGTTTATGCAAACTCGAAGTCAAAAGGGGCCACTACTCTATACCCCCGACCTCGAGCGGACCATAGTCAGACCGAACAGGCGAAGAGTCCGTCCTACGGTTCTTCCTGATGAAGGGAGTACGACCGATCAAGATCTCGAACGAAATCTAGCAATACAAATCAAAGACATAGTCATTATGGCTGCAGAAGATAGACGTACGTTGGCTGACTACGCCATGCCTGGTGAAGTCCGAGTCAACCCGGCCATCGTTCTACCCGCCATAAATGCACCAACCTTCGAACTCAAACCTGGGCTCATCCAAATGATGCAGCATGCATCAATCTTCCATGGTTTTCAATCTGAAAATCCTCACACTCACGCACACACATTTTTGGAGATATGTGGTACGACTCGCATTCAAGGTGTAAGTGAGGATGCGATAAAGTTGAAGTTATTTCCGTTTTCCTTGAAAGGGGAGGCAAAAGAGTGGTACAACTCTCTGCCTGCCGAATCGATCACCACCTGGGCCGAACTCGAAAAAGAGTTCCTAAGTCAATATTTCCCACCATCCAAGACAGCCCAATGCTTAAGTGAAAATTTCACTTTTTATCAAAAGGAAAACGAATCGTTCTTTGATGCATGCAAGAGATTCAAAGCTCTTCTTCATAAATGCCCTCACCACGGTTTGGACTTGCAGAGGCAAGTCAACACATTTTTCAGTGGATTGACCGAGCTCACTAAGGGTATGGTCAATAGTTCTTCTGGTGGGGCATTCCTGAGGAAAACACCTGCTGAAGGGTGGGCATTATTCGAGGATATTGCCAAATATAATCATGCCCCCTTCTCTCAAGCTATTCAGGCACCTCCTCCTCCTCCAAGGATCGAGGAAGTGAATATGCAAAATCTGATCGCCATGCTGCAACAGCAGGTGGCGGCTCTTTCAATGTCCCCAAGTCCAACGAATCAGAATTCATCATTCCCACAGAATTCTCAAGTTCTGTTTTGCGAAAATTGTTGTCAAACTGGCCATATGGTTGGCCAGTGTCAATTTATTTCCCCTTCAACCTATCAAGTCAATGCTGTCCAGAATCAGGGACAATACACTTCAGTCACATGCCAGACATGTGATAATGTGGGGCACACCTCTCATTTCTGTCCTATGAATGGACAGAATGCTGAAGTTAATGCTTTCTTTGGCCAGCAAAATCAGAGATTTAACAATCAGTTCTCTGGCCAAAGCAATCTTCAAAACCAGGGTTTTCATGAGAATCAAAATCTCAATCAAAATCAGAATTTTAATCAGAATCAAAATCTCAATCAAAATTCGAATTTTAACCAAAATCATAATTTCAATCGAAACCCAAGCTTCAATCAGAACCTGAACACGAATTTTTCCAATACAAATCAAAGGTTCAATCAAAATTGGCCAAACAATTCAAATCCTGCATTTCAGAATCGTCCCAGCCAAACCATCCCGTAGAACTTTCAGAACACTCAAGGCCCCTCTCACTCTAATAATCCTGAAGCTAAACTGGAGGAGCAGAATAATAATATCCAATCCCTCCAGAGCACAATAAAGAGTCTTGAGAGGCAGATCGGGCAAATGGCCGGCCAACTAGCTTCCGGACCCTCGGGCGGTTGCCCGGCTTTACGGAGAAAAATCCTAAGGGTGGTCGGGTAGCTCGGACCGATTTGAATCATGGCCGGTGCAACCGACCTAGTTCCTTCAATTCCCTATGGTAAAGAAGAGGCCGGTGCAATGAATCTCGAATCCGGTACTCAACTTAGTGGTCCCTCGAACTAGGGAAACCACTAACCCCTCCTGCCAGTGATAAGGCAGGAGGGGAAATCGAGCACCCATGTTCCCCTTTCCTGCAAGAGAGTACTCAGGTGGCTGATCCCCTGAGAAATGAAGAATCAAGTGAGAGTCAGGTGGCGGATCCCCTGACTAGTAAAAGAAGTGAGAAAGTGGTGAGGTGGAAAGTTTGGAAGATAAAGCTATCGGTTCATCCTCGAACTTTTCTGAGAGTGATTTAAAGAAACTACCATTTCCACCTAGAAAGAGCAACATTTCCTTGCATGAGGACAAGAAATATGAAAAAGTGCTTAATCTTCTGAAAAATACTCAGGTTAATCTTCCATTATCTGATGTTTTAGTTGAGATGCCTAAGTACACTAAGTTCATCAAGGATGTTGTTTCTTCTAAGAAGAAGTTAGAAGACATGGATCGGTTGATTGGTGAGGATTGCTCTATGGTAAGTTATGAAGATCTACCAATCAAGAGGGGTGACCCTGGGAAATTTGTGCTCACATTGCTGATGGGAGGCCTAGTCTTCCCAAACTCTTTATGTGACCTGGGTGCATCCATTAGTCTGATGCCATTGTCTGTATGTAAACAGCTTGGATTGAATGATCTTTTAGAACTCACTACCATGAGCCTACAATTCGCTGATAGATCTTCCAAGAAAGCTGCGGGGGTACTAAAGGACGTGTTAGTTCAAATTGATAGATTTACTTTTCCGGTCGACTGGTACGTCCTAGACATAGAAGAGGATGAGAATGTCCCATTGATACTTGGAAGACCTTTTCTTTCTACAGCCTGAGCCCTCATTGACTGTGATGGTGGCCAAGTGACCATACGAGTTGGTGATCAGGAAGTGAGCTACAGTGTCTCCAAAGCTATTCAAAGACCCTCTGATTATCCGACCGGCTTCTCCATAGAAGATATGTCAGATGACTTTAATGATTACATGGAAAAGCAACTCATGGCTGTTGAGACTGAATATGAGCGATTAGTTGAAAATCTGAATAATCATGGTTGGGTGAATCTAGAACAACTAGCAGCTGAGTTTGATGAAGATTCGATGAAAGGAGAAGCTTTGGCGGTGGGACCACTCGGTAAACTCGGTGATGTTGAGTTGAAAAGTGGGGAGCTTAAATCGAGTTTAGAAGAACCACCTGCGGATCCGATACCGAAGCCGTTACCTAAGCACTTGAAATATGTCTTCCTGAGAGAAGGTGACAAGCTTCCGTTAATTATCTCTGCCAAGTTATCCCGATTAGAAAAGATGAAATTGTTAAACGTTTTGAGAAAGAATGAGAAAGCCTTTGGTTGGCAAGTAGGAGACATCAGAGGGATATCCCCTGACATATGCATGCACAAGATTAAGACTGAAGAGGGTGCAAAGTGTGTTAGACAGCCCCAGAGGAGGCTCAACGCTCATATGCAAGAAGTGGTCAAAAAGGAAATTATCAAACTTTTAGACATGGGTATTATTTACGCAATTGCTGACAGTGAATGGGTGTCCCCTACTCAAGTAGTTCCTAAGAAAGGAGGGATTACTATCGAGAAGAATGAGAAGGGCGAAGAAATAGCATTGAGGCTCGTGATTTGGTTATAGAGTCTGTATAGACTACAGAAAACTCAATGAGGTTACGATGAAAGATCATTTCCCCTTCCTTTCATTGACCAGATGCTTGAGCGTCTGGCAGGACATGCATTCTACTGTTTCCTGGATGGATATTCAGGATATTTCCAGATACCCATAGATCCAGTCGACCAAGAAAAGACAACTTTCACTTGCCCCTATGGTACATTCCCTTACCGGCGAATGCCATTTGGTCTCTGCAATGCCCCAGCTACATTCCAAAGATGTATGCTGGCTATCTTTGATGGGCTTGTTGAAAAGTGTATGGAGATAATCATGGACGATTTCTCAGTCTTTGGTCAATCCTTTGATCACTGTCTTGATAATCTTGATCAAGTATTATCCCGCTGTGTGGAAAAGAACTTAGTCCTAAACTGGGAAAGTGCCATTTTATGGTAGACGAAGGAATAGTTCTTGGCCACAAGATCTCAGCCAAAGGAATGGAAGTAGATAGGGCAAAAGTGGAGGCTATAGAGAAGATGAGTTTGCCTAGAAATGTGCGCGATGTGAGAGGTTTTCTTGGACACGTCGGTTTTTATAGGAGATTCATTAAAGACTTTTCCAAGATAGCCAAGCCCCTATCCACCCTACTCAAAGAAGATGTTGTTTTTAATTTTGATGATAGTTGCAAGCAAGCATTTGTGGAGCTTAAAAGGCAGTTGATTTCTGCACTGATTCTTATCTCTCCTGACTGGAATCTACCCTTCGAGCTTATGTGTGATGCATCCAACTACGCTGTTGGTGCAGTCTTAGGATAACGAATAAAGGGAAAGTTCCAGCCCATATCTTACGCCAGTCACACACTAAACCCTACACAAGTAAACTACACGACCACTGAAAAGGAATTATTGGCCGTAGTCTTCGCTATGGACAAATTTCGTAGTTACTTGTTGGGTGCTGCAGTTACTGTGTGGACTGATCACGCTGCTTTGCGATATCTCATGACAAAGATGGATGCTAAACCACGCTTACTACGTTGGATACTAATCCTGCAAGAGTTTGACATTCAGATTAAGGATAAAAAGGGCAGTGAAAACGTAGTAGCTGATCATGTTTCAAGGATGTTGAATGAGGAAGAGCAAGAACCTAACGATATAGACCTTTACTTTCCTCTTGAAAATGTTATGCTTATAGACGATAGCGCCCCAGATGTTCCATGGTATTCTTCCATCGTCAACTACCTGCATTCCCAGTACTTAAATCCAGAATTTTCATATCAGGTGAAGAAGAAATTCTTCTCTGACTTGAAAACATTTGTATGGGATGAACCTTACCTCTTCAAAATTTGTAAAGACGGATTGCTAAGGAGATGTGTTCCTGAATCTGAGCAACGTGATATCATTGAACAATGCCACAGTGGTCCTACTGGTGGTCACTTTGGTCCGTGGAAAACCGTTGCCAAGATCTTTCAGTCTGGTTTCTATTGGCCCACGATCTTCAAGGATTCAGAAGCTTTCCGTAAAGCTTGTGATAGGTGCCAACGAACCGGAGCTTTAACAAGGCGTTTTGACATGCCGTTGAAACCCATTCTAGAATGTGAAGTCTTCGATGTATGGGGAATTGATTTTATGGGCCCGTTCCCATCGTCCTGTGGAAATAAATACATCTTAGTCGATTATGTAACGAAATGGGTGGAGGCCCAAGCCACTTTTCGCAATGATCATAAAACGGTCATGAATTTTCTAAAGAAAAACATCTTTGTAAGATTTGGGTGCCCACGTGCCTTGATAAGCGATGAGGGAACACACTTCTACAACCGGCCACTAGAAAAAGTTCTTGAGAAATATGGTGTCCGGCACAAAATCGGAACACCATATCACCCTATGTCTGTGTCGATTATGTATCGAAATAGGTGGAGGCCCAAGCCACTTTTCGCAATGATCATAAAACGGTCATGAATTTTCTAAAGAAAAACATCTTTGTAAGATTTGGGTGCCCACGGGCCTTGATAAGCGATGAGGGAACACACTTCTGCAACCGGCCACTAGAAAAAGTTCTTGAGAAATATGGTGTCCGGCACAAAATCGGAACACCATATCACCCTATGACTAGTGGTCAGGTTGAACAAAGCAATCAGAGCTTGAAGAAGATCCTGGAGAAAGTAGTAAACAGTCACAGAAAGGACTGGAGTCTTAAGTTGGATGATGTACTATGGGCATATCGAACGCCTACAAAACCCCCATGGGTACATCACCCTATCGGATGGTATATGGAAAACCATGCCACCTGTTGCTAGTTGAGTTGGAGCATAGAGCGTATTGGGCCACTAAGTTCTTAAACTTCGATACCCAATCATGTGGTGAACACCGACTTGCGACGAGTTGCATGAGTTAGATGAGTTTAGACTCCAAGCCTACGAGAGTACCAGGATAAGTAAAGATAAGATGAAACTCCTTCATGATGCCAAAATCAAGAAGCGAGAATTTAAAGTTGGGGAGCAAGTTCTATTGTACAATTCCAGGTTACATTTGTTCCCTGGAAAGTTGCGGACACGTTGGTCCGGCCCTTTTGAAATTCTGCAAATCATTCCTGGAGGTGTTTTAGAACTAAGAGGTCATGGTGACCAGCCGTTCATAGTGAATGGTCAAAGGTGCAAGCATTATATCGGTCAAACCAAAGAAAAACCTTTGATTGTTCATTTCCTCGACATCCTCGGGTGTTGTATACCTGAAGTCAATACGTTCGATGAATTTTCACCCGACTTGTTTTCTGAGGATGACGGCAGTAGTCCACTAGAGGAAGTCATGGCTGGTAGTTGGGATATGGAAGAGTTTCACAGGGAGCAACAGCTTAAGAAACGTCTGAAGAAGAAGAAGTCTACAATGGGGAGGATTAAAAGTGTTTGGAAAGCTATCAAAAGCTTGACCCCGTGTGTTAGATGCTGTTTCTGTAGCCACACGAATGATCAGGGCTTACACGAAGTAGTGGCCGGAAGGAAGGTTAAATGGCCCGACCCGGGCTGAATAGGAAGAATGTCGAGCTAACGACACAAACCAAAAGCGCCACTAGGGGGCATCCTAGATATCTATATTTATATTAGTTACTTTTTATATTACTTTTGTCTTTGTTTTATGTGTTTTGGTTTTAGTCTAATAAGAGTGTTGTATGGATCTGCGTCAGTTCAGCTTTGTTTTGTTGCATCTAGCTCTGCTACTTTCTAGTATCCTCTATCGCTACTTTTGCGCGACATGTTATATCCCCCTGTGTCCCCGGAGGTACATCTTGTTTTCTCATGTGTGCGGGATATTTGCGATGGCGATTGTGAGCTTTTAGATGAATTCGGTTTACCGGTGGATGGTCCACGGTCTCTTCGCTTTCTTCAAGCATTTCGGAACGACTCATGACCACTTCCCGAAATTGCCACCTTCGAATTACAATCAGCTAAGTACTTTATCCGTTCTTAAATTCTGCACAACATGAGGACATGTTGTCGTTTAAGTGTGGGGGAGGGGAATGGTTATGTGTATCATGTGTATCTTTTTGCTTATATTGTTATTCTATGCTGAAAAGAGCTAAAATTTTCAAATTTTTGTTTTGTGCCGGTTGAGCGAATGCATATTTTTGTTCGGTTTTTATAGACATTTATGCTGTATATTGTATGTTTAGTAGGCTAGATGTTCACCCGACATACATTTCACGAGCCATATTAAATGATGAGCTAAAATATAAATCTATACCCATTTGGATTAGTAATTTTTGATTATCTTATAAGTATCTTGTGTTTAGTGCTAATGTACGTATCGTGAGAATTATAATAGTTTGTGTTTAGAGCCGGAGTATGACATACTGTGAATATCTTAGGTTTGAATGTGATAAGCGAAACGTGACTATTGTGCTCTAAAAAGTATGTTTTTAAAAGAAAGTTGAAATTGGGTGTGTCGGAAGCTGGTCGATGATTGGAGTGAGGTACGGCGTATCTCGAATGTCCTATACCACTATGATGACCAAAAGCTCACGACAGTCAGAAGAAGCTGCTTGATGATTTGAGTGAGGTAGGGTATATCTCGAATGTCCTATTCTACTATGACGAGCAATAGCTCATTCTGATGTGCGTATAAATGTGAATGATGATTAAATCAACTTACGGAAAGGTATTGGTATGAATTGATATAAGACTTAGTTATCGCCTACCTTATCCCCAGTATAAACCGATAGATATGTTGTAGGGATTATCCTCTGAGTATGTCAGAAAGGTCCTAAATGTATTCTATCATCCTTTTCGGGATATGTACGTTTTGTAGGGTGCATGTTATAAGTATCATTTATTTCTAGTTTAAATGGGGTATTTGCTAGTTGCTTGGTAATTTGCAAGTGTGGACTTAGTGGAAGTTTGCTATGGCTTTGCACACACACAGGGGTGAACCTCTAATTTATTAGATATGCTGTATTCTTGCTGAAATGTCTATCTTTTCTCCGAGCCTTGCTCTTGTTTTGTTTCGCTCGGGACGAGCAAAAGCTAAGTGTGGGGGAGTTGTTTAGGGTGATTTTCTATGATTTATATCGTTCTATTTCGTAACAATTTTCCTCTATACTCTAACGTTTTGCATAGAAAGTGAGCGTTTAATTGATTTATTAAGCAAGTGATGTTTGGAATGGTTTAATCGCAAAGTTGGTTGAGTTATGAGATTTTATTGTTGATTTTCTGTCAATTTGAATGATTTTACACTTTGCAATGTTTTGATGTCTTGTAGATACACGAATTTGGCTTAAAAGAGTTTAAAAAGATGTTCAAGTGAGGATTTACATGGAAGAAAAAGGATAAAGATGAAGTCGGATAAAGATAGCGATGAAAACCCGGATTTGAAGTGAACTGAACGCGCGTCTGAAGTTCCGTCCAGCTGGACGGGCGTTTGAGGAATTGAACGAGCGTCCAGGAAGGAACATTGGATTCAGGATATTAAGATTTTTGCTGAACGAGCGTCCAAATTTACATAGGACGGGCGTCTGACATGACTCGGCCCGACTCGAAAATTTTATGCAGAATGGACGGGCGTTCAAACCCTTGGACGAGCGTCCAGCCGCCGACCTAGCAAAAACCTATTTATAGCCGCGTTTTTCTAGACACAATATACCCTAATTACTCTGGCGGCCACAAGAACCCTGGGGCGATTTTTACGTGTTCTCCACCCTTCATAAACAACTTTTATGCTTTTTATTTCCTAGACAAATCTCTCCAATTTTATGTACTTTCTAGTAGCTATTTCAAGTAATCAAACGATGAATAGAGGCTAGAGCTCATTGGAACAAGCGTTGTGAAGCCGTTCTGACAACACTTTGATTTCTCTTTGGATTATCTTGTGAGTTTTTATTAAAAGTTGTATCTTTTCTATGTTTAATTCATTGTTATTATGCAATTTTATCGATGGATGTTTTGCATGTTTGATGTTTAATAGTTGATGAAAGTTTATTGTTAAACCTAGATCACCATAGTCAAGATTAGACTTTTAACCTAAAAATAATGAGAGTTGTTAGGTTAATTTCTAGGTTGCTAGATTGAGAAATCTTACACCTTTGTTATGAAAGCGTTAATATTTAGGATCGAAAGATAAGAGATTAATAAACGAATTATCTAAGAGATTAGAAATTCATACCTACGATAGGTGAATCAAAACTTTTATTAAATCATCACTAGATAATCTAAAGGAGGAATTGAATGTTATAGAATTGGTGGATCAATTGCTTGTTCGTTCGTTAAATTATTGATTAAAGTCGTTTGAACTTGAATTGCATAGCTAAGTTAGTACTTTTTATTGCATGTTTAGATTATAGAATAGAATTAGTTTAGTTAATCTTGTTCGCAATTATATTTCCTGGCTTTGGATTTTCGATCTTCTGTCCAGTTTACTTTTGTTATTTTCGTTTTTAGTTTGTTACGTGTTAATCGTTTTTATTTTCTTATAATTCTAGTAATAGTAGTTGTGACATATTTAGGTTAGTTAGATAAAAACTAGGTAAACAACCCCGATTCCCTGTGGATTCGACTCCGGTATTAACCTCTATACTACGATCCCTGCACTTGGGGTAAACCGGATTATTTTATTACTTGTTTATTTTTCATTAGATAAAATCCGAGACACCTACTGAGAAGACTTCAAAGAAGCAAAATCAGAAGTCAAAAAGGTCAACAGTACCTAACAAAAAGGGTAAATCCAAGAGTAGGACTGCTGGACCTTCTAGACCTACTGATAGCAGACCTGCTACTAAGTCTTCTGGGCCACAAAAGGGAAAAAATCAGAAATATTCCAAGGATAAGAATCCTAAACCTAAAAATGTTAATCATTCTAGGGATACTTATCTCAAGGGGAAAGATAGATTGTTCCCTACTGATGATGATTGGAATATTCCTACCCCTACTGCTAGAAACAATGGTCATAACCATAATTCTAGGGTAAAATCTAAGCAATGGAATCAACAGAGGACTCAGCAGAAGACTCATTCAAGACCTCAGCAGGGACCTCAGCAGTCTCCATATCACAGGGCTGATCCTAACAGACAGCAAACCTATGGTTATGCTAATGCTTTTAACAATAGAAATCACTTCAAACAGCATTATGTACCAAAAGGCCAGAAAGCATATGTGAATCCTACACAACCAAATGTTAGATCTTATGTAAATGTAGGATACATATATGAACAAAAGTGCAATGCTTTTCAAAGAAGACCTTATGGAAATTTGCCAAGGGTCATGCTTACCACTGACCACTATGGACCCAAACACTGTTGGGTACCTAAAATACATTAACTTTGTTTTGTAGGGTGTCTGGTACTTTGACAGTGGATGTTCCAGACACATGACAAAGAATAAACATTGCTTGACAAATTATGTGGCAAAGGATGGTCCAAGAGTAAATTTTGGCAACAAGAATACACCAGGATACACAAGAGGATATGGCACACTGGTGAGGAATGGATTAACTATCAGGAATGTTGCATTTGTGGAAGGATTTGGACTACAACCTACGAGCCTTTGGACAGGTTTTGTGACATGGGTTACAAGGTCACTTTTGACAAAGGCTACTGTGTTATCATTAGTGAAAGAGGTGAACAAGTTGTGTTGGCTGGTAGAAGACAACAAAACATGTATGTTGTGGATTGGTCTACTGCTATTCTAGAGACATGCCTGATTGTGCATACCAAATCAGAACTAAATTGGTTGTGGCATAAGAAGTTGAATCATCTTAACTTTGATGATATCAATCAGTTGGTGAAAAAGAAATTGGTGATTGGTTTACCGGATATCACATTCAAAAATGATATGTGATGCATGTCAGCAAGGTAAACAAACCAAGTCAAGCTTCAACTCAAAGACTAAACAATCAACAAAAAGAGTTTTGGAGCTGATGCACATGGATTTATTTAGACCAGTAACACCAACAAGTGTAACAGGAAAGAAGTACACTATGGTAGTTGTGGATGATTATTCAAGATACACTTGGGTAGTATTCATGAACAAGAAAAGTGAAACACTTCTAAAGATGCCTGAACTTTTGAAGAGATCGCAAAATGAGAAAAGTTTGACAGTAGTGAAGATCAGATCAGACAAGGGTAGTGAATTTCTCAATAAAGTTATAAGAGAATATTGTGAGCAAAATGGTGTGCTGAATCAATTAGCAGCTGCTGGTACACCTATGCAAAATGGGGTTGCTGCAAGAAGAAACAGGACCTTGAAAGAAGCAGGGAGGACTATGATTTATGAAGCATTATTACCTGAAAGATATTGGGCTGAAGCAATCAATACATCATGCTATACACAAAATATGACCTCAGTTAACAAGAAGCTATTGAAGACACCTTATGAGATATGGAATGGAAGAAAACCAAATATATCTTATTTCCATCCATTTGGAAGCAAGTGTTTTATTTTAAATCATAAGGAGCAATTGAAGACATTCCAACCAAAATCAGATGAAGGAATATTTTTGGGATATTCTTCAGTCAGCAAGGCATTCAGGGTACTGAATAAAAGGACATTGAAACATGAAGAATCAATACATGTTGTATTTGATGAACCAAAGTTCACTGGAATGGAAGATGAAGTCTCAGAACCTGCTGAAAATCTCCAAGTCACTGATCCAGAATGTGTTGATGTTTCGGAAAGGATAAATGACTTAAAAGTTTTCGACTCTGCCCATGCTGAAGAACCTGCTGGTAACACTACTGATGCAACAACAGGTGCAGTTCAAGGATCTACTAAACCCCCTACTGAAGCAACAACAGAGCCTACTGAAGATGAAGCTCCTGTAAATCAAACAAATCACGACTTACAATGGTTGAAGGACCACCCTGCTGAACAAGTAAATGGTAACATACAGCAAGGTGTAAGGACTAGAAGACAATTGGAAGCAATGTTTACTTGTTTTCTATCTCAAATGGAGCCTAAAGTTGTTGAAGAAGCAATATCTGATCCAGATTGGATAATTGCTATGCAAGAAGAATTGAATGAATTTGAAAGCAATCAAGTTTGGACACTAGTGGAAAGGCCTAGTCATGCAAATGTAATTGGAACCAAATGGGTATACAGAAACAAATTGGATGAATCTAGTACCATTGTAATGAATAAGGCCAGACTAGTGGCAAAAGGCTATTATCAAGTTGAAGGAATAGATTTTGATGAGACATATGCCCCAGTTGCAAGATTGGAAGCTATAAGATTATTCTTGGCATATGCTACTTACAAAAACTTCAAAGTATATCAGATGGATGTCAAAAGTGCATTGTTGAATGGCATTCTAGAGGAGGAAGTTTATGTTCAGCAACCTCCTGGCTTTGAAGTTAAAGATCAAGAAGATAAAGTGTACAGACTTAACAAGGCACTTTATGGTTTGAAACAAGCACCAAGAGCATGGTATGAAACCCTATCTCAATTTTTGGTGGACAATGGTTTTACCAAATGTACCATTGACAAGACTCTTTTCAGAATCAATGAAGGGGACAGTACATTGCTGGTATAGATTTATGTTGATGACATAATCTTTGGTTCTGAAAAAGATTTGTTATGTGAAAAGTTTGCTAATCTCATGAAAAGCAAGTTCCAAATGAGTATGATGGTAGAGATGAACTACTTCTTGGGATTACAAGTCAAACAAATGAAAGATGGAATCTTCATTCATCAAACTAAATATACCAAGGAGTTGCTGAAGAAGTTTGGCATGGAAAATAGCACCAAGGTATCAACTCCTATGAGTACTAACATCAGATTGGATGAAGATAAAGAAGGCAAAGATGTTGATCCGACTTTATACAAAAGGATGATAGGCAGTCTGCTGTACCTCACTGCCAGCAGACCTGATATAAGTTGCCAGAGTACGATTAACCTCTGGATTTGAAATCACTGCTTATATACCCGGTATTGGCCATAATTTACAAGAACATTCTGTAGTCTTAGTAAGAGGGGGAAGGGTTTGCTGTAGGTGTTTGTGCAAGATTTCAATCAAAACCAAAGGAAAGTCACTTAGCTGTAGTCAAAAGGATTCTCGAGTATCTAAAAGAGACTTTGGGAGTAGGGATATGGTATTCAAAAGATGGAAGCTTCAAAGTTATATCCTACTCAGATTCTGATTATGCAGGATGCAAGATTGATAGAAAAAGCACCACAGGAACCTGTCAGTTAATGGGAAATAGACTTGTTTCCTAGTTCAGCAAGAAACAAAATTCAATATCAACTTCCACTGCTGAAGCTGAGTATATTGCTGCTCGAAGTTGTTGTGCACAAATACTATGGTTAAGACAACAATTAAGGGATTATGGAATTGAAGAAAGAGAAATTTCTATAATGTGTGACAACACAAGTGCAATTGCAATCACTGAAAATCCTGTTTTGCACTCAAGAACCAATCACATTGATGTGAGACATCATTTTATAAGAGATCATGTTGAGAAGAAAGATGTGGTGGTTCTTTACATCCCTACTGAAGATCAACTTACTGATATATTTACAAAACCATTGGATAGTGAAAGATTTGCTAAGTTAAGAACTGGACTTGGCATCATAAAAGTTGACTGATATACCCTTAATAAGCAGTGTACTGGAATTCACCAAGGGGATTAGTCTTTGCTATGTTGGGTGAGCTCACTTAGTAGACTAGGCATTGGTATCAACAATTCCATGTACTTGAATGAGTTTGGACATTTGAGCAAATAAAGTTGCCAAGGGGATTGGTCTTTGTCCTGTTGGGTGAGCTCAGTTGACAGATCAGTCATTGGTATTAAACTTCATGTTGTATTATCAGTTGGACAAAACAAGTGTGTATGAAGATCAGCAGAGTAACTCATCAGCAGGCTGCTGAGCCATCATTATCAGCAGGCTACTGACCCAACTCTACTGAAGATCAATCTACTAAAGTATACATTACAAAATAGTCAAACTTAAATGAAAGTCAACAGTAATTCGATATTATTCTTATCCTTTATAACTGCGGTTACAATATCCAACGGTTACAACTCTTTATGGGAACAGTTAGTGGGACATGTGGCAACATCACATTTATTCCAACTTTAATCGTGGTTAAATGCTACAGTACGTGTACTGTACTTTCCTGACAGTTTCTACCCACTATCTTTCCCTATATATACAAACATACACACAGAGATGATACTTACAACTTCAGATCGATTTTCTCTGAGAATACACCGTGTGCACACAGATTTGCAAACTTTCTTCTTCATCTTTTTCAAATCTCTTCAATGGCGGATAAAGGAGATATGCACATTGGAACGAGCCAAAGTGTTAGAGGGTTCGTTGTTGATGCTAACAAGACTTAGTTGGCTATCAATATTGGTAGAAGAATCAGAAGATATGAAGGACTGAAGGATGTTCTAAATCTGGGATTGGAAAGCATCTCTTACACTAATGTTGTTAATTTCTGGAGAAATATAGTGATTAGAGATGATACAGAGGCATTTACTACCACTGTAAATGGTCAGCAGATTCAAATCACTTCAAATCTGCTGAGGGAGACATTCGGATTTGGACCTGGAAATGGTGCTCCTACAAATCCTGAATCTATGCAGCTTGCAAGATTGGACTTTGTTGATTCAATAAAGACAAACAAGTCCATACCATCAATACTAAATATCAATGTGAAGCATATCAGATTGGAGTATAACCTACTGAGCAAGATAATTGCCAAGAACATTTTTGGATTTAGTGGCAGTTTTGATACTCTCTCTGGACCGAAGATTGACATGCTGATAATCATATGCAAGAGTATGAGGTTTGATTGGGCTGGATTCTTTGTTTAATACATGAAGAAGGTGATAACAGAAGACATAGTTGGAACAAGGAAGTCTAAGACAAAGCCTTTGGGTTTGATGATTCAGGCCCTATTGAACCACTTGAAGATTGCTGATATTGCACCTGCAAAGATAAACAAGTCCAGATATAAGCCAGAAGTCAATTATCGCATCCCTGGTTTGGATGATGATGAAGATGTAGATGCTGAAAGGACAGAGAGTGACAATGATGGTGATGATAATAATGATGGTGGGTAGGCTAAACAAGTTGTACAACCTGCTGCACCTAAGAAGGCTGTTGAGAAAAGAAAGGCTAGTGGTACAAGAAATATAACTAAGCTTTTAAAGCCTAAGAAGACAAGGCAGAAACCACTAGACACTGCTGAGTCTACTGAGGTTCCAGTTGATGTTGAGGCTTCTGAGCCTATTAAGGTTATAAGGAAGAAAACTGCTGCTGAGATTTTAAGAGAACAACAAAGGGAAGATGATTGCGGTCTGATCAGGTTATAAATGTATTTTACTTGACCACCAAATTCTAGCAATAGCACTAGGTACATCATAGCATAGCGATGGTGAATCAAGGTTGATCCCTCAGGGAATCAAAATGTGGACCCTAGGTTTAAATAATTAACTCACCTAATTCGTCATTGAACAACGGTCTAAGACCAACATAAAAGGCAAAATAAAATAAACAAACTCAAACCTAAAAGATACACACGTAATTAACCTTCCAATTATCAACGTTATCATTTGGACCAAGATAACTCATATAAGACAACTTAACTCATCGGCTGTAAATCTGGCTGTATTCATATTTAATTGGCTACGGGAGTCATCCCCTTAACTTGACTTAGCACCGGTTAGGTTACTAGATCACTGTGGTATTGTTACGTGACTTCACCTTTTGGGTATCCATCTCATATAACTCACACGCTCATTATTCTAAGGATGCCGATATTAACCGTACACCTCGCTTAGGCAACATTCCTATGGTTAGGCGTACTTCCTAAACGATCGCTCAAGCCCTCGTCCTATTAACAATTACTTGTTGAGTCTCTTGTTAATCTACGATTCACGCATGACTAGGTGTCGACAATTCCCTAATACAAAACTAATCTAGATCTTGCTGAAAGTCCCGAAAGATCGTTCGTAAGCCGAACTAGACGTCTTATATTGGTATTTCCTAATGATACGCTAATGAAAAACTGACGAGCGACGTAGCCGTAGCCATACCTACCGAGAAAGTAAATTCAACTAGGTTAAACCCACCATAAAGACGTGGCGAGATTGAACCGATGAAACTAGGGCTCGGTCGACCGAGTGCGAGGCTCGGTCGACCGAACGACTTTGCTCGGTCATCCATACGAACTCAACCCCTAATTACATCCTAGAACCAACCTCTCAGCGTTTCCTCATACAGAACAGATTAAACAGCAATTCATACATTACTTATATAAACTATCATAGATACACATTAATTAAATTACCTAGAGTCATGAATAACTCTAGATTATGACGTAGGTCATAGGATCCTCATAGACAAGGTGTCACCACCTCCTAACGTCATAGCCGAGAATCACATCATCTAGCTATGTTTAATTAATTTCAAACGATACGAACATAATTGGAAGAATTAATTACTTGGAAATAAAACATGAAGATTAAGGGCTTTCATTGTTGCCGCCCTAACTTGCTGAAAAACCCTCAATGTGTAGTTCTCTTTTATTAATGAATTTATCAATGTATGAATGAATGAATAATGCTAATGACAATGTGTTTATATAGAGCTCAAAACCGACTTAGAAACCGACTAAGGATCGGATTCCCTAAACCCTAACCGACTTAATTAATACGCCGGACCGTGTCTTTGGGCTTTAAGTCCACTCGGTCGACCGAATGGTGGGCTCGGTCGACCGAGCCTTCACTTCTTCCGGGCTTTGTCTTCTATCTTCTCGCCGGGCTTTGCATTGTCCCGAATCTTTAATTCCTTCTCCGTAGTCCGTCCATAATGCTCACCGTATTTATCATACAAAAACATAGTCTGTAATACCAAATAATGCAATAAATCATCGAAATGCAGAATAACGAATCGTAACTCGGGGTATATATAAATTAGGCATATTACGACTTATTATCCCTACATTAATGCTTTTTCAAACTAGAATCGGGGATAAAGATCATAGAATAACGGGTATAATTTGGCCGTCATCAACTACCCCCCACTTAGCCTTTGATCGTCCCGAGCAAAGTATCAATAAGTTATTCCCCATATAATCATTTTCCAATGGTCAAATTATACTAACACAAGAAACTTGAATCAACTCATGTTGTTTATGCTCATAAGATATCCATTATTCATTATTCACTATGAATCGAGGTGATGTGTGCATGTGCATTAGTTGTATATGAATGTAGCAAGATTAGAGTTTATGCTAACTTCGAAATCTTAACCTACCAACATCAGCATTCATACTCCTTATGCCTCGCAATGGTTAAAGCACTAGAACAATAAGCAAGAGCGTATCTATAGGGTTTTTGGACTTGGAGACCGAGTACTACTCAAAGCCTCTTAAAGAGTTGAATATTCTTTTCATTTCTTCATATTTTTTCAAATGCTATCAATCTCAAGGAAGAAAACTTTTTAGAGTATCCCCCCTATCTTAGATCATGCATAGCATTGAATATTACCACAAGCGCGGGGCTACTTTGGTAATGTTACTACAAGCCCAGTGTTTATCATTTTGCTAAAACACAGGTACGTCTCAAGCTTATTATTCCGCTTTTATTGGGAAGAATATCAGAATACATCAGCAGATAGATATTGACACTAAGTTTACACAACCAATCATCTACGCAATGTACACATAAAATTCTACATTTTTATTATAAACGCAATATTCATCGATTCATTTATTGAGTAATTGAATAATAAATAACTACTCGCAACATATAACATGAATATCATTAAGTTTACTAGAATTATATCGCAAAAGTATAAAGTGATCATGTACTCATGAACCATGGTTCCTTCCTTATTAAATACAATATTCGGGGACTTCACAAAAGTAAATGTGATTCTATGTTTAAAAGTTTAAATTTTACTCATTTATTATTTGATATATAGAGGCTTGTTCGAGCAAGCTAAGTGAGCTAAGTGACTCGTACCCCCCACTTAAATTATGCATTGTCCTCAATGTATAACAATAAAGAGCAAAAATAGGAACTTAGCTCTGGATAAGCGCGGGAGTGGAACAAGTCGTGGGGAACTCCGGAGAATTGGGACAGACAAATACAGTTTCCAACTGCTATAAAATGCAACCTCTGCAACAAACATCTTTAACACAAAACTTTGAACGCGTTACAGGGTTAGTCCAGAAAAAAATATATAATCATGTCAAATGGACTGTAAAAGGTGTAATAATTTCCTTAAACGTATGTAAGCCCATACCGAATAATTATAGTGAAAATAATGCACAAATGTCCAACACATTAAATAAGACAAAAATTTTTCATTAGGGAAATTAAAAACGAACTCCATACAACACGACTTAACTTATTGGTACAACGAAATCAAAAACACATTGATAAAGAGATAATTAAAAGATCACACAGACACAGAGGCTTAGTCCGAAGGTATATCGTTCGGATCAATGAAAGCTAATGGAAGAACATTGGGATCCGCTTCAGGAAAATCTTGAAATTGCGCATCGTCATCACCTGGACCGTCATCATCAGGGTGCACAAGAGGTGGTGCAACAGAATCCAAAGAAAGGATAGGCATGGGCCTAACATAAGAGTCACTGCCTAGCACTGGGCACTCAGCTGCCTCACAAAATGAAGTGATCAATGAACCATAGGGCAGCATGTGTCTAGGCTTGCGGGCATCGGCAGTCATCTCAGAACGCATCAGTGCCCCAATATTAACCGGCCATCCTCTGCTCAACCAGTACATCAGCGTAGCATGTGCATAATATACTGTAGACACATGCTTAGCCGGAATAATGTTTGAATGGATAAGCCTGTGTAAGCACTTATCTTCCCATCGCCTAAAATGTGGCTCCTCAAAAGTGCGAGCGACTTCCCCTATTGTCCATGCTATCCCGAGATGGGCACCAACCTCCTCCAACCACGCATCAGACTCATCAAACGTGACAGTGTACTCTGGCTCTTCCTCCGGGGTATCGAGACCATAATAATTATTAATCGTCCCCGGAGTAATAACAATGGACTTGCCACGAACTTGGACTAAATTCGTGTGTGGGTGCACGCGTAAATAAGAATAAAATTCTCTTACCCAGTCGACATTGACTTGGCCAGGTGGCGCAACAACCTCTTGCCACTGATAGTAGTCCACGAGATCGAACAGCTCTTGACCACAGTTGGTCAAATCTAATCCTCGAGCCCGGTGTACCGGCGAGTTGTTGAAGAAATTCCGATAAACCGAAAATACTTCTTGGCTCGCGAATTGCGGTACCCCGTTGATCAAGGGAATGGCATCGTCGACTGCTACAAATTGTGCGGAGGATCGGCGTCTTGGTGGCATAACTGCAGAACTGGAACAGAGCACGCTGGCAGAATGCTGCAGCAGGTGGAGGCTCTCGGTCGACCGAGAGAAGGGGCTCGGTTGACCGAGCAGATAAGTTCGGTCGACCGAACTGATGTAGCTTTGCTGCTGAGGTTCAGGTCTTCCCTGTGACAGCCTGGGTTGGATAATCCTTCAGAGACACGAACAGGCACAATTTGTGATATTGGAGGGGATCATTTAGATTACTATCCCCAATTTTTTGGGTGGATGGAAGGTATGAGAAAAATTAGAAATGGAAATTTATGGAGAGAAGGGGAAGAAGAAAATTTGGGATTTGGAGAAGATAAAGATTTTTTGGTGTGGGAATGGTGAAGAGAAAAAAGAGGTTTAAATAGAAAGATCTGGAAAGTGAAAGGTTTGAAATGGTGGAAGGTGATTGGTGGAGGTAGAAAGGCAAGGATTGAGGAGTGGAATGGTTTTGTTGGAGGAATAAATTAATGGGGAAAATGAAAAGGTGTATTGGGAAATGAAAAATGGGGATGTGTAAAAATAAATGATAGTTGACCTCCTCAATTTGATACACACGAAATTTTCAAATTAGAACACATAAGTCTATCAAAATTATTATGTTACAAATTGAAAAATCCTTACCAAGAAAATTGAATAATCCAACCACAATCCATTAACATATAAATCTTCACTTTTTCAAAATTTTAAACTAAGCATCTTTTCACCGATTTCTCATCATCAATACATTTTATAATGATTTCGCTTCCTACTCTACTTCACGTTAAAATGAGTTGAGTAAAAAAAAACTTTTTGCACATCCGTAACCTAATGGTCATTGGAACACGGCAAAAATAAAAAAAAAACTCTCGTCATTCTACGTTACTTTTATTCATAAAAAATAAAAAATAAAAATGAACTAAAAAATGGAACGAGAAAAATTCTAAATTTTTGAGTCTATAGCTCGACTTCCAAAATCATCACTCTAAACACTGCCCTTGACTTGCCAGGCTTTCACCCGGCCAGCTTTCACCGAAAAAGTTTGGCCGTCTTTTGCTACGAGTGCCCTTCCTTTGGATTTCAGTCCAATGAAAAGACAGTCAAATTGACCATCCAGACAAGCGCCTACTTTTGGATTTGTCTCTGATTTCGATGAGCTTTTGTTACGAGCTCTCCTAGTTCGTTTCTTCGCTCTGGTCCTCCTATCCTTAGGTAGGTCTACAGCTTCAATATTGGTAAGGGCTGGCGCAGACTGAACTGACCTGCTCCGACTTAGAATAGTAAGGACTTCCTTCTCATCTTTATCATCGACATGATCATCAGCATCCTTTCCTAACCCTTGAGTGGCATCAAGCTTCTCTGAACCAACTACTTCTAACACGTTCACACTTGCCGGTACAGGGAAATTTGGATTTGTTATCCCATAACACTCAGAACCCTTGGCATCAAACAGTACTATCTCATGTATGCGGTCATCCGTATGAAGGCTCTAGCGGTGTTGATAAACGATCTACCCAAAATGATTGGGCATTCGGGATGCTCTTCGATTTCCATTACCACTATGTCTATCTTAAACCGTAATTGCCCCACACCAATAATCATGTTGTTCGGTCTCCCGGTCATGATTGTCCTAGTTCCATCCGCTAATCTAACTTGGAGCGGGGTGTTAGTGGGTGTTAAAATGAAATTCCTATCACAAAGGCTTTTAGGAAAGATATTAAGGCTCGAACCGGTATCAATCAAGGCTAAACCTAAATGGGTTTGTTCTAGGGTTACTCCAACCATAAAAGCTCCTGGGTCTGCTAACTTTTGCATCAGTCGAGACTCGTCTTTAATCAATATTTCATCTCTAGAACAGATGACAACAGGGCTCTTCCTAGCTGTGCTACCCTCTGACTCAGATTCTATCTCGGACATGTAATCATCATAATCTAAAGTTGAATCAGAATCCGAAGAGATTTCCTCTGGATTCAAAATAGACATACCTCTCTGCCAATAGGCTTCTTTAGCCTCTCTTGATTTCCTCGCCTCTCGGATTTTTGCTTTCATCTTTTCTATCCTTTCCATGAGCTTTGGTGTTAACGGCTTTTTAGGTGTAGTTTTGGTCCGTAAAACTTTAACTTCTTCTTTGGCTTCAAGAAAATTTGTTGATGACATTTTGCTGATCTTGGGCAGTTTAAGTGAGTGATTCGAATTATCTGCAATATTTGAAAAACAATAAACAATTAGTAAATTGACAAACAGTATGATTTCTCATACTGTTGTCAAACTTACAACCTACAAACAGGGGGAAACAGAACACTGGGAAACAACACTGTGTATAGAATTAAGGCTGGAAGAGGCTCGGTCGACCGAGTGAATACGTTCGGTCGACCGAACGAATATCTTCCCCATTCCTGCTTTAATCCTTTAACAGCATACTAGTACAGATAATTCGTCATAAGAAAAATAAATAATGCAACTAAAAACAATAAAAATGAAGTAGATAAAAATAATTATTTAAACAATCATTGGGCCATTGATTCCCCGGCAACGGCGCCAAAAACTTGATTGCGGTCTGATCAGGTTATAAATGTATTTTACTTGACCACCAAATTCTAGCAATAGCACTAGGTACATCATAGCATAGCGATGGTGAATCAAGGTCGATCCCTCAGGGAATCAAAATGTGGACCCTAGGTTTAAATAATTAACTCACCTAATTCGTCATTGAACAACGGTCTAAGACCAACATAAAAGGCAAAATAAAATAAACAAACTCAAACCTAAAAGATACACACGTAATTAACCTTCCAATTATCAACGTTATCGTTTGGACCAAGATAACTCATATAAGACAACTTAACTCATCGGCTGTAAATCTGGCTGTATTCATATTTAATTGGCTACGGGAGTCATCCCCTTAACTTGACTTAACACCGGTTAGGTTACTAGATCACTGTGGTATTGTTACGTGACTTCACCTTTTGGGTATCCATCTCATATAACTCACACGCTCATTATTCTAAGGATGCCGATATTAACCGTACACCTCGCTTAGGCAACATTCCTATGGTTAGGCGTACTTCCTAAACGATCGCTCAAGCCCTCGTCCTATTAACAATTACTTGTTGAGTCTCTTGTTAATCTACGATTCACGCATGACTAGGTGTCGACAATTCCCTAATACGAAACTAATCTAGATCTTGCTGAAAGTCCCGAAAGATCGTTCGTAAGCCGAACTAGACGTCTTATATTGGTATTTCCTAATGATACGCTAATGAAAAACGACGAGCGACGTAGCCGTAGCCATACCTGCGAGAAAGTAAATTCAACTAGGTTAAACCCACCATAAAGACGTGGCGAGATTGAACCGATGAAACTAGGGCTCGGTCGACCGAGTGCGAGAGGCTCGGTCGACCGAACGACTTTGCTCGGTCATCCATACGAACTCAACCCCTAATTACATCCTAGAACCAACCTCTCAGCGTTTCCTCATACAGAACAGATTAAACAGCAATTCGTATATTACTTATATAAACTATCATAGATACACATTAATTAAATTACCTAGAGTCATGAATAACTCTAGATTATGACGTAGGTCATGGGATCCTCATAGACAAGGTGTCACCACCTCCTAACGTCATAGCCGAGAATCACATCATCTAGCTATGTTTAATTAATTTCAAACGATACGAACATAATTGGAAGAATTAATTACTTGGAAATAAAACATGAAGATTAAGGGCTTACATTGTTGCCGCCCTAACTTGCTGAAAAACCCTCAATGTGTAGTTCTCTTTTATTAATGAATTTATCAATGTATGAATGAATGAATAATGCTAATGACAATGTGTTTATATAGACCTCAAAACCGACTTAGAAACCGACTAAGGATCGGATTCCCTAAACCCTAACCGACTTAATTAATACGCTGGACTGTGCTGGGCTTTAAGTCCACTCGGTCGACCGAATGGCTGGGCTCGGTCGACCGAGCCTTCACTTCTTCTGGGCTTTGTCTTCTATCTTCTGATGGGCTTTGCATTGTCCTGAATCTTTAATTCCTTCTCCGTAGTCCGTCCATAATGCTCACTGTATTTATCATACAAAAACATAGTCTGTAATACCAAATAATGCAATAAATCATCGAAATGCAGAATAACGAATCGTAACTCGGGGTATATATAAATTAGGCTTATTACGACTTATTATCCCTACATTAATGCTTTTTCAAACTAGAATCGGGGATAAAGATCATAGAATAATGGGTATAATTTGGCCGTCATCAGAAGATAGAAGAAAGAGGAAAGCTGCTGAAATTGAAGAACGACCTGCAAAAAGAAGGAAACAGGTTGTAAAGAAGAGAGCTCATGGTAAAGGCAAAGAGCTAAGGGTCCTGGAGGACCAAAGAGAAGTAGAAGAAGAGGCTGTTGAGCCTACTGAGGATGCTAATGTTGTTGTTGAGCAACAAATTGAAGATCCATAACACACTACTGTACCTGACCCTGCTGTGCAAATTGTTGAACCTGTTCAAGACCCTACTGTGGATGCTACAACTCAGGGGGAAGAAAATACTAATACAGACCCTACTGATGTGCATATGAGTCAGGGGGAACCTAGTGTGGAACAGTTGGAGGTAGTAGGGACAAATGTACAACCTGATGAACCTACTGACCTATTTGTATCTACCATAGATACATTGACTCACCTTGTTGAAGCCTTTGGGGGACAACAAGCTCAGCAATCTGCCTTAAGAAAGCCCACAATGCCTTTTGAGAGAAGAGAAAAGAAGTGAAAGAAAGAAATGGTGGATTCTGACTTCAAAAGGGTTCAAAAATAATTTGAATGGATGTTTGGTTTTTACAAGAAACAAAAACCAGCTGTTGACCCTATGAATGGCTTTGAGGAATGGGCATTTGAACAGTTAGAAGTAGAGAGTTTACTTGGACTGCTTGACACTTCTCTGTTGGAGACGAGGCTGATGGCACTTATAGAGGATGGAAAGTAGAAAAAGAACATTATGTTTAAAGATCCCAAGTTCACACCTGACAGTGATGATTCTTCATCATGTGATTCTGATGATGATCATCCTATGTTTCTAGGGGAATCCAGTGGAGTGCTTAAAGATAGATCAATTGGAAAAGCTGGACCAGAGTCCACAGAAAATATGGTAGATCAGCCTGCTGAAGGTGCCAAGTCTACTGAGGATCGGCAGACTGATATGCTAAATGAAGAGTTGGGAGCTGCTTATAATGAAGATTTAGAGAGACAACTTGCTATAGCAACATCCTTGGAAGAGGCCAGAATATCTACTATTTATGATGTTGTTATGTTTGAAGAAGCTGATGCAAGTTCATAGGACTCAGCTCAGTATCAGGAGTGTTTTGACACTTAGGCAACCTTATCACAAGTTGCAGATCAATTATAGAAGGTTCCAGATGATAGAGGAGTCTTAGAGGAAAATCTGGCTATATTTCCTCATGTCTCTGTTGAAGAGGTGGTTCAGGTCGCTGAGTTTCAAACATCACCCGAATACAGGTTGGAACAGAGGGTCCTAATCACTGAGGAACTAACAGTGTTAGGACAAAGGTTGGAACTGTTAATGGGATTGAAGGAATCTTATGTACATTCTAAAAAGACTGTAGTAGAACAGGTTGCTGAGGAACCTGTTATTACAGTGCAGGCTACTGAAGTCAAGGCTACTGATGGTAAGGATAGTCAGCAGACTGTTGTTGATGATGATGAACATCTGTTGGACTATGACTTCAGTGATGAGGAGTTCCAAGTGCCTGAGGAAGAACAAGTTGCTGATGAACCTCAACAGGCACATGTACCAATTTTTTGAGGAGGTACATGTTTTGGAACCTCAAATTGCACAAGATCCTACTTTGGAAGAAATTTTTGGAGATGTGATTGAGGAAGGTCCTGAACCTGCTGGATGAGATAGGACAAGACCCATGGTTGTCAGCATACCAAGCGCAAACTATAATGTTGAAGAGCCTGCTGATGATTTTGCTAGACATATGGCTGGAGGTATGGCTGGTGCAGTACCAGCACATGTTTTGGAAGAGTTGAGGGCAGTAAGAGATGATATTACACAGTTAAGGACTCAACTGAATAGACAAGAACAAAGATTTGAAGACTTGATGAATCTGGTGGAAAACAGAGGAAGAACTACTGAAACAGTTGCTTCCAACATCACTTCTACTCAATATGATCTTGCTGACCTAACCCAAGATGTGAGAAATATAAAGCTGAGCACATCAAACAGAGATAAACAGATGAATGAACAATTTGCCTCAATACACAAAAAGCTTGACAAGCTTGTTGAGGCACCCAAACCTGCTGTGGCTCACCCTGTTGAAGCACCTCAACCTGCTGCATTGGATCCTAAGGTTACTGAGAGGATCAATCTGCTGGAACAAACTATGGAAGGAAGGATCACTGCAGTTGACACAAGGACAGAGATTATGGAAGGTCAACTTGCTAACTTAGTGATCACATAGGAGAGTGTTCATGGTTTACTATCCCGGTTTATTGATGATGTCAATAAGGGGGAAGAGGGCCTTACAGCAGAAGCAAAGGAGGCTGCAAGGATATTTTCCAAGAAGAGATGGGAGAATGATATAAATGAGTTCAGGAAAGCTGCACCTGGCAGAATTCAGTTGACTGATGACCTCCTGGAAGAATATAAGAGGCTATACTATGGAAGGAAGAAACCCTATCATAACATGGGATTTGAGGAGGGACTGAATTCCTTTCTAGGACTGAAACTTTGGGAAACAAGGGTCAAATCATTGAGAGCTTCTAGTAGAGGTGGAAGAGGAGGCAGAGGTGGAAGAGGTCAAAGAGTGGGAGCATCCCAATCAGCAAAGGATTCACTGGATGAATTTAAACACTTCTATATGAGACAATGCTTCAATGTTCATAATATAAGATTAACTCTACCAGAAGCCTGGAAGTGGTGGAAAGAGATGAATACTTGGGTTGACTTTTCCCAAATTGAAAACCAATGGATGGTGGATATTATCATGGAAATCAAGGAATTCTATGAGAAGAAGGAACAAGACAAAGACATAAACAAGATCAGCACACTTACAGTGTTTATTTCTTTCTACTGATCCTAGTTTGTGATAAGCTTGAACAAATTTGATTATAATAAGAAATGGCTAAATTTGTTCTGTTTTTGTTTTTATCTTTTGCTTTGCTGTAAGGAGGGTATTGGCATCATCACTAAAAATGGGGAAATTGTTGGACATATTTTAAGTTTTAATGATGAGTGCCAGACTAGCTGTTATAGAGCAAAGACAAAAAGATGTCTAGATCAAATGTATAGGTTTATTAGAGTTTGATCTTTGTATAGGTTTGATCAAACAAGCATTGTAATTAGGTCAGCTGACTATATCAGCAGACCTGTTTATATCAGTAGGGTAACTAGGTCAGTAGACTAGTTAGGAATCTGCTGAAGATTGAAGGCTGAGAGTTCAAACTCAGTTATTGAAGGCTAATGGATCAAACTTAGTATTTAAAGTCAAGGATATGAATTCAGAATTTAGGGAAGTCTGTGATGACCTAAACTGATTACATATACCTTGTTTACAAGGTCTAAGTTCCATATGTTAAGTGGTGATTGGAACTTAGTTATAATCAAAATAATGTACTCTAACTTCATAATAAAAAGTTAGATGAAAAGCAGTCAGCTGAAGTGTTATTAAAACACAGCAGACTTAAGCCAGCTAACGGATATGTATATCAGCAGACTAAAATAAGTCAAACATCTGCTGAGTATAATTCTCGATTTAATCAAGGGTTACATTGGAAGATTACAAGGATAAGGATGGATTACAAGCCTTGATATTGTCAACAAATCAATAGCCAAAATAAAAAGAACGTTGGAATGATTCAGAGGATTAACCAATGGACATAAGTCAAAGGGTGGAAGACTGAAAATTGACAAAAAGTAAACTGACAGTGTCAGTACTATGAACAGTCAGAAAAAGAAAGTCAAGTTGGAAACAAATCTGAAACGGCTATTTGAATTTCAAACAAGAAGTCACATGTTTCCTACATATAAATAGAGGACTACTGACTCAGTTTGAAGATGATGAAAAGTGATGAAAAACAAATAATCTACTCAAAGCTATCAAGTTTATGATCAAGAAAAACACCCTGCTGACACCACTGAGCTAAAAGCTACTGATCAAGAAATATCTTCAAGTGTAACCTTCTATCAAGTTACATCAAGTACACACACTTGAAGACATCAAGCTGCTGATCATTTCATCCTGATCAAGCTGCTGACTGTTGAATCATTTACTTGATTCAAACTTTCTTTTACAAGAAACCTGCTGAAGACAGAGAAGCACTTAGGTGTCAAGAACTGTTGTTTGTGGTGGAGCTGGTGAAGAGGCAATCCTACCCTTCAAGGACCAGTGGAATATTTTGGAGCAGCAATCCTACCTGTTTCAAATGTTCAGTTTGTGAAGCCATAGTTATTGGTGAAGGACAGACAGCTTAGGGATTTCTTTTTAACTGCAACCTCAAAGATCTCTAGTGAATTTCCTCCAACATCACATGAGAAGAGTGGACTGACAGGATTACACCACCTGGAACCACTATAAAATTTGCCTACTTACTTTATGCATTTACTTTCTGCATTTAGTATACTGATCACATCAACTTACTGAAACTAGCAACTGAATCACACACTTACACTACTGAGTATCTAATACTTAGTATCATATTTTTAACAACAAGTAACAAGGTTTAAATTGAATATTTTCCGCTGCAACAAATCTAGTAATATCACCTGTCCACAGACTACTGAGTGGTCAGCAGATCACTGAGCAGTCAGCAGGCTACTGATGTAAGTCAACTAGATGATACTTTTTACGATGTTTTATCCCCATTTCTCATGCATTTATTGATGTTTTCGTATCAATTCAAGTCATTATTTGCTTAGTTTCATCCATCTGTGTAGATAGTAATTATTATATAAAATATCATATTTTTGATAGGTTTTGTTCCGGTAATAGTAATCGGAGCGTCGTGTCGGGTTTACGCTTGGTATTATGGTGTTGTATTGCAGGATTATAGATTGACCAAGATCCCGATGGACGACACGTGTTGAGCATAAATACATATTTTGAGGGCTAGAAGATTATGCCGGAAGCTATCGAGTTCAAGCGGATCATTTGACATTAATGCTTCTACCGTAACCTATCTTCAAGAGACATTTGACCCATATTAGAGGAAGAATTAGGTTTGGACTTCTTCACAAGAGTTGTAGATCTTCGAACAAGATTTCCAACTCATCTTGAATCACTCATATCGGAGGTCTACACACAAAGTTATGATCAATTTACTGAAGACATTCTAATACCGAACCACCCGTCGAGCCGAACTTCTGACAGCTCGGATCGTTAAGCGTTTTTCACCATAAGAAGTCGAATTTGCAGCATTGTTCAGCATTATTCAGCCCCCCAACCCTAAAGATTGAAGACACCTCCATCCTCAAGGCTCTCCTAGCCAAATTCCACAACAAACTAGCATCTAATTCCACTTGTAACATTAAGAATTCTTAATTTTGATTTCTAGAATCATTTAATGGAACCAAGTTTTCATTCTTTTGGGTGTGAACACCATTGGAGCACTTCAAGATCTTGAATGCAAGTTTCTCTTCTTAAAGTTAATAGCTTTTGGTTGGGTAAATTCTTAATCTTTACTTTGAATTAATTGTTCTTATGATTATGAATGCTTACATTGACAAGTTTGTGTTTTTAATCATGAGTGGCTAGCTCACCACTAGCCAAGATGGTGTTGTAGAAGTATTGTAATCTCTTATGTTGATTGAGAATGATTGTTCATGTTGTTTAGTTTCAATTGTTGTGAATCTTTTCCTACTTGCATTGTATGGTTTGATTGTGTTGTAGTAATTAACTAATGTTTGCATTTACACACTTAATGTAGACCGAAAGGATATATTAGGTGTGAGAAGAGGGTAGGAGAACTGGAAGGTAAAATCGACCTTTCGAGGTATTCGATTTCTTATCCGGGGATAGTTGACATTGTCATTGCATTCAAGTGCTTATCATACCAATTCATTAGGTTTATGATACCTAGGCCAAGGAGGAGGTATAGAGTAGTTTCATACACTCGTATGAGGGGGAACTACTTGATTAAGAATGCACCGTTTCACACTTTTGAACACCTTTGGTAGGTTGGAAGGAAATCATTCACATGATACTACAAGAGAGTTGCTAGTCTACACATTGTCTTGGTTAGGTTCTTTTATCATTTTATCACCCTTTTTAGTAGTAGAATTCTAGAAACATTACCTTCTTGTCAATTTGCGACTTAGATCAAGATAATAATAGCTTTTTGGTGTTCAACCTCACAATCCTCGTGGATACGACCTTGACCACTTACTATAATACAATTGATCCGGTACACTGCCGGTTAGATTGGACACCTAGAAAAGTTCGATCAAGCTTTTTGGCGCCGTTGCCGGGGATTGTGTAACGGTTGATACTTATACTAGCTAAAAAGTTTTGAGAATAAGTCAAAACTTTTTCTAATCTTTTCTTCTTTACTTTTTTTGGTGCTTACCTCTTTGGTAAGTCACCAAGTGCTATTAATTGTGTTCTTGTTGTTTTCTATCTTGTAGTTGATGAACCACTCTCGACGTGGTAAGGCCCCCGATACTCATTACATCCCGGATATCAACACTTATATTAGGGATCATTTTTTTTAGAGAAAGGTTGGCCAAGCTCGTAGTGAATTGAATCTTGGTGAAGCATCTTCACAAGTGTCATTACATCAAGAAGAGGAAATGAATGAGGTGCAAGGAAATGCACAAGGATGGCATAACCACAAAAATGCCCTTTTTGAACAAAATCCCTTAAATCCAAATGACTATCCTCCACCACCACCCCAAGAACCATATCCATATGATCCACCTCCAAATCCATCCTACCAATATAGACCGCTTTGTAAGCAAGCCACTCAAAGAAAAAATCAAGTTCATAATCCTATTCGGCTACCTCACATTGATGCTAAAAACTTTTCAATCAAGTCTCATATGTTCGGTCTAGTGGAGAGTAGAGCTCAATTCCATGGAAAGGCCTATGATGACCCGTATTCACACCTTTATAACCTTGAAGAAATATGCAATGCGGGATTCCAAAATAGTGCTTGTCAAGAATTTATCCGTCTTGCATTATTTTCTTTTTCATTGAAGGGTCAAGCAAAGGAATGGCTTATGTCACTTCCCCACCATCACTTGCAATAATGGGATGATATACAAACCGAGTTTTTGAAGCAATACTTTCCACCGGGTAGATATTTGGAGTTGAAGGTAAGAGTTACTAATTTCAAGCAAGATTTAATTGAATCTTTGGACAATGCTTGGGACCGTTTTAAGAAGCTTTTGAGGGCGTGTCCAAACCACGAATATACTTTGGACATGCAAGTCCAATTATTTTGTGGGGGCTTGCATAAATTGTCAAGAAAAAAAATTGATTTGGAATGCCATGGATCACTTATGATGAGCACGGCCCAAGATGTTTATGAGGCTATTGAAAGAGTGACAAGAAATGAGAAATTGTGGGATCCCGGCCCAAGTGAAACGAAAGTTGCCATTGGGGATGAGAAGATTTCGAATGAGGAAGAAATTTTGAGAGAAATGACGGTGATAAATAAGAAGATGGATGAATTACAAGCGGGGAAGAGAGAGTTAAAGCGTAAACAATGTGGTGATGTAACATTTGGTGTTTTTCATATCGAAGAATAATCAAACTCCGATGTACCTACACAAGAACAAATGGGTTTATTGAGACAACATCGGGATTGAATAACACTCACTCCAATGTTTTTGAACCACATCCTTTTTACCAACAAGTTCCTACTCAACAAGCAACATGTTCAACAAAGTCCTCAATCAATGGAGGATGTCTCTCATTTGAAAATTTTGATGGAAAACTTGATGGGAGTTGTGTCTACTCAAGCCGCCAATATGCAAACAATGATGTGATGTGATCCATGGTGGGCATCAAAAAGAAAAAAAAACAGAAATCCATGGTGATGCAAAATAGGCGCAATTATTTATGTTATTGGGTCATTAGTTTTTTTTTTTTAACCCACATTGGTTAGATAATGCTATATTTTAGTTATTATTTTTATTTATTGTTATTTTGTCCCACATTGCTAAATTAGCATTGTGGGACAAAATAACAATAAATAAAAATAATAACTAACTCAAAATTTTAACTGTTTGTAAAAGAACAACCTAGGTGCCTTATATAGGTGACAGACTCCAAGTCCAATTGCTAATTTAGCAATGTGGGACAAATAACAATAATTAAAAATAATAACTAAAATAGAGCATTATCTAACCAATGTGGGTTAATAAAAGACTAATGACCTAATAACATAAATAATTGCGCCTATTTTGCATCACCATGGATTTCTGTTTTTTTCCCCTTTTGATGCCCACCATGGATCACATCATTCCCTCACGGTTGGAAAGGATTCGTCCTCGAATCAAAAGGGTGTCATAGAGCTGATCAATATGCACAAAATCCAGAGAACCCACAAAAAACACCAATGATATACCGGGATCAAATATAAAGCGTAGAGACAATTGCAAATGCGTGGCATGGTGATATGGAGATCCATGCTTCACTAATGAGAAATCAGAAATGTCTTCCGTCTAGAAATGTGGATGAAGCCCTGGAAAGTAGCAATATAATCATAAAAATTCCTATACGGATAGCCAGCAACATGTTCAACAAATGGATCAATGAAAGAGTGTTCCGGTTTTCCACAAACTTGAATTGGATCAAGAAAATCCATATGCACTAAAGGTGCTGCATCGAGAACATCCAATAAATCGGTTTTCTCCTCAAGTGTATGCTCGTCATGTACCTGTAAAGAAGATAAGATAGAACTCGAACACGTGGTCGGGGAAGTAGGTCCAACTTTCTCATTTGCCTCGGTTTTCTCATCCACCAATGGAAGAGTATGCACACCATCAATATCCTCCACATTATCATTTCCCTCCGTGACTATTTCTTCCGCAACTGATTCTTCAACTGACCCCACTAATTCTTCTCCATTGACATCACCCAAAAATTCTCCCATTGATTCAAGAGGACAAATGATTTCACATTCATATTTCTTCTCGACTACCTTCTTCACGGTTTTACTACTCACCTTACCAAACAAAAAAAATTCTTCATATTCGGGGGTTAGAGATTCAAGGATTAAATTCTCATCTACACGCGGATTTAGAGCCATTTTCACCCTACTCTTACCATGTCGGCCACCACCCTTTTTTGGCGGAATGCCCAAAGCATCAAGTTGAGCCCAAAACCTATCCAAAGTCTCATTTATACGTATATTTTCCCGTTGTTGAGCAACCATAAACAAACCAAAATCACATGGGAAAACCCCTTGTGAACCACTCTCCTCTTCCGCCATTATGCAACATTCAAAACCTCACAACTCTCGTGTTTACACTAACTCTCTCTCCAAGTTGTAAAGTAACCCTTTTTCAAACAAATCAGAGAATCGAGCAAAGTGTAACAATCGTAACCAACGATCTAGACTTGATAATTAAGAGGTAGGTTTGGGTAAAAATGTATGGAAGTGTGTGGAAAAATGTGTAACGAGACAATAGATGCAAGAACTAAAAGCAAGAAAGAAGGAACAAAGAAAAAGCAAGGAAATTGATTGACAACAAAATTTCACAGGTGTGAAACACTCGTCCAACAAAATGCCTTTTTTTTTATTTTTTTTATTTTTAATTTGGCCGCACTTTATGCAAACAAGATAAAACAAATTAAATTAAGATAAAACCAATTAGGTCAACCACTTCTTTTTGGTTTATAGGGCACTTGCAGAGGGGATTATCAAAGAATTTAATTGCTAGCAACAAGGAATTAACCACTAAAGGTTTGCTGCAGATGATTTCGAAGGTACAAAAGCTGGAAATTTTATGAGTTTCTTTTTCTTTTTTGTGTTTTTTTTTTGTTTTTTTGTTTTTTGTTGTGGAGAGGCAGGACTGATTAATACACAAGAACACGGCAAAAAGGGCTGAATTTTTTTTTCCTGATAGAAAAGCAGCAGCAACGATTAAACAAATAGCGAAATAAGGTTTTTTTTTTTTTGTTTTTTTTTAATTTTTTTTTTTAATATGCAACGATCAAGGATGGTTGAAGGCTAAAAACAATTTTTTTTTTTTTTTTTGGTATGATGATGATGCAGGAACGAAGATGAAGCAGGCAATATGAATTTTTCTTTTATTTTTTTATAAAGAAGAACAAGGCAAAGAGGTGGGAACCTTTTCTTCTTCCTAATTATAACAAGGATGAAAGCAGGAAACGAAGGAAAAGAGAAAAAGAAAAGGGATATTTGATTACCTTTAGACAACCGAAGGCTCCGATACCAAATGATACAAATCAAGAACGGGATTTGCCCTAGGACATTCTAAAGGGAATCAATAGACGAGCTCGAGACAACGAACTTAGATAATCCAATCTAAGAACGTTGGCAAGAACGCCACAACGCTTGCTGAAGGCGCTGATAAGTTCTCTAAGGGGTGAAACTCTACAACGAAGAGATCCTCACTCGCAAGTGACACAAGTCAATGGACTCAATAATATTTTCACTCAAAAATTAAACTGTTTGTAAATGAACCACCTAGGTGCCTTATATAGGCTACAGACTTCAAATCCAATTGCTAATTTAGCAATGTGGGACAAAATACAATAAATAAAAATGATAATAAAAATTAAAATAATATCTATCCAATGTGGGATAAGTAATAAAAAGATAAATAAATAAACTTCAAATATTCTTCTTGAGCCCAATAGCATAAATAAAGACTTTCATGGCGCTTCTTCCATCTTCTTGGGCTGGATCACATCATGACGACTTCTATTGTTATGATGTCTCAAGAGGTTGGTACTTTGAAAACATCTATGAGTGGGCACAAAATGAGAATGAGAACGATGGAGGCATCAATAAGAGTTATTGAAGACCTTTTGACTAGGGAAGGTGAGAGACATAGTAGTAGACCACCGGGTGGATTACCAAGCAACACCGAGAGAAATCCGAGAGAAGTCAATGCTCTCACTACTCGATGTGGGAAAGTATATGGGAATCATGAATTTTAGGAGAATAAAGTGAGTAATGAAGTCGATAATGATTTGCATGACATGGATGAGGAAAAAGAATTACGTGAAGACGAGTAAGCAATTGTTGATGATTTCTTGGGAAATGATGACTATGTTGAGGTGGAGAAAGAAGAAGAAAAAGTGAATGTGCCAAGAATATTGAAGAACCCAAGGGCTAGTGATCTAAGAACTCTATTCAATGAACACGTGAGAGAAGATCATGTTGAAGAAAACACGGATTCTAAGGAGCCTTTGGCGGTTCCTATCCAACAAGCTCAAAGGGAACCAATGCAAAAGTCAAGGAAAGAAAAGCAAAATGACATCAATTGGCGGCCAACCAATGCACAAACATTCAAGGAAGCTTCACCATCTTCATCAAACGACAAAGGTAAGGGAGGTATACATTTTAACCCTACTTTAATTGATCTTGAGTCACTTCCATACCCCCCGAGAGAGCAAATTAGAAAGATGAAGTTGGATAAGAAATATGCACGTTTTCTTGACACTTTTCGGCACTTAAATATCAATATCCCTTTCATTGAAGCACTCACAAATATGCCGGCGTATGGTAAGTTTTTTAAGAATATGCTCTCCAAAAAGAAACGGTTGGAAGAGTATGAGACCATGTGTCTAAGTAAGGAGTGTTCTGTCGTGCTTCAACACAAGCTCACTCCTAAGCTTAGATTTACACTCCCATGTGATATTGGGGGACTTTTGTTTGAGAAGGCGCTATGTGATCTCGGTGCGAGCATAAACCTCATGTCTTATAATGATTTTATGAAACTTGGCATAGGCAAGCTCAAGCGTACGGAGATGGCTCTCCAACTTGTAGATAGATCCATAATACGTCCAATGGGAGTCATTGAGGATGTACTAGTGAAAGTTGATGAATTTTACTTTCCTGTCGATTTTGTTGTTATGGATATGGAGGTAGGGTACACTACACCCCTTATCCTTGGTAGGCCATTTTTAGCAACGGTGGAAGCTGTGATCGATGTTCATAAGGGAGAGCTTAGTTTGGGAGTGAATGATGAGCGTGTTGTCTTCAACATCTACACTTCATTGAAATATCCACGCACTACACTAGAATATTGTTCTTTTGTGGACATTTCGTGTCCTCTTGTTGTGGATTGTACTAACTTGCAGGTAGTTGAAGAATACGTGAGAAATAAAGCGAAGGCTCGCAAACCAAAAGCTCAAAAATCAAAGGAAAAGGTCAAGAATCGTTGGGATTGGTGGAATTCGTCTAACCTATGTTGGAGACCGTTATTGATAAAAAAGACGGATGCGGTGCGTGAGGATGACCCAGCACTGGTGCATTAAAGACCTAAGTAAGGCAAAGTCTAGCTATAGACTATAAATTTAGCAACAATGGGTACTATCTTTCTTTTTACTTCTTAAGCATTATCTTTTGGTTGGATTTTATTCTTATTTGCTACATGCTTATGTGAGTAATTGTTAGTAGTATCCATGCACGATAATCTGTATAATTTCTATCACTTCTACCGTATAATACCGTCGAGCAAACGACGTTAAACAAAAGCGCTACCGGGAGGCAGCTCGTAGAAGTTAAGTATAATAATTTTGTTTTTTTGTGCGGCCCGGTGAGGCCAATGATCTTTTTGTCACTACATTTTGGTTGATACTTTGCTAGTACTTGGGATTGCTTGTCATTTCATTGGTTGTCTTTCATGTTCATGCCAACCCACCCACCCTTTTATAGCATTCCGGTACTTGTTTTGACTAGTTTTGATTCCCCTTTGTTTCCCTAACTACTTTCTTTTTACTCACTTTCCATTGAGGACAATGCAAGTTCATAAGTGGGGAGTGGGAACGTAGTTAGTCCAACAAAAGGTAATGTCATTAAATGTTTGAGAAACACTTAGTTTTGTGAGTTTTCGAGCAATTTAAAGTTGAACAAACCACCTTTTGTGAAAAGATATGACTTTGCAATTGATAGATGAAGTGAGTAACCTTGGTGACATGTAAGTGCATTTTAATTGCGAATCTTTGATTGTAGTGTGAATTTTTTGAGTACGTATATTCCGATCTTTTGTTAACATGCAAACTTTTTATGCAATCATGCAAGCATGCTTCCATAGCAACTAGAACTTAGGTTTGATATCCTTTCAAGGTGAAATAGAAAGGTGTTTGGAGTCGGAGTTAGGGATGACGGTCATGGCATTTCTTTGACTCAACCATAGCCAAATGGCCTTCCCGAACATATTTTCCCACCTGTCCCCATCTTAGCCTTTGGAGAGTGGTGAGACCCCACTCGAAACTAGCCATTCGTGATTAGCCTCATTATAATCCGACCCTTAGCCTAATTTTGGTCTACATTTCCTTGGCATCCCGCAAGTTTAGCAAGTTTCTATGGATTGTGTGGTGATGACTTTAGAGTTAAGAGTTGGATGACATTGTTTGGCACAAAGTTGAGATGGTATCTATCAAGTTCGGAGTCCATAGGTGTAAGTTCAAAAAAAAATAAAAAAAAAATCAAGTGAAGTTCCATAAAGTTGTAAATAAAGTTCAAGTCCATAGGTATTAGGTATTTTTGGGGGAAAATGACGGAAACCCTCCGATTCATCTCAAAATCCTCCGGCTATGGCACTAATTAGCTCCTTCAATGGCAACGCCTCCGCCAAATCCTGAGATTCCTCCACCACAACAACCTGAACCCCAACGATTTTCGTCTCACTGCATCCCTCCTTCAACCGTTTTTCTCCATGGCACCTTCAAAGGAGAGCCGGCGATTACGATTCCCCGTGAAATTGAAGCTTCATTGGCGGCACGATTTGAGAATACCTTAATCGGAAAATCCTCCCATGGGAAGCCGAGCTTGGAGATGATTCGTGTTCGGTAAAAACTAGTTTTAAATTTATAAACCGAAACACCCCAAGTATAAGGTTCGTAGTAAAGGGTGTTAACGGGTCGTCCTAAGGGAATCGAACGTTTATCGGATTAGAGTACATTTATTATATCGATTATGTCACAGATTACTACCTAAAACTAAGGTTTATGCTACTTGTAATCTAAAAACAATGAAAAGTGACTAAAATAACAGGAAATAGAAAAATTCGATGCTGGACGGCCGTTCACTTAAGGTGGACGGGCGTCCGATTACGATCTAAAAATAGAAATATGCAGAAAAACAGCAGGTAACAACTAGGGTTTTTAAAATAACTAAACGTAGCAATCACAATTGATACGAACGAATTTGGTTTATCAAAGATTTAAAATAACGGAAAGGCAACGAGAATCCACCAACCAACCAACCAACCCCAACTAGATTGTGAGCTAAAAATACGGTTTTTAGTAATGATCAAATCACGAATTCGATTAAATCTCTTTAATCAATTTGTAGGGTTTCGTTTTCTTTATCAAGCTGTTGGACTTATTTCTTAGTTTTGATGATGAGTGCCAGACTAGCTCTTATAGTGCAAAGGCAAAAAGATGTCTAGATCAAATGTATAGGCTTATTAGAGTTTGATTCATAAATAGGTTTGATCAAACAAGCACTGTAATGGTCAGCTGAGTTTTATCAGCAGATTAGTCAATATCAATAGGGTAGATAGGCCAGTAGACTAGTCAGGAACCTGCTGAAGACTGAAGACTGAAGGCTGAGGGTTCAAACTCGATTCTGAAGGCTAAGGGATCAAACTTAGTAATTTAAGTCAAGGATATGGGATCAGAATTTAGGCAAGTCTGTGATGACCTAAACTGATCACATATACCTTGTGTAGAAGGTCTAAGTTCCATAAGTTGGATGATGTTTGGAACTTGGTTATAATTAAAAAGGTGTAATCTAACTTCACAAATAAAAGTTAGATAAAAGAAGTAAGCTGCATTGTATTTTATACACAGCAAATTGGAGTTCAGCAGACTGATAGGTATCTCAGCAGACTGATGAACCTGCTGATAATATACCTCGATTAATTCAAGATTATTGGAAGATTACATGGATAAGGACAGCCAACTACCTCTGACTTATCAAAGAAATCAAAGGCTGAGATTAAAAGAACGTTGGGATGATTCATATTTTTATCCATTGGATATAAGTCAAAGGGTGGACGGTACGCGCACCGTCAAAAAGGAATTCCGACAATGTCAGTCCTATGAATAGTGACAGAATGCAAATCAGATGGGACAAAAACAAGGAACGGTTACATTTGAATTTCAAATACAAGTCACATGCATTCTTGCCTATAAATAGAGGACTTTCAACTCAGAAACAAGATGATGAATTTTGATAAACTTTGAAGAGATATTATTCTGAACTGAAAAACACCCTGCTGAACCTACTGAACTTAAAGCTACTATCCAGAGAAATTCTTCAAGTGTATTCTACATTCAAGCTACATCAAGCATACACACTTGAAGACGCAAGCCGCCGATTATATCATCCTAATCAAGTTGCTTTAACCGAATCATTTACTTGATTCAATCTTTATTTTATAAAGAACCCGCGAAGATAGTGAAGCACTTTGGTGTGAAAGACTCGTTGTTTGTGGTGGAGGTGGTGAAGAGGCAATCCTACCCTTCAAGGACCGGTGGAAGACTCGGGAGCGAAGCAATCCTACTGTTCTCGCTTTTCAATTTGTGAAGCCATAGTTATTGGTGAAGGACAAGCAACTTAGGAATCTTTGTAACAGCTACATCAAAGATCTCTAGTGAATTTCCTCCAACATCACAGGAGAAGAGTGGACTGACGGGATTACACCACCTGGAACCACTATAAAATCTGCCTACTTACTTTCAGCATTTACTTTCTGCACTTAGTTTATTCTACACATCAATCTACTGAATCTAGCAACTGAAATCACACACATACACTTCTGAGTATCTAATACTTAGTATCATATTTAACAACAAGTATTAAGGCTTAATTTTGATATTATTCCATTTGCACAAATTCAAAAACTCAACTCGTCGCAGGCTATCGAAGTCTCGGCGGACTGCGAAGTATCAACAACAGTGCTTGAAGTTGCGAAATTTGTTAACTCCAAAGTTTTAAGTGTTAAGTTTATTCACCCCCCTCTAAACTTAACCAAAGCCTTTTCAAGGGACCAACAATTGGTATCGAGCGATTAGCTTCGTTACAAGTAATCCTACTTGTTGTGCTTGTGAAAATTCTTTGAAACTTTCTTTCAAGTTACCGATTTTCAAAGACTTGCATCATGGACAACACCCGGTATGCTAGAACTATGCTTTGATGTGTTCTCTTGATAGATTTGATGAGTATAAACGTCGAATGCGGGCATACCTTGCCGCAACTCATGATGAGATGATGGATGTACTAACTGATGGACCACTGGAGATTACCAAGGCAATAACAGTGGGTGATACAACTGAGTACATTCCTAAACCAAAAAGAGAATAGAATGCAGAAGACAGAAAAAGAGCAAACCTCAACAACATTGCTATTGATATCATTTATAGAACCTTGGATAGCAATATGTACATGAAGGTTAAAGATTGCAAAACTGCAAAGGAACTTTGGGACAAGATACATTTGACCTGTGAAGGCACTGATGCAATAAAGAAGAATAAAATCAGTGTGGCCAGAAAAAGGTTCCAAAAGTTCAAGATGCTGCCAAATGAAACCATTGAGCAAATGGAATCAAGATTCAATGCAATCCTGGATGAACTTACCTGCTGAGTGTAAGTTATTCAAAAGAAGAAATAAACACCAAAATCTTGGAGGCTCTACCTGCAAAAGATGTTTGGAAAATGAAGGTGACGCAATAGAAGAAATGAGAAAGTTGCATGAAGAAGACACCTTCAAATTGTTTTCGAGATCTCAAAGCTTATGAATTTAGCAAAAAGCTTGTACCGAGACCCGAAAAGGAAGAGCCAAAGACCATCGCATTGGTCGCTTCACATCAAGAAGAAACATCGGGAGGACAAGATGATCTGTTGGATGAGATGCGGGAGCGGTTGCCCTACGAGCAAGAAAATCGGGATGATGAAGACCGGAAAGGCCCCCGCAAGAAATTTCACAAAGAGGCCTACTTGAAAGAAAGAAAGAGGAGTCAAAGAAAGATAATGACTATCCGTGCTTTCATTGCAAGAAACCGGACACTTCAAACCCGAATGTCCCGAGTTAAAACAAAGTAAGGAACCCGATTATCTTTGCTTCAACCGCAAGAAGCCGGACACTTTAGACCTGATTGTCCAGACCTACTGAAGACCAAGAGTCAACAAAGAAGATATGGCAAGAAGGCTATGGTTGCTGAAGATGAATCAGGGTATGAAGTGGAATCTGAAAAGGGAAATGAATCAGATGACACAACACTGGTTGCTGATATGGAAGATTATGCTTTGATGGCCAATATGGATGAAACTGAGGAGGTATACAACATTGTATCTATCAACACTCCTGCTGGAAGTGACTGTGAATCAACTTGTGGTTCAAATCCTAGAAATTCTGACAATAATGAAACTTTGGATGCCATCCTTAATCAACTGAGGATAATACAATCTGGTTATGAGATTGTGAAGGCTGAAAAAGAAGCTCTTGAGTTAGAAGTTGGAAGATTGAAAGCTGAATTAAGAGTTCTCAAAGGTAAGGAAAAAGATGTTGGACAGAATCAGTGTAAGCCTGCTGATCATCCAGCTGCCCCGAATCTATTTGAACCATCTTGTTCCTCTACTGCATACAAAATTGGAAAGCCTTATGGTGATAGAACATGGCTTGGATTTGGAACTCAACAATCCAAAAAGAGTGGATCCAGTAAGGTCACTGAACCTAGTACCAGAATTGGTCCTAAGTTTGTACCTGCACAAGATCCAACTCCAAGTAAGGTTGCTGAGGCAGTAAAACCTACTGAGAATACTTCAAGGAAGCAAAATCAGAAGTCTAAAAAGTCAACAGTTCCTAACAAAAAGAACAAATCAAAAAATATGACTGCTGGACCTTCTAGACCTGCTGATAGCAGACCTGCTACCAAGTCTGCTGGACCACAAAAAGGTAGAGGTCAGAAATATTCCAAGGATAAGAATCCTAAATCTAAAAATGTTAATCATTCAAGGGATACTTATCTCAGGGGGAAAGGTAGACTGTTCCCTACTGATGATGATTGGAATATTCCTGTACCTGCTGATAGAAACAACCAGTACAACCATGATGCTAGGGTAAAACCTAGGAAATGGAATCAGCAAAGGACTCAGCAGACTCCATATTACAAGGCTGTTCCTAACAGACAGCAAACAAATGGTTATACTAATGCTTCTAACACCAAGAATCACTTCAAACAGCATTATAAACCAAAAGGCCAGAAAACATATGTGATTCCTACACAACCTATTGTTAGAACTTATGGATGTGTGGAATACATGTATGAACCAAAGTATGAACCAAAGTATGACACATTCAGGAGAAGACCTTGTGGAAACATACCAAGGGTCATGCTTACCACTGACCATTATGGACCCAAACAGGTTTGGGTACCTAAAATGCATTAACTTTGTTTTGTAGGGCGTCTGGTACTTTGACAGTGGATGTTCCAGACACATGACAAAGAATAAGCACTGTTTAACAAACTTTGTGGCAAAAGATGGTCCAAGGGTGAATTTTGGAAACAAAAATACACCTGGATATACAAGAGGATATGGCACACTTGTGAGAAATGGACTTACAATAAAAAATGTTGCATATGTGGAAGGACTGGACTACAACTTGCTGAGCACTGGACAATTCTGTGACATGGGATACAAAGTCACTTTTGACAAAAGCAATTGTATTGTCATTAGTGAAAGAGGTGATCAAGTTGTACTTGCTTTGGTAGAAGACAACAAAACATGTATGTTGTGGATTGGTCTACTTGCGAGTTCCGAAACTCACTTTGATTGTGCATACCAAGTCCGAACTCAATTGGTTATGGCACAAGAAGTTGAATCACTTAAACTTTGATGATATCAATCGGTTGGTAAAGAAGAAGCTAGTGATTGGTTTACCTGAGATCACATTCAAAAAGGATGCTATATGTGATGCATGTCATCAGGGTAAACAGATAAAGTCAAGCTTCAAGTCAAAAACCAAACAATCAACTAATAGAGTGTTGGAGCTGATGCATATGGATCTTTTTGGACCAATAACTCCAACAAGTGTAACAGGAAAGAAGTACACTTAGTGGTTGTGGATGATTATTCAAGATATACTTGGGTGGTTTTTATGAACAAGAAAAGTGAAACTCTCCAAAGCATGCCTAATCTTTTGAAGAGATTACAAAATGAGAAAAGTTTAACAGTAATAAAAATAAGATCAGATCAGGGTACTGAATTTCTCAACAATGTAATAAGAGAATACTGTGAAAAGAATGGTGTACTACATCAACTTGCTGCTGCTGGTACACCTCAGCAAAATGGGGTTGCTGAAAGAAGAAACGAGGACTTTAAAGGAAGCGGGAAGAACAATGATCCGTGAAGCATTGCTACCGAGAAAGATATTGGGTCAAGATCAATACAGCATGCTATACTCAAAACAGAACATCAGTAAACAAGAAGCTGCTGAAGACACCTTATGAGGTTTGGAATGGAAGGAAACCTAACATATCCTATTTCCATCCATTTGGAAGCAAGTGTTTTATCCTAAATCACAAAGTTCATTTGAAAACATTCCAACCAAAATCAGATGAAGGAATTTTCTTGGGATATTCTTCAGTCAGCAAGGCATTCGGTCTTGAACAAGAGGTCACTGAAACATGAAGAAACAATACATGTTGTGTTTGATGAACCTAAGTTTACTGGTATGGAAGATGAAGATTGTGAACTTGCTGAGAATCAACAAGTCACTGATCCAGATTGTGTTGAAGTTTTGGAAAGATTCAATGACTTGAAAATTTCTGATACTGCCCCTGCTGAACACCCTGCTGGTAATGTTATTGATGCAACAACTGAAGCAGTTCAAGGATCTGCTGACCCCCCTGTAGAAGAAGCTACAGCAGACCCTACTGAAGATGAGGTTCCTGATAATCAAAATAACCAGAATCCACAATGGTTAAGGAATCACCCTGCTGAACAAGTTATTGGCAATGTACAACAAGGTGTAAGGACTAGAAGACAACTGGAAGAAATGTTTACTTGTTTTCTATCTCAAATGGAACCTAAAGTTGTTGAAGAAGCAATTTCAGATCCAGATTGGATAATTGCTATGCAAGAAGAATTGAATGAATTTGAAAGAAATCAAGTTTGGACACTAGTTGAAAGGCCAAGTCATGCAAATATCATTGGTACTAAGTGGGTATACGAAATAAACTTGATGAATCGGTACCATTGTAAGGAATAAGGCCGGACTAGTTGCAAAAGGCTATTCTCAAGCGAAGGAATAGATTTTGATGAAACTTATGCACCCGTTGCAAGATTGGAAGCTATCGATTATTCTTGGCACATGCTTTGCATCTAAGAACTTCAAAGTATATCAAATGGATGTCAAAAGTGCATTTTTGAATGGCATTCTAGAGGAGGAAGTGTATGTTCAAGCAACCTCCTGGATTTGAAGTTAAAGATCAAGAAGATAAAGTGTATAGACTCAATAAAGCACTTTATGGATTGAAACAAGCACCAAGAGCATGGTATGAGACTCTATCTCAATTCTTGGTGGACAATGGTTTTACAAAAGGCACCATTGACAAGACTCTTTTCGTAATCGGTGAAGGGAACAAAGACACCTGGTACAGATTTATGTGGATGACATAATATTTGGTTCTGAAAATGATTTACTTTGTGAAAAGTTTGCAAATCTAATGAAGAGCAAATTCCAAATGAGTATGATGGGAGAAATGAATTACTTCTTGGGATTGCAAGTTAAACAGATGAAAGATGGAATCTTCATTCATCAAACCAAGTATACCAAGGAGTTGCTGAAGAATTTTGGTATGGAAAATAGCACTAAAAATTCAACTCCTATGAGTACAAATATCAGATTGGATGAAGATAAAGAAGGCAAAGATGTTGATCAGACCTAATACAGAAGGGTGATAGGCGATCAACTGTACCTATCTTATGCCACGGACTCGATATATCCTTTCTTGTAGGTGTTTGTGCAAGATTTCAATCTAAACCTAAAGAAAGTCATTTAGGTGCAGTCAAGAGAGTTCTCAAGTATCTAAAAGAGACTTTGGGAGTAAGGATATGGTATTCCAAGGAAGGAAGCTTCAAAGTCATATCCTACTCAGATTCTGATTATGCTGGATGCAAGATAGATAGAAAAAGCACCTCAGGAACCTGTCAGTTAATGGGAAATAGATTGGTCTCCTGGTTCAGCAAGAAACATAATTCTATATCAACTTCCACTGCTGAAGCTGAGTATATAGCTGCTGGAAGTTGCTGTGCACAAGTATTATGGCTAAGACAACAACTAAGGGATTATGGAATTGAAGAAAAGGAAATTCCAATTATGTGTGACAACACAAGTGCAATTGCAATCACAGAAAATCCTATTTTGCACTCAAGAACCAAGCACATTGATGTAAGACATCATTTTATAAGAGATCATGTTGAAAAGAAAGATGTGGTGGTTCTATACATCCCTACTGAAGATCAACTTGCTGATATTTTCACTAAACCACTTGATAGTGAAAGATTTGCCAAATTAAGGACTGAACTTGGAATTATAAAAGTTGACTGATATTCAGCAATGTACTGGAATTCACCAAGGGGATTAGTCTTTGCTATGTTGGGTGAGCTCACTTAGCAGATTAGTCATTGGTATCAACAATTCCATGTACTTATGTTTGGACAATTGAGCAAATGAAGTTGCCAAGGGGATTGGTCTTTGTCATTTTGGGTGAGCTCACTTGACAGATCAGTCATTGGTATTAAACTTCATCTTGTATTATCAATTGAACAAAACAAGAAGAATTTAAGGATCAGCAAAGTCACTTTGTCAGCAGGCTGCTTCTTTGAAGCACCTTTATCAGCAGACTGCTGAGCCCACCCTGCTGAGGACTACCCTGCTGAATGGAACGTTACTCAGTCAAAGTTATTAAAGTCAAAAAGCAGAATTGGCGGGATATTTACACTATCCTTTATTACCACAGTTAACACGATCTAACGGTTATCAGACGTTATGGAACACGTGTCAAGCCAGCATTTATTCAGATTAATCGTGGTTGACATGGATGTACGTGTACTGACAGTTACAACCACCTCCTGTCTATATATTCAGGCCTATCACACAACAGATTCTCTACTTGCAAAATCTCAGATTAATACTCTCTGTTTTTACACTATGTGAACACAGATTTGAGAAACTATCTTCTTCATCTTACTTTCTCATAACAATGGCAGAAAAGGTTGATGTTCAGATTGAGTCAAGCCAAAGTGTTAGAGGCTTTGTTGTTGATGCAAACAAAACTGATTTAGCTATCAACATTGGTAGAAGAATAAGGAGATACGCTGGTTTAGAGAATGTGCTGAATATAAGACTGGAGACAATCTCATATACAAATGTTGTCAGTTTCTGGAGGAACATTCAAATTCAGGAAGGAACTGAAGCATTTAAAACGGCTGTGAATGGACAAGAAATAGAAATTTCCTCAAGTCTGCTGAGGGAAGTTTTTGGATTTGAAGAAGTGGTGGATGGTCCAGTTAATCCTGAAGCAATGGGACTGTCCAAGATGGCTTTTGTTGATCAAATCAAAACAGATGAAGCCACCAAATCCGTTCCAGGCATCAATTGCGGACACATTGGGAATGAGTACGGTCTACTGAGCAAACTCATTGCTAAGAACATACTTGGACTGGTTGGGAGTATGGACACTCTATCAGGACCCAAGATAGAGTTGATGATGATCATCTGCAGGAGCATGAAGTTTGATTGGGCTGGTTACTTCATCCATTACATGAAGAAGGTAGCCAAGGAAGAGAAAGAGGGAAAAAGGAAATCCAAGGCCTTTCCCTTAGGATTGATGGTTCAGACCCTGCTGAATCATTTGGAAATCCCTGATGTAGCATCTGAAAAGATCAATCAGTCTAGATACAAGAAGGAAATTGATTATGCTATTCCTGGTCTAGATGATGATGAAGATGTTGCTGACCCTGCTGCTGATGATGATAGTGATGATGATGGTGATTCTGGTGGTGAGCAGGTCAAGCCAACTAAAAAGAAACCTGTTAAACCTGATGCATCAAAGAAAGCTGCTGAGAAAAGAAAGGGTACAGAAACAAGGAAGATAACTGAAGTTTTAAAGCCTTCAAAAAGAACAAGGAAGCAAACAGCACAGACTACTGAGTCTGCTGAGGGTTCAGTGGAGGTTACTGACCCTACTGTTGCTGCAAGAAGAACTGTTTTTGAAATCTTGAGGGAACAACAGAAAGAAGACAGTAGAAAGAGGAAGTCTACTGTAGTTGAAAAAGATGATGAACCCCTTTCCAAGAGGAGAAAAGAAATTATCCATAAACAGTAACATGGAAAAGGGAAAGAACTGAAAAACTTGGAGGCACAAAGAGTCCAAGAGGAAGCATAAGTAGAAGAGGAAGAAGAGGCTATTGAGGCTGAGCCCTTGACTATCATCAAGCCTGTGGAAATTACTGACTCCTCACCTGAAGAGGTTGTTAAGTCTACTGAAGCTGGACAGGTTGTTGTTGAGCAATCTGTTGGAGATATACAGCAGTCTACTGACCCTGAGCCTGCTGTAGTATCTACTGAAGACCCACAGCAATCCACTGAACCTGATCCTGCTGCGGTAATTGAAGAAGTAGTTGAAGAATTGGTTGAAGACCCTGCAAGTGTTGCAAGAACTCGGGGGAAGAGCGATCTGCTCGCAAACCCCGCCGCTATGAGCATGTAAGTCGGGGGAATCAAGTGTTGTACGATGGAAGTAGTAGGCACAAATTTACAATCTCAGCAACCTACTGACTTTCAAACATCTGTTGAAGAAACCATGAACCTACTTGTTGGAACCTTTGAAGGTCAACAAGGTACTGGGGTTGCTCCCAGGAGATCTTTCATGCCCTTTGAAAGGCATGTGAAAGAAAAGAAGAAAACAGAAGAGTTTGTAGATCCCAAACTTCAGCAAATTGCTGACTATTTCCAATGGAAGTTTGGTTTCTACAAGAGACAAAAGCCAGCTGCTGAACCTATGACGAGACTTTGAGGAATGGGCTTTTAACAAGTTGGGAGTAGAAAATTTGTTGGACCTAGTTGATACCACCCCGCAATCCAGGTTGATGGACTTATTTGATGAACAACGAAAGAGGAGGGTATCAAGTTTAGGGATCCAAGAGATGGCAATGATGACTCTTCCTCATCATCGGATTCTAGAGGAGATTTCCCCTCCGGGACCGGGAGGAACTAGTGGACCGCAAAGTAATCATAGAACCACCCGTACAACGGTCCAACGATATCGGTAAGTCCGCGAGGGCCGACGACGGGAGAGATGGATGAGGATCTACGGGATCTCACCATGGATGATCTGGAAGCATTTATCAATGAAGGAATTAATTTGAGTGCTGGTAGGATAGCTGATGAATCTTCTACATTCCATGTTGTAGAGCCTACTACACAAACTGAAGCTGAACAGAGCGAGGATTTGGATGAAGAAAAGGTTACTGATTTCAGTGAACCTAGTGCCAGCTCAGAGGCATCTATTGAATATCAAGATGGATTTGACTTTGAGGGCATTCTCACTAAAACTGCCATCATTCTGAACAAGATTGGTCATGCTGAAGGATTCCAAGTGGATAATGAGGCTATATTCAATCCACAGAGAGTTGAAGAGGAGGTACAGGTTGCTGGGCTACTAACAGCACCTGCACAAAGGTTGGAACAGGAGGTACAGGGTGCTGAGTCTCAAACAGCACCTGGACAAAGGTTGGAACAATCTTTGGGTTTGGAGAAACCCCCGTTCTTTGAAGAGGCTGTCGTAGTGGAGCCTACTGGAGACAAGACCACTGAAGGGAAAGATGGTCAGCAGACTGTTGTTAATGAGGATGAGCAGCTGCTGGACTATGACTTCAGTGATGAGGAGTTCCAGATGCCTGAAGAAGAGAATATTAATGTTGATCCACCACAGGCATTTGTACCTATTTTTGAAGAACCTGCCATTAATCCTATCTTGGAAGAATATCAAGGACCTAACCCTGCTGGTCTAGATAGGAGTTGGGCAATGGTTGGGAGCAATCAAAGGCCACAGTACAACGTTCAGGAGCCTACTGATGAAGCTACTGGTGGAAGGATGACCAGTGAAGTGCCAGTTGAAGTTTTGAATGAGTTAAGAACTGTTAGAAATGACATGCAACAGTTAAGAACTCAACTGGATAGACAGGAAGAAATATTTGAAGAACTGATGAAAATGGTGAATGAAAACAGAAAATCTACTGCCACAGTTGCTTCAAACTTCACATCTACTCAAAATGCTGTGAATGATCTGATGCTAGATGTGAGGGGAATCAAGGTTGGAAATACTGCAAAAGAGAAGTTTCTGAAAGACCAATTCATTTCCATCCATCAGAAACTTGACAACCTTGCTGCTGCACCTAAGCCTGCTGAGGCTGCTGGAACACCTCAACCCGCCGGATTGGATCCTAAGGTTACCGAGAGGATCAATCTACTTTGGAACAGACTTTGCAATCCAGGATTACTGCAGTTGACACCAGAACTGAGATTATGGAAGGGCAACTAAATAATCTGGTTATTTCACAGGAGAGTGTTCATGGCCTATTGTCCCGTTTTGTTAATGATGTCACTAAGGGGGAAGAGGGCCAAACAAGTTACGGCAAAGAAAAGAGGCCGCAAGACTTTTTGCACGAAGAGATGGCAAGATGATACCAATGCCTTCGGCAACCCGCACACAGCGATTGCAACTTACGATGATCTTTTTAGACAATACAAGAAAGAGTATTACAACATGAGGAAACCTTATCAAGACAAAGGGTTTCATGAAGGTCCGAACTCTTTCTTGGGATTGAAATTTTGGGAGGCAAGGATTAAAGCCTTAAGGGCAAGCAACGAGAGGTGGAAGAGGTGGAAGAAGTGGCGAGAGGTGATAGGAACTTGCCTATCACAAAAGCAAAGGATTCACTTGAAGATTTTAAGGAACTATACATGAAGTTTGGATTCAAAGTGAATCAGATTAATCTTATCCTGCCTGAAGCATGGAACTGGTGGAAACAAGTCAATATCCCTACATTGAATTTACACTGATTGAAAATGAATGGATGAGGGATATGATAGAAGAGATCAGGGCCTACCAAGAACAAGTGGAGAAGGCCAGACAAGAGAGAGAAAGAAGACAAGTAGATCGAAGATACTTTAACCGCATTATGTTTTTGCTGATTCTAGACTGTAATATCTTTGAACAAATGATTTTAATGAAAGATGAATATTTGTTCTGTTTTTGTTTTTGTCTTTTTGCTTTGCTGTTAGGTGAGGGTAGTGGCATCATCACCAAAAAGGGGGAAATTGTTGGATTTATTTCTTAGTTTTGATGATGAGTGCCAGACTAGCTGTTATAGTGCAAAGGCAAAACGATGTCTAGATCAAATGTATAGGCTTATTAGAGTTTTATTCATAAATAGGTTTGATCAAACAAGCACTGTAATGGTCAGCTAAGTTTTATCAGCAGATTAGTCAATATCAGTAGGGTAGATAGGTCAGTAGACTAGTCAGGAACCTGCTGAAGACTGAAGGCTGAGGGTTCAAACTCGCTTCTGAAGGCTAAGGGATCAAACTTAGTAATTTAAGTCAAGGATATGGGATCGAATTTAGGCAAGTCTCGTGATGACCTAAACCGATCACATATACCTTGTGTAGAAAGGTCTAAGTTCCATAAGTTGGATGATGTTTGGAACTTGGTTATAATTAAAAAGGTGTAATCTAACTTCACAAATAAAAGTTAGATAAAAGAAGTCAGCTACATTGTATTTTATACACAGCAAATTGGAGTTCAGCAGACTGATAGGTATCTCAGCAGACTGATGAACCTGCTGATAATATACCTCGATTAATTCAAGATTATTGGAAGATTACATGGATAAGGACAACCAACTACCTCTGACTTATCAAAGAAATCAAAGGCTGAGATTAAAATAACGTTGGGATGATTCATATTTTTATCCATTGGATATAAGTCAAAGGGTGGACAGACTGCACTGTCAAAAAGGAATTCTGACAGTGTCAGTCCTATGAATAGTGACAAAATGCAAATCAGATGGGACAAAAACAAGGAACGGTTACATTTGAATTTCAAATACAAGTCACATGCATTCTTGCCTATAAATAGAGGACTTTCAACTCAGAAACAAGATGATGAATTTTGATAAACTTTGAAGAGATATTATTCTGAACTGAAAACCACCCTGCTGAACCTATTGAACTTAAAGCTACTGATCCAGAGAAATTCTTCAAGTGTATTCTACATTCAAGCTACATCAAGCATACACACTTGAAGACTGCAAGCTGCTGATTATATCATCCTAATCAAGTTGCTGCAACTGAATCATTTACTTGATTCAATCTTTATTTTATAAAGAACTCCGCCGAAGACAAGTGAAGCACTTTGGTGTGAAAGATCGTTGTTTATGGTGGAGGAGTCGGTGAAGAGGCAATCTTACCCTTCAAGGACCAGTGGAAGACTCAGGAGCAGCAATCCTACCTGTTCCCAATTTTCAGTTTGTGAAGCCATAGTTATTGGTGAAGGACAAGCAACTTAGGAATCTTTGTAACAAATACATCAAAGATCTCTAGTGAATTTCCTCCAACATCACAGGAGAAGAGTGGACTGACAGGATTACACCACCTGGAACCACTATAAAATCTGCCTACTTACTTTCAGCATTTACTTTCTGCACTTAGTTTATTCTACACATCAATCTACTGAATCTAGCAACTGAAATCACACACATACACTACTTAGTATCATATTTAACAACAAGTATTAAGGCTTAATTTTGATATTATTCGGCTGCACAAATTCAGCAAACTCAACTGTCAGTAGACTACTATTTATCGAAGAGTTATCGAAGTCTCGCGACTATCGAAGTATCGAGTTGTCAAGCCGAAGTTGCGAAATTTGTTAACTCCAAAGTTTTAAGTGTTAAGTTTATTCACCCCCCCCCCCCTCTAAACTTAACCAAAGCCTTTTCATGGGACCAACACAAGCAAAACTAAACTAGCATGCATAACAAGATCATGAGATTGTCTCCAATACTCTACTCAACTAATCATGAACAATCTCTTGAATCACAATTAATTGCATCAATTGAAAAGATCAAAGCTTGAATCAATACTCTCATATAAATTCAATCAAAAAGATAGTTTCATCGATCTCTCGATTCAAATAAAACATAAACAATATAACAATATCCAATTGATGAAAAATCATAAATTTAACTCACTAAGATATAGCTAAAAATCCTCTAATTGGTGCGGTTGTTGATTGGTTTCCTCCGTTGTCCCACCGCGATATGCTTAGCCAACAATCATGTTGGTGATCATGATTGTTGGGATGGAAGAATTCATCTCCTTGTTTGCTCGGAATATGCGGCCGCTTTCAATGTGATGTGCGGTTTGCTCTCTTGTGTTGTGAATGAATGAATTAGGGTTAAAAAGCTGCGCTGTATTTATAGGAAAGGCAGGTCGGTTTGCTGAGGTCGGCGTCCGGACGCCCGTCCAAAAGGGTGGACGCTCGTCCAGTGCGTAGAAACTTTACCGAGTCGGGCCGAGTCTCACCCGACGCCCGTTCTATGCAAAAGTAAACTCCTGTTTAGCCAAAATCATAAGACTCTGAATCAAAATCCTGCTCCTGGACGCTAGTCCAGTATTTCGAACGTTCGTCCACTGGAAACTTCTCTTCTGTGAATTGAGTAAGCGTGCTGGACGCACGTCTGATCCTTCAAACGCCCGTCCACTGGACGGATGCAGTGGACGCCACTTCAGTCCTCAATGTATCTTCATGCCAATCTCAATTTTGTATCTCTTTCTTGCCATTAAATCTTCAAGTGGACATCTTTTAAGCTCCTTCTCAGACATGCAAGCATACCTACAAGATGGTAAACACGAGCAAAGTGTAAAATCGTACAAAAACACATAAAAACTACGTAAACAACTCGATTCTTCACTTTTAAACATTTCAAACTCCATTCTCTCAATTTATCCTTTTAGCAAGTGATTTTCTATAAAAATCACTAAAACACGAAAGATATCGTTACGAAGTAACTCGATATAAACCATGAAATTTGTCGTAAACAACTCCCCCACACTTAGACTTTTGTTCGTCCCGAACAAAACAACCAAAACTGGCTCACTTTATATGCAATCCAAATAGATCCCTAACTCACGTAACAAAAGATACAACAACTATAGCAAGTAATACCAACATAGAGATAGATTCGGTGTGTGTGTGTCAAGCCCTTTTCAATCTTCACAATCCTCTCAAACAAATATCCTCTCAAATAATTTTAATGACTATCCTAGGTATAGGCAGTAATTGTTCCACACAAAGTCTTTCTGCGCACTCAGTAGGATAATCCCTACAACATATCATTTGGTTTATACTGGGTATAAGGTCAATGATAACAAAGTCTTGAGTTTATTCTCTCTTTTTTTGACGCACATCAGAATGAGCTCTCACCCGTCATAGTAGAATAGGATGTTTCGGGATAACACCCTACCTTACTCAAATCATAGGGTAGCTTTTCCTGACTGTCGTGAGCTTTGGTCAACATAGTGGAATAGGATATTTCGAGATAATGCCCTACCGCACTCCAATCATTAACCAGCTTCCGACACACCCCTTTATTTATTTATTTTTTTTTTTTTTTCAAGACATTAGTTATGTTTCACTTATCACATTCAAACCTTCAGATATTCACAGTGCACGTTCTGAACTTAGGTGTTACTTCACTGTTACTATTAAGACCAAATCTCTCTAAGATAAATCACTAAAATAGTGAAAGGATACAGTTCAAAATTTTTGCTTCAATATCAAAGGCTTTCGTGAGTGTGAAATGAATACTATATCAAATCAGTAAAAGCATGCTATAATTATCTCTCAAAGTCACATAAAATCATTGTCAGGAAACTACAACTAGCAAGCCATTTGCTTCAATTACATGCTCAAGATTTACAATTATCCAAGTTTACTTTGAAAAATTTTAAAATTGTCGAGAAAATCACATTTACTCATTGTCAGAAATATAGCTTGATAACATACCCAATTTAGACACCCCCCACACTTAAATCACATGATGTCCTCAGAATGTGCAAATAAAAGAAAAGAATACTTAGCTGGTTTCAAAGTGGTTGTCGGGCTGTAGGTTGACAGTGGTCAGGCCGTAACATGAATGAACCGCCGCAGCTCGTATCACGAACGTACAACACTAAAAGTGATTACGGCAAAAACCGCTCAACAAGATTCCGCAACACTCGACATAGCATATAATCTCGGGGTACAAGGGGTATGTGAGTAAACATGAATGCACACAGAAATGGGCAAATAAAGCATTCACAAATAGGACAGGGATAACCAACACACAAATCACCATGGTTTTATTCCTAATGCCCTAAAAACTTAACTAAAAAGTAACTTAAAAGACTAGGCTGCCTCCTAGTAGCGCTTCTTTTATGTCATTAGCTTGACACATATTTCAAAGTTAACCCGGATCGGGCCACTTTGATCTACTGCTGGCCACTTCTTCATCGGAGTCAGAATGAAGGACAGGGGTGTGGCCGCATCAGCAACAAGTCAAGTGCTCTACTAAGTGTTTGAACTTAACTCTCCAGATAGCACTGACTCTCTTCTTTGTTTTGTTCTTGTGCAGGTTAAGCTTAGGTATACTGACATGTTCAGAAGTCTTGGAAGAAGGGTCCTCACGGGTAGATGTAGAAATGTCATCATCCGGACCAAAGAAGTCGGATGGAATCTCATCACACGTCAGCATCTCAGCCGTTTCAATCCCCTTTTGAAAATACATGACCGCAGGCTTTTCTTTTGGTTGCCCAAAGTACTTTTTCAGCCTTTGACCATTTACCGTGAAGGGTTGATTATCATACCCGTTTAACGTGATCGCTCCACTTGGATGGACATCGAGAATCTCAAAAGGGCCAGACCATCTAGATTTGAGCTTACCGGCAAACAGATGGAGCCTGGTATTATAAAGCGAAACCATATCACCCACTTTGAATTCTCGATCCTTGATTTTAGCATCATGGAGTACCTTAGTTCTTTCCTTACTGATTCTGGCATTCTCATATGCTCTGAGTCTAAATTCGTCGAGTTCATTTAATTGCAATAACCTCTTTTCCCAACAGAGTTGGCTATCGAAATTCAAGAATTTAATAGCCCAGTAAGCTCTGTGTTCAAGCTCGACTGGTAAATGGCATGCCTTGCCATAAACCATTTGGAAGGGTGACGTGCCCATAGGGGTCTTAAACACAGTGCGATAGGCCCAAAGCGCGTCATCCAACTTTAGACTCCAGTTGGATATATTTGCGTTCACGGACTTTTCTAGAATCCGTTTAAGGCTCCGGTTGCTTACCTCGACTTGGCCACTTGTTTGGGGATGATACGGTGTACCGATTTTATGTTTGACACCATATTTCTCAAGAATTTTATCAAGCGGCGCGTTGCAAAAATGAGTACCTTCATCACTAATGAGGGCTCTAGGACAGCAAATCTGGTGAAGATATTCTTTTGCAAGAATTTCTTCACAACTTTGTGATCATTAGTTTGGGTGGCTATTGCCTCCACCCACTTGGAAACGTAGTCTACACAGACGAGAATGTATTTATTGGAGCATGAAGATGGGAAAGGGCCCATGAAATCAATGCCCCACACGTCGAAGACTTCGCATTCCAGAATGGGCCTAAGTGGCATTTCCATCCTATTACTTTGCCTCCCAATCCTCTGGCACCTATCGCAACCTTTACAAAAGGCTTCTGCATCTTTAAAAAGAGTCGGCCGGAAAATCCAGCTTGGAGGATTTTTGCAACATCTTGGGTGTTCCGTAGTGTCCTCTCGCGGGACCACTATGACATTGCTCCGGAATATCCCATTGCTCATGTTCCGGAACACACCTTCTAAGCAACCCGTCTTTACGTACCTTGAACAAATAAGGATCCTCCCACACGAGATACTTTAAATCAGAAAATAACTTCTTCCTCTCCTGATACGTCATTTCCTCTAAATGCCCACTTGCTAAATAGTTGACATAATCAGCGTACCACGGCCTAACTGTATCAAGCTTCATCAATTGCTCAGTAGGGAAATCGATGCCTATTTCCTTGTGATTTTCACCACCCTCATTTACAAGGCGAGACAGGTGATCAGCCACAATATTTTCACTACCCTTCTTATCTTTGATCTCCGTGTCAAACTCTTGCAAAATTAGAATCCATCCGAGTAACCTTGGTTTTGCATCCGCTTTGTCCATAAGGTAGCGTAGGGCTGCATGGTCCGTCCAAACCACAACTTGAGATCCTAGAAGGTAACTTCTAAACTTGTCGATAGCAAAAACGACGGCTAAGAATTCCTTCTCGCCGTGGTGTAATTACATTGAGCCGGGTTCAAGGTGCGGCTCGCATAGTAAATGGGCCCGAACTTTTTATCAATTCTCGGCCTAAAACCGCACCCACCGCGTAGTTAGAGGCATCGCACATTAATTCAAAAGGCTTAGTCCAACGGGTGCGATTAAGATAGGGGCACTTATGAGCTTATCCTTTAGGCAATTGAAAGCTTCCTTGCATTTCTCATCAAACAATAACTCAACATCATCTTTCAGAAGGTTAGATAAGGGCTTGGCGATGGTGGAAAAGTCCTGAATAAACCGCCTGTAGAAGCCAACATGACCTAGAAAACCTCGTACCTCTTTCACTGTTTTCGGGTACGCCATCTTTTCAACGGCCTCTACTTTAGCCTTATCAACCCGAATACCGAGACTCGGACTCCTTGTGTCCCAGAACAATCCCTTCATCTACTAGAAAATGGCATTTCTCCCGCTTAAGCACTAAATTCTTTTCAACACGGCGTTGAAGTACCATATCTAGATTTTCCAAGATCTCATCGAAGCTATCGCCATAGACTGAGAAGTCATCCATGAAGACTTCCATACATTTCTCCACAAGTCCATCGAAAATGGCCAACATGCACCGTTGAAATGTTACTGGTGCATTGCATAACCCGAAAGGCATTCTGCGAAAAGCAAAAGTGGCTGATGGACACGTAAACGTAGTCTTCTCCCCGTCATTAGGGTCGATGGCTATCCGGAAGTAACCGAATATCCATCGAGGAAACAATAATACTTATGACCACTCGCCTTTCAAGAAGCCGGTCAATGAAAGGTAAGGGGAAATGGTCTTTGGCGGTGACTTCATTCAATCTCGCGATAGTCAATGCGGACCCCGTAGCCGCCACAAGGCGTAAAGCTACTTCTTCCCCCTTTTCATTCTTTTCCACGGTAATACCTCCCTTCTTTGGCACAACTTGGGTGGGGCTAACCCACTCACTTGTCGGCGATTGCATAGATGATTCCCATATCTAACCATTTTATGACTTCTTTCTTGACAACCTCCCCGCATGTGCGGATTCAGCCTTCGCCGAGGTTGTCCGACTTTCTTAGCTCCTTCCTCCGTTCGGATTTTATGCATGCGCCATCGGGGCCGATTCCTCGGATATCACCCACTTGCCATCCGAACGCGAGGATGTTCTTTTCAAGCACTTTTATCAGCAGTGCTTCTTGCTCGGGCTCGAGTTTTGAAGAGATGATCAAGGGTAACTTATCACCATCCTTAAGAAAAATGTACTTAAGGTGTTGCGGAAGCGGTTTAAGCTCCAAGTCAGTAGGTGGTTGCTCAATACTGGATTTTAAGGGGCCACCTTTTTCCTTATGGGCTTGAAGTGGTTGACTGAAGAATACCTCATCTTCCCGAGGTATAACCCCAGAAAGGTACTGGATCACATCATCCATAGGGATCCTTTTGTCGACTCGCTTTCTCCTTCTTATGCTTGATCATCTTTCTCAACTCTTCTTCTTCTAGCTCCTCTCGCTAGTCGTTCCCAATCATCAACCACCCAATGAGTAGTCTCTCTCCGTAAATCCACTTCATCCCAACTACCCATCGTGGCTTCCTCTTCTACAGGGTTAAAGTCTTCCCGATGCGCTCTTTGAAATCATCGTTCATTGCTGGGAATCTCCATGTTTCTTGTTCATTGACAGGCTCAGTGTGAGCAAGTTGTGAAGATGACTCGTCAATGACTACGGCCTGTAATGAAACAGAAGATGGTCCACAGTCAGCTTGATCTTTAATGTTTATAGCTTCGAAAACACCTATCTCTGTTAGCTCTACCGCTTCTTCGTAGTTGGCATCTTCTTCGTCCTCATAAATTGCTTCAACGAACGAGATTTCTTCAATCAAGGTTTCCTCGGACTTTTCCCTCGTGTGAAGGTAACGGATGTTTCATCGACTCTAAGCGTAATCGACCCTTACGTAAATCGATGAGGGCGGCAGAGGTGTCCAAAAAGGTCCGGCCTAGAATTAGGGGCATCTCTTTGTCGTGGATAGTCTAAGATAACCCAACGGTAGGGAAAACCAAATGTTCAACACGGAGAAGAACATTAGCAACACAACCGGCCGCCGAGCGGCTAGATCGGTCTACCATCCGAAGAGAAATAGGGCGTTCCCGCATTCTTTTATCTAAACCGAGCTTTTTGCGTACGTTCAATGGCATCACATTTATGGAGGCCCCCGAGTCGCATAAGACATTTTGGAACATGTGGCCTTCGGTCCTCACAAGAGATTGAAGGTCTCCCGGGGTCACCTCGCTTAGTAGCAACTTTTTGTGAAACCATAGAGCAATCTTCTCTTAAAACTTCTTCTCGCCATCCCTTGAAGCTTCTTCTTGCTTCCACAAACTTCCTTAAGATACTTAGAGCACTTGGGCATTTCGGTCAATACCTCGCCTAGGGGTATACTCACTTTGGTATCTCTAAGCATCCTCCTCACACCGTCATATTGTCTGTCATGACTGAGGGTATTCTCTTTCTTCTTCGGTGGATAAGGAAGGGCTTTATCATTGTTCATGGCTTGATTTTTTATGGCTTCGTCTTCCTTATCCTTCCATCTGACAAACTTTTCCTCCCTCTTCTTTGTCAGGGGTACAGCCACCTGACTTTTCCTCATTTCTCTATCAGAATAATTTTCATCACCCGAAGAATCATCATTAAGCTCCTCCTCACTGTTGCTTTCTTCGGTATTTAACTTCTGATTGCCCCCTCCTGAACTTATGGCGTCAGGAGGGGCTACTCGTTTCCCGACATCTTTCCGGGTCCCGCCTGCTTACCACTTCTTAAAGTAACCTCATTCAGCTCTTCGTCTCCATACTCCCATTGAGGTGTGATGGCAGTGCAAACATTGACATCTGCTTTAGGATTTCTTTCGGTATAACTTGGAAGTTTACCGTGGGGTCTCGCTTGCTTGTTGGTCTGCCATCTGACCAACCTGTCTCTCTATTGCCTTGACACTAGTAGCCAGGGTCTTCACCATGTCTACTAGCTCATCAAACTTATGTTGAGGAACACACGAGGTGGTTTGGTTATGAGGTTAGTTTTGATTCCAACCACCTTGAGGTCTTTGGGAGTTAGGATTATGAGATTGATTAACCATCCCAGGAAGTGGTCTTTGATAACTCGAGTTGAAAGAAGGTTTTGAATTGGATGGGCCAGGTGGTGCATTGGCTTGATTAAGATTGGGACGTTGACATCCGGAATAATTCTGGTTCTAATTGAAGTTTCTGAAGGTTTGGCTATGATTCTCCATTAAATTCACTTCCTCATTCATCTCATTTCCCGCCTGCATTCCCAGGTAGTTTACATCTGATGGTCCTCTTTGCTGCTGCATTTGTAAATCGGCTAGCTGCTTGCTCATCACTTCCATTTGAGCAACTAGCATCTTGGTCTCAGAATTTCTCGCAGCAGATTCCTTCTTATTCCCACTAACATTGGTCTTCTTTGGAGTTGACCACATGTTATTCTTTGCTATAGTTTCAAATACCCGTAAGCGCATCATCACCTCCCCCTAGGAAGGATCCATGAGCAAATTGAATCAAGGAAGTCTCTATTTGGTTGAGAGACACCTCTCGTAGAATAACTCTAGTAGCTCATGTCTACCGTATCCATGGTTGGGGCACTTCCTCATCAACGATTTAGTCTCTCCCATGCTTTCCCCACACTCTCACCATCAAGTTGTTCAAATGTGGCTATCTCCCTTTTCATGTCCATGATTGTCCCAGTGTGAGACAAACTTCGAGCAAAGGCTCTTTTGACATCATTCCAGGTACGGAGAGAATGATGGGCTAAAGATTTGAACCAACGGTTTGCTTCACCCTTTAGAGCAAACGGGAAGAGTTTTAACTTGACAATCTCAGAATCAACATCAGGATAGTGGCCTGCTTCGCAGATTTGAACGAAGGTGGACAAGAAATCATGAGGATCTTCGTCAGCAGTGCCATGAAAAGAACTATTCTGGACCAGTCCTACAACTCTATTTTTCAGATCGAAGTTCACTTGCCCAATGTCTGGAGGGCGAATAGGGTCTATGCCCTTCCAGGAAGTCTTGGTCAAGATAGGGAGCATAGGGGTCTTGATTTAATTGGTTTAGCTGGTTCTGACGGAACTGTTGAAATTGATTATTTATCCCAGCTTGTTGATTCTGTTGTTGTTGTATTGCCTGCATCTGTTGAAGGATCATATTCATTTGGGCTTGAGGATCTGGATTTTGAACTTCGTTAGCCATAATGTCTGGATTAGGGAAGAGCTTCCTCCTGAGAATAGATCGCTCAGGTTCGGGATTAAATGTAAGAGGTCCCTTCTTACTCCTGGTTTGCATAAACCAGAAGAGCAGAACAGGAAGAAATCAACCTTAGGGTTGATGAGAACGAATGTAGAGTAGATTAGAGGGTTTAGAGGTTTAGAAAGAGAGAAGAGAGAAGGAGAGAGGTGACAATTTAAGAGATTGAACCGGTGTTCAGTATGAGTGAACGCTGGTTCAGGGGAAATTCTGGAAGTGGACGCTCGTTCAGGTCACTGAACTAGCGTTCAGAAGACAAATTGGGGGGCAGACGGGCGTTCAAATGCTGGACGCCCGTTCAGAATGTTTCTTTTTATTTTTATTTTTTATTTTTTATTTTATTTTATTTTTAATTTAGAAAAGATATAGAAACAGAAACAAGAAAAGAAACCTACCTACGAAAAACTTAAAACAGGAAAAACACTAAGACGGTGAAAAAAAACATGTTGAAATCTTCTAGGGCTAAAATAGAAGGGAAAACAGCAGATTTTGACCTCGAAAACGGTGTTGAACGGCCTACGGAATTCGGCACGTCGTCGGCGTCGGAACGACCTTTCCGAATTGGGGTCCTGCGCGTCAAACGGACACTCGAGCCGAAAGTTATGGCCAAAATACTACCGACACAGAAAACTGCACTACGAAGAATCCGACAACCTTTACCGATTCCCCGGCAACGGCGCCAAAAACTTGTTCGGTAAAAACTAGTTTTAAATTTATAAACCGAAACACCCCAAGTATAAGGTTCGTAGTAAAGGGTGTTAACGGGTCGTCCTAAGGGAATCGAACGTTTATCGGATTGGAGTACAGTTATTATATCGATTATGTCACAGATTACTACCTAAAACTAAGGTTTATGCTACTTGTAATCTAAAAACAATGAAAAGTGACTAAAATAACAGAAATAGAAAAATTCGATGCTTTGGACGGCCGTTCACTTAAGGTGGACGGGCGTCCGATTACGATCTAAAAACGTAAATATGCGTAAAAAAAAGACAGGTAACAACTAGGGTTTTTAAAATAACTAAACGTAGCAATCACAATTGATACGAACGAATTTGGTTTATCAAAGATTTAAAATAACGGCAAGGCAACGAGAATCCACCAACCAACCAACCAACCCCAACTAGATTGTGAGCTAAAAATACGGTTTTTAGTAATGATCAAATCACGAATTCGATTAAATCTCTTTAATCAATTTCTAGGGTTTCGTTTTCTTTCTCAAGCAAAACTAAACTAGCATGCATAACAAGATCATGAGATTGTCTCCAATACTCTACTCAACTAATCATGAACAATCTCTTGAATCACAATTAATTGCATCAATTGAAAATATCAAAGCTTGAATCAATACTCTCATATAAATTCAATCAAAAAGATAGTTTCATCGATCTCTCGATTCAAATAAAACATAAACAATATAACAATATCCAATTGATGAAAAATCATAAATTTAACTCACTAAGATATAGCTAAAAATCCTCTAATTGGTGCGGTTGTTGATTGGTTTCCTCCGTTGTCCCACCGCGATATGCTTAGCCAACAATCATGTTGGTGATCATGATTGTTGGGATGGAAGAATTCATCTCCTTGTTTGCTCTGGAATATGCGGCTGCTTTCAATGTGATGTGCGGCTGCTCTCTTGTTTTGTGAATGAATGAATTAGGGTTAAAAAGTTGCGCTGTATTTATAGGAAAGGCAGGTCGGTTTGCTGAGGTCGGCGTCCGGACGCCCGTCCAAAAGGGTGGACGCTCGTCCAGTGCGTAGAAACTTTACCGAGTCGGGCCGAGTCTCACCGTACGCCCGTTCTATGCAAAAGTAAACACCCGTTTAGCCAAAATCATAAGACTCGAATCAAAATCCTCGCTCCCGGACGCTCGTCCAAAGCATTTCGAACGTTCGTCCACTTGAAACTTCTCTTCTGTGAATTGAGTAAGCGTGCTGGACGCACGTCTGATCCTTCAAACGCCCGTCCACTGGACGGATGCAGTGGACGCCAGTTCAATCCTCAATGTATCTTCATGCCAATCTCAATTTTGTATCTCTTTCTTGCCATTAAATCTTCAAGTGGACATCTTTTAAGCTCCTTCTCATACATGCAAGCATACCTACAAGATGGTAAACACGAGCAAAGTGTAAAATCGTACAAAAACACATAAAAACTACGTAAACAACTCGATTCTTCTCTTTTAAACATTTCAAACTCCATTCTCTCAATTTATCCTTTTAGCAAGTGATTTTCTATAAAAATCACTAAAACACGGAAGATATCGTTACGAAGTAACTCGATATAAACCATGAAATTTGTCGTAAACAACTCGCAAGTTTCTAACTATTCAAAACTTTAAAGGTACGGTTCTTGTAGGATTAATTGACAAAAAGCATGCTCTTCTTCGATTTCAATTTTCTGAAGATTATGTCCGCCTCTTTTCAAAATCAATCTGGAATGTTTATGGCAAGCAAATGCAAATCCTAATATGGACTTCAGATTTTCGCGTTGATCGGGAACCTCCAATTGTACCAATTTGGTTATCCTTGCCTATGCTACCGATTCACTTGGTTAATCAAAGCTTTATTTTCTCTCTAGTATCATCTTTTAGCCGACCTTTACGGATTGATAATGCTACTGAACATCTTAATAGACCTTCAGTTGCAAGAGTACAGGTAAAGATTGATTTGTTGGAGTTGTTGCCATCTCGAGTCTGGGTTCAAAGTGAAACAGGGACTGGTTTTTGGCAAGCAATTGAGCTTGAAATAACTTTACCTTCATACTGCTAATATTGTTGGCATATAGGACACCAAGAGCATTTTTGTACAATCAAATACCCTGATTCGCAGCACAACCACACTCATCCAAAGAGGCCAATCGTACACCAAGAGTATATACCAAAATCTCAACAACCTGGGGATGATAGGCCAGACATTTCCACAGCAAATAGAACATTTGTTTTAGACCCCAGTGCCTCTACATCATTTTCGAGCTTTGAACAAAGGAAAATTATCCACGAGGAAGGAAAAATGCAAGATTCAAGAACAGATGTAAAAAAAAAATCAAATGCAGAGTACATCAGATGCAATGGAGCAAACCTTAGTCACCAACCAAGTTGATTCTGCAACAAATCTTGAGAAGGGTCATAATGCCCCTGAAGTGTTGCAGGTAACATCTTCTACTTCTGAGCAGAAAGTTGCAGATCAATTGTTTGACATTGCTGATGGCAAGAGTCAACCCTATGGAAGGCAATCACAGATTGAGGAAGAAATAGGAAAATTAGAGGCTCACTTTGATGACGCTCAAATTATACCCGTAAATGTCATCAACATTATCCTTAAATCGAGATTAATAATGTATATTTCATATTGAATCACTCGTTTATATTTATTATTTAATGTTAAGTGATTATTAATATGATATTTGGTATTTAGCTGTTTTTATTATTAAAAGACCGATTTATTGTGCGATAAATGCTGATTTTGCAGATCACGACAAATCGAGAGGATAAATGTCATTCAATCAGTAAATCTCGAGATAATAAGGAAGAAAATCGGAGCATTAATCAAGAGATAATCAGAGGAATCAGATCAGCACGGAAGAATGCAGTGGGGAACAAGTCAGACAAAGAGACGCGTTTAACACGTGTAAAAAAGGGCTCGGTCGACCGAGCCTATCCATTCGGTCGACCGAGAGAGTCGGCTCGGTCACTTGAAGTTTATCCGGCAGAAATCGCGTGTATATCTTCTAGATCCTTCCTAGGTCGGCAAAAACCTCTATATAAGCAGCAGGTACGAAATTTGTAAAAACACACCAACACACACCTTAGACATACATACAATCCCTTCATTCTTTCTTCAATCTTACAATTCATAATATAACTTTGATACAATGTAGAATAATTTGAGGGTTTCCAGCAATTTAAGGGCTGCAATATGTAAGCTTTTATTTTCTGTCTTCTTATTTTAAGTAATTAGTCCCCCCCAATTATGCTTTATCATTTGAGTTAGTTAATCATAGCTAGATGATGTAGATCTAGGCTATGACGTTAGGGATGTGGCGACACCTTGTCTATGGGGATCACATAACCTACGTCGTACACTTAGTATTTATTCATGAATCTACTTGATTTAATTAATGCGTATCTATGTTAGTTTATATGAATGCTTTATGAATTACTGTTTAATCCGTTGTGTATGATGAAACGCTGAGAGATACGTTCAGGGATGTAATCTGGGGGAAAAAAACCATTCGGTCGACCGAGCCCAGCTATTCGGTCGACCGAGCCCTGTTTTCATCCGTTAAATAGCCACGTCTTTATGGTTAGGTTAACTTAATAGAATTTATTATCTCAGTAGGTATGGCTATGGCTACGTTACTCGCTTAGTTTAATTAAAATGTGTAAAAAGGAAATACCAATATAAAACTCTTAGGTAGGCTTATGAAATGCTCTTCACGGACGTTCAGCGTTATCTAGGTAGGTTTATATTTGGGGATTGCTAGCACTCGATTATACATACGTCGTAGATTAGCATGAGACTATAACTTGGTAATTGCTAGTTGGACGAGAGCTTGAGTAATCGTTTAGGAAGTACGCCTAACCATAGGAATGTTGCCTAGACGAGGTGTACGGTTAATATCGGCATCCTTAGAGTCGTAAGCGTGTGAGTTATATGAGATGGAGGCACTTAAAAGGCGAAGTCACGTAACAATATCACAATGATCTAGTGACCTACCGGTGCTAAGTCAAGTTAAAGAGGATGACTCCCGTAGCCAATCTAAGATAGATACAAACGGATTGACAGTTAATAAGTTCAGTTTATTATATAAATTATCTAGGTCCAAACGATAAAGACTATAATTGGGGAGGTTAATTACGTTGTGTCGAGTCGTGTCTTTACCTTTCTTGTCTTATGTTGGTCGTAGACCGCCTCTATGTCCTTGACATGTTTAATTAATTGTTTGTATATAAGATGATCCACAATTGGTTCCCTGTGGGATCGACCTTGATTCACTATAGCTATACTACGATGGGCCTAGTCCTCTTGCTAGTATTGGTTTATGGTGGTCAAGTATATTTTATCACTTGATCTACGTCATCAAGTTTTTGGCGCCGTTGTCGGGGAACCAACGGTCAATTTTATATATAAATATTTTTTTTTATTCATGTCAAGTTTTCTGTTTGAGAGTCTGTTTTTGAGTCCCTCTGGTTGTCTGCTATGTGTAAAAGTTCCAGAATCTGGAACAGCTGGTTTCGCTCCCAGCGAGACTGCCTCTCGTTGCCAGCGAGCCTGGTTCTATTTTCTGGGACTTCATGTTTCTGTTTATCCCCGTATGTTTAATCCGTAAGTGTAACACCCCGGTTTCCAATCCCGTCGGCCGCCGGTATTGGTCACTGTAGTGCCACTCATCACAACACACAATCGTGGCGGTAACATGCAACATTCCACAACAGAAGGAAAATAAACATTCACCATTCATTATTTTAAAAGAAAGTATTAAAGTGAGTACAAATATCCTGAAGAAAATGAAATTATGCGGAACGTCAAAATCGTTAAAATTTAGAATTTCCAAATAATGTGGAAAACATGCGACCGCGACTACGTGGCTCTCAAACCCCGCGACATCCCGGAACAAGAAAACATCCATAGAAGTACTGCTAAGAATCGCTCCCCATAAATGGATCATAGCAGGGTCAACGAAAGAAAAACCGTCAACTATAAAGTTGAGTAGGAATAAATCTAGTATACGTAAGGTAAAACCAACCCATGACAAGTACCACCAATTTAAGAAGGACCCAACCAATCTACAAAAGTTACGACCAATCCCTAACGGATACCATACCTCACAACTATCCCCCTAAAGGTCCCGAATGTGCACATCCCTCAAAAGGGTAAAGCCCTAGAGAGGAGGATCCTAAAGGTCATCCAATGGTACCATCAATTAAATGGACCATCGCGTACTGGGGTGCAAGGAAACCTTCCCGGGTTCCCGGCTTCGGGTGCTACCCTATCCGGCCCGACCATACCAATGTCTGCAACTCCCCAAATACGCTAAGGTCATTGAAGTCGTAAGGAAACCTTCCCGGGTTCCCGGCTTTGGGTGCTACCGTATCCGGCCCGACCACTATGGGTCTACAAACCACAATGCCTAAAATCCAAATTCCCACAGTGAGGTCAATACCCCTGACCCGTCAAGACATGACTCCCAAAATAAATTCATAAGATTGAACCACCGTTACCAAAGAAGGAAGACAACATAGACTAGACGCCCGTTTGGGAGACCGGACGCCCGTCCCAGTACTCCGCTGGACGCCCGTCCAAGATATCAGACGCCCGTCCAGAATGTCCAGACGCCCGTCCACTTTAACAGAGTTAGATCCTGAATGTAAAATAACCCCTCAGACGTCCGTCCAGGTAACCCAGACGCTCGTCTGAACTGAAATCAAGGCAGACGCCCGTCCAGAGGGCCTGGACGCCCGTCCACCCGGGTTTCATCTCGAACCCTAACAATTCTACACGCGATTCCCCGAGCCGTTTCTCAACCAAGCAAATGGCAAGAAACAACATTTTAAGCTCAGAAATCTCCATACAAAAGTATCATGCCAACTATAGGTTTTTAACCAATGCAAAACCCAATATTATGAACGTATAACATCCCCGAAACAGGACAACCAAGCGTAGACACCCTTAAATAAAACTTGACAACAAAACATAGAAATATTCTTACCGGAATTGCTGCGTTTCTGAAAGCCCTTACTAAGTTAGAACCGTTCCTCAACGAAGCTCGAATCTATATCGACGACAACGACGACAGCAGCAATCAATCCTTAACACGAAGGAGAGATTTCTCTCCTTCTCTTCACAAGGAGGACGACGGCGGCTAGGGGGAAAAAGGTTTCACGTGTTTTTGGGGAAGTAAGGAAAGGAAGTAAAAAGTCTTTTAATTGCCAAGGTAGGGGTTAAAATTAAGGAGTTATAAAATAAAATTAAGGAATTATAAAATAATTATAGAATCCCTTCTTAATTATTGATAAATCCTTATTTGAATCCCTTTACCAATAAATTAAGAAATCGAAAAATTCGGGATATTACATCCTTCCCCCCTTAAGACAAAATTCGTCCTCGAAGTTCGGGTTCGTACCGGGCGTCGCACCCCCCCCTTAAACCACTCTTCGTCCCCGAAGATAAGCAAAAGGGATTTTACGAACAAGGCTTGAAAATTGCATACCTTAAGAGAACAAATGCGGGTACTTCTGTCGCATATCATCCTCAGCCTCCCATGTCGCCTCCTCGGTGGCATGGTTAGACCATAAAACCTTGACGATGCTAACCTCACGTCCCCTTGTTTTCCGCACCTTGGTATCTAATATCTGTACCGTTACCTCTTCGTAAGTCAAGGATTGATCTAGTTCGACGACCTCCGGCTCGATCACGTGAGAAGGATCACTCACGTACTTGCGCAATTGAGATACATGAAACACATTATGCACCTTCTCCAACGCCGGTGGCAAAGCTAGTCGATAAGCCACTTCACCTATTCGGTCCAAGACTTAATATGGCCCTACGTACTTGGGACTCAACTTCCCTTTCTTGCCAAAACGCATCACTCCTCTGGTTGGTGATACTCGTAGCAATACCTTATCGCCCACGGCGAACTCAATATCCCGGCGGTGTAAGTCTGCATAGATCTTCTGTCTATCTTGGGCAGCCTTCATCTTTTCTCGGATTATCTGCACCTGTTTAATCGTATCTTCGATCATCTGCGGTCCCAAAACCGCTGCCTCGGACGAATCGTCCCAACAAACCGGACTCTTGCATTTCCTACCGTAAAGTGCCTCAAAAGGTGCCATCTTAATACTGGCATGGTAGCTGTTGTTGTATGAAAACTCAATAAGATCGAGCTTTTCCTCCCAAGAGCCTTTGAATTCTAACACACATGCCCTCGATGTCTTCCAAGGTTTGTATGGTCCTCTCCGTCTGACCATCGGTAGCAGGGTGAAAAGCTGTACTCATTCGTAGCTCCGTCCCCAAGGCTGCCTGTAGCTCCTGCCAAAACCGAGATATGAATCTTGCATCTCTATCTGACACAATGCTGCTGGGTATACCATGTAGTCTCACAATATTTCTCCGGTATGCCATAGCCAACTCCGTCTTACTCCAAGTGTCTTTCATCGGTATGAAATGCGCCGCTTTAGTCAGCCTATCCACAACGACCCAAATCATATTATTCCCTTTCGGGCTCCTCGGTAATCCGCATACAAAATCCATGGAGATGGAATCCCACTTCCAAACCGGCACATCCAACGGCTGTAGCATGCCCTGTGGCCGTCGATGTTCAATCTTGACCTTCTGACAAGTCAAGCACTTTGACACATATTCTACTACTTCGCGTTTCATATTGGGCCACCAAAAGGTTTTCTTGAGGTCTTTATACAGTTTGTCTCCTCCCGGATGAACCGAATAAGGCGTGCTATGAGCTTCACTCAAGATCCGCCTCTTGAGTTCTTCGTCGGCTGGTACACACCACCGACCCTTAAACCGAATACTACCATCCTCATGTAACGTAAAATGAGCCGCACCATCTGTACCAATCTTGGCCTTCTTTGCCTCGATTACCTTGTCACCCACTTGTCTCACCCGGATCTCAGCGTATAATTCGGGTTGCAAGACGAAGTCGCTTTTATCCCCGCCTTTCTGGATGACACAAATATCCATGAGGTCCAACTCTTCTCGCAATCTGATCCGAGCCACTTCCTCGCACAAGGAATGAATTGATTTCCGACTCAAAGCGTCCGCCACTACATTGGCCTTCCCTTCGTGGTATTGGATTTCCATGTCATAATCTTTGATTAACTCTAACCAACGCCTCTGACGCATATTGAGCTCCTTCTGTGTAAATATGTACTTCAGACTCTTGTGGTCTGAAAACACCTTGAAAGTTATTCCATACAAGTAGTGTCGCCATATCTTCAATGCGAAGACCACAAACTCGCCAACTCTAGGTCGTGAGTCGGGTAGTTAATCTCATATGGTTTCAAATTTGCCTCGATGCATACGCGATTACTCGCCTCCGTTGCATCGACGCAACCCGTACCGTTCTTCGACGCGTCGGTATAAACCTCAATGTCCTCATTACCCTCTCGGTAGTGCTAAAATAGGAGCCGTAGTCACCGTTCCTTAAGCGCTTGGAATGCCTCCTCACATTTTTCATCCCACTTAACCCGGTTCTCTTTCTTCATTAATGCAGTCATCGGCCTCGCAATCTTGGAAAAGTCTTTTACAAATCTTCGGTAATATCCACCAAACCCAAGAAGCTTCGAATTTCGCAACATTCTTAGGTGTTGGCCATTTCGCCACTGCCTCTATCTTGCTCGGGTCAACGGATACACCGTCTTTCGAGACAACATGCCCCAAGAATGCCACTCGTTCCAACCGTAATTCACATTTCGACGCTTTCGCATACGCTTGTTTTTCTCGTAAAATCGCAAAGACGAGCCTCGTGTGCTCGGCATGTTCTTCCTTAGTCTTAGAGTAGACTAGGATGTCGTCAATAAAGACTACTACAAACTGGTCCAAGTAGGGTCTGAATACCCGGTTCATCAAATCCATGAAAATTGCTGGTGTGTTGGTCAATCCGAAAGGCATGACCGTGAATTCGTAATGTCCGTACCTGGTACGAAATGCGGTCTTTGGGATATCCGCATCTGCTACCCTGAGCTGGTGATACCCCGATCGAAAATCAATCTTCGAGAAAATACCGCCCCGTAGTTGATCGAACAAGTCATCGATCCTTGGTAACGGATACTTGTTCTTCACCGTGACGTTGTTCGGCTCCCGGTAATCAATACACAAACCGCATACTACCATCCTTCTTCTTCACAAACAACACCGGTGCTCCCCACGGTGACACACTTGGTCGGATGTACCCCTTATCGAGCGCTTCTTCCAATTGTACCTTCGCCCGCTAATTCTTTAGGTGCCATACGATATGGTGCTTTCGATATCGGTCCGGTCCCGGGCATCGCTCCACTGGAAACTCCACCTCTCTCTGGGGTGGCATACCTGGTATCTCATCCGGGAATACATCCTCAAAGTCACGGACTACATCGATGTCCGTTAGTTTAGGGTCCCCTGTGCTTACATCATGTACGTTACACATAAATAACGGGTACCCTTTCTTGACGAGAGATCTCAACGTCACCACTGAAATGATCTTCACGTTGGGTTTATTCACAAACCCCTTGTAAGATACTCGCACCCCTTTAGGGCCTCTCAAAGTCACTTTCTTCTCGCTCACAAATAATTTTGGCTTTATGCCGGTTCAACCAATCCATACCCAAAATAACGTCGAAGTTCTCGAGGGGAACTCGATCAAGTCAACCGACAAGTTGACTCCCATAATCACTAACGGCACGTCTCTATACAACTTAGAACATGGCACTAACTCTCCCGACGGTTTCATAAACTCACTGTTAATCACCTCGAAAGTTGCTAGACCCAACCTCAAAACATGCGAACCCGCTATAAAGGAACATGATGCACCCGAATCAAAAAGTACGTAGGATAAAAATGAGTTAACCAGAAAATTACCCGTCACCACGTGGTTGCTCTGATCGGCCTCCTCCCTGCCAAGCGCGAAAATTACCCGTCACTACTGATTCCCCTTGCTCATTTTCAGTCTGAGCCAACCAATCTTTGTTAGCACCCCACCACAAATCAGCCCTGTCAACCAAGTAAAAAGCAGCTTGGTCGACCTTCAGTTCCTCTGGACAGCCTAGAGTGGCGAAGATCTTCTCAAACTCTCTAATCCACCGCTCGAGTCCCTTAGGATCTCCCTTACCATCGTACTGACTAGGCCTCTGCTGACTCACGGCCCTAGTCATGCCGGTGGTTGACCCCTGAGAACGATCCTCTAGTCGCTTGTTGACCGCCTGAATCAGGTCTTGATTCATCTTAACCAACTGATCAATCAGCTGGTCCCTCTCATTTCCATTCCTAGGAGGCATAGCTAAACTACAAAAGTAAACAATCATATATTCAATTATTACCTATATAATGCCATAGAATATTTCACATACACTAACACTTACTGTCCAAAATTAATTGCAACACACAGCCACATTTCCACATACATCAGAACATACCGCACCTTCCCTACATAGAACTCAATACCTACCCCACACATCCTCACTGTGCTTATTTCAGTGAATTTATTCCTGAGGTTCATTTTAGGTGGTGGTCCTGGAGTCGAACGTCTCTGATACCACTTTGTAACACCCCGGTTTCCAATCACGTCGGCCGCCGGTATTGGTCACTGTAGTGCCACTCATCACAACACACAGTCGTGGCGGTAACATGCAACATTCCACAACAGAAGGAAAATAAACATTCACCATTCATTATTTTAAAAGAAAGTATTAAAGTGAGTACAAATATCCTGAAGAAAATGAAATTATGCGGAACGTCAAAATCGTTAAAATTTAGAATTTCCAAATAATGTGGAAAACATGCGACTGCGACTACGTGGCTCTCAAACCCCGCGACATCCCAACAACAAGCAAACATCCATAGAAGTACCTGCTAAGAATCTGCTCCCCATAAATGGATCATAGCAGGGTCAACGAAAGCAAAACCGTCAACTATAAAGTTGAGTAGGAATAAATCTAGTATACGTAAGGTAAAACCAACCCATGACAAGTACCACCAATTTAAGAAGGACCCAACCAATCTACAAAAGTTACGACCAATCCCTAACGGATACCATACCTCACAACTATCCCCCTAAAGGTCCCGAATGTGCACATCCCTCAAAAGGGTAAAGCCCTAGAGAGGAGGATCCTAAAGGTCATCCAATGGTACCATTAATTAAATGGACCATTGCGTACTGGGGTGCAAGGAAACCTTCCCGGGTTCCCGGCTTCGGGTGCTACCCAATCCGGCCCGACCATACCAATGTCTGCAACTCCCTAAATACGCTAAGGTCATTGAAGTCGTAAGGAAACCTTCCCGGGTTCCCGGCTTTGGGTGCTACCCTATCCGGCCCGACCACTATGGGTCTACAAACCACAATGCCTAAAATCCAAATTCCCACAGTGAGGTCAATACCCCTGACCCGTCAAGACATGACTCCCAAAATAAATTCATAAGATTGAACCACCGTTACCAAAGAAGGAAGACAACATAGACTAGACGCCCGTTTGGGAGACCGGACGCCCGTCCCAGTACTCCGCTGGACGCCCGTCCAAGATATCAGACGCCCGTCCACTTTAACAGAGTTAGATCCTGAATGTAAAATAACCCCTCAGACGTCCGTCCAGGTAACCCAGACGCTCGTCTGAACTGAAATCAAGGCAGACGCCCGTCCAGAGGGCCTGGACGCCCGTCCACCTGGGTTTCATCTCGAACCCTAACAATTCTACACGCGATTCCTGAGCCGTTTCTCAACAAAGCAGCGGCAAGAAACAACATTTTAAGCTCAGAAATCTCCATACAAAAGTATCATGCCAACTATAGGTTTTTAACCAACGCAAAACCCAATATTATGAACGTATAACATCCCCGAAACAGGACAACCAAGCGTAGACACCCTTAAATAAAACTTGACAGCAAAACATAGAAATATTCTTACCGGAATTGCTGCGTTTCTGAAAGCCCTTACTAAGTTAGAACCGTTCCTCAACGAAGCTCGAATCTATATCGACGACAACGACGACGGCAGCAATCAATCCTTAACTCGAAGGAGAGATTTCTCTCCTTCTCTTCACAAGGAGGACGACGGCGGCTAGGGGGAAAAAGGTTTCACGTGTTTTTGGGGAAGGAAGGAAAGGAAGTAAAAAGTCTTTTAATTGCTAAGGTAGGGGTTAAAATTAAGGAGTTATAAAATAAAATTCAGGAATTATAAAATAATTATAGAATCCCTTCTTAATTATTGATAAATCCTTATTTGAATCCCTTTACCAATAAATTAAGAAGTCGAAAAATTCGGGATATTACAGTAAGTCTGATAGCAGTATGGGAGACCATGTTAAAATCAGTCTACGGTCTGTTTTGTTTTTCTTCTGTTTGCAGAAACCAGGGAAGCAATAATCTGAGTCAGTAATTTTTCAAGGGCGCTGAGAAAATAACCCAACAAACATGTGGAGCTACGAATCTAAGATGGGAAAAGCGATGGAAGCAATACCTTTAAAGCACCAAGATGGCTCCGAAATTTTTTTAAAGGCTTAAATTCTTCGTGGTACAATGTTGAAGGCAAGGTACTACCTTTTTTTGCTTATGTTTTACTACCTTGTTGTTTTTTGAGCATAAGTTAGCCTATACATAAACCTTAGTATGAATCTTGGCCCGGAGTGGTTTGTAAGATTATTTCTATTAGTGTGGAAGGTTCTGCCCCAAATCTGTCTCATCTGAGGGTGTAAGGAAACATGTAGTCGTTGAAAGGAAGCGATGAATAAAGAGTTCCTCGTAGTTCGTTAAAATCTCTTTGTCCTATGCATGAGATTGCTTCTACCGGCCGGGGAGCAACAAATTGTGTAGTTTAAGCATTCACAATCTAAAGAAGACGTTGAGTTTTGAGAGAACACCATCTTCTCGCTTTCGTTGAGTTTTATGGTGATGGCTTCTCCGTGAACCCACCTTAAACAGAAACGTGATTACGCTTTGGGTGACAATTTAGAAATCGGAGACTCTTAGTACATTGGTTCGGAAATGGTCTAACCATGGTGGGCGAGTTCAACCGAGCTTCGGCTCAATCTACTCCCCTCCACGTGTGATGTACGTTACGAGCGCTCGACAAGACTTAGCATAGCCGATAAGCCTTCGGGCTAAACGGGGCTTAATCTTGACGGATTGGCCCGAACCGTCACATATGTTCCAACGAATGAGACGGCGTAGGCTTGCCTACATAACCGACCTTATTCGGAGTACTTTGATTCATTGTTTCTTATTGTCAAGGCCAAAACCGTAATTTTAACCGAGTTTCTTAGAATTCACTAATTCCTAAAACGAGAGCCGAGGTAAGAGCTTTGTATAAATGGTATGGATAAATGTCGTTTCCTAGGTCTCACAACCAAGGGAAGGGTATTAATCCGCAAAAGCGACAAGCCACCTCTAATAGTGCTCAGAGGGTCAAAGTCTGGTGATCCAAGAATGATAACTGACAAGGATAATCTTTGGAAAGTCGAGCAGAGGACTTTAAACTCAGAACTACTTCTTTAAAACCCTTAGGATTTCTTTTTAGGATTATAGTTTTGTTTTCTTTGAGTCAAATAAGAGTAACGTGAAATATGTTGAGGTTTTTTATTTTGCCGTGTTCCGATGGCCATTGGGCTAAGGATGTGCAAAACTTTTTTACTCAATATAGGCCACGTGAAATAGAGTTCCGTAGGAGAGTCGAGAAATTGCTAAAGAAAAGGAAATTTAGCAATCAACCTTAAGATGGAAGCATTAAGAGAGCTTGAGAATTATTGAAAATGTAACAGAGAATGATTGGAGCGAACAAGAACAATTTTGGTCAACTTCCAAAACCTTTTAGAAAGGTGATCCAAGTGAAAATCCAAAGTAGTGTGCAATTCATTCTGCAATTATCCTTATCTTTCCCTTTACACTTTTTCACCTTCAAACTTTTCGATCCTCTCACCAATCTGCCCCAACAGTTCACATTTCTGACCATTATTTCATTGCCTCTCTTTCTTTCCATCCATTTCACTCTCCCACCCAATCTCAATGCCTTAACCATTTTCAACCCACCCATAAACACAATTTCTTACCCGTCCTTTATCTTTTCTTCCCATCCTTATGTGTATCTTTTTCTAAACCCATCATACTCTCAACCTCCATTTTGTTTACACAATACCTATGTGTTGCGGAATTTGAAATATTGCTAAGCTTTAATGATAATTTTTTTTATCATTTTGACTTTCATGATCCTAGTTGGGGAAGTGTAGCTCTGACCCTAGCTAGATTTTAAAGGTTTTTGGTTCGATCAAAGTACAACTTATCTTTCTACCGGAAGTTTTAAATTTCACATTTTTCCGTCTATTCCGGCATTTCTAGATGATCCGTTTTGTTTTACATTATCTCACCGATCCGACCTTGTTGATGACGGTTATGACTTTTATGTGATACATTGGGTTATTAGTAATTTCGAGGAGTAGCTACATCTCCCTAAGTTGTTGATATCCAATGCAAGCGAGAAGTTTCTGCGCTAAGTATTTGATTTTATCTTTAGCCAATAGGTCGCATTCAATCTGTTATACCTTACCAAGTTTCTCTTTTCCTGGATTGAATACCTTTTCGATCGAGTCACCCTTGTGTTTTCCCACGTCGGGTAATGCTTTTTGATATTTGTCTTCTCCACCCGGTTTTAAGAATATTTAGGCGGTGGAGGTTGTAGATGAAGACCACCATCTTTAGTTGCTTGTTTATTTTTATTTCTATTTAGTATTTTTCTTGTCTTTGGTTGTATAAAATAGAGTGGCTTAAACTGTTTTTAGGTATTTATACCTCATTACTGCCACATTATTCTATAACTTCCATAGACATGGTGTTATTAACGGTTTCGTGGAGTTTGTCTGCTTATACAGGTTTTCACTTGCTTCTCCACAACGTGCTGACATTTACTCCGATATTGTTCCTTTACTTGAGAGCCGTTTCCAGAGCTAAGTCTTTTTCTTAAATTCTCATATATTTTTGTCATTGAGGACAATACCATGTTTAAGAGGGGGGTAGGAGACTTAGCCATGTTATGTTATAATTGAAAATTGAATGAAACGGCACATCATTGAAAAAATTGAATAAATACCATATTAGGTATCTCGTACCCTTAGAATTGTGAGTTCCTAGCTAAGAATTGATAGGAAAGGAACCAAGTTTCATGAGTACGTGATCATTTTATACTTATGTTAAGTAAATTTAAGGATATTCATGCCCGTTTTTGCAAGTAGTTATTTATTATTCAATTACTCAATCTGTGAATCGAGTATACCGCACGAATCATAATAACTGACGAATATTGTGTACATTGCATAGATGATTGGTTATGTAAACTTAGTGTCAATATCTCTCTGCTGATGTATTCTGATATTCTTGCCAACAAAAGCGGAGTAATAAGCTTGAGACGTACCTGTGTTTGACAATGCGTTAAAACACTGGGCTTGTAGTAACATTACCAAAGTAGCCCCGCGCTTGTGGTAATATTCAATGCTATGCATGATCTAAGATAGGGGGATACTCTAAAAAGTTTTCTTCCTTGAGATTGATAGTATTTGAAAAATATGAAGATATGAAAAGAATATTCAACTCTTTAAGAGGCTTTGAGTAGTACTCGGTCTCCAAGTCCAAAATCCCTATGATACGCTCTTGCTTATTGCTCTAGTGCTCGACCATTGCGAGGCATAATAAGTATGAATGCTGAGGTTGGTAGGTTGAGATTGCGAAGTTAGCATAAACCCTAATCTTGCCACGAATATATAAAACTAAATGCACATGCACACATCACTTCGATTCATAGTAAGTAGTGAATAATGGATATCTTATGAGCATGACTAGTATGAGTTGACTTGAGTTTCTTGTGTAAGTATGATTTGACCATAGAAAATGTTGTCTTGGGGAATGACTTATTAATGCTTTGTTCGGGACGATCAAAGTCTAAGTGGGGGGTAGTTGATGACGGTCAAATTATACCCGTAAATGTCATCAACATTATCCTTAAATCGAGATTAATAATGTATATTTCATATTGAATCACTCGTTTATATTTATTATTTAATGTTAAGTGATTATTAATATGATATTTGGTATTTAGCTGTTTTTATTATTAAAAGACCGATTTATTGTGCGATAAATGCTGATTTGCAGATCACGACAAATCGAGAGGATAAATGTCATTCAATCGGTAAATCTCGAGATAATAAGGAAGAAAATCAGAGCATTAATCAAGAGATAAATCGTAGGAATCGATCGGCACGGAAGAATGCGGTGGGGAACAAGTCAGACAAAGAGACGCGTTTAACACGTGTAAAAAAGGGCTCGGTCGACCGAGCCTATCCATTCGGTCGACCGAGAGAGTCGGCTCGGTCACTTGAAGTTTATCTCGGCGTAAATCGCGTGTATATCTTCTAGATCCTTCCTAGGTCGGCAAAAACCTCTATATAAGCAGCAGCTACGAAATTTGTAAAAACACACCAACACACACCTTAGACATACATACAATCCCTTCATTCTTTCTTCAATCTTACAATTCATAATATAACTTTGATACAATGTAGAATAATTTTAGGGTTTCCAGCAATTTAAGGGCTGCAATATGTAAGCTTTTATTTCCTAGTCTTCTTATTTTAAGTAATTAGTCCCCCCAAATTATGCTTTATCGTTTGAGTTAGTTAATCATAGCTAGATGATGTAGATCTAGGCTATGACGTTGGGGATGTGGCGACACCTTGTCTATGGGGATCCCATAACCTACGTCGTACACTTAGTATTTATTCATGAATCTACTTGATTTAATTAATGCGTATCTATGTTAGTTTATATGAATGCTTTACGAATTACTATTTAATCCGTTGTGTATGATGAAACGCTGAGAGATACGTTCGGGGATGTAATGCGGGGAAAAGACCATTCGGTCGAACGAGCCCGGCTATTCGGTCGACCGAGCCCCGTTTTCATCCGTTAAATAGCCACGTCTTTATGGTTAGGTTAACTTAATAGAATTTATTATCTCGCAGGTATGGCTATGGCTACGTTACTCGCTTAGTTTAATTAAAATGTGTAAAAAGGAAATACCAATATAAAACTCTTAGGTAGGCTTATGAATTGCTCTTCACGGACGTTCGACATTATCTAGGTAGGTTTATATTTGGGGATTGCTAGCACTCGATTATACATACGTCGTAGATTAGCATGAGACTATAACTTGGTAAATGCTAGTTGGACGAGAGCTTGAGTAATCGTTTAGGAAGTACGCCTAACCATAGGAATGTTGCCTAGACGAGGTGTACGGTTAATATCGGCATCCTTAGAGTCGTAAGCGTGTGAGTTATATGAGATGGAGGCACTTAAAAGGCGAAGTCACGTAACAATATCACAGTGATCTAGTGACCTACCGGTGCTAAGTCAAGTTAAAGAGGATGACTCCCGTAGCCAATCTAAGATAGATACAAACTGATTGACAGTTAATAAGTTCAGTTTATTATATAAATTATCTAGGTCCAAACGATAAAGACTATAATTAGGGAGGTTAATTACGTTGTGTCGAGTCGTGTCTTTACCTTTCTTGTCTTATGTTGGTCGTAGACCGCCTCTATGTCCTTGACATGTTTAATTAATTGTTTGTATATAAGATGATCCACAATTGGTTCCCTGTGGGATCGACCTTGATTCACTATAGCTATACTACGATGGGCCTAGTCCTCTTGCTAGTATTGGTTTATGGTGGTCAAGTATATTTTATCACTTGATCTACGTCATCACACTTGCACGGTAAAGAAATTTGCATTCTTAAATCATCAGACCTTGATGCTTCAGCACTCATTGGGCACAATGAAGTGATTTTAGTGAAACCTGTTGAGCACCAAGTTTGTAGTACTCAAAATTCGACGCCGCAAAGAAGCAAAAAGCGACTGATATGGCTGCCCCTACCCCTGAACAGCCTCTCGGACATGTGCATGCCCAAGCAGGGGAAGTCAATAAATTGGTCTCGGCTACTCACTCTTCAGACAAAGGAATTAGGACTTCAAAAGCATTAACAGAAGGTTCTGCAACTGTTAAGGAGGGAGTACTTCTAGCTGCCCCCATTAGTTCGGTAAATCAAGCAATCCGTTCGAGATCTTATCTATGCCTTCGACAAAACAAGCTCTAAAGTCATCAGGTATACATGGTCAAGCCTCTATCCAAGCGGAGCTCAGATATATGAGTTTAGACCCGAAACCTCAGTGGATTGATTACATTTCGGACGAGGAGTTTGAAGAAAAGTTTACTCCGGCTAAGAAGCCTACTCGAACTCGGAAGAAAAAGCAAATATTTGATCTTTAGCTTCGTTGGCTCTTTTTGTTTTCTCAAGTTTTTTTTCCTTCCAAAAAGCTCGAAACTCGGCTTTGTGAGTTTCAAAATGTTTTTATGAAATAAAATTTTTATTATAAAAAAAAAAGTTGTAAATAAAGTTTAATAAATGGTTAGTCAAGAAGATCCCATTTGAAGACAAGTAATTCAAGTAACTCAAGTTTGGGAAATTGTGTTGATTTGAAGCGGTGTTTCTTATTTCTTTTGTTCTTTGTTGAAGTGGCCACCTCGACGATTTTTGCAAAAGAAGAAGAAGAGATACCAATTCGATATTTTTGGAAGTGAAGGTGTAGAGGCTTGCTATCTTGCTTGTTCTCTTTGATGTAGCCTTTTTTTACCCTTCGCTTAGCCAACTACCCGAGCCAAACGTTACAAGCTTGCAAGTCCTACCCGACTTATCTTCTTGACTCCGAATGCCTCGATTAGTGGAGATTGGTATCATTCTTAAGCATATGGATTGCACCTAATAAGTCTTGCGTGCATGATTTCATAATTGGTTGCTTGGTAACAAATTTGAGGAATATTCACACACACACACACACACTCCACTACTTTCTTAGATGGCGGTTAACATGTGGTTATAGGTACGATTGGTTGCATCATCTAGTTAAGCTCTTACTTCTTGATATTGTATGATCCTATCTCTTGACTTGAGTTGTTTTATCGCTTTATTTGCTCGAGGACGAGCAAAAGCTAAGTGGGGAGTGGTTGATGTAAGTCAAATAGATGATACTTTTTACGATGTTTTATCCTCATTTCTCATGCATTTATTGATGTTTTGGTATCAATTCGAGTCAGTATTTGCTTAGTTTCATCCATATGTGTAGATAGTAATTATTATATAAAATATCATATTTTGATAGGTTTTGTTCCGGTAATAGTAACCGGAGCGTCGTGTCGGGTTTACGCTTGGTATTTTGGTGTTGTATTGCAGGATTATAGATTGACCAAGACCCTGATGGACGACATGCATTGATCATAAACACGTATTTTGAGGGCTAGAAGATTATGCCGGAAGCTATCGAGTTCAAGCGGATCATTTGTCATTAATTCTTCTACCGTAACCTATCTTCAAGCAACATTTGTCATTCTTCACAAAAGTTGTAGATCTTCGAACAAGCTTTCCAACGCATCTTGAATCACTCAACTCGGAGGTCTACACGCAAAGTTATGATCAATTTACTGAAGACGTTCTAGTACCGAACCACCTGTCGAGCCGAACTTCTGATAGCTCGGCTCGTTAAGCGTTTTTCACCATAAGAAGTCGAATTTGCAGCATTTTTCAGCATTTTTCAGCCCCCCAACCCTAAAGCTTGAATACACCTCCATCCTCAAGGCTCTCCTAGACAAATTCCACCACAAATTAGCATCTAATTCCACTTGTAACATTAAGAATTCTTAATTTTGATTTCTAGAATCATATAATGGAACCAAGTTTTCATCCTTTTGGGTGTGAACACCATTGGAGCACTTCAATATCTTGAATGCAAGTTTCTCTTCTTAAAGTTGATAGCTTTTGGTTGGGTAAATTCTTAATCTTTACTTTGAATTAATTGTTCTTATGATTATGAATGCCTACATTGACAAGTTTGTGTTTTTAATCATGAGTGGCTAGCTCACCACTAGCCAAGATGGTGTTGTAGAAGTAGTGTAATCTCCTATGTTGATTGGTAATGATTGTTCATGTTGTTTAGTTTCAATTGTTGTGAATATTTTCCTACTTGCATTGTATGGTTTGCTTGTGTTGGAGTAATTAACTAATGCTTGCATTTACACACTTAATGGAGACCGAAAGGATATATTAGGTGTGAGAAGAGGGTAGGAGAACCGGAAGGTAAAATCGACCTTTCGAGGCATTCGATTTCTTATCCGGGGATAGTTGACATTGTCATTGCATTCAAGTGCTTATCATATCAATTCATTAGGTTTATGATACCTAGGCCAAGGAGGAGGTATAGAGTAGTTTCATACACTCGTATGAAGGGGAACTAATTGATTAGGAATGCACCGTTTCACACTTTTGAACACCTTTGGTAGGTTGGAAGGAAATCATTCCCATGATACTACAAGAGAGTTGCTAGTCTACACATTGTCTTGGTTAGGTTCTTTTATCATTTTATTACCCTTTTTAGTAGTATAATTCTAGAAACATTACTTTCTTGTCAATTTGCGACTTAGATCAAGATAATAATAGCTTTTTGGTGTTCAACCTCACAATCCTCGTGGATACGACCTTGACCACTTACTAGAATACAATTCATCCGGTACACTGCCGGTTAGATTGGACACCTAGAAAAGTTTGATCAGCTACTGACATTGCTGAGTTTGTTAACTCCAAAAGTTTTAAGTGTTAAGTTTATTCACCCCCCCCCCCCTTTCTAAACTTAACCAAAGCCTTTTCAGGGGACCAACAGGGAAAAACATGAAGGCTTACATAAACGATATGGTCGTCAAGTCTACGCTTGATGGTCACGCCGTCGACCTCCAAGAAACCTTCAATAATATTCGGAAGCACTCGATGAAACTTAATCCGGCCAAATGTACATATGGTGTCCAGGCAGGCAAGTTTTTAAGGTTCATGGTTAGTCGCCGAGGGATCGAAGCTAACCCCGAAAAAATTCAAGCTTTGCTCGACATGCAGGAGCCTACCACCATCAAGGAAGTTCAGAGGCTCAATGGCAGAACATCGCTTTGGGCCGTTTTATCTCAAAATCGGTAGAAAAATGTCTCCCCTTCTTCAAAATACTCAAAGGTGACAAATATTTTTCATGGAGTGAGGAATGTTCTCAAGATTTGAAGGAATATCTAGGGAAACCACCTCTTTTGGTTAGCTCTGTAGAAGGAGATGTTTTGTTTTTGTACTTGGCGGCCTCGGGCCGGGTTGTTTCCACCGTACTTGTCAAGGAGGCCGAATCCCTCCAAAATCCCGTTTATTATGTAAGCAAGGCTCTCAGTCCGGTGGAGAGTCGTTATTTTAATGTTGTAAAGTTAGCCTACTCGCTTGTTGTCGCTACCCGTAAACTCAGGGGCTATTTTACTTCACCCACTATAATTGTCTTAACAGACAGCCCGATGCATCAAAGTTTACACAGACCGGACCTTTCAGGTAGTCTGATTCGATGGGATATCAAAATTACCGATTTCGATATTCGATATCAACCAAGGAAAGCTATCAAAGCTCAAGCTTGCCAGGTTTTATTGTTGAAACGGGTTTCAGCTCGACTCAACCGAGTTCGCCTACACCACTTGAGCCCATTATGGCCTCAAACAAGCCCGATCAATGTTGGCAATTATATGTTGACGGAGCATCGGGTCGAAATGGATGCGGGCCGGGGTTATTTTAACGGAGCCGGGGACAACGGAAGAAATTGAAAAAGTTCTAAGGTTCGAGTTCCCGGCCATGAATAATCAAGCCGAGTATGAAGAAGTTATAGCCGGACTTAAGCTTGCAAAAGAATTAAAAGTGGAAAATGTAGAAGTCTACTGTGATTCTCAGCTCATCGTCAACCAAATCTCAGGGGACTATAGGACGCATTGCGGCATCCTCTAACAATACGGTGAGATTGTCAGACGATTGAGATCCGACTTCAACTATTGTGAATTCATCAGAGTTTGAAGAGAGGATAACGAGCGGGCAGATTATCTCTCTAAACTATCTCTTGAAGAAGAGATCATGGATCCCTCAATAATGATAGAATATCTAGTTGTACCCACCATTGAGGCAACATAAATTATGGAAATCGATGCTCCAACACCGATTCCAGGTTGGATTGATGAAATTCAAGCTTATATAGAATCGGGCACCTTGCCCACAGACACAGATAAATCTCGCGCCCTTAGAAAAAGAGCAGCCAGGTACGTCATACACGACGGAATGCTTTACAGGAGATCCGCCACTTAGCCTTTATTGAGATGTGTCCGAAAAGACGAAAGTGAAAAAATACTCATGGAGCTTCACCAAAGAGTGTGTGGGGGCCATCCCGCTAGCCGCTCCTTGGCCCAGAAGGTTATAACGCGGGGTATTACTGGCCGACAATCCTTAAGGACTAGGAGAAATTAGTCAAAGAATGTCCGGAATGCCAAAAACAAACGGACATTCCAAGACTACCATCGGTTGAACAGAGAATTGTGGTCTCACCTTGGCCTTTTGACATATGGAGACTCGACCTCATCGGACCCTTCCCTTCGGGAAATGGGTGGATCCAAAGTTATCATAGTTGCCATGGATTATTTCACAAAATGGAACGAGGCCAAACCCTTTGTCAAGATACGTGCAAAGGATGCGGTTTACTTTCTACACGAACATATATGGTCTCGCTTCGGCATCCCGCGGGCAGTGGTAACGGACCACGGACCACATTTCAGGGATGAATTCTCAACTTTCTGCAAAGAATACAACATCAAACACTGGCAATCATCTGTAGCTTATCCCCAGGGTAATGGTGATAACGCCCTAAATGGTACCAATAATTATACCTATATTCACCCCGAATTCTGATCAAGAGAGGATAAATAGGCTCGTTATTATATGGAATATATGTTAAATTCTATGTGAGTGTTTCCAAGATCGTAATTTTGCATCTATGCTATTTTCCCGAGGTTTTCGTACTGTTTTGTCTCGTTTTGCATGTTTTATAGGATGTACCAAATTTGGAGCATTGGAGAATGGATCTGGACCAAGGGAAGTATGTTGGGCCAAGTGATTAAAGTCCAAGAAGAAGCATGCTGAAAAAAGAGAGGAAAAGTAGGCCCGGTAACCCGAGGGCTAGGCCCGGTAAACCGGCGACTTGTTCGACACGAAATTGATTCTGCCGCCTCTACTAGGTCGGTTGAGGTTTTAGAGAGTCTTAAGTCGGTCATTGTATCTACATAAGGCCGCATTAACAGAGACTTAATAAGTTCTTACAAGTTTTACATATTACATTACATAAATTACATATTATTATGCAATAAAGTTTTCTTGAGCTTTGGAGAGTTATTTCTGGTTTCCTCCCTTCTTCCATCATCTCTAGCTTGAGTAGATCGAGCTAGATCTCCATTGTTGAAGGTATGAAGCTTTGAACGTTCCTTTATTGTCTTCAATATAGTAGATATGTTCGTATTTATGTGTTTTAGTTAATCTGCATGTTTAAAGACCCCATAATTTACTTATTTTAATCGTATCATAGCAATGTAGATCTAGAAATTAGGAAAATTTGACCTCGGTAAGCCGGCGGTCTATACCGATTTACCGAGGTAATATTTAGAAAACCTAAAACTGGGATTCACTACAGCTACGTTGATCGCCAGGTTTAATTAACAGTAGGTTAGATCTGGCCAATCTGCTTATTGTAATCGTAAACTGGCATGAAATATGAATAGTGAAGTGCTAAGTTTGGACATAGTCTAGAATGGACCCTAGGAACGTGCTGGTCAATGTCGACAGCTGTCTAGGCGGGTTAGCGGTATGAGTTAGTGCTCGATATCGGCAATTCTGGTTCTTTATGCATATGGGCTATTACGGAAAAAAAAAGGAGGGTAGCTTGCGTATAGATTGTCTACTTCCATTGTCGGAGTAGATAGGAGTAGGAATTGCACCCGTAGCTGATAATGATAATTAAAATGAAATCTTGTGATTAATCTAAGGAAATTATATGAGGAAGTAAACATAACGATTAACTAATCCAAGTTAGTAGATCGGCGAGGAGAGGAAGAGGAATACCATGTTTGTTTTCTTTTATGTTATTGTTGGTCAATGACCGCCTCTATGTTGCTTCTTAATTAGGTTAGAATCGTTTATACTTATAGTTGCATTGTCTCTGTGGGATCGACCTTGACTCGAATTTACTATACTACGATGTACCTAGTATTCTTGCTAGTAATATCGACGTTAGTGACTTACATGCGATCGAGATTTTTGGCGCCGTTGCCAGGGACAATGGCCAATTGTAAATATAAACATTTTAATTCTAATTAAGAAGTCGTTTTCATTTTATTTTATTTTATTTTGTGTCTTGAGTCGTTCTGTATCAAACCTGCATTGTTAAAATGCCAGAAAAAGAAATTTCAGGGCCGGTTTATCGCGGCTAACCCCTGAGTTACCGAGGCCTGAAAAATTGATTTCTATACAGTTCATGTTATTCTGTGTTATTCCCTGTTGATTTTAGTTAGTAGGTCCTCAACAGTTGGGATCACACCCAACTGAAGCGGAAGTTGCTGACCTTTTTCTTGTTTTATTTGTCTTTTCGTAGGAAGATAACATCTCAGAAATTCGATCAAATCAGAGTTGAAAAAGAGCAAACAAGTCAAGCAGTATGCCTATAACGATATTGAACGTTACACCGATTTCCATGTACCCTGGATCTGAAGTAAGTGAGCATTATGAAGCTATAAAGAAACAGCTGGAAAATGAGAAAGAAGCAATCAAGCAAGAGCCTGAAGAGAACTTAAAGGGGTATAGCACGTATCGTCCAGGTGAGTTCCCTTGTGAGTTAATTGATATATCGTCTTCGGATTATGATTCTGATGATCCTGAAGAGGATCCTGACATGATATTTTCTGAGCCTGAGGATTACCCAGACTCAAACACCGTGGTAAAGTTAGGAGACCCTGGCATGTTCAGACTCCCAATTTCTATTAATGGTATACCAGTAGGATTAGGTCTCTGCGACTCTGGCTCGAGTTGCAACATTCTACCCTTTTCCCTCTGTCAAAAGATCAAGCTTCCGGTCGTAATGAATCAAACCAGGACCATGACCTTCGTCGATAGAACTAGAGATATTCCTGTTGGTCTGCTTAGGAAGTGTACAATTAAGGCAGGAGGGTTCACATATTCTATTGACTTCACGGTCATAGATGTACCTGAGGACCCAAGTGCCCCAGTTTTGTTAGGGAGACCTTTCTTAGCGACAAGTAGGGAGGTTATGGATTTTGATAATGGGGAGATTACTCTAAGGTTGAATAATGACGCTGTATCTTTTAAGATCTTAGAACCCTTAGAAAACCGACCGGAAGGTTGCAAGATGACGTATGCTTCAGGAAAGGTTGAAATTATGGAAATAGAGGGGCATAAGAATAGAGAGATTGTAGTAGAAACCATTGAGCAAGAATTTATGAGAATAATGTTGAGAGAAAGAGAAGAGAAGGACCACGACAAGATGCTCACGGAAGCAAGTCCTTCAGTGTTGCGTAGTGAACGAGTTGAGCTAAAAGTGGAAAATGTGGAGTCCTTGGGTTCAATGTCTAAATCACGACGCAGAGGCCGACCTAGCACGCAAGCTAAGAGAGAGAGGCGTGCTAGGAAGAGAGCTCAAAAAGGTTCTATAAAGGTACAAACCTCTGGAGCAAATGTTTGGCGAGTTAAAGCTCCAACCCTTGAATGATCGGAGATCTGAAGAAATTCGAGTTGGCGACTATAAACTCAGAACTAATTCTTTAAACCTTTAGGTAGATTAGGAATGAATAAAAGTAGGCAGATGAAGGAATGAGCTTTTTTTCATCCTACCGCACCCTTAGGCTTGAAACTGAATGGTTGTGGAAAGGTTTTTTTTACTCGTTGTGGTTTTTAGTGAAGTATGTAAGGTTTTGAGTCGGAAATAGAAACGGAAAGAGTGAAGGTCTAATCAATTTGAGATCAGAATTGAGCAGAGAGGTTGAGCATAGTGTGTCATGAAGGCAGACAGAAAAATCTGGGAAACAGTACCCCCGGTAACCCTAGGCTACCTCCGGTATACCGAGGGAGGATTTTTAAATTTCTGAACGTCAGGTTGTAAAGCTGAATTTTTAGAGACACGTGGAGGACATACATTGCACTAGATACGGTCAGTCAGCATAAACGCCACCTTTTTTTCCCCCTCTTTTCAAATTTTTCTTCCTTTCCCACACTCCACCATAACTCCACCTCAATCCCATCAATCACCCCCTCAAATCCCTCACCCTAATAACACCTCTACCCACTATCCTATTAAATCCTTCCACCTTCACTCATTTCTTCCTATTTAAACCACCCCTTCATCACCAATCTCATCATTCTTATCAAATACTTTCTCCTAAATCATCAAATTCTCTCAATTCTTCTTCTTCTCCATCTAATTAGGCCACCATCACCACCATATCACCATCATAACCAAACAATTTCCTTTCATTTTTCCAAACCCTAAACACCACATCCACCACCTCTGTTGCTGATCTGTATTGCTGCTGCAACAGTGAGTTGCTGTAGTTCTTCTTCTTCCATTACCAGTAGCACAGTCCCAGAAAGAAATTAGAAAATTTCAGGCCTGTAAACCGCACCCTATCTCCGGTTTACCGAGGGTAATTTTTTTAGAATCAGCCTCAGAATCAGTTCCTATACTCATTCATGATGGGTCCAAAGCGTGGCCGTTCAGCTGTTCATTCCAGTGGCTATCAGAGTGTGTATGGAGATGCTAATCCCTTGATAGACGGGGTTGAGCAATTCCATTCTTTAGAGATCTACGAGTCGTTCTGCGGGCATTGAAACGCAATACCAGTGGCTCGAGAACGAGGGGTAGAACTGGACGATTGCGGTTCGATTTTGCCGGGTGCCCTACAAGCACAAGATATATTGGACATGGCAGAGGCACCGGCCCGGTTCAACGCCACGGTGGTAAGGGAATTCTATGCTTATGTTTCGCATAACCCCGGAGACACATATGCTATGGTCCGCGGTGTTAAAGTTGATTTTTCTATCGAGCAGATCAATGCTCATTTTGGGGTTAGACATCCACCGGTGGGCCCGGATGAGTACACATCCTCGAGAAATATTGAAGATCTTGAGAGGATGAACATGATTGCTGATTACTTTGGGGTGCAATGGAAGCGCAATCCTACTGGAGCCCCCACCATCTTCCTAGAGAATGAGTTATCATGGGACCGGAAGATGGTTAACAGATTTGTTTGTGCCCGCCTTCTACTGACCAAGCACACGGTCTCTGTCACCACCAAGAGGGCAGAATTAATGTTTTATCCGGAGCAGGGATCTCCAATCAACATCGGTCTATTGATGCATAGCCATATTCACGAGCTTGCTGCCGCTTCTGAGCGCGAGCTATTATCGTATGTGCCGATGATTGATATGTTTGCTTTGGAGGACGAGGTGAAGATACTCGTCAGTGATGATTGGGAAGACACTGAGCCGATGCTCAGTTCGCGGTCAGCTTCAAGAGTACAAAGACGGGTTAGAGCAGAGAGGGAGCGTACTCCGGTGCATGGAGCACCGAGGACTCAGAGAGCCTTGCTTGAGGAGCGCTCGCGAGAGATTGCGAGTCTACATCGCAAGATGGATCGGATTATTGACTTTTTAGGAGTTCCTCCTACTACCCCGCCACCTAGGACTGCCCCTCGTCATAGAGCATCCTCTTCCACCGATGTTGCCTCCAGTTCTGGTCCACCTCCCGGTTTTGAGCCTAGAGATGACTGGGAGGGATATTCTGATGATGATTAGATTTTCTTTCTTTTTTATTGTTGTTTTCCATTTTCTTGTTTTTATTTTTTATTTTTATTTCCTATCTAGTTGATGTAGCGGAATTTTATAATATAATGATTTTGTCGGCTTAATTTGTTTTGGAGTTATTTATTTTCTCTTTTACCGATGACATTTTATTATACAGTTTCTTGTCACCACTATTATTCTTGGTTTGTTTGAGATATTTAGTGCAGATTCTTCATGGACTACTTACATGAGCCCGATGATTTGTACGACGATCCGATTCTTCTATGGTTCCACGCGTAACCGAAGCTAAGTTCCTTTTCATTTTTATTTTCCATCTTACACATTAGGGACATTGTTTCGATTAGTGGGGGGGGTAAGGGACGTCACTTAGCTTCTTAGCATTATATTCCATGAATTGCGTGAGTATCTTGATTCTCTTTGATGCACGATTCACCACTTAGACTTTGATTCGTTTCGACTGAATTTCGAAAAAAATATGATATCTTTGATCTTTTCGAGTTAATTTACTTCATCTTTGTTTAACTTTGTACGAGTAAGAGAAAGTGTCCACTTCTAAAATAGTGGCGTATTAAGCGCATATTCTGTTATAACCCACCATTTTAAGCACGTATAACTCACTTCCCTTGGTGTGTCGTCGATAGCATATTGCTTTGACTAGAGTTGACCGTGGCTTCATCACGAATCATGTTTCACCAAAGCTTATAAAGGCAAATGAATTTCGGATTCGGTAGTTTATCATGAGTGGGGCCATGAGGATAGCTAAATCAATGAGATTTTACCCGCCAAGAAAGAGAAGTGCATTGAAATATATACATCTATATTCTCTTTGGCAATATTTTAGTCGATGGAGCGTAAGACGCACGACTTTTGCATAGACCGATAAACGTGAGCCTGAGAGTATTATATGCTTGGTTCTCGATCCGCCTTGCCAGCTCAATTAATTAATAAATAACATGTTCGAGACTGGTTAGTTCGACTACGGGTTGGCGTAATGTGAGATTGTCTGCATTACTAGGCGGTTGTGAAAGTTATTGCACGCACACATTGGCTCATGATGTGAATAGTGTTTAATGCATTTCTGATGGATATGAGTGGCATGATCTTGATCTTGACTTTGTAAAGCATAGTTGTTTTTAATTAACTTGTATAATGATCAGGGATGTTGTCTTTCTTTTTGCCTTTTTGCTCAGGACGATCAAAAGCTAAGTGGGGGGTAGTTGATAACGCCCTAAATGGTACCAATAATTATACATATAATCACCCCGAATTCTGCTCAAGAGAGGATAAATAGACTCATTATTCTATGGAATATTTGTTAAATGCTATGTGAGTGTTTCCAGGATCGTAATTCTGCATCCATGCTATTTTCCCGAGGTTTTGGTACTGTTTTGTCTCGTTTTGCATGTTTTATAGGATGTACCGAATCTGGAGCATTGGAGAATGGATCTGGACCAAGGGAAGTATGTTGGGCCAAGTGATTAAAGTCCAAGAAGAAGCTTGCTGAAGAAAGAGATGAAAAGTAGGCCCGGTAACCCGAGGGCTAGGCCCGGTAAACCGGCAAATTGTTCGACACGAAATTGATTATGCCGCCTCTACTAGGTCGGTTAGGGTTTTAGAGAGTCTTAAGTCGGTCATTGCATCTATATAAGGCCGCATTAATAGAGTTCTCAATAAGTTTTTACAAGTTTTACATATTACATTACATAAATTACATATTATTATGCAATAAAGTTTTCTTGAGCTTTGGAGAGTTATTTCTGGTTTCCTCCCTTCTTCCATCATCTCTAGCTTGAGTAGATCGAGCTAGATCTCCATTGTTGAAGGTATGAAGCTTTGAACATTCCTTTATTGTCTTCAATTTGGTTGATATGTTCGTATTTATGTGTTTTAGTTAATCTTCATGTTTAAAGACCCCATAATTTACTTATTTTAATCATATCAGATCAATGTAGATCCAGGAATTAGGAAAAGCTGACCTCAGTAACCCGGCGGTCTACCAAGGCAATATTTAAAAAACCTAAAACTGGGATTCACTACATCTACGTTGATCGACAGGTTTAATTAACAGTAGGTTAGATCTGGCCAATCTACTTATTGTAATCGTAAACTGGCATGAAATACGAATAGTGAAGTGCTAAGTTTGGACATAGTCTAGAATGGACCCTATGAACGTGCTGGTCAATGTCGACAACTGTCTAGGCGGGTTAGCGGTATGTGTTAGCGCTCGATATCGGCAATTCTGGTTCTTTATGCGTATGGGCTATTACGGACCAATTAAGGGGGGTAGCTTGCGTATAGATTGTCTAATGCCATTTTTGGAGTAGAAAGGAGTAAAAATTCCACCCGTAGCTGATAATGATAATTAAAATGAAAGCTCACGATTAATGTAAGGAAATTATGTGGGGAAGTAAACATAACGATTAACTAATCCAAGTTAGTAGATCGGTGAGGAGAGGGAGAGGAATACCATGTTTGTTTTCTTTTATGTTATTGTTGGTCAATGACCGCCTCTATGTTGCTTCTTAATTAGGTTAGATACGTTTATACTTATAGTTGCATTGTCTCTGTGGGATCAACCTTGACTCGCATTTACTATACTACGATGTACCTAGAATTCTTGCTAGTAATATCGACGTTAGTGACTTACACGTGATCAAATGGCCAAGCCGAGGCCAGCAAAGAACAAATAATAAAGATGCTCAAAAAGAGTGTAAGTGAGAAAGGAAAACCAGGCGGTTGGGTGGATGAGCTGCCCGCCATACTAAGGGCACTCCGCACCACCATCAAAACACCCACCGGACAAACACCGTTTGCTCTAACTTATGGATCGGAGGCCATGACTCCTATTGAAATGGAACTCCCAAGTATCAGGTTTGCCGTATACAATCCAGCGGACAATCTACTCAACAGACAGATCGACCTAGATCTAGTGGAGGAAAAAAGGTTAGCAATGTGCCACCGGCTCGTGAACTACAAACAGACCGCTAAGCGGCATCACGACAAAGGAATCCGCGACCACTCCTTCAAGGTCGGCAACTTCGTTCTTCGAAACCGGAAAGCCACTGGTCTTCAGCCCGACAGGGGCAAGCTTACAAAAAACTGGGAAGGCCCTTATCAGGTCACAAGAGAGATCAAAAAAGGGACATATATCCTCAAGAACCAACAAGGCTTCGAGCTTAACATACCATGGCACGCAGACAATCTCAAAAGGTACTACATGTAATAATCGGCTAGGGTTATGGCTATCCTCTCGTTTACGACGTGCGTGGTTAGGCTTTCTTGCTTGTAAATTTCACTTACCTAGCGGGGTGAGACGAACTTAATAAATCCCAGATTCACATCTATCTTTTAAATACATGTTATCATATCCTTCAAGTGTGTCTGCTGTGCATATTGGTGTGATTTTTGACGAAATTTTTAACGAAGACCTTGGATTCATCTTAGACTTTGTTAAAAATGGGGGCCATACTCTGGAAAAATTTCCAACACGTGATCGGACAAGTTATTCCAAATACGCCCGCAAGTTTACAACTACGAGCCTTATCTGAAACAAGGGGGCCATACTCTGGAAAAATTTCAAGTTACAAGTGGGCAGGTATTTCAGATAAGTCCGTCAGTTTTCGAATCCGAATCTTATCTAAAACAAAGAGGGGCGGATACTACTATATCGGACACACAAAGGACCGAACTCGATATATGCAATAAATTCGAGCAAAATACAACAAACATGCGAACACAAAGGAAACTTCATATATCCAAAAAAATATCATTACAAGTTGAGTAATGCGGAATGAAGAAAAGTTGTACAAAGAGGAATCAAAAAAGGGTTTTACATCAAAATATTGTTTATACAGAGCAAAAATAACTTCAGGAATCGTCAGGCCGCATGTCATCATTGCCGACGTTCTCTGCACTAAGGGAAGAATGCAGCATCTTATCTGCGTTTGCATCAAACTCTGTTTGCTCGGCATGTGCTTGATTCCTAGCCTCTCCCTGAGTAGCTTGAAGCACCAACTCCCGAAGGTTTTCAGCTTCGACTAGGGGCGCCTCCCAACCATCAACATAAGTTTCCTGCTCGATTTAGGAAAAGGGGATGGAAGGGTGGAAAACCCTCAAATGGTCGGAGAAAGGAGGGGTAAGTATCCAATTCCGCAAAGTCCCAAGGTCCGAAACATCGCCGCCTCGAGCCCACAAACACCTTGCGATGTGATAGAAACCTTGATCATACCTTATCAAGAAGTTCTCCCCAGCGGCATCCTTTCTCGCAACATCTATCCGGGCTTCAACTCCGGAACTCGGATCGGCAAGCCTCTGCTTCAGATCAGCACTCACCTTTTGCTCGGTTTCCCATCGGTTTTGGGCCTGGTCAATCCACGTCTTCATCTCTTTTATGGTTTGGACGGCCTCTTTATCTTTTTGCTCTAACTCACGAGCGAGAACTACAAGACGCTCGGAGTTCGCCAAAGCCTCGAGCTGCATCCTTTTCATTTCAGCAAGCTGCTTTCTCAGTTCAACATTCTCAGCAAGTTGTCTCTTCAGCTCGACATTCTCGGCCTCAGAGGCATCAAGCCGCACTTTTAGGTCCACCGCAACCATTTTAGTGGCATTCGACTCTTTGACAGCATCGGAGCTTGACGATATAGTGTTTCTATAATCGTTTATGAACTGCTGGAGACCGGTGCCAACCTGAAAAGGCAAGGGTTTAAGAAAGCGGATTGAACAACAAAAATATAAGGAAAAAACAAAGAATGAAAGAGTGTTTACCATGCTCACCGTGGCCCTGTACATGCCCCAAAGATCCTCAATATTCTGAAGGAAAGCCCGGCGGGGGTCGGTCTGGTCTGCTAACACAATCATGTCCGTAATACCGCGGCCAATCTTCAGTTAAACCGGATTAGGAGGGCTCCACCTTAAATGCCTCAGCGGGGCTACATGAGCAATTGCTCTGGAGATCGTGGTCGCCCTAGGCAGATCAATGGGAAGCTGGCGCATGAATTCTTTATCTAGCCAGACAGTAGGATGACCTCGAGGCCCAACGGACAAACCAGCATAGGGCACCATCACGGTCGTTCCCGCCAAAGAGGATTTATCGGCCACAGATTTACCTTGGCCAGCAGCATCTTGGATGTAACTTGAGGAGGGGCGACGAACTTCAGCTAATTGTCGCCTACCTTGGATTTCTTGGGTGGACAAACCTCCTCGTCGCTGCCACCAGCGGGGTCGGTCTCAGCAACAACTCTTCTTTTCTCTACAACCGGAGTCTTGGTCAGGACTGTCTGCTTCAAATTTTTGTTCGTCGCAGCTTTCCCCACCGCTTGTTTCACTGGTGGCTGGGCCGACTTACCGGCCATAGATCCAGAAGCCCCCTCTGAGTCAACCAGGATGTCGACCATAGGGAGGGCGGTCTTAGTCCCCTTTAGCTTCGCGTCCCTCTTCCCCTCGCCGGAAGTCTTTCTAGCGGCTAACAGATTGAATTGCCTCAAAGAGTCCATGGTACCTGAGAAAAACAATGTTTATCAAAAGGAAATCAAAATGGAAAGAAGGATAGTCAAAATCAAGTAAAAATCATACTCGGGTCCCGCATTGAAGGATTGCCTAAACAGACTATACATAGAGAAGGCATACATCTGCCAAAGTGGCACTCCCCATACCAATCGGGATCAGTAGGCAATGGATCGACCACCACCAAGGGATCCCCGACACCAGCTCCGGAAAGTCCGGCCCTTCTAAGGAAAGGTTGACTGACATCTAAAAAAGCCTCCAGTTAAAGGCCCGACCTTGACCCTGTCCCTTTCTGGTATACCCGAGAAACTCCTTGAGCTTGGCTATGAACCCGTCATCAGCTTCTAGAGTTTTAATCTTCTTCAGGTGATAGGTCCTACCTGAGTTCGTAGGGATCTTTCCGAATGGCCGGCCTATTCATGACTCCACCTTCATGCATCTCTTATCCCAGTCCGACACTATGTCGGGAAGATCGAAAAGAATTCGAGGCTTACCGCTACTCGATCTGCTTCATGGTTGGATCTGACCGTCTTCTCCCTTTTTGTTGAAGCCGTAGAAATAAAGCAACACCGGCATTGACGGCTCACAGCCACGAAGCTGACTTATTATTATGAAAGCCATCACCACTCGGACAACCCCCAAGGTAAGATCACACGGGATAACCCGCAGCTCTTCCATGAATCTGATAAATAAATGGGTCAAAGGAGGGCCGAAGCCCGGAAACTAGGTGGTCATAATGAAACCACAGATAATCCTCGGCATCTTGACCGCAAGTCCATGACGCGTTCATCGCATCCATGCGAGCAAACCGGTAATCTTTCGGAATATCATAGGCCGTCAGCGCCGAGGTATAATCAGTCCGATCTTGGATCTCCTTCCATCGGGCTCCGACATCGCTATCAAAATGCTTTTGGTCCGGCAACTCACGCTCAGCCGCAATTGACCTCTTTTTTCATGGCCTTTTCTTCTGTTCGGGGCCCCCTGACGCTGCTGTTTTCTTGGACGCCGCTGATTTTTTCGGCACTACGGTCTTCTTTGTCCTCACGGCTACCTTGAACCCCGTATCTTGGGCAACTGCTGACCGAGTCACAACCCTCTGGAAGGCATGAATAAGGTCGCTCAACTTCGCCTGATCTTGGTCGTCGACCTCGCCCCCGGCTGCACCTTCATCGATAACCTCGACCTCCTTATCGCCGGAGTCAGGTTCGTCCTCGTCTACGTCGACAAACTCTTCTTCGACTACCCCTTCTTCGTCACTTACATCGACCTCTTCCATGTCGAACTCCTCCAAGCCATAGCCAGCAGCAGCGCGGACTTCTTCATCTGATTGTGTGTACTCTAAAGACATCCTGAAAGAAATAGGGTGAGGTGGATCAGTTTAATCACCTAGACATAAGAGTCGGGCCAAGGTGAGAATAATCACACCCCGACACCTCGCCTCTTCGATTTCCCTAAAAGGAATAAACCCATAAAACCTCCCCAATAAACCCAGAAAACCCCCAATAAACCTGAACCATCCCTGATATCATCCAGGCCCCTATCTAGCTGAGAGTTTCTGAGGAAGGGCTCATGCACATTGAAACAAAAAAAGGTGTAAATCTACGATTCACACTCAACGGATCCTAAAATTCTTAAAGTGTTTCTATCAATCATTTTGATCAAAAATGGGAAGAAAAACACGATTGAAATCATACCTGACGGAATGGAAAGTGTGAAAAGGGTTGAAAAGTGCAGACTTTCACCAGAAATTGTTTGATCTCGCCGGAATCCTCTTGCTTTTCTTGCCGGAAAATATATCAGAAGAGGAAAAGTGTAAAAATAGGGGAGGGAGCCCTTATTTATAGACGAGAAAGTAGAGGGAAACGTCGTTTCAGATTCAAAATTCAAAAGTAATTATTGCTAGGAGCGGTTTTCGATACCTCTCAGCCAATCAGAATACGCGGTGTTTCATGTCAAACATCATGTCATAAATGCAACCGAAGTGACATTTCGCAAACCGATGCAACTTTTATGGGCTCAAGTGCTCTGGGCTACGGCCTCGACTCAACACGGCTTACAGCCTTAATTGTTCAGGTTGAATGCCTCAATTCAACTCGGCTAACGGCCACCCAAGCCTGTCTGTTACAATACACAACATACATCAGTAATTCGCAACGTGATATCAACACTGATTCAAGCCCGATAACCATTATCGGCATGCAAGCCCGTTCGCTCCATAGCACGGCATCTAAGCCTGTCCATTACAATGCACAGCATACATCAGTAATTTGCAACGCAATATCAACACTGATTTAAGCCCGATAGCCATTATCGACACCTCTCTATCACAAACGACAAGACTAGGGTACGGTGAATTCTACTCTCTGCCTCGATGGACACGTCAGGCACAGATGAGGGGGCTATTGATATACCCGATCCAGATTGGAACCCGAGCATTTATAATTGGGCCTGAGTCCAAGCCCAACAGCAGATCGTGGGCCTCCACCCTGTCTGTCCGCGGTCAGTAAGCCGGACCCATCCCCACTCCGACATCTCGGTGTTAGGAAATCAACGCGGGAACGCAGCGGAATTCAAAAATTTGATTTCCTTTTTCCCAAGATCGACTTCGTTTAAGCAATAAACGAATAAACTAAAGACGGCGGTTACCTTGGTTGATCTAAAAGATCGACGCTTTGACCGTCTAAGGAGAGTAGTTCAGCATGGAGCCGCCCAAGTGTTCGGCCTCTACCGCCACTCCACACGAACAGCCCGCCGGAATCCCACCATGGATTGCTATTGGAAAGCTCCGGTTGCTAGACCGGACTTTTTCCTCCCTCACAAACTCACTATAGGAAGCCCCTCTTTCTTACACAAGAACTATGAGTTCTTGCAATTTTTCACAAGAACAATTGCTCTTGGAAGAATGGTGTACAAAAGAGCTTGGCAAGCCCTCTTATTTATACTAGAGAGAGGCGCCCCTATTGCTTGGAGAGGAGGAGAAGAAAAATCTCTTTCCAATAAAATAAGGAAACATAATTAATGTGATTGATTTATCTCATTTAATTTAATATCTTATATTAAATGAATCCATAATTTATTTTTCTCCAATATCTTATATTGAATGTAAAATATATTATTACCATAAATCTATTTTTCTCAAATCAATTAATATCACATATTAATATTATGGTAAACTTATTAATTAAATTGCACAATCCAAGTGTGTCATACACACAAATAAAGTGGCGCCCCAACCTTCCAAAATTGACTTATGAAAAATTCTTTAATTAATATAATGCTATGATTAATTAATTTGCAAAATCAATATATATCATATATCATTAATTTCGAAAATATATGTATCAATATACATATTTGATTAATCATCATAATTAATATCTTGTATTATATTTATTCATAATAAATAAATACCACCATATTAATTTACCACTATAACCCTTATAGCCTCGAGATAAACTTTCCTTATTTGGTTATCATCTATAACCACATTTTAATCCGGCACGATGTTCATATGTGTGTGACCCGATAGGCTTCCGAATATGTTGGCCGTAGACACAAAGTGCAAATTACTAAAATACCCTTCATGCCTAACGATCACGGGATAGCGTCTAGCAACACACCGTGACCCCCAATCATCGAAAGAGTCAAATGCAATGACTACTACCTTTCATGTGAAACAGTTGCCGTGTAACTTACAATCCTATCGCTGTAACAATATCCATACGGTCGTACATCGAGTGTCAAACATTAACAACCGTATCTTATAATCTGATATCAAGTTCTCTCGAAGTAACACGTTTACTCCCACTTTGCAAAGATTCACGAGAACAAGACATTCCTTATAAGAAGGCCCTTTCGGATATTTACCCCTACTAATAGGGGTACGCGATTCCCGGACGACCAATCATGTATACTCCGCATGCTTCGCATCATCACCCAATCACTACCGCATGATCGCCCCATGGCTGTGGGAAACCTCAATAGTGTCAAAGCATGACAATCCACACCGTGATGCCATGAAGACTCCGGTCTTAAGGATAATTACACAACCGCCACATAGCGTGACACTTATCTGTGTATGTGGGTCAGTCTAACGTACGCATTCTCTAATACACGTCCACGTACATCCAAGTGTCTCTACACTTCGATAGACGAGATCTATCCCTACCCTTAAAGACAAAGACATCTAATACGTGCTAGTCCGTTTATACTATCAATGTCCCGTTTAATAGTACATCAGCCTAGAGACATTTAAGTATTAAACTTATTAAAGTGATTAGAGATCTCATCAACCATAATCACCTATCATGGTTTCTCTATCACAGTTTAATACTAAGGACGTTATCATATAACAATTCATAATTGGTTCTTTAAAAGAACATATATATGACAACAGAAAAGCCATTTAATATATATGTATAAACATAAAGAAATAGTACAAATGATCCGACCCGGTTGGATCCGGTCCAACCCGATTGGGTTTAGGACACTATTTCAACAATCTCCCACTTGGCCTAAAACCAATCACTCGCAGACATAAGACCAAGTTGAAACACAAGAATCTCATGCAATACTTGCAACCAGCCCTAGCCATAAACGGATCGCTATCCGTGGGGACTCAAACTATCTTCATATCATTTTCCAATTGACCAAGTCAAAAGAACTGCCTCAACACACACACGAATCTCTGACGAGACCCTGGTCCTTGCTTCAAGCAATAAATCCACTTACTATATCAACTATAGAGAAAAGGTGGAAGAACCACATTAGGTTCAGGAATGAACCTTCTAGATCCATGTACTGCTCCCGCTGCGCCTCCAAGGCACTACCGTGTTTTGGCCTAGTTGTAGAATTTACAAGGTGGCCCATAAGCTAGAACATTTCTAGATCACCGTATCACTTAAACAAAGTGACCGCAAACCTGCATCGTAGCTCCCACTTGCCTTCATAAGACTTAGGATATATGTCTATATACCTACGTTTATCCGATTCCAAGTTTCAATAAACTAGGAATCTTTCCTTAACTCCGTTTAAGGATATTCTCGACATTTGCTAGAATTACTTTCATGCTTGCTCATGACTATTCATGGAGTGTGAACCTCTAGCATAACTTTTATGATGGTTCCAATTTCCGTAGAGAGGAAACCTTTCATAAGTATCATCCTTTTACCTCATCTTTAGGACTAACGTCCTAACATAGATAGATCTTGAGAACACGGGCTAGCAAAGTGTCTCCTATCGTGATCTATGTAGGTAAACTATAATCTAACAAAGAAGCTAAATCTATCGCTATAGATTCTTATTTCCAAGAACTGCTAATCCAAGTGCTTTCGTAAAGACCCTGAATTACCAAACATTAATTGACTGTGACATAGGGTGGTAATTCCTGAAAGAGATATCCAATCTCTTACTCAAAAATCGTAACACTCCCACTATCCCTTTTGCATATAGGCATATACCTCTTTTGACTAAATCAAAATCCTTTGATTATCAAACAAAGAAATCGTCTAGAGAAACTTGTTTTGAGTCTATAAATGGATCTCGTGGGCTCACATATCATGTTATCGTCTATGAACATCAGGCTGTTTGCCCAATGTTTTCAACACTATCATATAGCCATGATACGAAGTTGTAACAAGCATCATCTGAATAGAACTGGGCTCAGCCTTGCAGGGACATTCCCTCTAGGTAGGACAGACTAGGTTCATAACCTGGTTGTCACTGATGGAATCTAATTCAGATATTATGGCTCCTAGCCATATCTCTCAATCTTGCCTTTCAAACATCCCTTCATTAGTCGTGAGATATTCATTCTTCAAGATGAACATACCAGCAGCCTCTTCAGGCTTTAGGTTATCCACAGACTTACAGAACATTTGTGTGCACTGAGCAGTGATCACTATGCGGTGTCTGCTCATGTTCCAATGGTTGAATATATCTTTGTGGTTCTCAAACTCTTTTGAGATCTTATTTACTCCCACTGTCTCTTTTGGAAGTAACACTTTCTCTAGAAGACAGCATGTTTGGAGACAAACATTTTTTCTCTGCGGACAAGTAAATAATATCTAGCGTACTAGCTCAGATATTCCACAAAGTCGCATATGTCGTACTAGGCTCCAAGCCTTTCTGACCTTGCCTATGGCAACTTCAAATTATCGGTTAAGATAGATTTGAAATTATCCTCTTCCACATCTAATATGGAATTTATTCAACCTTCATTCTTTAGAACTTGGTTAAGTATAAGGGCTCTATCCCGGAACGGGTAAGGGATACTTTGCATGGCTTGCATCACACTTTTATCATATAAAATGTTGTTTCCATTTAAGGAACACAATCTGATTGCGTATCTCAAAGATGGTATCCTCCAAGGGAGAATCTTATGCTTTTCAGACGACTTCTGAAACATCCTTCAGGTATTAATCACTTCAATCCAATTGAAGATTAATTCCTAAGTAGCTCATCAATCTCATATTCGAACTAGCTCGAACTTTTCGGGCTTTCTCGAATTGTCGTACTTCAATAAGTACGTTCAACTATTTCTAAAAATAGTCATAGAGATTAATAAACATTTATTTGTGATATTAACTATCATGAGCCAACAACCATCGGTATGTTTAGGCTCTAGTCAAACTTCTAGGTTTCATAACCTTTTCTTAAAAGGGTATTTTAGTCCTCTTTGGATGAGGTACGTATAACCCATATGATTCATAATCATATAGTTCAGCATCATCAGAATGATGCTCAATTACACGCTTCCCTTCCAGAGAGACTGTCCCTAGAACAACCACAAATCAAGGATAACAGCCATACAAATATTTAGTTGAGATCTCATCACATATATCAACTATATAGTGACATCAATCTAGTATGTTAGATTCAGTGACCTTCCAACTTTATCGGAATAACATTTATTCCTTACAATTGAATATGTCTTTTAAATCCTAACAAATAACTGAAAGTATGTCCTTCATAAGAACCGGAACATAATAACATTTATTTTGTTCCCCTTTCACTTTGCTAGATCCAGAATATGGTAAGTGTTACAACGTTTGTTTCACCTTCCATATCTGTTATTCAATCTTTCTAATTTAATCACACTCGTAAGGTATCATATATCTTAGAGTCGACTTTTAATTTGGAAAGATTTATCTCAACTCACTTGCCTATAATAGAAACTTCGATAAGTTCTCTATTTAAGCACACGCCCTAATCTTTTAATCCTTTAAGTACTTGTAAAAGTTTCTTATTGTAGTGTTCATAAGACTTAAGAAAGATCACAAGAAAATCTAAATTTATTAAATAGTTTATTTAACCTTCTGAATTGCATTCAAAACATTAACTATTTAATTAACCTTTAAGCAATGATAGAATTAAGTCGTTACTTAAATCTTTTAATTTTGAAAACAACCTTTCCAAAATTAGACATGGTCATTCTCATTCAACGTTTGAATTATTTGTCATCGTATGACTGAATGATCATCTTGGATCGTATCCAATATCATGAGCTTCCGCTTTCCTTTAATAATTAAAGTCTCGGAGTACAACATCAATTATGTAGTCTCCTTGTCTCTAACTACTATAACGGGATTGCTCATGTCATTGCTTATTTTAAAAGGATTAAAACTACTTAACCATATTTGAGAACGATTCTCAAAAGGTAATAGTCATGTTTGGTTTTACTAATCGAGAATAAAACATAAATATAAAGTTTGCTAACTACAACATAAAAAAAATGAAAATAAAAGAGTGTTGTTTGTTTATACACGCAAAATCAAAAATGGTCTTATGATTTATGATTTTGCTCCCACTAGTCAACTACTCCCAATTGACTTTCAAGAATTTTCCAAAATTCTTTAGTGGCCAAGATCCCATCTGGTTACCCCGATTCCCGACGAGGGCCGATCAACCGGAATAATTTCGAAAGGTATGTAACTCTTACCAATCACATCTCTATGTGACTCTTGGTGGTTGACTAGTCAACTCTTTGACAATTCACATCTTTATGTGGTAGCCAACCCCTTGCCTCTAGAATAAGACGGACCTGACGAGGGCCAATCACCGCAATACTCTAGTCAAGTCATAACCCAATATTCGCGAGATCTCTTACGATCATATCTCAATAACGACGATATACCCGTGGTAGGTCAACTCCCGACGAGGGCCGATCAGTTGGATCCGAACAAAGGCTCTTCACCGTCGCTATAATATTATGAGACAATTTTCGACTTGATTTTTGTTGTGGGAGTAATTTTAAATTAATTCACTTAATTAATTTCGATTACGGTCTCATCAATTATAAATATCTATCTCTATAGACATACATCTTACACATTCATCTAGATCGTGCCTATACATGCATCTATCGTATCATATAAAATAAATACAAGCACAAAATAAATAAATGCGTAAAGTAACCGGTATGATCATGGACTTTTCCTAGGTGCGGTTTCGAATACAAACTGACGAAACCGCGGGTCACAATCTAAGGTTAGCTGCAACCGCCAATAGGATCTTCAATGCGCCATTCTCCAATGGGATCTTTGTTTTCGTCTTTCTTTGGTCTCCATCTTCTGCTCCATTCTTGTTACATTCAATTCTATCTTGTATACCCGCCGCACACGGTGGGAGCCAACGGGAATGGGATAAATGCAGAAAATAAACTAGGTCACGTTCTTCATAACGGCCTAGGACATCTTTTCAACCAACAGAAAATTAAATCATTCACATCTATCCTATCGGTCGAGTCCATGATCAATCGGGGTCCATATAATCATATTATATCTACACTATCTAATCCATACAATATATCTTATGAAAAAGATAAAATTAAATTTAACTACATGCGTCTTAATTAATCAATTAACATTTAATCCATTAAATAATTTTATCTAATCAATTAACTAATTAACATTTAATTAATTAAATGATTTTAATCGAAATAAAATTAACGATTAATTTTAAATGATTTTAATTTTAATTTTAATTGATTAGGACTATTCTAAAATTAAATTAAAATTAAATCTCTCTCTTGTTTCTTTCCTTTTGATTCGTAATCGAAAGGGACGTCGTTGGTTTCATAAACCATGACACTACTAAACAACGAGATGTCTATGCACAATCAATATCACGGGACGAAAAATCGAGCACATCGAATTATCGAAGAGTGGGTTCACCGAGAATCCATCACTCAACCTCGACTCATCGTCTTCGTGATTTAAATCTTGCATCTATCGTACAATCACAACTATGAACTTATATTGAAACATAAAATACACAAAACAAAAAATTTCTTTTTGTGTATCGTTTTACGAATCAAAATATATCATCTTTTAATTACGTGATTTAAACGATAAAATTAACTACGCAAATAAGCACGCTTATTGCTTAAGCTCGAAGCTCGCTCTGCTACCACTGTTAGGAAATCAACGCGGGAACGCAGCGGAATTCAAAATTTTGATTTCCTTTTTCCCAAGATCGACTTCGTTTAAGCAATAAACGAATAAACTAAAGACGGCGGTTACCTTGGTTGATATAAAAGATCGACGCTTTGACCGTCTAAGAAAAGTAGTTCAGCATGGAGCCGCCCAAGTGTTCGGCCTCTACCGCCAGTCCACACGAACAGCCCGCCAGAATCCCACCATGGTTTGCTATTGGAAAACTCCGGTTGCTAGACCGGACTTTTTCCTCCCTCACAAACTCACTATAGGAAGCCCCTCTTTCTTACACAAGAACTATGAGTTCTTGCAATTTTTCACAAGAACAATTGCTCTTGGAAGAATGGTGTACAAAAGAGCTTGGCAAGCCCTCTTATTTATACTAGAGAGAGGCGCCCTATTGCTTGGAGAGGAGGAGAAGAAAAATCTCTTTCCAATAAAATAAGGAAACATAATTAATGTAATTGATTTATCTCATTTAATTTAATATCTTATATTAAATGAATCCATAATTTATTTTTCTCCAATATCTTATATTGAATGTAAAATATATTATTACCATAAATCTATTTTTCTCAAATCAATTAATATCACATATTAATATTATGGTAAACTTATTAATTAAATTGCACAATCCAAGTGTGTCATACACACAAATAAAGTGGCGCCCCAACCTTCCAAAATTGACTTATGAAAAATTCTTTAATTAATATAATGCTATGATTAATTAATTTGCAAAATCAATATATATCATATATCATTAATTTCGAAAATATATGTATCAATATACATATTTGATTAATCATCATAATTAATATCTTGTATTATATTTATTCATAATAAATAAATACCACCATATTAATTTACCACTATAACCCTTATAGCCTCGAGATAAACTTTCCTTATTTGGTTATCATCTATAACCACATTTTAATCCGGCACGATGTTCATATGTGTGTGACCCGATAGGCTTCCGAATATGTTGGCCGTAGACACAAAGTGCAAATTACTAAAATACCCTTCATGCCTAACGATCACGGGATAGCGTCTAGCAACACACCGTGACCCCCAATCATCGAAAGAGTCAAATGCAATGACTACTACCTTTCATGTGAAACAGTTGCCGTGTAACTTACAATCCTATCGCTGTAACAATATCCATACGGTCGTACATCGAGTGTCAAACATTAACAACCGTATCTTATAATCTGGATATCAAGTTCTCTCGAAGTAACACGTTTACTCCCACTTTGCAAAGATTCACGAGAACAAGACATTCCTTATAAGAAGGCCCTTTCGGATATTTACCCCTACTAATAGGGTACGCGATTCCCAGACGACCAATCATGTATACACCGCATGCTTCGATCACACCCAATCACTACCGCATGATCGCCCCATGGCTGGGGAAACCTCAATAGTGTCAAAGCATGACAATCCACACCGTGATGCCATGAAGACTCCGGTCTTAAGGATAATTACACAACCGCCACATAGCGTGACACTTATCCGTGTGTAAGTGGGTCGGTCCTAACGTACGCATTCTCTAATACACGTCCACGTACAAACCCAAGTGTCTCTACACTTCGATAGACGAGATCTATCCCCGCCCTTAAAGACAAAGACATCTAATACGTGCTAGTCCGTTTATACTATCAATGTCCCGTTTAATAGTACATCGCCCTAGAGACATTTAAGTATTAAACTTATTAAAGTGATTAGAGATCTCATCAACCATAATCACCTATCATGGTTTCTCTATCACGCTTTAATACTAAGGACGTTATCATATAACAATTCATAATTGGTTCTTTAAAAGAACATATATATGACAACGAAAAAAGCCATTTAATATATATGTATAAACATAAAGAAATAGTACAAATGATCCGACCCGGTCGGATCCGGTCCAACCCGATTGGGTTTAGGACACTATTTCAACACTCGGACACAGGGGAAGCTACACGTATTATCATGATGGCTAAGCTTCAAGTTGTTGACATCAGGACAAAGGAAGATATGAGTCCGACCTATTATCGAGTCCGCTGTCTGCCGATCTTATCCTGACAGTTGTCCAGTCAACTCGTGTATATATTATCCTTAATTATATGCTTTTAATGTCTTGTCGTGAACAGTCTAAAAAGACTTAGCCTTTTGCCTATATATATGGGATCACAATGTAATAGAAAGGGATCCAAGAACTATAATACACAGAGCTACTATGTCAATTTGTCGACTCAATTGTGTTCTCTTTTATAAGCATTGTCCGATCGCCTTGTTCTTGATAACCACCACATTCTCCCCGGAGAAAATCATACTTAAATAGCCTTATATCCTCATTATATCACTGTTACCGCAAATCTGATATATCCGACATATCACAAACCAAGGATTTTCAGTCAAGCCAAGATTGTCTAGATTTCAAGTAGATAGTTGTTGGTCCCAGAGAAGGGTAAAACTATAGTCAGAGGGGGGGTGAATTACTATAGTTGTTAGGAACATTTTATTATGTTTTGATGATGGCCATACCAGCTGTTATAGCAAGCCTGAAATAAGTTAGAATTCTCTGTATAAGTCTTTACTTAGAGTCTGACATGTTGTATAAGTTAAGTCAGACAAGTATTGTACTAGTTGGTAGGATGGCAAAGTAAAAAACGAGATATTCGGCAAAGTGAAGCCGCCAAGCACCAACAGAGAAAGTAATGAAGACATTATGGTCGACTTATAACCAAGGAAGTCCGTGATGACCTTGGATAAGTCTAAGTTATGTTTTAAGTGATGAAACTCAATGTTCAAAAATGGTGTACACTGGTCTCACCCAAATCAAGGATCAGTGAAGTACAAAGACTCTCCTAATACTAGAACAAAGAAGGAAACAGTGAATCGGCTGAGCAAACTGACCTTCGGCAAAGTGAAAACAGAACAGCGAAGAAAGAACTAACGCCTAAGTCAGAAGGCTCACTCAACCGTTCCAAAAACGGCGAAGTAACACTTACCAGATCAGATTCAATATACGTTGAAGATTCTGAAGATCATGCATTAAATGCACAATCAATAAAGGATCAATTAAGGACGGATTTTCTGCTTTACGTTTGAAGAAAGAATCCGATCACTGAAATCAAGGAGAATTCAATTAAGGGGGAATCAAGAATAAAATCAAGGATTATTCCCTCATTAATATAGCCAACGGACGGAATTTCAAAACCAAGGTTATTCAAGGCTATAAATAGAAGGCATTGACAGAAAAATAAAACAACGATCCAAAAAGAAAGAAAACAGAAACTCTGTCAATTTGAAAAGCCTTCTCTCTGAACTTACAAGGATACATCTAGTGATCAACTCAAACCTCAGAGCTACAAAGTTATACTCAGAACTGAGATTGATCAATCAAGTGTGTGAATCACATTCACATCAAACTCAAGTAACTGAATCAGAGGCAATCTGAGAAGGAGTTGAATCTGTGATAGCTGTTGACGGATTTTGATCTTAAGGAGCAGCAAAAAGAAGACTGAATCACTGACGCTGTTGCAGTCAAGGAGTGATAGTCTTGTAGATTGTGAAGCTTGGGAAGCCAAGGACAGTCATACTATTGTATCTGTGAAAACAATAGTGAATTCCTCCGATCATCACAGGAGAAGAGTGGATTAAGGGATTACACCACCCCGAACCACTATAAGCCTTGTGTCAATTTAATTTCGCAATTTACCTTACAACATTTATTTAATTTGACTAAATCATAACTTACATCCGTGATCGTCTAAAACCGATTTGAAAACAACATAGTAAGAAGGGACTTATCCACCGCCCAAAAGCTTTTAAATAAAAGAAAAGTTTTTGAAACTCCACTATAGTCATTCACCCCCCCCCCCCCCCCCTCGACTATAGTTTCACCCTTCTCTCGGGACCAACAATTGGTATCGGAGCGGTGTTCCTAGTATCGAACCTCGTTCGCATCTAATTTCGGTAACAAGGAGATCACATATTTTCAAAGTAGTTTTCAAATCTGAGTTTTTCATACACTTACATTTATATCTTCAATTGCACTGATGGATTTCTCAAACTTCTTGTCAAAAGTACCTGTTTTTAATGTTAACAATTTTGATGAATATAAAATAAGAATGCTATCTCATCTTGCGGCAAACTCATGAAGAGATGCTTTGGATGTAATCAATGATGGACCAATCACAATCACTACGGTGGTAGGCACGGGAGCGCGATCAAGGAAAGGAAATTGACAAACCTAAAAAGGATTGGACCAAGGATGACAGGAGAAGAGCAAATCTGGACTTTGTTGCAAAAGACATGATCTTGAAGACCCTAGACAAGAACATGTTTATGAGAATCAAAGACTGCAAAACAGCAAAGGAGATGTGGGACAAGCTATCATTGATAAATGAAGGATCTGAAGCAGTTAAAGAAAACAAATTATCTGTTGCAAAACAGAAATTTGAGAACTTTAAAATGAAGGCTGGTGAATCCATTGATCAAATGGACAACAGATTCTCAAGCATCATCAGTGAATTACAACAGCTTGGACACATATATCCCCAGAAAGAAGTATGCTTGAAGATCTTGAGAGGACTACCTGAAAGATGGAAGATCATAACATCAGTAATCAGAGGAACAACAAATCTTGCAAGCACTGACACTCGACACTGATGTCCCAATTAAAAGCTCATGAATTCGAATTGAACGGCGAAGATGGTGCTCCGGCAGAGACACACAAAATCACTGCATTTGCTTTGCACCCCAAGACGAAGAACTTTGCCGAATGCATCAGCAAAGAGACACAAGAACTAAAAGAACAGGTAGCTTTATTAGTTAAACATTTTGACAGGTTTAAAAAGAAGCCATTCAAAGGAAATTCTTCATCAAACAAAAAGTCAAGCTCAAACAGAGACATGAAGAAGAAAGATGAAGAATACAGATGCTTCAACTGCAACAAGAAAGGTCACTTCAAGGCTGATTGTCCTGAAGAGAATGACAAAGATGATGAAAAGAAGAAATATAGAACATCCGAAAAGAGAAAAAGCAAGAAGGCACTTAAGGCGAATCCAAAGCGGAAAAGCATGAAGAATCATCTGATAATGACTCAGATGATAGTGATGAAGAAAACAGCTCAGAAAATGAAAAAGCATGTCTATGCCTCATGACCAAAGAATTGGATGAAGATAAAAGTGATAGCTCAGACACTGAGGAAACAAGCCTATGTTTAATGGCTAAAGAATCAGATGAAACTGAGGTAACATCTAGTTCCTGTTCTTCATCTAATGCATCCACATCTAACACTGCACAATCCTCTAGTCTCGCATTAGATACAGCAGACCTAGTCCAAAATCTCATGACTAAATTTGATGAAATTGAAAAGAATCGTGAAATTCGGAAAAGGAATGCAAGGATCTAAGAAAAGAGAATAAGAGGTTAAAGAAAAGAACTGGATAAAGCAAAAGCCGAATTAACTAGTAAGGAGACCTACTTAAATGATCAACAAAAAGCGAGATGATCATACATCCGTTACTAACGGATCGCTTAAGAAAATCTCCCCACCAGTGAAGGTATCCACTGCACCACTAAAAGCACCAGCTTACAAACCCTCAAAAAGGTTTGGATCCAGATCTGGTCTTGGCTACAATAGTCAGGATGAGAGTGGGAATAATGGTCAACACAATTCTAAATTCAGGACCACTAATGGACCAAAATTTAGAAAGGGACAGACCATAGCTCCAACAGACCATCCTGTTCTAGTGAAGTCAAAACCCAGTGTAGTAAAACAACAAACTAAATCCTCATTCCAGTCAATCAAGAATAACAGCTATCTGAAAGGTAAAGGCAGACTTTATCCTTCAGAGGATGATTGGAATGTTGCACCTCCAAAATACAAGAGGAAACCATTCCACAAAATGCATCATATGTGTAAGAAAAACCAATCTGTTCCTAGACACATGAAGCAAGAAAGGTTTCCCACTGCATATTGGAAGGTAAAGAAGGATGTAAATGCACCTAAAGGTGGAGAAAAGTATCAGAATACCCTCAGTAAAAATACTAGAAGTTATTCTGCCATGCCTTATACATATGAAGTGAATGACTTCAATTATCCAAAAAGAAGACCTTTTGGATACATCCTTGGTATGGGAGGCATGATTGCTAACAGGTATGGACCCAAACAGTGTTGGGTACCTAAACTTAATTAATCTGTTTTGTAGGATGTCCGGTACATAAACGGTGGATGTTCCGGACACATGACGACAGAAACAAGAAATGGCTCACCGACTTCAAAGCTTTTGATGGACCCAAAGTCACATTTGGAGGTAAAGAAAACCCCGGCAAGATTAAGGGGGAAGGCACAATACTCAAGAACAATCTAAAGATTCAAAATGTGGCATATGTCAAGGGACTTAACTTCAATCGATGAGCATCGGTCAATTACGTGACAAAGGCTACAATGTGCACTTCAACAAAGAAGGATGCAAAGTGATTCACGATCAAACCAACACGGTAGTTCTTGCGGGTAGAAGACAAGACAACATGTATGTGGTGGATGGAGAACGACCAAGGCGTAAACGTGTCTACTTGTCAAAAATAAACAATCAACAAGCCGGATTTGGCACGAGAAGATTAAATCACACGAATTTCAAGACCATCAACAAACTATCAAGAAGCAAGTTAGTTGAAGGCACACGCCAGAGATCACATTCAAGAAAGAAAGTCTATGTGATGCTTGTCGAAAGGAAAACAAATAAAAAGTTCATTCAAGTCAAAGCCTCATCAATCTACAACAAGAGTTCTACATCTCGTTACACATGGACTGTTTGGACCAAATCACACCGATAAGTGTGAGTGGTAAGAAATATACTCTTGTAGTGGTGGATGACTTCTCAAAGTACACCTGGACCATTTTCATGAACAAGAAGAAAGAAACACTCAAGAAGCTGCCAGATTTGCTGAGAAGACTCCAGAATGAAAAAGAGCTAAAGATTATCAAGATTAGATCAGATAGAGGCACTGAATTTCTAAATGAAATTATCAAAACCTATTGTGAAGAAAATGGAGTGTTACATCAACTATCTGCAGCAGGAACTCCACAACAAAATGGTGTAGCAGAAAGAAGAAACAGAACCATCAAGGAAGCGATCAGGGACAATGATAGCGAGAAGCATGCTTACCAAAGAGATTTTGGGTCAAGAAACGACAAACACAAGATGCCATACACAAAACAGATCAATCATCAACAAACATCATGGAAAGACTCCATATGAAATATGGAATGGTAGAAAACCCAATGTCTCATATTTTCATATGTTTGGATCAAAATGCTTTGTCTTGAACAGGAATCAGCTGCATACCTTTGATGAAAAGGCTGATGAAGCAATCTTCATGGGATACTCAGACACCAGCAAAGCATTCAGAGTACTCAATAAAAGAACTTTGGTGATTGAAGAATCAATACATGTAGTTTTTGATGAACCAAATACAAATGGTGAAGATCTTCAAGATCAAGAAGAGAAAGCAGCACAAAGGGAAATCTATACAAATGCAACCATACCAGCTACTACCCTGAATCATCATTTTGAAAATCAAGAGGAGCCACATATCAATACAACAGCACCTGAAGTTGAAGTTCATGCTCAGCATGAAGATATGGAAGCACCAAGTGAAGATCAACTTCAACCAGATCTAATTTGGCTAAGAGACCATCCTGAAGAACAAGTCATTGGAGATATTCACACAGGAGTCAGAACCAGAAGACAACTGGAGCACATGCTAACTTGCTTTCTATCACAAGTGGAACCCAAGACCATAGATGATGCAATCCAAGATGCAGATTGGATCACAGCCATGCAAGAAGAACTAAATGAATTTGAAAGAAATGAAGTCTGGAAACTTGTTGACTGTTGGTCCCTTGAAAAGGCTTTGGTTAAGTTTAGAGGGGGGGGTGAATAAACTTAACACTTAAAACTTTGGAGTTAACAAATTCTGCAACTTCAACGATCTGTGATACTTCGAGTCTGTCGAGACTTCGATAGCTCTGTCGATAAACGATAGTCTACTGATAGTTGAGTTTGCTGAATTTGTGCAGCGGAATAATATCAAAATTAAGCCTTAATACTTGTTGTTAAATATGATACTAAGTATTAGATACTCAGTAGTGCAAGTGTGTGATTTCAGTTGCTAGATTCAGTAGGCTGATGTATAAAATAAACTAAGTGCAGAAAATAAATGCAGAAAGTAAATAGTCAGATTTTATAGTGGTTCCAGGTGATGTAATCCTGTCAGTCCACTCTTCTCCTGTGATGTTGGAGGAAATTCACTAGAGATCTTTGATGCAGCTTTTACAAAGATTCCTAAGTTGTTTGTCCTTCACCAATAGCTATGGCTTCACAAACTGAAAACGGGAACAAGTAGGATTGCTGCTCCCGAGTCTTCCACCGGGTCCTTGAAGGGTAGGATTGCCTCTTCACCAGCTCCACCACAATCAACAGTCTTTCACACCTAACATATGCTTCACTGTCTTCAGCAGGTTCTTTATAAAATAAAGATTGAATCAAATAGATGATTCTGTTGCAGCAGCTTGATTAGGATGATGTAATCAGCAGCTTGCAGTCTTCAAGTGTGTATGCTTGATGCAGCTTGAACACAGAATGCACTTGAAGATTTTCTAGATCAGCAACCTTATGCTCAGTAAGTTCAGCAGGGTGTTTTTCAGCTTAGATTTATCACTTAAAGTTTTTCCAAAATTCATCATCTTTTTCTGAGTTGAAGGTCCTCTATTTATAGGCAAGAATGCATGTGACTGTATTTGAATTTCAAATGTGACCGTTCCTTGTTTTTGTCCCATCTGATTTGCATTCTGTCACTATTCATAGGACTGACACTTTGTCGAAATTCCTTTTGACGGTGCGGTCAATCCACCCGTTTGACTTGTATCCAATGGATAAAAATAGAGATCATCCCAACGTCTTTTTAATCTCAGCCTTTGATTTTCTTGATAAGTCATAGGTAGTTGGCTGTCCTTATCCATGTAATCTTCCAATAAACTTGAATTAATCGAGGTATCATATCAGCAGGTTCATAAGTCTGCTGAAGTACCAATCAGTCTGCTGATCATCATATTTCTGTATGTAAAATATAATGCAGCTGATTACTTTTATCTAACTTTTATTTGTGAAGTTAGATTACATCATTTTAATTATAACCAAGTTCCAAACATCATCCAACTTATGGAACTTACACCTTCTACACAAGGTATATGTGATCAGTTTAGGTCATCACAGACTTGCCTAAATTCTGATTCCATATCCTTGACTTTAAATACTAAGTTTGATCCCTTAGCCTTCATTTACTGAGTTTGAACCCTCAGCCTTCAGTCTTCAGTCTTCAGCAGGTTCCTGACTAGTCTACTGACCTATCTACCCTACTAACCTAGACCGACCACCGACAAGAGTCGGACCATTACGATGTTTGTTTGATCAAACCTATTTATGAATCAAACTCTAATAAACCTATACATTTAATCTAGACATCTTTTTGCCTTTGCACTATAACGACTAGTATGGCACTCATCATCAAAACTAAGAAATAAGTCCAACAATTTCCCCCTTTTTGGTGATGATGCCACTACCCTCACCTAATCGACAAAGCAAAAAGATAAAGACAAAAACAACAAATTCAGTCAATTCTCATTATAATCATTGTTCGGTTATTACAACTAGATACGACAAAGATAAAGAATAATAAGTATATGCCGATCTATTGTCTCTTTTCTCTTTCTCTTCTAGCCTTCTCGGCTTGTTCTTGATATGCTCGATTTGTTCTATCATATCCCTCATCCATTCATTTTCAATCAGTGTAAAATCAATGTAGGGATTGACTTGCTTCCACCAGTTCCATGCTTCAGGGAGGATAAGATTAATTTCATTCACTCTGAATCCAAACTTCATATACAGCTCCTTGAATTCATCCAGTGAGTCCCTTGCTTTTGTAATAGGTAGCACCTTATCACCTTTGCTACTTCTTCTGCCTCTGTTGCTTGCCCTTAAGGCTCTGATTCTTGCTTCCCAAAATTTCAAACCCAAGAAAGAGTTAAGACCTTCATGAAACCCCATGTCATGATAAGGTCTCCTCCTGTTGTAGTACTCTTTCTTGTACTGTCTAAAAAGATCATCAGTGAGTTGAACTCGGCCAGGTGCAGGTTTCCTGAAAGCATTAGTGTCATCTGTCCATCTCTTATGTGCAAAGAGTCTTGCAGCCTCCTTTGCTGCAGCTGATTGGCCCTCTTCCCCCTTAGTGACATCATCAACAAAACGGGATATAAGGCCATGAAAACCTTCTTGTGATACTATCACTCTATTCAAATGACCATCCATAGTTCCAGTTCTAGTATCAATAGCAGTGATCCTGGATTGCAATGTTTCCTCCAAATCTCGTTGATCCTTTCGGTAAGTTTGGGATCGAGCACGGCGGTTGTTGTGCGACGAAGAGCTCGGCGAGGTTTAGGTGTTGCAGCAAGGTTGTCAAGTTTCTGATGGATAGAAATAAATTGATCTTTCAGAAATTGATCTTTTGCAGTATTTCCAACCTTGATGCCCCTCACATCTAATATCAGACCATTCACAGCATTCTGAGTAGATGTGAAGTTTGAAGCAACTTGTGGCGATGGATTGTCCGTTTTCATTTACCATCTTCATCGCTTCTTCAAATCTCTCTTCCCGTCTATCCAGCTTGTGTCCTCAATCGTTGCATATCATGCCTTACAGTCCTCAATTCATTTAACACTTCAACTGGCACCTCACTGGTCATCCTTCCACCAGTGGCTTCATCAGCAGGCTCCTCTACATTATACTGTGGCCTCTGATTGCTTACTACCATTGACTTACTCCTATCCAGTCCAGCAGGGTTAGGTCCTTCATATTCCTCCAGGATAGGATCAATGGCAGGTTCCTCAAAATAGGTACAAATGCCTGAGGTGGATCAACATCAATATTTTCTTCTTCAGGCACCTGAAATTCCTCATCACTGAAGTCAAAGTCCAGCAGCTGCTCATCTTCATTAACAGCAGTCTGCTGACTATCTTTCCCTTCAGTGGTCTTGCCTCCAAAAGGCTCCACTACAGCAGCCTCAACAACAGCAGGGGTTTCCTCCAAACCCAAATCGGGTTCCAACCTTTGTCCGGTGTCTTGTTTGAGATTCGACGACTTTTACCTCCTGTTCCAACCTTTGTCCGAGTCTTTGTTTGTATCCCAAAGAACTCCGTACCTCCTCTTCAATTCCTTGTGGATTGAATATAGCCTCATTATCCACTTGGAAATCTTCTCGCATGACCAATCTTGTGTAGGATGATGGCAGTTTTAGTAAGTGTGCCTTCAATGTCAAATCCATCTTGATATTCAATGGACTCTTCAGAACTGGCACTAGGTTCATTAAAATCAGTAACCTTTTCTCCATCCAAATCCTCACTCTGTTCATCTTCGCCTTGTGCGAGAGCTCTACAAAATGGAATGTACTTGGTTCATCAGTCAGCCTACTAGCACTCAGAGTAATGCCTTCATTGATCAATGCCTCCAGGTCATCCATGGTGAGATCTTGTAGATCCTCATCCATCTCTCCAGTCTGCTGACCCTCAGCAGACTTACCGATATCGGTGGACCGTTGTACGGATGGTTCATGTGTCGGTGCGGCCCCACTTGATTCTCCCCGGTCCGGAGGAAAGTCTCCTCTACTATCTGATGATGAGGAAGAATCATCAGGACCATCTCTTGGATCTCTAAACTTGATACCCTCCTCCTTCTGTTGCTCATCAAATAAATCCATCAATCTTGATTGCAGCAAGGTTGTATCAATCAGATCCACCAAGTTCTCCACTCCCAGTTTGTAACCGTTGGATGGTTAACTGTGGTAATAATGGATAGAATAAATATCCCGCCAATATGCCTTTTTGACTTTAATAACTTTGACTGAGTAACGTTCCATTCAGCAGGGTAATCCTCAGCAAGGTAGGTTCAGCAGTCTGCTGATAAATAGACTTCAGCAGCCTGCTGACAAATGTACTCTGCTGATCCCTGTTTTCTTCTTGATTTGTTCAATTGATAATACAAGATGAAGTTTAGTACCAATGACTGATCTGTCAAGTGAGCTCACCCAAAATGACAAAGACCAATCCCCTTGGCAACCTCATTTGCTCAATTGTCCAAACATAAGTACATGGAATTGTTGATACCAATGACTAATCTGCTAAGTGAGCTCACCCAACATAGCAAAGACTAATCCCCTTGGTGAATTCCGACACTGCTTTTGATTATCGATCAACTTTGATAATTCCAAGTTCGGTCCTTAATTTGGCAAATCTTTCACTTGTCAAGTGGTTTAGTGAAAATATCGCAAGTTGATCTTCAGTAGGGATGTATAGAACCACCACATCTTTCTTTTCAATATGATCTCTTATAAAATGATGTCTCACATCAATGTGCTTGGTTCTAGAGTGCAAAATAGGATTTTCTGTGATTGCAACTGCACTTGTGTTATCACACATAATTGGAATTTCCTTTTCTTCAATTCCATAATCCCTTAATTGTTGTCTTAGCCATAGTACTTGTGCACAAGCAACTTCCGGCGAATGTATTCGGCTTCGGCGGTGGAAGTTGAAATAGAATTCTCGTTTCTTGCTAAACCAGAAACCGATCTATTTCCCATTAACGACGGGTTCCCGAGGTGCTTTTTCTATCAATCTTGCATCCAAGATAATCGAATCCGAGTAGGATATAACTTTGAAGCTTCCTTCCTTGGAATACCATATCCCTACTCTCAAAGTCTCTTTAAGATACTTGAGAACTCTCTTGACTGCACCTAAATGACTTTCTTTAGGTTTATATTGAAATCTTGCACAAACACCTACAACAAAGGATATATCAGGTCTGCTGGCAGTTAGGTACAGCAGACTGCCTATCATTCTTCTGTATAAGGTCTGATCAACATCTTTGCCTTCTTTATCTTCATCCAATCTGATGTTTGTACTCATAGGAGTTGAATTCTTAGTGCTATTTTCCATACCAAACTTCTTCACAGAACTCCTTGGTGTACTTGGTTTGATGAATGAAGATTCCATCCTTCATTTGTTTAACTTGCAATCCCAAAAAGTAATTCATTTCTCCCATCATACTCATTTGGAATTTACTCTTCATTAGATTTGCAAACTTTTCACAAAGTAAATCATTTTCGAACCAAAAATTATGTCATCCACATAAATTTGTACCGGCGAGGTCTTGTCCCCTTCACTGATTCTGAAAAGTGTCTTGTCAATGGTGCCTTTTGTAAAACCATTGTCCACCAAGAATTGAGATAGAGTCTCATACCATGCTCTTGGTGCTTGTTTCAATCCATAAAGTGCTTTGTTGAGTCTATACACTTTATCTTCTTGATCTTTAACTTCAAATCCAGGAGGTTGCTGAACATAAACTTCCTCCTCTAGAATGCCATTCAAAAATGCACTCTTGACATCCATTTGATATACTTTGAAGTTCTTATATGCGGCATGTGCCAAAAATAATCTGCGATAGCTTCCAATCTTGCAACGGTGCATAAGTTTCATCAAAATCTATTCCTTCGCTTGAGAATAGCCTTTTGCAACTAGTCGGCCTTATTCCTCACAATGGTACCGATTCATCAAGTTTATTTCTCGTATACCCACTTAGTACCAATGATATTTGCATGACTTGGCCTTTCAACTAGTGTCCAAACTTGATTTCTTTCAAATTCATTTAATTCCTCTTGCATAGCAATTATCCATCTGGATCCGAAATTGCTTCTTCAACAACTTTTGGTTCCATTTGAGATAGAAAACAAGTAAACATAGCTTCCGGTTGTCTTCTCGTCCTCACACCTTGCCGTACATTGCCAATAACTTGTTCAGCAGGGTGATTCCTTAACCATTGTGGATTTTGGTTATTTTGATTTTCAGGAACATCATCTTCAGTAGGGTCTGCTGTAGTTTCTTCTACAGGGGGGTCAGCAGATCCTTGAACTGCTTCAGATGTTGCCTCAGTAACATTATCAGCAGGGTGTTCAGCAGGGGCAGTATCAGAAACTTTCAAGTCATTGAATCTTTCCAAAACTTCAACACAATCTGGATCAGTGACTTGTTGATTTTCAGCAGGTCCACAATCTTCATCTTCCATACCAGTAAACTTAGGTTCATCAAACACAACATGGATTATTTCTTCATGTTTCAGTGACCTCTTGTTCAGTACCCTGAATGCTCTGCTGACTGAAGAATACCCCAAGAATATGCCTTCATCTGATTTTGGTTGGAATGTTTTCAAATGAACTTTATGATTTAGAATAAAGCATTTGCTTCCAAATGGATGGAAGTAGGATATGTTAGGTTTCCTTCCATTCCAAACCTCATAGGGTGTCTTCAGCAGCTTCTTGTTTACTGATGTTCTGTTTTGTGTATAGCATGTTGTATTTACTGCTTGAGCCCAATATCTTTCAGGTAGCAATGCTTCACAAATCATTGTTCTTCCTGCTTCCTTTAAGGTTCTGTTTCTTCTTTCAGCAACCCCATTTTGCTGAGGTGTACCAGCAGCAGCAAGTTGATGTAGTACACCATTCTGTTCACAATACTCTCTTATAACTTTGTTGAGAAATTCAGTACCCTGATCTGATCTTATCTTTATGACTGTTAAACTTTTCTCATTTTGTAATCTCTTCAAAAGATTAGGCATGCTTTGAAGTGTTTCACTTTTCTTGTTCATAAATATCACCCAAGTATACCTTGAATAATCATCCACAACCACTAAAGTGTACTTCTTTCCTGTTACACTTGTTGGAGTTATTGGTCCAAAAAGATCCATGTGCATCAGCTCCAACACTCTATTAGTTGATTGTTTGGTCTTTGTTTGAAACTTGACTTTATCTTGTTTACCTTGCTGACAAGCATCACATATAGCATCCTTTTTGAATGTGATCTCAGGTAAACCAACCACCAGTTTCTTCTTCACCAACTGATTAATATCATCAAAGTTTAAGTGATTCAACTTCTTGTGCCATAACCAATTGAGTTCTGATTTGGTATGCACAATCAGACAGGTTTCTGGAACTGCAGTAGACCAATCCACAACATACATGTTCTGTTGTCTTCTACCAAACAAGTACAACTTGATCACCTCTTTCACTAATGACAATACAGCTTGTCTTTGTCAAAAGTGACCTTGTATCCCATGTCACGAATTGTCCAAAGGTGCTCGGCAAGTTGTAGTCCGGTCCTTCCACATATGCAACATTCTTGATTGTGAGTCCATTTCGATAAGTGTGCCATATCCTCTTGTATGTCCAGTGTATTCTTATTGCCAAAATTCACCCTTGGACCATCTTTTGCCACAAATTTTGTTAGACAGTGCTTATTCTTTGTCATGTGTCTGGAACATCCACTGTCAAAGTACCAGACACCCTACAAAACAAAGTTAATGCATTTTAGGTACCCAAACCTGTTTGGGTCCATAGTGGTCAGTAGCAAGCATGACCCTTGGTATGTTTCCATAAGGTCTTCTCCTGAATGTGTCATACTTTGGTTCATACTTTGGTTCATACATGTATTCCACACATCCATAAGTTCTAACAGTAGGTTGTGTAGGAATCACATATGTTTTCTGGCCTTTTGGTACATAATGCTGTTTGAAATGATTGTTGTTGTTAGAAACATGTGCATAACCATAGGTGTGCTGTCTGTTAGGAACAGCCCTATAATAAGGAGTGTGCTGAGGTCTCTGCTGAGGCCTTGTATAAGTCCTCTGCTGAGATCTTTGCTGATTCCTTTGCTTTGGTTTTACCCAAGCAGTATGGTTATGCTTACTGTTTTTAACAGTAGATGCAGGAATATTCCAATCATCATCAGTAGGGAACAATCTACCTTTCCCCCTGAGATAAGTATCCCTTGAATGATCAACATTTTTGGGTTTAGGATTCTTATCCTTGGAATATTTCTGTTTCTTACCCTTCTGTGGTTCAGCAGACTTGGTAGCAGGTCTGCTATCAGCAGGCTTAGAAGGCACAGCAGTCCTATTTTTAGATTTATTCTTTTTACTAGGAGCTGTTGACTTCTTAAACTTCTGATTTTGCTTCCTTGAAGCATTCTTATTGGGTTTTACTGCTTCAGCAACCTTACTGGGAGTTGGATCTAGTGCGGTACAAACTTAGGACCAATTCGGTACTAGGTTCGGTAACCTTCTTGGATCCACTCTTGTTAGATTGCTTTGAGTTCCAAATCCAAGCCCCGTTCGTCCCCATAAGGCTTTCCCGATTTGTATGCGTATTGGAACAAGATGGTTCAGCAGATTTAGAGGCTGCTGGATGTTCAGCAGACTTATTTTGATTCTGTCCAACATCTTTTTCCATACCATTGAGAACCCTTAATTCAGCTTTCAATCTTCCAACTTCCAACTCAAGAGTTTCTTTTTCAGCCTTCACAACCTCATAACCAGATTGTATTATCCTCAGTTGATTAAGGATGGCATCCAAAGTCTCATTGTTGTCAGAATTTCTAGGATTTGAACCACAAGTTGATTCACAATCACTTCCAGCAGGAGTGTTGATAGATATAGTGTTGTATACCTCCTCACTTTCATCCATATTGGCCATCAAAGCATAATCCTCCATATCAGCAACCAGTGCTGTGTCATCTTATTCATTTCCTTTTTCAGATTCCACTTCATACCCTGATTCATCTTCTGCAACCATAGCCTTCTTGCCATGTCTTCTCTGTTGACTTTTGGTCTTCAGTAGGTCTGGACAATCAGGTCTAAAATGTCCAGGCTTCTTGCAGTTGAAACAAAGATAATCAGGTTCCTTGCCTTGTTTTAACTCAGGACAGTCAGGTTTGAAGTGTCCTGGTTTCTTGCAATGAAAGCATAGATAATCATTATCTTTCCTTGGTTCTTCTTTCTTTCTTTCAGTAGGCCTCTTTGTAAAATTTCTTGCGGGGGCCTTTCCGATCTTCATCATCCCGATTTTCTTGCTCGGTAGGGCAATTTGTTCTTGCATCTCATCCAAAGATATCATCCTCGTCCTCCCGATGTTTCTTCATGATGTGAAGCACCAATGCGATGGTCTTTGGCTCTTCCTTTTCGCCGTGCACAAGCTTTTTGCTAAATTCATAAGCCTTTAAATCGAAAACAATTTGAAGGTGTCTTCTTCATGCAACTTTCTCATTTCTTCAATTGCGGTCACCTTCATTTTCAAAACATCTTTTGCGGTAGAGCTTCCAAGATTTTGGTGTTTATTTCCTCTTTTGAATAACTTACACTCGGCGGGGTAAGTTCATCCAGGATTGCATTGAATCTTGATTCCATTTGCTCAATGGTTTCATTTGGCGGATCTTGAACTTTTGAAATCTTTTTCGGCCACACTTGATTTTGTTCTTCTTTATTGCATCGGTGCCTTCACGGATCAAGTGAATCTTATCCCAAAGTTCCTTTGCGTCTTTGCAATCTTTAACCTTCATGTACATATTGCTATCCAAGGTTCGTAAATGATATCAATAGCAATGTTGTTGAGGTTTGCTCTTTTTCTCGTCTTCGCATTCCATTCTCTTTTTGGTTTAGGAATGTACTCGGTTCCGTCACCCACTTTATTCTTCGCCTTTGTAATCTCCAGTGGTCCATCGGTTAGTACATCCATCATCTCATCATGAGTAGCGACAAAGATATGCCCGCATTCGACGTTTATACTCATCAAATCTATCAAGAGAACACATCAACATAGTTCTAGCATACTGTGTGTTGTCCATGATGCAAATCTTGAAAATCAGTAACTTGAAAGAAAGTTTTAAAGAATTTTCACAAGCACAACAAGTAGGATTCCTTCGAACGTGCTAATCTCCGATACCAATTGTTGGTCCCTTGAAAAGGCTTTGGTTAAGTTTAGAGGGGGGTGAATAAACTTAACACTTAAAACTTTGGAGTTAACAAATTCGCAACTTCGGCGGTCTCGATACTTCGAGTCTCCGTCGAGACTTCGATAGCCCGTCGATAAACGATAGTGTACGATAGTTGAGTTTGCTTCGAATTTGTACAAATGAAATAATATCAAAATTAAGCCTTAATACTTGTTGTTAAATATGATACTAAGTATTAGATACTCAGTAGTGCAAGTGTGTGATTTCAGTTACTAGATTCAGTAGGCTGATGTATAAGATAAACTAAGTGCGTAAAAATAAATGCGAAAGTAAATAGTCGATTTTATAGTGGTTCCGGGTGATGTAATCCTATCGGTCCACTCTTCTCCCGTGATGTTGGAGGAAATTCACTAGAGATCTTTGATGCGGCTTTTACAAAGATTCCTAAGTTGTTTGTCCTTCACCAATAGCTATGGCTTCACAAACTGAAAACTGGGAACAGGTAGGATTGCTGCTCCTGAGTCTTCCACTGGTCCTTGAAGGGTAGGATTGCCTCTTCACCAGCTCCACCACAATCAACAGTCTTTCACACCTAACAGATGCTTCACTGTCTTCAGCAGGTTCTTTATAAAATAAAGATTGAATCAAATAGATGATTCTGTTGCAGCAGCTTGATTAGGATGATGTAATCAGCAGCTTGCAGTCTTCAAGTGTGTATGCTTGATGCAGCTTGAACACAGAATGCACTTGAAGATTTTCTAAATCAGCAACCTTATGCTCAGTAAGTTCAGCAGGGTGTTTTTCAGCTCAGATTTATCACTTAAAGTTTTTCCAAAATTCATCATCTTTTTCTGAGTTGAAGGTCCTCTATTTATAGGCAAGAATGCATGTGACTGTATTTGAATTTCAAATGTGACCGTTCCTTGTTTTTGTCCCATCTGATTTGCATTCTGTCACTATTCATAGGACTGACACTGTCAGAATTCCTTTTTGACAGTGCAGTCTGTCCACCCGTTTGACTTGTATCCAATGGATAAAAATAGAGATCATCCCAACGTCTTTTTAATCTCAGCCTTTGATTTTCTTGATAAGTCAGAGGTAGTTGGCTGTCCTTATCCATGTAATCTTCCAATAAACTTGAATTAATTCGAGGTATCATATCAGCAGGTTCATAAGTCTGTCGAAGTACCAATCGATCCGTCGATCATCATATTTCTGTATGTAAAATATAATGCAGCTGATTAATTTTATCTAACTTTTATTTGTGAAGTTAGATTACATCATTTTAATTATAACCAAGTTCCAAACATCATCCAACTTATGGAACTTACACCTTCTACACAAGGTATATGTGATCAGTTTAGGTCATCGCAGACTTGCCTAAATTCTGATTCCATATCCTTGACTTTAAATACTAAGTTTGATCCCTTAGCCTTCATTTACTGAGTTTGAACCCTCAGCCTTCAGTCTTCAGTCTTCAGCAGGTTCCTAACTAGTCTACTGACCTATCTACCCTACTAACCTAGACCAGTTTGCTGACAAGAGTCAGCTGACCATTACAGTGCTAGTTTGATCAAACCTATTTATGAATCAAACTCTAATAAACCTATACATTTAATCTAGACATCTTTTTGCCTTTGCACTATAACAGCTAGTATGGCACTCATCATCAAAACTAAGAAATAAGTCCAACATTGACAGACCTGAAATGGCCAACATCATTGGTGCAAAATGGGTATTCAGGAACAAGATGGATGAGCAAGGAACTGTTGTCAGAAACAAAGCAAGGCTTGTTGCAAAAGGCTACTCTCAAGCAGAAGGAATAGATTAACATTTGCACCAGTAGCAAGATTGGAAGCAATCAGACTCTTTCTAGCATTTGTTGCACACAAAGACTTCAAAGTCTATCAAATGGATGTAAAGAGTGCATTCCTAAATGGACTTTTGGAAGAAGAAGTTTATGTAGAACAACCTCCTGGATTTCAAATCAAAGGAAAAGAAGACAAAGTATACAAACTCAAGAAGGCCCTCTATGGCCTCAAACAGGCTCCTAGAGCCTGGTATGAAACACTATCACAATTTTTGATCAAGAATGGATTCAACAAGGGAACTATTGACAATACTCTATTCAAACTAGAGGAAGGAGCAAGCACATTGCTAGTACAAATCTATGTTGATGATATAATCTTTGGATCAGAGAATGAAAAGCTGTGTGAGAAATTTGCAAACCTTATGAAGAGCAAATTTCAGATGAGCATGATGGGTGAATTAAACTATTTTCTTGGCCTTCAAGTAAAGCAAATGAAGGATGGCATTTTCATTAGTCAAGCCAAGTACACAAGAGACTTGATACACAAGTATGGGATGGATACAAGTGGCACGACAGACACACCAATGTGTGCCGAGTCATACTTGGAAAAGATGAAGCGAGAAAGGATGTTGATCGAGAAAATGTATAGAGGAATCATTGGATCCTTATTATACTTAACTGCAAGCAGACTGATATAGCATTTGCGGTAGGAGTATGTGCAAGATTTCAAGCTCAACCAAAAGAATCACATCTTCTAGCAGCTAAAAGGATAATCAAATACTTGAAAAACACTATAAATGTTGGAATTTGGTATCCAAAAGATGGAGGATTTAAATTGATGTCATATTCAGACTCTGACTATGCTGGATGCAAAATAGATAGAAAAAGCACCTCTGGAACATGCCAAATGCTAGGAACCAGACTAGTCTCTTGGTTTAGTAAAAAGCAAAACTCCATATCTACATCAACAGCTGAAGCAGAATATATAGCAGCAGGTAGCTGTTGTGAACAAGTACTGTGGATAAGACAACAGCTAAGGGACTATGGAGTGGAAGAGAAAACAATTCCAATCATGTGTGATAACACAAGTGCAATATCTATTACTGAAAATCCAGTATTGCATTCAAGAACAAAGCACATTGATGTAAGACATCACTTCATCAGAGACCATGTTGAAAAGGGGGATGTCATCCTAAAACACATACCAACTGAAGATCAATTGGCTGACATCTTCACTAAACCACTCAGCTATGAAAGATTCAGTATGTTGAGAATTGAGTTAGGGATGATTGAAATTGAATAAGTATCAAAGAGCGGCTAACTGGAGTAATCGGCTAAGTGACTTCATCAACTGGTACAACCTTTGCCATTACAGGGAGATGTAGCGAGGTAAGGCACCGGTATCCGGCGAAGATAACTTAACCGATTGTTAGGAACAGCTTAAATGGAGCGACTCGAAAGAACACATTGGATCGGCTAAGTGACCAGCCAAGACACTTCACCGAAATAAAGACTTGGATAATTTAAAAGTGTGAACAAAATCAATTCTGATTACACGTGGAGAATAAGGAAATTATGAGGGATTATTCTGTGATAGATTACACACGTGGCGATCAACTTATGATCATGGAGGTAATTATATTATTTTTCGAATTATAAACTCCTCGATTCCCGGGCTCTATCATTACTTACCTCAATCCACTCCCCCATTCCACTCGAATATCGCGATTCACATACACAAAATCACGCCATTATGTCACAAAATCCTTCCATATTCAAACCACGTTCACACTACTCAAATCACACTATATAAACAAGACTTAGAGATTTTCAGAAATCTCTACGCTCTCTTGCAAATTACAAACCCTATTTCTGATTTTCACTGAAAACTTGAAGAACTCCTTTCTAAACATCTATCTACTATAAATGGCTTCATCTTCCACAATCTCTCCAACTGAAAAATACTATGAGAAGTCAATCATCACTGGTTCTTTCTTCAAACCAGAACATTATCTCTCGTATTGTGATAATGATGCAAAAGCTCAACGCTTGGTTGACTGATGTTCAAATTTGGGGTTGATGACCTTCCTAAACCCCCCAATCACTGGAATTTGTTATGAAAATCTGATTGCATTTTGGAAAAACGCCAAATTTGTGCCCAGCACAAAGAAGACTGAAGTCGACCGCATCACGAGCTCAATCTCTGGAAGAGACATAGTCATAATGCCTGGTACACTAAACAGATATCTGAAACTCCCCATAATCGGCCCAGCCAATGTCAAACTTGTGACGGTTGACGTCCAAAAATTCTGGGCTGAAATAGCCAAGAATCCCAGCAGAAACAACAAAACATACAATCTGCCCAGATCAATGCTCAAACTTCCATTCGCGGAATTTGCACCAGTCATCACCAAGAATATCGAGGGCAGAAAGGGGTCCATGGAAAATCTGACTGAGGTTCGGATCAGACTGATGGCCATCATCTACGAAGGTACCAAATTCGACTGGGCAACGTTTGTTTTCAATCGATTGAAGGACCAAATTCAAAAAGAAATTGATCTGTCAACAACGGCACCAAGCAAGGGTTTATAGAAAAAGGGCGATTTCTGGGAAAGGAAGTCATATGGGTTCCCTCTTCAACACCTGTTCAACGAATTGAAGGTACAACCCACCAATCTACAGTCCCCACACAAGTCAAAAACCATGTTTACCTACATCAAGGCTTCTTTGAAGCCCAAACCCACTGCTGGGAGCAAAAGAAAGCGACCTGAAGGCAGTAGATCGGGAGTGGGACGAAGAACTAGATCCCAAATGGCACATGAAAGCACCTCTCTGACTGGAATCAGCAATTTGAATGAACATGTGACAATAAGTGACGACACAGCAACAGAAGAAGAAAAGCAACAAGAGGAAATCACCTATCTGGACGAAGGCGAGGAAGGATACAGAATCACCTCATTTGAAGAGGAAGAAATAAATGAGGCAGAAGATGAGTCAGAGGATGAACACCTAGGAGGTAGAAATCTTGAAGCAAATCAAGAAGATTTGGGGATTTCTGACGATGAACTGACTCTCCAAGAAGTGCTTTTGAAAAGCATTGGTACAGTTGACAAACAGCTCAGTGAGCCAGCTGATAAAGCTCACTCAGCCGAAATTGTCAACTCCCCCACAATTGCACAAGGGGGAACAGTAGCAGATGAAGAAACTCACACTCAACAACAACCTCTAAATGACCCTGTGTCCAATGAGGCAGAACAAGAGCAGATGGAAGAAAAGGAAAAGGAAGAGCAAGAAGTTGAAGTGGAAAATGAGGAGAAGCAAGGAGAAGATACTGAGGGTGAAAATGTTGAGGATGAAGAGGATGCCCATGTGGCACCAGAAGAAATTGATCCAGAAAGAGTCTTCAATCTGGACATTCAACCCCTCATTGTGGACATGGAAAGGCAATATTACAGCAGGCAAAACCTGAAGAATGCCTTAAGGAGTGAAGCAACCTCCTTCAATCACAAGATTGAGGCTCTCATCAGCCATATCAAGATCCAAGATGAGGTCATGGAGAGACAAGGAAATTTACTTTGCAACTTACAGCACCTCATCCCTCATCATGTCCAAACCAATCTTGAGTTCCTTGCTGAAACAACTGACAATAATCTCAAACCGTTTGTGGACACTCTAAATGCTCACACTCAACAAATTCAGCATCTGGATGAGATAATGGAGCATTCTGGCAAGCAGCTGGACTTTCTAATCAAAGTTGGTGAGGCCAACAACAAAATACTGGAGAAAAAGTATGGCCCTCTCCCTGAGTCTGAAGCAGCAATTGCAGACCTTGAAGCACGTTTTGATGCTGCCACAAAGGGGGAAGGAAACTCAAAGCCTGAAAGCTCCAGTGGAAAGGAAAAGGGCAGCAAAGGCAAACTCAAAGCCTGAAAGCTCCAGTTGAAAGGAAAAGGGCGGCAAAGGCAAGGACAGCAAAGGCAAAGCGGCAAAGCATCAGATTTGAAGAAATAAAGAAGTAAACCAGTTACCTGTTGCTTAATTCAATTGATTTTATCACTTGCCTTTGTCGATAAAATAAAAAGATGCAATGCCTTATTGCCCTGTGATGGATGAATAAAATTGTTGAGTTTTTATTCTGTTGTTTATTATAAAAAATAAAAAATAAAAAAAATTTTGATCACTTATGTTCAAGCTTATGAGGGTTTTGGCATCATCAAAAAGGGGTAAATTGTTAGGAACATTTTATTATGTTTTGATGATGGCCATACCAGCTGTTATAGCAAGCCTGAAATAAGTTAGAATTCTCTGTATAAGTCTTTACTTAGAGTTTGACATGTTGTATAAGTTAAGTCAGACAAGTATTGTACTAGTTGGTAGGACGGCAAAGTAAAAAGCAGATATTCGGCAAAGTGAAGCCAGCCAAGCACCAACGAGAGAAGTAATGAAGACATTATGGTCTGACTTATAACCAAGGAAGTCTGTGATGACCTTGGAGAAGTCTAAGTTATGTTTTAAGTGATGAAACTCAATGTTCAAAAATGGTGTACACTGGTCTCACCCAAATCAAGGATCAGTGAAATACAAAGACTCTCCTAATACTAGAACAAAGAAGGAAACAAGTGAATCGGTGAGCAAAGGCGACCTTCGGCAAAGTGAAAACGAGAATCGGCGAAGAAAGAACTAACGGCTAAGTCGAAGGCTCACTCAACCGTTCCAAAAACGGCGAAGTAACACTTACCAGATCAGATTCAATATACGTTGAAGATTCTGAAGATCATGCATTAAATGCACAATCAATAAAGGATCAATTAAGGACGGATTTTCTGCTTTGCGTTTGAAGAAAGAATCCGATCACTGAAATCAAGGAGAATGCAATTAAGGGGGAATCAAGAATAAAATCAAGGATTATTCCCTCAATAATATAGCCAACGGACGGAATTTCAAAACCAAGGTTATTCAAGGCTATAAATAGAAGGCATTGACAGAAAAAGAAAACAACGAGCCAAAAAGAAAGAAAACAGAAACTCTGTCAATTTGAAAAGCCTTCTCTCTGAACTTACAAGGATACATCTAGTGATCAGCTCAAACCTCAGAGCTACAAAGTTATACTCAGAACGGAGATTGATCAAGCAAGTGTGTGAATCACATTCACATCAAACTGAAGCAACTGAATCAGAGGCAATCCGAGAAGGAGTTGAATCTGTGATAGCCGTTGACGGATTTTGATCTTAAGGAGCGAGCAAAAAAGAAGATCGAATCACCGACGCCGTTGCGATCAAGGAGTGATAGTCTTGTAGATTGTGAAGCTTGGGAAGCCAAGGACAATCATACTATTGTATCGTGAAAACAATAGTGAATTCCTCCGATCATCACGGGAGAAGAGTGGATTAAGGGATTAGACCACCCCCGAACCACTATAAGCCTTGTGTCGGTTTAATTTCGCAATTTACCTTACGGCATTTATTTAATTTGACTAAATCATAACTTACATCCGTGATTGTCTAAAATCGATTTGAAAACAACATAGTAAGAAGGGACTTATCCGCTGCCCAAAAGCTTTTAAATAAAAGAAAAGTTTTTGAAACTCCACTATAGTCATTCACCCCCCCCCCCCCCTCCTCTGACTATAGTTTCACCCTTCTCTGGGACCAACAATAGTGGAGTTTCAAAAACTCTTCTTATATTTAAAAGCTTTTGGGTAGTGGATAAGTCCCTTCTTTAAATGTTGGTTCAAAGTAGATTATTCAATCACAGATATAGAGTATGTAATAATATAAAGTACTGTAAGGTAAATTGCTGAAAGTAAATAGACACAAAGGTTTATAGTGGTTTAGGATGGTGTAATCCCTTAATCCACTCTTCTCCTGTGATGATTGGTGGAATTCACGATTGTTTTCACAGATACAATAGCACGATTGTCCATTACTACACAAGCTTCACAATCTGCAAGACTATCACTCCCTGGCATCAAAAGCTTCAGTGACTCAGTCTCTATCACTGCTCCTTGAGAACAAATCTTTCAGCACCTATCACAAAGGTTGCAACTCCTTCTCAGATTCCTCTGATTCAATTGCCTCAGTTGATGTGAATTGGATTCACAGACTTGTTATCAATCTCAGTGCTTGATGTGGAATTTGAGCTCTGATTTCTGAGTTGATCTCTAGATGTTCCTTTTAAGTTTAGATATAAGGCTTTTCAAATTGACAGGGTTTATGCTTGTTTCTTATCAGATTCAATCGTTATATTTCTTTTCTGTCAATGCCTTCTATTTATAGCCTTGATAATCCTTGATTTGAATTTCCGTCCGTTGGCTATTTAATGTGGAGAATAATCCTTGATTTAATTCTTGATTCCCCCTTAATTGTATTCTCCTTGATTTAAGTGATCGGATTTTTCTTCAAACGTCTGTCAGAAAATCCGTCCTTGATTGATCCTCAATTGATTGTGCATTTAATGCTTGATCTTCATCATTTGAAATCTGAATGAGTAAATTTTACTAGGCCGTTCCCTGAACGGTTAAGTGATCCTTCTGACTTTGCTGTTTAGATCTTCCTTCACTGCTTTGTCTTTACTCTGCCGACAGTCAGTTTACTCTACCGGTTTACTGCTTTGTTATTTTCTTTGATCTTTCAGGTACTTCTTGTACTTCACTGATCCTTGATTTGGGTGAGATCAGTGTACACCATATTTGACAATGTACTTCATCATTTGAATTATAACTTAGACTTATCCAATGTCATCACATACTTCCTTGGTTATAAGTCAGACCATAATGTCTTCATGCTTCTCTGCTGGTACTTGGCTGGCTTCACTCTGCCGGATATCTATTTTACTTCGCCATCCTACCAACTAGTACAATACTTGTCTGACTCAACTTATACAACATGTCAGACTCTAAGTAAAGACTTATACAGAGAATTCTAACTTATTTCAGGCTTGCTATAACAGCTAGTATGGAAATCATCAAAACATAATAAAATGTTCATAACAATTTGCCCATTTTTTACGATGCCAAAACCCTCATAAACCTGAACATAAGTATACAAAAAAATTCATAATAATCAACAGAATAAAAATTTTATTCATCCATTCTAGGGCCATAAGATATAGCATCTTTTTTCAAAACAAATCAAAGGCATTGAATAAATTCAACAATATTTATTAGAGGGCTACTTCTTCTTTTCTTCAAACCTGATGCCCTTACCTTTGATGCCCTTGCTCTTGTCTGTTGGGCTTTCCTTCTTTCCACCGGAGCTTTCAGACTTGCAACTCCCTTCCCCTTTTTTGGCATCACCAAATCGTTTCTTCCAAAATTTTGTTGGCTGCCAGATTCTGGGAGAGGGCCAAATCTTTCCTCAAGAATTTTGTTTGTGGCTCCAGTGACATTGAGTAGGGTGTTGAGTTGCTTTCCAGAGTAATCCATAACTTCATTCAGATGGTGAAGTTGTTGTGTGTGAGCATTCAATGTATCCACCAGAGGTTTGAGATTTCCATCAATCTTGTCAGCAAGAAACTCAAGATTTGTTGGGACATGATAGGGGATGAGATGTTGTAGGTTGCAAAGTAAGTTGCCTTGTCTCTCCATTAACTCATCTTGAACCTTAATGTGACTGATGACGGCTTCAATTTTGTGATTTAAGGAGGTTGCATCACTTCTTAAAGTTGTTTTCAGATTTTGCCTGCTGTGGTACTGCCTCTCCATGTCCACAATCAGGGGTTGAATGTCCGGATTGAACATTCTATCGGAATCATCTTCTGCTGGTGCTGGTGCATCAGCCTCATATTCTTCATCTTCTGTTTGGGCAAATACAGCACCCTGCTCTTCTTCCTCTTCCTTTTCCTCATCGTTCTGTTTTTCTTATTCTTCAGCAATCTCATGATCAAATAGAGATTGTTGAATATCGCTTGCATGTCCTAGTCCTTGGGAGGACTGTCCTTCTTCTCTTTGTACTGGAGACCCAGTTGCTTCGGCTGGTGTTCCCCCTTCATCAATGTTGGGGGTGTTGACAAGTTCAGCAGAGTGAGTTTTATCAGCTGGCTCACTCGGTTGTTTGTCAACTTTGCTGATGCTCCTGAGAATTACCTCTTGAATCTTCAGGTCGTCATCAGAAAGATCAATCTTTTCTTGATCATCATCAAGATGATCTTCTTCCTGTGGCTCTTTTGCAGCTTTGTCCTCCTCATTGTTAATATCATCTTCCGCTGCTGCATCATCAGATGATGTAATTTGGTATCCTTCTTCACTTTCTTCCAGATATGTGACTTCTTCTTGTCTCTCTTCTTTAGTGGCTGTATCATCACTAATCACCACGAGACTTTCACTGTTGCTGGCACTAGTCACATGAGTGACATCATGTGCCATTTGAGATCTTGTTCTTCTCCCCACTCCTGATTCGCTACTTTCAGGCTCTTTTCTTTTACATCCGGCAGTGGGTTTGGGTTTCTGGATGCCTTTACATAGGTAAACATCACCTTGGCCTTGTGTGGAGGGTGCAGATAGATGGGTGTCACTTTGATTAGATCGAATAGATGTTGAAGTGGTATCCCATATGATTTCCTTTCCCAAAAATCACCTTTATTCTGCAAACCCTTGCTTGGTGTTGTAATTGCCAGATCAATTTCCTTCTGGATTTGACCTTTCAACCTATTGAAGACAAACTATGACCAGTCAAAGGAGATACCTTGATAGATAATCACCATTAATTTGATCCGTAGCTTAGTCAAGTTCTCCATCGACCCTTTTCTTCTTTCAATGTTTCTGGTGATGACTGGAGCAAACTCAGCAAATAGTCATTTGAGTGCTGATCTGGGTAAGTTGTATTTCTTGCTGTTCCTTCTGGGGTTCTTTCCAATCTCGTTCCAGAATGCATTGATGTCGATCTGCATCTTCATCACATCGATGGGGCCAGTATTTGGTAGATTTAAGAATCTATTGAGGAGTCCAGGGGTGATGACTACTTCTTTCTTGAATATTGTGCTTACAATACGATCTGGGTCACTTTTCTTGGTGCTAGGAATGAACTTTTCATTCTTCCAAAATGCAATCAGGGTTTCATAGCATATGCCAGTGATTGGAGGGTTTAGGAAGGTCATCAACCCCAGATTAGTACAGCCATCAACTAATCGTCTGGCATGTGCATCATTTTCGCAAAAAGGTAGATAGTGTTCAGGCCTGAAAAACGATCCAGTAATGATCGATTTTTCATAATATTTTTTTATGGAAAACTTTGAAGAAGATGATGCCATTGCTTTGAAAAAGTTTGAGATTTTTAGAAAAAAACTTTAATTTTGCAGAGAGAGTAGGGTTTATGATTTGCAAGAGAGCGTAAAAATTTCTGAAAAACCTCTAAGTAAGGTTTATATAGGATAATTTTTGGTAGTGTGAACGTGGTTGAATATGGAAGGATTTTGTGACGTAATGGCGTGATTTTATGTAAATAAATCACGGTATTTGAGTGTAGTGGGGGAGTGGATTGAGGTAAGTAATGATAAATCCCAAGAATCGAGGCGTTTGTAATTCAAAAAATAATGTACTTACCTCCACGATTAAAAATTGATCTCCATGTGTGTAATCTTCCACAGTATAATCCTCCATAACTTCTTGATTTTCCACGTGTATAAAACTGATTTAGTTCACACTTTAGTTTGCTGTTTACTCCAATGTATAGTTCGGTGGAGTGACTTGGCTGGTCACTGGGCCGGTGAAGTGACTTCTTTACTGAGCTGCTGTATACAACTGTTCCTAGCAATTAGTGCAGTTAACTTCATTGAGTACCAGTGCCTTACTTGCCTTAGTCAGCTGGTGAAGTTACTTAGCTGATTACTCGAGTTAGCTGCTCCTTAGTACTTAGTCAATTTCTATCATTCCCAACTCATTTCTCAACTTGCTGAATCTTTCATGACTGAGTGGTTTTGTGAAAATGTCGGCCAATTGATCTTCAGTTGGTATGTATCTTAGAATGACATCTCTTTTTTCAACATGATCTTTGATAAAATGATGTCTTACATCAATATGTTTTGTTCTTGAATGCAATACTGGATTTTCTATGATAGATATTGCACTTGTGTTATCACACATTATTGGAATTGTCTTCTCCTCCATTCCATAATCCCTTAGCTGTTGTCTGATCCATAGTACTTGTGCACAACAACAACTGCTGCTATATACTCCGCTTCAGCTGTTGATGTGGATATAGAGTTTTTCTTTTTGCTAAACCATGATACTAGTCTACTGCCTAGCATTTGACAGGTTCCAGAGGTGCTTTTTCTATCTATCTTGCATCCAGCATAGTCAGCGTCTGAATATGATATCAGTTTGAATCCTTCATCTTTTTGATACCAAATTCCAACATTGATGGTGTTCTTCAAGTATTTGATTATTCTTTTGGCTGCTAGAAGGTGTGATTCCTTTGGTTGACCTTGAACTCTTGCACATACTCCTATGCTATGTCAGGCCTGCATGCAGTTCGATAAAGTAGGGATCCTATGATTCCTCTATAAAGTTTCTGATCAACATCCTTTCCACTTTCATCTTTTCGAAGAATAACTCTTGCACACACTGGCGTATCAGATGTGCCACTTGTGTCCATACCATACTTGTGTATCAAGTCTTTTGTGTACTTGGCTTGATTAATAAAGATGCCATCTTTCATTTGCTTTACTTGTAGTCCAAAAAAGTAATTCAATTCTCCCATCATGCTCATCTGAAATTTTCTTTTCATTAAATTTGCAAATTTCTCACATAGCTTCTCATTTTCTGATCCAAAGATAATGTCATCAACATAGATTTGGACTAACAAGGTGCTTGTTCCTTCTTCTAGCTTGAAGAGATTATTATCAATAGTTCCTTTGTTGAATCCATTGTTGATCAAGAATTGTGATAGTGTCTCATACCAGGCTCTGGGTGCCTGTTGGAGTCCATAAAGTGCCTTTTTGAGCTTGTATACTTTATCTTCTTTCCTTTTGAGTTGAAAACCAGGAGGTTGTTCCACATATACTTCTTCTTCCAAAAGTCCATTCAGAAATGCACTCTTGACATTCTTTTGGTAAACTTTGAAGTCTTTGTGGGCTGCAAAGGCTAGAAAGAGTCGATTTCTTCCAATCTTGCTACTGGGGCAAAGGTTTCATCATAATCTATTCCTTCTGCTTGAGAGTAGCCTTTTGCAAGTAGTCTTGCTTTGTTTCAGACAACTGTCCCTTGTTCATCCATCTAGTTTCTGAATACCCATTTTGTTCCAATGATGTTGGCTATGTCTAGTCTGTCAACAAGTTCCCAGACCTCATTCTTTTCAAATTCATTTAGTTCTTCTTGCATGGTGTTATCCAATCAGCATCTTGGATTACATCATCTATTGTTTTGGGTTCCACTTGTGATAGAAAACATGTTAGCATATTCTCCAGTTGTCTTCTGGTTCTGACTCCTGTGTGAATGTCTCCAATGACTTGATCTTCAGGATGGTCTCTTAGCCAGTTGAGGTCAGGTTGAAGTTGCTCTTGACTTGGTGCTTCCACAACTTCAGTTTGTGCATCAGCTTCATGTTCTTGTGTTGGTGTCTCTTGTATTGTGTTGACTGGTGGCTCATCTTGATTTCCAAAATTGTGATTCAGAATGGTAGCTGGTACTGTTGTATTCATATAAACCTATCTTTGACATGCTTCTTCTTCAAGTTCTTGAAAGCTTTCACCATTTGTGTTTGGTTCATCAAAGACTGCATAAATTGATTCTTCAATCACAAAAGTTCTTTTGATGAGTACTCTGAAAGCTTTGCTAGTGTCTGAGTATCCTATAAAGATTGCATCATCAGCTTTTTCATCAAAAGTATGCGGCTGATTCCTGTTCAAAACAAAACATTTAGATCCAAACATATGCAAATGTGAGATGTTAGGTTTTCTTCCATTCCATATTTCATATGGAGTTTTTCCATGATGTTTGTTGATGATGGATCTATTTTGAGTATAGCATGTTGTATTTGCTGCTTCAGCCCAAAATCTCTTTGGTAAGCATGCTTCTGCAATCATTGTTCTGACTGCTTCTTTGAGTGTCTTGTTTCTTCTTTCTGCTACACCATTTTGTTGTGGAGTCCCTGCTGCTGATAGTTGATGCAGTACTCCATTTTTTTCACAATAGGTTCTGATAATTTCATTTAGAAACTCTGTGCCTCTATATAATCTGATCTTGATGATCTTCAGTTCCGTTTCATTTTGAATTCTTCTTAACAAATCCGGTAGTTTTTTTGAGTGTCTCTCTTTCTTGTTCATGAATATGGTCCAGGTGAATTTGGAAAAGTCATCCACCACTACTAGAGTGTATTTCTTTCCACTTACACTTACTGGTGTGACTGGTCCAAAAATATCCATATGCAATATATGTAAGATTCTTGTTGTTGATTGATAGGGCTTTGACTTGAAAGAGCTTTTGATTTGCTTCCCTTTTTGACATGCATCACATAGACTTTCCTTTTTGAATGTGATCTCTGGTAAGCCTTCAACTAACTTGTTCTTTGACAGTGTGTTGATGGTTTTGAAGTTGAGATGATTCAATCTCCTATGCCAAATCCAGCTGGTTGATTGTTTACTTTTGACAAGCAAACATGTTTCTACTCTTGCTGTCTTCCAATCTACTACATACATGTTATCTTCTCTTCTTCCTGCAAGTACAACTGTGTTGGATTGGCTGTGAATCACTTTGCATCCTTCCTTGTTGAAGTGCACATTGTAGCCTTTGTCACAGAATTGACTGATACTTAGCAAATTGAAGTTTAGTCCTTTAACATAGGCTACATTTTGAATCTTCAAGCTGTTTTTGAGCATTATGCCTTCCCTCCTAATTTTGCATGGGTTTTCTTTGCCTCCAAATGTTACTTTGGGTCCTTCAAAAGCTTTAAATCATTCAACCATCTCTTATTCCATGTCATGTGTCTGGAACACCCACTATCTATGTACCAGACATCCTACAAAACAAGTTAAGTATGTTTAGGTACCCAACACTGTTTGGGTCCATGCTGTTAGCAGTCATGCCTCCTACTCCAAGTGTATATCCAAAGGATCTTCTTTTTGGATAATTGAAGTCATCAACTTCATATGTATAAGGCATGGCAGAATAGCTTCTAATATTTCTACTAAAGGTATTATAATACTTTTCTCTACTTTTTGGTGCATTTGCATCCTTTTTCACTCTCCAATATGCAGGAGGAAACTTGTTTTCATGTTGCTTCTTGTGTCCAGGAATGTGCCTTGGTTGGTTTTTCTTAAACACAAGATGCATAGCATGAAATGGTTTCTTCTTGTATTTTGGGGGTGCAACATTCCAATCATCCTCAGAGGGGTAAAGTCTTCCCTTACCTTTCTGAAATCATTTGCCTTTACTTGGCTGGATTGATGATTTGTTATGTTGTTTCACTACACTAGGTTTTGACTTCATCAGTACATGATGAGTGGTTGAAACTATGGTCTGTCCTTTTCTGAATTTTGATCCAGTCTTGGTCCTGGATTCATAATTGTGTTGTCCATTGTTTCTATTTTCATCCTGACTGTTGTAGCCAAGACCAGATCTGGATCCAAACCTTTTTGGGGTTTGTAAGCTAGTGCACTAAGTGGTGCAATGGTGATCTTAACTGGTAGAGAGGTTTTCTCAGCTGGTTTTCAACACCAGATGTATGTACATCTGTTGTTTGTTGATCAGGTGAGTTTACTTCCTTACTTGTTTGTTCAACTTTTAGTTCATCCAGTTCTTTCTTTAGCCTTTTATTTTCCTCTCTTAGATTCTCACATTCCTATTCCAGAATTTCATGAGTCATCTCAATTTTTTCAAATTTACTCATGAGATTTTGGATTAGGTTTGCAGAATCTAATGGGAGAATAGAAGATTGTGCAGTGTCAGATGTGGATGCTCTTGATGATGAATATGAACTAGAAGTTACCTCTGTTTCATTTGATTCTTTAGCCATAAGGCATAAGTAAGCCTTTTCATTGTCGAGCTGTCAGCTTCATCATCATCAAAATCATTTTCAGATGATTCTTCATTCCTTTCACTGCTAGTTTCAGCTTTGAGTGCCTTCTTACTCTTTCTCTTTTCAGTTGTCTTGTACTTCTTCTTATCCTCATCTTTGTCTTTTTCTTCAGGGCAATCAGCCTTGAAATGACCTTTCTTCTTACAATTGAAGCATCTGTATTCATCATCCTTTTTCTTCATGTCTTTGCTTGAGCTTGACTTCTTGTTTGATGATGAACCTCCTTTGAATTGCTTCTTCTTGCTAAACCTATCAAAACGTTTAACCAGTAAGCTACATGTTCCTTCAGCTCCTATGTCTCTTTCCTGTTTGCATCGACCTTTTTGCTTTGCCATAGTGCTACTACCGTGCACTTGGCCTTGTGTGTCTCTCGTTTGGTGTACTTGTCTTCACCGTTCAACTCAAATTCATGAGCCTTTAATTGAGACATCGAGTCAAGGTTTCGGTGTTTGCAAGATTTGTTGTCCTCGATTCGATGTGATGATCTTCCATCTCTCGGGTAAGCCTCTCAAGATTTTTAGACGGACTTCCTTCGTGGATATGTATGTCCAAGCTCGCTGCGATTCACGATGATGCTTGAAAATCTATTGTCCATTTGATCAATGGATTCACCAGTCTTCATTTTGAAGTTCTCAAATTTCGTTTTGCAACGGATAATTTGTTTTCTTTAACTGCTTCTGATCCTTCATTAATCAATGCTAATTTGTCCCACATCTCCTTTCTTGTTTTGCAATCTTTGATCCTCATGAACATATTACTGTCCAGAGTCTTCAAGATCATGTCTTTTGGAACAAAGTCTAGATTTGCTCTTCTCCTTTCATCCTTGGTCCAATCTTTCTTGAGTTTATCTATTTCTTTTCCTTGATCTGCTCTTGTGGTTATCACAAGTTGTGATCTTGATTGGGCCATCATTGATTACATCCAGCATCTCCTCATGAGTTGCTGCAAGATGAGACAACATCCTTATTTTATATTCATCAAAATTATTAACATTGAATACAAGTACCTTTGACATAAAATTTGAGGAATCCATAAGTACAAATAAGAGATATATATAGAAAGCACAAATTTGAAAACTACTTTGAAAATATGTGATCTCCTTGTTACCAGAAATTAGATCCGAACAAGTTCTGATACTAGGAACACTGCTCTGATACCAATTGTTGGTCCCGGAGAAGGGTAAAACTATAGTCAGAGGGGGGGGGTGAATGACTATAGTGGAGTTTCAAAAACTTTTCTTATATTTAAAAGCTTTTGGGCAGCGGATAAGTCCCTTCTTTAAATGTTGGTTCAAAGTAGATTATTCAATCACAGATATAGAGTATGTAATAAAATAAAGTACTGTAAGGTAAATTGCTGAAAGTAAATAGACACAAAGGTTTATAGTGGTTCAGGGTGGTGTAATCCCTTAATCCACTCTTCTCCTGTGATGATTGGAGGAATTCACTATTGTTTTCACAGATACAATAGCACGATTGTCCTTGACTACACAAGCTTCACAATCTGCAAGCTATCACTCCCTGGCTTCAAAAGCTTCAGTGACTCGGTCTCTATCATTTGCTCCTTGAGAACAAATCTTTCGACACTATCACAAAGGTTGCAACTCCTTCTCGATTCCTCGATTCAATTGCCTCGATTGATGTGAATTGGATTCACGGACTTGTGATCAATCTCGGTGCTTGATGTGGAATTTGAGCTCTGATTACTGAGTTGATCTCTAGATGTTCCTTTTAAGTACAGATAGAAGGCTTTTCAAATTGACAGGGTTTCTGCTTGTTTCTTATCAGATTCAATCGTTACTTTTCTTTTATGTCAATGCCTTCTATTTATAGCCTTGATAATCCTTGATTTGAATTTCCGTCCGTTGGCTATTTAATGTGGAGAATAATCCTTGATTTAATTCTTGATTCCCCCATAATTGTATTCTCCTTGATTTCAGTGATCGGATTTTTCTTCAAACGTCAATCAGAAAATCCGTCCTTGATTGATCCTCATTTGATTGTGCATTTAATGCTTGATCTTCATCATTTGAAATCCGAACGAGTAAAGTTTACTAGGCCATTCCCTGAATGGTTAAGTGATCCTTCTGACTTTGCTGTTTAGATCTTCCTTCACTGTTTTGTCTTTACTCAGCCGATAGTCAGTTTACTCTGCCGGTTTACTGCTTTGTTATTTTCTTTGATCTTTCAGGTACTTCTTGTACTTCACTTGATCCTTGATTTGGGTGAGATCAGTGTACACCATATTTGACAATGTACTTCATCATTTGAATTATAACTTAGACTTATCCAAGGTCATCACAAACTTCCTTGGTTATAAGTCAGACCATAATGTCTTCATGCTTCTCTGTTGGTACTTGGCTGGCTTCACTCTGCCGGATATCTGTTTTACTTCGCCATCCTACCAACTAGTACAATACTTGTCTGACTCAACTTATACAACATGTCAGACTCTAAGTAAAGACTTATACAGAGAATTCTAACTTATTTCAGGCTTGCTATGGCCATATCAAAACTAGTATGGCCATCATCAAAACATAATAAAATGTTCCAAACCTTGTTTTCTCGATGATGTTCCAATGTGCACCGAGAGTGGCTTAGCATAAAACATGAACTTGTCCCCAAGATGCATAATGAAAAGTTTTGGAATATGTAGAAAATCACAACTATTCGAGATCCGGTATTGTTTCCACGAAAGCCCGCAACAGAATCAAAAAGAAAACAAAAACACGGTAAGCAACTTCCGCTTCAGCTGGTGTTAACCCAACTATTGCAGACATACTAACTAAAACTAAGAGAGAATAACACAGAAACACTAAGATACTCCCAAAACTCAGATATTCTACCTCGCCGCGGCGGTAACACTTATGTTGCGGCTTGTCAAAGATTTTGATTTCTGGCAGCAAACAACAACAACAACGTATGCCCTTACATAAAAGACTCTATACTCTTAAAGCAAACAAAAACATAAACGAAAATCCGAGCCTTACTTTAGCAATTTCATTCGAGATTCGGACACACATCCCCGACAACAGTGCCAAAAACCTTGGACGCGTGTAAGTCACTTTTACTAGAAAGAGGATTAAATCCATCGCAATATAGCAAATGAGAAAGGGTCGGACCACAGACACATGACTAAATTAATCAAGTAAAAGTACTAAGCCATGGCTAAGAAGACAAATAGTGGTCGTTGACCAAAAGAAAACAAAATAAAACAACTCTCCCTCAATCTCAACCAATCCACCAAGCTTGGCGTAACTAATCTTCCATAATTAACCTCTCCGTAATTTCCTAGTATACAAGATTCGTAAGTTTTCGTATTTATTCAGCTATGGGAGCTATCCACTAATTTTTCCATGCTTCTTATTGATTAGACAGCTGGAACCTATGTGGAGTTAACCTACCTTAGGTTGAATTAACATAACACGCATTAAGAATTAGGGACGCGGGATGAACCAAAACCTTATCTAGGCAGCACCGACAATGGCTAGAAATACCTAGAGATCAATTAACTATGTCTTAACTATCACTTCAAAGTGCGGAGCTATAGAGGGATTAGGAGGGGCTCGTGTCCCCTCTTTGGATTTTCGTAATGACTAAAATACCCTTGACTAGTAGTAATATTGCACAAAATTCGTTATATATATATTTTTTGCCAATTATATACAAAATTTCATTCCAGTGGAATGGTTTAGGAGTTGGTTTTAGATAGTCAGTGCGTAGTTTCAAAACCAGGCATCTACAGTGTTTTTACCCAACTTTGCTTTGATAAGAGAAAATACTAATATATGTTTTGATTTTTTTTCCTAACTTTTCCCTTTATCAATATATATTTTGAGTTGTTCTGATATATATATATATATATATATATATATATATATATATATATATATATATAGGAAAAAAAATCAAAACATATATTAGTATTTTCTCTTATCAAAGCAAAGTTGGGTAAAAACACTGTAGATGTATATATATATATATATATATATATATATATATATATATATATATATATATATATATATATATATCTAAATTCCCGACACTTAATCGTGCCCCTCCCGAACGGCAATCCTACCTCCGCCACTAATCACTTCAATAATGTTTCTTCATGATGATTTACGATAACGAATACCAGAGTGGCTAGATCCGACACGTGTAAGTTAAACTTGAAAATCAGACATAGCTGGCATAAACCCCTCAGAATTATGGCTTCTAGGTTGCCTCGCCGCAGCGGTGAAGACCACCGCAGCGGCAAGTGAGGCGAATCCTATATTCTGGGTTTACATATTATAATTCTAGTTTACAGGTAAATTACGGTGCGTTAATCATGTAGATTAGTTAACAGTGCGTTAATTCATAGTTAATCTACCATATATAAAAATATGAAGGAATGTTCAAATCTTCATACCTCGATAATGGGGACTAGCTTGATCAACTCAAGCTAGTTGATTGCTCGGGGAAGAAGGGAATAAAAAGACTAGCTCAAGAACTCAAATCACATTAGATTTGTTGAATAACTCTTGAATAAATTGATCGTTCATACAAATAATGACTGCTATGGGCTATATATAGCCTAATAGCCAACTCAACAAGCTACAAAAACCCTAGCCGACTTAAAACTTGTGTGTAAGGTCGGTGATGCGCCTCCCCGTCCACGTAGTGGCCCACTGGATCTCGCCACGGTTGGGCCGGACTTTTCTAATTTCAGCAAATCTCTCTTCCTGGGCCTCTTCTCTCCAGCCCATGCTTTTATCCAACAGCTCTGACCCAATTTCCTTTATGCTCCCGAACTGGCATCACCGAAACAAAGCAAAGCAATACCAATTTGAGGGGTAACCTATGCAAATGCAGAATCGTGAACCAAGAACTACTCACTATGAAATTGACTCATAAATCATACAATTATCAGTTTGTTTATCATCAATTAAGCATATATTTAGGGTAAATGAGATATAAAATACAATACCAAATTAGACATCATCACTCCACTGTCAATCAAGATATTAATGGGCATTTTCTTTAACATCCCATGTAATCTGATTGTGCTGCATGATACATGTCCTGATAATGTGTGGAAGGACAACTGAGAAATATCAATTTGCATCATGCCCTGTTAAGACAGAAGAAGGGTCTTCACTGGGTTCTGAGGCAATCTCACCATATATTTCTTCTTCATCAGCCAAGATAAAGTTAATTTCTTTCATCTTACACTGATGACCTGCAAAATACTTCTTAGTACACTTGAAGCATAATCCTTTATTCATCATCTCTTGAATCTCAGCGGGTGTGATGGTCTTCTGATTGAGAGCATTGATCTTAGGCATTCCAAATTTTTTTCAGCTTATCAACATATTTGGAAGGATTGGGGGGAAATTTAGACTCACCCAGTTTCTGCTAGTGGCATTAGTTTTGTTATCCATAGAATCAGGACTGATCTGCTTTCAAAGCTTCCCTCAATGATTTTGGGTGCATTAGTGTGACCATATTCTTAATTTCATCTTTAAGTCCTCTTACAAAGTAGTTGATGAAATAATTCTCGGTCAATTCCGGATCAAAAGTACTTACCAAGGTCTTGATTGATTCAAACCTTCTAAAATATTCATTCACAGATCTAGTTTGATTGAGCCTATGGAACTCGTCCACAATTTTCTTGATGTCGTGCAAGTAAGTCGCTTATACTAGTAAGAGTACTAGGTCAATTGCAGTATTGCAAAGGCGAATCAAGGTCGATCCCACAGAGACAATGCAACATTGATAATAAACGTACTAATCTAATTAAGAACACATATAGTGGTCTAAGACCAATTTAAAGACAGAAAATAAACTGGTATCCCTTCCGCCCAACCTATCTCCTAGCTTGGTGTAGTTAATCGTTATGTTTACGTCCCACTGTAATTCCCCGAATTAATCAGAACATATGTTTTAATTCAGTTTTAGCTATGGGTGAAGTCTTATAAACTTGTTTACTTCCATTTGCAAGGACAGTAAACATTTATGTGCAGTTAACCTCCTTACTTGGTTGTATTAATCCACACACAATAAGTTCTAGAAAGTTCCGCCTCAAGACCGAGAACCTCCCTAGGCAGCTATCGACAATGACTAACACGTTCCTAAAGATTGATCCAGAATATGTCCTAATTAACACTTCAGTACCTAGTCCTTCATGTTAATTTATGAATACGAATAGTAGATTGGCCAGATCTAACTTATCGTGAATTAAACTTGTCATCAACGTAGCTGATGCTGAATCTCCAAATTTATTGTGACCCAAATTGCCTCGCAATTGTGATATAGACCATCGCAATTTCGAGCATGGAGGTTCCTAATTTTGGAATTACATCTTATAGTTCTGATTACTTCTGGTAAATTACAGATTCTTTAAACATGCAGATTAATTACATCGCGTAGAAACAAGTAAATCTACCATACCGAAAATATGAAGAAACGTTCAAAGCTTCATACCCATGATAATGGAGATCTAGTGGGGAAGGAAACCAATAGAAAAACTCACAAGCAAAACCAAGGAACTTTTTCTCATATAAAATTTGATAGATGTAAAAGTATATGTTACAATGGACTGCTACAACCTTTATATAGAGAGATGTAGCCGACTTAAGCTATCTAAACCCTAACCGACTTATGCATAACGCGTTAGCTTCAATTTCTTGCTCCCATGCTCTAGCTGTTGTGGCTGGGCCTTCGTAATAGCGGGCCTAACTTTAGCCTGTTTTCTCGACAGATCTTTTCATGGAACTCTCTTCTCCAGCCCATTAACTCTTCTGGTCCAGATTCATCTCTTCATTGCTCCCGGAATATGGTACATCTGAATATCATGTAAAAAGAGACAAAACAGTACCAACATCGAGGGATAATTACGTAAATACAGAATCAACAACCAAGGAACACGCACTAAGAATTCGACATGTATTTCGCACAATATTCAGACTATCCTTCCTCGGTTGAGATAATTCGGGGTAAATAATGGTATAGTATATGGTACTAAATAGAGTGTGATCAACTACCCCCTACTTAGCTTTTGATTGTCCCAAACAAAAATGCGAAAGAAAATGACCCCTCGGACCAATGTACAAGTTAATTAAATACATCAATGAGTCAAAAAGTCAAGACACGAATCATGTCAACTATCATCCATTAGTAACGCATTAATCAATATTCAACTCATGAACTAGTGTGTGTGTGTGTGTGTGTGTGTGTGCAAATTACTCTCAATCATCATTAAAGTAGACAAAATCACATTATATCAGCTCAGGTCTAGCTGGCAGTTCACGAGAATTTTCGTCCCTTTACGCCATTGATTTTATAATTTGATTTATTAAATTTAACTGTAGGTCAAGTCAGATGGGCAAGGTGGATCAAGAACCGAGTACTACTTCAAGGCTTGCGTTTATCTTATTATTTCTTTTTTTTTGTGCGAGGGCTGGGTAGATTATCAATTAGAATCTTGCAATGGTGGGTGCCTAGCAAGAAACTTTATCAAACCTAACACCGAACTTGCTACCCTCTTGCCAAAGAATTTTAATTCTTTTTCGGGCAGGTTGGACACTCGAAAAAATCTATCTATCCTCATGGGCCGCTCATTGTGATAAACTACCGAATCCGTAAATCCTTGGCCCTTATGAGATCCACAACTTGACCTAAATGACCATGGGTAGAACAAATCTTGGAAAACTAGAGTCAACGTAAGGCATCATCTATACTATGTCCTGAAGAAATTGAGTTATACGTGCTTGAGGATGTGGTTCATGAGAAGAATACATGGTAAATACACAACTACTTCAAAAGTAAGCACGACTTTCATCTGAAACAGATATGTAATTAATTAGTTCCAAAAGATCAAAGATTTCATATCTTTACAATTTTGTTCAAAAACGAATAAAAAATTAGAGTGGTGAAAAATGTGTCAAAAAGAATCGAGATAATCGGAAATTGACAAAATACAATGCCAAAAGCTAAGTGACGTTCCTACCCCCCACTTAATTGAAACATTGTCACAAATGATGAAAAGATTAAAAGCTAGATAGGAACTGAGCTTCGTTAAGTGCGAAGCTAAAGAATGAATCCGTAAACGTGCATCTTCGGGCTAATCAAAGAAATCCTCGAAAATGTGCATTAAATCTTACATACAAAACAAAATGAGCTCTCGGGGTAACAGAAATCAATATAAAAAATACCACGACAGTAAGAAAGCAATAATTAGAGCTTCAAAAAGATTAATCCGACAAAATTCATTACATTTATAATAATAATAAAAGCTACAATAATTAACTAAAGTCGGAAATAAAAAAGAAAACAACAATTGGAGAAAATGACAAAAGAAAAATAAATGTAGTCTAGTCTTTGTCCTCAGAATGATAATTCTCCGGGGGATCTTCAGGGTGCTAAAAACTGGGAGGAGGTGGAGATGAATTCGAAGGACCAGCAACATATGAAGAAGCAGCTCGACGAGGGGCAGGTCTGGGTGGAGGGGCAAATGGTGGAATGCCGATATGATGCATCATATGATCCATCTTCCTAGGCAAAGTAGCAATGTCCCGTGCAAAGCCCTTATTGATCTCCTGTTGAGATCTAGGTGCACCGTGAACTGGGGTGCATGCCCTATGCTCTGCTCATCGACCTCGGCCTCGTCCAGTCTTGGATACCACAGCACTATTCAGGATAGGCCATGATTCTATTCTCTCATCAACAGCCAAAACCGGGCAACCAGCCTCTATCGCAAATACCTCAATCATATGCCCGTACGGAAGCAATTCTCGTTTGGTTCCGGGAATATAACGGATGCGGCTATGCATAAGCAGACTGTCATTCACCTCTAGCTCTTGCTCAAGATTGAACATGAGCTCTGCTTTCCTCTTCATGACCGAGGCATAATGATCGCATGACAGAAGATGCGAAACAACAAACCGATGCAATACTTTCATGTCCTATGACAGGTCATTTGCCATAAAGATCGTTGGGTGCTCGGAAGAGTCTCTATGCCACTCGACCTCAAAATACTCAGTTATCATATCTACCATCTCCAGATTCGGCTCTAGGGTAGCCGTAGTAAACTCATCCCTACTGATGGGTGTGCCTGCAATGCTGAAGAGCGCATTGATCTTCTCAATAGTGAATTCCATGCATACACCCCGAACCATAGCAAATTGTGCTTCAGAAATATATGAGACATACGCATAAAACTCCCGCACAATTGTAGCAGTGAAGCTAGCCGGTCTCTCGGCCATAGCCAAACAATCATGGTGTATAAGAATGGAGGGTAAACGCTCACCAAAATCGTTTAGCTCAACGCCCCACTCTCAGGCAACAGCTCGTCCATTCCAGTGGTGACGGAACGCCTCATAAATCTGCATCAAATCAAACTGCTCGACCTCATTAATTTAGTGGTTAGCATCTTCATGGACATCATGTTGTCCACAGGGTCTGCGTGCTTATTACGTTTGGGGCCATAGAAACTAGAGATAATGACTGCTTGGCGAAGACGTCTTCTAAAAAAATGAGCTCAATTTAGCAGCAGGGGAGCTCTCTATTTCGAAGCTAATTTTCCAGAATTCTGAAACAGTGACTGCTTCTGGTTGTTGTCTGTACAATGCTTGATTTTGAAACCTTGCTCACTGTTTCGAAAGCCTGGAGGTTGGATTTTTTTTTTTCTGGGAACAAACAACAACTCAGAACGGCTGCGACAATGGTGGCAGCAAGAATAGAGTTACATCAGCAGTGGTGTTGGGTATTGTTTGGTGGTGGTTTATGGTGGTGATGCTCGGCTAAATTGAATAAGAAGAAAATTTGTCTGGAGGTTTTAGTGTTTGATGAAATGAAATGGTGGTGAAGAGGGTGGGTTTATATAAGAGAAAATGGGTGGAGATGGAGGGGTTTACGTAGAAGAGTGGGATATGAGTTATGGGGGAGAAAGGATTGATGTGATTGTGAGAGGATTGAGGTGAATGTGTGATGGTGGGTATATAGGGAAGGAGGAAAAGATAGGATGGTGGAAGGGTGCTGCTGACAATCTTCCAGGAAACCCGCAATAGCACGTGGCAACACGCGGTTGTGAGTTGTTCCAAAATGTGTTCAAACCTCGGAATTAGGGTTTCCGGCTCGCAATTGTGACGTAGTGCTCGCAAAAGCGAAGGCATTTTCCTCCCAAATTTTCCAGACTTCTATCCAGCTTACCTTTCACTGGATCCTTCACTATTATTACTCCTACTGACTCTTCCTTGACCACTTTTCAGCCCTCTTTTTGCATTTCTCTTACTCGATACCTAACCTACTTCACCTATGTGGCTAACGAGAAAAAATTTCTTCCCACCATCCATTGGCTTATGACCTTTGGATGCGGTAGGAAGAAAAAAAGCTCATTGTCCTCTCGGGTTACTTTTATTGGTCTCGATGTACCTAAAGGGATGAGAAATAGTTTTGAGTTTAGAGTCGCCAGCTTGACTTTCCTTCTGAATCTCCTTCAATCAGATTCCCGGACTTTCGCCCGCCAAACTCACACTCGGGAAGTTTTCACGGAAGTGAGCCTTCGTTCTCTCTCGGTCCATGCTCTCTCTTGGCTTTTTAGACCGAGAAAGAAGCATTCTTCTTTACCATCGAGGAGGGATCCCTCTCGAACTTCCCTGATAGGGCCTAGAGCACACGCTTGGCCCTCCTAGCCTGCGTACTAGGTTTACCACTTCGAGTCTTTTCCCTAACACTCGAAGGCTCCACTTTTTCTTCCTTTGAATATATAATTTCACTGCGTAGGGTGGGCTTATCCATCACCGTAGGATTGGGATAGTTTGCCTCCTATGGCACATTGTAGCGGTCCTTATCCTGTTGTTCTGTAAGTAAGATTGTCTAGAATTCTTGCTCTAGCACCTATCATAACAACATCTTTCTGTACGCTTCCAACGCATCCTTGGCATCTTCAAAAATTAAGCTCAACATCCGGCATTCTCCTGGCTTATTCTTCAATGGTTTCAAGATCATGAAAATTATGGCATCGTTGTTTGATGTTAGAGTGATTGTACCATTGTCCATGTCCATTAGGGCTCTACTGGTAGCCAAGAATGAACGTCCGAGTAACACTGCGGCGGTGGGATCCTCTTAAACATCAAAGACTAAAAAGTCAATGGGGTAGTCAAAACCACCAACCCTGACCGTATAGTCACTTAACTTACCATCCATCATATCTACCTGGAGATCCACGAATCGCATAGTGACCTTATGGTTCATGGTGTTGAAATAGTGTCCTAAACCCAATCGGGTTAGACCGGATCCTACCGGGTCGGATCATTTCTACTATTTCTTTATGTTTATACATATATAAAATGGCTTTTCTGTTGTCATATATATGTTCTTTTAAAGAACCAATTATGAATTGTTATATGATAACGTCCTTAGTATTAAACTTTGATAGAGAAACCATGATAGAGAAACCATGATAGGCGATTATGGTTGATGATATCTCTAATCATTTTAATAAGTTTGATACTTAAATGTCTCTAGGCTGATGTACTATTAAACAGGGCATTGATAGTATAAACAGACTAGCACGTATTAGATGTCTTCTGTCTTTAAGGGCAGAGATAGATCTCGTCTATCAAAGTGTAGAGACACTTGGACTGTACGTGGACGTGTATTAGAGAATGCGTACGTTAGGCCGACCCACTTACACGGATAAGTGTCACACTATGTGACGGTTGTGTAATTATCCTTTTGACCGGAGTCTTCGTGGCATCACGGTGTGGATTGTCATGCTTTGACACTATTGAGGTTTCCACAGCCACGGGGCGATCATGCGGTAGTGATTGGGTATGATGCGAAGCATGCGGAGTATACATGATTGGTCGTCCGGGAATCGTGTATCCTATGATTGGGATCGAATATCCGAAATGGCCTTCTTATAAGGAATGTCTTACTCTCGTGAATCTTTGCAAAGTGGGAGTAAACGAGTTACTTCGAGAGAGCATGATATCCAGATTATAAGATACGATCGTTGATGTTTTGACACTCGAATAACGACCGTATGGATATTATTACGGCGATAGGATTGTAAGTTACACGGTAACTCTGTTTCACATGAAAGGTAGTAGTCATTGCATTTGACTCTTCCGATGATTGGGGTCACGGTGTGTTGCTTCAGACGCTATCCCGTGATCGTTAGGCATGAAGGGCATTTTCATAATTTGCACTTTGTGTCTACGGCCAACATATTCGGAAGCTATCGGGTCACACACATAAGAACATCTAGCCGGATTAAAATGTGGTTATAGATGATAACCAAATAAGGAAAGTTTATCTCGAGACTATAAAGGTTATAGTGGTAAATTAATATAGTGGTATTTATTTATTATGAATAAATTAAATACAAGATATTAATAATATTACATTAGTTAAAGAATATTCCGGATGCCAAAATATTGGCTAAAGGTGGCACAATTTTTAAGTGTATATGATACACTTGGGTTGTGCGTGTGTGCAATAGTGCAATGCATGCGCATGTGTGTATATATATTATATATAGATTTATTTGTGTAATATATATGTGATATATACACATGTGTAAATTGATTTATGGTAATAAAATAAAAATAGTCAATATTAGATATTGACAATATCTTGGGAATATTCAATATAAGATATTGACAATATCCTAGATTTATTTGATATAAGATATTATAATAAATGAGATAAATCAATCAAATATATTTTTCTTATTTTATTGGGAAAAGGTTTTCTTCCTTTCTACTCTATTGGGGCGCCACCTCTCACTATAAATAAGAGGTGGGTGTCAAGCTCTTTTGTACAACACAATTCCAAGAACTAATAGTTTTTGTGTAAAATAGAGAGCATCCTATAGAGAGTTGGAGAGAGGGGAAAAAAGCCGGTCTAGCAACCGGAGTTTTCTAATAGCAATCCATGATGGGATTCTGGCGGGCTGTTCGTGTGGACTAGCGGTGGAGGCCGAACACTTGGGCGGCTCTATGCAGACCACTCTCCCTTAGACGGTCAAAGCGTCGATCTTTTAGATCAACCAAGGTAACCACCGTCTACTAACTCGTTTGTTTATTGCTTAAACGAAGTCGATCTTGGGTCGATAGGAAATAAATTTTTGAATTCCACTGCGTTCCCGCGTAGATTTCCTAACAGTGGTATCAGAGAGAGCTTCGAGCTTAAGCAATAAGCATGTTATTTTTGCGTAGTTAATTTTATCATTTAAATCACGTAATTAAAAGATGAAATATTTTTGATTTGCAAAATTGATACATGAAAAAAAAAAAAAAGGGCGGCAATGGTGATGCTCGGCCGATCGGCGGCGGCACCACCACCGTGTGATCGCCGGCGGCGGCGGCGGCCTCCGGGCTGCCCGCGGCTGCTGGTGTGATACGGTGGTCCCCAATTTTGTTTTGTGTATTTGTGATTCAATATTGTTCATAGTTGTGATTAATATCTCCTTTGTTTAGTTGTGACATGTGGCTAACCAATGGTTCAAATAATTTAGGCCATTGAGATGCCACATAGCATTAAAATAATAATAGTCTTTCCAAATTTTGTTTGGAATAGGCCTAGCCCTTTCCAAATATTTGATTTGGGAAAAGCGCTAGCTTTGCCACTTCCAAAATTTTGATTTTGGAAAGTGGCGAGCCTAAACCAAAATTATTTAATTTGGCCTTTCCAAATATTTGATTTGGAATATGCCTAGGCCCTTTTCAAATATTTGATTTGTAAAAGGCTAGCTGCCACTTCCAAAATTTTGATTTTGGAAAGTGGACAGGCCTAAGCCAAATTTGGTTTAGGAAGATGTCTTTTGGTTTAGGAAACCAAAGGTATCCCTTTTGATTAAGAATCAAAAGGAAAGAAACAAAAGAGACCTAATTTTAATTTTGATTTATTTTTGGAATAGTTCCAATTAATTAAAATTAAAATTAAAATCGTTTAAAATTAATCGTTAATTTTATTTCGATTAAAATCATTTAATTAATTAAATGTTAATTAGTTAATTGATTGGATAAAATTATTTAATAGATTAAATGTTAATTGATTAATTAAGACGCAAGTAGTTAAATTTTAATTTTATCTTTTTCATAAGATTTTATTGTATGGATTAGATATAATGTGATTATATGGACCCCGATTGAACATGGACTTGACCGATAGGATAGATGTGAATGATTTAATTTTTCTGTTGGTTTTAAAATTGTCCTAGGCCATTATGAAGAACGTGACCTAGTTTATTTTCTGCATTTATCCCATTCCCATTAGCTCCCCCCGTGTGCGGCGGGTGTATTTATTTTATTAGATAGAATTAAATGTAACAAGAATGGAGCAGAAGATGGAGACCAAGGAAAGAAGAATAAAGATCCCATTGGAGATGGCGCATTAAAGATCCTATTGGCGGTTGCAGCTACCCTTAGATTGTGACCCGCGGTTTCGTCAGTTTGTATTCGAAACCGCACCTAGGAAAAGTCCATGATCATACCGGTTACTTTACGCATTTATTTATTTTGTGCTTGTATTTATTTTATATGATACGATAGATGCATGACTAGGCACGATCTAGATAAATGTGTAGGATATATATCTATAGAGATATATATATTTGATGAGACCATGATTAAAATTAATTAAGTGAATTAATTTACATAAATACTTCCACAACAAAAATCAAGTCGAAATATTGTCTCCCAATATTATAACGACGGTGAAGAGCCTGTATTCGGATCCAACTGATCGACCACCGCCGGGAGTTGACCTACCTCGGGTATATCGTCGTTATTGAGATATGATCGTATGAGATCTCGTGAATATTGGGTTGTGACTTGACTAGAGTCTTTCGGTGATTGGCCACCGTCAGGGCCGTCTGACTTTAGAGACAAGGGGTTGACTAACACATAGTGATGTGTATCGCCAAAGAGTTGACAAGTCAACCACTGAGAATCACATAGAGATGTGAATGGTAAAGAGTTACCTACCTTTCGAAATTATCTTGGTTGATCGACCACCGCCGGGAATCAAGGTAACTAAATTGGATCTCAGCCACTAAAGAATTTTTGAAATATTCTTGAAAGTCAATTGGGAGTAGTTGACTAGTGGGAGCAAAATCATAAACCAAAAGACCATTTTTGATTTTGCGTGTATAAACAACAACACTCTTTTATTTTCATTTTTATGTTGTAGTTTTAGCAAACTTTATATTTATGTTTTTCTCGAATAGTAAAACCAAATTATGACTGTTACCTTTTGAGAAACGTTCTCAAATATGGTTAATTAATTTTAATCCTTTTAAAATAAGCAATGACACAAGCAAGACCGTTATAGTAGTTAGAGACAATGAGACTACATATTTAATGCAGTGCTCCAAGACTTTAATTATTAATGAAAAGCGGAAGCTCATGACATTGGATACAATCCAATATGATCATTCAGTCATATGATAACAATTAATTCAAACGTTGGACAAGAATGACCACTCTAATTTTGGAAAGGTTGTTTTCAAAATTATAAGATTTAAGTATCGACTTAATTCTACCATTGCTTAAAGGTTAATTAAATAGTTAATGTTTTAAATACGATTTAAAAGGTTAAACAAACTATTTAATAAACTTTAGATTTTCTTTATGAAAGGAAATCAAGACATAGCTCATGTGATCTTTCTTAAGTCTTATGAAGACTACACTAAGAAATATTTACAAGTGCTTAAAGGATTAAAATGAAAGTTAGGGCATGTGCTTAAATAGAGAACTTATTGAAGTTTCTATTCTAGGTAGTGTTCTAAAAATCGCCCTGGGCGATCGCCTAGGTGCCGCCTAGGCCCTGGACGACCCCCGGGCGTCCTCGACTTGGCTCTAGGCGATTTATCTGGGCGCTCAAGTGTGATGGGTGATTTTCTAGGCGCTCCTGGACCCTTCTAGGCGCTCCTAGGCCCTTCTGGGCGCTCCTAGGCCCTCCTAGGCGCTCCTAGGCCCTCCTAGGACCTTCTAGGCGCTCTAAGGCCCTTCTAGGCTATTAGGGTTCCATCTGGGCGAACATCAAGTTTTCCCAAGTGTTTAGACAAGAAAGATGCATAAAACCCTAAAACCCCCTTAAAACCCTAAACCCCCTCTCGTAAAAACCCTAAAACCCCCCTTAAAACCCTAAAACCCTCCTTAAAACCCTAAACCCCCCTTAAAAACCCTAAAACCCCCCTTAAAACCCTAAAACCCCCTTAAAACCCTAAAAGCGCCTAGGCGCCGCCTGGGCGCCGCCTAGGCGCCCCTGTGGCGTACCGACTTCGCCTAGCGAGTTTTAGAACATTGATTCTAGGCAAGTGAGTTGAGATAAATCTATCTAAGTTCAAGTCAACTCTTAGATATATGATATCTTACGAGTGTGATTAAATTAGAAAGATTAAATACAGATATGGAAGGTTAAACAAATGTTGTAACACTTACCATATTACGGATCTAAGTAAACGATAAGGGAACTAAATAAATGTTATTATGTTCCGGTTCTTATGAAGAACATGCTTTCAGTTATTTGTTAGGATTTAGTAGACATATTCAATTGTAAAGAATAAATGTTATTCCGATAAAGTTGGATGGTCACTGAATCTAACATACTAGATTGTTGTCACTATATAGTTGATATATGTGATGAGATCTCAACTAAATATTTGTGTGGCTGTTATCCTTAATATTTGTGGTTGTTCTAGACATAGTCTCTCTGGAAGGGAAGCGTGTAATTAAACGTCATTCGATGATGTTGAACCATATGATTATGAATCTTGTGGATAATACGTATCTTATCTAAAGATGACTAAAATACCCTTTTATGAAAAGGTTGTAAAATCTAGAAAAATTGTCTAAAGCCTAAACATACCGATGTTTGTTGGCTTGTGATAATTAATGCCACAAATAATTGTTTGTTAATCTCTATCACTATTTTAGAAATAGTTGAATGTACTCAGTGAAGTGCATAATTCAGAAAGCCCGAAAAGTTCGAGCTAGTACGAATATGAGATTGATGAGCTACTTAGGAATTAACCTTCAATTAGATTGAAGTAATCAATACCTGAAGGGTGTTTCAGAAGTCATCTGAAAAAGAATAAGATTCTCCCTTGAAGGATACCATCTTTGGGATACACAATTAGATTGTGTTCCCAAAATGGAAATAACACTTTATATGATAAAGGTGTGACGCAAGCCATGCGATGTATCCCTTACCCATTTCGGGATAGTGCCCTTATACTTAACCGAGTTCCAAAGAATAAAGGTTGAATAAATTCCATATCAGATATGGAAGAGGATAATGTCGAATCTATGATTTGAAGTTATCATAGGCAAAGTCAGAAAGGCTTGGAGCCTAGTACGACATATGCAACTTTGTGGAATATCTTAGCAAGTACGCTATATATTATTTACTTGTCCGCGGAGCAAAATGTTTGTCTCCAAACATGCTGTCTTCTAGAGGAAGTGTTTCTTCCAAAAGAAACGGTGGGAGTAGATTTAGATCTCAAAGGTACTTTGAGAACCACGAGGAGTTATTCAACCATAGGAACCGAGCGGACGCCACATAGCGATGAGGTGTAGATCACTTTGCTCGGTGCACACAAAAGTTACGTAAGTCCGTGGATAACCTCAAGCCCGAAAAGGTTGTTGGTATGTTCATCTTGAAGAATGAATATCTCACGACTTATGAAAGAATGTTTGAAAGGCAAGATTGAGAGATATGGCTATGAGCCAAAATATCTGAATTAGATTCCATCAGTGACAACCAGGTTGTGAACCTAGTATGTCTTACCTAGAGGGAATGTCCCCGTAAGGCTGAGCCCAGTTCTATTCAGATAATACTTGTTATAACTTTGTATCATGACTATATGATAGTGTTGAAGACGTTGGGCAGACAACTCTATGTTCATAGACGATAACATGATATGTAAGCCCACGAGATCCATTTATGGACTCAAACAAGTTTCTCTAGACGATTTCTTTGTTTGATGATCAAAGGAGTTTGATTTAGTCAAAAGAAGGATATGCCCAGTGTGCAAAATGGATAGTGGGAGTGTGTTATGATTTTTGAGTAAGGTATTGGATATCTCTCTCGAGAATTGTCACCCCATATCACAGTCAATTAATGTTTGGTAGTTCAAGGTCTTTACAAAAGCACTTGAATTGGCAGTTCTTATTTTTAGAAATAAGAATCTATAGCAATAGATTTAACTGCTGTTAGATTATAGTTTACCTATATAGATGTGATGCTAAAAGAAGTTTAGCATAGATCGCGAGATCTGTCTATGTTAGGACATTGGTCCTAAAGATGAGGTGAAAGATGATGCTTATGGAAGGTTTCCTTCGCTACTGCGATAGGAACCATCTTATAGGTGATGCCAGATGTTCATAGTCCATGAATAGTCATGAGAAAGTATGAAAGTAGATCTGGTGAAGGTTGAGAATACCCTTAAACAACTTAAGGAAAATTTTCTAGTTTATTGAAACTTGGAATTAAATAAACGTAGATATACAGACGTATATCCTGAGTCTTATGAAGGCGAGTGGGAGCTACAGTCTGGGTTTGCAGTCACTTTGATTAAGTGATACAGTGAGCTGGAAATGTTCTAGCATATGGGTCACTGTAAATTCTACAAGTAGACCAAAACGCAGTAGTGCCTTAGAGGCGCAGCGGGAGCAGTACATGAGTCTATGAGGTTCATTCCTGAACCTTGTACGGTTCTTCCACCTTTTCTGTATAGCTGATATAGTAAGTGGATTCATTGCTTAAAGCAAGGACCAGGGTCTCGTCAGAGATTCGTGTGTGTGTTGAGGCGGTTCCTTTTGACTTGGTCATTTGGAGCATGGTATGAAGATAGTCTGAGTCCCCACGGATAGCGATCCGTTTATGGCTAGGGCTGGTTGCGAGTATTGCATGAGATTCTTGTGTTTCAACTTGGTCTTGTGTGTGCGAGTGATTCGTTTTAGGCCAAGTGGGAGATTGTTGAAATAGTGTCCTAAACCCAATCGGGTTGGACCGGATCCGACCGGGTCGGATCATTTCTACTATTTCTTTATGTTTATACATATATAAAATGGCTTTTACATTTGTCATATATATGTTCTTTTAAAGAACCAATTATGAATTGTTATATGATAACGTCCTTAGTATTAAACTGTGATAGAGAAACCATGATAGGCGATTATGGTTGATGAGATCTCTAATCATTTTAATAAGTTTGATACTTAAATGTCTCTAGGCTGATGTACTATTAAACAGGGCATTGATAGTATAAACAGACTAGCACGTATTAGATGTCTTCTGTCTTTAAGGGCAGGGATAGATCTCGTCTATCGAAGTGTAGAGACACTTGGACTGTACGTGGACGTGTATTAGAGAATGCGTACGTTAGACTGACCCACTTACACGGATAAGTGTCACACTATGTGACGGTTGTGTAATTATCCTTTTGACCGGAGTCTTCATGGCATCACGGTATGGATTGTCATGCTTTGACACTATTGAGGTTTCCCAGCCACGGGGCGATCATGCGGTAGTGATTGGGTATGATGCGAAGCATGCGGAGTATACATGATTGGTCGTCCGGGAATCGCGTATCCTATGATTGGGATCGAATATCCGAAATGGCCTTCTTATAAGGAATGTCTTACTCTCGTGAATCTTTGCAAAGTGGGAGTAAACGAGTTACTTCGAGAGAGCATGATATCCAGATTATAAGATACGGTCGTTGATGTTTTGACACTCGAATAACGACCGTATGGATATTATTACAGCGATAGGATTGTAAGTTACACGGTAAGCTTGTTTCACATGAAAGGTAGTAGTCATTGCATTTGACTCTTCCGATGATTGGGGGTCACGGTGTGTTGCTTTACGCTATCCCGTGATCGTTAGGCATGAAGGGCATTTTCATAATTTGCACTTTGTGTCTACGGCCAACATATTCGGAAGCCTATCGGGTCACACACATAAGAACATCTAGCCGGATTAAAATGTGGTTATAGATGATAACCAAATAAGGAAAGTTTATCTCGAGACTATAAAGGTTATAGTGGTAAATTAATATGGTGGTATTTATTTATTATGAATAAATTAAATACAAGATATTAATAATATTACATTAGTTAAAGAATATTCCGGATGCCAAAATATTGGCTAAAGGTGGCGCAATTTTTAAGTGTATAAGATATACTTGGGTTGTGCGATTTAATTAATGGTATTACCAAATATTAATATTAGATATTAATATATATATATATATATATATATATATATATATATATATATATATAATACTTAAGTGTGCGTGTGTGCAATAGTGCAATGCATGCGCATGTGTGTATATATATTATATATAGATTTATTTGTGTAATATATATGTGATATATACACATGTGTAAATTGATTTATGGTAATAAAATAAAGATAGTCAATATTAGATATTGACAATATCTTGAGAATATTCAATATAAGATATTGACAATATCCTAGATTTATTTGATATAAGATATTATAATAAATGAGATAAATCAATCAAATATATTTTCCTTATTTTATTGGGAAAATGTTTTCTTCCTTTCTACTCTATTGGGGCGCCACCTCTCACTATAAATAAGAGGTGGGTGTCAAGCTCTTTTGTACAACACAATTCCAAGAACTAATAGTTCTTGTGTAAAATAGAGAGCATCCTATAGAGAGTTGGAGAGAGGGGAAAAAGGCCGGTCTAGCAACCGGAGTTTTCCAATAGCAATCCATGATGGGATTCGGCGGGCTGTTCGTGTGGACTAGCGGTAGAGGCCGAACACTTGGGCGGCTCTATGCAGAACTACTCTCCTTAGACGGTCAAAGCGTCGATCTTTTAGATCAACCAAGGTAACCACCGTCTACTAACTCGTTTGTTTATTGCTTAAACGAAGTCGATCTTGGGTCGATAGGAAATCAATTTTTGAAATCCGCTGCGTTCCCGCGTAGATTTCCTAACACATGGTTACCTGGAAATTTACCATTAAGCAAAGATAAAAGGGAATAATGTTGTTGCTGGCTCCATAATCACATAAACCGAGTCCTATAGATCTACCATCAAATGAAATAGGCAACTTAAAGCTACCAGGATCCCCTAGTTTCTCGATTTCACAAGTGTCTAGGTCTTCTTCAGGTTCCAAAGTATCATAGTCTAAATTATACCCAGGGTCAGAATCTGGAGAAATGTCATATACTGGTATGAGAGACTTACCTCTCCTAAAGTCCTCGTACTCTTGAAGGTTGTCCTCTCAGGTTTTCCGGAACCTAGCTTCTTCATCCTCTACCTTGATTCTCTTTTTAGCCTCTTTATATCGACTCCAAATCCTCGTCTTCAGCCCATGATGCATAGAGATGGGTTTCACATTCAAAGAGAATCGGTTATTTGGCGGCATTGTGCTGGTCTGGATCTACTTCAGAAAATCTTCTTGAAACCGAATCAAAAGTGTTTTGCACGTCCTGCAAGAAAAACAAAAGCACGGTTAGAAAACTTCCGCTTCAGCTGGGTCTAACCCCAACTGTTGCGGACCTACTAACTAAAAACTAACATGGGTGAACACATAAACACAGAGATCGATCAGAAGTCAGCTTTTTGGTTCTCGCTTTTGCGAGATGGGTTCTCGCAATTTCGAGCCCAGTTTTCCTTCTTTTGATCCTAAAACATTATAGGACTCATGCAAAAATGACTCAAGACTCAGAAATAAAATAAACGAAAGAAAACAAAACGCTCTTAATTAGGGTTTGATAAATTGATTATCGAATATTGGCCATTGTCCTCGGCAACGAAGCCAAAAACTTGATGTAGCGCAAGTAAGTCTCGTATACTAGCAAGAGTACTAGGTCAATCGTAGTATAGCAAAGGCGAATCGATCCCATAGAGACAATGCAACATTGATAATAAACGTACTAATCTAATCAGGAACACATATAGTGGTCTTCGACCAACGTAAAGACAGAAAATAAGGTGGTATCCATTCCGCCCAACCTATCTCCTAGCTTGGTGTAGTTAATCGTTATGTTTACATTCCCCGTGTAATTCCTTAAATTAATCAGAACATATATTTTAATTCAGCTTTAGCTACGGGTGCAGTCTCCTAAAATTGTTTACTTCCATTTGCTAGGACAATAAACGTCTATGTGCAGTTAACCTCCTTACTTGGTTGTATGAACCCACACACAATAAGTTCTAGAAAGTGCCGGCTTAAGACCAAGAACATCCCTAGGAAGCTATCGACAATGACTAGCACGTTCCTAAAGATTGATCCAGAATATGTCCTAATTAACACTTCACTACCTAGTCCTTTATGTTAATTTACGAATACGAAAAGCAGATTGGCCAGATCTAACCTATCGTGAATTAAATCTGTCGATCAATGTAGCTGACGCTGAATCTCCAGATTTAGGGTGACCTAAATTGCCTCGCAATTGCGATATTGACCGTCGAAATTTTGAGCGCGGCAGTTCCTAATTCTGGAATTACATCTATCGTTCTGATTACTTCTGGTAAATTACAGGTACGTTAAACATGCAGATTAATTACATCGGGCAGAAACAAGTAAATCTACCATACCGAAAATACGAAGGAGCATTCAAAACTTCATACATTTGATAATGGAGATCTAGCTTTATCAACTCAACCTAGTTTATGGCTTGGGGAAGGAAACCAATAAAAAAACTTACAAGCAAAACCAAGGAACTTTATTTCATATAAAATTTGATTGTAAAAGTATATGTTACAATGGACTGCTCTAGCCTTTATATAGAGAGCTGTAGCCGACTTAAGCTATCTAAACCCTAACCGACTTATGCATAACGCGGCAACTTGGTCCCCAAGCTCTCGCTACGGCTGGGACTCCACAATAGCGGGCCTAACTTCAGCCTGTTTTCTGAACATATCTTTTCATGGACTTCTCTTCTCCAAGCTCCACCCCAATAACTATTTTGTTCCAGATTCATCTCTTCATTGCTCCCGGAATATGGTGCATGTGAAAATCATGCAAAACGAGACAAAACAGTACCAACTCCAAGGGATAATTACGTAAATACAGAATCAACAACCAAGGAACACGCACGAAGCATTCGACATGTATTTCGCACAATATTTAGACTATCACTCCTCGATTGAGCATAATTCGGGGTAAATAATGGTATAGTAACTAGAGTGTGATCATGCCTCCACGGGCTCCTCATCAAATCGATTGCAGACCTCGTCCTTGAAAAATTCCAAAGACTTGGATCTGGTCGGATTACTTAGTTTCCAGCCACCCAACTACATATCAGCTTCTCCCATCAAATTCAACTCAACTGTCCTCATTTTCATATCATCAATAATACCATGAATAATAAAGTATTGTTTACATTTTTAAATCCATTCTCTAGGACCGATTCCATCAAAAGTTGGGAAATCTAACTTAGGCATTTTCAGAGTTTCATACCTATAATTTGTTTGATCTGGATTTGGTGACTCAATCTCAGATGGCTTGAGGGTGGATTACCGGGCGGATGAAGGCTCCACTTCAGAGTCGGCCTGGTACTTGGATTGCTATGATTGCTTAAGCATAACATACATCGAGGCTAACTGGGTGTGAAATTCATCGAACCTAATATTGATGTTGTCGCGGAAAGTCCTCATCTCTTCATTGAACTAATCTTGTTTCTTCCAATGATCTTTTTCGGCCATGGTGATTAGAGCTCCTTAGATTCAAATAACGGTGGGATCGGGGTTCTCTGATACCAATTGTGAGGAACAACAAGTATCGAAGAAGAAAAATAAAGAAATAACCGAGAAAAACTGAGCAATTTTTATTGATAGAGAAAGAATAAAGAAGAGCTACACAATATAACTTTTGAACACTTTCGTTCTACACACAGTACCACCCTATATCCGCATGCTCCAGGCTATCAAACTAACTAACGGGAAATTATTGGGTGGTGTCTCCACATACACTAAAGTGACATGTGGGTTGATCGCAACCACACAGTTTACATCCTGGAGGTAAAGTGTGTGTTCCGATCAACCCACATATCATTTCAGTATAAATTACCTCACCACATAAGTTTTCTTAACTTTGATACCCCAACACTATGACATCACCTCTTAACATAATGACATCATAAATAATTAAAACGAAATATTAATTGAATATAATTAAAATATAAATAGTCCTCGGCAAGCTGGGTTGCTGATGGAATCAAGACGACAGAAACGGTGAGCATGAAATTGGCGATGAGAACTTCCTGCAAATATCAATAGATTCAATTTGATAAATATACATAGTATGAGAAGTTTAGAAGAAACCCTAGTAGCTAGCATGCCCTTTCCACTCTCAAACTCGACAGAATCAAGTGGAGGAGGTGTAAGATGGATGTTTGACTGCCATGGAATGTTTCACAATCTTTTCTTGATCATCCCAACCTCTTTGTTTTTAATTTTCTTAGCATTTCAGGCTAAGAAAAGCATTTCAAAGCTCTCTAGTGGTCGATCCCACATTATAATTGCTTACTATGTCTTCCTCTGGGTCGTCAGTGTGCTCAATTTGTCTGGTGTTCTCTTCAGGTTTGTGCTCTTCTTTCTTTATTTATTTTTGGCACAAATCGGGTATTTACTTTTGATGTATTGTGGATTTTTTCTTGAAATGTTCTTTTTATTTTTCTGTAATGATTTTTCATTAATGTGAATGAGATGATACTCAAGTGAGGTCGCCCATTGAGGTTTTGTACCACATTCTGGATTAATTTTATCGTCCATTCATAAAAAGGGATAATCAATCAGCTAAATGAGAAGTGTAAGCTGAGAAGTTGAAACTGGACGATCTTATTTTGGTCAAGAGACAAGAGACGAGTACTAGGATAATGTCAAATTAACGTAGTGCCCTCTGGGGGAATCCTTGTCTTTATCTTCATAGATTACTCATTTAACTAATTACGAGCTGTCCATGACTGAACTTTGTCAACATAATAATGATACCATGAAGTATGATTTAAATTCTCCACGACCATTTCTCAATGTTTGCGGAAGAATTGGCTGTATACTTAATCTGTTTCTCTTTGTTATAGAGAATCATGACTGGATATCGTGACAATTGTTTTTGAAAATATACTAACATGTTGGAGAAAGGGAGCCTTGGTATTGGTCAAAAGCTAGGTATATATGACTTTGATGTTACACGTTCAAAAGCGGCTTGAGGCTTTTGTGTCCCGTTCATTTATTTACTATGATCCATTGACTATGTTTAGTTGAAGGCAGTTATAACTCTAACAGAGTTTAATAAAGGAACTTTTAAATGCAGGCTTGGGAATGTACTCCTGGAAAAGAAATATATTGGAGCGTGATATCCTTGTTTACCACATCAGGAATGCTGTTTCTTGAAGTAAGCTTAATGGCCTTTTTGCTCCAAGGCAATTATGCAGGTGGGCAGGAAGGTCTAACTCGGACATTTGGCATCTCAGGTCTAATTGTGGGCATAGACATATTTCTGAAGGTATTATCCCGTTTATATGTTCAGTGTTTTTGTTGTTGTCTTGGTTGTACATATATTTGATTTAAGAGCTTGTCGAGGGTTGTATGTTTACGTTAGGATGTAAATGAATTTTAGTCACATGTAACACTTTTTCTTTATTTCATTCATGATTTAGCTGACATCAGCAAGGTTTGGTGCCCATGATCGTACCCATAAAAGATGTTATACAAGAGGTTTGGGAAGATAAGATGGCTGATGCGATTGTGATTGTCTGACTTGGTGTATTAGATGATATAATTTACCAGAGTTCTAGGAACCTGACTATTAACACCACTCTTAGGATTTCATGTGTACACAGGAATTGCTAGTCTATTCTAGCAGTAGGGACACTTACACGGATCATGTTTCTCATAATTTGTGTACTTTCTTTTATTCTCATGACTCCTCTGTTGTCTTGTAGAATCATGGTGTTATAGGTTTCAGGTTATCTTTAACTTTCTCTTCTAATTGTCACCATAGTTATCAGGGCGCTAGGTGAAGCCTAGGTTGCCCGGTCGCCTAGGCGATCGCCCGGCACTCAAGGCGAGGAAAGCTACAAACACTCAAAAATCGTATTATAGAAGAATGAAACAATAATAAACTAGCTCCATAAGTGAATAACATTTAACAAACACACATTTATCAACAAAAAGATGAAAGAAAACCAAAAGGATCAATGTTATCGTAATGATTATAACATAATCACTAATCACAATTTATATGAATATATATGAAAAGAAGGAAAAAAAGCTTGGCCTATTGCTGGTAGCTAGCTTAAGGGGTTTTAGAAGGCAACTTCAAAAGATGCAACCTTCTGTATCTGACAAAAACAATATATAAATAAGGAAAAGAAACAAAAAAAAAAAAAAAAAAAAAGAGCTTCATGTCTTCATCTATGAGACTGACACACGAAATGCACATAAAAGAAAAGAGAGGATGAGAAGAAGACAACAAGGTCATAATTTCATACGCAGAAATTTAAATGCTTGTGAGTGTAAGTGCTTGAAGTTTTTTGTCAAAAAAACATTAAAAAAAAACCTCACTTTCCTTGCCTAGGCGGTCGTCTTTTCCTCGCCTTTTCTCGCCTATGCTTTGACTCTCATTTTTGTTGCCTAGCTCATGTTCCAGACAGTCAAGGGTCGCCTAGCGCCTAGGTGTCGCCTAAACAATTATGATTGTTACTTATAACTTATGATTGCAAGAACTTTATTCGATATGATTTTCTCTAGCTCCTAGTACTGTCACTATCAGGGGCCAAATGAATTGCCATCATGTGTGTGTGTGTATTAATGGTTTTATGAAGTTCCCTGCACTTGAAAATACACACGATGACTGCATAAAATATATTTTTGTCTGTATGTATATTTATATATGTACATATTGAGAAGTAAAGCTTTTCTTTTATTTTGATTGGTTTATGGTGGAATTTACGCTCTTAGGTTTTTTTTATCCCTGTTAAGCTGCCAGTAGACTTTTACATGAGAATTAGGGTTGGACTCTAAATTACCTTATTTAGATACCAACCTGAATATGGTTTTCGTTTCTTGTGCTGCATTTTTTAATGCTGCTGTTTTGACAGTGAACAATAAGAAAAAAGATTTATTTTCCTTTAAACATCTTACTGTACCCATAAATATGTTTTTAGGAGTCATCTTGTGCATATTTTAACTTAGGAAATTCATAAGAATACCCTTATCAAAACACATCCCTTACTTAGCTTTTCGTCAAGTCCATTGATGATGAATGAAAATTATCACGCTGAGAATGCAAGATCCCGACTGTTTATGTTAGAGCCAGAGGCCTCTTACGGCGGCGTAGAAGGCTTCAGCCATGAAAATAGGGGTGGGGGAGTAGGTAACCGCCAAGTGACTACTTACGTTTCCAAAAAATCAGGCTATCATAGTTCATAAATTGAGTGAGTGTACCTTTCTCCATGTGGAAACATGGTTTACGAGAGAAGACGTCATTGATGACATAGGAATACTAGAAATATTGCCATATCAGTGAAGTTGTTGAACTTTGTGAGTATAGAGAGAGTAAATCTCTGATATTTGTATCCTTTGACGGAGATTCGGGGGACCCGCCTCATATGTTCGTTCCATCTAATCTGATGGTGTATAGAACCGTCACATGTGAAAATAACTTGATCGGCTCTGTGTAAGTGAGATCCGAATGTCTTCTAAGATGATATGATGTCGGTTAGCAAAACAAGGATTATTGTTATTGATGCACATGATATTCAGTAAAAAGGGATCCAAATTATGATCCCTTCTCCTTCCTCTTATCCCTTTAAATAGGGAAATGACTACAACCGGTTAAACTCCAAAGTAAATATAGACTCCAATGAATACTACTATCTTCATACGGTTCTTAACCTTTTATCGTTAGGTCGATCAGTCTGCCGAACATAATTTAAATGAGACCAGAACACACCAGTTTCCTCAGATTAACATAACCTTTTACTCATATATCATTAATTCGACACATATTTCTAACACTCCCCTGGAGCATACGTATCATACACGCCCAACTTGTCACAAATATACTTTAATCGATTTCTAGATAGAGCTTTAGTAAGTAATGGTCTTCTGATCATACAAAGGGCGTACACACTTTTTTAGCCACAATCTTCTGTCTGATAGAATGACATTCTACCTCAATATGTTTCGTTCTTTCATTGAACACCAGATTTGAAACAATATATAAAGTTGCTTGGTTATCACACTTAAGTGGAACTGGGAGCTTAGTATGAAAACCAATCTCTTGCAATAAGTATCTTATCCACGTCAATTCACTACATGTATGTGTCATTGCTCTGTATTCCGCTTCTGCACTGACCTTGCCACTACTGTTTGCTTCTTACTTCTTCATGAGATCAAATTTCCACCAAGAAACGTACATTAGCCTGTAGTTGACTTCTTATTAGCCATTTTGTGAGTAAACCTGCCCAGTCCGCGTCTGTGTAGCCTTCCCGCTTTAAATGTCTATTCGATCTATAGATGATGCCGAGTCCTGGAGCTCTTTTTATATATATGAGAATACGTAAAACAACATTTTAGCATGGAATCCATGGTGCCTCTAATAATTGGTTCCCAATGACAACGCGCACAACATATGATATATCTGGTCTTGTGGTAGTCAAGTAATTTAGTTTCCCAACCAGCCTTTTGTACTTGAGGAATCAAGTAGCTCTCCTTCATCTTTTGTTAACTTGTGATTAAGGTCCATTGGAGTGTCCACGTGATGGCCCCTAGCAAGCCAGTTTCCCGCAAAAGACATAAAACAAGTCTAGCCACTTTAATTCCATGGAGATAACGAAATTTCCCAAGGTCCCCATGTGTGGAATTTTAGGCCAAGAAACACCTTTAGCCTGTCAATTCCTTGTGCATCATCTCCCATGACAACAATATCATCTACATAAGCTATAAGGAACACATTCATTATTAGAATGCATCCGAAACACATACGGGTTATATTGACATTGCTTTAAGCCAAATATTTAACTACTTAAGGAAATTTTCCAAACAACGCTCGTGGTGATTGTTTGAGTCTATATAGATCTTTCTTTAACATACATACCAGACCAGACTACCGTTGAGAAAGAAACCCTGGGGCTTGCTCCATATAGACATCCTCATGTAAATCTCCATGCAAGATGCATTTTTACCATCGAGTTGATAAAGTGGCCAGCCCTTATTTGCAGCTCTGGAAACAATGATGCAAATAAAAGGCATTTTGGCCATTGGGGAGAACGTTTCATCATAATTTACTCCATGCATTTTGAGTGTATCCTTTAGTCACCGACCAAGCCTCAAGTCGTTCAATAGTTCCATCTGGTTGGTTTATAACGGTATACACCCACTTTCACCCGACAATGTGTTCCTTTTGGGGGTAAAATCAAGTCTCACATACCGTTACAATGAAGAGCAACCATTTCGTCCTCCATATCCTTTTGCCAGTTTGAGCTAGATTAGGCTTCCTGCAATGTGTTTGGGGTAGAGACAATAGACATTTTGGTTGAGAAACTGTTATATTGGGAAGAAAGGTGATTTGAAGAAACAAAGTTACCTATAGGATGCTTTGTGACACAATATTTTTGTCCTTTTTCAAAGAGAAATAGGGAGCTGTTCAACACTTGGTGCAGGTCTCTCTCCCTTCCTGAGTAGCATGTTCCGAGTCGGGTGGAGGTCATACCTTTCCACGATAAACTTGTGCTATAGGAGGTTTGGGAGTAGGCTGTGAGGTAGGCTAGATATTACGTTCATCATCATTAGGATTTGGAAGTGGACTAGAAAAGTATGAGGTACTTTGTGTAGAGGAAATATCTCCTGGAACAAAGTACTTTCTTTGCTTGGGCTATAACATTTGTAGCCTTTCTGGGTATGTGAATATCCCAAAGAATACACACTTCTAGTGTGTTAAACTTGTCAAACCCATGCCTTAAGTTTTGAACATAACACAAGCATCCAAACACTTTTGGTGTGATATTAAAAGTTTGATTAGGTGGAAACAATATTGAAAAATGAGACCGATTACTTAACACTTTTGTAGGCATTTTTTGAGTAATTGTAGGTATTCAATTGATCAAGCAACATGCTATTAAAACTGCATCATTCCATAGATATTCAAGGACATTCAATGAATCATTAAGGTGTGGGTAACATCAAGAAGGTGACGATTTTTACGTTATGCCACCCTTTTGTGTTGTGGAGTGTATGCACATTACGACTAATGAATAATGCCATTTTCCGACAAAAAATTGGAAAACCGACCCTTGTACTCCGTTGCATTATTTGACCGTACAATACAAATTTCACGATTGAATTGAGTTTTGACTAATCAAAATTACTGAAAACATGAGATAATACATGTTCGATTTTTCATTAAGTATAGCCAAGTAATTCGAGAATAGTCTTCAATAAGTTTTTTTTGAAGAACGATATTATTTTATGCTGAATACAAAAGGCGAACCAACCCGCCTTTTTAAAGTCAATAACACCTCAACACCAAACTCCGCCTAGTTAAAATCTCTTAGCAAAAAATCCTTATAGGAAAAATCCATTAAGAGGATAAAGTACGACTATTAAGTGCCGAGTCAAATTCAAAATCCTATCTAGAAAACCCTTAAATCTAGTCTGTCAAAATTTGTTTTGAAGTGTATATCTTGGGGGATCCCTTTCTTCACCTTGACCTCTTCAGCATTGCCTGTAGTGTCGGGTTTTCCCCATATCCCCTGTGTTTGACCTTAGAGACATTTGCTGCACGTCCACTTAGCAATTTTTACTGGTGCATCCACTAACTTCAACTCTTATTCCATGTGGATAATCACCTTAGTCATCATTAGTCATCAATAACTGTAAAAAAATAACGTCATTTATTAGATGAAATATGAAAAGGACTGAAAACATCCAAATGTACTAATTCAAAAGGGACACTTCTTCTATGACTACTGACTTTAAAAGATGACCTAATATGCGTTCTAACTTGACAAGTTCTAAATGACTGGAACTTTCTGCAAGCTGTTTTGAAACAAATAAAGATGGATGGCCTAGACAGAATGCCATTCCATGGGACGCTTGTTTGGAAAGCTGCGGAAGATGTACCGAAGTTGTCAAAAAGGTGCAATCTTGCCTTTTCATGACCCATACCAATCTTCCTCTTCGTTTAGAGATCCTTCAAAATACTTGAATGAGGAAAAAAGGTAACTGAATAATTCAGCAAGAGATTAAAAGGAAATTCTGGTATATGTATTATGAAGGATTGACAGTAAGACGGCCAATTTTTGTAAAAGCCATCTGCCAAAAACCAGGATCATCATCCGCTATCCAAATCCGATCTTACGGTTTTAACAAATCTACTTCAACCATAACGCGTGCAATTGAAGGATGTCTCAGATCAATAGTAGCTGAATCAATTTGTAGTGGTCTCCCCCACCAAAAACGCAATGCGACCATAATTATCAAGGCGTAAAGTGAAGCCAAGGCGAGGCAAGGCCGCCCGGGCGCCTAGGCGAATGCCCGGCATTCTAGGCGAGCAATAAAAGCATGATATCCCTAAGAATGTGTTAAATGCTCTTAAAGATCCTAAATGAAGAGAGGTAGTTATGGATGAGATTAAAACATTGGAGAAAATGGAACTTGGAGAAAGTGAATCTTCCTAAAGGAAGAAAAACAATATATTGTTGAATTACCATCTTTCCCAAAAGCTTAAGCTGATGGCGAGATTTATAATTGTTAAAACAGGCTTCATAGTTAGTCTTTTATTAGCTTTAATATTTGTATTATTTGTTGTTTATTAGCCCTAATATTTGTATAAATTAGTGGCTGAGTTTTTCCTACCTTTTTTTTAGTAGTCCTTTAGCAAGTGGAACACTGTCCAACTAGCCGTTGGAACAGTGTTCACTGCTTTTTGCCTTCTAGCCGTTGAGCATCCACTCTATAAATAGAAGTGGGATGTCTCCTATAATGTAATGAGCTTTTATTCTAAATAATAAGAATACTTTTTCCTCATTGCTTTAATTCTTACATGGTATCGGAGCCTTAGGCTATTTTTTCTGGGATTCCCTGAACTATTCAAAATTCAAAAAAAATCTCCTTTTTTTCTTGATCAATGGCTGAGTCATTTGCAACTAGTGCAGCCACTGATTCTTCTTCTTCATCTGAAAACCCCATAATCTCTGGGGAACTTCAAAACATTCAAGCTGTTTATAAGCTGAATGGCAAGAACTATCTTAAATGGTCTCAGTTTGTAAGAACCTACTTAAAAGGTAGAGGCAAACTGAGCCATTTGCTGGGAACTGGACCTGCCCCTACTGATCCCAAGTTTGCTAACTGGGATGAGGACTCAATGGTGATGTCCTGGCTTTGGAGCACTATGATTACAGAGATCGGTGATACCCGCATGTTTCGAGTTACGCAAAGAGATATGGGACCATGTGCAACAAACCTACTCCAAGGTCAAGGATGCAGCCCAAATCTATGAAATTAAGGTAAAAATTCAGAATACTAAGCAAGGGAATAAATCTATCACTGAATACTCTAGCCTTCTTCAAGGGCTATGGCAAGAATTAGATCACTATCAATGCATCAAAATGAAAGATAGTGATGATGCTACTACTCTTAAAAGAATGGTTGAAGGGGAAAGAATTTTCTCCTTTCTGGAACCAGGAATTTGACCCTAGATTCTTGGCAAAACTGAACTGCCCTCTCTGAATGAAACCATGTCTATGGTAAGAACAGAAGAGGGTAGGAGGGGTGTCATGCTTGACACTATCAATACGAGAGTTCGACCTTGTATCTTTGGACGTAACAAAAATAACCATCCTAAGACCAATGAGTCTAAGGAAAATGGGGATAGAAAAATATCAAATCAGAAACAAGTTCCTAAATCTGGGGATAGGGACAACCTCTATTGCACTCACTGCAAAAAGAGCAGGCATACAAAGGAATTCTGTTGGAAACTCCATGGGAGACCAGGCAAGAACAATGCCCTGGCACATGTTGTGGATTCCAACAGATCTGAAAGCACTCCTCAAGATGCAAATCAGGCTGCTTCCAGGCAGAATTCCAACCTTGGTCATTCTGAGATTGAAAAATTGAGGAAGTTCCTCCATACCTTGGAAAATCCATCCTCATCAATGGTTTTTTCAGGTATGGCCTCCCTTGATCTTTTAAATCAGAAAGTTACTAAGGGTTGGGTGGTTGACTCTGGGGCTACTGATCACATGACTCCCTCTATGGAGTTTTTCACTGAGTATATTCCTTGTGATATCAGTAAACATATTACAGTTGCCAATGGCAACTCTATTAAAGTGGCTGGTACAAGGAATGTAACTTTGAACAACTCCCTAGTTCTTAAAAATGTGCTCCATGTTCCTGATCTTTCTGCCAATTTGGTGTCAGTGAAAAGATTAACTGCAGATTCAAACTGTTATGTGTTATTTTCTGCTAACTTCTGTGTAATCCAGGAGTTAATCACAATGAAGAGGATTGGTCTTGCTAGAGTTAAAGAGGGCCTCTATTTTGTTAAAGATCAAAAAGGAAATGAAGATGTTTTTGAGAAAGTATCTCTGCTTTCTAAAGCTGATAGTGATAAAATCCTTTTGTATCATAGGAGATTAGGGCATCCATCTTTTCAAATTTTAAAGCATTTGTTTCCAAATATATGTAAGGGTTCAAATGTTGAAAATTTTAAATGCAATGAATGTGAATTTGCCAAGCATAAAAGAATTTCTTATCCAAATTTCATTCTAAATTATCTGCTAATCCTTTTGATCTAATCCATAGTGACATCTGGGGACCCTCTACTATCCCTAATGTAAATGGTGCTCATTGGTTTGTGACTTTCATTGATGATTGCACAAGAACCACTTGGGTGTATTTACTTAAACACAAATCTGATCTCAGTCATGTGTTTTCTGTGTTTTATAATATGATCATGACTCAGTTTGATACTAAGATAAAAAGAGTGAGGTCTGACAATGCAAAAGACTACTTTAATAGATTTCTCAATCCTTTTATGGAAGAGAAGGGAATCATACATGAATCATCGTGTGTTCACACCCCACAACAGAATGGGGTGGCTGAAAGAAAAAACAGACACCTGCTTGAATCTGCTAGGGCCATTCTGTTTCATAAGAATGTGCCTAAGTCCTATTCGGGTGAAGCAGTTCTCACAGCTGCTCATCTTATCAATAGATTGCCTACTAAAGTTACGGATAAACGAGCCCATACGAGCTCTTACTAAGTTCTTTCCTTCATTTCTCACTTCGAGGGGGTACCACCTAGAATTTTTGGGTGTGAGGTATTTACTCATGTCCACTTTCCAAACGAGGGAAAACTGGATCCCGGGCACTAAAATGTATCTTTATTGGGTACTCTAATACTCAAAAAGGATACAAATGTTATCATCCTCCTACTAAGAGGTATATCATATCTAAAGATGTGACATTCTATGAAATGTGTCCATACTATGACAAGTCCTCTATTCAGGGGGAGCTACCCACCACAGATCATGAAAGGGAGATATTCCTTCTTGATCCATCTTATGTACCTTCTGGTACTGTTGATCAGGTTCCTACTGATATATCTTCTAATACTGATAATCAGGTTCCTACTGTTGTGCCCATTGTTGACCCACCTACCACAGGTGGAAGTGTATCCAATGAGGGTCCTACAGGAAAAGAACCTGTTATTTACACCAGGAAGAACTGGAAAAGACTACAAGACATTGTCTCTGTAGATGGAAACAAAGATTCGACACCATTCCCAATGAGGAAGGGTCCACGAACTTAGTGCTCCCATCACAGAACAATGTAACCCCAGTAACTCTGAAACAGAAAATAACAATAGCAGTCCTGAGGATTTGCCTATTGCCATAAGAAAGAGTGTAAGGGCTTGCACCCTACAACCCCTGTATCCTATGAAGAACTTCCTATCCTACCATAGGATTTCTCAAAACAAAGAAAGTTCATGAATAATCTCATGAATAGCCCTACACCAAAGGGTTTATCAGAAGCTCTATTGGATGAAAGGTGGGTAAAAGCAACGAAAGATGAAATGGAAGCCCTGGATAGGAACAAGACCTGGGATCTTGTTGATCTCCCTAAGGGAGCTAAGACTGTGGGTTGTAGATGGGTGTTCACCATCAAACACAAATACGATGGACCGTGGAAAGATATAAGGCAAGATTAGTTGCCAAGGGTTATACCCAAACCTATGGCATTGATTACTTTGACACATTTGCCCCGTGGCCAAAATGAATACGATCAAGATTTTGTTGTCTTTGGTCGCAAACTTTGACCGGAAAATGAACCAAGTATGATGTTAAAAATGCTTTTCTCCAAGGGGACCTAGAGGAAACCATATTTATGGATGTTCCTCCCGGTTTCCAAGTAGAAAAAGGAAAGGTTTGCAAGTTAAAAAAGGCCCTATATGGTCTAAAACAGAGTCCTAGTAGCCTGGTTTGCGATTCACTTCTTTGCCATGATAAGCCTTGGCTATAAGCAAAGCCAAGAGGATCATACCTTGTTCGGAAAAATAAATTTACAAGGCCAAAGATCTATCCTTCTTGTTTATGTTGATGATATTATCATCACGGGGGATGATACTTGAAGGGAATGCAAAGCTAAGAAACTTTCTGTGCAGAGAGTTTGATATTAAAGAACTGGGAAAGCTTAAATACTTCCTAGGAATTGAGGTTATGTATTCTGATCAAGGGATCTTTATTTCCCAACAGAAGTACATGTTAGAATACATCAGCAGGGTACATCAGCAGGGTGTACCTCAGCAGGGTCACCTCAGCAGGGTTCTTGTCTACTGACTCCTTCCTATGTCATCAGTAGACTAACCTTTTTTTGTTATTCTTCAGCGTATTTTTTACCTTGAATTAGCCCTAATAATCTTATAAATTAGTGGCTAATCATCCCCGTTTCTCCACTTGTCTTTTAGCGAGATGAAACACTGTCCAACTAACCGTTGGAACAGTGTTTCCTGCTTTTTACCTTTTTGCCTTTATAGCCGTTGGGCATCTCTTCTATTAATAGATGTAAGATGGCCCCTAGTTTGTAATGAGCTTTCTATTCTAAATAACAAGAATACTTTTCTCATTCTTTCTAATTTTACATGGTATCGGAGCTTTAGATTTTTCTGGGAATTTCTTCTTCGAAAAATTCAAATTTCTTCCTGATCAATGGCTAGTTCCACTGCAACTAGTGCAGCCACTGATCCTTCTATTACTGAAAATCCTATAGACTCTGGTGAGCTTCAAAACATTCATGCTGCTTACAAGCTGAATGGGAAAAATTATCTGAAATGGTCACAGTTTGTCAGAACCTTCTTGAAAGGTAGAGGCAAACTGAGCCATCTTTTGGGGACTGGTCCAGCAAGGGATGATCCCAGGTTTGATAGTTGGGATGAAAAGGACTCAATGGTGATGTCATGGCTCTGGAATTCTATGACCCCAGAAATCAGTGACCCCTACATGTTTCGGGAAACAGCTAAGGAAATCTGGGACACAGCCAAGCAGTCCTACTCCAAGGTGAATGATGCTGCTCAAATCTATGAGATAAGAGCAAAGATTCAAAACACCAAGCAAGGTAACAAATCCATCACTGAGTATTCCAATTTTCTGCAAGGTATGTGGCAGGAACTTGATCATTATCAATGCATTCAAATGAAAGATAAAGATGATGCTGCTACCTTGAGAAGGATGATGGAAAAAGATAGGATTTTTTCCTTTCTTACTGGTTTAAACCAGGATTTTGACCCTGTGAGGGTCCAAATTCTTGGAAAAGATGATCTTCCTAATTTGAATGAAACAATTGCTATTGTTAGAGCAGAGGAAAGTAGGAGGGGTGTCATGATTGACACTCCCTCTATTGATGGCTCTGCTTTAATAGCTGGTCAGAGGAATCAAGGGTACCCTAAGACCACTGAGTCAAAGGGATATCCAGAAAAGAAATTTCCTTCTCAAAAGGAAAATATGAAACCTGATAGGGACAGTCTGTTTTGCTCTCACTGTAAAAAGAGCAGACATACCAAAGAATTCTTGTTGGAAATTGCATGGGAGACCAGGGAAAAACAAAGAACCCTTGGCTCACACTGCAAATTCTGGCAAGTCTGAAAGCAATGGACAGGGTATGGATCAAAACCCCATGAATCAGAATCCTACTCTTGGTCAATCTGAAATAGAGAAATTGAGGAAGTTCTTAGATACCTTGGAAAATCCATCATCTTCAATGGTTTTTTCGGTATGGCTTCTTTAAATCTCTTAAATCGAATGTTACCGGGGATTGGGTTGTTGATTCTGGGGGCTACCGACCATATGACTCCTAATATTGCATGTTTTTCTCGTCTATGTGCCTTGTACTACTAAGAGGAACATTACGATTGCTAATGGTTCTTCAATGAGTGTGGCGGTGCATTGGAAATGTTACTATAAACAATGACCTAACCTTAAAAGATGTCTTGCATGTTCCTAATCTCACTTTGCTAGTCTCCTATCTATCGAAAGTTAACTAGAGACTCTAAATGTTATGCTCTTTTCTCTACTAACTTCTCGTGTGATACGAGTTCTAGAAACCATGAGGAAGATTGGACTTGCTAGGGCTAAAGAAAGGTCTCTATGTTTTGAAGGTGAAGATAATGACAAGCTTAGTTGTCGAATACTTCTTTTTTGTCTAAGACTAGTCATGATAAGATTATGTTGTATCATAGGAGACTTGGTCATCCCTCTTTTTCGATTCTTATGCATTTGTTTCCTAATTTATGTAAAGGGTTAAACTCAGTTGATTTCAAATGTAATGAATGTGAATTTGCTAAACATAAAAGGGTGTCTTATCCTATTGCATCTAATCTTTCTGCTAATCCTTTTAATCTTATACACAGTGATATTTGGGGCCCCTCCACCAACCCCAATATCAATGGTGCTCATTGGTTTGTCACCTTTATTGATGATCGTACTAGAACAACTTGGTTGTATCTTATGAAACAAAAATCGATCTTGCACGAGATTTTTCCCGTGTTCTACAATATGATTATGACTCGCCTTTGAGGTCAAAATCAAAAGATAAGAACTCGACAATGCTAGGGATTATTTCAACAAATTCCTAAGTCCTTTTTTGGAAGAAAAAGGGATCATACATGAATCCTCTTGTGTGTACACACCCCAACAAAATGGGGTGGCTGAAAGGAAAAATAGGCACCTTATGGATACAGCTAGGGCCCTCCTCTTCCAAATGAATGTGCCTAAACATTACTGGGGAGAGGCAGTCCTTCCTGCTGCTCATCTTATAAATAGGATGCCTACTAAAGTCCTTGGAAAAAGAAGTCCCATTGATACTCTTACTAAACTCTTTCCGGATTTTCTAAAATCTGAAGGAGTTCATCCTAAAGTGTTTGGATGTGAGGCCTTTGTTCACATACACCAACCTAACAGGGGAAAACTTGATCCCAGATCTGTTAAGTGTGTGTTCATTGGGTACTCCAACACACAGAAAGGTTACAAATGTTACCATCCTCCCACAAAGAGGATTTTCATATCCAAGGATGTTACCTTCTATGAAATGCACCCCTACTTCTCAGGGAAAGCTATGATTCAGGGGGAGAACTTTAAATCTGATTATGAAAGGGAAATGTTTCTTCTTGATATTGATTCGATCTTTCAGATTCTGGAGGGTCCCTCAGCAGGGTCCTAGTGTAGAAAGAATGACAAGAATTGAGGAGAAAAAAGAGTCTTATTAATTGAATAATACTTGGTAGTTAACAATTAGATAAAGAAAGAACTATATAAGGGACTCGGGAAGTCCCGATATAGTAAAAAACAATCTAACGGCTATGTACAAGTGTTCCCAACGGACACCGTACGATAAAGTAACCACTTAGTCCAGGAATAACCGGAATAACTTAGAGGATAAAAGGCAACTATTAAGGGCCTAAACAAAGGTCCCAAAAAAAAATAAGTACACTAATTAACATAATTAGATCACAAATTAATTAGCACACTAATTTCAACACCCCTCCTCAAGGTTGGTTGTGTATAGAGATGAACGACCAAGCTTGCCATTAATATGCGAAACCGAGCAATAGATGTCCCTTTGGTGAAGATATCGGCCATTTGATCATGAGAAGGAACAAAGGAGATCCGTATTTCTTTGTTCTCAACCTTTTCCTTGATGAAATGCCCGTCAATATCAACATGTTTGGATTTGTCATGATGAATGGGGTTTTCGACATGTTGATGGCGGATTTGTTGTCACGGAAACGCTTGAGTAGGGAATTTTGTTGGAGCTTGAATTTCAGTTAGAATCTTCCTTAACCACATGCCTTCACAGATCCCAAAAGATAGAGCTCTAAGTTCAGCCTCTGCACTGCTTCTAGCTACAACAGCCTGCTTCTTGCTTCTCCAAGTAGTTAGATTGCCCCAAATATATGAACAATACCCAGTAGTAGATCTTCTATCTACTATAGAACTGGCCCAATCTCGCATCGGTGTATATATGCGGTCCTCTCGTTCTCATTTTTAGTGAATAGAAGTCCTTGATCGAGTCCCCTTTAGGTACCTCGTGGTTCTATCCACAACTTGAAGATGTTCTTCACAAGGTTTATGCATGAATCCGACTTACAAGACCGACGCGTAAAGCGGATGTCGGGTCTTGTGTGGGAAAGATAGATGAGTTTCCCCACTAATCTTTGATATCTCCCAACATCAACATAATTCTTAGAGCCTTCTTTTGTGAACTTCGTGTTAGGCTCTATGGGAGAAGAGGCAGGTTTACAATTTGCCATCCCAGTTTCTTCAAGAAGATCCAAGATATATCTTCTTTGAGAGATATGAATACCAGCAGCAGTCCTAGATATTTCCATGCCAAGGAAGTATTTCAACTGCCCCAGATCTTTGACCTCAAAATCCCTAGCAAGGGATTGTTTAAGAATTTGAATTTCATCCAAATCATCACCAGTGATGATTATATCATCAACATAGACAATTAGTATCACTCTTTTGCCATTATTAGTGAATTTGGTGAACATAGTATGATCCGAATGGCATTGGTGATAGCCATAAGCCTTTACGGATCTAGTAAATCCGCCAAACCATGCTCTGGGACCGTTTGAGTCCATATAGGGCCTTTTTAAGTTTACACACCAAATTTTCTTTTCCGGGGTCTCATACCCGGAGGAATCTTCATGTACACTTCCTCTTCAAGTTCTCCATTTAGAAAAGCATTCTTGACATCGAATTGGAAAAGAGGCCAATCAAGATTCACAAAGAATGGACAAAAGTACCCCGATGGTATTAAGTTTAGCAACGAGTGTGCAAAAGTCTCTTGGTAGTCAATGCCATAGGTTTGTGTATAACCTCTGGCAACTAACCTTGCCTTATGTCTGCTAATAGACCCATCAGAGTTGTATTTATTAGTGAAAAGCCACCTACATCCGACCACCTTTTTTCCTTTAGGAAGATAGGTGAGATCCCAGGTGTTGTTTTTCATTAGGGCCCCAATTTCATCATCAACAGCTTGTTTCCATTCAGGCTTTTCAAGTGCTTCCTGAATGGTACAAGGCACAAACTGACTGTTAAGGTTATTCATGAGGGATTGATATGCCTCAGAAAGATTATACAAGGGGACTTTAGTACAAGCCCTTGATCCTTTCCTCAAGGCAATGGGCCTATCATCAGGAGGATCATCACATGTCATTTCATGATTTTCAGGACTGGGAAGTTCTATTTCAGTTCCATTAGGAGAAGGAGACCTTGCGATCCCCCGTGCTTCCCGGTATAAACCGGCCCACGGAGGTCCGTCACATCGAGATCCTTGCTCGGGTCCAAAAGGATAACTAGTGATCCTTATATCGATGTACTTAGATCCTCGGTAAAAGGATTCTGAGATTCATTGTCTTCATGAGACTCTGTTTCTCTATGAGGATCAAGAGGTAATTGTACATTCCACCCTTGAGAGGAAGTCACATAGTCAACTTCAGAATTTGTAAGAGAATCATAATAGGGCTTAGATTCAAGGAAAGTTACATCCATTGTGTTATAGAACTTCCTTGTAGAAGGACAATAACACTTATACCCTCTTTGTCTAGGAGAGTACCCAATCAGGATACACTTGATAGCCTTTGGATCAAGTTTGTTTCTGTGGTGGTTGTGAATAAACACAGTGCATCCAAAAATCTTAGGATTAAGATTTTGAGTGAACTGACAGTTAGGATATATATCCTTAAACACACCAATAGGAGTTTTGAACTGAAGAACTCTTGAAGGCATTCTGTTAATGAGGTAAGTGGTCATTAAGACAGCCTTCTTCTCCCATAGAAACTTAGGAACATTCATAGCAAACATAAGAGCTCTAGCAAAGTGTCAAGTAAATGCTGTTTTCCTCTCAAAGCAATACCATTTTGCCGAGGGGTATCAACACAGGAACTTATATGAACAATGCCTTTCTCTCTCATGAATGTCCCAAGGGTTGTTTCAAAGTATTCGACCCATTGTCGACTTTAAGACTTTGATTTCGCTTTCAAATTGTGTATGAACCATGTGATAGAAATTTCTAAATATCATACCAAATTTCGGACTTATCTTTCATCGAAAAACCCATGTAAGCCTAGTGTGGTCATCAATAAAAGTGATGAACCACCTAGTACCAAAGATATTTTTAGCCTTTGAAGGTCCCCAAATATCACCGTGTACCGATTAAAAGGCTTAGATGGTTGATAACTTTTCCGAGGAAAGTTAGTTCGGGCTCGCTTTGCAAGACAACAAACTTCACACACAAAATCGTAGGGCTTTTTATTGATAAACGGAAGCAGGTGCGGTAATTTTTTCAAATACACAAAATTTGGATGTCCAAGCCTATAGTGCCATAGCATTACATTTTCACTATTGGTACTAGAACCAAGACAGCCAGATGCTTCCTGTTTAGAGCAATCATTTCCAGACATAAGATAAAGACCAGAACTGGTCTTAGCACTGCCAATCATCCTCCCAGTTTTGGAGTCCTGAAAATCACAGGATGTGGAGGAAAAATTAAGCACCATATTGTGCTGTTGTGCCAATCTGTTGACAGAAATCAGATTGCACGACAGCTTTGGAACAAAGAGTACATCTTTGAGACATATGCCCTTTATGTTGATAGTTCCCATACCCTCTACCTTAGAGGTGGAACCATCAGCAATTCTGACATATCTCCCTTGTGTACAAGGATGAAGAAAGGAAAAAAGTGTCCTGTCACCAGTCATATGCTCAGAAGCACCAGAATCAATGATCCATTGGTGTTGAACATGAGATTCAAATGCTTGGGAAATGATACCTGTCTGTGCTACAGAGGCAGAGGATATAACAGACTGATTTCCAGAGCTGGAATCTGGGTGGAAGAGCCTTTTTAATGCTTCTATCTGTTCTTGAGAGAAGACTTCTTTCCGAACGACACGATTTGCTTGAGGCTCCCTTCCATTCCCGCCACTAGGTTTCCACTCGTCGGTTTTCCATGAAGTCTCCAACAGGTATCTTTGATATGCCCCGGCTTTCTACAATGATCACACCAAGGCCTTTCCTTCTTTCCTTTGTTGTATTGAAGAGATTGAGATGCAAGAGCGAAGTGTTCTCGTTGAGAGATTTGAGGTATATATTGAGATGCAAGAGTCGAAGTATTTTGCCGAGAATTTTGAGGTATAACGACGGCTCGAGTGCTTTGCCCAACATGAGTTTCCTCCTCGCTTTCTTCATGCTTAACCTCGGCAAATGCAAATTTCAAAGTTGGAAGAGGGGATTTGCCAAGGACTCTTCCCCTAACATCATCCAAGTCGTGGTTGAGACCCATAAGGAAGGAAAAAACTCGTCCTTTTCAATGAACAGCTTTATGGTTCTTATGATCTTCGAACAATTCCATTTATGTTCATTGAAAAGATCAAGTTGCTGCCAGATTCTACTGAGAAGATTGAAGTAGTGTGTGACAGTAGAATCTGCTTGTTTCAGATCCTTAAGTTGGGATTTGAGCTCATATATTGTCAAGTGTTGTCCCTCTTGGAGTAGAGATCATGAGCGACCTCCCGGACTTCTTGAGCGGATCGAAGAACATAAAGTTCTCACTTTGTTCACGAGTCATGGATCCAATCGGCCATGACATGATGGTGTTGTTGTCTCGCCTTCCATTGTCCGAATTTTGGGTCATCCTCTTTTGGTGGAGGAATATCTCCGTCGGATATCCTTCTTTGCTTCTTCCGTACACATACATAAGCGAGAGATCTAGACCACAAATGGTAGTTATTACCATCGAATTTATGGCTAGTGAGGAGATGACTGTTTGTATCACTCCCTCCCCGAATGAGATTTGTTCCCTCGTAATGTGAAACAACATCGGTGGAGGTTGATTGTGCAACGAGATGACATTTTCTCGGTTTTAAAAAAAATCTCGAAAATTTGAATTTGAGCGTTTTTGGATCAATGCTCGATACCATGTAGAAAGAATGACAAGAATTGAGGAGAAAAAAGAGTCTTATTAATTGAATAATACTTGGTAGTTAACAATTAGATAAAGAAAGAACTATATAAGGGACTCGGGAAGTCCCGATATAGTAAAAAACAATCTAACGGCTATGTACAAGGTGTTCCCAACGGACACCGTACGAAAAGCAGCCCACTAGTCCAGGAATAACTGGAATAACTTAGAGGATAAAAGACAACTATTAAGGGCCTAAACAAAGGTCCCAAAAAAAAATAAGTACACTAATTAACATAATTAGATCACAAATTAATTAGCACACTAATTTCAACACCTAGTAATGATGCAAATCATGAAGGTTCTATCTCTGAACATGAACTTGATGTTCCTCCTACTGAGCAACAATCTGATGCTCCCCTTATGAATAAGAGCAAAGAAAAGACTCCCATAATCTATACCAGGAAGAACTGGATGAGGGTTCAAAATGTGGTTCCAATTGAGGACACCACTGTTAACACAAATGAACAAGAAGTTCCATACACGAATGAGGAACCCACTTCTGATGCTACTGTTTTTCCTCAAAATTCTGATAAAGATGACTCTTCATCCAGTGATAATCTTCCTATTGCATTGAGGAAACCTACTAGGGCTTGTACCCTGCACCCTATGAGGAATTTCCTGTCTTATGACAGGATGTCAAACAAACAGAAAAGGTTTATGGAGAATCTTCTAAATAGTTCTGTGCCCAAAAGATTCTCAGATGCCTTAGGAGATGAAAATTGGGTACAAAGCTATGAAGGAAGAAATGAATGCTCTTGAAAGAAATAAAACATGGGAGCTTGTTGAGCTCCCTAAAGGGCTAAAACCGTTGGTCGTAGATGGGTCTTTACCATCAAGTACAAGTCCGATGGCACCATTGAAAGATATAAGGCAAGGTTAGTTGCCAAGGGGTATACCCAAACCCATGGAATTGACTATTTTGACACCTTTGCCCCCGTGGCAAAGATGAACACCGTCAAAATACTTCTATCCTTGGTCGCTAACCTAGATCGGGGATTACATCAATATGATGTAAAAAATGCTTTTCTACAAGGGACCTTGAGGAAACCATTTTTATGGATATTCTTCCCGGTTTCCAAGTGGAACAAGGAAAAATATGCAAATTAAAAAAGGCTCGTATGGCCTCAAACAGGTCCCCAGGGCCTGGTTTGGGAGATTTACAAAAGCCATGATAAGTATTGGCTATAAACAAAGCCAAGGTGACCATACCTTATTTATGAAATTCAATTTACATGGAAAGAGATCTATTCTCTTAGTCTATGTTGATGATATAATCATCACGGGGATGATACTGCGAAGGCAATGCTCAACTTAAGACCTTTTTGGGGAATGAGTTTGATATCAAGGAACTAGGGAAATTGAAGTATTTCCTAGGGATTGAAGTTATGTACTCACGGCGGGGAATATTCATTTCCCGGCAAAAATACATACTAGATCTTCTAAGAGATCGTGGGAAATCAAGTTGCAAACCTATGAAGACCCCCATTGATTTCAACCATGGGATCAACCTTGCACCGAAGATGAAGAAGTGGACAAAAATGCCTACCAAAGGCTTGTGGGGAGGCTCATTTACCCGTCTCACACACAAGGCCCGACATTGCCTTTCTTGTGAACATTGTGAGCGGTATATGCACTCCCCTAAACGGTGTCATCAAAATGTTTGCTTTGAAAGAATTGTGTACTATCTCAAAAGTCGTCCCGGAAAAGGAGTTCTATTCAAAAAGGATGATCGAAGTTACTAGAGGCCTACACGATTCGACTATCTTGTTGCATTGATGACAAAGATCCACCTCTCGGTCATTGTGTGTTTCTTTTTGGGAATCCCGTGGTTTGGAGGAGTAAAAAGCAAGGGGTGGTATCAAGATCTAGTCTTTGAAGCGAGTTTAGAGCCTTGGTCGTGGGTGTTTGTGAATTACTTTGGCTCAAAATCATTCGGATGATCTAAGGATTCGAGAGAATGGCACCTATGATCCTACATTGTGATAATCAATCCGCCATTGACATCTCCCACAATCTGTTCAACATGATAGAACAAAGCATGTTGAGGTTGACGAACACTTTATCAAGGAAAAATTGACCGTGGCCTTATCAAGCTCAAGTTTATCAACTCTCAAAATCAAGTTGCTGATGTCCTTACTAAGGGTCTGCCTAAGAAATCCTTTGATTATCTCCTTAGCAAGCTGGGAATGATTGATATCCATTCACCAGCTTGAGGGGGAGTGTTAGAATACATCAGCAGGGTACATCAGCAGGGTGTACCTCAGCAGGGTCACCTCAGCAGGGTTCTTGTCTACTGACTCCTTCCTATGTCATCAGTAGACTAACCTTTTTTTGTTATTCTTCAGTGTATTTTTTACCTTGAATTAGCCCTAATAATCTTATAAATTAGTGGCTAATCATCCCTGTTTCTCCCTTGTCTTTTAGCAGATGAAACACTGTCCAACTAACCGTTGGAACAGTGTTTCCTGCTTTTTACCTTTTTGCCTTTATAGCCGTTGGGCATCTCTTCTATTAATAGATGTAAGATGGCCCCTAGTTTGTAATGAGCTTTCTATTCTAAATAACAAGAATACTTTTCTCATTCTTTCTAATTTTACAGTACATCCTTGACCTCCTGAAGGATTGTGGCAAAACAGGGTGTAAACCAATAAAAACTCCAATTGATTTCACCCATGGGATCAACCTTGCACCAGAAGATGAGGAAGTAGACAAGAATGCTTATCAACGTCTTGTAGGGAGATTAATCTACTTGTCTCACACAAGACCTGACATAGCTTTTGTCGTCAATATTGTAAGCATATATATGCATTGCCCTAAAAGGTGTCATCAAAATGCAAATTTGAAAGAATTGTATACTATCTTAAGAGTTTGTCCAGGCAAAGGAGTTTTATTCAAAAAGGATGTTCGAGAGACTCCTGAGGCTTATACGACTCGGATTATGCTTTGGATGCATTGATGACGAAAGATCCACCTCTCGGCCATTGTGTGTTCCTCTTTTGTAATCCTGTTGTATGGAGAAGTAAGAAACAAGGGATGGTGTCTAGATCAAGTGCTGAAGCAGAGTTTAGAGCCCTAGCTATTGGTGTTTGTGAGCTTCTATGGTTAAAAATTATTCTGGATGACCTAAAAATTCAGAGACAAACACCTATGGTATTACATTGTGATAACCAATCTGCTATTGATATTTCACTCAACCCTGTTCAACATGACAGAACAAAACATGTTGAAGTGGATAGGCACTTTATCAAGGAAAAGCTGGACAGTGGCCTAATCAAGCTCAAGTTTGTCAACTCTCAAAATCAAATTGCTGATATCTTAACTAAAGGGCTACCTACGAAATCCTTTGATTATCTCCTTAGCAAGCTGGGAATGGTTGACATACATTCACCAGCTTGAGGGGGAGTGTTAAAACAGGCTTCATAGTTAGTCTTTTATTAGCTTTAATATTTGTATTATTTGTTGTTTATTAGCCCTAATATTTGTATAAATTAGTGGCTGAGTTTTTCCTACATTTTAGTAGTCCTTTAGCAAGTGGAACACTTTGTCCAACTAGCCGTTGGAACAAGTGCGCTTTTTGCCTTCTAGCCGTTGAGCATCCACTCTATAAATAGAAGTGGGATGTCTCCTATAATGTAATGAGCTTTTATTCTAAATAATAAGAATACTTTTTCCACATTGCTTTAATTCTTACAATAATTAACATTTTAAACACTTAAACGCTCCCCCTCAAGTGTGGGCCTATATGAGTATGAGCCACATGACACACAAGGCACATAAATGGCACTATAAGGCCAACAAAAAGCCCAACACTTGCACAATATAAATGGAATGGCAATGTTGACAGAGGGATTTGATCTCATGACCTCCTACAATGATACCATGTTTTACCATCTCTCCCAAAAGCTTAAGATGATGTGGAAGTAGATAATCAACATTGTAAACACTAAAACAAGTCTGTTAGTGGGTATTTACTATTAACTACAATGCGAATGGTTCTGTTGAGAAACAATAGGTTGTAAGTGGATGTTTACTATGAAGTACAGTGCAGATGGTTCTGTTGAGAGATATAAAGCAAAGTCAGGGTTGCCAAGGGTTTTTCACAAACCTATGAAATTGACTACTCAGACACTTTTTCACCGGTGGCGGCTAAACACGACAAGGATTATTTTATTCATAGATGTGTGCTTGGAGTGGAAGCTTAGTCAACTAGATGTGAACAACACTTTCCTCCATGATGATTTAAAGGAGGAAGTGTACATGGAAGGTCTAGAAGGTTTTAAGGATCAGTCTGGAAAGGTGTGTAGGCCGAGGAAGTCTCTTTATGGGTTGAAACAAAGCCCGAGAGCTTGGTTTGACAGGTTCATGAGGTTTCTGAAAACTTTGGGTTTCAGTCAGGGCCAAATTGACCATACACTATTCCTCAAAAAATCTAAAACAGGGAAACTGATTGTAATCTTTGTTTATGTTGTTGATATAGTTTTGGCAGGTGATGATGTAGCTGGAGTTGGATGGGTGAAGAGTTCTATCCAAGGAGTTTGAGATAAAGGACCCCCCTGCGGAATTGAATGGGGATGCTCAAGATGGAATCCTATTAACAAAGAGTGTTATCAAAGGCTGGTGGGGTTGATTTATCTCTTCCTTACCGGTGTTGACATAGCATATGCGGTTGGTTCAGTAAGTTAACATATGCATGCACCTGTGCATAAGCACCTTGATGCTGTGCACATGATTTTGAGGTACTTGAAGGGGGGACTCCAGGCAGAGGGCTGTACTTCCAGAAGTCTGATAATAGAAGGGTTGAGGCTTACATATATGCTGATTGGGGGTAGTTGCATGAGGTCAATTTCTAGTGACCCTGTGCATCATGATAAGACTAAGCACGTGGGGATCGATAGACACTTCATCAAGAAGAAGGTGGAGAGTGGGTAGGTTTTCATTCCTTATCTGCCATCATCAAAAGAAGTATTGGGTGACATTGAGGTCCCATTGAGTGATGTTCTGCAGTTTGGCTTTGATCTCATAAATCTCAGAGGTGTTGTCCACCTTTGAGTAGAGTTCCCGAGCTGCAGTCCAAATCTCATGGGCAGTGTCATAAAGAATGAAGGTTGCATATTTCTGGGGTCATGGATCAAATGAGCAATGCCATCTCCAGATTGTTTTCTGTGTCCCAACCCTTATATATCTCATCACCAGGCTCGGGTGGAGTAATACCGCCTATGAGATAATTCATCTTTCCCTGACCTCTGCCACAAACATCTTGAAAGATCAGGACCAAACACCAAAGTAGATGGTTACTACGATCCAGTCAATGCTTGGATATATTAGTAGTGTTATGATCAGCATTGCCAGCAGACGGAAATGACCCACTTTCAACCGAGGCAATATCAGAGATAGAGGAAGAAGTGGTTGACATTCTCCCGCTGAAGAATGTTGAATTTGATTGGAGTTTAAGAGAGAGAAGACTCTAATACCATGAAGAGTGATTAAGACGAGAATTTGTGCAAGAACTCTTCTATTATTTGAGAGAAAGGAAGCCGGTTTAAATAGTAAACCAGTGAAATACAAAGAGTCATACTTAATAAACAACTACTAAACAGCTATTACGGTTGTAACTATTTCTACTTTAATAAAGCAGTCTCTTAACCGCCTCTAACAAAGACACTGTAACAGCTACAATACAACTGATTACAACCCTACTATCCGATGATGGAAATAATGAAGAAGTATATATATATATATATATTAAAGATATGTAAATATATAAATTAACCAGGTAACACCAAACTGCTAGAAGCATTAACCCTGACAGCTGTAATGAATCAACTTACAAGCTACTACCTAACTACAACAGCCGGCTACTCTTTACCTAACTAAAACAGTTGGCTAATTTTGTACAGCCTGATAATTATAATAACTTGTACAAAATATACACCGCGTAAAACACCAATTATAATAAATATTCCTACATTTCTTAACTGTGTTGTTTTGGTTATTCTTAAATATTTATGTTGTCGTTTCATTCTATGGATTGTGCTTAGCGCTAGAATGCATGGAATTACCATATGGCCTACTGATTGAAACTCTCCACAACTTGACCTATTCTCCCCGGCTTGACCATTTCAGCAGACGTATTTATAACTGAACTTCCAGAAAGCCCGTTGATCTGCTGTCTGCCCTAGCAGATGTAATTCATACATCAATGCTCAACGTAGCATCGTGCTTTCATTTTATCTAAATTTGACATCAATGATCAACTGTCGCGAGAGTGTTTATAGATGAAGTGATGGAGCTGGTCCTACTTATATTTTAAATAAACTAGAATAGGGACATGCTTGCATAATTTGGTTGGAACCTGTTCAGTTTGGTTGATTTAACGGTATCCAGAAACTTCCAATAAAATAGCAAATTTTTGGGTATAGTCTTTGGTCCACTGTTACTTGCAACAGGACTATTCTTGTGGTTTATTTCTTCATATTAAAACGGATTGATTTTCGAAATCGCCATTCAGTGTCCTGTCCACTCAACATTTTGTTGCGCTCCCTAGATCTGTCACTGTCGAAATATTTCTTTATTTTATTTATTTCCTCTTTAGGAGAGATCTCGATTTATTCTCTTAAACAGAAAACATTTTTGAGTGTTACTAGCCGCATTTGAATTGTTTCCTTCTTTAAGGTGTATTAGGAGTAAGCCAGCATATTCTTGCTGACGTTCCTAGTTTTGGTGATTTTATACTTTTTTCTTTTCTAGAGCCGTTGTATGTTGCAACTGGCCTATTTATACTGTGTACTCCTAATGGGGTGGCTGAAAGAAAAAAAAAAAAAAAAACAGACATTTACTCGAGGTTGCTAAGTCCCTCGTCTTTGCTACGAAGTTCCTAAATATTTATTTTATTTTATTTATTTCCCTTTTTAGGAGAGATGTCGGTTCATTCTCTTAAAGAGAATAAATATTTGGGTGTTACTAGGCAATTTGAATTATTTCCTGTAGGGGGGTTAAGAGTTAAGCCAGAACATTCTTGGAGACTTTCCTTGAGAATATTTATACTCTTTCATATCTTACAACTGGCCTATTTATACCGTGTACTACTATTCGATTCAATTAAGTATTTTCTCATTTCTTCTTTTCTACAGTCGCAAAAGTGAATATTTGTCGGTATGGAAAGGCCTTTTTTCTTCTGAGTGTTGGGGACCAGCATCATCTGATTCTTTGATTTGTTGCCTATCGTCTTTGTATCTTGTATTTTCGTATGCTATTAGTGTAAATGATTTATTTAGTTTTGTCTGCATTGTTGACTTATAGGGCCTTTATACATTTGGATTTGGGATTTCATTGTTCATCTACAACAGTGACGAGACAAATAGAACAAAATGGGGTCTGTGGGTCGTTCACAAATTACTGTTAGCTGGAGTCTATGGCTTTATATTTTTTCTTTATCGATCAAGATGGAGGGAAAGATTACCCGGTGAGGCCTTTGCAACGGTATCAACCCATCCTATTCAATGATGTGTATGTCCCAACTTTAGAATTCATCTTTTGATTCGTTTTGCAGCAAGACCAGCATACTACAACTATATAAGCATCATGTTTTGCTTGAATTCCCTTGCCCTGCTCGCTTGTGCACTTTCTGCAAATGGTGCATCATTTGGCATATGGTATGTCTTCGTCTTCATGAACCGAACCCCTGAAATCCTTTTCTCAAACCTCTTCTTTTTTTTTTATTTATTTATTTTTTATGCTGCAGGTTGCATGAGTTGACGAGCGTTTGCTATCACGCCTTTTATCTTCCACTACTCTATGTAACCTTTTTGGCAGATTTTTTCCAGGTAAAAGCTGGTCCATTTTCTTTAAACTTTTGTTATCTTTTGGGTGCATGTTGTAGATGGATTGAAATGCTGAGTGCTTGTTACGTACGTACACCTTGAATGTGGTAACAGTGCAGTTTACACGCTTTAGGATACTACGGCATGCAAATAATGTACAAACGAAGACTATGTGCTAAATACGAAATTGACAATAAAAAAATCGAAACTATCCTAGTAACCTGTCCATTGATTTCCACAATATTATAATCTTGTTTGACTGCGGCTTTCGATGTGATTTGTGTAGGAAGAGGGTTTGCACCTGGAAAATGTCTACTATTCCGAGATGAAAGATGCAGGGTTCTTTGATGCTGACTGGGAATGAGAGGCAATGCCAAAATGATCAAGCTGTGTTGTAAATCTGTCTGTACATAAAGTTGGGTGCCATTTGATTCTCTATTACTCCTTTTTTTGTTTTCTAACTTGTGTATTGAATGTAAGAAAGACCTTTGCCTGTTTACTTCTTCTCATTACTAATGCATGGTAATGTTGGTGCTCAACCTTTTCTAATGACCTGACAGACACTGTTAGTGTTAGTGTTACTAAAGTGGGTGTATGTTTCTCTCTCTTTCCCCCCTCCCCCCCCCCCCCCCCCCCCCAATACACCATTTTATTGGAAATACTAGACACGTTTTCCAGGTCATATTGATAATGCCACAATGATTTTAAGACTCAGATGATGAACATAGACGAGAAGGTGAGAGCAACTCTGCATCTTATATTCTAGGCTGTTTTTTGTATTTTTTTTGGTTTATATATATATATATATATATATATATATATATATATATATATATATGAGATAATTAGGAAATATGACATTTTTTGAATATTTTTAAGTAACGATATCTAAATGATTTTATGGGGAGGACAACTACTATAATATTTATAGCTCAACAATGGATTTTCGAATAATAGTTAAGTTTTGAAAATTATATCGAAATACGGTGAATGTGGTCCCAAAATAAAGCGAAAGAAAAAATAAACAATTTGGTAAAAGAATTTCCAAGTATGGGGTTGTATATTGAGAGATATGAGTGTTTAAAAAAGATGGATGAGAGACAATGTGTGTTTGATTTTTTTTTTTAATTATTTTATTTTGAGAAAAAAAGGTGTCCAACCTAGGGATGGCAATTTCGACCCAACCCGATGGATATCTACCCGACCCTGCCCGTTAGGGTAGGGTATTTTTTAGGGTAGGGGAGGGTATATAAGGTATGGATATGTGATGTCTACCCGTCATAATACCCACCCGACCCATGATAAATATATATATATATATATAATGACTACTTATGTTACATAAAAAATAAAAAATAAAAACTAAACAAATGACAAAAGAGAAAAAGAAAAGAAAATTAAATGTCATTTAGATACACTATTATCTCCTTATGTATCAATTGTCGATGTCGAAAGTCTTTTTTTTTTTTTTTTTTTTTTTTTCTCCCAATCGATTTAGTCGTGTGATGATGCCGTATATCACCTACGGATCCAAATAACCTCAGACGATTCAAACAAGAACAAAAACAATGGGGATAGCGATTTGGTGTGATTAAGACCGAGCCTCGAGAGTTAGTTTCTCTCAAGTTGCCTACGTATCCAACGGCCTAAATTGGAATCAAGTCATTCGTAGTTCCTTAGGGTTGTTTATATGGGGAGGCGTCTCACCCCTTTTCTTGTCAAACAAGTCGTAGAATCCTTAAACCCTAAGGATCATCACGTGTTTATCTCTAGCCAAGGATAATTATGATTATACTCGAATTATGGGATTTCCTTCCGGTAATCCAGGGATTCTCTCTATAATATAGGCACACGTGCGGATTATCGTATAAGGAAAGAGCCGGTCGGCTTTAGATGGGCTTCTCAGGTCGTCTCGACCTGAGCTGCGCGTCCTATCTCCAGACTAGACCGAGCTGCACTGCAGCGCGGTAGTCAGGACGGCGATGGGCAGACCTCCCTCCTGGGGTAGGGTCTTACCGGTGTGGGGCTCCTGGCCCTAAATGCTTCCTTCTTATCTTTCTCTCTCATCCTTGGGGTGTTATAAGAGTGACACGTGGCCAGGTCTATTTTCACCATCGTCATAAGCCCCCCAGGTCTGGCCAGACTACCTAAGAGCTGGGTAGACCTGAGTTCAGTTTGGACGTTTTCAAGTTAACATGCTTACCGTGACACGTGTCCCTGCCACCGTTTAGACTGCCGTATTGAGTGCGAGAAACGAAGCGTCATTATACACAACGCAATGATGGGGCGGTTATCCCAAGAGCTCTTTTTGGGTTTTTATAACTCCCTAGTCTCATCAATCCCCTCAGACATTACTCTTTAAATCAAGTGTGGAGTCGGGACGGTTGCCATTCCATTCTTCCATTTCTCCGATTTCTCAAGTAAGCTCTCTTTCTTCTCTTATTCTTCTAAGTCTTTTCTCGTTGTTAATGAGCGAACCCATAATTCTTACCGATAGTTCCATTGAGGCATTATTTGAATCGGAGCCGGAATTAGAGGAAGAAATCACTACTACCGGAGTTAATATCGAGAGACCTCGCCCTTTCTTTTTTCAATCCTCCCCTTCTTCCTCATCTTCTAGATTTGTCCTTTCCCTTAAGGCCTTTATGGCTCGAAATCACAGCGGCTCCGCCATGGCATCGATACCAAAATAACTCCCACGATTTGACCCGCATCCGTAAACAATACAACCTAACAAATCCACTTTTCAAACCTATTATCCCGGCCCCTGGTGTTTACGCCTATCAAGCTCCGGCAGGGTACTGCGCCGTGTATAGGGAGCAGCTTTTATGCGGTTTACGGTTCCCTATCTGCCCGGCCATTTTGTCTGTCCTGGAGCATTACGACCTAGGGTTGGCCCAGATCGTGCCCAATGGAATAAGGGCGATAGTGGGCTTCGCCATTTGGTGTAGATGTGCCTGCATCCCCTTCAAAGTCCAAACATTCCGACTGTTCTTTCAGCGGAAACAGTGCCTGGGCAGGCTGTGTACTACTGCTTCCCTCGTCGGGGGGATTTCATGCCCGATGTTCAATTTACGAGCCGGGAGATACTTCATATAAAGGTTGGAAGACCGATTCTTCTTCATATGTCCGAGGTGACTCGGAACCCGGCGAGTGGAACTCTTCGGATCCGGACGGCGATCCGCGGCCAACCGACGTGGATCGGAAACTCGTTGGACGACATTCGCGAAGTGGGGTTTATATCAGAGAGAAAAAGTACTCTTCTGAGATGATCTTGGCCGCCCAGTTGTCTACTGCGGGCCCTGACCCGTACAAGGAGTTAGATAAGGAAGAGTACAAGATATGTAGGGCTTTAATGTCTGTTCCTTGTTGTACTTTGTTATTTGTGAAATATCTTCTAACATTTCTTATTACTTGCCCTGGCAGTGTCTTCCTTTGCTGACCTTTTGGAGGACGTGAATGATGATGTGGTTCCTCCGGTCAACCTTGAAGAGCCTAATCGGGAGACCGAGCCGCAGAAAACATGAGCCGGAACACCTCCGAGCCGCCGGGACCGTCCCGACCCCCACCTCACGGCCAACTCTTATCCGGACAACCGATGACTCCTCCGGGGATGTGGCAGAGATAGACGTGGATGAAGACCGGGAGGGAAGAGAAGACGCGATCGAGCCCAGCCGGAAGAAGAAGGTAGTCACCTCCTCGACCAAGAAGGGTCGGTCAAAGAAAAGGAAGGCGGCTCGCCAGACCATAGAGAACGTCGAAGATTCTCCTAAGGAGCAACCTTCCACAGGACATAATCGGTTGTACGAGCTGTCGGACCAAGACCTCGCTGCGGTGGTAAGTTTTTGAATAAATATGTCTGTCATTCTTGTTTGCCTTTCTTCCTATTTACCTTTTCTTTGTCTTTTGCAGGGAGCTCAGGTCGGTCAGGAGTTCCTGGATCGCCTTGCTGAGTCTGCGGCGAGCAAGGAGGCTCTGCAGGGAACAATTGAGGAGCTCCGAGCGAGTCGTGAAAGGCACAGAGAAGCCTCCAAGACTAAGGACCGGAGATTGCGCTCGAAGAAGGAACTGGTCGAGACTAGGACCAAGTGCACCGCTTGAACTCCGTGCCAAGCACGATGAGTATGTAGCGGAGAACTCGAGCTCGGGCGGCGCCGCCAAGGTCCGGGCTGAACTCACTACTCGGGAAGCTTCTCTTCCCCGCCCGGGATGCCCGAGTTGTGCATGAGTATAAGTCCTCCGATCATCTAGCCGGAGCTCTGAAGGTCTTGCTGAACCCTGTCATGCAACATGGGTATACAACGGGTGTGGACGAGGCAAAGGAACAACGTCCCGAGTTGATTCTCTCGACCTTGTGCATTATCGTTCCATGTACAAGGAAGGAGCAGTCGGATCTATGATGCCCGGGCGAGCCGCTTTAAAGCGTGCGAAGACATTGGTGCCAAATACGCCCGACGTCGTCCCACTCCTCGTGTACCGTGCCCACTCCATCTTCGACGAGAGCGTAATCCGAGAACCCGCACCCGATTGTTCATCCTTGTTATTGTTTTCTGAAAACTTTGAAACTTTTTTGTTGTCCAAGTTTATGTACTTTATTTATACTTTGTGGTGCCCCGCCCACTACGTTTTGTACTTTGGCTTTACTTAGTTTATTTTGGGTTTGACTTCGTCTTTACGGATGCCCCCTTCCCCCCCCCCCCCCCCGCATGGCTTGCATTACCGACGGTTTGGATGACATACTAAGTCTTGATAAAACTTTGTCCCGACCTCGCGTACTCGGGAGGTTTGACTAAGTCTTTAACCTTCTCCGAGTATAACCTGGCTCGGTTAAAACTCGTCCCGGCTTGAGGACTCGGGAAGCTTGTGGTATTCAAGCTTTCGAGTCCGACTTGCGGTGACTCGCTAAATTCCGGCCCGACCTCGCGTACTTAGGAGGTTTGACTTTTGCAAACCTTCGAGTATAACCCGACTCGCTTAAAACCCCGTCCCGACTTGAGGACTCGGGAAGCTTGTGGTATTCAAGCTTTCGAGTCCGACTTGCGGTGACTCGCTAAATTCCGGCCCGACTCGCGTACTTAGGAGGTTTGACTTTTGCAAACCTTCGAGTATAACCCGACTCGCTTAAAACCCCGTCCCGACTTGAGGACTCGGGAAGCTTGTGGTATTCAAGCTTTCTGAGTCTGACTTGCAGGACTCAGTTAAATTCTGGCCTGACCTGCAGACTTAGGAGGTTTGACTTTTGCAAACCTTCTGAGTATAACCTGACTCAGTTAAAACCCTGTCCTGACTTGAGGACTCGGGAAGCTTGTGGTATTCAAGCTTTTTGAGTCTGACTTGCGGTGACTCGCTAAATTCTGGCCCGACTCGCGACTTAGGAGGTTTGACTTTTGCAAACCTTCTGAGTATAACCTGACTCAGTTAAAAAAAAATTCAATCACAGTACATAATATAACAATATATAACATGAAAGAATCATATATTTATTAGAACTCAAAGGTGTTTGATAACACTTTTATTGAAAAAGACAACATAAAATGGAAAGATAGAATCGAGCCTGGATTCGTTTTAGGCATAAAACTTTCTAAGGTTGCCGGCATTCCAAACTTCTTGGTACGGTCCGGCCATTCGCGTTAGCTAACCGGTAAGCACCTTTTCCATGAACTTTAACCACTCGTACGGGCCTTCCCGCTTCGGGTTAAGCTTTCCCTGGGACCCCGCTTGCCGACCTCGTTCTTCCTTAGTACCAAGTCTCCTTCTTTGAAGTAGAATGCTTAACCTTAGAATTGTAGTATTGGGATATTCTCTCGTTTGTATCTTGCCATCCGGATATAGGCCACTTCCCCGGCTTCTTCCAAGTTGTCCTTGGCATGTCCGAGCTCGGTGTCCCGGTCTCGTGGACCGTGTGGAGCTCGGTCCTCGGGGAGGGGAGCCCTATTTCGGCCGGAATGACTGCTTCACATCCATAAGCTAAAGCAAAAGGAGTTTCTCCGGTAGCTGAGTTTGGAGTCGTTCTGTACGCCCAAAGGATGTTAGGCAAATGCTCGACCCATGCTTGTCCCTCTTCTTCCAGTCTCTTCTTCAACCCAAACTTGAGCTGCCTGTTGGTCTGCTCTACCTGGCCATTGGCCTGAGGATAACCGACAGAGGTGAAATGTTGGACTATACCCAACTCGGCGCACCATGACTTGACTGTCCTGTCTTCAAACTGTGTTCCATTGTCCGACACCAGGATCTTGGGTATCCCAAAGCGACAGACGATGTTTTTCCACAAAAATTTCTGTATGGCCTTTGCGGTGATGGTGGTCAAGGCCTCGGCCTCTACCCACTTAGTAAAGTAATCAACAGCCACGACAAGAAACTGTAAGTTACCTGGAGCTCGGGGAAGAGGCCCAACCAGGTCTACCCCCCACTGATAAAAGGGCCAAGGAGAGACCAAAGGAATCATGTTCTGCGCTGGCCGGTGAGACAAGTTATCATGCACCTGGCATGACTTGCACCTCATTACCAAGTCGTTTGCGTCGTTTTGCATAGTTGGCCAATAATACCCGAACAAGCGGCATTTACGAGCTAGTGTCCGGGCTCCTGCGTGGTTTCCGCAAATGCCGAGGTGGATTTCCCTGAGTAGATAATTTCCTTCTTCCTGGGTAGCACACCTGAGCCATGGTGTTATAAACAATCGTCTGTATAGGATATCATCAAAGAGAGCATACCTGCTTGCCTGTAACTTGATCTTCCTGGAGTGAACCTTGTCAGTTGGCAGAATACCGTGTTTTAGATAAGAGGTTACGGGGTCCATCCAGGTGGCCTGTTGGCTAATCGGTTGTACTTCGCCCAGGACATAACTTCGTTCGGTCAGCTGTTCCACCAGAACTTTTTTATCTGAGAAAAAATTAGATGCCAACTTGGAGAGGGCATCAGCTTTTTTGTTCTTGGATCGAGAGACCTGCTCTATATGGACTGACTTGAAGTTTTTTAGCAAAGCCTGTGCTGCTGCCAAGTATTTCTTCATTGATTCCTCATTCGCCTCATATTCACCCTTGATGTGGTTAACCACCAACTGGGAGTCACTGAATACGTGGAGGTTATCTGCCCCGAGCTTGTTGGCTAATCGGAGCCCAGCAATTAAAGCCTCATATTCTGCCTCGTTGTTTGTAGCCGCAAAGTTGAAACGTAGTGCATACGGAAATTCTTCCCCTTTCGGACCGAGGAGCAAGAGGCTCCGCTCCTCGCTCCTTCTTTTCCCGATGCTCCATCTACAAAAAGGGTCCGGTATCGACCGCCCCCCGTCGACTGTTTCTTTATCGGTCTCGACCCGAATTCCTTCGCCCAAGAAGTCGGCTAAAGCCCGGGCTTTGACGGCGCTCGGGGTTGGTAGTCCGATCATATTCTCGCCGCCTCGATCACCCATCCGGCTAGTCCGCCCGAGGTATCGGGTCGCGCCAAGATCCGACGCAGGGTTGGTCCGTGACCACGTTGATGGAATGTGCTTGGAAGTATGGTCGTAACTTTCGAGGCGTGTACCGAGCCAAAGCTAGTTTTTCCGCGTTCGTGTACCCGAGTTCTGGTCCATGTAAAGCCCGGCTCACATAAAACACGGGTGTTTGTATGTGTCCTTCTTCTCTGATTAGGACCGCACTGATTGCCTCATCAACTACTGCCAAGTATAAAAGCAGAGTTTCTCCCTCCTGGGGAGATGTCAGGGTTGGTAGCTCGGCCAAGTACTCCTTCAAATCGTCAAATGCCTTCTGACTGTCCTCATTCCATTGGAAGGGACTTGCTTTCCTCAGGATTTTAAAGAATGGTAAAGCACGCTGTGCCGACTTGGATAGGAACCTACTCGTGGCGGCCATGCGGCCGGTTAGCCTTTGCACCTCCTTGATGCTTCGGGTGGTGGCATTGTTCTTAAGGCTTCAACTTTGTCCGGGTTAGCCCTAATTCCTTCTTTTGAAATCATGTAACCCAGAATTTACCCGACCCGACCCAAAATGTACACTTTTTTGGGTTAAGTTTCATTTGGGTCCGCTTCGAGTACCCCAAATACTTCCCGGACGTCGATCATGTACCGATCTGAGACCTCGCTCTTGATCAAGAGATCATCTACATAGACTTCCATGCACTTCCCAATCTCGCTTCTCGAATATTTTATTCACCGCTCTTTGATAAGTGGCGCCGCGTTCTTCAATCCAAACGGCATAGTAACATAGCGAACGTTCCTTCTTCGTAATGAATGCCGTCTTTTCCGCATCGTCCGGGTCCATGGCAATTTGGTGGTATCCTTTGTACGCATCTAGGAATGCAAAGATTTCAAATCCGACCGTTGAGTCAACTAACCCGTCAATCTTAGGCGGCGGGTAACAATCCTTGGGGCAAGCCCCGTTCGTGTCGGTAAAATCTACACACATTCGCCGCCTACCATCCGGCTTTTTTACCAGATCGGGTTGGCTAGCCAGTCGGGTAAAACACTTCACGTATGATCCCGGCTTGTAGTAATTTCTCTACTTCCCTTTGAATGGCCTCCATTCGATCTTTTGCAAACCGTCTTTTCTTTTGTCTAATCGGTTTCCGGGCCGGGTCCACGTGTAACCCGTGCGGCCGCCGGGGGACAAGCCCGGCATGTCATCCGTCTTCCATGCAAACACGTCTTTAAACTCCTTTAAGATCTCAACAAGCTCTATTTTAAACTGATCTGGGATCCATGATCCTATATTGACTGACAAGCTTTCTTGTTCCTCTCCCAAATTTACTACCTCGATTTTATCATCTGATGACCAACTTTCTTCTTCCTCTCGGGAGCAACTCTTCCACGTATACCGTTGTACCATCACCCTTCCATTTACAAGTGGCCGTGTAGCAGCCTCCCCCGGCGTTTCGACGTCACCTTTGACTTCCGTTGTCCCCTCCCGTGTCGGGAACTTCAAACTGATGTGAGCCGGAGAGATCACCGCTCGCAGATCTATTAGGGCAGGCCACCCCATGATAACATTGTAGGCTGAGGGGGCCCTGACTACCACATAGCTCACCATAAGGATCCTGTCCCGAGGTGCTTTCCCAAAAGTGGTTGGTAAGGTGATCATACCCATGGGGTGGACTGGTGGCCCTGCAAACCCGAATAGCGGGGATGACACAGGTGCTAGCTCTGCATCCTTTAACTTCATGGATTGAAACACATTGTAATACAACACATTGACTGCACTCCCGGTGTCTACACAAATACGCTTCACCGTATGTTTATTGATTACCGCCTCGATAACCAAGCCTTCATTATTGCTGACGAGGGGAAGAGGATCACGAGGGCCATAAACGACCTCCCCGGACAACCTTTGCCTCTTTCCTGAGTCAGTGCCGGTCGGTGCCCGGTTACCACTCGCCCTCGTGTCGGGACGGTGTACTCGGACCACCCGAGATGGTATTGATGGTATTGATGGGGCGATTATCCGGCGCCCTCCGGTCCCGGGGACGGATCCCTCTTTCGTCTATAATCATCCTTTCGGTCACGACCGAAATCTCTCCTCTTGTATTCCCGTCTTCCCCCGGGTTCCGAGTGACGAGACCTATCTATGACCTCATCGAGTTTCCCTTCCATAACAGCAGCGTCGATCTCTCTCTGTAAATCCCTGCACTGCTCTGAGTCGTGACCAATGTCTTCATGAAACTTACAGTATTTTGTCTGATCCCTTTTTTCCCGGGGTCCCTTCATAGGAGGTGGAGTACGGGCAATACCTTTTCTCTGCATTATGGCGAGGACCTGCTCGCGCGATCTGTTCAAAGGGATAAAGTCCCTCTCTTGAAGGGCCCCTTTCTTCCCGAGTCGATCGGTTATGGGCGCAGCTACTCGGTCCCATACCGGTTTACGCTTTCTATCAGATCTGTCATCTGACCTCTCTTTTTGGGAGCTTCCGACTCCCTCTTTAAACGGTTGGCCTCTTCACCCCGGCGTGTTTATATGCCGCATCCATACACTCATCCATGGATTTCGGAAGTCGACCATTGAGCTTTGCATACAATCTACCTTCTCGCAGCTCCGCTACGAAAGAGGTGATCGTGAGGTGTTCATTAGCATTCCCGACCCGCCTAGATTCCTCATTGAATCTTTTCGTGCATCGCAAAGATCGTTTCTTCTTTTTTTCGACGAATTGTGAGGAGGTACGTGACATTCCTCCGGAAGGGTTTAGCGGTGACAAAAGCCCGCAAAAATTTTCTTGCCGGGTTTCAAAATTCTCAATGGACCGAGGTGGTAATTTTCGGAACCACTCACGAGCCCCGCCCGTGAGTAAGGCCGGGAAGGCTTTGCACTTCATCTCCTCGGGTGCACGGTCTAAATTCATGTGCGTTAAATATTGAAAGAGGTGATCCCGGGGATCTTTCGTTCCGTCATATGCTTGTTTTGGGATCTTAAATCTTTCGGGACGTGGATAGTTCAAAATCGCTCCGAGAACGGTGATTCGATAGAGAGATCGTCCGTTTTCTTTCCCAGATCCCGTCTAATTCCGCCCGGCGCCTCCCGGGCCCGAGCCTTAACCCGTTTATGCCGCGTGTGGGAGGTGGAGGAGAGAGTTTCTCCTCTATCCTCCTTATTTGCCGGTTACCCTTTGGATCCACGTTTTGTGGAGCTTCCTCTTCTCGCCCTTTTAGGGCCAAACCTAGAACACTTTTGAAAGCCGGAACATCTAAATTACGTAGCGCATCCAAAGAAGGCTCGTCGTGGCCGGATCCGCCGCCGTCTCCTCCGGGTTGGTTTGAGGTTGGCTAGTAGTTGTCGTGGGGTCTACTTCTCCGGCGTCTCTAGTTGCCGCCGTTTGGGTCTTTTTCCCTGTATTTCTTGGTGGTACCATCGCTGTCTCTTGATCAAATCGCAACAAAGAGGCCCTCCTTCTAGCGCCAATTGATGATGCCGTATATCACCTACGGATCCAAATAACCTCTAGGACGATTCAAACAAGAACAGAAACAATGGGGATAGCGATTTGGTGTGATTAAGACTGAGCCTGAGAGTTAGTTTCTCTCAAGTTGCCTACGTATCCAACAGCTAAATTGGAATCAAGTCATTCGTAGTTCCTTAGGGTTGTTTATATGGGGAGGCGTCTCACCCCTTTTCTTGTCAAACAAGTCGTAGAATCCTTAAACCCTAAGGATCATCACGTGTTTATCTCTAGCCAAGGATAATTATGATTATACTCGAATTATGGGATTTCCTTCCGGTAATCCAGGGATTCTCTCTATAATATAGGCACACGTGCGGATTATCGTATAAGGAAAGAGCCGGTCGGCTTTAGATGGGCTTCTCGGTCGTCTCGACCCGAGCCGCGCGTCCTATCTCCGTACTAGACCGAGCCGCACTGCAGCGCGGTAGTCAGGACGGCGATGGGCAGACCTCCCTCCTGGGGTAGGGTCTTACCGGTGTGGGGCTCCTGGCCCTAAATGCTTCCTTCTTATCTTTCTCTCTCATCCTTGGGGTGTTATAAGAGTGACACGTGGCCAGGTCTATTTTCACCATCGTCATCGTGCTGTCAAAATCATGGTTAAAATGTAGATTTTTTTTTTATCTTTTGCTTTTATATTTTTATGAATGTATTTTTTTTAATATAATCTATTCTACCATTAACATCAATTGGCAAACCAAAACATGTGTCAATACTGTTACAATGTATAGTAGTATTTTTTTTTCACAATTAATGCCGCCAAAATCAAGGTTGATAGGTGAGATTTTTTTTTTATTCTTTTAGTTTTTAATTAATTTAGTGTATGTATAATCAGTGGCAAACCCATGAAAAGTTCTCAGTGAGGGCATCGGTGCAAATTCGAAAATCTAGTGGGGACATTAGTAGTGTTTAATCAAATTTCCGGATCTCAGTGGGGGCACTGCCCCCACCCAATTGGCTATAGGTCCGCCCATGTGTGTAATCTAATATATTTCAAAAATACGATCTTGAAACTCGAAAGGAACTTATTTTTGTTAAGGAACTAAAAAAATTCTATTTATGTTTTTGTGTGAAGATAAGCAAATTTTGTCACATGTATGATATTTTGAGAGTCTAAGTGATTTTTGCCATGAATTTCTTTCATTTAATAGTTTGTACCCCTAAAAAATAGTTTGTAGGATTTACACGTCATTTGTTCTAAGAATTCAACACATTTAGATACATAGGGACAATGAACAAACACCTTCAAATATCACATTCTAAGGATTCAACACATATTTTAAGACTTGATGTTGAGTTTTACGTCAATCGTTATTAGTTAAAAAAAATTATTATATGATTTTTTGAAGTTCAATTGTAACAGAACCATATATCCATGGATATCCATTGACCCGTGGATATCCATGTGGGTAGGGTATGGGTAAAAGATTTTCTACCCGCGGCCTAAAATTGTCCATTTTTGGTTTTCGGGCCGGGCCTCCATCTTGTTCTTCAACCGATTCTCCCGGGATTCTTCAGATCTTCGTTTAAATCTTCATTAGATTCGGCAGATCTTCATCGGATCTTTTAGACCTTCATCTTGTGACCTGCATATTTTGCAGACCTCCATTGGCATCTTCATGGCTCAAACAAGATCTGCAGGCTGCTCTATTCGACGGCTTGCCTCATCCTTCCACGAAATCAAGCCACAACACGGCTCAGGTTACCGAAGAGGCAAATGTTGGTCGCTCTCAAGCACAACATGATAGTTTAATTTGATCCACAACATTACGGAATAAGGATCATACCTCCAGCCATAGTATCCGATTGAAGTGTCGGTTTCACCTTGTCCAGTTAGCCGCCGTCCGCTGCGTAGCCGCCTGCTCGATAGAAAACCCTAGTTGTTGTGCGTACAAGGGGAGGGGAAAATATTTTGCTATTTTGAGTCTTCTAGTCTCTGCCTATTACCGAATGAATGTCTTTCCGATGGTACACATACTCTCTTTATATAGGCAAGACAAAAGGGACCCAGAAGCATATAGAATAATCTAGAATAAAAACCGCAGCCATCATAGGTTTTTCTATAATACTTATTTATTTATTAATAAACCAATTTATTAGCCAACGATAATATTATAATAACTAAAATAATATTATAATAACTAGAGGGCCACATAATTATCTTAATTACGTAAATGATAATTCTTACATTCTCCCATTTGGCCCGAATAGTTATGTTAGCTCAACATTAGCGAGTGACTACAAAATTTTGCATGCCCAAAAATGCCACTCTATGGTTTATTAATATGCTTCAACTAATTGATACAAGTACAAGAACTGTGGCGGTGATGCTCTATTAATTCGAACGTTTCCTTCCGCAATTACGATGTACAATACCAACTAATCAAGCAACTCGATGAATGAACTCAACAAAAATGTCATTCAGGTCCACTCAAAATGTGTTTAAAAGAAACACTCCATAAATACATGAAACCAAAATACGCGTATAGTCATGTAACAAGAGAAAACGGTCTTATCATAACGAAAAAGTAGCAACAACGAAAATCAGAAAAACACATCAGCCAATGAGCCCCATATTGACTACATGATCCTTAAACACAGTAGGAGTCAATCCTTTCGTCATAGGATCATCAATCATCTCAAAAGTGCTAGCATGCTCAAGGGTGATATCTCCTCTCTGAATATGATCTCTAACTACCAAATACTTTATGTCGATATGCTTAGCTCGACTTCCACTTTTATTGTTTTTAGCAAAATACACTGCAGCTTGATTGTCACAATAAATCTTTAATGGTCTTTCAACAGAATCGACCACTTTAAGACCACGAAGAAAATTCTTCAACCATAAAGCCTGTGTAGTCGCTCCATAACAAGAGATGAACTCAGCCTCCATAGTGGATGAAGCAACAATAGGTTGCTTCACACTTTTCCAAGATACAGCAGCTCCTGCTAATAGGAAAATGTATCCAGAAGTAGACTTAAACGAGTCCTCACATCCAGCATAATCAGCATCACAATAGCCAACCATCTCCAAATGTTCAGAGTGTCTGTATGTTAGCTTGAAATCCTTGGTACCTTGCAAGTACCTAAGTGTTCTCTTGGCAGCTTTCCAATGATCCATGCCAGGATTGCTTTGATATCTGCCTAACACGCCGACTGCAAAAGCAATATCAGGTCTAGTGCAGACCTGTGCATACATAATGCTCCCAACAAGGGAAGCATAAGGAAAATTCCTCATTTGATCCATTTCCAATTCATTCTTGGGGCACTGTTTAACACTAAACTTGTCCCCTTTAACAATAGGTGAACTTATGTGTCTACAATTCTGCATATCAAACCTTTTCAAAACTCTGTCAATATAGGCCTTCTGAGATAATCCCAATGTCCTCATGGACCTATCTCTATGGATCTCACTGCCAATGACACAAGATGCCTCACCCATATCCTTCATATCAAAGTTTTGACCCAGAAACTTCTTAGTTTCATGCGGCAAACCCAAATCACTGCTTGCAAGTAATATGTCATCCACATACAGTACTAGAAATATAAACTTGCTCCCACTCACTTTAAGGTATATACATTGATCCACCACGTTCTCAACAAAACCAAAAGATGAGATCACTTTGTGGAACTTTACATACCATTGACGGGAAGCTTGCTTAAGCCCATATATGGATTTCTTTAGCTTGCAAACAAGCCATTCTCTTTTATCAAAACCTTCAGGTTGGTACTTGTATACCTCCTCATCAAGATCCCCATTCAGAAAAGCCGTTTTGACATCCATTTGATGAAGCTCTAAATCAAAATGAGCCACCAATGCCATGATGATTCTAAATGAATCCTTCGTAGAAACCGGAGAGAATGTTTCATGGTAATCATTGCCTTCTTTTTGAGTGAACCCTTTAGCCACGAGTCTAGCCTTATAACGCTCCACCTTGCCAGAAGGATCCCGCTTAGTTTTGAAGACCCATTTGCATCCCACTATAGATGCATTTTCTGGCATAGGAACAACATCCCAGACATCGTTTTTGGCCATGGATTCCATCTCCTCTTTCATGGCACCATACCAAGTGTCGACAAAATACCATTCATGGCTTCACCAAATGATAGTGGATCAGTATCAAGTCCAACATCATAGTCAGACTCCTGGAGATAAACAACATAGTCATCAGAAATGGCGGACCTCCTCACTCTCGAGGATCTTCTAACTCCCACTTGATCAAGCGTATCTTGACTAGTAGGATTGTTATCCACTTGTGGTTCTTCATGTGGTTCCTCTATCGGTGGTTGTTGTAATGGTTGCACCTCAATCCCGTCTTGAGGACTAGGTTGAGGATTAACCAATATTACTCCATGTAAAGGTGTTGACGAAGTTTCCCTTACTTCTTCAAATACCACCACTTGGGTCGAACCACTCCCACTGGACTCATGATCCTCGAGAAATCGCGCATTTTGTGACTATACAACCTTGATGGAGTTTGAGGGACAATAAAACCTAAACCCTTTGGAGTTTACCGGATAGCCAACAAAATAACCACTAATTGTTCTTTCATCCAACTTCTTAATGTGTGGGTTGTAAACCCTCACTTCAGCTGGACAACCCCAAACGTGCATATGATACAAACTGGGCTTCCATCCATTCCAAATTTCAAAAGGTGTTTTCAAAACAGATTTAGAGGGACCCTATTTAAAATATACACGGCGGTTTTTAAGGCTTCACCCCATAAGGTAATAGGTAGGCCGAGTTGCTCATCATACTTCTAACCATGTCCATAAGTGTACGGTTCCTTCTTTCAGCAACACCATTTTGTTGTGGTGTGCCAGGCATCGTGTATTGTGCGATAATGCCTTCACTAGAAAGGAACTGTGCAAATGGTCCAGAAGCTTGACCATTGTCAGTGAACCTACCATAATATTCACCACCCCTATCAGACCTCACAATCTTAATCTTCTTTTCCTTTTGATTCTCTACTTCTGCTTTGAAAACTTTAAAGACATCAAGTGCCTCACCCTTTTCAGACAGAAGGTAGACATACATGAATCTGGAAAAGTCATCAATAAATGTGATAAAATATTTTTGTCCATTAAGACATGGGGTTGTGAATGGTCCACATATATCAGTGTGTATGATCTCTAACAATTGAGAACTTCTTTTGGCACCTTTAGTGGACTTGTTTGTCTGCTTTCCTTTAATGCATTCAATACAAGTTCCATAGTCAGAAAAATCTAGAGTTTTTAAGACTCCATCTTTCACCAACCTTTTAATTCTTTCAATGGAGATATGTCCCAATCTCCTATGCCAAAGTCGTGATGAGTTCTCATTAATAATACTACGTTTATTGCCAATTTCACTAGTGTGCAAAGACAACAAATTATTCTCAAAAATGGAATCTAGCTGAATTTTGAATAAATTTCCATCCAAATAACCGAACCAACAACTTTATTGAATTTCAAAACATCCACAACATTATTATGAAAATGAAAACCATAACCTAAACGAGAAAGTCTTGAAACGAAAATAAGGTACCTAGAAAACGATGGAACATAAAAAGTGTTTTCCAAAATCAAATGAAAACCGGACTTCAAAATCGGCTTATAACTTCCCACTCCTCAACATGAGAACGCATCTTGTTTCCGGAATAGATGTGTAGCTCATTTTCCTTTGGTTTCCTGAGGTTTAGGAAGCCCTGCACAGTATTGGCAATGTGAATTGTACAACCAGAATCAATCCACCAAGTATTATTCGAAATGTCAGCATAAAGAGATTCATGACACACAAAAATAAGATTACCTTTCTTCTCAAGCCAAGACATAAACTTCGGGCAATCTTTCTTGAAATGGCCCTGTTTCTTGCAAAACAGACATCTGTCTTTCTAAAAGTTTGCAGTCTTCATAGGGACACTATTTTTGCCTTTGTCTTTCTTGAACTTGTCTTTGCCAGTTCTCTTCAGCTGAGACACCAAATGGGCGCTTTCATGTGTCTCAGTTTTCAGCCTCTCTTCCTCTTGCACACACATGGTCAAACATTCATTAACGGACCACTTATCTTTCTGTGTGTTATACGATATCTTAAAAGGCCCATATTCAAGAGGAAGAGAGTTCATGATGAAGTGAACCAGAAATGCATCGGTAATCTGAATCTCCAGATTATTCAGTTTGGCAGCGATGTCCATCATCTCCATAATGTGCTCACGCATAGTGCGCTTCTTATCATGCACCATCGAGGACAACTTTTTCATCAAGGCACTCCCAACAGACTTCTCAGATGCGATAAACTGCTGCTCAATAGCAGCTAAGTAAGTTTTCGCTTTGCCTGTATCAGAAATGGAGCTTTTGAATGGTTTGGGAATTTTGGATTTCATGAGCATCAAACTTAAACGATTGGATCGCTCCCACCGCTCATGAGCTAGTTTCTCATCTGACGAACTAGATTCCATAAGTGCTGGTGGTGCATCCTTACGGTTCGCCAGATCCAAGTCCATGCAACCCAATGTCAAGAGGATAGCCTCTTTCCATTCACCAAAGTTTTCACCAGTTGCATTGGAATGACAGAAGAATCGAAAAATGCAGTCGTAGGTAAAGCTGAAAATAACCATGACAACAAATATATATATAAGTTATGAAGCATACATTCAAAATGAATCAACAAATGTTAATTCAGAATTAGTAAATTCAAAACCTTCCTGTGGGTAGAGGTCGTAATCACTACATAGAATTTACTTTCAAAATAATAAGACTGAGAATTAATTGATGAAGCAGGACAGTCTGTACCTGTGGGCATAAGAATGTCCTCTTCCAATATCAAGTCTCATCTTATTTCAATTAATCTCATAAAAATAATTGCCTCCCTGTGGGGCCAGTCATTATTTCAATGAATTAATTGGTCAATAGGTGTGTATCACTTAATCACTTATCATTATGTGAAAATCAATTATTATTTATCACACACTCCGGATGTTGTGGCTACTCCAGAACGCATGAAAACAATCTCTCAATGTGATACACAAGGTATGATTAATTAGTCTCTACAAAGTATACAAAATTAAACAAAATATGCATACTTGCGGGAGTCGTAAATGGACTAATTTAACATACCTTTCGTAAACTTTATAGCTCTAAATTGCTCCAGTATTAACAAAACATCATAATTTAGAGACTAATACCAAAGAACCTACTAGGCAATATTATGTATAGCAATTAGGCAGACATTTAGAGTAGCTAATAAGCAATTCAACCAAACTATGTACTACTGTTTCCTCCTCTTTTTATTTTTTATTTTTTATAATACGAACAGTAACAGGTATATATGATGCGATTGACCGACGGCAGAGGCGGAAAGCATTACCAAAAGATTACCTCTCCATTATGATCAATCGATTGAACAAATAACCAAAAACAATTAGTAGCATGCATATCATATTAGGTAGTTACTATATAAAGTTGCATCTGTGGTACGACGAAGCTACTGAAATTGCGGCTTGTGAGTTGTTAAACGACGTCGTTTCATCGTCTTAAGCATTTCCTTGGTCGGTTGGTTGTTGAGTGCGTTGTTGATGTCACTATTCCACCACCGTTCTCTTCTCAGCTCCTATAAATACTTCCATGATGTGTAATAAGAGAAAAATTTCTCCATTCCTCTTCTGTTCAGCGGTGCGTTCTTCATTTCGTCTGTGTATTTCTCCGCATTTGGATTCTGGGTATTTATTTTTTGATGGTTTTGGTTGTTGTTGCAGCTTCGACGTTGTTTGTTATTTCTGCCATTATACTCAACGGCATTGTTTGTAGGTAAGTTTTTGGTGCTTCATTTTCTTCTGTTTTCTTATTAAGTATTTGTTTTTGGTTGATTTTCATAGTTAATTAGTGTCTATGCTTTGTTTTGATGTCTTCTTCGCTTGTTGATTAGGATGCATGTTTGTTTTCATGTCTTGATTAGTATGCATGTTTGTTTAATGCCCATTTTTTGGATTGTAATGGCTATGTCCTACTCGTTTTTTTTTTTTTTTTTTTTGTGTTTAGATATTAGAAGATTGTCTTTTCTTTGCATTATGTTGCCAAATTGTTCTTCTTTTTTAAACTGTTTAGGTTGCATGCTGTTTTTAATGAATTTTTGTTACGGTTGATAACAATGCATGTTTGTTTAATACTTAGTTTGTTCATACCTGTGTTGTTTTTTCCTTGGTCAAGTTGTTGAATGCTATGTCAAATGTTGCAAGGGTGAGGTATTGCAAGGTTCCCACTGTGTTTCTGTAGATAAAGGATCCCCTGTTTTTGCACCGTCTCTACATGTTTAGGTTGAGTGTTCAGAGCTACATGTGTAATAATAATTGTTGAGCATTGTTCCATCTTGTTTTTGTCTAAGAAGGTATTCATGTGTTTTTTCATTGTAAGGAAAATACAATGTACGGTAGTTTTGGTTTCAATAGCTAGGAAATCGGTAGCTTTGGCTAAGTTCTTAAGTGCAAGTTTATATTTATCATCACCTTCTGTTATGTTTGTGGCAGTGGTATGTCTGCCATCAAACAAAGCAACAATTAGGCCAGTCACAGATTTGGTATTATCATTTGTGATAAAGAGCAAGTAGCATTAAGTATAAGTTGGTTGACAACAAAATCTGTGAGTTGAATACTGTTAAGTATATCTATAATTTCATCATAGTGTGGACTTGTTATAATAATTGTTTTACTGTCTTCTACACTGAATCATTTGATAGATTGATACTTTGGACATTAATGTGGTTCTTCTTAGTTTGATTAGTTACCGTGTTCGCCTTCTTTTATTCAACTTATATTATTTGTTTACTAAATGACTGTGATTGATTATGTATTGTTGCTAAACCAGTTACATACATGTGTACACATTTTTTTCTGTCTTACATTGTGCACATACTGGCTTTTTGCTTGCTTAACATAACGATTCCTATGATTTCAACCAAATGTAGTAGTTAGCTTGTTCTGAATCTAATTGTCTTCATGCTTTTTACAGCTTGTTGTGCTAAAGGTGATTGTGCTGGCTGACTGTGGACTTTACAAAGAAAATAGGCACTACTTAAAGGTAAGTGTAGTTAGGGGTACTATTGCAAACCCCGTAGTTAGAGGATCTAATGCAAATCCTCGTAGTTGTGGGATCTACGGCAAATCCCATTTTGCTCATGTAACCTTGCTAAGTTGTGACAGAGTGTGCTAATGTGTGTGTGCTGTGTTTTTTACGATAACAGACGTTAACCCTAGGTTTCTGCCTTTGTTACATTAGTTTACCGTGCAATCAAGTTATTTACTTAATGTACCAATTTTCATACTAAATACTAGAGGTCCTTGAGGTTTAATTCCAAGCTATGCCTACATTAAGAATAAATTCAGCGATTAGTAAGTTATATGTAACTTTAATGCTAGGTTTGATTGTGTTTGCATATTCTAATTGTCTTCATGCTTTTTACAGCTTGTTGTGCTAAAGGTGATTGTGCTGGCTGACCTGTGGACTTTACAAAGAAAATAGGCACTACTTAAAGGTAAATGTAGTTAGGGGTACTATTGCAAACCCCGTAGTTAGAGGATCTATTGAAAATCCTCGTAGTTGTGGGATCTACGGCAAATCCCATTTTGCTCATGTAACCTTGCTAAGTTGTGACGAGTGTGCTAATGTGTGTGTCTTTGTGTTTTTTACGATAACGACGTTAACCCTAGGTTTACGCCTTTGTTACATTAGTTTACCACTGCAATCAAGTTATTTACTTAATGTACCAATTTTCATACTAAATACTAGAGGTCCTTGAGGTTTAATTCCAAGCTATGCCTACATTAAGAATAAATTCGGCGATTAGTAAGTTATATGTAACTTTAATGCTAGGTTTGATTGTGTTTGCATATAAAAATAGTTATGTGCCTTTGCAACGTTTCTTTTTTTACTTGCGAAGATTTACGCCAATTTAAACTTTTATTTAGGTTGACAAAGCTTGTGTTAAGCTCTATACCTTGTGTGGCCCTCGTGCTGCTATAGCCTAGCCTATCATTACATTAGATTTTGGTTACACATCGATTGAATACTTCTACTTTAGGATTCGCTCTGTGATTGGATAGTACACCTTGTCTTCGCTTTTTGATTCAGTCCATAGCCCCGTTCCTAAGGTTGTCACTTGAATCTGTGCTTTCTGTATCAGCATTCTCTTCACTTCCCATGGTTGCTTATGGCTTCGTACGAGCTGCATCTGCTAGAATGTATTTCTTCTTCCACATCTCTGCAAGCCTCTCTTGCTCCTTACCATAGATTCTTTGCTGTTTAAGTTCTTCCCTTGAGTTGTGCAAGCTTTTCTCGATTCGGTCTCTTTGCTTCGCAATGCTTTTCACTGCATGGTCTGGGTAGGAACCAACCTTAGGAATTTCTTCTTGCCTTATTGAAGAATCATCGTCCTTGGCTGGTATGGGGGCGCGTATGCTTCGTATTGGTTCTCTGCAACCTCGTATAGCAATGTTGGATACGCATTACGGAATTCCATGCTTGTGTTCCGGATGTGTTCTTCTTGTAGTTGTAACCAGATTATATAGTGCTTTCCCTGTGGTATGAAGGTTGGGGTTTGCTATTGTGCTGTTTTAAAGACTTTTTTTTGGTTCTAGGGTGGAGATGGACACTGCTTTAACTACTCTTTCTTTCCTTGTCTGCATATTTAATGCTGTAGCCATCAATTTTTTCACCTCCCAATATTAGTTAGGTTTTGTGCATTTAATTCTACTGACCTCATTTGGTAATGTGCTTTTGACTTTGGTACTTCCAACGTGGATGAGGTTATTTGTCCTTATTAAATTCACATAAAAAATTTCTAGAGTCATTTAGGTTTTTGGTGCACATTAAATGCAATTTAAAGAGCTTGTATTTCAATGCACTCAGCTATAACAAAGGTTACGATGTAACCTTGCGAGTTGCTTCATCGTAATTTCGTCCATTAGTTGCTTGTGTAAATTAGCTAATTTGACCGAAGCTTTTACATGTGTTTTGTTAACAACGTCTTAGGTGCATGCTTTAGTTTGCCAGGACTATTTAATGTTATTAATTTTATACTTCCCCTAATTAAGTTACTTATTATAGTTGTCCTACGTTTGTACGTTAGGAAGATGGATCAGGATAAACGTAGTGAAAGAAACGAGCGAAGGAGAAAGGCGTATCTAGATATGGACGTTCGTAAGAAGTCGACTCTTTTGAACCAACGCCGCGCACGTTATGCTGAGAAAAAAAAAGGGTGCTGACATTTTATGCCAAATTGGCGATGAGCTTGATACAAGACATGATCATGGAGAGCCATCTATCTCTACCTTTGTCTCAGCAATTTGCCTAGAAATATTCGGCCCTTCTTTATTGCTTGATTCTCGTTGAAGATCATGTGATGGAGGCTGTTAATATGTCTACTGCTCATGTTCTTACGCGCCCTGTATTACCTTGTATAGCTCACATAGACCACAGTAGTTACCCCTCTGGTCCACGTAGATTGAACCCTGATGTGAGCTTTGTTAATAGTTGCGATAACTCAAAAATACACTCGAGTATTTTGCCTGCAGTTGCTAATTGCACATACTGCCAAGCCAAGCGCTTCTACCATGAACCACCTGGCTTTTGTTGCTCTGAGGGTGAAATAAGTGTTGCTTTGCCACTGATGCCACTGTTCTTACCTACCTATTTACTTCCTCCGATACCGAGTGTATCAATTTCCGGAAGTATGCTCGCGGCTACAATAATAACTTGTCTTTCACTACCTTTCTTTGCCAAAAAGGACAACGAGCTAATGAAGAATAAGCAAGGTATTTATACATTCAAAGTCCAAGGCAAAATCCATCATTACCTTCCCTGTTTTATGGGAGACACAGACAAGCCTATTGGTTTGCAATTTTATTTCTATGATCCTGAGGCGGAACTTGAAGAACGCCTAAGTTCCTCCCCAAGGTTCTCCGAGAGATGTTATGATACGAGTTGATGGAAATTTTGTCCGAAAATCCATACGCTCGGTTTTTGCGCCACGTTAAGGAGAGTTTGGATTGTATTGATGATTATAAAATATACCTTGTAAACAACCCCGAGACTTGATCAACGTGTGTATAATGAGCACACGCGTGCAATGATTTTTACGCAATCATCTCTACGAGAGGAAGAAACGGGATTCATCCTTGAATGCCATATCCAAATTTACTCAAAGAATGCTACGCCGTATAAAATATGCCATAATTTTGGTACATTACGACCCATTGCAATACCCACTTGTTATTTCCACATGGCGAAGTAGGTGGCATGGTGCCATAGAAAAGCTTCCGCCGAATAAGCGAAAACGTGGTTACAAATGCTATGATCCGTTGTTAGGCAGAAATGCCTTTGCCAATGGTGCTGATGAGCTTCTGTGCCAAGAGAAACTAGGTACACCACATTTCCGTCTCATAGATTAACTAACCTATTTTACTAGGTTTTGATCTATGTGTACATGTTTGTTTCTTAGTTTTCCAAAACAGTGTTCGCAAGCGAAATGTCGTATCGTGCCGTCAATATTATTGCTACAAACTTCAAATTCGCGACAGCGATAAGTCGATGCTCCTACAGACAGGAAGATTGTTGCAACAATTCATTGTGGACATGTTCGTCAAGATAGAGACATCGAGGCTCGAGTATGTATACAAACAACAAAAAGAGATACGCACAGAATTTCTACAAGGAGTACTCGACAGCATTGCAAATGGAAACACCTCTGGTTCTACGGTTGGTCGACGAGTTATATTACCTCCATCCTTTGTAGGTGGTCCACGAGATATGAAAAAACGGTACATGGATGCCATGTGTTTGGTACAGATTTTCGGCAAACCAGACTTCTTTCTAACGATGAATTGCAATCCAGCATGGCCTGAGATTACACTACATTTACTTCCGACCGAACTGCCACAAAATCGCCCAGATTTGCTCTCGCGTGTCTTCAAAGCAAAGCTTGAAATGTTGAAGAAAGAAATCTTGAAAGACAACATCTTTGGGGTGGTAGCTGCAATTGTGTACTCTATAGAATTCCAAAAACGAGGACTGCCACACGCTCATGTACTTGTTATCATGGATAGAGATTCTAGACCTTTAAATCCAGAGGCATATGACCGTTATATTAGCGCTGAATTGCCAGACCCTTTGTTGAATCCTCATTTGCACGAGCTTGTGGTTAAACACATGGTCCATGGTCCTTGTGGCTTGTTGAATCCCACATGCCCATGTATGCGTGACAAAAAATGCAAAAATAAATTCCCAAAGGATTTCTTGGACTACACTACACATGGAAGTAATAGTTACCCTCATTACAGAAGGCGAAATACCGGCATCTATGCTCGTACCAGGGGCCATATTATTGACAATCGATGGATTGTTCCGTACAATCCGTATTTGCTGCAAAAATATGGTTGCCATATTAATGTCGAGGTTTGCTCGACTATCAAATTGGTGAAGTACATCTACAAATATATTTACAAGGGGCCTGACAAAATTGCTTTCCAAATGGCAACATCCGCTGTTGAAGATGAGGTTAAAGAGTACCAACAAGGAAGATGGGTCGGTCCCCCGAAGGCACGTGGCGTATATACGGATTCGATTTGTTCGAAATGCAACCAAGTTTATAGTACTTCAAATGCACCTTCCGAGAAAACTACCTTGTCTCCTTCAACGCCAACCAAGATTTAAGTAATATAGCAAATAACAACTTCCTAGCCAAAACAATGCTTATGCGAGTTTTTGAGATGAACCAAAGCAATGAAGAGGCCATACGCCTTCAAAGCTTATACAAAGATTTCCCCAAGCATTTTGTACGGGATTACGCAAACGCATATGGTCTAAACGGAAAAAAGGTAAAGTCGTAGGCCGTGTTGTATCGAGTGATCCAAGGGAAGGTGAAAGATACTACCTTCGTTTACTACTAAATCACGTGCACAGTCTAAGTCGTACAACGACCTTTTTCTTGTCAAAGGTTATTTACATGCGACTTTTAAGGAAGCCGCTTTAGCAAGAAATGCGCTTACATCGGACAATGATCTTGACATTTGTTTACAAGAAGCAACACTGTACCAAATGCCTAGACAACTCCGCTATTTGTTTGCATCTATCCTCGTGTTATGTGCACCATCTCAACCGCGTATGCTTTGGGAGAAATACGCTGATGCATTGTGTGACGACTACGCACAAGCACACTCTACATTATCCTTGCACCCCTCCGAGATTCGCATGAAAGGACTTCACGACTTGTCTTTGGTATTGGATGACATGGGAAAATGCATATCAAATTATGCCTTAGGGCCTGAGGCAAATCTCGTTTCAAAAAGAAACGATGTGTCAAAGGAAATGGAATATGAACGGAACATTCCAGTCAACGACAATGATCTTTTAAATGTACACAAACTTAATTACCAGCAGCGGCATGCATACGAGGTTATAATGCAAAAAGTTATGCAAAATGAACCAGCTGCGTATTTCATCGATGGTCCAGGTGGAACAGGGAAAACTTACTTATACACAGCAATTTTGGCCACTCTAAGATCGCAACAATACATCGCCCTTGCCACTGCCACATCAGGTGTTGCAGCATGTGTACTACCAGGAGGTAGAACGGCGCATTCCCGTTTCAAACTCCCTTTCCACGACGAAGACAACAAAATTGCCAATGTTAGCAAACAATCAGCCACAGCTAAGTTATTACGAGAAGCTAAGGTCATAATCTGGGACGAAGCTCCAATGGCACACAAATATTCTATAGAGGCATTCTCAGAAATGCTTAAAGATATTACAGAGGTTGACCAACCGTTTGGTAATAAAGTTGTAGTATTTGGAGGCGATTTCGAGCAAGTATTGCTGTAGTCACGAATGCTACTAAACAACAACAACTCGATGCAAGTTTGTTTAGTTCATCTTTGTGGCCGGGTCTCACGAAATTAACGCTCACCGAAAATATGCGAGCAAGAGCGGACCGCTTACTTCACCGAGTACCTTCTACGCATTGGCAATGGCACGAGAACATGAGGACGAACACGGCAACATTAGTTTACCGGCGAACATGGTCATCCCTTTTTCGACAAAAAAACCTCGGTTCAACATCTAATAGACTTTGTGTACCACGACATTTACGCTTTCACAAATGACCCCGAATCCGCAATGAACCGAGCTTTGCTTGCACCCACTAATGATTGCGTGGACGACATCAATGAGGCAATGCTAGCTAATATGCTAGGAGAATCTACAACTTACGTAAGTAATGACCTTGCCACAAATCCACGGCATCGAGGAGATTACGATGATTTCTGAATTCCGAAACCCAAGTAGCCTTCCACCACATAAACTTGTATTGAAAGTCAATACACCTCTTATGTTACTTCGGAACTTAAGTCCCGTTCAAGGACTCTGTAACGGTACAAGGCTAATTTGCAAAGAACTTCAACCACACACCATCTTAGCTGAAATCGGCACTGGCCCGTATACAGGGAAAATCACCATCCTACACAAAATTCCCCTTGAATCTTCAAATGAAGACAAGTGTCCGATACCATTCAAACGTTATCAATTCCCTGTGCGACTATGCTTTGCTATGACTATTAACAAAGCTCAAGGCCAAACGCTAGAACGAGTAGGTGTTTACTTGCGGGAACCAGTTTTCTCGCATGGTCAATTGTACGTGGCGTTGTCTAGGGCAAAAAAATCCAGTTCAATTAAAGTGCTCATTGCACCACCAACGTTCACAGACACCACAGACAGCAACAAAACGAAGAATGTTGTTTACCGTGAGATACTCGAAAGGGCACAAAACCATGAGTAATTTGTCAGGTACTAAATAGAGTTATTGTGGTTCTGTTTCGCTAATGGTCTCATATATTGGTAAGATATGAAGTTGTTACTTTTACTATTTTCTGTGGCTAATTACGGTGCTTATTTTTTTCTAATGAAAATTTGTCGCGCTTAATGACAATGTGTATTTGTTTAACAATTAGCCATTTTACACTTGGTTTTTTCTGGCTTAGTAAAAACATCTATTGATACATGTGTGAGCTTTAAGCTAGTGAAAATAAACTACACGTCACTTTGTTACTGGAAGTACTTATGTAGTGAAAAACACTAGCACCGATTTAGATACTTTCGGGTACTCTAGCCAAAACAAACAAACAAAATGTACATTTGAACCTATTGCAGTATTTGAAGTCTAAAAGTAGCCTTTTCATTAAATACATTGGTTCTTCTGTTATGCGCATAAATTCTGCCATATGTCTCTGTAATTGTTGCATCTTCTACTTCTCTTTTAGTCACTTGAAACTTGTTTATTGCTGCCTTGGTAAAACTACTCAATGTTATATATGTGAGTTTTAAAGTTAATGAAAATAAGTTCTCTGCTTGTGTGTCAAAAAGTAGTTTCAATTTCGTTCCTGCTGATTTTTCTATATCTAAATTCCGTTATCACTCTCTATTATTATTACATAACTAAACTCTATTTTATATTAACCCTAGCATTTTCCACACATTACTTTCTTTTTTTTTTAGGCAAACTGATCTTGCATAACATATCTCTAATTGTGCATCTCATCTGTTGTGGTCAAAAACAGACATCATGTCAGCACCAACACACATCACTGACGTAACAAACGAGTCTGCGATTGGAGGGTCAAAGTTCTCGTGGTCGAAAAGAGCAATATTTACACTAACGAGCGTGGAAAAAGGCTCCAAAAATTGTTACTCCTCGACGAAATGGTACCTACAATTCATCCAAACAACTCTCACACTTATTTAGTCAATGTTTTATGTGCATTCCTTGGACATTTTCCCCATTTCAATTAAGTTGATAGCAACCATCAAACAGGGTAACCAAGTTGAAGGAGTATTGTGGAATACGAATATCAATGTCTTGGAGAACACCTTGAAACCTTTCCAAACTTACATCGTTGGTGGAGCAGATTTTCAGCCCATCAAACCTGGGTTTCAATACGCTACGCCGGGCATAGCGCAGCAATGGATAATGTCCAGAGGCACACTCATACGCCCAGTAAACAACGATGCTGAGAAAATACCTTACCCTGCTATTCAAGAGGTGCCATTCGCAAATGTCCCGTTACTCGCTGGCAAAGGATCTCCAATAGGTACAACCAATACATACCTTACAGAATTAATTTCAATAAAAAAATCATTACCTTGAATACACATTTTTTCAAATGTATTTATTTCATTTTGTGTTCCAATGCTTAAACAAAACTACCTCTTATTAACTTTCTCATCAACAACCGGATATTGTAGCCGTGGTAACCAATGTCAAAGAACCAAGACTTATTGAAGCCCGAGGCAAGCTAACAACGATTCGAGAATGCACAATCATGCAACAAGAGTAAGTCCTTTGTCTATATTCATTTCAGAAAATAATAAGACAGCAAACTCTGACAATAAGATCTTCACTAAATTCACCGTATATATTGAAATCAAACGACATTCAAAATTTCCAACTAACTTAAATTTACAAATATATTGCCACTTTTTCAACACAGGTTGAAGCCACTGATGCTTACACTTTGGGGAGACTTTGCAGACCAACAAGGCACAGAGCTCTTCACTCTCAGGACTGAGATGCCCATTATACTATGCAAAGGCCTCAGAGCCACCAATTTCGCAGGTTCTAAAAAATTCAAACATTACAATAAAGCCCATATTTATCTCCATACAAACCTTATACATGTTGCTTGGCTCCTTTTCAGGAATATCTCTCTCCACAATACCTTTCTCCTTCGTCGTCTTGGAACCAACCATTCCAGAAGTAATAAGACTCCGTACTTGGTATGAAATACTAACAATCAATTACACATAAAATCACTAACCCTAGGACGCAAAGTATTTTTACTTCCTTTGTTTATGGTCAAAGTTCCAATCTTACAAAAAAAATTAACCTGGATATCACCCGAGTTTTCGGATAATGCGTTGTGGCTGTGTGATTGCTTAATTTGGTTGTTATTTGAATGAATTTCCATGACTGTTTTGTTGTGGAAACAAGCGTCTTTCTTATTTTCGTATGAAGAGGAGGGTAAGAGTTTGTTATAAAGTTGTAGATGGAGAGCATCCTTGACTCCTAACTATGTCAACGTGAAAATGCGTATGCTTCAATTCTCAGATTTTTGTCGTTTAAAATTCAGTGATCTGTGGCCGATGTGTGGACTTCTTCTGCTCGTTTTAGGTTAATTCAGTTGACATGGGTGTCAAATAGGCTTTCTTATACTCATTGTGATGTGAATTTGGAAAATGCTAATCTTTGATTAAAGAACAAAATAAATACTAGAATGGATTCAAGTTAATAATTTGATTCATTACCATTGCATAGCCTCTGTGATTAGTACAAGGTTTTCTTTAAGAATTATAGGCTATTTCACTTCAATTGAGTTTGAGATACACTTGCATGTAATGATTGTCATCTGAATTTGGAAAAGGATTGTCTTTTATTAAAACAGAAGATAAATACTGCAAACAAATAACCCATAACTTGGACACTGAATTTTAAAGCACCTTGTCAAACAATTATAATACCTTCATTTATACAGGCTAAGCAAACACAAGGAAGATGTGCAACAAATTGACTCCGAGGACCAACACAAAGTTACTTGGAATCAGCCATGGTGAACGTCGTCCAATCCCAATTAACAAAGCTGTCAGACATCTTGCCAGATTCTCAGGTGCATTACTTTTAATGTGACATAGTTCCCTTCCTCATTTCATAAATAGCATATATGCCTATATTACTTTGTAGTGTTATCCTCGTATAAAGCCTACTGCTACATCACAAAACATAATCTAAGAAATTTGCCAACGTTCCATTTATTTTACTTCATAATTCTTCACTTCACTCTCTGTCAACAATCCCACATAGAACTAAATAACAAACTTATTCAACCCAACCAGGCTGTCCAGTGTGCAACAACAATGGCCATTGTGGATCTTCAACAAAAAGTGACATACACTGTCTGCCCTAAGTGTAAACAAACATGGAAAGCTATTCCCAATGAAAATTTCCCATGTCACACTTGCAATGAAGAGCGATTGCGAGCCAAGGTAAGTAACAATAATCCCCCTTCTTCAATGTACACAAACAAAATCACGGTGAACCACTAACACCTTTTACAATTGCTTTGTATGACAACGGGTGCAAAGTTGTAATACACCTAACCGACAAATCCAAAGCAATATTGAAGCCACCTTATTCGACAAGTGCGCGAAAAAGTTACTATCCCATACACCAAAGGAAATGTATGCAATGAACAGACAAGTAAGTCAATCACATCTTTCCCTTCATACACAACAAACATTCTTACTCAGTAAGTGCCTAAATCCCATTTCTAAACCCTAATTAAGGAAACTGTCAGCCACCTGCAAAAGATAAATGAAAAACTAGGTGACCAAGAAGTAATTGCACAGATAAGAGCAATGAAAAAGAAGTTCAATGACAAGGTGACAAGGTACACTGTCCAAGACTGGATCGAAAAGAAAACTGATACCTCAACTACAACAGAATCCAGCAACACAGGTAGCAAATAAATTTACACTTGATTGCCATAACATTGGTAACTAATTCGGTTCCATAACACATTACCAAACTAAAGTAATCTAAATTTGTAGGCAAATCATCACAAGAGGCAAAAAAACATGGAAACTTTGCCAAGCACATCAACAAAGGACAGTCCAAGCAAAAAGACCAAAGCTGAATCAAACACTGACCCCGAAGCACCATCCAATATCATATATATTTCTCCATGAACATTGAACAGTAATATATATACCCTACTCACGACGGCGCAAAAAGAAACAATTGGGAACCAAAACGATTCATGATGATCGGGCACTATAACTGTAAAGGACCTGGCTCTGCTACCACATGATAGTTTAATTTGATCCACAACATTACGGAATAAGGATCATACCTCCAGCCATAGTATCCGATTGAAGTGTCGGTTTCACCTTGTCCAGTTAGCCGCCGTCCGCTGTAGCCGCCTGCTCAATAGAAAACCCTAGCTGTTGTGCGTACAAGGGGAGGGGAAAATATTTTGCTATTTTGAGTCTTCTAGTCTCTGCCTATTACCGAATGAATGTATTTCCGATGGTACACAGACTCTCTTTATATAGGCGAGACAAAAGGGACCCAGAAGCATATAGAATAATCTAGAATAAAAACCGTAGCCATCATTGGTTTTTCTATAATACTTATTTATTTATTAATAAACCAATTTATTAGCCAACGATAATATTATTATAACTAAAATAATATTATAATAACTAGAGGGCCACATAATTATCTTAATTACGTAAATGATAATTCTTACACAACAGCCCCATGGTGACCGGAATACCGTTTTTCCTCCGGCAGCAAGAGATCCGGCCCATCCCGACATCCGAGCATATCTTAACGAAAGAGCCAGATCAAAGGATACTCTTGAGGCCGCCGCCGGCCAAAGACAAAGAAATGAGGTCGTTGGGACTTTCCGACCCAGGCAAACTTGCAAGCCATTTCCGGACGTGGAGGCGGTTACGCGTCAGAACCATGTGCGGCCGCATTAATGGATCACGCCGCATATGTCGAGAAAATGTGGAAGACGAACAAAGAGCTTCTCGCCTTAGGGCTACCCGCTTCCCCGATCAAGGACTTCACTCATCTAACAAAACTAGATAGGCAGGCCGGACTCCCGGTCCAGTCACATGACTCTTCTTCTCGTCGCTTTGGAAAGGAACGAAGTAGTCATTCATCTACTGAGCGGACTCCGGAAAGAAAGTCAGCTTTTGCTCGCCTCGGACCTATGCGCGGAGAACGTGTCGTGGCACCGAAACGGGAGAGTATTGAGCATTAGTCCTCCCCCGCAACATTCGAGAAAGATTGGGGGAACGACAAGGCGAATCTCACTATCGGTCCTAGAGGACGCAATCGGTAAATGTTTCTAGACACTCCGCCGCGGTCACACTCGAGGACCAGGTCGCCAGACTTCAGAGACATGTTGAGGTCCTGCAAAAGGCAAATGTTGGAAAGGAGGATAACCCATCTTGGAGGACGTGCGTCCTCGCTGATTGTTTTTGGAAGAAGCACCCGAAGGGGTCCACTACCCAACTTTCCAAAGCTATTCGGGGACATCTTGACCATACTACTGGTTATCCTCATTCCATAGAAAGATCTCAATCGCCACAAAGAATTAGTCTTCATGGTGCATCGCCTTTGTTGGCGCCATGAAGAACAAGGCTGCATCATGGATTCGAAGCTTGACTCCTTATATTGCCGGAAATATCACAAATAAGATTTAGCGGATATTTTGTGAGAATATCTGGATTAAAGGTAGATTTTGGTTGTGTTTAGCACAAGAAATATTTGAAGATATGAAGAACACTCAAGAACACCAAGACAGTCGACAAATTGGCAGAGTTTGGTCTGTTTAATCTTTATTCGTCCCCTTGAAGGATAAAAGGCACCGCTATTTATAGGGCTTACATAGTCGGTTGTTACATGGCAAGAATTAAGAGTACATTCAACTCGTAAGTGTAAAGTAGATGGTTGATATCTTGACGAGCGAGCCGGTAACTCGGCCATGATATAACTTGTGATCATAATGGTGCTCACCTGGTAGATGGCGTATGAAGGCTTTGTTATCGACACCCCTTGCTTAACTAATGATAAGTATCGTAATTGTGCAAGGCGGGCCGGATTATTCCTGGCCCAGCTCATCTTACGTGGATACGAACTGATTGGGCAGGGACCATGTTCGTTATTGGGCTTGCATGAAGGCCCAAATTGAATCCGAGGGCTCATTTACGGGCTTGGTGTATCAATGGCCCCTACTCCTTGAGATCTCCATTGTTCAAATGGAAGTTATGGAGAAAGTTGTCAACGGCTTGATTAACCGTATACCATTTGGACTGCTAAACCGTGGCCTGATTAATTAGCGTGTGGCTAGCGAGCTTAGTCTAATTCCGAGCTAGTGAGCGATTGGTCATTACAGCGTTTTACGGCATGAGAGCGAATATCTGATAGATGCCGTGTTGAAGCGGATGGTCTCGATGGATCATGCCAAAACGTGAAAGACCGTGCGAGACCGTGTTGAAGCGTTTGGACTTAGAGGGTCATTCTAAAACACGAAAGGCAATTTTGATGCCGGGCTGAAGCGGATGAACTCGCTGCGTCATGCTGAAAATCGTAAGGCCGTAGGAGCTCGTGCTGAAGTAGGCTGACTTGTATGTCGATCCGGAGGGTAACGGGTTTGCAAGCTTGATGTTTGAGAACGAGTTGAGTTCCTAATATACAAGATGACTTTGATCTCGAAGTCGAGGCTTGTCGCAACTGTCTATGTACGGTGTAACGGCTAATAATTACTCCATGTTCCCCAAGTAACGGCGTCTCTCGATAACTACCGCCATTATTTCCTTAGGCTCTGAAAAGGCTCCATTATTACTCTTGAAATTTGAATTTCGAATTTCAAAATTCAAATAGTCTCTGATGCGCCAATCGAAACATCCTTAAGCCTTTATAAAAGGGGAGGGCCTTCCTCACTTCAACACTTTTGCAAACTTTGGCTTTTAAATAGCAGGGAATTCCTGCTGACCTATTAAAGTTCATGGCGGGGAGAAGAACTTTTTGGTCAGATTTCTAGTCCGTTCTTTCAACCTTCTTTCCGTTCTCCCTGTATTTTCTTAGGTAAATCTCATATTCCTGCTTCCATTTAGCATTTAGAACATGTCTTAGCCAATTCGAGGGCCTATCTATACTTGATTCCCTGAATATTCATGATGAACTTGCTTGAATGTTTCTTTCTCTAGGGCCGAGTGTTCATATTTTTCTAGTTAATAGTCGTCTGTGCATGCGGATTCTTCCATTCGAATGTTTGATGTGTGCCCATTTCATTGCCTCTTCTTGAACACATATTGAATTAGAGGCTTGAGCTCTTTTTCTATGGTTGATTTTTTCCGTTTCCGTTCCTGTTTATGGGCCTCAGGAACTTGAGTGCCTATAGGCATGATGATCACTTCTCCGGCGACCTGTCTGACTTCTCCACTAGGAATAAGGTTAGAGTTCTTGTCCCGTCTGTGTAAGAGGAGAGAGGTGTCGAGGTAGGCGAGCTCGTCCACCTCGGATTGAACTTTGATTTGAGCAATTAACTATCCACCTCTTTTTTTTCAACCGATGTCAGACAATTGAGGTGATGAAGCAAGCTCTAGCGGCTCCGCAGCTCATGACGAGCCAGCCGGGCAACACGCGATTGTAGAGCAAGGTGCAACAATCAAGCAGGTCGAGGGGCCAGTAGTGCGTTCGCCGTGTTAGGAGGATGCCCAACAGAAGGAGTTTGATGGGAGTGTGGTACCTTGGTGGGAAACAAGGAATGAGGATCCTCAGCCCGCATATGCGATCTTCCTACAGCCGCTCCAATTGAGCCCGAACTACCGGTTTTCATATTTTGGAGAGGACCCGTCCCGGGTCGGTTACCGAGACAGCCGAGATCGTATCTTGATCCATTTTGATTTTATTCTGAGCGGGCTTTGACCTCCTTTCGACCTTTTTTTTTGTTGAATTCATGGATGCAGTCAATGTCATGCCCCCTGATCTCGCTTTGGGAGCTGTACGGGTTATATCTGTGTTCATAGCTCTGAACCGTGTTCTCGGATTTGCCGACCCTCACTTCATTGGGACATTACTACACTTCCTCTATTCTGGATGAATCTGAGCAAGTTCAGGCGAGAGGACCATCTTCAAAGAATAGAATGAAGTTATTATATAAGCTGCCCACTAAGGTCAAGCATTGGAGCCATCGATGTTTACTTGTCGAGTCCCGAGTTGGATGGCCGTTTAAGAGGCGTGTATTGAACGTGGCCAAGGTGCTTGACAATTTGAGGCTGAAGAAGGTATCATAGTTGCCGGATAGGTATCTTTCATTCAAGGCTGAGGTTGAGAGGCTGCTCGGCTGGGACGAGGCGAGTCAGAGTCAGACCCAGACTTGCACCTTTAATTGGCGGATACTTGGTGCCGGAGAGTGTTATAATACTATGGTTGGGATAGCGGGCCCCCGGCTAGAGCACGTGCGGCCTTTGGTCAAGGTCATCCGATCATATCTGATCCTTGTTGGTTTGCATCTTGCCATGATGGCGAGTTTCCTACTGATTGTAATTTTTGTGAAGGATATCGAGGTCGACGCGGACCTAACTCCGGTAATTGCATTGTTCCTTTTGTTTTTTCTTGTTTGTTAAATCCTTGTTGTTATCCCTTCATACTTTTAAAATAGCGAAGCACCTCATGAGCAACAAGAATGTTCCCAATCCCACATCTACTAGGTACAAAGACATCTTGGTATGACTGACCGAATTTCCAATGGCAAACTGTAGTCTATTTGCTATAACTTTAGAGATAATTTTCACTCATTTGTTAGAGCTACGAGTCTAAACCGGGACACATAGTATGGGGTGGTTCACCTTTGAGATTTAGGATACAACAATTTCATTGATTCTTTCATCAAAATCACCATTATGAAATCCTCAAATACAAATTGTAGAATAGATGAACTTACAATGGGCTGGCACTTCTTAAGAAAGCAAGCATGTATTTCTTCAGGCCCAGGAGCTTTGTAGTTCCCCATTTAGAACATGGCTTCCTCAAATGAAATCCGTCTATTTAAGAACTTTATATATGAGTCGCACAGAGCTGGGAAGTCGATGCAATCCAAAAGATTCTATCAATGGAATTCGCTTGGTAGAGGTTGGTGTAATAAAATTTCATCATCTCTTCAATCAGCACATTGTCCTCTGTCAACGGCCACAAATCATCTTTCAGACATGTAATTCTACGTTTCCAATGTCTTTTCATGACAGTCATATAGTAAAAATAGGTGTTTCTTTCCCATTCAACCAACCATTTAAGTTGAGATCTTGACCTTTGGCTAACATGTAACCAAAACCCTTGATAAGTCCGGTTTAGAATCCACCAACGTGAGAAAACTCACCAAAGCTTAAAAGCTTAATATAAATTTCACTCAATAATTTCTGAACTGATTGTTACAATGACTCTGCTTGCCTTTATATATGCTACAGACTCCAAGACCAATTTCTAATTTAGAAATGTTGGACAAAATAACAATAAATAAAAATAATAACAAAAATAAAAGACTATCTAACCAATGTGGGATAATAAAAGACTAAAACAAAACAAATAATAACTAAAAATAAATAAAAGAATCCAAATAAATTTAATAAGTTTTTGTTTTCAACGGGAATCACATCATTTCCTCCCGGCTTCGAAAGGATTCGACCTCGAATCAAAAGGATGTCGTAAAAATCAGCAACAAGCACAAAACAGACTGAACCAACAACGGACACCAACGATATGCCCGGATCAAATACAAGGCAGACAGACCACTTCAAATCAATGACACGGTTTGATGTTGAACCAAGCGTCACAAATGCAACATCAAAGAAGTCGTCTGACGTGCTAAAACTTGGAGAAATCCCAGCAAAGTTGCAATATAACGAGAACAATTCACAGCCGGACAGTTAGCAACATACGTAGAAAATTGATCAATGAAACTATGCTCCGGTTTGCCACCAATGTTAACATGATCAAGAATATCCATAGGCAATATAGGGGTTGGATTGGGTATATCAGATAGCCCAATGTTCTCCTCAAGTTGATGGTCTGCATGTTCCTGCAAAGAAAACAAGATAGAACTCGAACAAGTGGTCGGTGAAGTAGGACCAACTTCCTCATCTGCCTCGATTTTCTCCACCACTAATGTGATATCCTCATTCTTCTTATCAACATCACACTCTTTTGCAACAATTATCTCCACCACCTTTTCATTCTCCTCGATGATTGCCTCTACCACAATCGACTCTTGGAATACCTCCACCAATTTTGCTCCAACAACCTCATCCAATTTTTCTCCCACTACATCCTCTTCTACATTTTCCGGTGTTTGAGACGCCTCAATCTGAATATCATTTTGTTGCATAGAGGGTAGGGATTCAAAGACATGCTTCTTGACACCATCATAAAAAGAATAGCGAGTCCGGGACGCATTATGATGTACCTTGTACAAATATAGCCATGGATTCCCTAATATGAAATGTTCATCTCTCATTGGCACCACATCATACAATATAACATTTTTATAACATCCGATGGAAATTGGAATACATGCCTGTCGTGTAACTCGAACTCGATGACGTCCATCAACAATGTAGTAAGGATGAGGATGTTTTTTCGTCCTCAAGTTCAACTCATTAACCACATATAGACTAACTAAATTCTCCTCTCCATCATGATCAATGCACAACTCATACTCATAGTTTTCAATAAAGCATGATGTATAAAATAAGTCATTACCTTTACCACCATGTGTTGGCTTAACATCGCTTCCCCTTAACATGCTTTGAAGCTTAGCATTCATCTCTTTAAACTTTCTATCCATCATATCGGCATGACGTCGACTCAATTCCTCCAATTTTCTATCTAGCACACCCACGTGTCCCTCCGCTAACAACTCAAAACGGCCTTCCACATAATTCTCATCTCCTTGGTGAGCTCTTTTGACATGATTGAATTCAGTAAATAGATATATCCTCACAATCACTCGTGTTTACACTCCCCTCGTGTAGAGTTCAAACCGAAAACAAATCAAAATACGAGCACCCAAAGCAATCAATACCAAAGATCCTAAATGGAAAACAGCGATGTTGGTGGGGTTGAATGGGTATTGAAGTGGGTTCATGTTGGAAGGTGTGAAAAGATAAACAAGAATAGAGGGTTTCACTTTTGGGTAAGTCGGGATCCTAGAAACTTTTTTAAGCTTGACTAAAAAATCAGGAAATTAGCAACAAGAAATCAATAATTTAGGGTTCTTGATCACATATCGGGGATTTGTCGGTGTTTTCTTGGTTGGGGGGGGGGGGGGAGAAAAGTGCGGCTGATGATATTGGGGTAGGGGGTGGCCTTAAAAAATAGGGTTTGAAATGAACGTTGTTGAAGGTGTATGTAACGCCCCGTTCCCGGTCACCGAGTTCTTATCCGGAAAAAGGAACGTTCGACACGTATAATATAAAATAAATTTCACATTATACATAAGCCTCTACTACGTCGTATCGAGTTAAGCAAAAACAGAAGCGAAGACTTGGGTATATTTTTTTCAACATCCAAGAATAGAAACAAACATCTAAAGATGGAAATATAACTTATTACAACAAAATCTCCAAAAGAAAAACTTATAACGTACGAAATTCCCCCAAAAGAAACAATAAAAGAAATTACAAGTTTATTCGTCAAAACCAAGGAATAATAAATAAGTCTAGAATGTCAAATGAGAAAGTATAAAAGTAAATCTTCGACTAAGGCGTCCTCAAACGTCGTTATCAAAATCCTCTTCGTAATCCGGATCCACCTGTTCATCTTCTCGTCCCCAAACACATAATAAACATGCATTGGAGGTAAGTACAAAGTACTTAGTGTAAGGTAGAAGCTAAGATTTAATTACAAGTTTATAACGTAAAGATTATAATTATTAAATCATCTTTATATGACCGACTCAATCTAGGATCCACTTCATGTCCATCAACCTGTCGAGACTATACGTTTCTATCTTAACTTATCTATGTTACATCTGCACTCAAGGGCACTACGCATGGTGTATATCCGCCATGAGATATAACTTTGCAACCTATTAGTGGATCACACCAATAACCACGGAGAAAAGCCCCCGATGGTGCACACGTTCGGCGAAGTCCCTACGTACTTCGGTCTTAGCAACCTACGGAGTTATTCACTTTATCTAAACGCCTACAAATCACGATATGAACTTGTGCCTAACCAAAGTGACATGATGTTTAGTCTTTTACAAGTCAAGTATGTATTTTATCAACTGTTAACTAGCCACCTAAGTGTTTTCAAGGCAAACCTCACCTTAACACTCTATTCCCTCCTTAGACAGCTAGACACAACATCCTACCACATACACATACATGTATGAATACTAACTCATCAAAGCACAAGCATGTCATGCTCTTCCGACATTCCCGGACTTCAACTCTTAGGAAGAATCCATTTGGTGCCGGAACTAAACGCATCAGAAACTCAATCAAGGCTTGTTCAAGTTCAATTAATGTTATTAAATCATGAAACAACATTTAAACCTCATCTTGTAGCTTAAAACAACATTTTCCCCAAACTAGGGTCAACGCGTGCGCTTTCCTTGGAATGTGTGCGCATTGATCGACCAGAAACTTGCTGAAAGCCTCTGTCCGGCCAATGCGTGCGTATTGCACCTGATGAAACTAAAACTGGACATCCTGTATCAGCAATGCGTGCGCATTGCTAGCCGATGCTTACGCATTGAGCATCCTGTACCAAAACCCGACTTCCAGTATCATCAATGCGTGTGCATTGCTAGGCAATGCGTGCGCATTGCACACAGAAAAACCCTAAACTCCGTTTTCTGCCACTTATCGATTTCCAATCGTTTCCAATATAATTAACATCGAAAATTCTCAGAAAAACCACATAAACCTTATCTTTATCAAACCAATTCATCCCATATTCCTTTAACAACGAAAAGATATGTTTTCTAACCTCTAAATACATCAAAACATTAATCTTAACCTTATAAACCATAACTAAATCATAGGAAGAGCCTCTTACTTGATTTCAAGCAAACTCCAAATCCAAACCAAGAAACACTGCAACAAGTACTTGATCCTTCTTACAGAAAACCTATGTGATCAACCCAAAAAGCGAATTAGATTCGATCACACGTTTCTATACAAACAAGGCTAAGAAAAAACATGAGTTTTAATCCATCAAACTCATTCAAAACTCATCTAGGTCGAAATTCATACCTTTAGAAAAACTCCAATCTTTTGGTGTTGAAACGACACTCTTCACGACGATTCCAACGCTCTACTCGAATCTGATAACGGTTGAAAACTGACTTAGATTTCTGAAGGAATCTTCGGCCCCTTTTCTCTTGCTCTCCAAACGTTGCAGAGAATGTAGAAAGTCTGATTTCTTTTTGCTATTAGGTTATCATAAATATGGGGATTTATTTTTCCTTAAATAATGAATCCCAAAATATTAATTGCTTAATACTTCCTTAATTAAATCCTTAATTACAATTAAGTCCAGATTTTCCATAAATAAATAAATAAATAATATATATATATATATATATATATATATATATATATATATATATATATATATATCTCGACTAAATATATATAATATACACTTTAATTCCAAAAATAAAATGAACATAATATTTCGTTTTCGTAAAATGACATGTCTGTCTTTTTTCGAAAATCGGAATATTACGGTGTATACGGATTTCCGGGTTTGCTGGATGAAGATGTATTGGAAATTTGGAACAAGAACAAAACCGTAAATTAAAAAGTTTTGTTTTGTAAGCTAATGAGGGTTGAACTGAGCCTCGCCACGTGTTATCTCCTAATTGATCAAACATTAAATGAAGACATAAAAACTATAACATTAAGGGCCAGGAGCCCCACTTCATGCGTAAGGACAATCCAAACCCCATGTGGGAAATCGGACCCGCTCCCCAAACCACCGCAGGTCGGCTATGTCGCAACGGAGCTGGGCCAGTGTAGTTTGGGCCAGACGGCCTGGGGGTTCGACGTAGGTCGGCCAGAGCCTCATTTGTATGATAATTAGCCCACTTGCTTATAAGATAATTACGGGAAGATCCTAAGGATCCTTTACTCATTAAGAAATTGATTCTGATATTTAAATTATCCATAATTATCCCTAAATTATAGGGATACACACGAGATTATCCTTAGGGATTAAGAATTATAATCCTTGTAAAACAAGGAAAGGGATGAGCCATTCCCTATATAAACACCCCTAATAAACTACGGAGACTTGATTCCTGAAACATAACAGGATACGTAGGCAACTTGAGAGAAATAACTCTCAAGCTCAGTCAAAATCTACCCAAAAAACCATGCCTTGTTCATATTACCCTAGATTAAAAGGCCTAAATTGATGCCCGACGATTTCCAGCATTGTCAATTGACGCTAGAAGGAGGGCCTTCTATCGGTAATAGATCGAGGTTGTTCGTGTTCAAGTTAATGGTAAAAACATGCCAAAAAATGCAGTCAGATCGGAGGATTATTTCCAGATATTGCACCGTTGAAACAAGAATTCCACCGTTCATATTGAATAAAAATGAGGGACGAACAAGCCCTCCAAATTTCGTGTTGATCGGAGTCCTTTTAAAAGTCCGATCGTAGTCAGAAAGTAGTTGCTGTATCACAAAAACGCAGCAGTCACAAAAAATGCAACAGCCAAATCGGAAGCTTATTGCCAGAGATTACACCGTTGGAACAAGAATTACACCGTTAAGATTGAAGAAGAAGAAGGGACGAACAAGCCCACCAAATTTCGTGCTGATCGGAGACCGTTTAAATAACCGATCGTTGCCGGAAAGTTGCTGTTGTATCACCAAAAACGCAGCAGTCAGATCGGAGGCTTATTGCCAGAGATTGCACCGTTGGAACAAGAATTCCACCGCTCAGTTTGAAGAATAAGGAGGGATGAACAAGCCCTCCAAATTTTGTGTCAATCGGAGTCCATTTAGATGCCTGATCGTCCCCAGAAAGATGAAAAAGACAAACTCTCTAAATCTGTAGGACATACAGTTTAACATGAGCTCTGCAAGTCGGGCTAATGGACGAGCTCTCAGGCTCCAAGATCCAAGCTGAGCTCTCAAGCTCTCCAGTATGAGGTCTCTAAACGAGCTCTCTCATTACAAGCTCCCTATCAGTGAGCTCTCTCATTACAAGCTGTCCAGGTACGAGCCTAATTGAAATTTATTCCCGTTTTTACAACTTAAATGACCTATCTTATTTTGGAACTCACCCTACCGAACATGGCGGGTCAAGTTATCTTATTTTGGAACACACCTTACCGAACATGGCGGGTCGAGCTATCTTATTTTGGAACTCTCCCTGCCGAACGTGGCGGGACGAGCCTTCTTGTTTTGGAACTCTCCCTGCCGAACACGACGGGTCGAGTTATCTTATTTTGGAACTCTCCCTACCGAACGTGTCGGGACGAGCTTTTCTTATCAGTACATCATAGGACCGAACTCAGCTCGGCATCATATTTAGAGCTCTCTTGAGTGAATCTTTTATAAGACCGAGCTTGGCTCGGCGTCATATTTGGAGCTCACCTTGAGCGAATCTTTTATAAGACCGAGCTCGGCTCGGCGTCATATTTGGAGGTCACTCTTCTGTGAATCTTCTATAAGACCGGGCTCGGCTCGGCATCATATTTGGAGCTCACCTTAACCGAATCTTTTAATGAGACCGAGCTCGCCTCGGCATCTCTTCTATAAGACCGAGCTCGGCTCAGAATCATATACGAGCTCATCAGCTCTCCATATCCGAGCCCTTCAGCTCACCATATACGAGCACGCAAGCTCTCCAAGTACGACTCTCTCCATAATGGCGGGACCATTCCAATATGTTGGCATGCCAACAACCACTGCAAATTATGCGTCTAGGACAAGTTCCAAATTTTATTAAATTGCTTTATTTTTTCAGTTTCAATTTTGCTACTCTGTGTTGTCACACTCATGTTAGTGGTTCACTTTGACTTCTCGATTTCCTATCAACAAAGTACCCCATTGCTGTCCTAATAAGCTCTTTCAATAGCAAATATCTTTTCCATTATACGTGATGGCTTTGATCAAGTTTGCAAAAGTTTTAACATCCCAAATCTGCAGGTCAGATATTTCGAGTTGAGTACTACAGGTCGGACTCAGAAAATTTGCAAAGGCAAACTTCCCAAGTCTGTAGGACAGATAAATTTGAACTGAGGCCTGCAGGTCAGACTCAGAAGGTTTGCAAAGGACAAACTAATTAAGTCCGCCAGACGGACAGGGTGTGCTCCGCAGGACGGACTCAGTGTAATTTCTATGTTCACAAATGATGAAATAATTAAATCCACAGGACGGACCAACCGAGCTCTGCTAAGTTCGGGGATGAACTAAGTTCAAAAAGGATGAACTAATTAAGTCCGCGGGACGGACCAACCCGAGCTCGCGGGCCGGCTCTAAGTTCACAAATGATGAACTAATTAAGTCCGCAGGACGGACCAACCGAGCTCTGCAGGTCAGGCTCTAAGTTCACAAAGGATGAACTAATAAAGTCTGTAGGACGGACCAAATGAGTTCTGCAGGTCAGGCTCTATAAAGTTTTCAAAGGATAAACTGTTTAAATCCACATGATGGACATCGGAGCATCAAAGAAAAAAAATCTAAGGCAAATGCTTTAAATTGAGTATGTCATCCAAAAACTATTAAGTTATTGCATGGCATACTGGATGGCTGGAAGAGCATATCAGATGAGCAGACAGTCGAAAAATTTGCAAGGAAAATAACCGGAAAAAGCAAGGTAAGTTGCATTAAAATTCATATACTATAATTTTTGTACTTATACAATTTTTTATATGACCAAAAAATTAAGTCTACCTGAGCAGACTACAAAAAAAATTGAGTCGGCCCGAGCAGACCCCAAGAAATCAAGTCTGCCTGAGTAGACTCCAAATAATAAAGTCTGCAGGCCAGACCCAAAAGAATACAAAGTCTACCTGACAGACTCAAAAAATTAAGTATGCAGGCCAGACCCCAAAAAATTGAGTCCGCGAGCGGACCCCAAGAAATTAAGTCCGCCCGAGCGGACACAAAAAATTAAATCTACAGGTCAGACCCCAAAAAATTAAGTATGCCTGAGCAGACCCCAAGAAGTTAAGTCTGCCTGAGCAGGCCCCAACAAATTAAGTCTGCCTGAGTGGACTCCAAAAAATTAAGTCTGCAAGACAGACAAGCCGAGCTCCGCAGAACGGACTCCGCTCAAATCATTAAAATTAACATCTGAGCGCCGCCGGTCGGACTCAACAAACATATGTTAGCAAAAACATTAAGTTTGCAAGACAGATAAGCCGAGCTCCGAAGAGCGGACTCCGCTCAAATCATTAAAACTAACATCTGAGCTCCGCCGGCCGGACTCAGCAATCATATGTTAGCGAATTTTATTAAGTCTGTAGGACGGACTAACTGAGATTTACAGGTCAGACTCAGCACATGAGCTCTGCAGGTCTGACTCGGTAAGTTTGCAAAGGACAAACCCATTAAGTCCGAAGGTCGGACTCCAAAGATTGAGCTCCGCATGTCGGACTCCACAATGTTTGCTGGTCAGACTCATCGAACTGAGCTCCACAGGTTGGACTCAAAAGTTGGTAAAGGACCAACTCATTAAGGCCGCGGGACGGACATGAACTTGAGATCTACAGGTCTGACTCAGTCAAAATTATTAGGTCTGCAGGACAGACCAACTGAGCTCCACAGATCAGACTCGGTCAAAAAAATTAAGTCTGCCTGAGCAGACTCCAAAAAATTAAGTATGTCTGAGCAGACTCCAAAAAATTTAGTCTGTAGGTCAGACCCAATAATTAAGTCTGCAGGACAGACACTGAACTGAGCCCTTTAAGTCAGACTCGGCAAGTTCGCAACAACCAAGAAAACTTAATAAGATTGCAAAAACATTGTACATGTTACAATTCCTGAAAATTTTCTCCCAAGTCTGCAGGACAGACAAAAAATAAAATAAAAAAATAAAAAAATAAAAAAAATTAAGTCTGCAGGACCGACGAACTAAGCTTTGCAAAACGAACTCAGAAAAAACTCGCTAAGTCAGCAGGACTGACAACTGAGTCTGCAGGTCGGACCAAGCCGCATTTGTTTAGTCTGTAGGACAGATCCGAATAACAACTTAACAAAAGTCTATGTATGCTATCAAAAACTATAAGTTAATGCATGCATACTTGGGGGCAAGACACCCCACTGCGGATCAGAGTACTTCGGTAAGTGCTGAAAATAAAATTAAGGCAAGAGAACTTACAAAAGTTTGCATATATTAAAACTTGCAAAAAACTTGCATATATTAAAACATTGTACAAGAAAAAGTTGGAAGCTTTTCTCCAAAGTCTACATGACAGACTCCAAAGTTTGAGTTCCGCAGGTCGGACTCGAAAGCTTCGGCTCCGCAGGCCGGACCTGAAAAGTTTGCTTAAGTCTGCTGGACAGACTTCAACTTTCAGAACTCCGCAGGTCGGACTCAACAAAGTTTGCAGGTCAAACTCATCAAATTGAGCTCCGTAGATCGGACTCACCAAGTCAGCGGGACGGACAAAAGTATGAGCTCTCTAACTCAGCCTCCGTAAAGTTTGTAGACCAAAATTCCTTAGTTCGTAGACGAACTCAAACCGAGCTCCGCAGGTCGGACTCGTCATAAAATCAGTCCGCAGGATGAACTCGAGCAAGTCCGCAAGACGGACAGAAATTCAAAGCACTGGATGTCGGGCTCAATGCGTTTGCAAAGCTGGGCTCCACAGGCCGGACTAACTTTAAATAGCCAATCTACAGGCCAAACTCACGCAAGTCCGCATGTCAGATAAAAATTTCGGCTCAACATGTTAGGCTCGCTAACTTTGCGATGTAAACTTCTTAAGTCCCTTAAGGTACTTGAGCTGAGCTACACAGGACGGGCTCGTAAAAATACAACGAAGCATAAACGAAATGCCAGTTCAAGAACCTAAGAAGCATTAAGGGCTGTGTTCTACCCAGACTCCGTAGCAGGAGTAAGATTCGCCACAGAAACGTTGACCTGGGTCAGTTCGGCAGGATCCGTTGAAGCAGAAGCAACAGCCGCAGAAGGCACTAAACAAGGAGCTGCAGCAACGTTCTCAAAAACCATTCCACTTCAGAAGACGTGGGCACGAATGACAGCGTCATAACAGTAACTCTACCAACTTGCAGAGTGGGTCATTACAAATTCTACAAATCTCGATAACAGTGGCCGAGCAGCACCTCTAACAAATCCAACCTCACAACGAGTAGTTCAGCCAGATCTGGGGGGTTTATGACGAGGGTTGAACTGAGCCTCGCCACGTGTCATCTCCTAATTGATCAAACATTAAATGAAGACATAAAAACTATAACATTAAGGGTAGATCCGAACCCCATGTGGGAAATCGGTCCCGCTCCCCAAACCACCGCAGGTCGCCTAGGTCGCAACGGAGCCGGGCCAGTGTAGTTCGGGCCCGAGACGGCTTGGGGGCTCGACTCAGGTCGGCCAGAGCCTCATTTGTATGATAATTAGCCCACGTGATTATAAGATAATTATGGGAAGATCCTAAGGATCCTTTACCCATTATCCATAATTATCCCTAAATTATAGGGATACACACGAGATTATCCTTAGGGATCAAGAATTAGAATCCTTGTTGATGACGTAGATCAAGTGATAATAAAATACTTGACCACCATAGACCAATACTAGCAAGAGGACTAGGTCCATTGTAGTATAGCTCTAGCGAATCAAGGTCGATCCCACATGGAACCAAACTGTGGGTCATTTATATACAAACAATTAATTAGTCATGTCAAGGACACAAAGCGTGTCACGGATTTTATCTAACAAAGCAAACAAGTAATAAAATTTATAAATCCGGTATTCCCCAAGTGTAGGGATCGTAGTATAGCGATTAATACCGGAGTCGATCACGGGGAATCGGGGTATCTAGTTCATTAATTTTCCTAAGGTTGTTACCATTTCTAAACCTAAACTAAAACGATAAAATAAACTGGACGACGAGGATTGTCGGTCCAAAGCCGGGGAGGATAAAAGCGATAATAAATAAATAAAACTACAACTAAGAAAACAATAAAACTAACTATCATGATAATGAAGCGAAGCAAATCAACATAGAACAAACATGATCCACCATCCCGCAACCCTTAATTCTTCCCTAGATTATCTTATGATGATTCAATCAAAGTTGTGGTTCACCTATTCAAAGGTATGAATTCTTACTTCCGTAAGAAATCCGTCTATCAATCTCATCATCTTCCGATCTATAGAGATTAACGCTCTCAAAACAAGGTGCAAGATTTATTAGATCTAACAACCTAGAAATCTAACCTATCAACTTCCGTTATGTCAAGGTTAAAAGTCTAATCTTTCCTATGGTGATCTAAGGTTTACACCGATTTCCATCATACGGTAAACATCAAATAGCAATACATCTTCCGATATCGATTGCATAAACAAATAAACAAAGGAAAGATAACAAACTTTAAATTAAACTCACAAAATTATCCAAGAGAAAGAAAGTAAAACGCTGCTGGAAAATCTACCATGGCTGCTCCAAGTTCACAGCTTCAGGACAGCACCATGAATCGAACAAGAATAGAAAACAAAAATAAAAACCTAATCTAACCGCCACCCCGGCCTCCCAAAGGAAAGGGGGGCCGGGGCCGCTAGGGTTTTCTCTAATGATTGTGTATCAATAGGTCTCAATAATGTGTGTCTTAGGGTTGAAATCGCGCTTTGCTATTTATAGGAAAAATAAGTCGGTTTCGCTTTGCTTAAGTCGGCGGTGCCTGGACGCCCGTCCGATGCCTGGACGCCCGTCCAAGTACCTTGGTCCTTCTCCGGATGCCCGTTCACTTCACGTCCAAACTCTCTCGTATCCAAAAATCTCTCCGGACGCCGGTCCATTACTTCGGACGCCGATCCACTACTGGACGGGACTTGGACGTGCGTTCGCTTTTTTTCTTCCAAATTCGATCTTCTCATCTTCATCTTCAATTCAATTTCATCTTTATCTCTTTCCTCTTCATTAATCCGATTGTTAACATCTTTTAATCTCTTTTGAACCTTATGCATGCTACAAGTTAATCAAAACATGCAAAATGTAATATCATTCATCCAACATAAAACCATCAATAAAACACATAAATTAACTCAATTTTGCGATTAACTACTTAAAAACATCACTTGCTCAATATTTCAATATAAAGCTCGATTTCTATGAGAAACATACGAATATGGGGGAAATTGATATAAAATATGTCCTTATAAAACGTATAAAATCACCCTTAACAACTCCCCCACACTTAAACCTTGCTCGTCCCGAGCAAGACAAAACATAATCAAGACTCGAGACATATAAACATTTATGCAACCATAAAGCATATTCAATAGTTTAGAGGTTCACCCAAGTGTGTGTGCATAGCCATAACAAATTTCCACTAAATCCACACTTGAAATTGATTCAAGCAAAACTAGCCAACATCCCATTTAGATCGAAATATAAAAACGATTATAACATGCACCTCACAAAACATACATATTCGAAAAGGATAATAAAATGTCTTTAGGATCTTTCCGACATACTAGAGGATAATCCCTACAACATATCTTTCGGTTTATACTTGGGGATAAGATAGACGATAACTAAGTCTTTCATTCATTTCATTCACCATTCTTAATTTTTCGATTTAACTATTTCACTTTTAAACACATCGAAATGAGCTATTGCCCTCATTCATAGCGAATAGGATATTCGAGATATACCCTACCTTACTCAAATCATAAGGCGACTTTTCATCGTCGACCGTCGTGAGCTTTTAACCATCATAGTGGTATAGGACATTCGTGATATGACCTACCGCACTCAAATCATCGACTAGCTTTCGACACACCCAATAATTACTTCATATTCCATTCAACTTTTCATTTGACAATAAGTTACGTGGTACTTATCACATTCAAACCTTCAGATATTCACAGTATATCATACTTTAATTCTAAACACAAACTATTAAAATTTTCAAAATTCGTATGTACGCAAAGAATCATGCGATAATCATCAAAAATCTCTAATCAAATGGGCATAGCTTTAAAATATAGCTCATCATTTACTATGGCACGTGAAAAATAGTGTTGGGTGAAACATCAAAATTTACTAAATATGCAAAATACTGCACCAATGATATAAAAACTCAAATAAAGATATGCCTTTGCTCACTTGGGACAAAACAAACAAAATTTTAAAATGTAGCACTCTTTCATAGAAATATAATAGTATGGCAAATGAATGTAGATACATAAAACCATTTCCCTCCCCCACGCTTAAATTACAACATGTCCTCATGTTGTGCAGAAATAAAGAAAAGATAAAAGAACTTAGCTGATTTGGTAATGATATGAAGATAGGTTGAAGAAGGGTAGAAAATCGATCCACGTGTCCGAGGCACGAGATGTCATATATTCCTCTCCGATTCACTTCCAAGGCCGTGCAACAAGAACATCTAAAAAAAATTACCCGCACCACTTGAAAACATGGCGGTATCTCGGGGAACACGGGGGAATATAAAATGGCAACAATAATTATATAGACATGCACATGGAAAAATCAAACGGAAAAGGAACATCTAAGCGTCAAACACAACGAATGGAAGTTTGATATAAGCACAAAAAGAAATAAAGCCACAGAAGCTTGTAGAATAATATAGACCACATGTGCAAACAGAAACATCAAACTCCAACTAATAATGATAGAGGAATAGACAAGGAAAAGAAGTCATAGAGATTTTCCAAATTAAGCCCATATAAAGATGGAAATTATACATGGAACATTACAAAACAGTAGGGCTAGGTGCAACTACATGAAAAAGATATTACAATGCAATCTACATGATAAAGTGGTAGCGTACGGCAAGCCGACAGTAACTACCCTCAAGAAAAATAAAAGAAAAATAGAAAAACAATGCAACTAGATGACATGCAACTAAATGATATGCAAAAATAAAAGAAAATAAAAGAAAGAAAACTAGCCCACTCATTTGCAACACGACATGTATATCATAAACGTCTACCAAATAATGATTGTTTACGATAAACGACAGTACTACTCATTATATGCAGTGTAGACGCGCCTTAAGACTCATCAAATGTGATAGCATTATGGAAAACCAACAGTTAGCTATACTAAACATATATAACTCATAAGAAGACATGGTAGCATACGGAAAACCGACAGTAGCTACCCATATGAGTTACAAAAATAACAAGAAAGCACATAGGTCTCAAAGCTCACAGGATTCATCACAACGATATGTAGCATACGGAAACCGACATTAGCTACTAAATAACAATAAGAACAGTTATAGCATACGAGAACCGACATTAACTATAACATGCATGGATGAATCATGACACCCTAGATAGACGACAACAGGAACAGCATAAGTCATATTAGAATCACGTCTAGCTAGGTGAATTACTCAACATGGATTGCAATAGATGGAAAGAAAACATAACGGTGAAAGAACGGGACATCTACGCATATACACAACGGCCACGAGAGGCTCACATAAAACATCCATGTCAATTAATGAAGCATGTATATAAAGATTAACCAATTATTTAACATGGATCAGTAGATGAAAATGTGTAAACATGCAAGTTCAGAACATCTACGTAAAAATAATTAGCCACGAAGCTCGTATGAAAATATCCACGTCAAATAAAGCATTAAAAATCAAATTTATTCAAAATTTTGGACACCGGAATCGAACGTTTGGTCGTTCAACGTACCAAACGGGGGCGTTTGGGTAACAAAACGCTCGTCGACTTCGGGTTGGTGCGTTATGGGACGGACGGGCGTTCACTTACTATGGACGCCCGTCGGACTCAGCAGAAAAGCTCAGCAGATTCGATTGATACCAGAAAACAGCAGCAACCCTAACATCATATCCTAATACCATATCATTAAAACAGAAACCCTAGTGTTTATTAAAAACGAAAACAAAACTATGAAACCTAAATTCACGTTTCATAAATTGAGTAAAAAACTTTTTGCACATTCTTAACCCAACGGTCATCGAAACACGGCAAAAATAAAAACTCTCAATTTATTTAACGCTACTTTTATTGAAAACTACCTAAAAAGATACGGAAACAGAAACCTAAACCTAAACTACGAAAAATTTAAAACGAAAAAAACGAAAAAAACTAAAAAAAAAAAAAAAAAAAAACGTGTTGAAATCTTCGAGCCCAAAATGGAAGGGAAAACAGTGGATTTTGACCTCGAAAACGGCATCGAACGGCCTCCGGCCATTCACCACGTCGTCGGCGTCGGAACGAGCTTTCCGAATTGGGGTCCCGCGTTCCAAACGGACACTCGAGCCGAAAGTTACGGCCAAAATACTAACGAGTGCTAAAACGATCCCTTTTATCCAAAAATTTGACCGCGAAAAACGTGGAGTCGGATGATTCAACCTCGGAACCCTACCTACGAAACCTACCTACGAAAAACGAAACCTTACAACCTATCTACGATATCTACCTAAAACAAAAATAAATAAAAAAAAAAAGAGTGACGACAGACGCGGACGGGCGTCCAAGTTCTTTGGACGGACGTCCGCACGGAGAAAGAACGGACGGGCGTCCAAGTTGCGGACGCTCGTCCGCTGGGCAAAACACAAACAGAGACGATCAGATTTGGACGGACGGGCGTCTGCCTGAAGGTTGAAGTGGACGGGCGTTAGGCAATCCAGATGCTCGTCCGTCAGGATAAAACAAAGCAATTCGATTTCATGTCAACGGGCACATTCAAGACGCCCGTTTGAGTGCGACAAAACGGGAAAGATAAAGGACTCCGTCGAGCAACACAAAAAACAACGGGAAAACCTCCCCAACTAAACCTGGAAATTGATAATTAAACTAACTACAAACCTAATAACCTAAACTATAATGATCTATGAAAAAGTAACAAAAACCTAGAAAAATTAATAAAACTAGACAACCGTACCGATTCCCCGGCAACGGCGCCAAAAACTTGTCACGGATTTTATCAACAAAGCAAACAAGTAATAAAATTTATAAATCCGGTATTCCCCAAGTGTAGGGATCGTAGTATAGCGATTAATACCGGAGTCGATCACGGGGAATCGGGGTATCTAGTTCATTAATTTTCCTAAGGTTGTTACTACTATTATTAAATCCTAAACTAAAAACGATAAAATAAACTGGACAGAGAGGATTGTCGGTCCAAAGCCGGGAGGATAAAAGCGAACTAATAAATAAATAAAACTACAACTAAAAAAACAATAAAACTAACTAGCATGAAGAATGGCACAAGATTCTTTCAAATCAACATAGAACAAACATGATCCACCATCCCGCAACCCTTAATTCTTCCCTAGATTATCTTATGATGATTCAATCAAAGTTGTGGTTCACCTAATCAAAGGTATGAATTCTCTACTTCGTAAGTAATCCGTCTATCAATCTCATCATCTTCCGATCTTAAAGATTAACGCTCTCAAAACAAGGTGCAAGATTTATTAGATCTAACAACCTAGAAATCTAACCTATCAACTCCGTTATGTCAAGGTTAAAAGTCTAATCTTTCCTATGGTGATCTAAGGTTTACACCGATTTCCATCATACGTTAAACATCAAATAGCAATACATCTTCCGATATCGATTGCATAACAAATAAACAAAGGAAAGATACAAACTTTAAATTAAACTCACAAAATTATCCAAGAGAAAGAAATAAAACGCTATTTGGAAAATCTCCATGGTCGCTCCACAGTTCACGGCTTCAGGACTTGCTCACCATCTCCGAGATCGAACAAGAATAAAAACAAAAATAAAAACCTAAAAAATCCGCTCCCCGGCCTCCCGAAAAGGGGGCACTCGGTCGACCGGGTTTTCTCTAATGATTGTGTATCAATAGGTCTCCAATAATGTGTGTCTTAGGGTTGAAATCGCGATGCCTATCCTTTATAGGAAAAATAAGTCGGTTTGCCGACTTAGCGGTTTTATGGACGCCCGTCTAAACCCCGTCCGGATACCCATAAAAATAAAGATAATGCCAAGCCCGTTTGCTTCCAAACTCGTCCAAACTCTCTCTTATGAAAAATCTCATCCTCGGACGCACGTCCATATTCGGACGCCCGTCCATATGGACGAGGACTTGAACTCTCGTTCGTTCGCTTCTTCAAATCTTCTTCTCATCTTCATTCAATTGCATCTTTCTCTTTCTATTTAAACTTCAAGTAATCATCGTTTTACCTCTTTTAATCCCTTTCAACATGCAAGCGTGCCTACATCACGACAAAAAACATGCAAAATGTAATATCATACATATAACATAAAACATCAATAAAACACATAATTAACTCGATTTTGCACTTTAATAACCATTAAAAACATTCTTGCTCAATATTTCAATATAAAGCTCGATTTCTATGAAAACATACGAATATGGGGAAATTGATATAAAATATATCCTTATAAAACGTATAAAATCACCCTTAACAACTCCCCCACACTTAAACCTTGCTCGTCCCGAGCAAGACAAAACATAATCAAGACTCGAGACATATAAACATTTATGCAACCATAAAGCATATTCAATAGTTTAGAGGTTCACCCAAGTGTGTGTGCATAGCCATAATAAATTTCCACTAAATCCACACTTGAAATTGATTCAAGCAAAACTAGCCAACATCCCATTTAGATCGAAAATAAAAAACGATTATAACATACGCCTCACAAAACATACATATTCGAAAAGATAATAAAATGTGTTTTCGAAATCTTTCCGACATACTCGAGAGGATAATCCCTACAACATATCATTCGTTTATACTTGGGGATAAGTCGTAGACGATAACTAAGTCTTTCTTTATTCAATTCATACCAATTTCTTACATTCAAGTCGATTCAACTATTTTTTCTTACAGTTAAACACATCGAATGAGCTATTGCCCTCATTCATAGCGAATAGGATATTCGAGATATACCCTACCTTACTCAAATCATAAGGCTACTTCTCGGCGATCGTCGTGAGCTTTTGGTCATCATAGTGGTATAGGACATTCGAGATATGACCTACCGCACTCAAATCATCGACTAGCTTTCGACACACCCAATTACTTCACTTCCAATTCAACTTTTCATTTGACAATAAGTTACGTGGTACTTATCACATTCAAACCTTCAGATATTCACAGTATATCATACTTTAATTCTAAACACAAACTATTAAAATTTTCAAAATTCGTATGTAAGCAAAGAATCATGCGATAATCATCAAAAATCTCTAATCAAATGGGCATAGCTTTAAAATATAGCTCATCATTTACTATGGCACGTGAAAAATAGTGTTGGGTGAAACATCTAAATTTACTAAATATGCAAAATAATGCACCAATGATATAAAAACTCAAATAAAGATATGCCTTTGCTCACTTGGGACAAAACAAACAAAATTTTAAAATGTAGCACTCTTTCATAGAAATATAATAGTATGGCAAATGAATGTAGATACATAAAACCATTTCCCTCCCCCACGCTTAAATTACAACATGTCCTCATGTTGTGCAGAAATAAAGAAAAGATAAAAGAACTTAGCTGATTTGGTAATGATATGAAGATAGGCTGAAGAAGGGTAGAAAATCGATCCACGTGTCCGAGGCACGAGATGTCATATGTATTCCTCTCCAGATTCACTTCCAAGGCCCGTGCAACAAGAACATCGAAAAAAAATTACCCGCACCACTTGAAAAACATGGCGGTATCTCGGGGAACACGGGGGAATATAAAATGGCAACAATAATTATAGACAATAAGCACATGATATAATTGCTCGATGGAAAAATCACCACACGGGGAAAGTACGAGACATCTAAGCGTCAAACACAACCGAATAAGTTTGATATAAGCACAAAAAGAAATAAAGCCACAATTGTACAAAATATAGGACCACATGTGCAAACGAAACATCAAACTCCAACTAATAATGATAGAGGATATAAGAAGTCATAGAGATTTTCAAATTAAGCCCATATAAAGATGGAAATTATACATGGAACATTACAAAATAGTAGGGCTAGGTGCAACTACATGAAAAAGATATTACAATGCAATCTACATGATAAAGTGGTAGCGTACGGCAAGCCGACAGTAACTACCCTCAAGAAAAATAAAAGAAAAATAGAAAAACAATGCAACTAGATGACATGCAACTAAATGATATGCAAAAATAAAAGAAAATAAAAGAAAGAAAACTAGCCCACTCATTTGCAACACGACATGTATATCATAAACGTCTACCAAATAATGATAGTTTACGATAAACGACAGTACTATTCATTATATGCAGTGTAGACGCGCCTTAAGACTCATCAAAGGTGATAGCATTATGGAAAACCAACGATTAGCTATACTAAACATATATAACTCATAAGAAGACATGGTAGCATACGGAAAACCGACGGTAGCTACCCATATGAGTTACAAAAATAACAAGAAAGCACATAGGTCTCAAAGCTCACAGATTCATCACAACGATATGTAGCATACGGAAACCGACATTAGCTACTAAATAACAATAAGAACGATTATAGCATACGAGAACCGACATTAACTATAACATGCATGGATGAATCATGACACCCTAGATAGACGACAACAGGAACATCATAAGTCATATTAGAATCACGTCAAGCTAGGTGAATTACTCAACATGGATTGCAATAGATGGAAAGAAAACATAACGGTGAAAGAACAGGACATCTACGCATATACACAACGGCCACAGAGGCTCACAATAAAACATCCATGTCAATTAATGAAGCATGTATATAAAGATTAACCAATTATTTAACATGGATCAGTAGATGAAAATGTGTAAACATGCAAGTTCAGAACATCTACGTAAAAATAATTAGCCACAGAAGCTCGTATGAAAATATCCACGTCAAATAAAGCATTAAAAATCAAATTCTATTCACTAGAAGCTGACACACTGGACTGACGTTTGGTCAAGACAGACGCTCGTCCAGAACCACATAGAGCAGACGGGCGTTCAACGTAACGGGAAACGCTCGTCGACTCGATCAAAACATATTGGTGCGTTATGGGACGGACGGGCGTTCACTTACTATGGACGCCCGTCGACTCGGCGAAAAAGCTCGGCGACTCGATTGATACCGAAAAACAAAGCAACCCTAACATCATATCCTAATACCATATCATTAAAACAGAAACCCTAGTGTTTATTAAAAACGAAAACAAAACTATGAAACCTAAATTCACGTTTCATAAATTGAGTAAAAAACTTTTTGCACATTCTTAACCCAACGGTCATCGAAACACGGCAAAAATAAAAACTCTCAATTTATTTAACGCTACTTTTATTGAAAACTACCTAAAAAGATACGGAAACAGAAACCTAAGCCTAAACTACGAAAAATTTAAAACGAAAAAACGAAAACACTAAAAAAAAAGGAAAAAAAAACGTGTTGAAATCTTCTGAGCCCAAAATGGAAGGGAAAACAGTGGATTTTGACCTCGAAAACGGCATCGAACGGCCTGGCCGGTTCACCATGTCGTCGGCGTCGGAACGAGCTTTCCGAATTGGGGTCCTGCGTTCCAAACGGACACTCGAGCCGAAAGTTACGGCCAAAATACTAACGAGTGCTAAAACGATCCCTTTTATCCAAAAATTTGACCGCGAAAAACGTGGAGTCAGATGATTCAACCTCAGAACCCTACCTACGAAACCTACCTAAGAAAAACAAAACCTTAGTACCACGATATACTAATCACAAAACAAAAATAAAAAATAAAAAAAGTGACGAACGGCCGGACGGGCGTCCAAGTTGCCGGACGGACGTCCGCCCGGAGAAAACGAGGACGGGCGTCCAAGTTGCGGACGCTCGTCCGCCCGGGCAAAACACAAACGAGAGACGATCGGATTTGGACGGACGGGCGTCCAAAGGTTGAAGCTCCCACATGACGGGCGTTAGGCAATCCGGATGCTCGTCCGTTAAAACAAAGCAGCTTTCGATTTCCGGAAGGGCACATTCAAGACGCCCGTTTGAGTGCGAAACACGAAAACAAGAAAGATAAAACAAACTAAAACTCGAAAACTAAACAAAACCCTAATTGATAACCTAACCAAAACTATGAAAAATTAATGATCTATAATCTATAACAAAAGTTGTACAAAAATAGAAAAATTAATAAAACTAGACAACCGCACCGATTCCCCGGCAACGGCGCCAAAAACTTGTCACGGATTTTATCTAACAAAGCAAACAAGTAATAAAATTTATAAATCCGGTATTCCCCAAGTGTAGGGATCGTAGTATAGCGATTAATACCGGAGTCGATCACAGGGAATCGGGGTATCTAGTTCATTAATTTTCCTAAGGTTGTTACTATTATTACTAAACCTAAACTAAAAACGATAAAATAAACTGGACGAGAGGATTGTCGGTCCAAAGCCGGGGAGGATAAAAGCGATAATAAATAAATAAAACTACAACTAAAACGAAAACAATAAAACTAACTAAGAACATGACAATGATTCTTTCAAGCAAATCAACATAGAACAAACATGATCCACCATCCCGCAACCCTTAATTCTTCCCTAGATTATCTTATGATGATTCAATCAAAGTTGTGGTTCACCTAATCAAAGGTATGAATTCTTACTTCCGTAAGTAATCCGTCTATCAATCTCATCATCTTCCGATCTATAGAGATTAACGCTCTCAAAACAAGGTGCAAGATTTATTAGATCTAACAACCTAGAAATCTAACCTATCAACTTCCGTTATGTCAAGGTTAAAAGTCTAATCTTTCTATGGTGATCTAAGGTTTACACCGATTTCCATCATACGATAAACATCAAATAGCAATACATCTTCCGATATCGATTGCATAAACAAATAAACAAAGGAAAGATACAAACTTTAAATTAAACTCACAAAATTATCCAAGAGAAAGAAAGTAAACGCTATTTGGAAAATCTTCCATGGTTGCTCCAAGTTCATAGCTTCTTCGACGGCACCATGGCGTCGAACAAACAAGAATAGAAAATGAAAATAAAAACCTAATCTAACCGCAACCCCGGCCTCCATAAATGGAAATGGGGGCTGGGGCGCCTAGGGTTTTCTCCTAATGATTGTGTATCAATAGGTCTCAATAATGTGTGTTTTAGGGTTGAAATCGCGCTGCTATTTATAGGAAAAATAAGTCGGTTTCAGCATGGCGGTGCCTGGACGCCCGTCCGATGTGTTGGACGCCCGTCCAAGTACCTTGGAGGTGCTCGCCCCGCTTTGCTTCACGTCCAAACTCTCTTATATCAAAATTGCTCATCCGGACGCCGGTCCAATATTCGGACGCCTTGATCCGGCTGGACGGGACTTGGACGCCGTTCGATTTTTTTCGAAATCGATCTTCTCATCTTCATCTTCAATCAATTTCATCTTTATCTCTTTCCTTCATTAAATCCGATTGTGAACATCTTTTAATCTCTCTTTTGAACCAATATTATGCATCTACAAGTTAATCAAAACATGCAAAATGTAATATCATTCAAACCAACATAAAACCATCAATAAAACACATAAATTAACCAATTTTGCACTTTAATACTTAAAAACATCATTTGCTCAATATTTCAATATAAAGCTCGATTTCTATGAGAAACATACGAATATGGGGGAAATTGATATAAAATATGTCATTATAAAACGTATAAAATCACCCTTAACAACTCTATACGTAACGGATAAAATAGAGATTCATAAAGCAATTATATAGATCTACTAGAAACACGATTGTCGATCATACCAAAGTCATGTATAGATCACCGGATAACAGATCTGGGCGTGTGGATCCTTATAGACAAGGAATCCCCACTGCCTCATATCGTATCCTTAGATCTACATCGTTCGGTGAAGAACGAACAACCTCAAACAATAAACAATAATTGGGGGACTTAATTACAAAGAACAAAGAACAATAAATACAAGAACTCACATAATAGCTGCTGAACTTGTATTAAAATTGTTCTGAGAAACTGAGGATTTGTGTTATGAAAAAGTGTTAAAGTTGTATTTAGTTGATGCAATGGAACAAATATATATTGGGTTGAAAAACCGACTTAAGATAAGCTTCAGCCGATTTAAATTACGTTTCCTAAATCCTAAAGGAGTCTAAAAACGCGTTAGGATAATTCCAAGCTAATCCAGATGCTGAATGGGACTCGCCCCCGCCGAATCGGCCTCTTCTTTGCCGCGCCGAGTCCATCAACTATTGATTGGCTCGCTGGCTCTTGTCATTCCTTACTCCTCTTTTCGCGCTGATCCGGTATTTATCCTCAATGCACTCCGAATTTTCTTCGATCTATCTTGAGATTTAATTCATCCATTTGTAATTATCCTCCAATTTATCTCAATCTACAAAATAAATATTTATTGCACAGTAAATCGTATTTAAATGATAAAAACGGATAAATACCAAATTATATTCTATTAATCACATAACATTAAATAATCATTATAAACATGTGATTTAACATAAAATATATATTATTAGGCTCGATTTAAGGATAACGTTGATGACTTTTACGAGTATATTTTGACCGTCATCAACTACCCCCCACTTAGACTTTGATCGTCCCGAACAAAGCATTGATAAGTCATTCCCCAAGAAAACATTTTCCACGGTCAAATCATACTTACACAAGAAACTCGAGTCAACTCATACCATTCATGCTCATAAGGTATCCATTATTCGCTACTCGCTATGAATCGAAGTGATGTATGCATGTGCATTCAGTTTTATATAATCGTGGCAAGATTAGAGTTTATGCTAACTTTGCAATCTCGACCTACCAACATCAGTATTCCCACTTCTTAAGCCTCGCATGGGTAAAGACATGGTGCAATAAGCAAGAGCGTTATCTAAGAGGTTTTTGGACTTGGAGACCGAGAAAAATACTCGAAGCCTCTTAAAAGTTGAATTTTTTCTCACATTTTCATATTTTCAAGCATTAACACATCTCAAGAAAGAAACTTGCTTTAAAAGTAAATTATGCATTGCAAGAATCCCCTTTCACGGATTGGTCAATAGCATTGAATATTACCACAAGCGCGAGGCTACTTTGGTAATGTTACTACAAACCCAGTGTTTAACGCATTGTCAAAACACAGATAATTCTCAAGCTTATTACTCCGCTTTGATGGCTAGAAGATAGGAGTACATCAGCAGATAACTATCGACACTAAGTTCACATAACCAATCATTTACGCAATGTACACATAATTTCTTCAATTATTATAATTCGTGCGATAATAGTCGATTCAAAATTGAGTAATCGAATAATAAATAACTACTTGCAACGGTCGGCATGAATATCCTTAAATTTACATTCACATAAGTATAAACTGATCACGTAATCATGCAACTTGGTTCCTTTCCTATCAATTCAATGTTTTAAGAACTCACAATTCTAAGGGTATGAGATAATTAATTTGGCATTTTTCAATTTTCTTCAACTTTTCACCGTTTCATTCAATTTTAACACATATCACATCATAGCTAAGTCTCCTACCCCCCACTTAAACATGGCATTGTCCCCAATGACAAATAAAAATGAGAATTTAAGAAAAATACTTAGCTCTGGAAACGGCTCTCGAGTAGATGCAGAACATCGGAGTAATCCAAGCACGTCGTGGAGAAGAAAATGAAAACCTGTTTAAGCAAACCAAACAGAAACTCCATGAAACCGTTAATAACATGGCAGTGGAAGATATAAAATAATGTGGCAGTAATTAGATATAAAATATCCAAAAACAAATTAAGCCACTTTATTTTACACAACCAATGACAAGGAAAACCAAAGAGTTAAAACGACTCGTTCAGACACGAATTCTAAAACGAATAAGAAAAAGGATATATGGACTCAAAATGAAAAATACTAAATAGAAAGAAAAAACAATCAACAAAAGATTATAGTCTTCATCGATATCCTCCACCACATAAATATTCTTGAAACCAGGTGGAGAAGATAAAGATCAAAAAGCATTACCCCATGTGGAAAAACACGAGATGGACTGGATCGACAAGGTACTCAAACCAGTGTTAAAGAGAAACTTGGTAAGGAATAACAGATTGGGTATGACCTATAGTCTAAAGATAAAATCAGATACTCAGCGCAGACGCTGCACGTTTTGATTGGATATCAACAACTTAGGGAGATGTAGCTTCTCCTCGAAATTACTAATCACCCAATTTATCATGTAGAAGGTTGATCGGCCTTTTCTAAGTGTCCAATCTCACCGGCAGTGTACCGGGTCAACTGTAGCCTAGAATTGGTGAGTCAAGGTCGTATCCCAAAGGGAATCTGGTCGAATACCAAAGTCGGTATCTTCCCTAGTTTAGGTCAACTCAAATACTGAACGTGGTGATTTGTGAGATCACCGGTTCTAATAACTATATATACAAAACAAAATAAAGATCTAAAAATATACAAAAGAGATAGCCGAGCTATGATCCAATCTAATACTCATAAACCCTATCCAAATCCCGAGGTATTCTTGATTAACCTAAACGTTCTCGACGTTACGTAGGGTGTCGTTTCCTGGCTCTGAGAATAGACATTATTTCAATAATCTACCCTCCTATGTCAGGTTCAACAGTTCGCTGACCGGATTTAACTGACCTCACATGGTCTACGATTCATGAAACGCTCGACAAGTCGATACAAAACCTCACAACGAAACCGAGTCTGAACAACTCAGTCGGTTTTACACAGTGATCCTAGAACCCCAGCTCTCGTATCCTCTCGCAAAATACATATGTAAAGACGATACGTGTAAATACGTTTATCGAGTCGCGAGTTCAATAAAGGTCATTAAGAATAAGTTCTAGGACTACTAACACATCGAGAATCAACAATAAAACATCAAGAACACCACACGAACAGGCTAAGGCTCGATTTCATAGACTATCACATAACTCGACTATCGGGAAACTAGCTACTCATTATATTAACAAAAACAACAAGAAATCAACAATAAACATAACGAAAATAAAGATCGAAAGCAAGAACAAGAAAGGAAAACAAAATACCAAATATATTAGGCCGTAGAAAATCGGTTCACCGAACGAAATCCCGTCAATAACGCGTCAAGCTATCTTCGAGAATCAACGGATTACAACAATCTACAACTAATCTAAGCTAATATACCTATAAACTAACCTAATCTAAGGAAAGATGAAGAAAAAGATGTAAAAACGAGTTGGGGAAGAGGAAGTATGGATCTAGATCCAAAATGGGGGTATTTATAGTGTTTTATGTGTTCTGGACGCTAGGCGTGCACCTAGGAAAGTGTAGGCGCACGCCTATGATGATAAAAACACGTACGAAACTTCGGCCAAAATTGATCTGCTAGGCGTGCGCCTAGCATTTGTCAGGCGCGCGCCTAGCTGACACACCTTCAGAAAAACAGTCATAACTTTGTCTGTAGACCTCCGATTTGAGTGATTCAAGATGAGTTGGAAAGCTCATTCAATTGTTTACAACTTTCATGAAGATGTCCAGCCCATAAAATGCCTCGAAGGTGGATCAAAATGAATATAAATGGAAGGTATGGTTGTAGTACCACCGCGTTTTGATTCGTTTGAACGTTTAACCTTCGGGCACACGTTCCAATCCTCGTAACTCGCATTCCGGACATCTCAAACACCTAATTCCTGTACAAAATCACAACATATACCACACATAATCCCTACAGGACACTAGGGTGACCGAGAGTATAGTAAATTACATCGAAAAAGACCGAGAATCCCGGACTTTACGTCCTAGGTACCGAAATGATAACCAAGATGTAAATACATCAAAATACAACCAAATGTCTCAGAAAACATATAAAACGAGGTATAAATGGGGTATAATTACATAGAAAATGATAGCCAATTTGACTCTCATCAAAGGTCTCAACGTCATCAACCAGGTCGGATCGGTGTGATATTTTAGAACAAAACTCATCATCTATATGTGCCGGAAGGGTCAGAAAAATTTCGAAATTGAAATCTTCCGATAGAAAGAGAATTTGTATTTCGATCGAACCAAAAAATTATAAAATCTAGCTAGGTTCAGAGCTACACTTACCCCGGCTAGGATCATGAAAACCAAAATGATAAAAGATAATCATTAAAACTTAGCAATATTTCTAACTCCGCAACACAAGGGTATTATGTAAACAAAATGGAGGTTGAGAGTATGATTGGCTTAGAAAAAGATATACATAAAGATGGTAAGAAAAGATAATATAGGGATGGGGCAGAAATTGTGTTCTGGGTGGGTATTGGTGAAGGGATTGGGTTAGGGTGGGAGAGTGAAATAGATGGAGAGAAAGAGAGGGGATGAAAGAATGGGAAATGTGAACTGTTGGGCATATTGGTGAGAGAATAGAAAAGGTTGAAGGGTTAAAAGGTATAAAGGAAAGGATAAGGGTAGTTGCAGAACGAATTGCACACCACTTTGGATTTTCACTTGGATCACCATTCTAAAAGGTTTTGGAAGTTGACCAAAATTGTTCTTGTTCACACCAATCATTCTCTGTTACATTTTCAGTAATTTTCAAGTTCTCTTAATGCTTCCATCTTAAGGTTGATTGCTAAATTTCCTTTTCTTTAGCAATTTCTCGACTCTCTTAAGAAACTCTATTTCACGTGGCTTATATTGAGTAAAAAAGTTTTGCACATCCTTAGCCTAATGGCCATCGGAACACGGCAAAATAAAAAACCTCAACATATATCACGTTACTCTTATTTGACTCAAAGAAAACAAAACCTAAAAAGAAATCCTAAGGGTTTTAAAGAAGTAGTTCTGAGTTTAAAGTCCTCAGCTCGACTTTCCAAAAATTATCCTTGTCAGTCATCCTTCATAGCTCGCCAGACTTTGACCCTTTGAGCACTATAAGAGGTGGGCTCGTCGCTTTTGCGGATTAATACCCTTCCCTTGGTTGTGAGACCTAGGAAACGACATCTATCCATACCATTTATACAAAGCTCTTACCTCGGCTCTCGTTTTAGGAACTAGGGAATTCTAAGAAGATTTAGTCCTAGGGACTTATTTTACTAACATCCTCTATAATGTTGCTTCATTATGCTCTCTCAAAACTCAACGTCTTCTTTAGATTACGAATTCTTAAAACTACACAAATTGTTGCTCCCATGGCCTGTAGAAGCAATCTCATGCATAGGACAATGAGATTTTGACAGAACTACGAGGAACTCTTTATTCACTGCTTCCTTCAACTACTACATGTTTCCTTACACCCTCTAGATGAGATAGATTTGGGGCAGAACCTTCCACACTAATAAAATTAATCTTACAAACCAACTCCGGGCTAAGATTCATACCCAGGTTCATGTATAGGCTAACTTATGTTCAAAAAACCAAAAGGTAGTAAAACATAAGCAAAAAAGGTAGTACCTTGCCTTCAACATTATACCATGAAGCATTCAAGACTTTTAAAAAAAAAAATTCGGAGCCATCTTGGTGCTTTAAAGGTAGTGCTTTCATCGATTTTCCCATTGTAGATTCGTAGCTCCACATGTTGCTGGGTTATTTTCTCAGCGCCCGCGAAAAATTACTCACTCGGATTATTGTTTCCCTGGTTTCTGCAAACAGAAGAAAAACAAAAAACAAACGGACCGTAGGCGACTTTAACATGGTTTCCCATGCGCTATCGGACCTACGGATTAAACATACGGAGATAAACGGACACGCGAAGTCCCGAAAAACGAACCGTGCTCGGCGCGGGCGCCGAGGCGGTGCACGGCGGGAGCGAAACCGAATTTGTTCCGGATTCGGAATTTTTACACAGAGCAGACAACCAGAGGGACTCAAAAACGTAAAAACAGATTCTATAACATAAAACTCGACATGAATAAAAAATTATTTATATATAAAATTGACCGTTGGTTCCCCGGCAACGGCGCCAAAACCTTGATGACGTAGATCAAGTGATAATAAAATACTTGACCACCATAAACCAATACTAGCAAGAGGACTAGGTCCATCGTAGTATAGCTATAGCGAATCAAGGTCGATCCCACAGGGAACCAAACTGTGGGTCATTTATATACAAACAATTAATTATTCATGTCAAGGACACAAAGCGGTCTACGACCAACAAGAGACAAGAAAGATAAAGGACTCGACTCGACACAACACAACAAAGACAACGTAATTAACCTCCCCAATTATTATGTTATCGTTTGGATCTAGAGATTCTATATAATTAAACTAGACTCGACAACTATTAATCCGATTCGTATTTCTTTTATATTGGCTACGGGATTCATCCCCTAAACTAGATCTAGCTCCGTGTAGGCCATCTAGATCACTATGCTACATCACGTGACTTCGCTTCGTAGGCCTCCATCTCATATGAATTGCACGCTTACAAAACTAGGGATGCCGATATTAACTGTATTCCTCACCTAGGCAACATTCCTGTGGTTAGGCGTACTTGCTAGGCGATCGCATCAGTCTCTGTCCCATTAACATTTACTTTTTAGGTCTCCTGTTAATCTACGATTTACGTATAACTAGGTGTCGACAATTCCCAAATACAGAACAGATCTAGATCTCGCTGAAAGTAACGGAAGATCAATTCATGAGCCGACCTAGGAGCCCTATATTGGTATTTCCTAACTACACGTTAATTAAAACAGACGAGCAACGTAGCCGTAGCCATACCTACTAAGATAAGAAATTCTAAGTGGACAATCACACCATAAAGACGTGGCAAGATTGACGCGGCGAACAACTAAATCTTAGCGTTTCTCTATACGTAACGGATAAAATAGAGATTCATAAAGCAATTATATAGATCTACTAGAAACATGATTTTCGATCATACCAAAGTCATCTATAGATCACCGGATAACAGATCTGGGCGTGTGGACCCTTATAGACAAGGAATCCCCACTGCCTCATATCGTATCCTTAGATCTACATCGTTCGGTGAAGAACGAACAACCTCAAACAATAAACAATAATTGGGGGGACTTAATTACAAAGAACAAAGAACAAATAAATACAAGAACTCACATAATAGCTGCTGAACTTGTATTAAAACTGTTCTGAGAAACTGATGATTTGTGTTATGAAAAAGTGTTAAATTTGTATTTAGTTGATGCAATGGAACAAATATATATAGGGTTGAAAACCCGACTTAAGATAAGCTTCAGCCGATTTAAATTACGTTTCCTAAATCCTAAAGGAGTCTAAAAACGCGTTAGGATAATTCCAAGCTAATCCGGATGCTGAATGGGACTCGCCCCCAGCGAACTGGCCTCTTTCTGCCAGCGCCGAGTCCATCAACTTTTGATTGGCTCGCTGGCTCTTGTCATTCCTTACTCCTCTTTTCGCGCTGATCCGGTATTTATCCTCAATGCACTCCGAATTTTCTTCGATCTATCTTGAGATTTAATTCATCCATTTGTAATTATCCTCCAATTTATCTCAATCTACAAAATAAATATTTATTGCACAGTAAATCGTATTTAAATGATAAAAACGGATAAATACCAAATTATATTCTATTAATCACATAACATTAAATAATCATTATAAACATGTGATTTAACATAAAATATATATTATTAGGCTCGATTTAAGGATAACGTTGATGACTTTTACGAGTATATTTTGACCGTCATCACTTGTAAAACAAGGAAAGGGATGAGTCATCCCTTATATAAACACCCCTAAGGAACTACGGTGACTTGATTCCTGAAACATAACATGATACGTAGGCAACTTGAGAGAAATAACTCTCAAGCTCAGTCTAAATCCACCCAAAAAACCATCTCTCGTTCTTATTACCCTAGATTAAACGGCCCGGATTGATACCTGACGATTTCCATCATCGTCATAAGCAAAAAAATGCAACTGCAAGAAAGGAAAATGGAATTTTTTTTTTATTATAATGGGTGGATACGCAGCAGAGAACGATTTGCTGGGAATAATTTTTTATTTTTATTTTATGAAGGTCACGCAAGAATTGAAAAAATGGTTGGGGAATATATATATATATTATAATATATATATATATATATATATATATATATATATATATATTTATAATGAAAGGGAAAAAAATGCAAGAATTAAGGAGAGAAAAAAAGAGAGGATATTTGATGCGTTTAATTATTGATATCTGATATCAACTGATGTGATCCGTAACCGAATCAGATTTGAATTTGCCCAAGGACCAATTAAATGTATCAATAGAAGAACGAGAACCGCGACCCTTAACTAACCCAAAACTAAGAATCTTGGTATGACCTCAACCCTTAAATAACTTGTATCTAAGAACTTTGGTATACGAACGCCACAATCTATGTTCAAAACCTTGATAAGTTCATGTTTCGAATATTCTACATAAGATTACTCACAAAAAGCTTAAAAGTTTAATATAAATTTCACTCAATAATTTCTGAATTGATTGTTACAATGAAGTTTAATATAAATTTCACTCAATAATATCTGAACTGATTGTTACAATGACTCTATTTGCCTTTATATAAGTTACAAACTTCAAGACCAATTGTTAATTTAGAAATGTTGGACAAAATAACAATAAATAAAAATAATAACAAAAATAAAAGACTATCTAAAACATGCGGGATAATAAGAGACTAAAACAAAATAGATAATAACTAAAAATAAATAAAATACTCTAAATAAATTTAATAAGTTTCTGTTTTCAACGGGAATCACATCATAGTGCCACTAGATCTCTTCCTGGTCCAAGATGGCATCTAGTTCCAAGTGTAGATCCTCATGCAATTTAGTCAGGTAATGTAACGCCCCGAATTTTATGACATAAAACGAGAAGGGTATAGTTGTCAAGTTAAGAATAATAATTACTATCGAAATTTGTATAATCGTCTTAGTGACAATCGTATAATTAAAATTACTTATATTATAAATAACACCTTACTATGCTTGAAATATTATATATATATATATGTGTTAAGTCTATTTCCTTTTTAGTCCACGTTGTTGATGAGATCATTGGTTGTTCCATTCTTGAATCAACTTAACAGTAAATATTAAGTAAAGTTAAGAGGGGGAAATATTTTCTGTCGTTTCCGTTCTTCAGTTAGAGAAAAGCTAATTAAGCCTCTTTAGTAATTTCTTCCGTTCAACTGTTACACCAAGCATCAATTAGGAGTAATTATAAGGGATGACCCAAGTCGACCTAGGGGTCGGGAGTAGGGTATTTCAGGTAATGTGAGAGAGCCATTCCTAGACTTCTCTCAACACCATCATTCTAGCAAGGCAGATTTTCGTTCTCTGTGAGATGTTTCCAAAAATCTCATGGTTCCATGTTTTGGTTATACTGGAAAACAATTGGATGGCATTGTACAAGTCATTGCTACTATCTCAAGCCTCTTTCATGCCTTTCAAAGTTATTGTGTTCAAGCAAGGATTCTTTAGAAACTATTTAGGATTCTTTACCTTTAGGTGATTAAATTTAGTATTCATACATAAGGGGTTATGATCTGAGTGCTTTCATGGTAGATGTCTGACCTGAGCGTTACTGAACTTCTCAAGCCATCCTATGTTACACCAAACCTGATAAAGTCTTTGTTGGATTCTCTCATTTCCATAGGTCTTCCCACTCCAGGTATTCCTAGGTCCTTGAAAGTGTACCTTCAAAAGATCACAATGTTGTAGCATCATCCAAAACTTCACCATATTGATGTCTCCAACTCTTCTTCGCCCTTGCTTGTCTTTCTGGTATACCACTTGATTAAAATCTCAAAAAAGGCACCGATGGAGGGTTAGCACATCCTCAAGTCTATCATGATACTCCAAAAACTCATTTATGGCACTAGCAATAGGACTAGCATAGATTATAGTTTGCATCAAGTCAATATCCTGACCTTTCATGACAAGCATAGTCAGGCTTTGATTAGTGCAAGTGATGTAATTCAGAGTGACCTAGTCCTCACTCCAGAAGCACCAAATCCCTCGTGAATACCCTATAGCTTCAACAACAAACGAATTGGCAAAGTATGTTCTGTGTGGGATCAGAACTTCCCTCTCACTTGAACACCTTGTTTCGACTTAAAACAACACATCAGGTTTCTGCTGGGACATAATTGAATTAAGATGTCTAAGGAACTCTCTAGAAGAGGCCCCTCGACAATTCCATCCTATAATCTTCATTTAATAAGAAATTGAAAGCCATTTGTGGTGTTCTTCACCACCTCAACATCATATTGTGGATTGACAATATTCAAGTGCACCTCTATATTGTGAGATCTACTTCTAGCATTTTTATCACGTGGGTGTGACTTGATGTGTTCTCCAACCTTCCTCATCCCAGAATGGTTGTCTATGCACACTCTTCTTAGATCCCTCATTTCAACTGAGTTACTCTATCCAGGATCATTGGACCCATCATTTAGGGCAACATGGGAGTCAACCTTCATCTTCAACTTCTTGAGTTTGCCGAGCAGTTACTGATGGCCGCATTTTTTCGTTTTATTTGGGTTCCATCGGCGTGTTCTTTTGGAGATCATCCATGGATTATCAGAGTTTGCAAGGGGTTGGTCCCTGGACTACAGTGTCCTTTGCCCTAAGGTTTTGGTTGGCGCCTTCACCCTCTATATGACCAAACTTTCCACACTCCCAACAAATCTATTGTAAACGCACATTTCAACTTCGAAAATCTTCTGCCATTAATTACCACATTTGGTTTCAATCTCCTCTCCAAATCCATCTCAACACAAACCTTAGCAAATCTTTCCCTCGCATTATGGGTTGTAAATGGGTCTACTTTCACAAATATAATAAAAATATAAAATTACATGTACTTAAAACAACATATCGGACATTTTAGATGCATATATGTTAATTATGTCATTTAGGTTAAGAGGAACTTGGGTAACGTCTAAAGAATTAAAGACTTGGGGCAAAATCACTATTATACACGTCAAATACAGGGGGCAAATGTCCAAAATGACACATATTAGACTTAATTAGGCAAATAGGACACTAAGGAATCTTATTTGGTTAAGGACACATAATTAGTACATGGACCAAACTACTCTAATTTTATTTTGCTTTTGTTTTTGTAATGTTTTTTTTTTTTTTGAGCGTTTTTTTTTCTTGTCGTTTTTTGTAATGGCATCTTTTTTCAGGGCGTTTCTTTTTTTCCCGGTGACCACCTCGATTCATTGACCACCGCGATGCAGAGACGCCGCGATGCAGAGACGCCTCGATGAAGTGACACCGCGATGCATTGACCACCCCAGATCCAGAGACACCACGATGCAGAGACACCGCGATGTTATAACATTTGACGATGCACAGACACCGCGTTGCAGAGACACCGCGATACAGAGACACCGCGATGAAGTGACACCGCATTGCAGAGACACCGCAATGAAGTGACACCGCATTGCAGAGACACCGCGATGCAGTGACCATCCCCCCATGCGAGACACCGTGATGAAGAGACACCGCGATGCAGAGACACCGCGATGCAGAGACACGCGATGTCTCTTTAGCGTTCAAAAAAAAATCACATCCATAAAGAAGACGGAAAAAAAAAACGTCCATAAAAAAAAAAATTTTTAGCTCCAGAAAAAATAAAGAAAAAAAATGATAGTTTTGTCTAGTTACTCATTTGTGTCCTTATAAACAAATAAGATTCATTTGTGTCCTAAATGCCTATTAATTACTCAAACTAGTCCTTATAAACAAATATTTATAAATTAAATGGTTAAGTTTTTTTTTAATTTTAAAAGATTTTAATAAAAGCCGCCCATGTGTTGTCACGACCCAAAATCCCACATTGCTAGCTTGTGGGAATTGGGATTAGTATTTAAGAGTGAGGGAATAATGGATTTGATAACTTGGGTTAACCATTTGCCAAGTGAGGACGATGGTCTAAGTAGTTACTGGAGTCCATTATGCCCCAAGTAGTGCACCCGGCCTGCAGTTTACGGGGGCGTTACGGTTGGTATCGAGAGACGACTACCGGACGGATCTAAGTGCCACACCCTTAGAGTTGGTGGGGGCCACCTCAGATACCTTTGGTAGGATCACCGCGAGGACGCCGACCCTTTAAGGGGGAAGAATGTCACGACCCAAAATCCCACATTCTAGCTTGTGGGAATTGGGATTAGTATTTAAGAGTGAGGGAATAATGGATTTGATAACTTGGGTTAACCATTTTAGGCAAGTGAGGACGATGGTCTAAAGTAGTTACTGAGTCCATTATGCCGTTAATAATGCACCTGGCCTGCAGGTTTAGCAGTTCTACAGTGCGTTACATGTGTCTTTTGCTAGTATATTAAAAATGTATGATAATACATGTGAATCAAATGTTTCATCCCGAATATTTATATTTTGTAATCAGTTCTCCCTTTAAACATTTAGTAAAATGGATATAATTGATCCGACTCACGCCCAATATTTTGTAATCAACTAATTTTCCGGCTTGATCTGCCACCGACCAAGCTATATAGCACCATATCAATTTGGGAATATAAAGGTTCGTAATTTTTAATGTAGTAAAAATAATTAAAGTATAATAAAAATAATGGGTATTTGTTTATAAGAACTAGTTTTAGTACTTAATTAAACACTTAGGACACACTTAAAAGATATCTGGTTATAAGGACACATTTTGTCTAACTTACCTAAATTACCCTTTTTGTACCCTTCTTCTTCGCTGCTGTTGTTTTCCGAGTACCGCTGCTGTTGTTTTAAACAGAAAAAAAAACCATTTCTCCACTTTGGACTTGGAACCTCGGTGTCTCTGAGTTTCCACCATATCCCTCATGAACTCCGACACCGCTGAATTCTCCGAAGAAGAAGCCAAGAATCGGACTATGAGAGCTCTTCCGGCAACGAAGATGCCTCCGGTCGTCTTTCTCAAAATCAATATATATCTGACCCAATTCCCTCCTCTTCGTCATTGCTCCCATCCGTTGACGCCGCATTTTCTGAGGTATGCTCCCGATGTGTCTGTTTTCTCAAAGAAATGTTTGCTGAACTTTTGATTTTCTCTGAATTAGTGGAATTCGGAGATGTCGTGATGCATCATTTGATGACCCGATTCCAGAAAAAACTGATGAACAATCAACAAGTAAACCACCCATAATTTCATCTTGCACAATATGGTTTGGTTGATTCCAAAAGAAGAGAAAAAGAAGAACCCACTTCAATGATTACAGAGAAAGATTGGTGCAGACGACGATTTGATCAAATTGAAAGGGACTTATGGAAATTGGTGGGGTTGAAGATAGATGAGAGAGCAGTTTGAGGACTTGTGGATGATGAAGACAAGGTGTTTGAATTAAGATTTCAATGAGAATTACTGGTAGTATGATACTATATTAAGGGGAGATTTTGACCCATCAACATCAATCCATCAGGGGGTGTCACCAACCTTCATTAAATGCGTTGAACTAGCTCTGTAGTAGTTGACAAGGATTCAAACATGAAAATATATTAGGTAAGGCATCACTTGTTTTTCTGTGTACTCAATTCCTTTATACAGAATGTTTTTTATTTGTGAGTGTTTATGAAGTTGGTATTTGATTTAATGTGCTCGAAAATTTGATGTATTTGCAATTTCTTTGTTCATGCTGTAATGAATTATGATGACTAAATTTGTGTTGACAATGAGAATTGTTTTTTTTTTTTTTAACAGATGAGAATTGTTTTGTAACAGTATTTATTTGCAAGTTGCTTTTTTTTTTTTTTTTGGGGTGCTTTGAAAATACATGGTACGATGGAGGCCGAATGACATCATTTTATTATGTTGCTCACCATAGACATAATTTTGTTCATACAGAGGGTGTGAATTTGATGATGCTGAGAATTAGTGGTATTTTGTTCATTTGATCAAGTATGGCATGAATTTGACCGTGGGTTTGAGTTTGATTTGGAAGAAAATTGGTGTAGTGACATGAATTTGATGGTGGGATTGAGTATGATTTTGAATAAAATGTTGGTGTCATTGAGTGTCACTGCATAGGGTGTCACTTCATAATATGTTGTTGTCATTGGGTGTCACTTCATAAAATGTTGGTGTCATTGAGTGTCACTGCATAAGGTGTCACTTCATAAAATGACATATCAGAATAAAGATGATGAAAAAAATATTAATTAGGATGAAAGAATTATGTTGATCGTAGTTTTATATAAAAAAAGTATAGGCGTTTGAAGTCGATTTTATGAGAGAGAAATCTATTTTCTGAAATTTAGTCGGAAAAATATGAAAGGTCTCCGCAGTGGTCAATGCGTCGCGGGGATCGTTGCATCACGGTGGTCAATGTTTGTTGTTCCTCATTGAAAATAAGGTGACATTAATGTCACTTCATAAAATGTTGTTGTTATTGTCTGTCACTTCATAAAATATTGGTGTCATTGAATGTCACTGCATAAGGTGTCGTTTCATAAAATGAGAATTCACAATAAATAGGACGAAAACTTATGAATTAGGGAGAAAATTTATGTTGATCGTAGTTTTATATCAAAAGATATAGCTGTTTGAAGTCAATTTTATTACAAAAGAAAAGAAATCGATTTTCTGAAATTAAGTCGGAAAAATATCAAATGTAATCACGGTGTTGCTTCATCGCGGAGTCGCTCAATCGGTGCGTTGCGTCATCAAATGTCACTTCATCGAGGTGTCTCTGCATCGTGGCGTCTCTGGATCAGGGGTGGTCACTACATCAGGGGTGGTCACTGCATCGCGGAGGTCACTGCATCACCGTGATGAACACATTTTTTTGGTCAATGCATCGCGGTTGTCAGTGCATCGCGTGTCATTTCATCGAGGTGTCTCTGAATCGTGGCATCTCTACATCGGAGGTGGTCACTGCATCGCAGTGTCTCTGTATCGGGGGTGGTCACTGCATCGAGGTGTCTCTGCATTGGGGGTAGTCACTGCATCGCGGTGTCTCTACATCGGGGGTGGTCACTGCATCGGGGGTGGTCACTGCATCGCGGTGTCTCTGCATCGGGGGTGGCCACTACATCGCGGTGGTCAATGGATATGGGGTAGTCAATGCATCGCGGTGTCACTTCATCGAGGCGTCTCTACATCGGGGGTGGTTACTGCATCGCGGTGTCACTTCATCGATGTGTCTCTACATCGCGGTGTCTCTGCATCGAGGGTGGTCACTGCATAGCGGTGTCTCTGCATCGGGGGTGGTCACTGCATCACGGTTTCTCTGCATCGCGGTTGTCAGTGCATCGCGGTGTCACTTCATCGAGGTGTCCCTACATCGCGGCGTCTCTGCATCACGGTGTCACTTCATCTCTGTGTCTCTTCATCTTGGTGTCTGTTCATCGCGGTGTCTTTGTAATACGGAGTCATTTCATCGCGGTGGTCAATGCATCGCGGTGTCTTTGCATCGCGATATCACTTCATCACGGTGTCTCTACGCCGAGGTGGTCAATGCATCGTGGTGGTCAATGCATCGGGGGTGGTCACTGCATCGGGGTGTCAATGCATCGCGATTGTTAGTACAACACAGTGTCTCTGCATCGTGGTGTCTCTGCAATGGGGGTGGTCGCTGCATTGCGGTGGTGAATGCATCGCGGTGTCTCTGCATCGCGGTGTCACTTCATCGTGATGTCTCTGCGTCGTCAAATGTCATAACATCGCGGTGTCTCTACAATGCGGTGTCACTTGATTGCGGTGTCTCTGCATTGGGGTGTCAATGCATCAGGGGTGGTCAATGCATCGCGGTGTCACTGCATCGCGTTTGTCAATGCATCACAATGGTCACTGCATCGCGGTTGTCAGTGCATCAGGGTGTCTCCGCATCGAGGTGTCTCTGCATTGCGGTGTCACTTCATCACGGTGTGTCTGCATCGCGGTGTCACTTCGTCGTCTTTGTCTCGCGTTGCGGTGTCGACATCACGCTGTCACTTCATCGTGATGACTCTGCATTGTAGTGTCTTTGCATGATGGTGTCTCTGCATCGCAAAGGTTAATGAATTGCGGTGGTCACTACATCGTGGTGGTCAATGCATCGGGGTGGTCAGTGAATCGCGGTGGTCAATGCATTGGGTGGTCACTGCATCGCGGTGGTCAATACAGCACGGTGGTCAATGCGTCGTGCATCGCGGTGGTCAATGCATCGGGATAGTCAATGCATCGCGGTGGGCAATGCATCGGGATGGTCAATGCGTCGCGGTGGTCACTGAATCGCGATGGTCAATGCACCGGGATGGTCATTGTATCGCGATAGTCAATACATCGGTTATAAAAAATAAAAATAAAAACAAAAAAAAAAAACTGAACTTTCGGTGACTGAAAAAAAAAAAAAAAAAAAAAAAAAAAAAAAAAAAAAAACTTTCAGCGCTTACAGAAAAAAAGAAAAAAAAAAAAGCAACAACAAGAACAACGTGAACTTTCAGCACCAATAATGATAAAAAAATAAAAAACACGCGGCAGTTTTTATTTATTTTTATTTATTTTAATTTTTCTTCATTAAAGGTATTTGAGTAAAAATAAATCCAGTTAAGAAAAACAAAACAAAACATATTATTAATGTAACTACTAGAGGCTTTTACTAAAGCCGTTTTTGTATTTTAATTTTCTTGAATAAAATTTCTGACATTCCAAAAAAAAAAAAAAAAAAAAATGAACGAGATCATCCAACGGTACACTGCACGGTGCAGTGACGTATTAAGACTTGAAACGACAATGTTTCAATAATAAAATAAAATAAATGAAGCACGTTTTTCTGGACTCCACAATCTATATAGAGGATCCTGTTCAATTGTATAAAGGCATTGATCAACACATTATTACCAAGTCTACACAGTATTTTGCTAATAATCATTTGGTCCACGGTTCTCGACTCGACTTGACGGTACAACAGCAGAAAATCCTCAGACATATGTACAAATAGTCACTACACAGGTTCACTATCCATCAACAGTGTAAAAAGTAACCAAGGACGACACTTACGAGCGCCACCATGCACACAAAAAGTAGAGGAAATCCCACTTGAACTTTTCTTGCTCCTCTATTACTTCTCAACATTTCCTGATCAAACAATTGCAATAATTAAGTCACATCAAAAAGCCAAGCGACAAGGACAAAGTCGTGTCATTCAAACATGCTGTGATACGTGATGGAGTTCAAATCACAATCAGACTCAAAGTTCACGCTACAGTCGGTGATGCATTAAGATCAAAAGATATGAATCACAACCCATGGAGTATGATGCAACCAACAAAAGAGGAAATGCATAAACAAGTAAGAAGTTACCAGTTCCTTTTGAAACTTTTCTCTCTCTTGAACGTTTAACAGCTGTTCTTCCTTTAACTTTGACATGGTAACCTCCGCCTGCATCAGTTACAGTTACTAAATATACTTGGTTTATCAATATTAGCAATAAAAAAAACAAAATGTGTGTCACGACGTCCATCAATCTTCAAGTGGGGTGCACATACATTTTTTTTTTTTTTAAACATCCATACGGAAACACAGAACTAGCCAACCAAACCTCTGTTGAAAAGTGTGCACATAAACCACACCACCTTCCACCCTACCAACCCTCGAAACAAAAATAATATTAAACCACACACATCACACATTTTTAGAATACACACAGACGGTGGCTCAAAGTACAGAGTCCAAGAAGTGTGCAGCCACAGAAGGTCTGACCAGTAAGACACCCAAGGATGGAGCAAGGACAACAAGTCAGACGGTGCAATATACGTATGGAAGAAAAAGTATCATATTCCATAATAGAGGAAATATAATAATACACTACACACAGGTAGACATTTTGATATAACTGTGGCTGCTAACCCTATATTACTCCTCTATGCAGACAATTAAATGCACTACTTTCAACTAAATTCACAAGTTTACTTCAGAACAAACAAATGTAGTATTTCAGGATTTATGTGTGTGTGTGTGTGTGTGTGGGTGGGTGTGTGTGTGCAAGCATGAAAAAGTTATGCAAATAATATTAGGTGAATCATGTGAAACAAAAATCAGAGGGTCCACTGAAAACTAAAAACTGAGGGGAGTCATTGCTAAATTAAAATTATATATTATTATGAAAAACAATTGAAATCACAAGCGAATACTTAAGGTTAAGAAACTTGTGGGTTCGCACTCCCCCCTTCAAACTCATACACATATTTGCTGGAGAAATTTCAAAATGGAAGTACCAAGTGTTAAGAATACACTACAGGATTGATCATGTCCTACCCTACTCCATGGTTATAATCCCTTTGATCTAACCCCACAGAAAAAGATTCTAAGAAGAAGAAAAAGAAACAAAAAAAAGGCATAATGTTACATGGCCTGACATTATCGTAACAGTCGAAGCAAACATTAAAAAATGAATTTGGTTTAATTAGCATTAAGATAGACCCCGATAGGACCAAATGTAACATGTTTGGTAGCAAAAATGTAACAAGACAGACATTTGTTGTGCGTATTATGAATACCAAAATCATAGAAAAACACCAGCAACTCCATAAATGCCAAACGTCAAACTGCAAAAAGAAACCAGACCTGGTTTAGCATTGACTTGAGTTGACTTATTTGCAACTTCATGGAACTGACATCCTCAACCAAATTGCCTTCTTCAGCCTCCTCCACTGACTCCCCATCAATAGTTTTGCCTGCCACTAACTGATAAACATTGTGTGCTTTGGACTCCACGGTCTCATGCACCTGATTATACGAATTTTTTAGATGCATTTCAGCCAATATATGGAGATAAAAGACACCTCAATTAACACAAGGACACCTAACGGGAATGGCATCCAAAATGTACTTCCGAAGAACATGATCAAGGTAGTATGTAATACAAATTTCCCAGTGACGTGTATGTACTCTTTTGATCTTGAAAACACCACTTACAGCACAACCAGCAGAAATTTTCTCTGTATTTTGCATAGCTTCCAGATCTACTGGCTTTACTGTCACTAATAGATCATGATTTTCGGACAATTCGCCCTATAACACCAAAAGCATATTTTCAAACCTCAGAGAAATTGTGGAAAACCATAACAGTGAATCCGATTTGCATCTCATTTTTTATAACATAGACATAATGCATTTTTTTTCCAAAGAGAATTATCCCTGAATTTGGAACCTCCACTTACAGTGCAGTCAGCAGAAAAATCTCTTAACCTTTGCTCTGTCTTTTGCACAGCGTCCACATCTACGTTCTTTTCTGTCGCTAATGGATGGTGATTTTCTGACACTACACCCTGAGAAATCAAATGCATATTTTCAGAACCTAAAGCTCAGAAAAATCCTGAAAAATGCAGGTCACGATTCGTAAAATGCGGTGCAACTTTACTGGGAACCCATTTGTATCTTGTTTTCATGAACATAAGAATAGGAAGGTGCTAAGGAAGTGAAATTTATTATATATCTAACTCGTCCTTCCTGACATGTGAGCTTGTCAACATGCAGACAAGAGTAGACATACTGTAACATCAATAGCAATAGTAAATTTTTATTTCTTTTCATAGACAGGGCAATGAGGTTTGATTACGAGGACCTGTTGCTATGATGCCATGTTAAATTATAACCACTCTGAAAAACTTATACTGTTAAGGAAAGTGCTATTTATACATTTATTTATAGAATTATCTTTGAACTTGCAATCACCACTTACATTACACCCAGCAGAATAATCTTTTAATTTTTGTTCTGCATTTTGCATAGCTTCTAGATCTACGGTCTTTGCAAATGGATGATGATTTTTTGACACCACACCCTACGACACCAAAAGCATATTTTCAGAAACTAGAGACCTCAGAAAAATCCTGGAAAATCCATGTCATAAATCGTAAATAAGTGTACTGCACGTTATTTGCACCTCATCTTCAGTCCCGTACGAAACTCTCGTCTTCTGCTCCTGCATATCATTCATTGTTACCACACCAAAATCTTCTCCAGTGTTTATGTCCTCCAACACCTGATGTGTCATTGAGGTCAATTAAAAAATATTCAGGTGTGTTATTCAGCAGTAACCTGTACAGACATACTCTTTTTTCCCACATACATGAAAGTAACATAAAGTAACCCTGCTGACCCTTTCTAACATGGGGTCAATGTACAACAAAATAGGACAGTACAGACAACATCATAATGCCCCTATACTCTTGCTTCATCACCAATACCTGAACTTCCTACTTATGCCAGCAGAAGAACGTCATACCTTTTGCTGAGGGCTAAAATTCTCAACCACATGTAGAACATCGTCTTTCTTCATTGCGTTGACATCAGAAGGATAAGCATTATCAACTCCATTGACTGGTGAAAACACCGGAGAAAGAGGTGGACTAGAAAGAATCACTCTCAGCTTGCTCTCTTCTACATACCTACCATCGTCTCTGGAGAACTGATATCGATGTTGATTGGGAAGGAAGGGGAGGGGGTTGGGGGATCTAGTGAGTAACAATTTCAAACAAATTATAAAGAGACCGAGTAAAAACTACAAACCATAGAGGAGGTGATTTCTTCCTCCGTTGTCCCTGCTGGAACAACTGTACTCTGAACTAAGAACTTGTCCTTGCACATCATATCAGGAGGAGCAACACGTTGTGCCTGCATAGTTACTGCAGGATAGCGCATACGGGATAAATGATATTTGTGCCCATGATATAGAGTAAAAAGAAATGTGAAGTTAGAACAGCAAAAATTGCATCTACAGCTCATCCTCATCTCAGTTTGATGGAAAACCTTCTTTTTCTCAAAACTTTCTACAACTTTTAATCAAGTTTCAAACCTCCACGCAAAAATGTCAACATATAAGAGATCCGACATGTAGAAGATCGAGCAGAGGGAGAGATGGACAGCAGTTCATAAGAAGTATAATGGCCGACTTCCACTACATGGCGAGTTTCATACCACTCTCACCATACTGATGTCTTTTATTCTTCCAGGTATTGCTGACTCTAAGCTTTTAAAACAATAGGCACAAATCTGAAGACTTAACCTTGATATGAGATGAATAAAAGCAAGATTGGGGATCAACAGCTGAGAGACAAGATGTATGGTCAAAACTAGTTCCAACATCACAATCCAATATCTAAACTCGTTCTTTGTTCGACAAAAGTGCAATAAACAAGGGTGCTTTGTAAAAACGTAATCAACCACATACAGAAATATCAAAGATGCCATATGGGTCCTACTGCTGCTCACTGGAAATCATGTCACAAAGGAACCTTTATTACATCCATAGGGATCGGTGAAGCCATTTTAATAGTCATTGGCAGGAAATTATCTGTCCAATATAGTTCTTTAAGCTTGGGCCATTAAAATTAAGAAGGATGAATATGGTAATCTGTTTGTGTACTTCTCATGTGTTGACTTTAATCAGCCATATCTTGATGAATGTGAGATCATGAAGCATCAATTCAAATTATATATCCTTTGGAGTACGACTAAATGAAGAATATCATAGCTTTCTTGCCCGAAATCTTCTCTACTCTAAGGGATGATAAGTTGCAAACCTAATCCAGAATAGTGTCACTTTCTAATGTTCCACATCAGTCCTAAAACACATATCAAGGCACAAGATACACAGCTTACAAGAAATTCAGGACTCCAAACGAGCAGGACAGTATATCAGTTAGACAGGGGAGGGTGGCAGGGTTGAGCCTAAGGCACTAAAGCTTCCATAATGTGCATGCAGAGTTCAAAAAGATCTAACTGGATTCATCTAGCATCGAGAATTGCTTAACACTGCATCTGATCAAAACATAGAACAATTTAGCGTTAAACATCAGAGCAACATTCATGGGATGGGCAGTAATCTCGAGAAATCCCAAAATCTAGAAACCTTATACCAGATAAATCCTTTCACAGTTTCACTCAAACGTACAAAATACAGAGCAAACACTTCATCATATTGACCATAAATAAATAGTTTCCATTCTGTTGATCACAGAGTTTCGAGTCATTATAAGAATTTTACTAACAATATGATTGCAAGTTATTCACCATCCCAGTCAACAATGTGCGAACCATAAAATCAAGCTCTGTGTATATTAAGAAAATCAATTAAGCTTTTATAGGCAAAGTCACTAGATCAGGGGCAGGACATAAAGATAATCCACCAAGTCACTACACATGTGCACAAAGTTTAGCTACAAAATAATCACAAAATTACCTGTGAAATCACATGCTGACTTGGGCTCAATTACGCCTATGTTGGGCCGCACTGAATATTTCTTAGGACTAGTAGTCTTAACCTGTGCACATATATTAAAAGTTAAAATGGAAGATATAGAAAGAAGATAAAATCACGAGTTCCTAGCTACCATGATTTGTGTCGTTAGTACCTTGAAGGCAACATACTGATCAGACTTGTTGTGTAGCTCAACTGTGCATGTGGTCTGCTTCTTCAACTCAACTATCCAACCACAGCAAAGAGACAGGTATCAGCTATTTTAATTAAATTGAGAAGGACAATATACAATAAATAATTCAAAACATAATGCATCAACCCCCCTCCCCCCACCCCCCCAAAAAAAGTTACCAAATATTATATGGGAAAAAAAAAGTTCAAATAAGTAGAATCTCTTACAAATGAATTTTAGTTCTTCAGGTTGAATATCCAAAAGATCGCCCCTCATTGCTGCTTCTGCCAAAATCACTACCGTAGTAACTACTTATAATCCACCAATTTCTTCAGGCTACACACAACATGCAGAATCCTTAACTGAATTTTTTTTTAAAAATGCACAAACACAACTTGAAATCTGAGATCAAGAAAAATCATTACAAAATCGTACTAATAATAAGTAAAATCAAAGACAACACCAAATTTTCACCGAAATTTCCATGAAAATAAGAAAGAATGGAAAGGACGATTACGAATCATCCGTCAACTATCAGAAATGAAGTCGTGTACCTGTCGCCAAATTGAATGATTTTCTCCAGCAGTAAACTTTCCCCCTAAATTCCATGAAATTCAGTGAGATTAACACGAAATCGAAGTGTAGTAAATGATGAAATAGTGAAATCTCCGTGAAAGAGAGGTAGTGTATGATGCTTCAACAAATTCTACCTGCAGCAGTTGGATGCTGGTCGGTGATGCAAAAAAGGAGAGGAAATGGGAGAGACGGGGAATGATGCTTTAGAAAGACACTGCCTTTTGTCAATTTTTTATGTCATATATATATATATATATGTTTTTTTATTGGAATTAAATATATATAGTTTATTGGATATGGGTTTCGGTGTGCATCGTTGGTGTGTTAAATTAAGGTAGTGACATTGCACTAGGTGGGAAATAGCGATAGCCTTTGAGTCAAATTAAGGTTTTTTTTTTTTTTTTTTTTCCTTCTTCTTGAGAGGAATCAAGTTATTTTCTTTTGTCTTGTTGCACGAATGGAATTGCCTTTTAATTCATCATGTTTTATTATTATTATTATATTTTTCTCCGAGAGTTCTATTCGCACCTTTATTTTTATTATTGGTATCTTATTATTTTCGACACCATAAAAAATTGTTCGACACCACGAAGTTTTTAAATGAACGCTACGTCATTGTCAGTGTTACTAACGTTGGTTTTCAATAGCAACAACAGTGCCACTGACGTTGCTTACTAAAAACGAAAGTCAGTGACACCGACGTTTACGCTTAGAACAAAAGTTCATTAGCGTTGATATCGAAAAAGGAACGTCAGTGACACTGACGTTTCTAGTGTGGTGCCGAAAGTAAAAACAATAATATATGTGTGGTGCCGGAAGTAGGAAAAATAATCAAAAAATGATGTCAATAGTAAAACTGGGGGTGCCAATGAACCTACGTTTTTTTAATATAAGGTAATTAAATGAAATGGAATTATTCTGAAAAAATTGCATTGCAACAAATTGAAAAATATTTATTTTTATTATTTTCGAAAATGGATGAAATGAGCTAAAATTAAATTAAAATCGACAAAACACATAGGTATTGACCAATATCTTTGTGATATCGGCAGAACAATCTATTATCTTTTTTTTCACTCGGCCCCCGCAGGGTAGAGGCCTCACGCCAGGACTTGGGTCCTGTATTGATTGATAGAGATGAACTCTCTGTCCTACGAAGCTCCCACTGCCCCGGCCGGTCACTAATATGGGTGCTTGTTCTATCTCAAACCGTCTTTCTCTTTTGACCATGTCGGTCATCATGATGATTCTTCATCTCACCCAGGTCAGCCTATTTTTTTAGGCGAATTTCTTTCTCTACCTAGCAATGTTTGAAAACATCATTGATGACGGTTAAAATAGTTTATCCTACGGCATCAACATTCTATCCATTATGAGCTAAAAATAGTTGTTTCGACCTATAAATATGAACCATTTAAGTTGAATATCATATGTCGGGTTCGTGAGTTGAGAAATCTGCACTTAACGTTTATTTTCCTTATTTCAATATTATTTCGTGCATTATTTGATGATTTTCAGGATACGAAATATTGGGCTGAGTATCATGGACAAATTTGGAGTGGACTGAACGAAAGGAATGGGCCTAGGGTATTCCAGAACCTTCCAACTAAAGTCGGCTGAAGAAAAAAGACGAAATTGCTCTTGGTTTACCGAGATGTGCCGCCGGTTTACCGAGCTTCCAGATCTTTTCGAAACGCGTTTTCTTGGACGATGGGTAGAACTAGGTGTTTCTAAGTCGGTTTAGGTAGCTATAAATAAGAGATTTCGCCTCAGAACACAAGTGTACAATTTTCAAGACAAGTATTATACAATAAAAGTTCTTTGTTCTTTATTTTATCATTTTATGAGTTCTGGTCAGAGAGACGACGGAGTCGCCGCCTAGGGAGAGATCCGAGGGAGATCTATGCTCATCTTTGAGGGTATGATTTTCTGTCTTTTCCAAGATGTGGATTTGTCGTTGTTCTATTCGACTAGCATGTTTTAATTGTTTATTTAGTTTAATTATATAGTAGTTAGTTTATTTTACCCCATGTGTTATAGATCTAATTTGTTGGTGAATAAATCATGGAATAGTGGTTGCGTTCTTCAGATCTACGACGGTCTATATCGCTAGATCTGAATACCTAGTAAATTACTAATTCATGATAATCGACGCCAGCTACGCTGATCGATAGATTTAACTTACATGTTAGTAGCCTGATCAACTATTTGCATGTCTTCGTAAAACTAGCACGAAATACGAATAGTGAAGTGTTAGTTTGGACATTATCTAGATGGACCCTAGGAACGTGCTGATCAGTGTCGACAGCTGTCTAGGCGGGTTTGCGGTATGGGTTAGCGCTCAATATCGACAGCTCTAGTTCTTTACACGTATGGGCTATTACGGACCAATTAAGGAGGGTAGCTTGCGTATAGATTGTCTACTACCATTGTCGGAGTAGATAGGGTTAGGAGTTGTACCCGTAGCTGAACAATGAATTAAAATTCACCAGTGGGGAGGACTGTTGCATGTGTGGGGAAATAACTAATTACTCATAATTGAACTAATACATTAGAAACTCTTGTTGCTCCGTTGAACTTGCATAGTGTTTCTAGTTGATTGTTACCAAATTTACTACTGTCTATATTATAGTTGGTCATAGACCATATTTGTGACAAGCTCAATCTTGATAATTAGATGTTCTTACGAGTCTCTGTGGTATCGACCTTGACTCGCCGGTACTCTACTACGATAGACCTAGTCCTATTGCTAGTAAGTGCTTTGCACGCGATCAAGATTTTCTGGCGCCGTTGCCGGGGACTCGTGTCAAGAATACTTTTTATTTGAGATTGAGTTTTCTGTATATATTTGAGTCTATTTAATTGAGTCTATTTTATAGCCTGTTTATACTGGAGTCGTACAGAGTCAGTTCTGTTAAAATCTGGAGAAAATAGCTTCCGGTTTACCGAGGGTATACCACGGTAAACCGAGGGTCCCAGTTTTGGCAGAATCGTTTCTGTCAGTTCAGCGTCAAGTCAGTAGTCAGAGTCCGTATTTTTGAGTCTGCCAGGCGTGTGTAACAGGCGGCGAGGCAAGTCACTAACCTTTTTATTTTATTTTGTGTCTTGTAGTACGCTACATGAAGTTCAGCAGCCAAACTCGAGAGATTCATACCTGAGATCGAAAAGTTTGCTAGACAAAAGAGAAAGGAAGCTCGAGAGCAATCTGTTAGGCTGGTGGACAATGTGATTTCACACGAAGGAGATCACAATGAGAGGGAAGAAGAGATTCCACCTTTGGAAGATACATAAATCAACATGGCACAGAACGGGCAGAATGGACAAAATGGAGTAGGAGTTGCGGTACAAGCAGATAGGAGAACGCTACAGAGTTATGCAATGCCGACGATTGAGCAATTTGTGCCAGCAATTGTTCAGCCAGAGAATGCGGCTGAGGTATTTCACCCAAAACCCAATGTGATACAAATGGTGACTAATTACACTACCTTTCATGGAGTAATGAACCAAGATTCTAGTGTACACGTCACCAACTTTCTGGAGATAGTCAGTGTTGGTCCCAGAGAAGGGTAAAACTATAGTCAGAGGGAGGGTGAATGACTATAGTGGAGTTCTAAATACTTTTCTTGTATTTAAAAGCTTTTGGGCAGCGGATAAGTCCCTTCTTAATATGTTGTTTCAAAGTAGTTTATGCAATCACAGATATATGATATAATATAAGCAATTAAATAAATGCAGTAAGGTAAATTGCTAAAAGTAAATTGACACAAAGGTTTATAGTGATTCAGGGTGGTGTAATCCCTTAATCCACTCTTCTCCTGTGATGATTAGAGGAATTTAACTATTGTTTTCACAGATACAATAGCCTGATTGTCCTTCACTACACAAGCTTCACAATCTTCAAGACTATCACTCCTTGACTTCAACAGCTTCAGTGACTTAGTCTCTTTCACTGCTCCTTGGGAACAAATCCTTCAGCAGCTATAACAAACACAACTCCTTCTCAGATGGCTATGATTCAGTTGCTTGATTGAAGTGAATTGGATTCACAAGTTTGTTGATCAATCTTAATGATTGATTTGCAATTGAAGTTCTGATTCCCGAGAGTTGATCTCTAGATATTTCCTTTTAGCACAGATGCAGGCATTTCACTTTGACAGAGTTTATGCTTGTAAATTATCAAACTTAATCGTTCTCTTATATGTGTTTTTCTTATCTGCCAATGCCTTCTATTTATAGCCTTGATAATCCTTGATTTGAAATTCCGTCCTTTGGCTATTTTAATGAGGGGAATAATCCTTGATTTTATTCTTGATTCCCCCTTAATTATATTCTCCTTGATTTCAGTGATCGGATTTTTCTTCAAACGTTTATCAGAAAATCCGTCCTTGATTGATCCTCAATTGATTGTGCATTTAATGCTTGATCCTCTGTATCTTCTTCATACTTTAAAATCTGATCAAGTAAGGTTTACTTGGTCGTTTCTCGATCGCTTAAGTGACTTGTCGACTTTGCTTTTTTTAGATCTTCCTTCACTGCTTTGTCTTCATTCAGCCGATAGTCAGTTCACTTTGCCGATTCACTATTTCCTTCATTCTTTTAGGTTCAGGAGAATCTTTGTACTTCACTGATCCTTGATTTGTGTGAGATCAGTGTACACCATATTTAAACATCAAGTTTCATCACTTGGAATGTAACATAGACTTATCCAAGGTCATCATAGACTTCATTGGTTATAAGTCAGACCATAATGTCTTCATGCTTCTCTGCTGGTACTTGGCTGGGTTCACTCTGCCGAAAATCTGTTTTTACTCAGCCGTCCTACCAACTAGTACAATACTTGTCGGACTCAACTTATACAACATGTCAGACTCTAAGTAAAGACTTATACAGAGAATTCTAACTTATTTCATGCTTGCTATAACATCTAGTATGATTATCATCAAAACATAATAAAATGTTCCTAACAATTTCCCCCTTTTTGATGATACCAAAACCCTCATAAGCCTGAACATAAGTATACCAAAATTTTGCATAATAAACACTGGAATAAAACTCAACAATTTTATTCATCCATTTAAGGGCAATAGGAAATATAGGTTCAAAATATATTCAAAGTACAATAATTATATTTTGCTCAATTCTGCTTTGTACTTCTTGAATTTTGTGGTCTGAACCTTCTCCATGTCTTTCCAATCAATTTCCGGAAACTTCCACTTCCAATATGCCATAGCAGTGTACTTAGAGACTCCCTGGAATATCTTCTTGTTGAAGAGTTTGTGAAAGTCAGGCATAGTCTCATTTGCTCGAGGTTCTCCAAAGTAATTTTCAAGTCTATCCCTAGCTTCAGCAATGTGAGAGTCAGCAAACTTGAGAGTTTTGAACAAACCCCATTGTTCTTGTCGGTTCATTTTTCCTATAGGATCGAAGAATTTTGCCATGTAATTGAAATCTTCTTGTTGTTCACTGGGCAAATCTTCTGGTCCTTGTGCAGAGAGGGGTATGGTTGTACTTGGTCTGTTGATTGAGTTGGATCCAGCATTCTGGTTGAGATATGCATGATGTCTCTTAACATCATTGTCGATTTTGGCCATATCAATTCTCATCTTCTCATCCTGATATCTTAGCTAGTCTGCCCAAGCTTCATCTTGCGTTTGATTCGGATATAGACCGTTTTGAACCCTAAATAAATCTCTTACATTGTTTGGTACTTCAGCATCATACTCTTCCCTGTGTCTGTGAGTTCTTTTCTCACCCGTATGTCTGGTGCTGCTGCTTCCTCTATTGGTGTTACCTCTGCCAGTGCAGACTCTGTGTTGGTTTTCTGATCCTCTTTAGTGATTTGATCCAGGCCTTTGTTGTCTACCTGATCTGTCTCTATCATCATCTCTTCTTTGGATGGGGTGAGGAAAACCTATGCAAGGTTCATTTGATATCTTATCCCTTTCCTCTATAGTTTTTCTTAGCTGTTCTTCAACTTCATTTTGAATTCTAAGTTCTCTATCCCTTGCTCTTAGCTGCTCTTCAGTGAAGTTTGGGGTCTAACTATTGATCCTTGTTCAGGCTTATCACTTCTTTCCCCCTTTTTGGCGGCATCATCCCTTTGCTGCAGTACAATACTGTTTGTAGCTTCAGTTTGAGTGGGTTGGGAAGATGAGGCCATTTTTGAGTAGAAGTTTGAGACTTTTGAATAGTTTGGAGGGTTTAGTGATGGAATAGGGTTTTTAATTTTGCAAGAGAGTGTAACGAATTCTAAAAAATCTCTAAGTGTGGTTTATATATGATGATTTGAGTAGTATGAACGTGGTTGAATAATGAAGGATTTTGTGACTGAGTATAGTGGGGGAGTGGATTGAGGTAAGTAATGATAGATCCAGGGAATCGAGGCGTTTGAAATTCAAAAATAATATAGTTACCTCCACGATTGAAGATTGATCTCCACGTGTGTAACCTTTCGCAGTATAATCTTTCATAACTTCTTGATTTTCCACGTGTATTAAAGTGATTTAGTTCACACTTTATTTTTCCGTTGAATCCAATATATTCTTCGGTGGAGTGACTTGGCTGGTCACTAAGCCGGTGTAGTGACTTTTTCACTGAGCTGCTATATATAACTGTTCCTAACAATCAGTGAAGTTGACTTCGCTGAGTACCAGTGCCTTACTTACTACATCTCCTATAACGGCAAAGGTTTAATCAGCTGGTCAAGTCACTTAGGTGATTACTCAAGTTATCCGCACTTTAGTCAATTTCTATCATTCCCAACTTAGTTCTCAACATGCCGAATCTTTCATAACTGAGTGGTTTTATGAAGATGTCAGCCAATTGATCTTCAGTGGGTATGTATATTAGAATAACATCTCCTTTTTCAACATGATTTCTGATAAAGTGATGTCTCACATCAATATGCTTTGTTCTTGAATGCAATACTGGATTTTCTGTAATAGAGATTGCACTTGTGTTGTCACATATTATTGGAATTGTCTTATCCTCCATTCCATAGTCCCTTAGATGTTGTCTGATATATAGTACTTGTGCACAGCAACTGCCTGCTGCTATGTATTCTGCTTCAGCTGTTGATGTAGATATAGAGTTTTGCTTTTTGCTAAACCATGATACCAGTCTGCTGCCTAGCATTTGACATGTACCAGATGTGCTTTTTCTATCTATCTTGCATCCAACATAGTCAGAGTCTGAATATGATATCAATTTGAATCCTCCATCTTTTGGATACCAAATTCCATCATTGATGGTGTTCTGCAAGTATTTGATTATTCTTTTGGCTGCTAGTAGGTGTGATTCTTTAGGTTGAGCTTGAAATCTTGTACATACTCCTACTGCAAATGCTATGTCAGTTCTGCTTGCAGTTAGATATAGTAGGGATCCAATGATTCCTCTATACATTTTCTGATCAATATCTTTTCCAGCTTCATCTTTTCCAAGAATGACTTTAGCACACATGGGTGTATCTGCTATCCCACTTATGTCCGTACCATACTTGTGAATTAGGTCTTTAGTGTATTTGGCTTGATTGATGAAAATGCCATCTTTCATTTACTTTACTTGTAGCCCAAGAAAGTAATTTAATTCTCCCGTCATGCTCATCTGAAATTTGCTCTTCATTAGGTTTGCAAATTTCTCACACAACTTTTCATCCTCTGATCCAAAGATAATGTCATCAACATAGATTTGTACTAACAGAGTGCTTGTTCCTTCGTCTAATTTAGAGCAGCAATCCTACCTGTTTCAAATATTCAGTTTGTGAAGCCATAGTTATTGGTGAAGGACAGACATCTTAGGGATTTTTGTAACTGCAACCTCAAAGATCTTTAGTGAATTTCCTCCAACATCTCATGAGAATAGTGGACTGGCAGGAATACACCACCTGGAACCACTATAAAAATTGCCTACTTACTTTCTGCATTTAGTATACTGATCACATCAACTTACTGAAACTAGCAACTGAGTCACACACTTACACTACTGAGTATGTAATACTTAGTATCATCTTTTTAACAACAAGTTACAAGGCTTAATTTGAATATATTCCGCTGCAATAAATCCCGTAATATTTGTTGTCAGCAGACTACTGAGTAGTCAGCAAGCCACTGACATTGCTAAGTTTGTTAACTCCAAAAGTTTTAAGTGTTAAGTTTATCCACCCCCTCTAAACTTAACCAAAGCCTTTTCAAGGGACCAACAATTGATATCGGAGCAGTACTTCTGTTCTGAAGTAACCCTACTTGTTGTGCTTGTGAAAATACTTTGAAAACTTTTTCAAGTTTCTGATTCAAAGCTTTGCATCACGGATAACAACCAGTATGGTAGAAATGTGTTGATGTGTTCCTTAGATCGTTTTGATGAGTATAAATGTCGTATGCACGCTTATCCAACTGCAACACATGATGAGATGATGGATGTACTGACTGAAGGACCACTGGAGATCACTAAGGCCATAACTATAGGCAGTGAAACTCAGTATGTTCCAAAGCCAAAAAGAGAGTGGGGTGCTGAAGATAGAAAAAGAGGAAACCTCAACAATATTGCTATAGATATCATATATATAACCTTGGATAGCAATATGTATATGAAAGTGAAGGATTGCAAAATGGCAAAGGAACTTTGGGAAAAATTGCAACTTATCTGTGAAGGCACTGATGCTATAAAGAAAAACAAAGTCAGTGTAGCCAAAAGAAAGTTACAAGATTTCAAGATGAAATCAAATGAAACCATTGAGCAAATGGAGTCAAGATTCAATGCTATCATGGATGAAATCACCCTGCTGAATGTGATCTATACAAAAGAAGAGATCAATGCAAGAATCTTAGAAGCCGTACCTGCAAAAGAGGTTTGGGAGATGAAGGTTACTACCATAGAAGAATCCAGGAGTCTACATGAAGAAGACACCTTCAAGCTGTTTTCAGATCTCAAAGCATATGAATTCAGTAAGAAACTTCTTCCTGAGACTGAAAAAGAAGAACCAAAGACTACTGCATTGGCTGCTGCACATAAAGAAGAATCATTAGGTGGTCAAGATGATCTACTGGATGAGATGCAAGAGCAAATGTTGTGGATTGGTTTACTACTATTGTGGAATTGTCTACTAATGTTGTGGATTGGTCTACATGTATGTTGTGGATTGGTTTACTACTGTTCCAGAAACATGCCTGATTGTGCATATTAATTCAAAACTGAATTGGTTGTGGCATAAGAAGTTGAATCATCTTAACTTTGATGATATTAATCAGTTGGTGAAAAAGAAGTTGGTGATTGGTTTGCCTGAGATCACATTCAAAAAGGATGCTATATGTGATGCATGTCAGCAAGGTAAACAAACCAAGTCAAGCTTCAAGTCAAAGACTAAGCAATCAACAAAAAGAGTTTTGGAGCTAATGCACATGGATTTATTTGGACCAGTAACACCAACAAGTGTAACAGGGAAGAAGTATACTCTGGTAGTTGTGGATGATTATTCAAGATACACTTGGGTAGTATTTGAACAAGAAAAGTGAAACACTTCAAAAGATGCCTGAACTTTTGAAGAGATTGCAAAATGAGAAAATTTTGACAGTAGTGAAGATCAGATCAGACAAGGGTACTGAGTTTCAATAAAGTCATAAGAGAATATTGTGAGCAAAATGGTGTGCTGCATCAATTAGCACTTGATGGTACACCTCGGCAAAATAGGGTTGCTAAGAGAAGAAACGGGACCTTGAAAGAAGCAGGGAGGACTATGATTTGTGAAGCATTACTACCTGAAAGGTATTGGGCTGAAGCAATAAATACAACATGCTATACACAAAATAGGACCTCAGTGAACAAAAAGCTGCTGAAGACACCTTATGAGATATGGAATGGAAGAAAATTAAATATATCTTATTTCTATCCATTTGGAAGCAAGTGTTTTATTTTAAATCATAAGGAGCAATTGAAGACATTTTAACCAAAATCAGATAAAGGAATCTTTTTAGGATATTCTTCTATCAGTAAGGCATTCAGGGTACTGAATAAGAGGACATTGAAACATGAAGAATCAATACATGTTGTATTTGATGAACCAAAGTTCACTGGAATGGAAGATGAAGTTTCAGAACCTGCTGAAAATGTTCAAGTTGCTGATCCAGAATTTGTTGATGTTTTGGAAACGATAAATGACTTAAAAGTTTCGACTCGGCCCCTGCTGAAGAACCTGCTGGTAACACTACTGATCCAACAACAGATGCAGTTCAAGGATCTGCTGAACCCCTACTGAAGCAACATCAGAGCCTAATGAAGATGAAGCTCCTGTAAATCAAACAAATCATGATTTACAATGGTTGAAGGATCACCCTGCTGAACAAGTAATTGGTAACATACAGCAAGGTGTAAGGACTAGAAGACAATTGAAAGCAATGTTTACTTGTTTTCTATCTCAAATGGAACCTAAAGTTGTTGAAGAAGCAATATCTGATCCGGATTGGATAATTTCTATGCAAGAAGAATTGAATGAGTTTGAAAGAAACGATGTTTGGACACTAGTGGAAAGGTCTAGTCATGCAAACATAATTGGAACTAAATAGGTATACATAAACAAATTGGATGAATCTGATACCATTGTAAGGAATAAGGCCAGATTAGTGGCAAAAGGCTATTCTCATACTGAAGGAATAGATTTTCATGATACATATGCCCCAGTTGCAAGATTGGAAGCTATAAGTGTTGGTCCCTTGAAAAGGCTTTGGTTAAGTTTAAGGAGGGGGGGTGAATAAACTTATCACTTAAAACTTTTGGAGTTAACAAACTCAGCAAGGTCGTAGCCTGCTGACTACTCAGTAGTCTGCTGACCACTCAGTAGTCTGCTGATAGTAGATATTACTGAATTTGTTGCAGTGGAATATATTCAAATTAAGCATTATTACTTGTTGTTTAAATATGATACAAAGTATTAGATACTCAGCAGTGTAAGTGTGTGATTCAGTTGCTAGTTTCAGTAAGTTGATGTGATCAGTATACTAAATGCAGAAAGTAAGTAGGCAAATTTTATAGTGGTTTCAGATGGTGTAATCCTGTCAGTCCACTCTTCTCCTGTGATGTTGGAGGAAATTCACTAGAGATATTTGAGGTAGCAGTTACAAAAATCCCTAAGCTGTCTGACCTTCACCAATAACTATGGCTTCACAAACTGAACACTTGAAACATGTAGGATTGCTGCTTCAAAGTATTCCACTTTGGTCCTTGAAGGGTAGGATTGCCTCTTCACCAGCTCCACCACAAACAACAGTTCTTGACACCTACGTGCTTCTCTGTCTTCAACAGGTTTCTTGTAAAATAAAGTTTGAATCAAGTGAATGATTCAACCGTCAGCAGCTTGATCAGGATGAAATGATCAGCAACTTGATATCTTCAAATGTGTAAACTTGATGTACCTTGATAGCAGATTACACTTGAAGAGTTTTCTGGATCAGTAATTTTAAGCTCAATGAAGTCAGCTTGGTGATTTCTTGATAATAAACTTGATAGCTTAAGATAGATTGTTATTTTTCATCACTTGTATTTGGATTAGAAGTCTTCTATTTATAGGTGAGAATCATGTGACTTATGTTTGAAATTCAAACATAGCCGTTTCAGATTTGTCCCCATCTTGACTTGCTTTCTGTCTCTGTACATAGTACTGACACTGTCAGCTTGCTTTTTGACAGTTTTCAATCTATCCACCCTTTGACTTATATCCATTGGTTAATCCTCTGAATCTTTCCAACGTTCTTTTAATCTTGACCATTGATCTGTTGACAATATCAAGGCTTGTAATCCATCATTATCCTTGTAATCTTCCAATGTAACCTTTGATTAAATCCAGATTTACAATCAGCAGATTCCTGTGTATGTAAGTCTGCTGAAATGCTTGTCAGTCAGCTGTCTAAAGTTTGATGTGTTTATAAAACACTTCAGCTGCCAGTCTTCTATCTAACTTTTGATTGTGAAGTTAGAGTACACTAATTTGAACATAACTAAGTTCCAATCACCACTTAACTTATGGAACTTAGACCTTGTACACCAGGTATATGTAATCAGTTTAGGTCATCACAAACTTCCTTAAATTCTGATTCCATATCCTTGACTTAAAATACAAAGTTTGATCCCTTAGCCTTCAATAAATGAGTTTGAACCCTCAACCTTCAGTCTTCAACAGGTTCCTAATCTAGTCTACTGACCTAGTATCCTTACTAACCTAGACATGTCTGCTGATAAAGTCAGCTGACCTCCTTACAGTGCTTGTTTGATCAAACCTATACAAAGATCAAACTATAATAAACCTATACATTTGATCTAGACATCTTTTTGCTCATCATTAAAACTTAAAATAAGCCCAACAATAAGATTATTCTTGGCATATGCTGCTTATAAAAACTTTAAAGTATACCAGATGGATGTTAAAAGTGCATTCTTAAATGGCATTCTGGAAGAAGAGGTTTATGTTCAACAACCTCCTGGTTTTGAAGTTAAAGATCAAGAAGATAAAGTGTACAGACTTAACAAGGCACTTCATGGTTTGAAACAAGCACCAAGAGCATGGTATGAAACCCTATCTCAATTCTTGGTGGACAATGATTTTACCAAAGTTACCATTGACAAGACTCTTTTCAGAATCAATGAAAGGGATAGCACCCTGCTGGTACAGATTTATGTTGATGATGTTAAATTTCCCTTGGCCGAAATTTGTTTCTTCTCTCTCTAAGAGGTGAAGTCGAAATTTGTAGTGTGTTTTGGCTTGGGAGAACTCTCTTTATATAGGAGAGTAAAACTTAAGCCCCAAGGATTTTATAATTAATACAAAATCAATTATGATAATCCTATTAAATAAAAGATAATCCCAAAATATTCTAGAACAAATCCAGAATAATCTTTATCTTTATTTCTTACCATAAATATTTATCCAATAAATATTTTATGCACATGTCTTATTAATCACAAGAAACTAATTCTTGTTACCAAAAAATATGCATGTGGCGTGAATTGTATCTTTAATTGACCTAGTCAATTAATTTTTGTCATACACACTAATTTGCCAATTATTATGGAAAATATATTTTCCACTTATTTTAATTATTTAGTTCCAACTAATTAAATAGTCACTAAAAAATTAATTCACATATCGTTTTAATAAAGTCCAATAAGAACTAAATTAATATTATTAGGATTCGACGTCCGAGAATAGCTATGCTATATTAGGAGGCACGTCGGGGACCATGGACTAATAATCAGCGGCTCCGATAAATCAAATAAATAATTATCTTACGAATAGAATAATTATATTCGATAAATCAATCACAGGAATATGCCACCATAATCCCGTGACTGCACTCCTCCGATTATGAGATTATATTTATCTCCTCACGAGAATAATAATAAGCGTCCATTAATATAATCATTACATATGGATTAATCCTCCATAGATCGTTCATTCTAAATCGGGAAGTTACCGTTAACCCTTTTTAGAAACTCTTATCCTTATTTACCATTAACCCCCTAGTGATCAATTAATTCATACAACTCACCGGTGATCAATCGGTGTGATATGAACTCGCGCGATCGATCGGTTTCTAGGATTAACAAATAAGGGAACTGTTCTATCTACTTCCATAAATGGAAGGAATGGATTCCGTATCCGTGATAACACGAGACTACTCACTCAATCCAAGGACAATGCCAAGATGGGGTAATTCGGACCACGGACTCGGTGTAATCCTTAACCGTCAAGTCAAACTTCATACGATTCAAGCGGTTGATCGTGATCACCTCGGGATTAAGATATATCCATAAATATGATCATCCATTGATTCGATAAGACTTCTCGATTACGGAATTATATCGTGAACTCTAATCAAATCGGTCCAACCCTATGATATATCTATCATATATAAATGCCCCATTAGGTTCTCTTAACCGAAAGTCCGGATAAGACAATCACACCTATTGTGTTACGGGGCGCATTAATAGCACGTTAAAGGAGAGACCCGATACTCTCGATTAACTTCACTACGGGCTAATTGTATTTTAAGTACATCTTCACTAACTCAATCCTCCCGTGTATATCCCATACACCGAGTTAAGTGATTACATAAACGATATACTTAGGGTTTTCGTAGTGTAAATACTATTGTCACATCGGTGAATATGAGAATAATAAATATGAATAATAACAATGACATAATCTTTGTTTCTGAAAATGAATTGCTATGTGAAAAGTTTGCTAATCTCATGAAAAGCAAGTTCCAAATGAGTATGATGGGAGAGATGAACTACTTCTTTGGATTACAAGTCAAACAAATGAAAGATGGAATCTTCATTCATCAAACTAAATATACCAAGAAGCTGCTGAAGAAATTTGGAATGGAAAATAACACCAAGGTATCAACTCCTATGAGTACTAACATCAGATTGGATGAAGATAAATAAGGCAAGGATGTTGATCAGACTTTATACAGAAGGATGATAGGCAGTCTACTGTACCTCACTGCCAGCACACCTGATATATCCTTTACTGTAGGTGTTGGTGCAAGATTTCAATCAAAGCCTAAGGAAAGTCACTTAGCTGCAGTCAAAAGGATTCTCAAGTATCTAAATGAGACTTTGGGAGTAGGGATATGGTATTCAAAATGATATCCTGCTCAGATTCTGATTATGCGGAATGCAAGATTGATAAAAAAAGCACCACAGGAACCTGTTAGTTGATGGGAAATAGACTGGTTTCCTGGTTCAGTAAGAAACAAAAATCAATATCAACTTCCACTGCTGAAGCTGAATATATTGTTGCTGGAAGCTGCTGTGCACAAATACTATGGTTAAGACACAAGTGCAATTGCAATCACTGAAAATCCTGTTTTGCACTCAAGAACCAAACATATTGATGTGAGACATCATTTTATAAGAGATCATGTTGAGAAGAAATATGTGGTGGTTCTTTACATCCCTACGGAAGATCAACTTGCTGATATATTTACAAAACCATTGGATAGTGAAAGATTTGCTAAGTTAAGAACTGAACTTGGCATCATAAATGTTGACTGACATACCCCTAATCAACAGTGTACTGGAATTCACCAAGGGGATTAGTCTTTTCTATGTTGGGTGAGCTCACTTAGAAGACTAGTCATTGGTATCAACAATTCTATGTACTTAAATAGGTTGGACAATTGAGCAAATGAAGTTGCCAAGGGGATTGGTCTTTGTCCTGTTGGGTGAGCTCACTTGACATATCAGTCATTGGTATTAAACTTCATCTTGTATTATCAGTTGGACAAAACAAGTGTGTATGAAGATCAGCAGAGTAACTCATCAGCAAGCTGCTGAGCCATCTTTGTCAGTAGGCTGCTGAGCCAACTCCTTTGAAGACCAAGTCTGCTGGAGTATACGTTACAAGACAGTCAAACTTAAATGAAAGTCAACAGTAATTGGATATTATTCTAATCCTTTATAACTGCGGTTACAATATCCAACGGTTACAACTCCTTATGGAATAAGTTAGTGGGACACGTGGAAACATCTCATTTATTCCAACTTTAATCATGGTTAAATGCTACAGGACGGGTATAGTACTTTCCTGACAGTTACTACCCGCTACATTTCCTTATATATACAGATATATACACAGAAATGTTACTTACAACTTTAGATCGATTTTCTCTGAGAATATACCGTGTGAACACAGATTTGCAAGTTTTCTTCATCTTTTTCATATTTCTTCAATGGTGGATAAAAATGATGTGCACATTGGAACGAGCCAAAGTGTTAGAGGGTTCGTTGTTGATGCTAACACGACTGAGTTGGCTATCATTATTGGTAGAAGAATAAGAAGATATGAGGGACTAGAGGATGTTCTAAATCTGAGATTGGAAATCATCTCTTACACTAATGTTGTTAATTTCTGGAGAAATATAGTGATTAGAGATGATATAGAGGCATTTACTACCACTGTAAATGGTCAGCAGATTCAAATCACTTCAAATCCGCTAAGGGAGGCATTCGGATTTGGACCTGGAAATGGTGGTCCTACAAATCTTGAATCTATGCAGCTTACAAGACTGGATTTTGTTGATTCAATAAAGACAAACAAGTACATACTATCAATACTGAATATCAATGTAAAGCATATCAGATTGGAGTACAATCTACTGAGCAAGATAATTGCCAAGAACATTTTTGGATTTAGTGCAGTCTTGAAACTCTCTCTGGACCAAAAATTGACATGCTGATTTTCATATGCAAGAGCATGAGATTTGATTGGGCGGGATTCTTTGTTCAGTACATGAAGAAGGTGATAACATAAGACAGAGATGGAACAAGGAAGTCTAAGGCAAAGCCTTTGGGTTTGATGATTCAGGCCCTACAAACCACTTGAAGATTGTTGATATTGCACCTACAAAGATAAACAAGTCTAGATATAAGCCAGAAGTCAGTTATCTCATCCCTGGTTTGGATGATGATGATGAAGATGATGAGGCAAATGAAAGTGATAATGATGGAGATGATAATGATGATGGTGGGCAGGCTAAACAAGTTGCACAACTTGATTCACCAAATAAAGCTGCTGAGAAAAGGAAGGCTAGTGATACAAGAAAGATCACTGAGCTCTTCAAGTCTAAGAAGACAAGGCAGCAATCAATAGAAACTGCTAAGTCTACTGAGGTTCCAGTTGATGTTGAGGCTTCTAAGCCTACTGAAGTTACAAGGAAGAAAACTGCTGCTAAGATTTTGAAAGAACAGCTAAATGAAGATAGAAGAAAGAGGAAAGCTGTTGAAATTGAAGAACAACCTGCAAAAAGAAGGAAATAGGTTGCAAAGAAGAAAGTTCATGGTAAAGGCAAAGAGCTAAGGGTCCTGGAGGACCAAAGAGAAGTAGTAGAAGAGGCTGTTGAGCCTACTGAGGATGCTAATGTTGTTGTTGAGTAACAGATTGAAGAACCACAGCACACTGCGGTACCTGACCCTGCTGTGAAAATTGTTGAACTTGTTCAAGACCCGGGAGCTTTGCCGATCTACCACTAATTGTTTTGAACCACTTGTGTTGTCGATCTACCACTCCCATTTTCGCGTTTTAGACCAAACTAAACCCTAATTGGGAAGGGGGAACCCAATGGATGCTACAACTCGTGCACAAAGGTGGAAAAAACGGGAGAAAATCGCGAATCAAAATCCTCACAAATACGGGGGGTAAGAACCCTTCAAGACCCTGCTGTGGATGCTACAACTCAGGGGGAAGAACAAAATATTGTAGACCCTAATGATGTGCATATAAGTCAGGGGGAACCTAGTGTGGAACAGTTGGAGGTAGTAGGAACAAATGTACAACATGATGAACCTACTGACCTATTTGTATCTGTTATAGATACATTGACTCACCTTTTTGAAGCCTTTGGGGGACAACAAGCTGAGCAATCTTCCTCAAGAAGGCCCACAATGCCTTTTGAGAGAAAAGAAAATAAATCCAAGAAGGAAAAAGTAGATCCCAACATCAAGAAAATTGAAGATTATCTAGCTTGGAAGTTTGGTTTCTACAAGAGACAAAAATCAAATGCAGAGTCAATGACTAATTTTGAGGAATGGTCAATCAATCAGTTGGGAGTAGAGAGCTTGATTGCACTGATTGATACATCTGAGCTACAAGTGAGGCTGCTGGATATTATTGAAAGGGAGAAGCATAAATGAAGCATCATGTTCAGAGAACCACAAGATGCACCTGATAATGATGATTCATCATCCTCTGATTCTGATGATGATCACCCTTCCTTTCCAGGCCAACCCAGCGGCCCTGCATTGGAAAGACCTACTGAGAATGTAGGACAGGGATCTGAAAACAATACAACAGATCAATCTGCTGATGATGGCAAGTCTGCTGAGGGTCAGCAAACTGATCTTATGGATGAAGACATGGATGATATGACTATGGATGACCTGGAAGCTCTAATTAATGATGGGATAACTCTTGGAGATAACAGGCTGATCAGTATATCTGACACCCTATTGGTTGTGGAGTCTGATGCACATTTTGGGAATCAGCAGACTGACTTGCTAAATGAAGAACTTGGAAATACTTTCAATGAAGATTTGGAGAGACAGCTTGCTGTAGCAACATCCCTGGAAGAGACCAGAATATCTACTATTTATGATGTTGTTATGTTTGAAGAAGCTGATGCAAGTTCAGAGGACTCGGCTCAGTATCAGGAGTGGTTTGACACTCAGGCAACCTTATCTCAAGTTGCAGATCAATTACAGAAGGTTGCTGATGATAGATGAGTCTTAGAGGAAAATATGGCTATATTTCTTCATATTTCTGTTGAAGAGGTGGTTCAGGTTGCAGAGTTACAAACAACACATGAATACATGTCGGAACAGGAGGTTCGGGCTGCTGAGGATCGACAGCACCTGGAAAAAGGTTGGAACCATTGATGGGATTGGAGGAATCCCCTGTACATATTGTGGCCAAGACTACTGAAGCACAGGCTGCTGTAGAACCTAGTGTTGTAGTACGGGCTACTGAAGTTAAGGCTACTGAAGGTAAAGATAGTCAGCAGACTATTGTTGATGAAGATGAACATCTGTTGGACTATGACTTCAGTGATGAGGAGTTCCAAATGCCGGAGGAAGAACAAGTTGTTGATGAACATCAACAGGCACATGTACCAATTTTTGAGGAGGCACATGTTTTGGAACCTCCACCTGCACAAGATCCTATTTTGGAAGAGATTTTTGGAGATGTGATTGAGGAAGGTCCTGAACCTAATGGATGGGATAGGACAAGAGCCATGGTTGTTAGCACACCAAGGGCAAACTACAATGTTGAAGAGCCTGCTGATGATTTTGCTGGACATATGGCTAGAGGTATGGCTGGTGCAGTACCAGCACATGTTTTGGAAGAGTTGAGGGCAGTAAGTGATCATATTACACAGTTAAGGACTCAACTGAATAAACAAGAACAAAGATTTGAAGATTTGATGAATCTGGTTGAAAAAAGAGGAAGAACTACTGAAAAAGTTGCTTCCAACATCACTTACACTCAATATTCTATTGCTGACCTAACCCAAGATGTGAGAAATATAAAGCTGAGCACAGTAAATAGAGATAAACATTTGAATGAACAGTTGGCCTCAATTCGCAAAAATCTTGACAAGCTTGCTGAGACACCCAAGGCTGTTGTGGCTCACCCTGCTGAAGCACCTCAACCTGCTGCATTGGATCCTAAGCTTACCGAGAGGATCAATCTGCTGGAACAAACTATGAAAGGAAGGATCACTGCAGTTGACACAAGGACAGAGATTATGGAAGGTCAACTTGCTAACTTAGTGTTCATGGTCTATTGTCCCGGTTTATTGATGATGTCAATAAGGGGGAAGAGGGCCTTACAGTAGAAGCAAAGGAGGCTGCAAGGATTTTTGCCAAAAAGATATGGGAGAATGATATAAATGAATTCAGGAAACCTGCACCTGGCAGGATTCAGTTGAATGATGACCTCCTGCAAGAATATAAGAAGCTATACTATGGAAGGAAGAAACCCTATCATCACATGGGATTTCAGGAGTGACTGAATTCCTTTCTGGGACTGAAACTTTGGGAAACAAGGGTCAAGGCACTGAGAGCTTCCTTTAGAGGTGGAAGATGAGGAAGAGGTCAAAGAGGGAGTTCAGTCAGCAAGGGATTCACTAGATGAATTCAAACATTTCTATATGGGACAGGGCTTCAGTGTTCATAATATAAGATTAACTCTACTAGAAGCCTGGAAGTGGTGGAAAGAGCTGAATCATTGGGTTGACTTTTCCCCAATTGAAAACCAATGGATGCTGGATGTTGTCAGAGAAATCAAGGAGTTCTATGAGAAGAGAGAACAAGACAAAGACAGAAACTAGATCAGCACACTTACATTATTTATTTCATTCTGCTGATCCTAGTTTGTAATAAGTTTGAACAAAGTTGATTATAATGAGAAATGGCTAAATTTGTTCTGTTTTTGTTTTTATCTTTTTGCTTTGCTGTAAGGAGGGTATTGGCATCATCACTAAAAAGGGGGAAATTGTTGGACATATTTTAAGTTTTAATGATGAGTGCCAGACTAGCTATTATAGAGCAAAGGCAAAAAGATATCTAGATCAAATGTATATGTGTATTAGAGTTTGATCTTTGTATAGGTTTGATCAAACAAGCATTGTAATAGGTCAGCTGACTATATCAGCAGACCTGTCTAGGTCAGTAAGGTCAGTAGACTAGTTAGGAACCTGCTGAAGACTGAAGGCTGAGGGTTCAAATTCAGTTATTGAAGGCTAATGGATCAAACTTAGTATTTAAAGTCAAGGATATGGAATCATAATTTAGGGAAGTCTGTGATGACCTAAACTGATTACATATACCTTGTGTACAAGGTCTAAGTTCCATATGTTAAGTGGTGATTGGAACTTAGTTATAATCAAAATGGTGTACTCTAACTTCATATTAAAAAGTTAGATGAAAAGCAGTCAGCTGAAGTGTTATTGAAACACAGCAGACTTAAGCCAGCTGACAGATATGTACATCAACAGACTAAAATAAGTCTAATATCTGCTGAGTATAAATCTTGATTTAATCAAAGGTTACATTGGAAGTTACAAGGATAAGGATGGATTACAAGCCTTGATATTGTCAACAAATCAATGGCCAAGATGAAAAGAACGTTGGAAAGATTCAGAGGATTAACCAATGGACATAAGTCAAATGGTGGACAGACGAAAACCGACAAAAAGCAAATTGACAGTGTCAGTACTATGTACAGAGACAGAAAGCAAGTCAAGATGAAGACAAATTTGAAACGGCTATGTTTGAAATTCAAACATAAGTCATAGGATTCTCACCTATAAATAGAAGACTCCTGATTCAGATACAGATGATGAAAAGTGATAATCTACTCAAAGCTATCAAGTTTCTTATCAAGAAAATCACCCTACTGACATCACTGAGCTAAAAGCTACTAATCCAGAAAACTCTTCAAGTGTAACTTGCTATCAAGTTACATCAAGTACACACACTTGAAGACATCAAGCTGCTGATCATTTCATCCTGATCAAGCTGCTGATAACTGAATCATTTACTTGATTCAACATTTCTTTTACAAGAAACCTGCTGTAGACAGAGAAGCACTTTGGTGTCAAGAACTGTTGTTTGTGGTGGAGCTGGTGAAGAGGCAATCCTACCCTTCAAGGACCAGTGGAATACTTTGGAGCAACAATCCTACCTATTTCAAATATTCAGTTTGTGAAGCCATAGTTATTGGTGAAGGACAGACAACTTAGGGATTTTTGTAACTGCAACCTCAAAGATCTTTAGTGAATTTCCTCCAACATCACAGGAGAAGAGTGGACTGACAGGATTACACCACCTGGAACCACTATAAAAATTGCCTACTTACTTTCTGCATTTACCTTCTGCATTTAGTATACTGATCACATCAACTTACTGAAACTAGCAACTGAATCACACACTTACACTACCGAGTATCTAATACTTAGTATCATCTTTTTAACAACAAGTTACAAGGCTTAATTTGAATATATTCCGCTGCAACAAATCCAGTAATATCTGTTGTCGGCAAACTACTGAGCAGTCAGCAGGCCAGTGACATTGCTGAGTTTGTTAACTCCAAAAGTTTTAAGTGTTAAGTTTATTCACCCCCCTCTAAACTTAACCAAAGCCTTTTCAAGGGACCAACACCTCTTCTGTTGTATTGACTGGTGGTTATTCTTGATTTCCAAAATTGTGATTTAGAATAGTACCTGGTACTATTGTATTCATGTAGACTTGTCTTGGTCCGGCTTCTTCAAGTTCTTGAAGGTTTTCATCATTTGTGTTTGACTCATCAAAGACTACATGAATTGATTCTTCAATCACCAGGGTCCTTTTGTTGAGTACTCTGAATTCTTTGTTGGTGTCTGAGTATCCTATAAAGATTATCAGCTTTTTCATCAAAAGTGTGTAACTGATTCCTGTTCAACACAAAACATTTAGATCCAAACATATGCAAATATGAGAGGTTTTCTTCCATTCCATATTTCATATGGAGTTTTTCCATGATGTTTGTTGATGGTTGATCTGTTTTGAGTATAGTATGTAGTATTTGCTGCTTCAGCCCAAAATCTCTTTGGCAAATATGCTTCAGCAATCATTGTTCTGAGTGCTTCTTTGAGAGTTCTGTTTCTTCTTTCTGCTACACCATTTTGCTGTGGAGTCCTGCGGCTGATAGTTGATGTAGTACTCCATTCTCTTCACGGTAGGTTCTGATAATTTCATTTAGAAACTCTGTGCCTTTATCTGATCTGATCTTGATGATCTTCAGTTCCTTCTCATTTTGAATTTTTCTTAGCAAATCTGGCAACTTCTTGAGTGTCTCTCTCTTCTTGTTCATGAATATAGTCCAGGTGTATTTGGAGAAGTCATCCACCACTACTAGAGTGTATTTCTTTCCACTTATACTGACTGGTGTGACTGGTCCAAAAAGATCCATATGCAAAGATGCAGAATTCTTGTTGTTGATTGATAGTGCTTTGATTTGAAGGAGCTTTTAATTTGCTTCCCTTTTTGACAAGCATCAGAAAAACTTTCTTTCTTGAATGTGATCTCAGGTAGGCCTTCAAATAACTAGTTCTTTGACAGTGTGTTGATGGTTTTGAAGTTGAGATGATTCAATTTTCTATGCCAAATCTAGCTTATTGATTGTTTACTTTTGGCAAGCAAACATGTTTCTGCTATTGCTGTCTTCCAGTCTACTACATACATGTTGTCTTCTCTTCTTCCTACAAGGACAACTGTGTTGGTTTGGCTGTGAATCACTTTGCATCCTTCCTTGTTGAATTGACTAATACTCAGTATGTTGAAGTTCTGTCCTTTAACATAGGCCACATTTTGAATCTACAAGTTGTTTTTGAGCATTATGCCTTCCCCCTTAATTTTACCAGGGTTTTCTTTGCCTCCAAAGGTGACTTTGGGTCCATCAAAGCTTTAAAGCCAGTGAGTCATCCTTTGTTTCATGTCATGTGTCTGGAACATCCACTGTCTATGTACCAGACATCCTACAAAACAAATTAAGTATGTTTAGGTACCCAACACTGTTTGGGTCCATACCTGTTAGCAATCATGCCTCCTACTCCAAGTGTATACCCAAATGATCTTCTTTTTGGATAATTAAAGTCATCAACTTCATATGTATAAGGCATGGCAAAATAGCTTTTAAAATTTTACTACAGAAGGTATTCTGATACTTTTCTCGACTTTTTGGTGCATTTGCATCCTTTTCCACTTTCCAATATGTAGTACGAAACCTATGTTGCTTCATGTGTCTAGGAACAAACCTTGGTTGTTTTTTCTTAGAACATCATCCATGGCATGAAATGATTTCTTCTTGTATTTTGGAGGTGCAACATTCCAATCATCTTCTGAAGGGTAAAGTCTTCATTTACCTTTCCGAAAACCTTTGCTTTTGGTTGACTGAATTGATGGTTTGGTCTGCTGTTTCACTACACTGGGTTTTGACTTCACCGATGTAGGATGAGTGGTTGAAACTATGGTCTGTCCTTTTCTGAACTTTGGTCCATTCTTGGTCCTAGATTCAGAATTGTGTTGTCCATTGTTTCTATTCTCAACCTGACTGTTGTAGCCAAGACCATATCTGGATCCAAACCTTTTTGAGGGTTTGTAAGCTGGTGCATTGGTGAACTTGACTGGTAGGGAAATTTTCTCAGCTGATCTTTCAACATTGGATGAGTGATCATCTACTGCTTGTTGATCAGTTGAGTGAATTTCCTTACTAGTTTTTTCAGCTTTTACTTTGTCCAGTTCTTTATTTAATCTTTTATTCTCCTTTCTTAGATTCTCACACTCATGTTCTAGAATTTCATGATTCAACTCAATTTCAACAAATTTACTCATGAGATTTTGAATTAGGTTTGCAGAGTCAAGTGGAAGAATAGAAGATTGTGCAGTCTCAGATGTGGATGCACTTGATGATGAGTATGGGCTAGAGGTTACCTCAGTTTCATTAGATTCTTTAGCCATAAGGCATATAGGTAGGCTTTCTCATTGTCTGAGCTGCCAGCTTCATCATCACCATCGAATCATTTTCAGATGATTCTTCATTATTTTCACTGCTAGATTCAGCTTTGAGTGCTTTCTTTCTTTTTCTCTTTTCAGTTGTCTTATACTTTCTCTTGTCCTCATCTTTATCTTTTTCTTCAGGGCATTCAGCTTTGAAATGACATTTCTTCTTGCAATTGAAGCATCTGTATTCATCATCCATTTTCTTCATGTCTTTGCTTGTGCTAGACTTCTTGAATGACGATGAACCTCCTTTGAATTGCTTCTTCTTGCTAAACCTGTCAAAACGTTTTACTAGTAAAGCTACCTATTCCTTCAGCTCCTGTGTCTCTTTTCTATTTGCATAAGCTGTTTGACTTTGCTGGGGTGCAACCAGTGCACTGGCTTTATATGCCTCTGCTGGTGCACTATCTTCACCATTCAACTCAAATTCATGAGCCTTTAGTTGAGACATTAGAGTTAAGGTATCAATGGTTGTAAGATTTGTTGTCCCTCTGATTACTGATGTAATGATCTTCCATCTTTTAGGTAGGCCTCTCAAGATCTTCAGGCACACTTCTTTCTGTGGATATGTGTGTCCAAGTTGTTGTAGTTCACTGATGATGCTTGAGAATCTGTTGTCCATTTGATCAATGGTGTCACTAGTCTTCATTTTGAACTTCTCAAATTTCTATTTTACAACAGACAATTTGTTTTCTTTGACTGCTTCTGATCCTTCATTGATCAATGCCAATTTTTCCCACATCTCATTTGCTATTTTGTAATCTTTGATCCTCATGAACATGTTACTGTCCAGAGTCTTCAAAATCATGTCTTTTGCAACAAAATCGAGATTTTCTCTTCTCTTATCATCCTTGGTCCAATCTTTCTTGAGTTTGTCTATTACTTTTCCTTGATTTGCTCCTGTGGCTACCGCAGTTGTAATCTCGATTGGGCCATCATTAATTACATCCAGCATCTCCTCATGAGTTGCTGCAAGATGAGACAACATTCTTATTTTGTATTTCATCAAAATTATTAACATTGAATACAGGTACCTTAGACATAAAATTTGAGGAATCCATAAATAAAATAAGAGATATGTATAAATATGAATAGAAAGCACAAATTTGAAAACTACTTTGAAAATATGTGATCTCCTTGTTACCAGAAATTAGATCTGAACATGTTATGATACTAGGAACACTTCTCTGATACCAATTGTTGGTCCCAGAGAAGGGTAAAACTATAGTCAGAGGGGGGGGGGGGGGGGGTGAATGACTATAGTGGAGTTTCAAAAAAAATTCTTGTATTTAAAAGCTTTTGGGAAGCAGATAAGTCCCTTCTAAATATGTTGTTTCAAAGTAGTTTATGCAATCATAGATATATGATATAATATAAGCAATTAAATAACTGCAGTAAGGTAAATTGCTGAAAGTAAATTGACACAAAGGTTTATACTGGTTCAGGGTGGTGTAATCCCTTAATCCACTTTTCTCCTGTGATGATTGGAGGAATTTCACTATTGTTTTCACAGATACAATAGCCTGATTGTCCATGACTACACAAGATTCACAATCTTCAAGACTATCACTCCCTAACTTCAACAGTTTCAGTGACTCAGTCTCTTTCACTGCTCCTTGGGAACAAATCCTTCAGCAGCTATCACAAAACAACTCCTTCTCAGATGGCTCTAATTTAGTTGCTTGATTGAAGTGAATTGGATTCACAAGTTTGTTGATCAATCTCAATGCTTGATTTGCAATTGAAGTTCTGATTCCTGTGAGTTGATATCTAGATATTTCCTTTTAGCACAGATGCAGGCTTTTCACTTTGACAGAGTTTCTGCTTGTAAATTATCAAACTTAATCATTCTCTTATATGTGTTTTTCTTGTCTGTAAATGCCTTCTATTTATAGCCTTGATAATCCTTGATTTGAATTTCCGTCCGTTGGCTATTTTAATGAGGGGAATAATCCTTGATTTTATTCTTGATTCCCCCTTAATTATATTCTCCTTGATTTTAGTGATCGGATTTTTCTTCAAACGTTTATCAAAAAATCCGTCCTTGATTGATCCTCAATTGATTGTGCATTTAATGCTTGATCCTCTGTATCTTCTTTATACTTCAAAATCTGATCATGTAAGGTTTACTTGGCCGTTCTCTGATCAGTTAAGTGACTGTCTGACTTTGCCGTTTAGATCTTCCTTCACTGCTTTGTCTTCACTCAGCCGATAGTTAGTTCACTTTGCCGATTCACTGTTTCCTTCATTCTTCAGGAGAATCTTTGTATTTCACTGATCCTTGATTTGTGTGAAATCGGTGTACACCATATTTAAACATTAAGTTTCATCACTTGGAATGTAACTTAGACTTATCCAAGGTCATCACAGACTTCCTTGGTTTTAAGTCATACCATAATGTCTTCATGCTTCTCTGCTGGTACTTGGCTGGGTTCACTCTACCGAAAATCTGTTTTTACTCAGCCGTCCTACCAACTAATACAATACTTGTCTGACTCAACTTATACAACATGTCAGACACTAAGTAAAGACTTATATAGAGAATTCTAACTTATTTCAGGCTTGCTATAATAGCTAGTATGACTATCATCAAAACATAATAAAATGTTCCTAACAATCAGCACGGTCAAGCCAGCAGGAGTACTTGAAGTCAACATCAAGATGAAATTATTTCCATTCACTCTGAAGGACAAAGCGAAGATATGGTTATTGTCTCTAGCACCAGGATCAATCCAAACTTGGACCGATTTGTTGCAGAAGTTTATGAACAAGTACTGCCCGTCTGGGAAGTCATTAAAGATGAGACAAGACATTATAAATTTCAAGCAAAATCCCACTAAAACCTTTGAAGAAGCTTGGGAAAGATTTAAGGAAGTGCAGAGGAGATGCCCTCACCATGATATCACTTTGCCCGTACGAATGCATAGTTTCTATCACGGATTGCGGCCAAGTGAACAAATGAGAGTTGATGCATCATGTAACGGATGTTTTACATTTCTATCACCTGAGGAAGATGAAGAGAAACTTGAGCAAATTGCACTTACAAGTCAATGGGGAATGCATCAAATTGAAACCGCCAAAGTAGCTGAAGGCGTGTTTGGAGAAGATACTTCTCAAAAGATTTTATATCAGCTAATGGCGATGAATGAGAAGATTGATGGCATGCAAGATTTCATTGCCAAGGTTGAGAAAGTTCAAGATATAGAAGCAGCCAACACTGAGCACGTGAACTATATAGGGAGGCAAGGAAATCCTTATAGGGGCGGATATTGCCCAGGTTCTCATGACCACCATGGTTCTAGAGTGACCCTGCGAGGGTTTTCGAAAAGTGATTCTAATGCGAGAGACCGAGACAAGCGCGATTATGCCTCAATTCAACAAGTCCGGTGGTCGCATAAAATAAGCCAAGTGGGGCGATATGCCGAACAAGTGTCGTCGAAGAATGATACCCCAATCAAAAAGTCCTCCGGGAGGATTGCCAAGTAATATTGAGAAGAATCCGAAGGACGTGAATGCAATTATGACTATAAGCAAAAAGGAACTGCATGGACCATTTATACCAACTGTCCAAGAAGGATCAGAGAGAAGTCAGCAGCAGAACGCAGCAGAATCTAGAAAAAAGAGGGGCCGGTAAACCGGGACACTAATCCGGTAAACCGAGAGTCTGAAAGTTCAATAGACAAGCAGGTAGAGCAGCAGCAGTCAACAGGTAAGTCTTCACGAACTGTAACTATTAATCCTGCTACTTTACCCTATCCCTCTAGGAAATACAAGCCGAATAATGATGATGCTCGTTATAAAAAGTTTATAGAGATGTTTAAGAAGTTGCAAGTGAATATACCCTTGGTAGAAGCTCTGGCCGGAATGCCAGAGTACGCTAAGTTCTTAAAGGAAGCAATCTATACCAAAAGAAAGTTGTTGGACCTTGAAACTATATGCCTTAATGAGGAATGCTCGGCAGTTTTGCAACGCAAGCTGCCTCCTAAGTGTAATGACCCTGGGAGCTTCCTCATACCTTGGACCATGGAGTATGCCTAAACAAAGCATTGTGTGATCTTGGATCCAGTGTCAATTTGATGCCACTCTCCATCTTTCATAAGTTAGGCATGAAAGAGTTGAACCAGACATCTATAACCCTTCAATTGGCTGATAGGTCTATGAAGCAACTGTGTCAGTATGTTTTGGTAAAAGTTGACAAGTTTGTATTCCCTGTAGACTTTGTGGTGCTATACATTGAGGCTAACCACGATGTTTTATTAATCCTAGGAAGACCTTTCCTAGCTACGAGTAAGACATTAATAGATGTTCATAAGGGTGAGCTGATTCTGAGAGTGAATGAGGACAAAATAGTGTTCAATGTGATGAATTCAATGAAGTATGCTCAAGATGAAGGAGAAGCATGCTACATGTTAGATGCCATAGATGATCTTGTTTTGGAATTATATCAGCAAGTGGCACTAGACCCTGAAGTAGCAGAGACTTAGCTCCTGAAAGATGAGGAAACCTGACCTGGGTGTAGCGAAGGTCAAGTACGAGAAGTAGAGCCTATATCTTCTGTGGATTTGGGAGGAACCATTCATAGACCTTCGTGGCACAAGTTTTTGACTTACAATTAACTGGTAAACTGTTAAGATCATCGCTAGAAGAGCCACCAAGAACTTAACGTTGAAACCTTTGCCATCTCACCTGAAGTATGTGTACATACAAGATGATACTCTTCCCCTCATAATTTTATCGTTATTATCACCTTTAGAGGAGGAGCAACTTTTAAGATTACTGAGAGAGCATAAGGGAGCGTTTGGGTGGACGATAGCAGATATTAGAGGAATAAGCCCATCGGTGTGCATGCATAAGATCTCTGTAGACCCTGAGAAGAAAGCGGTAGCACAACCACAAAGGAAGTTGACGTCGCAATTGAAGGATGTTGTTAAGGAAGAGATTATAAATATGTTGGAAATGAGAATCATTTTCCCAATTGTAGACAGTGAATGGGTAAGCCCGATTCATGTGGTGCCCAAGAAATGAGGATTCATTATCCAACCTAATGAAGTTTGACGAGTTAATTCTTGTGAGACTAATTACTTGACATCGAGTTTGCATTGATTTCAGGAAACTGAATGATGCAACTCGTAAAGATCATTTTCCCCTACCATTCATTGATTAGATGTTGGAAAGATTAAGCGGTCATGTATTTTATTGTTTCTTAGATGGATATTTTGGTTACTATCAGATCCATATTGCCCTCGAGGACCGAGAGAAAACCACTTTCACATGTCCCTTTGGAACTTTTGCGTACAATCGCATGCCTTTTGTACTTTGTAATGCAACAACAACATTCCAAAGGTGCATGATGTCTTTATTTGCAGACATGGTGAAGGATTTTATGAAGATTTTCATGGATGATTTCTCTGTATTTGGAGATAGCTTTGACAAATGCTTGGACAATTTGAGTAGAGTGCTAAAGAGATGTGAAGAGACCAACCTTGTACTTAACTGGGAGAAATGTCATTTCATGGTTACAGAAGGAATAGTGTTGGATCATAAGATTTCAAGAAGAGCAATAGAGGTTGACAAGGCAAAGATAGAGGTGATAGAGAAGTTACCCCCTCCAACGAACTTAAAGACGTTGCGCGCCTTTCTTGGCCACGCAGGATTTTATAGGAGGTTTATCAAGGATTTTTCTAAAGTTTCTAGACCTTTGACGGAATTAATTGCAAAAGATGTACCTTTTGTATTTGAAGAAGAATGTAAGCAATCATTCAATACATTGAATCGAATGCTTATAACCGCCCCAATTCTAGTAGCCCCAGATTGGAACGAACCTTTTGAGCTTATATGTGATGCAAGCGACACGGCAGTTGGAGCAGCCCTGGGACAAAGGGAGGATAAAATCTTTAAGCCTATCTATTATGCCAGTCATACCCTTAACAGTGCCCAGAGGAATTATGCGACTACAGAAAAGGAACTCTTAGCTGTCATCTTTGCATTCGAAATGTTTCGACCTTATTTGATTGGATCCAAAGTCACTGTATTCACTGATCATGCATCTTTGAAATACCTTTTAACCAAGCAAGACTCCAAGCCGAGATTGTTGAGATGGATTCTACTCTTACAAGAGTTTGATGTCGAGATTAAAGATAAAAAGGGAACTAGAACCAGGTGGCTGATCACCTGTCAAGATTAACTTTGTTGGAGGAAGAGCAGCCGACTGAGATTAGGGAGAGCTTTCCTGATGAACAACTTTTTGCCATCTCAGTGGTAGCTCGAGTGGAATATCAGCCCCGACAAAGTACATCAAGAGTGGGCAAGGTATACCCTTGGTTCACTGACATTGTCAATTATCTACCAAGAAGATACTTACCACCGGAATTCACAAACGCGGATAAGAAGACGTTTTCACGTAACTGAAGCATTATCATTGGGATGATCCCTACCTATACAACTTTGCCCTGATGCCATTCTTAGGAGATGCGTCCATGATGATGATATTCCAAGTATTTTGCACCTATGCCATTCTAGAGAAGTTGGAGGTCACTATGGGCCAGACAAGACAACAACAAATGCACTGCAGTGTGTATTCTATTGGCCAACAATTCATAAATCTGCTTACAAGTTTACAAGAGCCTGTCATTCCTGTCAAATGACTGGTAATATTTCTAAGTGGAATGAGATGCCACCGCCGAGGATCTTAGAAGTGGAGTTATTCGATATTTGGGGAATTGATTTTGTTGGGCCTTTCACATCGTCAGACTCAAATCGTTACATCCTGGTAGCAGTTGACTATGTTTCCAAATGGGTGGAGGCTATGGCCTCACCTACTAATGATGCCAGGGTTGTCCTGAGATTTCTCAAGAAAATATTTTGACGAGGTTTGGAGTGCCCAGAGCCATAATTAGTGACGGAGGGAGTCATTTCTGTAATAGGTTGTTTGAGAAGTTGATGATGAGATATGGGGTTAGACATAAGATTGCAGCAACATATCACCCCCAGACGAGTGGACAAGTAGAAGTCACGAATAGAGAGATTAAGAGGATCTTAGAGAAAACTATGAATCCCACAAGGAAAGATTGGTCTCTGAAATTAGATGACTCTCTTTGGGCGTACAGAACAGCTTATAAGACCACGATTGGGATGTCACCGTGTTAGAAAATCTATGCGGGAATGCATCGAATTTAAAATTTATTTCTTATCGACCCAAGATCGACTTCGTTTAAGCAATAAACAAATAAGCTAGTAGACGGTGGTTACCTTGGTTGATCTAAAAGATCGACGGTTTGACCGTCTAAGGAGAGTAGTGGTGCACGGAGCCGCCCAAGTGTTCGGTCTCTTCCGGTGATCCACACGAACAACCCGCCGGAATCTCATCATGGATTGCTACTAGAAAAATCCGGTTGCTAGACCGGCCTTTTCTCTCTCTCTAAACTCTCTCTATTTTTCACAAGAACTATTAGCTCTTGGAATTGTGATGTACAAAAAAGCTAGCCAACCCCTCCTTTAAATACAGTTAGGTGCCCCCTTGTGATTCCCAATCTGATTGAGATTAGCTTCCTAGTAGATTGGGGAGAAAGAAACATTTTCCTAATAAAATAAGGAAAATCCCTTTGATTGATTTATCTCATTAATATTCAATATCTTATATTAAATATCTTTCCTAATATATATATTGACAATATCCTATATTGAATATATCTTTATCTTATTACCATAAATCTATTTTTCCAAAAATCAATTAATATCAAATATTAATATTATGGTAATTATATTAATTAAATTGCACAATTCAAATGTATCCAATACAAATCAAAATGGCGTCCCTTCCCCACTTTTTTAGGAATTGAGATTTTGTTTAATTAATATAATACTATGATTAATTAATTCACAAAATACATGTATATCATATATATATATATATATATATATATATATATATATATATATATATATATATATATATATATATATATATATATATATGCCGAAATTATGTGTATCAGTATACACATTTAATTAATCAACATAATTAATATCTTGTATTATATTTATTCATAATAAATAAATAACACCATATTAATTTACTACTATAACCTTTATAGTACGAGATAAATTCTTTCCTTATTTGTTATCAACTATAACCACATTTTAATCCGGCTTGATGTTCATACGTGTGTGACCCGATAGGATTCTGAATATGTTGGCCGTAGACACAAATTGCAAATTACGAAAATGCCCTTCATGCCTAACGATCACGGGATAGCGTCTAGCAACACACCGTGACCCCCAATCATCGGAAGAGTCAAATGCAATGACTGCCTTTCATGTGAAACAATTACTGTGTAAATAGAATCCTATCACAGTATAATATCCATACGGTCGTACGTCGAGTGTCAAACTTCAACGACCGTATCTTATAATCTGGATATCATGCTCTCTCGAAGTAACTCATTTACTTCCACTTTGCAAAGATTCACGAGAGTAAGACATTCCTTATCAGAAGACTCTTTCGGATATTCACCCTACTGATAGGGTACGCGATTTCCGGACGACCAAACATGTATACTCCACATGCTTCAGTATCACACCCAATCACTACCGCATGATCCCCCATGGATAGTGGAAACCTCAATAGTGTCAAAGCATGGCAATCCACACCCTGATGCCATGTATACTCCGGTCCTAAGAATAATTACACAACCGCCACATAGTGTGACACTTAACAGTGTATGTGGGTCAGTCTAACGTACGCATTCTCCAATACACATCCACGTACAGTCCAAGTGTCTTTACACTTTGATAGACGAGATCTATCCTTGCCCTTAAAGACAGAAGACATCTAATACGTGCTAGCCTGTTTATACTATCAATGCCCTGCTTAATAGTACTTCATCCTAGAGACATTTAAGCATCAAACTTATTAAAGTGATTAGAGATCTCATCAACCATAATCGCCTATCATGGTTTCTCTATCACATTTTAATACTAAGGACGTTATCATATAAAAATTCATAATTAGCTCTTTAAAAGAACAAGTATATGACAACAGAAAAGCCATTTAATATATGTATAAACATAAAGAAATAGTAGAAATGATCCGACCCGGTCAGATCCGGTCGAACCCGATTGGGTTTAGGACACTATTTCAACAATCTCCCACTTGGCCTAAAATAAATCAGTCGTACACACAAGACCAAGTTGAAACTCAAGAATCTCATACAATACTCGCAACCAGCCCTAGCCGTGAATGGATCACTATCCGTGGGGATTCAAACTATCTTCATATCATGCTCCAAATGATCAAGTCAAAAGAACCGCCTCAACACACACATGAATCTCTGATGAGACACTGGTCCTTGCTTCAAGCAATGAATCCACTTACTATATCAACTATATAGAAAAGGTGGAAGAACCATACCAGGTTCAGGAATGAACCTTCTAGATCCATGTACTGCTCCTACTGCGCCTCCAAGGCACTACAGTGTTTTGGCCTTGTTGTAGAATAGTGACCCATAGCCAAGAACATTTCCAGCTCACTGTATCACTCATTCAAAGTGAATGCAAACCCAGACTGTAGCTCCCACTCGCCTTCATAAGACTCAGGATATACGTCTGTATAACTATATTTATCTGATTCCAAGTTTCGATAAACTGGGAACCCATCCTTAACTTGTTTAAGGATATTCTCGACATTCACCAGATTTACTTTCATACTTGCTCATGACTCTTCATCAACTATGAATATCTGGCATTACTTTTATGATGGTTCATATCGCAATAGGAAAGGAAACCTTCCATAAGCATCATCTTTCACCTTATCTTTAGGACTAACGTCATAACATTGATAGATCTTGAGAACACCGGCTAGCAGTATCCCCTGTCGCGATCTATGCTAAACTCTTTTAGCATCACATATATATATATATATATGTAAACTATAATCTAACAGCAGTTAAATCTATCACTATGGACTCTTATTTCCAAAAATAAGAACTGCTAATCCAAGTGCTTTTGTAAAGACCTTGAACTACCAAACATTAATTGACTGTGACATGGAGTGACATTTCCTGAGAGAGATATTCAATACCTTACTCAAAAATCGTAACACGCTCTCACTATCCATCTTGCATATTGGGCATATCCCTCCTTTTGACTAAATCAAATTCCTTTGATTATCAAACAAGGAAATCATCTAGAGAAACTTGTTAGAGTCCATAAATGGATCTCGTGGGCTCACGTATCATGTTATCGTCTATGAACATCGGGTTGTTTGCCCAACATCTTCAACACTATCATATAGTCATGATACGAAGTTATAGCATAGTCTAAATAGAACTTGGCTCAGCTGGCAGCATAAAGATAATTACAAGATTTACACCCCGTACCCTTCAGCCGTCACTATAGTCTTAGGGTAATCATATTACTATCCATGTCAGCCTTTCCGAGACATTCCTACTAGGTAAGACAAACTAAGTTCACAACCTGGTTGTCACTGATGGAATCTTATTCAGATATTATGGCTCCTGGCCACATCTCTCAATCTTTCCTTTCAAACATTCCTTCATGAGTCGTGAGATATTCATTCTTCAAGATGAACATACCAGTAGCCCTTTCAGGATTGAGTTTATCCATAGACTTACAGAACTTTTGTGTGCACTGAGCAGTGTTCTACACCTCATCACTATGTGGCGTCTGCTCACGTTCCTATGGTTGAATACCTCATTGTGGTTCTAAAAATACTTTTGAGATCTAATTTACTCCTACTTTTTCTTTTGGAAGAAACACTTTCTCTAGAAGATAGCATGTTTGGAGACAAACGCCTTTTGCTCCGTGGACAAGTAAACATTATCTAGCGTACTTTGCTAAAATATTCCAAAAAGTTGCATATGTCGTACTAGGATCCAAGCCTTTTAGACTTTGCTTATTACAACTTCAAATCATCGGTTAAGATAGATTCGACATTATCCTCTTCCATATAATATGGAATTTATTCAACCTTTATTCTTGGAACTTGGTTAAGTATAAGGGCACTATCCCAAAACGGGTAAGGGATACTTCGCATGGCTTGCATCACACCTTTATCATATACAATGTTGTTTCCATTTTAGGAACACAATCTAATTGTTTATCCCAAAGATGGTATCCTTCAAGGGAGAATCTATTCTATTTCAGACTACTTCTGAGACACCCTTCAAGTATTAATTGCTTCAATCCAACTGGAGATTAATTCCTAAGTAGCTCATCAATCTCATATTCATACTAGCTCAAACTTTTCAGGCTTTCCGAATTGGTGTACTTCAATAAGTACATTCAAATGTTTCTAAGAATAGTCCAAGAGAGAGATAAACAATTACTTGCGGCATTAATTGCATAAGCCAACAAACATCGGTATGCTTAGGCATTAGACAATTTTTCTAGATTTTATAACCTTTTCATAAAAGGGTATTTTAGCCATCTTTAGATAAGATACGTATCACCCACATGATTCATAATCACATGGTTCAGACGTCATCTTAATGACATTTGATTATACGTTTCTCTTCCCGAGAGTCGACATCTAGAACAACCACAAATATCAAGGATAACAGCCATACAAATATTTAGTTGAGATTTTTCACCTATATCAACTATACAATGACATCAATCTAATATGGTAGATTCAGTGACCTTTCAACTTTATCGGAATAACATTTATTCCTTACAATTGAATGTGTCTACTAAATCCTAACAAACAACTCGTGTTCTTCATAAGAACCGGAACGCAATAACATTTATTTAGCTCCGGACTTAGAAAACAAAGCCGAAAATGTTGCAACTTTTGCTTCACTTTTGTATCTAAGTGTATTCCGTATTTAATCTTTCTAATTTAATCATACTTGTAAGATATCATATATCTAAGAGTTGACTTGAACTTAGATAGATTTATCTCAACTCACTTGCCTAGAATAAAAACTTCAATAAGTTCTCTATTTAAGCACAAGCCCTCGACTTTCCTTTTTAATCCCTTAGGCACTTGTAAATAATTCTTAGTGTAGTCTTCATAAGACTTAAGAAAGATCACAAGAGCTATGTCTTTAATTTCCTTTCATAAAGAAATGTAAAGTTTATTAAATAGTTTATTTAACTTTTTGAATCGTATTCAAAACATTGACTATTTAATTAATCTTTAAGACATGATTAAAGAATTAAGTCAATATTTAAATCTTGCAATTTTGAAAACAAACTTTCCAAAATTCGATGTGGTCATTCTTATTCAACGTTTGAATTAATTGTCATCGTATGACAGAATGATCATATTGGATCGTATCCAATATATAATTAATTCGTTGAGACTCATTTCAAGTGATTCAATCATATCATGAGCTTCCGTTTTTTATTAATAAGTCTTGGAGCACTGCATCAAAGACTCCCACGCCGTATCGCCTATCACCGCCGTTGTAGTGACAGTCGCCGCTGCAGCGATAGTCAATGCCGCCGCAACGGTAGTCTCAGTTCCGACTCTATTCCAATAGATTGTCTATTTAGGGCACATTACACGATACATGATCATGTAGGGTCCAATCAACATTTATTTTTACAGTATATTAATTATTATTATTATTAGGCAGCTTCTATTGGCACCACGATTACTTTTGGCTTCCTATAAATCACTATTGGCACCATATTGAATATTTTTATTATCTTTTTACTTCAGGCACCATCCAAAAAATAAAAACATTACTTCATATACCACAATTTTATAAAATTACAATCAAGTCCTATATTAAATTAATAGAACATTTTAGTCCTTCATTAATAATTTAATCTTAACATTAACCAATAATCCATATCTAAAAATCTTAATCTTAATCCAAAACACCCATCTTCATCATCCTTCTTCTTCATCGTCATCTTCATCTTCTGTCTTCATCTTCATCATCATCATCATCCTTCTTTCATCTTCATCATCCTTATTCTTCAAAAAATTTCATTAATAAACGCCACACACAACTTTCTTTTTCATCACCATAACAATCTACAAATTTAATCTTCATCAAAATCATCAATATTATCCCAATTATTACAACTTTCTTCATCTTCATTTCTTCAAACCCGAAAAAAAAATCACAAACCGTTTTCTTCATCTTTTCTACACACCATTCATCCACAATCTACACACATTCATATTTTTTCTACACACATCTCCTTCATAATCTCAAAATATATATATTTTATACACACCTTCATCTTCTTCATCACATCAAATGCTTCATAAAAAAATCTTGATTTTTATTTCAATACTTAAAATAGGTCAATGAGTTACCCTATTACAACATTAAGAACATGTAAAAGAATGATTTATGGAGAAAAATCATGTTTTCATGCGTTTTCCGATGAAAGAGATGGGTTTTCCGGCGTTTTTTTGGCGTTTTCGAGCATCCCGTTTCTGATGCTAGAAATGTCAGCAACACAGACGTTTTATATAAACATAAACGTCAAAATTTTTGACATTACAAATGTATAAACAACCTCGGAGCAAATTTTACGTCAGCCAAACTGATGTTCCAAATGTATAAGAATGTCGGAGTAATCGACGTTACGCAAACTTCACCCATATTGGCATTGTCTTGCTATTACAACGTCAGGCCTATCGACGTTCCAATGTTTGGCTGAGTTTTCAGATTACTTAAAACGTCAGTTGTCTTGACGTTGTAGCCCCAAATCAACGTCAGTATAGGTGACGTTACGAGTCATCTTCATCGCAAATGTAAGAACGGTTTTTTCCTGACGGAAAAAATTCGAAAACCAACCATTAAAACCCTCGATTTCTACGTACCAAATTACCAGCGAATTTCTTAAAAAAAAGATACATACGTGATTCGGTTCAAATTTATGTTCATTTTAGCTTTATTATTGCAACCAATGCTTCAATTGCGGTTTCCGGCGATATAGTTATCTTCTCCGGTGAAATTCCGGCAAAAATATAGTCTTCTCCGTCAAAATTCCGGCAAAATCGTCTTCTCCGGCGATGATTTTTTATTCAAATGAAAAAAAGAAGAAGTTAGTATTATGTTAAAATGAATTGGTTAAATTAATTAAAGAGTGTTAAAATATTAAGAAGTTTTATTTTATAATTTATAAAAAACTGAGGGACTAAAGTCTATATTTTTTTGAAAGTTATTAAATGGATGTGGTGCCGTTAGTGATTTGGTGGTATAGGAAAGTAAACGAAAAATAATAAAATAAAGGGTGTCAATAGTAAATCGATGGTGTCGATAGAAGCCGCCTATTATTGTTATTATTATTTTATTTTATTTTATGCCATTTAAAAATTCTAGATGCAAGTTAGGGTCAAATGCATTATGTTGTAATTTGAGGGTGTGAAGATGATCAACAATACTTGAATTCTGCAAAATAAAAGACTTGGAACCTCTCCGTTTCACGAAAGAATCGTTGTCCTTCTTAAATTATTCGACCCCTATACTTTGTCCTGGGTATCACGAATATTTGAGTGAGATAAAACTGAGAGAACAACCTTTAAACTTTGGACAAAAGATTAAAGAGCACTTTGAAGTTTTGAGTTATATAGAATAAATAACAAGGATGCGTACATATGTTGTTCTTATGTTTAACAATGTAAACTTGCTTATATATAGCACTTGGATCTGAATAAGAGCAAAGGAATACGTCCTTTAAGTGATAGAAACCAAAAGAAAAGGTACCATTTGGTTGTACCCACTTAAAACGGCCAAAAGACACCAAAAACAGTTTTTCGGACCACAGGTGCCCATCCGTACGGATGCAGTTATCATCCGGACGGATAAATCACAGTATCAAAATTTTACAGTTTCAGCCTTTCATCCGTACGGATAGATTCTTATCCGTACGGATAACTCTCATCCGACGGTTAGATTCTTATCCGTACGGATAGCTCTCATACGTACGGATAGCTCTTAATCAAAAAATTTTGATTTTCATTTCACATCCGTACACTCGTAAACACTTATATAAGCGTGCACTCCGCACCTCCATACTTATATTTTAGCTTTACGAGCATAACCACCCTTGTACTAAACCCCGATAACCTCAATGGCTTGTGATTATACTTAAATCACCAACATTCCTCCCCCATTTAAGTGTAATCCTTGGTTTAGTATAAACAACAATCATAATATAAACCAACTCATGCTTCAATGAAAATATCACGAAGATTGAATTTCCACCTAGTATTATTACACGCAAATATTCGAGTATTGGGGTGTGACTAAGCATTGAACCCCTTTACACATTTTGAATACATGTACATAACAATACACATGAATTGAGACTACTTCAAAGTATTATTCTTGACACCATTTATTGAAATCCGGCCTTGTGTCCATATCCATTCTTGAGCATATAGAAAGTCAACCCAACTTTCCTTGAAGCGGCCATACCTCAAACTCATATAGGTGAATCTTTAATTTACCGTGCACCTGCATTAGCACTCTCAAAAGATTCATTAAGAAGGTAAACTTCAACCTAACTTCACAGGTTTATTGCACATACCTTCGGGATTAATACATGTGCTCAAGTTTCCAATAACAGGCTTACCACATTGAATTTAGCCTAAGGCATTGTACCAAAGGGAAATTGGGCGTCCTATATTCAAAAACTTATACGGGTTGTAGACCAATCCCGACAACCGACTTTTGTAATAAGTCCTTAGCCAATCCTTTCGTCAAATGATCAGCTAAATTCCTTTGAGATCTCACATAAACAATTGATATCACCCCGTGAGAGATCAACTCACGTACCGCGCTATGTCTAACGCCTAAGTGTCGTGACTTACCATTATACACATGACTATACGCTTTAGACAGTGTAGATGAACTATCACAATGGATAGATATTGGTGATATTGGTTTAGGCCATAGAGGAATTTCATGAATCAAATTCCTAAGCCATTCTGCCTCTTTTCCGGCTGCTGCCAAGGCAATAAACTCCGACTCCATAGTCGAGCTAGATATACATGTCTGTTTCTTAGAAGCCCAAGAAATGGCACCTCCACCTAAAACAAACACCCATCCACTTGTAGAAGAATGATCTTCTACATTAGATATCCAACTAGCATCCGAATATCCTTCAATCACCGAAGGATATGCAACATAAGTCAAACCAAAGTCTTTGGTAGACTTAAGATACCTTAATACACGAACAACCGCTCTCCAATGACAGTTACCTGGGTTACTAGTATATCTACTTAGTTTCCCAACCGCATAGGCAATATCCGGTCGTGTACTAGTCATTGCATACATCAAACAACCAATGACTCGTGAATATTCAAGTTGATTCACGGTTTCACCTTTATTAGGTCCAAGTTTCTCATGTGGTTCCATGGGAGAATTTGCCGGAGTACAATTTTCACAATTAAATTTCTTCAACACTTTCTCAATATAATGAGATTGTGTTAATGAAAATCCTCCCTGATTTCTCTTGATTTTAATACCAAGAATAACATCTGCCTCCCCCATGTCTTTCATAGAGAATCTAGAAGATAAGAGTTCTTTACACTTATCAACCTGATTTTGGTTTGTACCAAAAATCAACATGTCATCGACATATAGACAGATTATCACACCGTTGCCGGTATCATCAAATCTACTATAAATACACTTGTCCGACTGATTGAGTTTAAACCCACTAGCCAAGACAATCTCATCAAACTTTTGATGCCATTGTTTAGGAGCTTGTTTAAGTCCATACAATGATTTTACAAGTTTACATACCTTATGCTCGTTACCGGGCATAATAAATCCTTCCGGTTGCTTCATGTATATTTCCTCATCCAAATCTCCATTTAGAAACGCTGTTTTAACATCCATTTGATGGATCACCAAGTTATGAATTGCGGCTAAGGCAATCAATAACTTGATTGAGGAGATTCTAGCAACGGGAGCATAAGTATCGAAATAATCGATACCTTCCTTTTGCCTAAAGCCTTGTATAACTAACCGGGCTTTATATCGATCAACAGTACCGTCGACTCTCATTTTCCTTTTGAAAATCCACTTGCAACCTAACGGTTTGCAACCTCGTGGTAAATCTGTCAGAATCCACGTATTGTTACCCATTATGGAATCCATCTCGTCATTGATGGCTTCTTTCCAAAATGATACATCCTGAGATCCCATTGCCTCAGAAAATGTTCTTGGATCATCCTCAATATTGTAACAATATGAGTATTGATATCCAACTTCATTTCTCGAACCTTCCACCAAATAAGTTACAAAATCCGGTGGAAATGTCTTTGCTATTCTAGCCCTCTTACTTCTTCGAAGTTCAGAAGACTCGACTTGAGAATCATTGTTCTCCACATTCTCCACTCCAACTATTGTAGGAGAAATGCTCTTTGGTCTAGGAATAGATGTAAATCTATTCTCATCAAATATGGCATCACGTGATTCTATTACCGAATGTACGACCACGAATCACTAGGTTCTATAACATAAAACCTATAAGCCTTGGAATGACTAGCATATCCAATGAAAATGCAATCGATGCCTCTTTCTCCTAAAGTTTTAATTTTAGGATCGGGAAGTCTAACAACCGCCCTGCATCCCCAAACTTTTAAGTAATTCAAGTTTGGTTTCTTTTTGAACCAAAGTTCATACGGGGTAGCAGAATTCCTTTTATTAGGAATTCTGTTTAGTAGATAACATGCCGTTAACATGGCCTCACCCCAAAATCCACTGCTCAATCCCGAGTAGGATAACATGGAATTTACCATCTCTTTTAGAGTACGGTTCTTCCTCTCCGCAATTCCATTTTGTTGTGGCGTATACGGTGCAGTAACCTCGTGTATAATACCACACGACCCGAAGTAGGTTGGATCATAGTACTCTCCTCCTCTATCGGTATGAAAACGTTTAATACTAGAATTTAATTGCAATTCTACTTCACTTTTATAAATCTTGAATTTATCAAGTGCCTCATCTTTAGTGTTAAGTAAATACACATAACAAAAATGAGTACTATCATCTATCAAAGTAATCACATATTTCTTATTTCCCAAAGACGGTGATGCATTAAAATCACACAAATCACTATGGATAAGTTCCAAAATTGTAGACGATCTTTCAACACCACGAAATGGTTGTCTTACAATTTTAGTAAGCATACAAGTAGTACACTTATCCATATTGATATCAAACGGGGGAATTAAAGCATTTTTAGACATAACATGCATACGTTTATAATGCACGTGTCCTAACCGAGCATGCCATAACTTTGAGATATTAACATCAGAAATATGCATAACTTGATTAACTTTATTATTAACAATATTAAGCATAAACATATTATTACACAAATATCCAAAACCAACAAATACACCATGTTTTGACAAAATAAACCTATCGGACTCATAAACTTGTTTGTAGCCCGATTTACATAATAGTGCACCGGATACAAGGTTCTTCCGGATGCACGGAACAAATAAAACATCAAATAGTTTTACAAATTTTCCAGAACTGAAATTTAAAATAACATTTCCAATGCCTTTTACAACAGCCATCGACTCGTTTCCCATCTTTAGTATGGAACCATCATTCACCGGTTCAAAGTCTTCAAACCAGCGTTGATCTTTGCATACATTTCTTGTTGCTCCCGAGTCGATCCACCACGAAACATCATCATCCTGCACATAAAATGCTTCAGAAATAAATGGCACATAATTCATAACCGAATTAATACCAAAGTTAACATTCTGACCTTGATGTTTGGGTGGTCCTTGGTCTTTCGACCCCTGTTCTGGACCTTTGTTCTTTCCATTCTTCCGCACTCGGCAATCAGCCTTGTAGTGCCCTATTTTTCCACAAATCCAACAAGCACCCTTTGGCCTTTTTCCGGATTCTTTGTTGCCAGCATTGAATGGTTTCTTTTTCTTACCATTACCTTTTCCCTTATTAGTTTTGGAACACTCCCCGGCCTCCATTACATGAATGGATGTCGATTCATCGATTTCCTTTCCCTTGGATTTTACATTCTCCTGCGCCCTGAGGGATTCCTCAATGCGCAGATGGCTACCAAGTTCAACCAAGGAGAGTTCTTCCTTTTTGTGTTTTAACATATGCTTAAAATCTTTCCATGATGGTGGTAGTTTATCAATGATACTAGAAACAGAAATGGATTCATCCATTTCCATTTTGTGTTGTGCAAATTGGCCTAAAATGCGTTGAAGTTCATTGAATTGTTCAATTACAGACCGTGTATCTACCATCATGTATTTCATGAAATTACCAACTAGAAACTTTTTAGCGGATGCATCTTCATTTAAGTATTTAGTTTCTAGTGCATCCCATAATTCTTTTGCAGATGCAAAGTTTTGATAAATATCAAACAACGAATCAGACATACCGTTTACAATGTGACCACGACAGATGTAGTCATCATTTTCCCATTTGTTTCGCCTTCGTAATTCCTCCAACGGTGCATCATCATCAACTTCTGGTATCTCAGTGCTAAGAACATATACCACTTTCAAAGTTGTGAGAAGGAAATGCATCTTCCTTTGCCACCTCCGGAAATCAACGCCTTCAAACTTGTCTAGTTTCCCGAAATTCATCATCAAATCCTTTGCATTCACCATTGTGATCAAACAATAATTTAAGAAGAATGTTGTAATTTGAGGGTGTGAAGATGATCAACAATACTTGAATTCCTGCAAAATAAAAGACTTGGAACCTCTCCGTTTCACGAAAGAATCGTTGTCCTTCTTAAATTATTCGACCCCTATACTTTGTCCTGGGTATCACGAATATTTAAGTGAGATAAAACTGAGGACAAAAGATTAAATAGCACTTTGAAGTTTTGAGTTATATAGAATAAGTAACAAGGATGCTTACATATGTTGTTCTTATGTTTAACAATGTAAACTTGCTTATATATAGCACTTGGATCGAATAAGAGCAAAGGAATACGTCCTTTAAGTGATAGAAACCAAAAGAAAAGGTACCATTTGGTTGTACCCACTTAAAACGGCCAAAAGACACCAAAAATAGTTTTTCGGACCACAGTGCCCATCCGTACGGATGCGGTTATCATCCGGACGGATAAATCACGAGTATCAAAATTTTACGGTTTCAGCCTTTCATCCGTACGGATAGATTCTTATCCGTACGTACGGATAGCTCTAGCTCTCAATCGAAAAAATTTTGATTTTCATTTCACATCCGTACACTCGTAAACACTTATATAAGCGTGCACTCCGCACCTCCATACTTATATTTTAGCTTTACAAGCATAACCACCCTTGTACTAAACCCCGATAACCTCAATGGCTTGTGATTATACTTAAATCACCAACACATTCCAATGTCAGTTGTGTCTCGGTAAGATATTGGCATACCCTTATTTTGCTATGAGTTCTCATAAATTCTCAACATCCTAGATGCGCCCGTGCCCGGGGTCAATTGTAATTTAGGTGGATGTTGTCCCATTATTTAGGTACCTACGGGTTGAAATAAATACCAGGCCGGTTAGCTTTTCATTTATTTATTATTTATTATTTTAGTCATTGTTGGTCATTAATACAAGGCTAGTGTGAGTTCATAGGGGGGAGGGGGGTGAATCAACTTTCTTCAATTTTGGAGTTTCTTACTTTGAGATCAAACATGGTCAGTAAAAGTTGACTAGCAAGTAGCTCGTCTTTAATAGTCTGATTATTCTTTAAAAGTAAGTGCATCGGAATAATGATAAGTTTCAAAATAAGCCTTGATCTTGGTTTTCAGTGTTGAGTAGTGTGATATAGAGTATGCAAATACTGAATGTAAAGTACTGGAAGTAAAGAACACAAGAAATGTTATTGACCTTCGGAGCGGCGTAATCTCCAACGTGACCGCTTCTCCCGAGACTCATGAGGTATCACTATTGTACTCTAGGCTAATACAATAGGTAAGTGTCCTTAACACCCCGCAGATGCCTCACACCCCGCAGATGCTTCACACCTTAAGTAGCCAATCCTTGACACACGCAAATGCCACACACCCCGCAGATGCTTCAATGGTCTACTTGCAAGCAGCTCGTCTGAAGAACTTCCTTTCTCCAACAGCTCATCTGTCTTCTTCGTTGTTCCTTCACACCCCGCAGATGCTTCAATAGGTACACCGTTTCCTTGAGAACTTGGTTGATAAAATTGAGTTGGTGCGGTATCAAATTAATGATGAGAGCTTTATTCTAAATCTGACTTAGAAGGATTGATTGCAGCTCTTTTGGTCAAGTAGATCCTGGATGATTTCTGTTTGAGCACTTTAATTGATCTGCTTGATTTCTAGATTTAGATTGGTAAGCTTTTGAGATGATGATCTTGTTGAGAGATGACTTGCTTGATTTTTAGATACTTGGCTTTTTCCCTTTTTGAATTACTCAACTGTCTCTTCTCTGCTTTTTCTAGCTGTTCTTTTTCATCCTTATATAGTCTTCGTAGGGTAGGTGTACCGTTTAAGAATGAATGGCTCTGATTGATTGCTGAGTTGTCCCTTAATATTTTGAATAGTTCCGTTTAGCCTTTTCAACCGTTGGAGCCTTTGTACTTGATGTCTTCTAGAAGATTACTTTATAGCACCAATGTTGTTTCTCCACTTATATGATTTCGTAGCCATTAGATCAAGTTGATTGTATGGATGGCTACACACCTTTAATTTATCACTTCATTTGTCTTTTAGTCACTTGCGACAATTTGGTAGTCTCTGATCTTATCCTTTACTCGTCTGGATGTTGAGCTCGGCTGGTCTTCAATACTTTTACTCATCTGCTCTTTGCTTTACTTTCTGGTTTTCTTTGCCTCTGTTGATTCTCTTGATAGATGATTGGACAAGAGTCCAGTGTTCTAGTCGTCTGGTCTTCTTGTCTTCAAGTCTTCAAGCCTATACTATCTTAGACTATATCGGTGTTTTGATCCCACCAGGAAGGGGAAAGGGAAATTCCACGGAATCCAAAAAAATTGACAAATTGGAGAATACATAGGCAAAGTCTGACTAAACCTATACAATTCGCATGTCAGACTACTAAGAAAAATTATACTTGGTTTTTAAACCAACTATTTTGGTATGATCAAAACTTCTAGTCTATGGGGACCTAACAAATTCTCTCTTTTTGATGATTCCAAAACAAAGCAAGTAAAAGATAATGTTCAAATAAGTAAATAAGTGACAAAGAATTTGACTTAAGGAGAGAATAGTAGAAATTTTATAGATAAATTAGAGTTCGCTAAAAGGTATGCAAAATAATAAGAGTACAGATGGAATAAAGACAAAATAACGCAAAACACTAGTCCAGTCTTCTTTCTAGCTTCCTCCAGAATCTTGTCCATCTGTCCTTTATAAAAGTTCTCATTTCTTCTTCTAGATCTCTATAATTGAAAGCAAAATTTTTCCATCTCTTCTAAGATCAAATCTCCTTTTCTTTCCCAGCAACAACATTCCGGCATCTTCATCTTCCTTTTTATCTTCCCCTTTTTGGCTGCATCCAAAAAGGAGTTCACCAGAATTTGATTGAAGGAAGTTTGAGCGGCCATAAATTCATTCAGTGTGGCTAATAGTGAAGCGACAACTTCGTTTAAGCTCCGGATCTGTGCATCTGTGCCTAACACACTTAAATTGACATTTGCCTCCAGTTGGCCTGCCAGTCGATCGATCTTTTGTGATGTGTAGTCCTGTCGACTTTCAGATAGTTCATTGCTCAGATGAATTCCATCCAACACATTCTGATGTTGAGTGACCATGCATTGGTCAACCAAGTATTCTAGAGAAGTTCTTGTGTTGGTGGCCGTATTTGCAACCTCATTCCTCAGCTCTGAGCCTTTTGTATTCAGATCTTGAATTTGTTTGGATAAAAATCCAAAGGCTCTTCCATCTAGTTCTTGTCTGAATTCAAGATGAGATTGGATTACATTAATGCCATGCTGGATTTCCCCTGCTTCATCCAGTAGAAGGGCCATTAAGCTATTTTGGTTGTGGGAAGGATTCTTCTTCCCCCTGAGATTGTTGCCTCGATTGCTGAGTATATGTGTTTTTTTTGTATTCCCTGATTTATTCTTTCTGATTTGATTGGTTCGGGCGTTTGATAGTTTTTCTGAACCTTGCCGTAACTTCGATGACTGTCTCATTAATGCAGCCGCTTCGTTAACCGTGTAGAAATAATCGTGGCTTTATGAAATTTGGAATTTGAATAGCCCGCGTGAAAACTACCATTTTTTATCTTTTCAATTTCGGTTGTGGGATCACTTCTTTTCTTTATAAAGTGAGAGACATTCTCTTCCTTCACCATTCTCAAATTTTATTAGTAGATCAGACTTCCATTTTCTTTGTCATGTCTTCGCTTACTAATCGTGGTACTTCACCCTTTTTCTTTACAGCATCTCGTACAGCTCGTGCTCACTTCTGGTCATATTTTTATCGGATGAAGAATTTGCGGGAAAGGAGTTTGAATGTGGGCAAGGTTGAAGGAGGAGGTTCCTTGCTCCGTGATCAACTTTCCGGCTGGTGGGACATCATTTCAGCCCCTACCGGGATGTTTAATGATACCTTGGTGCATGAATTTTATTCCATTTTGTCGGAGATGGGCCAGATGGATTTTGACGAAAACATTAGCTCAGTCTCTCTCCGGGGTGTTTCTGTCCCCTTTACTCTGAAGGTTATTAATGTGTTTTTCCGTATTGCCGCACTCGATCCAGTTATGCATTATGAGGTGGCTTGGAACCTTGACGATGAATATAACATGCAAGCTCATGTGGCTCGTGCAACTCGTTATTTGTTTCCTGGTCAATGAGATCCCTTGACTCTGGGCGCTACTTCTGAAATGTCTCAGAGTAATCGAGAGTGGAAGCGCTTTATCAATACTCGCGCTATCCCGACTGAATATTTTCAAGAGGTCACGGAGGATGAAGCCATTCTCCTTCATGCTATCATTTTACCACATGTGAATGTCAATTGGGGGATTTTGATTCATCGCGAAGTTATCATATTTGCTACGGCTATGAGGGCCTGGTCTCCCTATTCCTTTTGGTTGGATGATCTCCAACCTTTGTTTTAGCACTCTAGGGATGCCGACTTGTCGGACTGACAAGTATCGCATTTCTTGATTTGTAGCGATCTGTAACTGTTAGCTTGAGCTTTTCATTTTCCATGTAACTTGCTCATCTGGCTTGGGGCCTCTTACTAGTTTGTATCCATTTATCGTCTAGTTTGTCATCAGACTTGTTCTAATCATCAAAACTAATAAGGAGACCTAAAAAATGTTTGATAACCAAATGTTTTGAAAACCATTATTAATTTAAGAATCTTTAAACATAGTGATTAATCTATCAAGTGAGCTCTCCCAAAATGATAAAGATCAAGTGCACTAGTTAATTTCATATGATTTCATGGACTATGAAAGATTCATTAATCCAAGAAGACTTCTTAATTCTGTGAACTTGCTCTCACAGAGAGGTTTGGTGAAGATGTCTGATAGTTGATTGTCTGTTTTGATGTCGACCAATTTCACATCCCTTTTTCCACATGATCACGTATGAAGTGATGTCTGATATCAATATGCTTTGTCTTCGACTATTGAACTGGATTTTCTGATATTGATATAGTACTTGTATTGTCACACATGATTGGAATCCCCTTCTCTTCAATTCCATAGTCTCTGAGTTGTTGTCTTATCCATAACACTCTTGCACAACAACTTCCTGCAGCTACATATTGTGCTTCAGTTGTAGATGTTGCAATAGACGTGTTTTTCTTGCTAAACCATGATACTGGTCTGTTCCTTAGCATTTGACATGTACCAGATGAACTCAATCTGTCTACTTTGCAACCTGCGTAGTCTGCATCTGTATATTCAACTAGAGTAAAATCACCTTCTCTTGGATAAAATAATCATAATTCAACTATATCTTTGAGATATTTTAACATACTTTTAGCAGCTAGGTGACTTTCTTTTTTGATCTGATTGAAATCTTGCACATACTCTAACAACAAATGATATATCTGGTCTGCTTGCAGTAAGATATAACAGTGAATCTATCAGACCTCTGTGTTTGGTTTGATCCACATTCTTTCCAATGACATCCTTGTCCAAGTGTAGATTTGCTGACACGAGTTGCAGCCTTTGCACATGATTCCATTCCATATTTCTTGATGAGATCTTTGATGTACTTGCTCTAGTTGATGAAAATTCCATTTTCCATTTGTTTAACTTGAAGACCAAGAAAGTAATTGAGCTCTCCCATCGTGCTCATTTGGAATTTGATTTTCATTAAGTTGGCAAACTTTTCACATTGCTTGGAATTCCGACATCCAAAAATGATGTCATCCACATAGATCTGTACCAAGAGTGTGCAGTCTTCATGCTGGATTTTGAACAATGTTTGTCTATTGTTCCCTTCTTGAATCCATTTTCCACAATAAATTTTGATAAAGTTTCATACCAAGCTCTGGGTTCTTGTTTCAAACTATATAGTGCTTTGTTGAGCTTATACACTTTATCCTCTTGTCCTTTGATTTCAAATGCAGGTGGCTGTTGCACATAGACTTCTTATTCAAGTAGTCCCATTAAGAAGGCTGACTTGACATCCATTTGATATAATTTGAAGTTCTGGTGAGCAGCATATGCCAAGAATAATCTGATAGCTTCAAGTCTTGCAACCGGTGCATATGTTTTATCAAAGTCAATCCCTTCAGCTTGTGAATACCCTTTAGCCACTAGTCTTGCCATATTTCTGAAGATGTTCCCATTTTCATCCATTTTATTTCTGTAACCCACTTTGTTTCTATAACCCACTTTGTTTCAATGACATTTGAGTGGTCTGGTCTGTTTGTGAGTTCCCAGACTTGATTTCTCTCAAATTCATTCAGTTCTTCCTGCATGGCTATTATCCGGTCGGCATCTTTGCATGCATCTTCAATAATTTTGTGTTCCATATCTGATAGAAAACATGTGAGAATTGTTTCCATTTGTCTTCTGGTTTTGAAACCAATGTTAGGATGTCCAAGAACTTGTTCTGCTGGATGATCTCTTAGCCAACTCAGATTTGGTTCAGAGATCGGTGAAGTCTGTATCTCTTCTCGAGGTTCAATTTGCTCAATTGTGGGATGAAAATCTTCTGGTTGTGTTGAAGTCGAGTTCATAAAAAACAACATGAACTAATTCTTCTATTGATAAGTTCTTTTGTTTAGAATCCTGAATGCTTTGCTCATATCTAAATATCCCAAGAAGATTCCTTCATCTGCCTTTGCATCAAAGGTTTTCAGCTGATCTTTTCTATTGTTGTGAACGAAGCATTTGCTTCCAAAGATATGGAGATGAGAATTGTTTGGTTTTCTCCCATTCCATAGTTCATAGGGTGTCTTCCCTCTAACTTTGTTGATGATAGCTCTGTTTTGAGTATAGCAAGCAGTGTTGACAGCTTCTGCCCAATACCCTTTTGACATGTTTGCTTCTGCTATCATTGTTCTGGCAGCTTCTTTTATGGTTATGTTTCTTCTTTGAGCAACTCCATTATGTTGTGGAGTCCTTGCATCAGGCAGTTGATGTTGCATGCCTTTTTCTTCATAGTAACTTCTGATAACTTGATTTAAAAACTATGTGCCTCTATCAGATCTGATTTTGATCACTGACAGTTCCTTTTAATTTTGAAGCCTTTTTAGTAGATCATGTAACTTCATAAGAGTTTCTTTCTTCTTGTTGAAGAAGACTGTCCAAGTGAACTTTGAGAAGTCATCCACTATCACCATTGTATACTTATTTCCACCGATGCTTATTGTAGTAATTGGTCCAAACAAATCCATGTGTAGTAGCTGTAGAATCCGATTTGTTGATGGTGTCGTCTTTGACTTGATTGAAGCTTTTATATGTTTTCCCATTTGACAGGAGTCACAGATATTGTCCTTCTTGTAGACCATGTCTGGCAGTCCTCTGACTAGATCATTTCTTGCCAATCGATTGATAGTCTTGAAATTTAGATGGCTCAGTCTCTTGTGTCCCGAAATACAAAAACAAAAAAATATTCCTCAGTCAAACTCCCAAAACAAAGGACTCCAGTTAGAACAAAACAATATCGAAGACGAAGAGTAAAATTAAGCCTTTGCTGCTATCAGAACAATTCACTACATATGGACGTGGAGTATGCTTTCCAGCTATACATCTTTTTTTCCTCTCACATTCCAACATAGTAAACTATGTAGAGACTAAGAGTTCGTTCGAGTGGCTTATAATAACTCGCAACATCGCGTAAAAGCTCTAAGAACTTAAGAACTCACTACACTCGCTTACGCAAGAGTAAAGATGTGCCACAGTAGACATACTTCTGATGTTGCAGTAGACCATCAACTACATACATGCTCTTCTTTCTTTTCCCGGTTAAGATCGTCTGTCATGTTTCATCATTGATGATTCTACACTTCCTTTTTGTTGAACAATACTTTGTATCCTTTGTCACAGAATTGACTTGCACTTAAGAGTTGTACTTTAGTCCTTCAATAAATGTGACATCACAAATTTCTATATCATTCTTGATTAAGCTTCCAATACCCTTTGTGATTCCAGGCTTCTCATTTCCTCCAAAGTTGACTTTAGGTCCAACTTCACTCTGATATTTCTTCAAACAGTGCTTGTTGCATGTCATGTGTCTTGAACATCCACTGTCAATGTACCAGACGACCTGCAAAACAAGTTAATGCAATTTAGGTACCCAAATCTATTTGGGTCCAACAATGTTAGTACAAGATGGTGTAAGTCCTAGCCTGTATATAAATGGGGGGACTCTTAGTCTTTTACACCACTGATGAGGATAATCAAAGGGAATTTCATAAAAATTCCTATTTCCATTTGAAACCCTTTCTCTCCTTTTAGTTTGTATGGATGAACAGAAATGTTCCTCAGAGTAGTCATTGCAAATCTCTTGGATTTTTGTTTATACACATGTCTCGTTCTGCTAGGAACTTTCTTGTGTGTAAGAAGATATCTATGATATATTGCAACTGTACTTTTAGGAAGATTGTTTCTGACTTTGGATTTCCCGTTGTGAGTAGAAAGGCCAATGTATCCTTATTAGACGGATATAATTTCTTATTCCCCCTGACCTTATGATTCCTTGATAAGTTTATTCTTTTTTATTCATAAGAGATTGGATGCTCATGTTCATGACTTTCAGCCAAAGGTTTAACAAACATGACTTGCTTGACCTGTTTGACTTCTGCTTCAGGTGTGAAAGTTGATCCATAAGGAATGCCACTTTCAGATCTGAACTTTGGGTCAGACTTGACAAGTGTCGTATGTTCTGAGTAACCCAGACCAGACTTGTCTCCAGGTCGTTTGGCGGGTTTGAACTCAGGAATGATTGATGTGGTGGACTTGATCTGAAAGTGAGATTCCTTCTTTAGATCAGGTCCAGTTTCATCTTCATTAATGGTTTGTTATTCCTTAATTTGAAGTTCATCTTTCAATTTCAGATTTTCAGATTTGAGAAATTCATTTTCTTTCTTTATAAGATCATAGTTTGTTTGAATTTCTTCAAACTCACTGTTAAGATCTTTAAGAAATCCTTGAATGTCTGCAGTCTTAAGATTTGGAATTGCAGATTTGGAATATGAACCAGATGAGGATGCTGAGTGTGAGAATAGAGATATTACCTCATAATTATCTTCTAATGCCATGAATACATTGTCATCTGAGTCAGATAAGGGCTCTGCTTGACTCTCATAAGAAGAGTCATCGTCTACTTTGTAAGCTCGTCTGTTTCTACCCGTGTCGTATGTTCTTTCACATCTGTCCTCATCTCTGATTCTCTTGATTGGTTCGGGATAGTCTATCTTGAAATGTCCCGGTTTATTGCAATTATAGCACGGAAAATCTTCTTGTTTCTTTTTCACTTGATGATCATCTTTCTTTTGATCATCCCTGTTGTCCCATCTATCATCTCTGCGATCGTCTCTACGATCTTCTCTGCGAGTGTCTCGTCCGTCATCTCTTCTATCAACTTCTCTTCTTCTATATCCATCATCTCTTCTGTTTTGATTTTGAAACTTCCGGATTGAGTGAGACAATCCCTTGACGTGTCTCATTATTAAAGCCATCTAATCTTCCAATTGGTCGATCTGACTTTGTTTGATAGTTTCAGCCGGTGTATTTGAAGTTACGCTAGTAGGAGCAATGAGAGCTGGTATTTCTTGAACATTTTTCTTGATTTTGTTGTTCAGCTCAAACTCATATGCTTTTTTATCAGAAAAGAGTTCCACTATTTCAAGTGTATTTAGATCTTTTGTAGCAGCTAGCATAGTAGTGATGATATCCCATGATTCTGGAAAAACTTTTAGAATCTTCATGCAGATCTCCTTTTTAGTGTATGATTGATTCAGGACTTGAAGCTCATTTAGGATCTCATGAAAATGAGCTTCCATCTTTTCAACATTCTCTACAGATTTCGTTTGAAAAGTCTCATCTTTTGAACATCAATTGCAAGTTTGTTGACTTTGACAGCTTCAGTGCCTTCACAATAGTTGATCAGAGTTTTCCAGATTTCTTTTACATTTTTGCATCCCTTGATCTTCAAGAACATGTTGCTATCTGAGGTGTTCATTATTGTGTCCTTAGAAACATTATCCTGATTGTTGATCTTCTTATCTTCTTGTGTCCACTCATGTTTTGGCTTTCTTACAAATGGTTGATCTCTTTGAGTTGTTTCATATATACTTGCTTTCATGATGGTGATTGGTCCATCTTTTATCACTGAGACCATATCCTCATGAATTGCAGCTAAGTGCGTCTACATACGCATTTTCCATTCATCAAAATTTGAAATAGAAAAAGTAGGTACTCTAACAATTGTACTATTTGATTCCATGCTGAAATATGATTTTGAAAACCCAAGCTTTGGATCACTCCAACACACAGAACACGAAGATTTTTGTTTTTAGGAGACACGCTATGATACCACTTGTTGGTCCGTAATACAAGGCTTGTGAGAGTTCATAGGGGGGTGAATGAACTCTCTTTGATTTTGGAGTTTCTTACTTTGAGATCAAACCTGGTTAGTAAGAGCAGACTACCAAGTACTTCGTCTGGTTTACTGGTCTAATTATTCTTTAAAAGTTAAGTGCAACAGAATAATGATAAGTTTCAAAATAAGCCTTGAGCTTGGTTTTTAGTGTTGAGTAGTGTGATATAGAGTATGCAGTCCTGAATGTAAAGTGATGAAAGTAAAGAACACAAGAAATGTTATTGTTGGAAATAAAATTTATGTTTTGATGATGATTCATCATATTTAATCATTTATTATCTTAACCCCATTGATGAAGTGCTGAAGCTAGCTGTTATAGTGAAAGGCTAAAAGATGTCTAGAACTGAATGTATAGGTTTTACTAGAGTCTGATGTTTGTATAGGTTACATCAGACAAACACTGTAATAGATAGATGTGTCGTAAAACTGAAAACTGGAAATCATTTAGAAAACTGGAACTTATCGTTAAACTGAAGAGATACACCATTTCAGAACTGAAGAAGGTAAGTTCACTAGGGACAGAATCAATTGGCTTATCTAGAAGATAGAAGAACTGAGGGACACAGACTCAGTTATTGAATTTTGAAGAACTGAGGGCTCAGACTCAGTTATGAAAGCCGAGACTGTAAAGTTAGAATTCAGGCAAGTCTGTGGTGACCTGAACTGACTTTATGGATCTTGTGTGAAGACCTAAGAGTCATAAGGACAATGAACTTTTAGAAGATATATTCTTACGGTGTACTCTGGTTAAGTTAATTATAATCAGATGTAATATTAGAGTACTGATTTTTTAAGAAGAGTAAAATCTCAGTTAATGCTCTAAGTCAGTTAAGAAACTGATAACTGACAAACTCAGCATAAAACTGATCAGGATACTCGGTTTTCTAAGTCATTCATCCTACAAACTGATAGTACAATCGAACGTTGTAAAGGAAGCAATTCTATTGGATGAAATACTGACAAGTCAAAACGGTCACAAAATATAGCCGTTACAAGATAGACGTTGATACAATTTGAATTCAAGCAAGATGAACGTTGGTTCTCACACTATAAATAGAGGACTTTGCACCAAGGATCAAACACCAATAATTAACAAGATTACAAGCATTTTCGTGCACAAGTCTCGTTCATTCAAATTGCCATCATTATCTACGTTCTACATCGATCATATCTAGTTTTCTTCAAGTGTTCAAGCTACACAGAATTTACTCAAATCGAGACACTTTGAAGAACCACAAACAAGAATCAATTCATTGATTCTTAGCCCAACTTTGATTCTCAATCAAAGGTTAAGACTATGAAGCAATCCGGTGAAGGATTTGTCAAGGACAGTTGCATCAGCAGTCGGGTAGACTGTGTTTGTTGTGGTAGCTGGTGAAGAGGCATACGTAACCCTTCAAGGACCAGTGATCAAGCAATTGGAGAGCATCCATCCCACTTGTTCTATAAGTGTTTAGATAGTGAAACTAGGATTAGTGAAGGACTATTGTTTAGGACTTTTTGTAACAGCTCACCTCAAGAAGTTCTAGTGGAATTTTCCTCCTACACCACAAGGGAAGAGAGGACTGACAGGATTACACCACCTGGAACCTCTATAATTCTTGCTCTACTTACTTTACGCATTTACATTTTGTTATTTACTATTACAACATTTATATTTGTTTATCCAACATATTGTAATTGATTGTTATCAGCATACACAGTTCACAAACTGACATTCACCAGAATTCAGTTCAGCATACTCAGCTTTTTCATATAGAATAACAAGATCCAGATAAAGGCTAAAACTTATATCCGCTGCCGGTTGACTCGGTTTTGTTATAAGTCAGTTTGACTTAAAACTCAGCTTAATTAGCTTAACTCCACACTAGTTAAAACTAAACCTTAGTTGAATTAATCCAGTTTTAGGTGTCAAGTTTATTCACCCCCTAAACTTGTGTTAGCCTTTCTAAGGGACCAACAATTGGTATCGGAGCTGTGTTCTTTGACAAGCTATTGTTGAAAACTCACTTGCTCTAATTATCTCCTATAGTTGTTCTCCTGAAAAAGCACAGTCTTTCAACTTCTAATCTTTGCATTATCTAGATTTCAATCATTTTCACAATGGATAACAATCAGTATGCCTGACAAATGCTGATGTGCAACATGGACATATTTGATGAATATAAACGTCGTTTGCAGGCCTTTTTAGCAGCTTCTCATTATGAGATGATAGACGTACTCACTGATGGACCTATTCAGATCACGCACATGCAAACTATCAACGGTGAACAAGTTAGAGTTCCCAAGCCTAAAGCTGATTGGACCAGTGATGATCGGAAGAGAAACAACTTGAACAATGTCGCCATGGATATCATACTCAGGACTCTTGATAGCAACATGTATCTGAAGGTCAAAGACTGTACTACTGCAAAAGAAATGTGGGAGAAACTCCAATTGGTTTGTGAAGGAACTGACTCCATCAAAGAAAACAAGATCTCAGTTGCAAAACAAAAGTTTGAAAATTTCAAGATGAAGTCAGGCGAGAGCATGGATCAGATGGAAACAAGATTCAATGCTATCATGGATAAACTAGCTCTACTCAAGATCGAGTACACAAGGAAAGAAATCAACACAAGAATCTTGAAGGCTTTACCCATGTCTGGAAGATGAAGGTTACAGCAATGGAAGAATCAAAGAGACTTGATATAGAAGATTCCTTCAAAATCTTCTCAGATCTTAAAGTCTATGAATTAAATGAAGATTTCATAATGACAACAGCCCTAATCAAAGCCATGGAGGAACCCAAAACAACAGCTCTTGCAGCAGCATCCTCAAATGATAATCAAGAAACCTCATCTAGCAATCTTCAACAATTGGATGAGATGGAGGAACATATGGCCCTAATGATGAACAGAATTGAAGAATGAAGAGTGGACATCTAGTTACTCAGAAGTTCATTAAAAAGACTCTTGAGAAAAGAAAGGATGATTAGTATCTTTGCTTTAACTGTAAGAAGCCTGGACACTACAAAGCTGAATGTCCAGAACTGACTGGTAAGAAGACTCAGCAATGAAGACCTGGCAGAAGAGCACTTTTGACTGGAGATGAGTCAGATTAAAAAAGCTGGGACTAAAAGATTATCAGATGACACAACTTTAATGGCTCATATGGAGAATCCAAATGAGGTATGTGAATCTAACTCTAAATACTCCTCAGCTTAGATTTCCATACAAAATGCATGTTCTTCGACTGCTGACTCCAATCCTAAAAATCTAGAATTAGAAGAAACTCTTGACGAGTTGATGAATCAGCTTGTAACCATCCAAGCTAGTTATGAATCAATTAAAGCTGAAAAAGAAGCTCTAATTCTTGAAGTTGAAAGATTGACGTCTGAACTAAACATGATGAAACTGACTAGAACTGAGAAATGAAAGAATCAGTATCGACCATCGCATCGCTAAGCGGCGAAGAATCGAATCTTTTGAACAATCAAGTTCAGCTATTAGATTCAAATCCGGAAAGCCTTATGGAGATAGAATTGGCTTAGGATTTGATACACAACAATCTTCTAAGGAAGGAACTAGCAAAGCTGCTGAACCTAGTATCAAAACTGGTATTAAGTTTGTAGCTGATGAGCAACATCCACAAACTAAGAAAATTGCTGAACCAGTAAAGTCAGTCTCACACAAGAAAACTCAGTTTTCTCAGAAGACAGCTGCACCTACCAACAAAAGCAAGAAAGATGGTAGATCAGTTGTACCTCAAGGAAAAAGAAATGGCAGGACATCTGCCAGATCTACAAAAACTGATCAAGTCAAGAACCAGAAAAATCATAATCAAAGTAAATCTAAGAATGTCAATCATTCAAAGATTCACACATCAAGGAGGAAAGGCAGACTATACCCCACTGATGATGATTGGAATTCTACTGAACCTACTATTAAACTGATAGGAACAATCATTCTAGACAGAAAACTAATCACAAGTTTCAGTCCAAGACTCAGTAGAGAAATTTTTAAAGTCCTCAGCAAAAGTCTCAGTACAAGAGTCAGTCCAGACCTCAGTACAAAAAGAATGATGGTTATTATTCAGCTTCTAATAATAGAAGACATTTTGGGAATCAATTTGGACCAGAAGACCTGAGAAATCATATAAATGAGACACAATCCAGAAAAAGATATTATGGAAATGTGGCTTACATATATGAAAACAAGTGCACAATTTCCAGAGAAGACCCTTTGGAAATATGCCCAGAGTTGTACTGACAACTGACCATTATGGACCCAAACAGAATTGGTTACCTAAAGCCTTTTAATTTGTTTTGTAGGATATTTGGTACTTTGAGAGTGGATGCTCTAGGCACATGACAAAGAGCAAGGACTGTCTCACTGATTTTGTAGCCAAAGATGGACCTAGAGTCAATTTTGGAAGTAAAGATAAACCTGGACACACCAAAGGTTATGGTACTTTGATCAGAAATGGACTCACAATCAAGAATGTATCTTATGTAAAAGGATTTCACTACAATCTGCTCAGCACTAGTCAATTCTGTGACATGGGATACAGAGTCACGTTTGATAAAGATCCTGCATTGTCGTCAGCGAAACAACATTTCAAGTAGTTCTTGCTGGAAGAAGAAAAGAGAATATGTATGTTGTAGACTGGACTACAACAGTTGCAGAAACTTGTTTGCTTGTGCATACCAAATCAGAAATCAGCTGGTTATGGCACAAGAAACAGAGTCATCTCAATTTCGACGACATCAACACTCTTTTTAAGAAACAGTTAGTTATTGGATTACCTGAGATTTCTTACAAAAAGGATAGCTTATGCAACGCCTGTCAAAAAGGGAAACAAGTGAAAGCCAGTTTCAAGACAAAATCTCGGCACTCAACAACAAGAATCCTAGAACTACTTCACATGGACTTATTTGGACCTGTCATACCAATTAGTATCGGTGGAAAGAAGTATACATTGGTGGTGGTAGATGATTATTCAAGATACACCAGGGTTATTTTCTTAACAAATAAAAGTGTAACCAAGCAACGGCTTACAGAACTTCTCAAGAAACTTCAAAATCAAAAGAGTGTATCAGTTGTGAAGATAAGATCAGACAAAGGAACTGAATTCCTCAACAAAGTGATTATTGAATACTGTGAAGAAAATGGTGTTTTAAATCAACTCCCAACAACTGCAACACCTCAACAGAACGGGGTAGCTGAAAGGAGGAATAGAACACTCAAAGAAGCAGGAAGGACTATGATCTGTAAAGCGAAATTGCCTGAAAGATATTGGGCAGAAGCGGTTAACACAGCTTGCTACAAACAGAACAGAGCACTCATGAATGAAAGGCATGAGAAGGCACCTTATGAAATTTGGAATGGCAGAAAGCCAAATGTTTCATACTTTCATGCATTTGGAAGTACATGTTTCCTACACAACAATGGAAAACATCAGCTTCACGTTTTTCAACCTAAAGCTGATGAAGGAATATTTCTTGGATACTCAAGTGTCAGCAGAGCATTCATAGTACTGAACAAGAGGACACTCAAGTATGAAGAATCAATACACGTGGTATTTGATGAACCAAACTTTCCTGGTGAAGAAACTGAAAACAGACCAGAATCAGTTTCTCAGCCTCAGTTACTAGTTTTACTGATCGGGTGTAAGTAACTTAACATACACGAAATATTAGCAAGAGTACTAGGTCAATCGTAATATAGCAAGGGCGAGTCAAGGTCGATCCCACAGAGACTATTATTTAATAATGCTAAACATCACCACAATTTATAGGTCAACCGGATAGGGGTGGTCATTGACCAACATAAATGACAAGTAAATAAAAGGGATTCAAATAAACCAGTCATCAATCATATATCGAAAAGGCATTAACCGAACTATTCATAACTAATCTCCCCTTAATCCTCATCTGATCCATATTTGTAATTAAGCTACGGGTGCAATTCCTAACCCTATCTACTCCGACAATGGTAGTAGATAATCTATACGCCAGCTACCCTCCTTAATTGGTCCGTAATAGCCTATACGCATAAAGAACTAGAATTGCCGATATTGAGCGCTAACTCATACCGTAAACCCGCCTAGACAGCTGTCGACATTGACCAACACGTTCCTAGGGTCCATCAAGATATTGTCCTAAATAACACTTCACTAACAGTCTTTCATGTTAATTTACGATGACATGCAAATAGTTGATCAGGCTACTAACATGTAAATTAAATCTATCGATCAACGTAGCTGACGCCGAACCACATAATTAGGATTTACTAGGTATTTAGATCTACGATAAAGACCGTCGCAGATCTGAAGAGCGCAACCCATAATTCTGCGTTTCATATTAACGAATCGAATAAAGATTAAGGTTCATTTAATTAATTCATAGATGATTAGATGCAAGCATAATCTAGATCTAGAACAAGAACAATCATGAATCTAAGAAAGAAATAAAACATTGGAATAGATCTTACCCATGACGATAAACAGATCTACTCTTCTATTCTCTCTCCCTCCGGCGATTCGAATTGATCCATGAAGATCGTAAACCAAGCACAATTCAATAATGAAAGACTCATGACTTATTTGCAAGAAGAAAAGAAGAAAATAAAAGAAGACTTTATTTCCAAAAGACTACATTGTATCTAGTTGATGAAGAACTAGTAAAAAGATGAAGAATAGATGGAATTGATGATGAATACAATTTCACAGCTCTTAATGGCTTTATATAGGTGTATAAACCGACTTAGGGGTAAACCCAATGATTGAAGGACAATAAAACGCGTTTCTGGAAGATTCTGGGCCTCGGTAAGTCGGCGGTACCTCCCGGGTTACCGAGGGTATGTTCGTCTTTTTCCTGCTGCCGACTTAACTTGAATACCCTAGGCCCAGCTTTGGTATTTGGACCATAACTTGGACTACGTAAGTCCGATTTGAGTGATTCAAAGTGTGTTGGAATCCTTGTTTCAAGATTTACAACTTTCATGAAGAAGTCCAAGCCCAATTTGTCTGGTAAAGCTTCGGAAACTACGTTGTAAGATCACCAATCAGATTGTCGGGTCCAATCTCCCCTCGAAACACTTCAACCTTCAGCTCGGTTCAGTTCTCTATCGATTAACTCTTATATTCAGCCCAAATGATGCTTTGAACACTCGTTCATTTGTCAATAAAATCATAGCACACATAGTAGCTTCTATTTCTAGCAAATAACGCATAAAATACACGGTTAATACGCATAATACCAATTTAGTCACCCCGGACGTGGATTAGTGACATTTAGCTAATTAACCCATGATTTCATACATATTATCCCCATTGAGAACACAAATCTGGGGTAGATTGATGGTAAATAATGGTACCAATTTGACCGTCATCAACTACCCCCCACTTTGCTTTTGATCGACCTGAGCAAAAACCAAATCAAACAAACCCCATAAACAATTACAAACTAATTAAGAACAACCTCATTCAAGAATGATAAGTAAGATAAGGGTTAACACATATCCATCATTAATCCATTAAGCACTATCTTATAGTAGAACCGACGTGTGTGTGCAATAACTCTCGAACAACAGTGACGCAGACAGAATCACATTATAACAATAAGGATTTCAGGCAAAACATGTATCATACAACAATTCATAAGTTCCCCATTAATCATCACCTACCAATGCATCATTGTGTCGTGTGATAAATCTTTTATGAAAGTGCATTCAAGAAAAGAATGAAGTTATAGAGACCCCACAATCCTTACTTACCAATGTGCACACTCGCTCCTCTTGCCTTCAGACTCAGGCAAACAACATGAAACCTTACTTGGGCCGGGCGGACTCGGGGACAGAGCATCTCTCTTAAGTCCTCATTTGTTTCTTTTTATGCGAGGGTCGTGCCCTTTTACACGATTTCACTTCCCTCACTGCCTTTATTGCATATCTATTTTATCATATTTTTCCTTTTATCTTTTGGGCAGAATCCTCACTATTTTTTTTGCTCTTCCCACAAGCCCGTTTTGTCCCTGTTTTCCTTGTTTAGCATTCAAGTTGCTACCATCATCCTTCAACAATTGGTTAAAGTATATCCATTGACAAATATCGATTCCCGGTCTAGGATAACTCTTCATCTCATCTAAATACTTCTCACTCAAATTGCATGCTCAAAAATTGAATGCAATAGAAAAATAATAATTAATAAGTCACTACTTCATTCAACATAACACATGCTCATTCTTCCATACTAAATTGAATAATGCGTCATCTATACTACATACTGAAAAAAATGAGTTATACGTTCTTAAAAAGGTCGATTCCACAACAAGATAGATGATTGATAAACCACTACTTCAAATAGTTGACAAACCCCTTATCCAACATTAATGAATTAAGTATGTAATTAAGCAATTTCAACGATTTAAGGTTTTTATTTCATTCAATTCAAAAAATCAAATTTCACAAAAGTAAGTATAAGTGTGTCTCAACTTTCAAACTAAGTGTTATGCCTACCCCCACTTTAAAACTCAACATTGTCCCCAATGTGAAAAGTAAAGCAAAAAAAGTAGGAAGAAGAATAACACTTAGCTTTGGAAAATAGAAAACTCGAATAACTGTCTGAAGCAAATCATATCACTGAATTGAAACCAAAGTTGTCTTCTCCAAAGGACTAATCTGCACTAGGTCAGCTAATACAAACGATTCTTGCACAAAGGCCATTAGTTCCACGAGACACGAATAAGTAACAAAATAATTATGTCATGTGGCACTAAATAGCACAACTGAAAAGAAGAAGTGCAATAAACTAATTAAGCCAATACAAAACAACTCTATTACTTAAACACACCAAAAGGACTTAATATATGACTCCAAATAAAAATAAAAAAGACACAAGACTCAAAATAATAATCAAATAATCATGCAAAGTAAAAAAAAACTCCCGCACATCCTTTGCTCAACAGTCTTAAGAACATGGCGAGGAAAAAAAAACATTCACAATTTTATTCAATCATCGAAAAGAAAAAGAAAAAGAAAATTAATAAAAAAGGTTAACTATAAATTAATGGCTATGCCTAACAATTAAATAAATAGTCCCCGGCAACGGCGCCAAAAACTTGATCGCGTGTAAATCGCTTAATACACACGAAATACTAGCAAGAGTACTAGGTCAATCGTAGTATTGCAAGGGCGAGTCAAGGTCGATCCCACAGAGACTATTATTTAATAATTCTAAACATCACCACAATTTATAGGTCAACCGGATAGGGGTGGTCATTGACCAACATAAATGACAAGTAAATAAATGGGATGCAAATAAACCAATCATCAATCATTTATCGAAAAGGCATTAACCAAACTATTCATAACTAATCTCCCATTAATCCTCATCTGATCTATATTTGTAATTAAGCTACGGGTGCAATTCCTAACCCTATCTACTCCGACAATGGCATTAGATAATCTATACGCCAGCTACCCTCCTTAATTGGTCCGTAATAGCCCATACGTATAAAGAACTAGAATTGCCGATATTGAGCGCTAACTCATACCGCAAACCCGCCTAGACAGCTGTCGACATTGACCAGCACATTCCTAGGGTCCATCAAGATATTGTCCTAATTAACACTTCACTAACAATCCTTCATGTTAATTTATGATGACATGCAAATAGTTGATCAGGCTACTAACATGTAAATTAAATCTATTGATCAACGTAGCTGACGCCAAACCACATAATTAGGATTTACTAGGTATTCAAATCTAGCGATAAAGACCGTCGCAGATCTGAAGAGCGCAACCCATAATTCTGCGTTTCATATTAACGAATCGAATAAAGATTAAGGTTCGTTTAATTAATTCATAGATGATTAGATGCAAGCATAATCTAGATCTAGAACAAGAACAATCATGAATCTAAGAAAGAAATAAAACATTGGAATAGATCTTACCCATGACGAAGAACAGATCTACTCTTCTATTCTCTCTCCCTCCGGCGATTCGAATCGATCCATGAAGATCGTAAACCAAGCACAATTCAATAATGAAAGACTCATGACTTATTTTCAAGAAGAAAAGAAGACTTTATTTCCAAAAGACTACATTGTATCTAGTTGATGAAGAACTAGTAAAAAGATGAAGAATAGATGGAATTGATGATGAATACAATTTCGCAGCTCTTAATATCTTTATATAGGTGTATAAACCGACTTAGGGGTAAACCAATGCTTGGAGGACAAGAAAACGCGTTTCTGGAAGATTCTGGACCTCATTAAGTCGGCGGTACCTCCCGGGTTACCGAGGGTATGTTCTTCTTTTTCCTGCTGCCGACTTAACTTGGAATACCCTAGGCCCATCTTCGGTATTTGGAGCATAACTTGGTCTACGTAACTCCAATTTGGGTGATTCAAAGTGCGTTGGAATCCTTGTGTCAAGGTCTACAACTTTCATGAAAAAATCCAATCCCAATTCGTCTTTTAAAGCTTCGGAAACTGAGTTTCAAGATCACCAATCAGATTGTCGGGTCCAATCTCCACTCGAAAAACTTCAACCTTCAGCTCGGTTCAGTTCTCTATCGATTAACTCTTATATTCAGCCCAAATGATGCTTCGAACACTTGTTCATCTGTCAATAAAATCATAGCACACATAGTAGCTTCTATTTCTAGCAAATAATGCATAAAATACACGGTTAATACGCATAATACCAATTTAGTCACCCCGGACGTGGCTTAGTGACATTTAGCTAATTAACCCATGATTTCATACATGTTATCCCCATTGAGAACACAAATCCGGGGTAGATTGATTGTAAATAATGGTACCAATTTGACCGTCATCATTTACCAGAATCAATTTTTGTTGACATTGGAAGGTTAAGGATTTCAGAATCATCAGATCAAGATCAGCCTTAGTTTCCGACTACTGAACAACCTGCAGTTGAACAACATGATTCTGACCCAGTTCAAGACAATCAAAATGAAGAAAACCAAGAGCAAACTCCTGAAGAACCTGTTCAACATAATTTAGATCCCTTGATGCAACCTTCAGTATATCAATGGATGAGATATCACCGAGAAGAACAAGTGATTGGTGATTCTCAAGCTGTCGTTTGAACTAGACATAAACTGGACGTAATGATTGCATGTTTCCTATCTCAGACTGAACCTAAAGAGATATAAGAAGCACTGAAAGATCAGGATTGGGTATTAGCTGTGCAAGAAGAACTGAATGAGTTCGAAAGAAATCAAGTATGGGAACTTGTAGAAAAACCAGATCATGTAAACATCATTGGCACCGAATGGGTTTACAAAAACAAACTTGATGAAGATGGGAATATCGTCAGAAACAAAGCTAGACTTATAGCTAAAGGATATTCACAAGCTGAAGGCATAGATTTTGATGAAACATATGCACCATTGGCAAGACTAGAAGCAATCAGACTCTTTCTCACCTTTGCAGTTCATAAAAAGTTCAAGGTATATCAAATGGATGTTAAAAGTTCCTTTTTGAATGGGATACTTGAAGAAGAGGTCTACGTTCAACAACCTCCTGGATTTGAGATCAAGGATCAAGCTGATAAAGTCTTCAATCTGAGAAAAGCTTTATATGGACTGAAGCAAGCACCAAGAGCTTGGTACGAAACTCTATCTCAGTTTCTAGTGGACAATGGATTTATCAAAGGAACCATAGACAAGACTTTATTCAGAATGAAAGTTGAAGAAAGTACTTTACTTGTTCATATCTATGTTGATGACATTATCTTTGGATCTAAGAATGAACAACTTTGTGAGAAATTTGCAAGCTTGATGAAGAGCAAATTTCAGATGAGCATGATGGGAGAGTTAAATTACTTTCTTGGATTACAAGTAAAACAAAGAGATGATGGAATTTTCATTCACCAAACTAAGTACACAAGGGAATTGATCAAGAAGTTTGGAATGGAATAATCAGCTGGCATTTCAACACCTATTGGTACCAACATCAGATTAGATAAAGACAAAGAAGGAAATGATGTTGATCAAACTCTTTACAGAAGAATGATTGGGAGCTTACTCTATCTTACAGCAAGTAAGCCAGATATATCCTTTACTATTGGTATATGTGCCAGATTTCAAACTAAACCAAAGGAAAGTCATCTTACTGTCATCAAAAGGAATTTGAAATACCTAAAGGATACTGAAGGAGTAGGTATTTGGTATTCAAGATAAGGAGAATTCAAGCTAATATCCTATTCAGATTCAGACTATGCAGGATGCAAAGTGGATAGGAAAAGCACCTCAGGCACATGTCAGTTGCTAGGAAATCGACTTGTGTCTTGGTTCAGCAAGAAACAGAATTCAATCTCAACTTCAATAGCTGAAGCTGAATATATAGCAGCTGGAAGCTATTGTACTCAAGTTTTATGGATTAGACAGAAACTAAGACATTATGTGATAGAAGAAGGAATGATTCCCATAATGTGTGATAACACAAGTGCAATTGCTATAACTGACAATCCAGTTTTGCCCTCAAGGACGAAACACATTGATGTGAGACATCACTTCATAAGAGATCATGCTGAAAAGAAGGATATTACAGTTCTCTATGGCCCTACTGAAGATCAGTTGGCTGACATTTTCACCAAACCTCTACACAATGGGAGATTTGCCAAACTGAGAACTGAGTTGGGTATAATCAAAGTCAGCTAAGTCAGTTTAAGCCAGAGATTCGTCAAGGGGATTGATCTTTGTTATGCTGGGTGCGCTCACATAACAGATCAGTCATTGACATCAACAATCTCAAACTGACTAACTGAAATTGAAGAATTGACGAAACTGAAGTTATTCAAAAACTGACATCAAGCATCAGTTTTTCTAGTCAAGAAGTCAAATGGTTGAACCGACAGCGGTTACATCGCATTTAATTCCCGCCGTTTGTCAGAAGTTGTTGCTTGAACACCCCCACTAACTGTCAGAACAGTACATGCATCGATTACACAAACCGTCAGGAATTTGAAAGGGTTGTACTAAATCCTCACAAAATCGTGTACCCACTCACAAAACCGTCATTACAAATCCCCTATTTATCCACCCTCTTTTGCATATCCTTTCACACACACAAGAAAAATCCGAACTTTTTCTCCTTAAAACCCCAAAATTTCATCTTTTTCAATTACCTTTAAATTCAGAAATTTGTATTGGCAGCCTCCACAAAATCACAAGAAGAAAGGCCGATTACTGAATTATATACTCTATCTTTTGAAGAGTATGAAGATTTATAAAAAAATACTTTGTTGGCAAGCCTGATTTGTGAGAAGATAACGCGTCAACCTGGACTAAGAGACATTGTGGAAGTCACATTCAAAGAAGAACGTGATGTAGAAGGGATTTTACAGTTTTGGGAAAATATGAGATTAGTAAGACAATCCCTAATCACAAAGGTTCGAGCGAAAGAATCATCGTCAATGAACAAGTCATCAGGTGCTATTCGACTTCAAGGAACCACTAGTAAAGACAATAGATTTGAGTTGTTTACCACTCAAAAGAGACGGTTTTCTTCAACAAATGACTTTGACAAAGGAACCAGCAGCTATTGGCTCACATGTCAACACCCTCAAACCGGAGTTTGGACTCCTTAGCAAATGGCTCTGCAGACATGTTATTGGTGGATACAAAGGAATCGCCACTTTATCTGAAGACATCATTCATCTGATGAACATCATCTGGAATGAACTTGAGTTCAATTGGGCAGGTTATTTGCTGAATCAAATAAAACAGCAACACTTAGTTAAATTGGAAAGTGTTCGTAAAGCTCAAGCTGAAGGAAGAGAAAATGTAGGGAGACTTCGACTGAAGAAGACACTCAGTGGAGTTATTCAACATTATCTGGAAAGACTTAAGGAAGGGAATGCAGCAGAACAAACTGGTACTGCATCTGTAAAAAGAATGGATACATCCACAGGTAATGTAGCTATAGTCCATTCTAAGAAAGAAAAAACTTCCTAACCTAAAGCCAAGAAGAAAACTGTGTCTCGGCAGATAGCTGAACACAAAGGAGTCAAAAGAAAAGCTGACTCAGGGAAGGTTAAGTCAGTTGGAAAATGTTTGTTCCCAGGAACTTCAAGTCAGTTAGCACCAACTGAGGGGGAACAACAACAATTGATACCTGAAATCATAAGAAAGGACAGTATAACAACTGAAATTGTTTCTCAGTTACAACAGCAGATCCCAGAGAAACAAGTTTCCGTTATGCATGCTGAAAAGGAGCAACAGCAGTTTCAGCAGCAACCAGCTCAGCAATCAGCTCAGTTCTTTGAAGCTGATAGAATCATCAGGCTGCTAAAGATGAAACTCAAGACAGAAGATTTTCGTGAAGCTACTCTACTCAGTGAAGAAAAGTTATTATTGGAGAAACTTAAAGTTAGAGATTTATACACTCTATTTCCTATGGAAGAATTTCTCAATAACTACTTCAAAAGGTTTATTGAGTTAGCTCAACGAAGAACATCAGCCACGTCATCAGCTCTGGATATTCAAAAGAAGAAAGATGATGACAAAGATGATGAATCAAAGAAACAAGCTGACATGATTACAGTTTTGCAAATAGATGTTCAACCTCGAGCTACGCAAACTGTTAATCAACATGATGATTTGCTAGTTGGAAACAAACAACTGACAATCAGGAAGCAGATGGAAAGATTGATGATCAGCAATTAATTGTCATTGAGAATGTGACTCAGCCTGAAGTCCAACAAGACGAAGAATTTGATCCATCTGAGATTATGACAAAAGAAGAATTGAGAAAAGTACATGAAAATCTGAAGATTATGCTCAACCAAAAGGACAAATACAATGGTCTTTTGTCTAATATCTCTGGAAACATGGATTATCGGAAGAAGACCGACATCTCAGTTCACACTCAGTTAGCTATTATTCAGAAATCATCTTCTAGATCAGCTTCAAAAATTCTCACTCTTAAAGAGAAACTTGAAAACTCAACCATGGAAGACAGAGAAACACATGCTCAAGCTGAATGACATTTAAACAACATAATCTATGGTTTAGAAACTCAACTGAAAGAAGTTCTTACTTCTCAAAAGGCTATCTCAGCTGACCAAAAGGCAACCCATCAGTTGGTAAATCAGTTATATGATGCCAAAAAGGGGGAAGCTGAAGAAGAAAAGCTGAGACTACTTGATGAAGAGATGAAGCTAGAAGAATTGAAGAAATACAAGTCAGCAGCAGATCCTTATGATCGGAATATAAAGGAATTAACTGACAAGCAGCTAATTGAAAAATACAACCAACCTGGAGAAATGAGACCTACTCTTACAAAGGATCTGTGGATGAAGTTTGTCAATGATCATAACAACGTCAAGCTCAAGTACAAAGACAAAACTTATGAAGATCTCTTGTCGGCTTCTTATCTGATAAGTATCACAATAAGAGGATGGCACAATTTAAGAGGATCAAGAAGTTTGAAGAAAAGTTGCAGATCGAAGACAAAACTGAACAAATGAAAGCTGATGTGGAAGAATTTAAAAATTACTACAAGGATGAATCAGCTTTACCAAAGTTAGTTCTGTGGAGAAAATGGAAGCTTTCTAGTCAAGTAGACTACAACTAAACTTTTACCAAGGAAGACTCTAAGCTAGAAAATGATTTTTGTCTTCATGATAAAGAGAAGAAATTTGACTTAGTTATACAAAGAGCACAGAAAACAGTTTAGCTTTTACTTCATTTATTCACTATTGTGTAACTATTCCAGTTTTTGCAAATTTTAATGAAATCCAGTTTCCAGTTTTACCTTGTTTTGAATTGTATTTATCTTTAAGCTTTTCTTTTAAGGAGGGTTTTGACATCATCAAAAAGGGGGAAATTGCTGGAAATAAAATTTATGTTTTGATGATGATTCATCATATTTAATCATTTATTATCTTAACCTCATTGATAAAGTGCTGAAGCTAGCTGTTATAGTGAAAGGCTAAAATATGTCTAGAACTGAATGTATAGGTTTTACTAGAGTCTGATATTTGTATATGTTATATCAGACAAGCACTGTAATAGATAGATATGTTGTAGAACTGAAAACTAGAAATCATTTAGAAAACTGGAACTTATCGTTAAACTGAAGAGATACACAATTTTAGAACTGAAGAAGGTATGTTCGCTGAGGGACATAATCAGTTGGCTTATCTAGAAGACAAAAGAATTGAGGGACACAGACTCAGTTATTGAAGTTTGAAGAAATGAGGGCTCAGACTCAGTTATGAAAGCCGAGACTATAAAGTTTGAATTCAGGCAAGTCTGTGGTGACCTGAACTGACTTTATGGATCTTGTATGAAGACCTAAGAGTCATAAGGACAATGAACTTTTATAAGATATATTCTTACGGTGTACTCTGGTTAAGTTAATTATAATCAGATGTAATATTAGAGTACTGATTTTTGAAGAAGAGTAAAATCTCAGTTAATGCTCTAAGTCAGTTAAGAAACTGACAACTGACAAACTCAACATAAAACTGATCAGGATACTCAAATTTATAAGTCAATCATCCAACAAACTGATAGTACAATCGAACATTGTAAAGGAAGCAATTCTATAGGATGAAATACTCACAAGTCAGAACGGTCACAAAATATAGCCGTTACAAGTTAGACGTTGATACAATTTGAATTCAAGCAAGATGAACGTTGATTCTCACACTATAAATAGAGGACTTTGCACCAAGGATCAAACACCAAGAATTAACATGATTACAAGCATTTTCGTGCACAAGTCTCGTTCATTCAAATTGCCATCATTATCTGCGTTCTACATCGATCATATCTAGTTTTCTTCAAGTGTTCAAGCTACACAGAATTTACTCAGAATCAGACACTTTGAAGAACCACAAACAAGAATCAATTCATTGATTCTTAGCCCAACTTTGATTCTCAATCAAAGGTTAAGACTGTGAAGCAATCCGGTGAAGGATTTGCCAAGGACAGTTGTATCAGCAGTCGGGTAGACTGTGTTTGTGGTGGTAGCTGGTTAAGAGGCATACGTAACCCTTCAATGACCAGTGATCAAGCAATTGGAGAGCAGCCATCCCACCTGTTCTACAAGTGTTTAGATAGTGAAACTAGGATTAGTGAAGGACTATTGTTTAGGACTTTTTTTAACAGCTCACCTCAAGAAGTTCTAGTGGAATTTTCCTCCTACACCACCTGGAACCTCTATAAATCTTTCTCTACTTACTTTACGCATTTACATTTTGTTATTTACTATTACAACATTTATATTTGTTTATCCAGCATACTATAATTGATTGTTATCGGCATACACAGTTCACAAACTGACATTCACCAGAATTCAGTTCAGCATACTCAACTCTTTCAAATAGAATAACAAGATCCAGATAAAGGCTAAAACTTATATCCGCTGCCGGTTGACTCAGTTTTGTTATAAGTCAGTTTGACTTAAAACTCATCTTAGTCATCTTAACTCCACGCAAGTTAAAACTGAACCTTAATTGAATTAATCCAGTTTTAGGTGTCAAGTTTATTCACCCCCCTAAACTTGTGTTAGCCTTTCTAAGGGACCAATAGTTATCAATCTTCGGAGTGGCGTAATCTTCTATGTGACCGCTTCTCCCGTGACTCCGGAGGTATCACTACTGTAATCTATACTAATACAATAAGTAAGTGTCCTTGACACCCCGCAGATGCCTCACGCCCCGCGATGCTTCACACTATAAGTAGCCGATCCTTGACACCCCGCAAATGCCGCACACCCTGCAGATGCTTCAGTGGTCTACTTGCATGCAGTTCGTCTGAAGAACTTCCTTTCTCCAATAGCTTATCTGTCTTCTTCGCTATTCCTTCACACCCCACTGATGCTTCAATAGGTTCTCCATTTCCTTGAGAACTTGGTTGATAAAATTGAGTTGGTGCATGTATCAAATTAATGATACAAAGATGAGAGCTTTATTCCGAATCTGACTTTGAAGGATTGATTGCAGATCTCTTGGTCAAGTATATCTTGGCTGATTTCTGTTTGAGCACTTTAATTGATCTGCTTGATTTCTATATTTAAATTGGTAAGCTTTTGAGATGAAGATCTTGTAGAGAGATGACTTGCTTGATTTTTTGATACTTGGCTTTTTCCCTTTTTGAATTACTCAACTCTCTCTTCTCTGCTTTTTCCAGCTGTTCTTCTTCATCCTTATATAGTCTTTGTAGGGTAGGTGTACCGTTGAAGAATGAGTGGTTCTTATTGATTGCTGAGTTGTCCCTTAATATTTTGAAAATAGTTCCGTTTAGCCTTTTCAACCGTTGGAGCCTTTGTACTTGATGTCTTCCAGAAGATAACTTTATAGCACCAATGTTGTTTCTCCACTTGTATGATTCCGTAGCCGTTAGATCAAGTGTTGATCGTATGGATGGCTACACACCCTTTAATTTATCACTTCATTTGTCTTTTAGTCACTTGTGAGCATTTGGTAGTCTCTAATCTGATCCTTTACTCGTCTGGTCTTCAATGCTTTTACTCGTCTGCTCTTTGCTTTTCTTTCTAGTCTTCTTTGCCTCTGTTGATTCTGTCTTGATAGATGATTGGACAAGAGTCCGGTCTTCTAGTCGTCTGGTCTTCCTGTCTTCAAGTCTTCAAGCCTATACTATCTTGACTATGAATACATAGGCAAAGTCCGACTAAACCTATACAATTCACATGTCAGACTACTAAACAAACTTATAGTTGGTTTCTAAACCAACTATTTTGGTATCATCAAAACTTCTAGTCTTTGGGGACCGAAAACGCTTTTTGGGACAGACAAAAGTTTAATACCCTTGAATCACATAACACACAATTTCACATAAATCCCATCACTTATGATATTTTATTTATGGTAATGGAATTATGATAACTAATTGTAATAAATTGTGTATAACTGCCATATATAACGGTACACAGCGTCAAATGCATAACTACACATAACGGTGCGTATCACTAAGTAACAGTAAATTAATTGAAGGTAAGTAAGATACAAGTATACATTAGTATATTTGGATGCATTGAATTATGTCATGTCCAATTCCCTATTTCCAATATTAATAAGTCACATTTAATTATGGTAATTATTAATATGTATTTTAAAAGTACATTTGCATTAATAGACAATATGAGTGTATTTCTCAGATACTACAGTTATTCTTTTTAATTATATTTACTTTAATGTGCCGTCGTGCTCACCCTTTACTTTAAAAAATTAGATAATATAATATTGAGATCGAGGAGACATGAGAATATATTGTAGAAGACAACTGTTAAACTTTTTAGTTTATCATGTTTAGGTTGTTTACTTTTCCTCGATATCAATTGTGCTTTTATATATTATTTATTTTATTGGGCTGTGCACCCGTAGTTAATGCTCTGACATTTAATGTTTTTTAGTTTCTTTCCATTGAGACAATAGATAGTAATTAGTGTAATTCCTTTTATTTTAAAGGAATTGAAGAGGCGCGGTAATTTAGGAATATCTATGGCAGTTTGTATTGTCCTTTTATTTATTTGGAGTTGTAGATATATCTGTATTAGGAAATATGACTTCCAAGGAATTTGACCAACCGAAGTTGTGGAAGGGCCCCTGCATCAGAGGCATGGTCGATTTCTGGTCTTATGTTTTTTCGTTCCATCTGTTCAATTCTGAGCTTGATCGCTTCTGTTCTTAAATGCTTGATTCGTTTTCCGCGTGTCTAAATAAATTTATTATTTTAAACTTCCACTCTTTTGTATGATGCAACTGTTTTGTAAGGTTTACATGTGCCTTTGATCACGAGATGTGCACGTGCCGAACGACCTACGACCATTTTCTCCTTGCCTATGGTTTGGGCAGTTACATGTGGTATTAGAGCGCGAGGTTCATAAGACCGGGCGTTTATTCATGGTGATTTATGGTCTTTAGAAGTAAGTTTGATATTTCATAGGGTAGAATATCCATTTCTTTTGTATTTGTTTGCCGTTAGTGATTGTAAACTCTCATTCTTCTTCTTCTTCTTTTGGTGAGGGATCAAGCAGTGGCAATCAACCTCTGGTTGGATCACTGGTTTTTCTTTCATCTCTTCCTCCAGTCTTCTAAGTTCCACTGCCAGCATATGGAGGGAGACCACTCCTTCTACCTCCTCCATCAACAAGGTTTGTCATTCAGGGTTAATGATATGACACCCCATTTTTTAATACCTTGTTATAGGTTAATATCTTCTTCATAGTGTTGTTAATTAGTAAAACACACACACACACACACACACACATATATATATATATATATATATATATATATATATATATATATATATATGTGTGTGTGTGTGTGTGTGTGTCCCACGCGCTAGTGGTACTATTTAATGTTATATATATATATATATATATATATATATATATATATATATATATATATATATATATATACTTACATATTTTGCCGTGCAAGGCACGACGATGAACGGCCCCGGGAAGAGATTGATACTCTTGATTTTGGGGTGATGAAATACGTCATGACAAAGAAATTGAATACACAATTACCAGTTTGAAAAGAAAAATAATATAGGTATTTGGGCTGAAGAAGTGGGAGAATAAGTGCTGAAAAATGTTATGATGATACAAATAATATCGCCACCGTTTAGTCCCGGAAATAGCCTCTGACCCCCCATCGCCGAGGAAGGTCCGCGACTACATCATCGGCGACGCCATATGATACCAAGTCAAGGCCGCTGTCATCGGCCTCCCCTAGAGCATCACTAGAAATAGGGGGCCGGTTCGCGACCTTGGGCAAAAGGCCCTCAAAGGGCCGCACAAGACTTGAGAAGAAACAGGGAGCAAAGGCAAGACAAACAGTGCTGGCGGCCCTTGCGACCCCAAAGGATCGCCGCCCAGATATTATATCCACCGGCAGATTAGATACTTAATGTTTACTTAGCTATTAAGTAAACATAGTGACTAAGCTGTTTCACACCGCCAGTCTTTTACCTAGCTCTTAAGTTTACTCTTCCTATAAAAGGAAGTCTTGTGTAACCTAAATCAGATATACATTTTCTAATCAAAAAACAGGCCAAAGTTCTGTAAAAACACTACCTCTCTATCCCTCCTCCCATTGTCACCGTGCATCTCCGGCTAGTACACACGATCACCCCCCAAACAAGCCAGATATCCACAACCCAAACACCCTAAAAACAACCGTGATGATTTATGCATCATCAGTTGGCTCCGTTACCGGGAAGTTGAACAACATGCGCTCATTCCAAAGCAAAAAGTCATCTAAAAATTGCTAACACGTATCGACTCGAAGGAATCTCTCTTCAGCCGATTCGGAAGCGTCCGGTTGTGTCCCCTCGTCTAAGTTTACGCCGAAAAAAGGAGGTAATCTTACACAGAAAACCCTCAAACTGCCTTTGTTTCCTTCCCTTAGTGAAGAAAACCATCAAAAGGTGACCTTTTCTACCTCAAAAGCATATACCCAGAAAAACCCTCACCAATACAAAGCACACTCCTGAAAATAGTCACACTTTTCCGGGGTTTTTACGTACAAATCATCACTACCTATCCCCCGAAAGCCACCCTATAGTGATGACAGGAAGTAAAGGACAGCTGACGCCCAAAACCCCTGCAAAGGGGAGCATGCAGTATCAGGCTCGTGGAGAGGGCGTAGGAGAAACATTTGATAACCTCCCCGCAGAGGGAGAAGGGTCGCAGAGAGGAGTCCTAGCACCTAGCGACGCCCGGAATTTCATTAACCAAAAAGCTAAGTCGAAGGAAGCCATTGCTGCTTTAGAAGGGGCTCGCAAAGAGAGAGCCAGGTCACAACAAAGCCAAAGGTCGACCCCCGAGAGAAGACCAGGCTTCCAGGAGGATCCTGAGATCGTAGAAATGAGAGAATATACGAGGTTTGCGGAAACTATGTATCTAACTAACTCCCGTTTGGTGGCAAGGGGCCAGACCCCAATGTCGATACGACCCCCAAATCCTCCCAGAAATGAAATCGCTCCCGCGGCCATAGATAAGGGTCGCCAAAGCCAGATCCACGAGATCGAGATAGAGGAAAGTGTGCACTCATTAGGTCGCAAGGGACTGAGGAAAGAAATTGTGCAGACCTCGGTTCTCCCAGACCGCGACCATCAGAAAGGAAAGACACTCGAAAAAGGATCAACTTTCAAAAGGTTGGGTGAGAAGGACAAAGCCTCGGCCCCAAGTCGTCTCAGCCTTCCAGAGGGAGGAATACCCCCCGACAAGATAGGAGCGTGCAGGACGCTCGTGTGAATATAAAGGAGAAAAGAGCTCGGCAGGAGGAATCGCAAGACTATGGGGAATCAGAGCGCAGGCCGGAACGAGCTAATACGCAGCCACTGTCGTGACCCAGGTTCGACCCTGTCTTGTCAGAACAGATGGAGATAATGAAAAAAGAGCTCGCAGAATTAAAAAAGTCAAGACTCATCGAGAGAATCGCCCCAATCTCAAGGATCGATGTGCTCGCCAAAAGAATCACTGAAACATTACCCACCAGCAAAGAAAAGGTTAGCTACCCCAGTTATAATTATTACAATGGAAATTCTTGCCCGAACGACTGGCTCACCGCCTTCCAGGGCCGCATCACCCTAGCAACTCAAAATAGGTCCGCCCGGTGCATCGCTTTAGTCGGTAGCATGCAGGACAGGGCTGCGTCCTGGATACGTGGGCTTCCCCGCGGCTCAGTTGAAAGTTGGGAGGATCTGTCGGAAAAGTTCGTCAAAGAATTTGAATCGGCGAGCAGACCAAAGAAAACCATTGAGGATCTATATGAGGTTCGCATGGGAGGACATGAGTCCGGAAAAGAGTATTATGAGCGGTTCATCAGAATATATGATCTGGCAAGAAACATTCCAGACGATGCAGTCATAACATGCTTTCTCACTGGGATCGCTAAAGGTCCGATGAAGACAAAGTTTAACCTGCGGCCCCCCAAAGCGGGACTCAGGGAAATGCTGGAAAGGGCCAGAATGATGGGATTTAGCAAAGCCCCATCCTTTGGGAGAGCAAAGTCTAAAACAGATCAGCTTACACAGAAAGAAGATCGCACAGATGATCGAAAGAAAGAAAAAGGTCGAGAGCCAACCATGACCGCGAAATAAAGAAACCGTACAAATTCAGCGAGGATAATTTTACCCCGCTCAACACAAAGGCTTCTCAGATATTGTTCAAGATCCGCGAACATTTTGATAAACCCAGGCCCATGAGGGGCGACCCCGACAGTCGTGATAAGTCAAAATACTGTGACTATCACAAGGACCATTGTCATATCACAGATGAATGCTTCACCTTGAGGCGGGAAATAGAGAGGTTAATCCGCGAGGGACCAGCGACTAAGTATAAACGCGATGGGAACACCGGCCCCAGTCAAGGGCGCCAACGCCGCGTCTATCAGAAGGAGGTTCAAGTTATTCACGGGAATATTCCCAGCAACAATCAGCTGAAATCCCATATACATTAAATCAATACACGCAGCTTTGAAAGGTAGATAGTGTTGGGGGAGAACGAGAAAGGAATCATGTTTACTAAGGGTGAGCTGACCACGGTCGACGGACCTATGGAAATACCCCTCATTCTGAAAGTCGGGGTGAACGACAAATATGGCGTCAACAGAGTAATGGTCGACACCGGGGCTGGCCGCGACGTCATCTACTTTGACTGTTTAAAACAAATCGGATTCAGAGAAGCCAAGTTAAAACCTTACCTTGGGGTGCTCGAGGGCTTTACCAATGATACGGTACGGGTCAAAGGCACCATCGACCTCAACATCACTCTTGGCGACTATGAACCCTATCGAACTGAGGTAGTCACTTTCTTAGTCATCGATCTCCCCTCATACTATAACATGATTTTGGGGATTCCGGCTATCGAGAAAATTTCAAATGGTGGCGTCTATTCCCCACCAAAGGGTCAAATTCCATATAGGGGATGAAATTGGGGTCACCACCAGTCGACCCGGATTTTTCCTCGAATATATGACCAAGAATAGGGTCGATTCCAAGCGACCCAGAGTAGAGGGTTTCAATATGGCCGCGGATCAGATCGCCACGGTAAAAGAGGTCCCGGAAGGAACAGTAGAGGTTGAAACATTACAAATCCGGGACGAACCGGACTTCACCGCCGAGGACAAGCTGGTCGAGGTTATTATAAACGACAAACACCCTGATCAGAATATTAAGATAGGGTCGCAAACAACCGAGAGAGAAAGGGAAAGACTGATCAAGCTTCTAAAAGAAAACTCGGACGCCTTTTCCTGGGAGGTAACCGACATGAGAGGGTAGATCCAGAGGTCGCCTTGCACTATCTGAGTGTCGATCCCAACTTTCGGCCGATCCAACAAAGAGCGCGCCAATTCTCTACAGAAAAGGAAGTCGCAATAAAAATTGAGGTCGAAAAGCTTCTAGCAGCGGGAATAATCAAGGAGCTTCAATATCCTACCTGGTTGGCAAACGTGGTAATGGTGAAAAAACATAATGGCAAGTGGCGGATGTGCGTCGACTTCACTGATCTAAACAAAGCTTGCCCCAAAGATCCTTACGCGCTGCCCCGAATTGATAAAATGGTCGATGGGATCGTAGGTTTTGAAACGCTAAGTTTTCTGGACGCTTATTCGGGCTATCACCAAGTCAAGATGGCAGATGAGGATAAGGAGCTGACGGCTTTCAGGGCCGGCGGCGGACTATATTACTACGAGATGATGCCGTTTGGTCTAAAGAATGCAGGTTCAACGTATCAAAGGATGGTGAACAGAGTTTTTAACACGCAGATAGGCAGGAACATAGAGGCCTATATTGATGACATGGTCATGAAATCAAGTCGCCAGGATCACCTGGAGGACCTTCGCGAAACCTTCGCAAATATAAAAAATCACTCAATGAAGCTAAACCCCGCGAAATGTACTTTCGGGGTCCAGGCAGGGAAATTTTTGGGCTTCATGGTGAGTCAAAGAGGGATCGAGGCAAACCTAGAAAAAATCAAGGCGTTGACAAATATGAACGAGCCAACTAGCATCAAGGAGGTACAAAGGTTGAATGGCAGAGTGATAGCCCTGGGAAGGTTTATTTCAAAATCTGCCGAGAAGAGTCTACCCTTCTTCAAAATCCTGAAAGGAAACAAAACATTTGCTTGGACAGAGGGATGTTCGCAGGCTTTCAAAGAGCTTAAGGCCTACCTCTCAAGTTCGCCACTGTTAACTAGTCCAATGGTCGGAGATGTTTTGCTACTATATTTTACTGCGTCGGACAAGGCCGTCGCCGCAGCACTTATCAAGGAGGAGGGTACCTCACAAAAGCCTGTTTATTATGTTTCTAAGGCTTTAAGCCCCGTAGAAAGTCGCTATTTTAATATCGAAAAAAGTTAGCTTGTCCCTAAAACTCGGATTTTAAACAACTATCCGGCTTAGATTCGAATTGTATCGTTGTCGTTTTCTTACGCAACGGATATATTTTCTCGACCGTTCGCGTTGTCGTAACTCATCCAATGAAATTGTTTCCTTTTCAACGTTCCACTGTACTTTCAGTTGTTGGATGACTGACTTATAAAACTGAGTTTCCTTATCAGTTTTATTCTGAGTTTTCACTTGTCAGTTTTCTAACTGACTTGGAGCATTAACTGAAATTTTACTCTTCTTCAAATATCAGTGCTCCAGTTTTCATCTGATCATTATTGACTTAATCAGAGTACACCATGACTCATTATCAACTAAGAGTTCATTGTCCTTATGATTCTTAGGTCTTCATACAAGATCCATAAAGTCAGTTCAGGTCACCACAATCTTGCCTGAAGTCCAACTTTACAGTCTCGACTTGTAATCTTCATAACTGAGTTTGAACCCTCAGTTCTTCGTTCTTCAATAACCGAGTCTCGTGACCCTCGCTTCTTTAATCTTCTAGATAACGTAGGTGTGCGAGTTTGTTATAGCCGCCCGAAAAATTAACGGGCTTACTATTCATCGCATTCAATTATTGTACTTCATCGGACGCGCATCAAAACACGGCCGCCCGAAAATTAAGGGCTCCTCGCATTCAATTATTGCTATCGTACGACTTGTCGCCCGACTCGTTTTTCTACGTTGGGCCATCGAGCTCACCGAATTCGACATCCGCTACGAACCTCGAAAAGCTATCAAAGCTCAAGCATTGCCCGATTTTATCGCAGAAACGAGCTTCAATGAAGATATCCAAGAACAGACCGACGCGAAACATAGCCCCGACAAAAGTACCGCAGCGGACGAGCCTCAGCGGTCAAGTCATTGTTGGCACCTCTATGTCCATGGCGCCGCCAACCTTAAAGGTTGCGGTGCGGGGATCATCTTGCTAGAGCCCGGAACCTCAGAAGAAATTGAGAAGGCCCTAAGATTTAACTTCACTGCATCGAACAACCAAGCCGAATATGAGGCGGTCATCGCAGGACTTGAGCTCGCCAGGGCCATGGAAGTCGAAAATTTACAAGTTTTCTGCGACTCACAATTGGTGGTCAACCAAGTGACCGGGTCGTTCGGCATTCATTGCGAAATCTTACAAAAGTATATCAACCTCGTCAGAAAACTCGATAGCAGCTTCAAATACTGCAAATTTACCAACATTCCGCGAGAGGACAATCACAGAGAAGATTACTTGTCGAAATAATGGACTTGCGGCCCACCGACCCTTGTTGGAGAATTTGGCGCCATTGATGGCAAGGTCAGAATTGCTAGATGAGATTTGGGCTAAGCAAGATAAAGACTCGGTGTTGACTGATTTGAAGCGAGTAGCTCGAGAGAAGCCTACAGTGGGTTATCAGTTGGACAAGAGTGGTCATCTTTGGTACAGAGACCGTTTGTGTGTGCCCGATGTGGATGGCCTAAGGGAGAAGGTTATGGATGAAGCTCATAAGATTGCTTTCGTGGTACATACGGGAGCCACTAAGATGTATAGAGATCTCAAGGAAAGATATTGGTGGCCTGGTATGAAGTTAGGAATCACAGAGTTTGTGGCAAAATATGATACATGCCAGAGAGTGAAAGCAGAATACAAAAGGCCAGGAGGTTTGTTGAAACCCTTGGAGATACCGGAATGGAAATGGGAGAATATCACGATGGATTTCATCACCGGTTTGCCTAAGACTAAGGACGGTCATGACATGATTTGGGTGATTGTGGATAGACTTACAAAATCAGCCCATTTCTTGCCATGTAAAGTGGACATGCCTATAAAGAAGTTCGCTACTATGTATATCGAAAATATATTGAAACTTCATGATGTGCCTTTATCTATTGTATCCGACAGGGATAGTAGATTTATCAGTCGCTTCTGGAAGGGTTTACAGAAAGCTTTTGGGACGAAGACTGATTTAAGTACAGCGTTTCATCCGCAGACGGATGGGCAATCAGAGAGAAAAATTCAGACTCTCGAGGATATGCTAAGAGCTTGTGTTTTGGATGCCGGAGGATCATGGATAGATTACCTCAATTTGGCGGAGTTTGCTTACAACAATAGTTACCATGATAGTTTGGGAATGCCACCTTTTGAGGCCTTGTACGGTAGGAAATGTAGAACTCCACATTACTGGGATGAAGTGGGAGAGATACATATCACAGGGCCGGAAATGGTTCAGCAAGCCAAGGAGAAGATCAAGTTGATAAGAAAGAATCTGAAGGCCGCTCAAGATCGTCAAAAGAGTTGGGCCGACGTTAGAAGAAGACCGCTAGAGTTTGAGGTCGGGGATAGAGTTTACCTTCGAGCGTCTCCAATGAAGGGTGTCAAGAGGTTCGGACAGAAAGGAAAGCTAAGTCCAAGGTATGTAGGACCTTTTGATGTCATCGAAAGAGTTGGTAAGTTGGCTTATAGACTCCAGTTACCCGAGTCGATGTCTAGAGTCCACAATGTTTTCCATGTATCGATGCTTTGGAAGTGTCCATCTAAAGTGGACGTGGAATCTGAGATTGATCCGGAAGTGTTGCAAGATAATCTTTCATATGTGGAGAAGCCGATAAAGATTTTGGATAAGAAAGAAAAGATAATAAAGAGGCGAGTGATCCCGTTAGTGTTAGTGCGATTGAGCAATCATGCACCGACTGAAGCCACTTGGGAAGTGGAAGCGGACATGTTCAACGAGTTCCCAGAGTTCCCTCATCTACCAGGTACGATCTAGTTTCGAGGACGAAACTCCTCTTAAGGGGGGAGGAATGTAATATCCTGATTTTTCTAAAAGGGCATCCTTGTCTTTTCATGAAAAATCTGAATATTTGGTTTGTTTTTAAAGGATTAAAAGAAAAAGGGAAAAGGAAAGGAAAAGGATTAATTGGATTTAATTAATAAGGAATAATTAGATTTATTTGGGATTATAAAAGGAAAACTAATCCTAAATTAACCTAGTTGTTGTTTTGCGTAAAAATCATCTTGGGGGGGCGCAAGTTTGGAGAAAAATGAAGGGAAGAGGTTTTTGAATCTCTAGGCTAATCCGTTGATAAAAAACGCAGACATCTCAAGAGAGAAAGGATCACCACGAGAAGAGGATCGTTTTGATATCAACAATCCTTAAATCCGTTAACGTAAGTTTTTCCCTCATCGTTCTTGATACTAGGGTTTATTCATCATCGTTGTTAAGCTGCGTTTTTTTGAGTTTAAACATCGTAGTGATCGTCTTTGGATTGATCGTTTATAGGTTTGGAGTTAAAGGTTAAACTTTTGACGGGATGAAGCTTTGGATCGTTGTACCACGCAATTTAAGGTAACGTGTTGTTCTTATCGTATGATTAAGGTGTCATAAAGTTATAGAGCAATTTGTATGCTTATTTCCGTGGTTTTGATTCTATTTTGGTTGGAGTTTGGGTTGGATTTGGGTTAGAAATCGTGTTTTGAAGGTTGCAGATTTCGGGTAAAAACCCAGGCAAACGAGCGTTTGCACAAGGGGCGTTTGCGATAGCGGCAGCTCAACCGAGCGTTTGGGTATTTTGGACGGGCGTTTGAGGGTTTGGTTTAGATACAGGATGTGGCTGATTTTCACGGACGGGCGTTTGGGGATTGTGGACGCTCGCTCAAGGCAAACGGGCGTTTACATGGAGGCAAACGGGCGTTTGACCTATTTATTCCATTTTTACCGTTTTATTGTGTCAACTTGGTTTCAGGCTTCATAATCATGTTTTATAGCTTAACCTTATGTGACAAAGCCTTGAATTAGCTTTTGATGCGTTTAGTTCCGGCACCATATGGATTCCCTAAAAAGATGAAGTGTGGGACCGTCGAAAGCTTTGGATTTGCCTTGTGCTTCGATAAGCTAGGGTTTATCGATGTCTGTGTATGTGTTAGGGTTGTTAGAGTCTAGTGGTATTAAGAAGAGGGAGTAGACTGATAGGTGAGCCTTTTTGTGAATCAACTTAGGTGGCTAGTTAAACATCTAAACAAACGTATGTGTTAGATTAATAATCTTAACATCATGCAATGCTTGGTAAGGCATAGTACAATATCGTGATGTGTTCTCTGACCAGACAAAGTAGACTATACCCACGCCGGTCAATCGATTGGCTAGATAAAGCGTCTGGTACACTCTGCCGGTCATCACACTATCGAGACTTGGATATTCCCGGGGCTACTAGAGCGTGTCTCTAAGTAGGTTGCACCCAGTTGTCCTAGTACATCCTATTACTAGGCGTAGTGCCCTTGTTATTCATGATGTAACAAACTTGAGCTAAGCTAGAAAACATTGGAACCTCATGTTATGCTATTAACATAATATGATAGTTAGCTAGGGTTAATAACGAAACGAATTAATAAAAGACGGCATTGCTTTTATTTCTTTATGAGACCGACGTTATACGATCTTCTACGCGTTACTAAGTACCTATGTACTTACCCCGTTACTTTGTGTTTGTCTTTCTCTTTCCCCAAAGAAGATGAACAGGTTGGTAATGTTGATGAGTTCTTTGACGATGACGTGTGAGATGGAGATCTTGAAGACTTTTTTTTAGTTTTGATTTTTTCAATAATGTTGTTGATTTAAGTTCAAACAATGTTGTCGTTCTTTTGGATTAGTTTTGTTTGAATTCTTTTGGATTTAACGTTGGATGTTATAGTTCTCTTTATTGGATTTAGTTTTACAGCATTGAAAACCGTGTGTTCGATCTTTGGTTTTTCCCGAGTCGTTTTACCTTCCGCGTCGTTTTAGTTCTGTTGTGTGACGTGAGGCTTACATATATTATTGAATTTATTTGATAATATTTGTGCCGAGCGCTCTTTCCGGATAAGGACTCGGTGTCCGGAAACGGGGCGTTACATCTTGAAAAGTTGCTCTTGCCAAAATAGAGTTGATCTTCTACTTTTAATTCATCGGATGAGTGAGCAAGACGATGCAGCTCTGATTTGGATCACGTGAAAAGCAAGGGCTTTGAAGGGCCATGCCTTGGAGTCAACCAGGCTACCAATCGAAAAACTCTAAGTAGAAAGAGGCAAAAATCAGGAGGCAAAAATCAGGCGGCAATAAATTCGAATCAGATTAATTATCAAATCGATATTAACATAGAAAGTAAGGCAAACGAATATTTCCATGATATAGGAGATACTCCACGGAAAAGCTTCAATCTTGACCACGTGCTGAAGATGGCCATAGCTCAACGGTTGCACATCTTCTTTAAGACGATTTGAAAACCTTCCAGAATCCAAGGGATTCGATTGCAGCGCTGATTCGAAATGAAACCCTCACAATTTTGTCAAATCGTGTTGCATAACGAATCAAAAGCTTTCCATTTCAAGAGATGGATTGGTGTATGTTGGATCAAGGTCCGGGTATAACAAGTCAAGATCAGATATAATTAATTTGGACTGGATCAACAATTTGAAAACCATGCTTGTAAGAAATTGGTCCAGCAGCATATAATTATTTAACTAACTAATTAATTAATCAAATATTTTGATAATTAATTAGTTTAATTAATTAATAAGAAACCTGCAAAATGAAACAACACAATAGAGTTGCCATATCATGTAAATCTATGACTTCATGGCAATATTAGTGCGACAGCAATGATATAAACAATTTAATCTAAGCCACACAACAAGCATTATTATCATATATTAAATATAATACTTATACAAATATTTATATAAAAGCTTTAAACAGGGAGACGTTACTTTTGAAAATTAATCAACACAACTTAACGTACCACAAAATACTCAATGTCACGGATTTTATCTAACAAAACAAACAAGTAATAAATATTTATAAATCCGGTATTCCCCAAGTGTAGGGATCGTAGTATAGCGATTAATACCGGAGTCGATCTCAGGGAATCGAGGTTGTTTAATCTAGTTCTTATTAATTCTTCTAAAATTGTCACTACTATTTATTACTAAACCTAAACTAAAACGGAAAATAAACTGGACAGAGGATTGTCAGTCCAAAGCCAGGAAAATATCGTTGCGAACAAAAGCAAATAAAATAAAACTACAACTAAGAAAACAATAAAACTAACTATCATGATAATGACTGAAGCAAATCAACATAGAACAAACATGATCCACCATTCCGCAACCCTTAATTCTTCCCTAGATTATCTTATGATGATTCAATCAAAGTTGTGGTTCACCTAATCAAAGGTATGAATTCCTACTTCCGAAAGAAATCCGTCTATCAATCTCATCATCTTCCGATCTATAGAGATTAACGCTCTCAAAAAAAGGTGCAAGATTTATTAGATCTAACAACCTAAAAGTCTAACCTATCAACTTCCGTTATGTCAAGGTTAAAAGTCTAATCTTTCCTATGGTGATCTAAGGTTTACACCGATTTCCATCATACGGTAAACATCAAATAGCAATACATCTTCCGATATCGATTGCATAAACAAATAAACAAAGGAAAGATACAAACTCTAAATAAAATCACTCACAAGATTATCCAAGAGAGAAATCAAAAACGCTGCTGAAAAGTAACCATGGATGCTGCAGTTCACAGCTTGAAGGCCATCAGCATGGACGAACGAGAACAAAAAAAACGAAAATAAAACCTAATCTAACCGCCACCCCAGCCTCCCAAAAGGGGGCTGGGGCGCCTAGGGCTCCTCTCTAATGTTTGTGCGTCAAGAGGGATCGAATTATATATGAAAATATGATGTAATTAGGGTTGGGGCGCAGCTTCTATTTATAGAAAAATAAGTCGGTTAGGGCTAAGTCGGCCGTGGACGCCCGTCCAAGTTTATGGACGCCCGTCCAAGTACCTTGGACTGCTCCAGACGCCAGTTCACTTAGCGTCCAAACTCTCTGAACCAAAAATCTCATCCTGGACGCTAGTTCACTATTCTGGACGCCAGTCCAGGATGGACGGGACTTGGACGCCCGTTCAGACCCTTTTCCTTCCAAATTCATCTTGATCTTCATTCCAACTTCATCTCTATCTCCTTCCTTCCATGCAAATCATCACTTGAACATCTTTTTAAGCTCCTCTCACCTCATGCAAGCGTACCTACATCACGATAAAAACATGCAAAATGTAACATCTTACATCTAAAGATATTTATCCAATAAAATCACATAATTAGCTCGATTTTGCACTTTATACTTCTAAAACTCATTTGCTCAATATTTCAATATAAAGCTCGATTTCTATGAAAATAATACGAATATGGGGGAAATTGATATAAAATATATCCTTTTAAAACGTATAAAATCACCCTTAACACTCAACAATCTCCCCTTTTGATTCATTTTCAAAATAACAACTTTAAAGCTTTTATTAAGGGACATTTGAAAACATAGAGAGTTGCACTCCCCCTAAATATAAGCTCCCCCTTAATTAGAGTTTTTCATCATAGAATAAATTCTAGTTTAAAACCTTTAATATTACTCTCTCCCCCTTAGTTTGAAAATTAATCAAATAAGGACTTAAAGACTCAAGGTTGAGAGTTATACCACAAAATACTCATATAAATCTCCAAAAATAATGAAAAGAAATAAGAGTACTCCCATCATTTGATACCGAGAATTATGTCAGGTATTGCTTATACCAAGAAATATTCTTTTTAAGGTCAAAGGACCTAAAAGAAAAAGACAATGGTACCCTTTATATTTCTGATCCTTGGGGGTTAGGTCGTACTTTCTTAGGAACCCAAACTTTCCGAACTTTGGGTTTATGTGCAGTCTTTCTAACCCATACGGGTCTAGTTGACTGACCATAAAGCCGTAGTCGGGATAGTATGAGTAAAACGAATCAAATACATATGGATCATGATATGGATGAGAATGAAATGAATAATCATGAGGTGATTGCCAAAAGTGTGGTTCGGCAAATCGTGGTGTGTGGATGTTTTGCCTATGAGTATAATTAGGTGCTTGATGAATCTTATACTCATGATATCTATATGAATTATCATTATGAGCATGATATCTAGATGAATTATCATTATGAGCTTGATATCTATATGATGTATTCCTATAGGCATGATTTCTAGGTGATTCATAATCAGATCGATAAGAGTAGTTCATTGGAGTGTAGTTCCTAGAACCTCTCCTATCATACTGATATGCATGGTGCTTCCTATTATTTATGGTGTTTGAAGTATGTTGTGAAGTGTGTGATTTTGAAGATGAAGCATACTTGTGTGTGTTATTGGGTGCAACTTTTTGTGCAGGTGATGCATGATCAAGTGCAATAGGCCGGGGCACAAAAGTTTCCTTTTGAGACACGGGTTCAGTGACTACAGACTCATTCAGGGTTTCTTCCTTAGAAGTATCAAGAATGTGTTCAGTGTGACCCGATGATTCTTTAGATTCTTTAGGAGATGAGAGAGAAGATTCCAATATGTTGGTCCCTTGAAAAGGCTTTGGTTAAGTTTAGAGGGGGGTGAATAAACTTAACACTTAAAACTTTTTGGAGTTAACAAACTCGAACTTCGACGGCCCGTGATACTTCGCATAGTCCGTCGATACCTCGCAGCTCCGCGATACACGTAGTCTACGATGGTTGAGTTTACTGAATTTGTGCAGCGGATATATGTCAAAAATAAAGCCTTAAAACTTGTTGTTAAATATGATACTAAGTATTAGATACTCAGTAGTGTATATGTGTGAGTTCAGTTGCTAGATTCAGTAGGTTGATGTGTATAGTAAACTAAAAGCAGAATATAAGTGCAGAAAGTAAGTAGGCAGATTTTATAGTGGTTCCAGGTAGTGTTATCCTGTCAGTCAACTCTTCTCCTGTGATGTTGGAGGTAATTCACTAGAGATCTTTGATGTATCTATTACAAAGATTCCAAAGATTGTTTGTCCTTCACCAATGACAATGGCTTCACAAACTGAAAACTAGGAACAGGTGGGATTGCTGCTCCAAAGTCTTCCACTGGTCCTTGAAGGGTAGGATTGCCTCTTCACCAGCTCCACCACAAACAACAGTCTTTCACACCCAACAGATGCTTCACTGTCTTCGGCAGATTCTTTATAAAGATAAAGATTGAATCAAGTAAATGATTCAGTTACAGCAGCTTGACTAGGATGAAATAATCAGCAGCTTGTAGTCTTCAAGTGTGTAAACTTGATGTAGCTTGAATACAGAATACACTTGAATATTTTCTCTGGATCAGTAAGGTTAAGCTCGCAGGTTCACAGGTGCTTCTTCAAATTTCGAAATATCTCTTATATTTTTCTCTTAAGGTTCATCAATCATCATCTCTTTCTTAGTTGAAAGTCCTCTATTTATAGGTAGGAATGCATGCGACTTGTATTTGAAATTCAAATATAACCATTCCTGGTTTTTGTCCCATTTGACTTGCTTTCTGTCACTATTCATGGGACCGACACTTTGTCGAATTCCTTTTTGACAAGCAAGTCCGTCCACCCTTTGACTTATAACCATTGGATAAAGTTCGAATCATCCCAACGTTCTTTTAATCTCAGCCCTTGATTTGTTTGATAAATCAGAGGTAGTTGGCTGTCCTTATCCATTTAATCTTCCAATGTAATCTTGAATTAACCGAGGTATTATATCAGCAGGTTCATCGCCTCTCGTAATATCAATCAGTCTGCTGAACAGCATTTTCTGTGTGTCAAATACAATGCAGCTGATTTCTTTTATCTAACTTTTATTTGTGAAGTTAGATTACACCTTTTTAATTATAACCAAGTTCCAATTAACATCCAACTTGTGGAACTTAGACCTTTTACACAAGGTATATGTAATCAGTTTAGGTCATCACAGACTTGCCTAAATTCTGATTACATAACCTTGACTTTAATCACTAGGTTTGATCCCTTAGCCTTCATTAACTGAGTTTGAGCCCTCAGCCTTCAGTCTTCAGAAGGTTCCAGAAAAGTCTACTGACCTAACTACCCTACTGATATTGACCAGTCTGCTGATATAAATCAGCTGACCATTACAGTGCTTTTTTGATCAAACCTATTCAAAAATCAATCTCTAATAAACTTATACATTTGATCTAGACATCTTTTTGCCTTTGCACTATAACAGCTAGTCTGGCACTCATCATCAAAACATAGAAATAAGTCCAACACAATCTATTACGATTGTTCTCAAGTTGTTGATTAGCTTCTTGTAATTTATCTCTCTCACGTCTTAAAGACTCCAATTCTGTTTTATATTGGTTGGAATCAAAATTTAAACTGTCCCAAACTACATTCTATTTAACAAGCGGCCAAGAGTGTAATAAATTTGATCTTGAAGTTTCGAAGTCGCCTAAGCAGTCTGCTTTTATTAAGGTGATTTTTTGTCGTGAATTAGTATGCATATATTCTGATTGGAAAATCCTGGTTTTGAATCCCACTACACATCAATTTATTTCCTTGTCTATCAACAATGAGATTCTGCCTAATTCTGTTGGTATAGGGTATGTAGACAGTAGATTCTTTCAAAGAATACAAAATTGTCCTGATTAATCGTGCAATAAATCGCCTGGCTCATCATGACCTAGGTTTCCAAGTTTATACAGTGAAAGCTGGCAGCGATGGTTACACGGTTTCTACAAAAATGTTTGAGGGGACACCACAGGATAATTTCTAAAACGTAGGTTGGTTTGAACTACTACCTATTTGTGTATATGGTGTACTGTACTGGATGAGTAACGCTTACCCTGTTACGAGGAAGATGGTCAGTGGCGGAACCAGGAATTTTTCTTGGGGTGGTCTTGGTTATCACTAATATGCATATTCGGGAAAAAAATCCCAATGCTAAAGAATCACGTTCATAATACATCAAGTTATGAACGTGATTAGATTTAGATGCTATGGTCACGTATTACTTGAATCTGAAAGACAATTCTTATGGAAATTTTCCTTTTATTGAAAGGGACAAAGTAGAAAATGATGAAACAAGTGCTTTCATGGCTAAATTTGCTGAACTCCAAGGTTCATTGTGCATACAATGTAGTTCACTAAGATTTAAAGGTTTTCTAGTTTACGCACTTAAGGATACGAAGTTGGGCTTGTGGAAGGAGGTATACAATATTCTTTATCCACCAGTAATTGAAAATAGGATATTGTCCCCTGAGGAAAGGCACATCGCTTTCGCTTTCGCTGAGTCTATTTCTTACAGGCCAGCTATGTCCCTTCTAGTAAGTACCTCATGTGTTGGGTTTTTTTAACCTGCAAACCATAGTGGAAATGGTGTACCGGACTTTGTGGTTTCATAGTACATTGTTGATGAAACATGTCGGGTTCATATTGTGGAAAATGGTACGATAAAGACATCGGCAGATATTCGGTTCAGTCCATGAAAGACTTGTCAATTGTTGTATTATGAGGGGCTATTCTCTTTCAAAAGATCGTAACGTTCTCCTTCTAGCTCCAATGAATGACAGGCCTTTTGGAAACGCTGTGTGTGATGGAACGTCCTTCAGTCCGGTTTTTTTCAGCAGAAATGAGGCTTTACAGGCAACTTTTTCTGGCGTCATAGTGAGTTCCCCTAATTCATTGTTGTTTTACATGTTATGCTCGACTTTTTTTATGGACGATCATAGCCGAGTTTCCCTAATCAATTGTTCTTTCTTGTATAGGCAAAGTAGTTCTAAGAAGTGTTTTAGCCTTAAACAATGTTGTTTGTGCTCCATCTTTCAGTTTTAATCTTATTTCACTTAGTACTAGTCTTGCAATAACACTTCAGCTTATCAAATTTCAATTTGAGTTTGATTATTGTTTGATTCAAGAGAAGATACATGAAAGCGGTCGGAGAGTAGTTTTTGCGGCTAAATTTAAGTTCAATTTTAAGCATATAAAGCTTAGTAGAACAAAAAAGCAAACTAAGTATTCATATTGTATCTGATGTAAACAAAGTGGCCTGAATCCCTATTTCTTGCTTCTTCTTCTTTCTTAATTTTTCTACTTCCACCAGATGTTCTTACATTAAGATTCTCTCATGTTGAACAAAAGGCGATTTGTTTTTGAATTTGTACTGTCATCACCCAAAAGGCGATTTGTTTCCAATTTTGAGATCACGTTTGTCTTTGAATTTGTACTGTCATCACCCAAAAGGCGATTTGTTTCCAATTTTGAGTTCCTATTCCATTCCTCAAAATCATCATCATCATCTTCTTCGTAGAGGGCTTTCTCCTCTGCAGGAGCAGGAGCAGGAGGAGGAGTAATGTTTTCTTTGAAACTCTTTACGTGACTATGAAAACTGTTAGCACCGACAAGTCTTTCCTCCGCCTTCTTTTTTGGAGATATTTGAATGTTATCTTCTTCGTCATCTATGTGATAATTGAATTGGGAAATGGACTTTTAATACGTCTTCTTTGACGAATCCTGCAGAATCCCACCATGATTGGGAATCTTGAAGCTCCCAAATCCTTCAATCCCTCTTGTTACTGTCCTGGCTCTGTTCCTCTCTTTTCTTTAAGAAGTGGTCGGTTTTTGAGTAGTTTCACTATTCTCTGAGCTTTATTTCTTACTGCCAATCCCCAATTGAATCTACAACATACACTACTTTTATCTTAGCCAAAAACATTAAGAAAAAAAACTATGTTTACAACTGCATTGTGCCACCCTAAACACCTACACCTCGATCAAAACCGAACTCGCTTGATAAATATCGGTCCCGTTGATCAATGGTCTATAAGTGTGCGGCGATACAACGCAATCGTAATGGCCGTATATGAATGTATTATATGTTTACCCTTTCTCATCAACATGTTGGAAGCTTCCGGTTTTCTTGATAACGTCTATATCATCTTCAAACTCCGTTGCAACACTTTCGGGTCCATGAGTTAACAGTGCTCTAACACAATCATAGAATTGTAGGATGCTCTCCAACTTTTCCTATCAAAACTCGTAAATCGATCCGAGAAACAACAAAATAGAGCAACAACGTGAGCAAGAAACGAAGCAACGATCAAGTTTGCACATATATATACATTGTTAATGAACAATTCGATCTTCTAATGTTGGAGTTTTTTTCTTTTAAACCATACCAAAGAAAAAAGCAAAAATAGAGAAAGGATACTTGACCTTTGAATGTCATTAATGCAAAGTATAGTAGATCCTCCGGAATTTCGATTCCGAATACCAAATCTTCCATCTCCAATCTTGTCTCTCGGATGGAAACATGTCGTAGCTTCAAAACCTAAAGACAATTAATGCGGTTCCGCAATTGCCGATATATCCGTCCACAATTAATAGGTGAAACCGATTTAAAGTAAAACCTAAGATCCGATCGCTCAACAACAACTTTTATTGTTGATGTCATCAATTTCACCGTGTGATCGATGAGCAACAGATTTATGTATCGTCATGAACTCCACCATGCATGATAATGGGACGAAAGCCATCGACCGAGAGTATCCCGAACCAAGCTTAGAACTATTTCTCTAACCAGAATTTTGAACACCATATCGATCCCTAGGAAGTAGAAACATGAATTAAAAGTTCCATGTCGGAAGCCATACATGTTGAGGACTACTTACACATCTGAGCAAATGTAAACAAGACAAAAACAAATACACCAAAAAAGTAACTAAATGAAATATTGTGTATCAAAGAACCGAAAGCTCAAAAGGCAAATTAAAGCAAATCCTCAGTTATGCTGATCAAGTTACGGTGACTAAACATGAAAGATATCACAGGGATCATCCTAAACAGCTGAACACGTACGCGTATAGTGCCTGGTTGAAGCTAGCTATTTTAATCCAAAAAATATGCACCCCACTTCACTACATCTGTTTACCATTAAACAAGATGAAATTTGTCATCAAGCCTCTTGTCTTCAAATGTTTTCCCATCAAGCATAAGTAGTCTCCAAAGACGGATCGGGAGGGTATACCCGTGAGAGAAAGATTTATTTATCATGCTTTGAAGCAATGTTTCGTCGATGGAAGGAATAAAACTACAAGAGCACGGTCAAAAATCCACAAAGTCATAGACTGATACAGGAAGAAAGCCATATCTAAAAATAAAGCGAAATCCAGGAACGACAATGATCATAGAAAACCAAAAGCACCTTCAAAGTTAAAGCATATAGCTGAACAAGCAATTCCTCCATCTCTCAAGAATGTCGCCATGAAAGCCCTGTAAAAGCAAACATTAGACATTAGCAGTCTCACCAAGTTGTGATGTAGCCCTACTTTTAACTAATACACATAATCAATCAACTATGGCCTCCAAAATTCTGCAAATTATACACGTGCAAAAGATCCGGACTTCCATAACAGCCCGTAAATGTTAAAACGAATTTTGGTATTTTCACATTTGGCTATCCAAAACACTCTCATGATCCAAGATAAATTTCATAACGCCAAACAGCCAACTTTCTAATAGAAAATAGACAGCATTTTTATAACAGTTTGAGAAGCTACTTTTCGAATCTTCCCAAGTTCGGGATTGAAAAGCTACTTTCGGTTTTTTAATTGCGAAGGGATAGGACATGATACAACAAATCAAAAAGACAGAGCCACAAAATCAACTCCGTTCGAGCAACGCAGATGTATTTGAAAGGTAGGATTCAAAGTCATTTGTCTCGAAATAGACCTATACATAATAGTAGTTGTTATGTGTAAAAATGTTTTTTTTTTTTTTGTGAATAAAAGCAATGAAGAAATGGAAATTTGTTATTTACCCAATTACCCTATAGTATTTCGTAGATCGAAACTTCAACTTCATTCCCGAGTTCCATCTGTTCATCCTGGATTCTAAAAACTGAACTCTCAACTTTTTGGGGGTACCGATGTGAAAATTCAACTACAATCCTCTTCAAGGTTGAAATCTCTCCAAAACAGGACGGCAACTCTTCCAATTTTGCACAATATCTAATCACAAGTTGCTCCAGACAAGGCAATGATTCGGTGCAGGCATTCCATTCCACCAAATTGTAATCATATAATTCAAAGAATTTCAGATTCTGGAAAACCAAATCTTCCATCTCCAGTCTTGTCTCCTGGATGGAAACATGTCGTAGCTTCAAAACCTGAAGACAATGCAGTTCCGCAATTGCTGATATATCCGTCCACAATAGCTGAAACTGATTTAAAGTTAGTTTCTTGAGAGTTGAAGGGAAGTTAATCAAGTATTCTCTTTTCTTTCCGAACTGAGATAGCTTTAGCGACTCAAGTTTCCTATTAAAGTCCAATATTTCTATTGATTCTTCATCATTACCAGGACATTTTTTCAAATTACAGCTTAGTTTCCGAACAGCCGGCAACCTTTGTAGAAGCCGTTGTACATCTTTTCCGGTAGATAAATTTGGTCGTGAAAAGTGTACCACCTTATCCAATTTAGGATATTCCTCAAGCTCATGTCCGTATGAAAATTGAAGAATACAATCGTAGACTTCCACATGCCTAAGACTCGTTCATTTTCCAAAATGTTTCTGGCAAATGTATGGATGCAACGGGTGATATCAGCGTAAAAGATCTTAAGTTCCAGATGTTGCACATCGATTGTGGAATAGATTTTGAGAAGATAAACGACAATTTAGCAGATATATGTCTTAAATGTATTAGAGAGCTTAATTGTTTCGCACCATAGAATTGCAACATAACATCAAAATCCAACACTTGAACAAGTCTAAGCTTCCATAATGGGAATAACGACCATGTGTCAATATGTTTAGAAAATAGGAGTAGAGAGCGTACATTTGAAACTGATGATCCCACAACAGTTATAAGATCGCTTTGGTCATGCATGGAAACACGACAGTGGTTGTTTATTGAAAGGTTTGGGGAACTAGATGATGCAATTTTATGGGCCAGTAGGAAAAAGTTTGCCTCACGACATTTCGTTCGACATAAATCATGTATCAGATCATGAACATGAATTTTTTTTATCTCACTAGTGGAACTTCTCTCACTCATAATTATAAGGTTTCTCTCAAGTAGGTCATTTAAGTACTCTTTCGCCACATCTTCTATGCTTTTCGTCCCGGATTCTTGTACGAATCCTTCAGCAATCCATAGCAATATCACTTTCTTAACCATAATCCTCTCATCCTCTCGAAACGCTCCAAGATAGAGAAGACATGGTTTCAAAGTCTCGGGTAAATGGTTGTAACTTAATTCCAAAATTCTCATACAACCCTCGTCGGAAAGATAAGAAACTACCCTTTCAGAAACTTCACTCCACCAGCTCAGGTTTTTTTCTGTTCTAGCAAGGAGACCCGCAATTACAAAGAACCGCTGTAGAGGAGGCCTTTACGCTTTGGGCAATCCGCTTTCCAACCTCATACGTATATGGCGGTGAAATGACATTATGAAACACTTTCTTTTGCAATAACTCCCAACTTTCAACCTCGGACATAAAACGCAAATTTCGATACGGGTTACAATTGATTTTGCATTTGTCGGCAACTTCATGAGATCGGGTAGTTAACATAACTCTACTCCCATTTTTGTCGTCGTGGAATGAACTTTTTACTTCATTCCGTGCACTAGCGTTCCACATATCGTCTAATACAATGAGAAATTTTCGACGGCTCAAAGATTTCCACAATTGGTGAGCCAAGTCATCATCACTCATGTCTCGCCATCTATTGTCATCCCCCATAATATCACGTATAAGGTCAAGTAATAACCTTCTAGTATTATGATCTTGCGAAACTGAACAAAATGCAAGTACGTTGAAATTGCATTTCACTAATGAGGAACCGTATACCTCTTTGGCTAGGGTAGTCTTTCCCAACCCACCCATGCCAACAATTGAAACAATGTCAAGTGACATACTTCCCCGCGTAAGCATGCCCATTATTTTCTCTGCCTCATCCTCGAAACCCACAAATATTTCAATGACTTCTAAAGGTCTAGGTTGTTCCGAGAATGTACTAATGAAACTAATTGAACGGGGAAGGCGTCTTGGATTATCCATGGTGTTCACTTTGATATTTTCAAGCTTTGTCTTTATAACGTTGATTCTCGTCAATGACATCCGTAAGACGAGCCATATGATACCGCATTGGATGATCAAATACAAACCACGAACCGATGCACGAGTTGATGATGTGTTCGTTAGATGTACAAAATCGGCAACTTCTAACCATGTCTTCCTTAGTTCACTTTGCAAGTCGAAGATATAATTGAAAAATGGACGGAGAGAAACCAATTCCTCCTCAATTTTAATAATCTTGTATTTTGCAAAAGGTGCATACTTCCGATCGCTAATCATCCTCTCCTTCAAGTTTATAAGATCACGTATAAGATTATCAAGGAATAGTGGAGAAATAAGCTTTGGAAAATTGTATACAGATGCATCTGGGAATTCACCATAAATCCGTCTTATGTTAGCATTTATCATTTCAATTTTCATCATAAAATCACTTAGAAGCACCCGTTTATCGAAGAAATCTCCTTCCATGTCATCAAAGGGGAGAAGACCGTACACACCCTCCCAGAAAAAAACATCAATTTGGCTGCAAATTACTTCTTTTGCATTCTGATTAGGAGGATCGTTGAGAAATGACAAAAGAAAAACAATATCATCTCGAAGGATTTGAAAATCATTCTTCAAAGGAATCACCAAATCCTCAAGAAAAAAGTCGATAAAGGTCAAAGCAACTTGTCCGAACATGAGAGAATCAGATCGTTGCACATATATGGCATTAAGGATTCCAAAGTACAATCTGGCAACTTGATGTGTGGCAGGTTTGATCTTTTGCAACATATGAGAAAGCATATTGTTTGTTTCGGATGCACTTTTCTCGTTTGAGTCTTTTGCCCAATGAAGAAATGTGAGACATATTGCATCATTAGAAAAGACTTGAACCAACAATTTGAATTCCTCCAACTCCTTACTGTATATGCAATTCGTAGCGAGTTTCAAAAAATTCCTTAAAAATACTAACTTCTCTTCCAATGTTTCAATTTGCTTCTTGAATGAAACGATTTCGCTAGCCTTGTAGGTGACAAGATCATTCAGACATTCGATGATAGAATCCATAAACTTTAGGATCTCATAACTCGTTAAAGGCGACCAGTGAACCGAATTTACCCACCTTGCTTTGATTTCTAGCTTCGATAGTTGGATTTTTTCTTCTAATTCGGATGCCAATGGATGCCATCGTGCGATACCTCCTGCACCTATTGCATGAAGACGATGAGCAAGACGACTATTTTCTTTTTCTTTTTCTTTTTCCCATATCTCTTGAAAAGAAGCGATCAAAGATGTCAATCTCATCTTGATTTCTTTGTCAATATCATCCCATGCGGCAAAGCATAGCAGGAACACCCTTAGAAATCTAAGCTCCACTCTGTATAATTGCAGCTGACCCATGACAGGACCAGCCCACCTGGCATGCTTCTCAATCCAGTAGAGCTCTCTAAGAATAGAAACAAAATAAAGGTGTTCCATTTTCTCTACTTCCAATTTGATCCAAGAGTCAGACAATCCGTAGTAAAGTTGTCTGACCTTGGCAACTGTAGTATCACTCTTGATCATAAAACCATTTAGAAGTATCTTTTTATCGGAGAAATCCTTTTTCATCTCATCAAAAGGAAGAAGGAGATAAGCGTCCTCCTCACGCAAAAGAGCATAGATTTGGCTGCGGATTAAATGTTCTTCTTGTGCATTCTCACGTGGAGGATCGGCGAAGAGGAATGTGAAAAGAAATATTAGCCGGTCTCGAATAATAAGAAAATCATCCTTCAAAATAATAGTCAGGTGGTCAAAGAAACAATCAACAGAGCCTTCAACAGCTTCTCTGAGAAGAGTTGAATCAGAAGGGTGCAAATCACTCAGCTTTAGGATGTCAATGTACAAGGGAGTAATATCATATAGGCAAGGTGTGAACTTCTGCATCATATCAAAAAGTATAATGTCCATTTTATTGCCAATTTCTTCATTGGCTTCTAATGGCCAGTACAAACAAGTAAAGCAAGCCGCACTTCTTGCAAAATCACCAATGAAATTCAGAAACGGAAGTTTTTTCTGATCCTCATATGCAATAAAATCAACTCCGTACAAGGATTCTTTAAGAAATACTATCTTACCTTCCAAGATATCAATTTGTTTCTTCAATGGAACGATTTCAGCAGCTTTGTATTCAGAAAAATCCTTCAAATATCTCTGAATAAGGTAAAGTAAACGTCCGAAAACCGAAAAAGTTGAAGACTTCTTGTATTGTAAGGAGGAACGCATCAAAAACTGAGTCCAACCTTCAACTTGTATTTTGGTCTGCTGAATATTGGCTTCCAATTCAAAGGTTACTGATTGTAAAACTTGCTTACACATGTGGTCGTCGTCGTCAGAGGGGTTTTCAATTTCAATTTCAAGCAGGCGATTGAGAAGAGATAATGCTTTGAGTTCTTTCGGCCATATGAGTTTAAGAGAAGTGCCGATAGATCTCAAATATTCCATGCTTTCTTCTTCTTCATCATCATCATCATCGGTAGTACTAGTAGTGTAATCCCATGTTTCAATCCACATGCTGAACATTTCCAGGAAGTGAACATCCTTTATGAGCGGCCTAAGGTGGACTTGAGCTCGATCATCACGCTGAATGCGGTAGCAAATCAATTCGAAGTAACTGGGAGTGGCTTCCACTACCTCTACATCCATTGTTGTGATTGAATCACTTCAGCAGGTAAGATAGATAAATCTCAATGTTTCTTTGGGATAGAGGAGAATAGGAAGGATCTTTTTCTTGTCAATAGTTTAGTGCAGTGGCTGGAGGAAGAAAAATTCAATTATAAGCTGAAATTCAATTATTGACGTATAAGCTGAAATTCAATTATTGACGTTTCCAAGTAGTCCGAATTGTGTGTACCTTGAAGAAAAATTTTAAAATAATATCCGGTAAATAAATAGGGGGAATCAGGGAGAAGGACATAAATATTTCATCAATTGAGTAGAAGGACAGTCTTTTAAAACTTTTGCATAAAGGACAAAACTATTTATCCACTGTCGAAATTCACTTGTGTTCGGAATTCACTGTTTAAATTCACTACCGAAATTCACTGTCGAAATTCACTAATTTTCAAAACTCATTGTCGAAATTCACTAATTTTTGGGATTCACTATCGAAATTCACTGTCGAAATTCACTGATTTCGGGATTCACCTGGAGAGATTCACCGATTTTCGGGATTCACTTTTTCCTTATCGCTATAAAAATTATGCAGTTGTCCTTCTCCCTATAAAAAATATGTAGCTGTCCTGTTACTTAAAAATATTCCAGATTTTGTCTTTATCCCTAATTTCCCAAAATAAATAATCTCGTTAAACTAATATCTTTTTTTAGATTTTTGACTAAAAAAACATGTTATTAACTAAATGGGATAAAAGGGCATTGAATTTTAATAAAGACTAAATACTTTTTTTTCTAAAATAGCTTCATTTAGTTTTTTTTCGCCAGTTGTCAAAGAGAATGTAATAAAAATAAAAATAAAAAATATAAACAAATCATTTTTTTGTTAGGTCTCGCTTCATCAACTTATCCAACTCAATTTTTTCTAGGGGGAATAGCACGTTTAAGCTTATGAACTTTGTGGTTTGCAAGATTGAGCTTTGACCCCACGCATATATGAAAGAAAATGAAAAAAGGGGAAAACCTTATAAAACCTTGCTTTGACAGAAATACTCCCATCGAATTCCCTTAATCTATTATCCCAAAATCCTTAATTCTATTAACAAAATTCCCCAAATTCTGGCCCCTTCGATTAACACTACTACGAGCTCCCAAATTCACCCTCCAATTCTTTCCAAATTCCCCGCATGAACACAAACTCGAACTTGTGATCAACAATTTGTATCAACATTCTCTATTCTCCAACCGGAAGCTGATCAACAGAAACTTGAAGGAGCCGACTGGAACATTCGAGCGAATCTCCAAAATGTACGATTTTGTGGATGGGTTATAAATCACGCATATTGGTATGTGCATGTATGATTTTAGGATGCGATTAGTTAAATTTTGTGGTGTGCATGTATGATCTTGGGATGTGATTAGTTAAATTTTGTGGTGTTGAATCATTTGTTAGCTCAAACAATGTCGGTGATGTGTTATTAGTTGTTGGCGTTGAAATGAAATTTCTTATTATTTCAACTTTATTCACATTCATTTGTTCTTTAATTCGATTGAATTGAAATTTCTTATTTTGTTGGTTATATATAAGTTGAAAAAATGCCGTTGATTTATGCACTTAGCGAAGAAGAAAGGTCTGCAAAATGTGAAGTTGTTTCCCGATGTTCAATTGGTAAAACCAAATTATTGAGTTTTACTCAACCAAGTCGTGAGGCTTGAATATCACTTGCGAGTGAGAATTTTCTTCGTCGTAGAAAGTTCAACCTTTTGAGGATTTACCAGCATTGTGATCGATTGTTGGGCGTTCTCTGCCTACGATTTAGTTGGATTACTAGGTCTAGGATCCTTAGCTCGTCATTGTTCCCCATAGTTACTTTCTGGGCGAAACATCGGATTTGATTCCATCCGGAATCACATCTGTTGGTCCCTTGAAAAGGCTTTGGTTAAGTTTAGAGGGGGGGTGAATAAACTTAACACTTAAAACTTTTGGAGTTAACAAATTCTGCAACTTCAGCAGTCCGTCGATACTTCGCAGTCCGTCCGTCGAGACTTCGCAGCCCGCCGATAGACGTAGTCTACCGACGGTTCGCCTTGTCGAATTTGTGCAAAAATTATATCAAAATTTAAGCCTTAAAACTTGTTGTTAAAAGTGATACTAAGTATTAGATACTCAGTAGTGCAAGTGTGTGATTTCAATTGCTAGATTCAGTAGGTTGATGAATGAAATAAACTAAGTGCGTAAAGTAAATGCCGAAAGTAAGTAGGCGCATTTTTATAGTGGTTCCGGTGATGTAATCCCGTACGTCCACTTTTCTCCTGTGATGTTGGAGGAAATTCACTGAGATCTTTGAAGTAGTTGTTACAAAGATTCCTAAGTTGTTTGTCCTTCACCAATAACTATGGCTTCACAAACTGAAAACTGGGAACAGGTAGGATTGCTGCTCCTTAGTCTTCCACTGGTCCTTGAAGGGTAGGATTGCCTCTTCACCAACTCCACCACAAACAACAGTCTTTCACACCCAACAAATGCTTCACTGTCTTCAAGCAGTTCTTTATAAAATAAAGATTGAATCAAATAAATGATTCGGTTGCAAAGAGCTTGATTAGGATGATGTAATCAGCAGCTTGCAGTCTTCAAGTGTGTAATCTTGATGCAGCTTGAATACAGAATGCACTTGAAGAAATTCACTAGATCAGCAGCCCTATGCTCAGCAAGTTCAGCAGGGTGTTTTTCAGCTCAGTATTATCACTTAAAGTTTATCCCAATTTTCATCCTTCTTTTTTTCTGAGTTGAAAGTCTTCTATTTATAGGCAAGAATGCATGTGACTTGTATTTGAAATTCAAATGTAACCGTTCCTTGTTTTTGTCCCATCTGATTTGCATTCTGTCACTATTCATAGGACTGACACTGTCAGAATTCCTTTTTGACAAGCGGGCCTCCGTCCACCCTTTGACTTGTGTCTATTGGATAAAGTCCTGTATCATCCCAACGTCCTTTTAATCCTAACCACTGATTTGTTTGATCAAATTAGAGGTAGTTGGCTGTCCTTATCCAAGTAATCTTCAAAAATAATCTTGAATTAATCGAGGTATTTATCAGCAGGTTCATCAGTCTGCTGAAGTTCCAATCAGTCTGCTGATCATCATATTTTTGTGTATAAAATATAATGCAGCTGATTCCTTTTGTCTAACTTTTATTTGTGAAGTTAGATTACATCCTTTTAATTATAACCAAGTTCCAAACATCATCCAACTTATGGAACTTAGACCTTGTACATAAGATATATGCGATCGGTAGGGTCATCACGCGATTTGCCCAAGTACCGATTCCATATTCTTGACTTAAATTACTAAGTTTGATCCCTTAGCCTTCAGAATCGAGTTTGAACCCTCGGCCTTCGCCTTCGGCGGGTTCCCGACCGCCCACGACCTATCTACCCTACCGACCTAGACCGGTCCGTCGACAAAAGTCACCGACCATTACGTTGCTTGTTTGATCAAACCTATTTATGAATCAAACTCTAATAAACCTATACATTTGATCTAGACATCTTTTTGCCTTTGCACTATAACAGCTAGTATGGCACTCATCATCAAAACTAAGAAATAAGTCCAACAATTTCCCCCTTTTTGGTGATGATGCCACTACCCCCACCTATCAGCAAAGCAAAAAGATATAAAACAAAAGCAGAACAAATTCAGTCAATTCTCATTATAATCATTGTTCAGTTATTACAAACTAGATGCAGCTAAGATAAAGAATGATAAGTATGCTGATCTATTGTCTCTTCTCTCTTTCTCGTCTAGCCTTCTCAGCTTGTTCTTGATAGGCTCTGATTTGTTCTATCATATCCCTCATCCATTCATTTTCAATCAGTGTAAAATCAATGTAGGGATTGACTTGCTTCCACCAGTTCCATGCTTCAGGGAGGATAAGATATTCACTCTGAATCCAAACTTCATATACAGCTCCTTGAATTCATCCAGTGAGTCCCTTGCTTTTGTAATAGGCAAAGCACCTTATCACCTTTGCCACTTCTTCTACCTCTGTTGCTTGCCCTTAAGGCTTTAATCCTTGCTTCCCAAAATTTCAAACCCAAGAAAGAGTTAAGACCTTCATGAAACCCCATGTCATGATAAGGTCTCCTCCTGTTGTAATACTCTTTCTTGTACTGTCTAAGAAGATCATCAGTAAGTTGAACTCTGCCAGGTGTAGGTTGCCTGAAAGCATTGGTTTCATCACCATCTCTTCGTGCAAAGAGTCTTGCAGCCTCCTTTGCTGCAGCTGATTGGCCCTCTTCCCCCTTAGTGACATCATCAACAAAACGGGATACGAGGCCATGAATACCCTCACGTGATACTATCACTCTATTCAATTGACCTTCCATAGTTCCAGCTCTAGTATCAATAGCAAAGTGATCCCGGATTGCAATGTCTCCTCCGGTCCGTTGATCCGTTCGGTAAGTTTGGGATCGTGCACGGCAGTTGTTGTGCGGCGGCGAGCTCGGTAGGTTCAGTGGAGCGACAAGGTTGTCAAGTTTCTGATGGATAGAAATAAGTTGGTCTTTCAGAAGCTTATCTTTCAAAGTATTCCCTTGCTTGATTCCTCTTACATCCATCATCATATCATTGACAGCATTTTGAGTGGATGCAAAATTTGAAGCAACCGTATCGTTGATTGTCCGTTTTCATTTATCATCTTCATCGCTCTTCAAATCTCTCGTTCTTGCTCGTCCGGTTGAGTTCTTAATCGTTGCATATCATTTCGACAGCTTCTTAACTCATTGAAAACTTCAACGGCACTCCACCGGTCATTCTACTATCGCAGGTCCATCGTTGTGCTCCTCAACTCTATATTGTGCCCGTTGTCCGCGATGACCATTGCCTTACTCATATCTCTCCCAAGGGGGAGGTCCTTCCTCAACCATAGCACCAAGAATATCTTCCGGGAGATCGGATCTTGTGCGGTGTTCTTCACAGCCTTCTTCTTCTCCAAAAATTTGAAACTCTTCATCACTGTAGTCATAGTCCAACAGCTGTTCTTCTTGATTAACAACAGCAGCCTGCTGACTATCCTTCCCTACAGTGGCCTTGGCCCCAGCAGGCTCCACTACAGCAGCCTCATCAACAACAGGGGTTTCCTCCAAGCCCAAATCAGGTTCCAACCTTTGTCCAGGTGCTGTTTGAGACTCAGCAGCCTGTACCTCCTGTTCCAACCTTTGTCCAGGTGCTGTTTGTACCCCAGCAACCTGTACCTCCTCTTCAACTCCTTGTGGATTGAATATATTGTCATTATCCACTTGAATCCTTCTGCATAACCAATCTTGTGTAGGATGATGGCAGTTTTAGTCAGAGTGCCTTCAATGTCAAATCCATCTTGATATTCAATTGACTCTTCAGAGCTGGCACTAGGTTCATTAAGATCAACAACCTTTTCTCCATCCAAATCCTCACTCGTTCAAAGATCGCCAGTGCGAGGCTCTACAACATGGAATGTACTTGGTTCATCGGTCGGCCTACTACCAAAGACTCGCAGTAATACCTTCATTGATCAATGCCTCCAGATCATCCATGGTGAGATCCTGTAGATCCTCATCCATCTCTCCAGTCTGCTGGCCCTCAGCAGACTTACCAGTATCAGTGGACTGTTGTACAGGTGGTTCATTTGTCAGTGCAGCCCCACTTGATTCTCCTGGTCCAGAGGGAAAGTCTCCTCTACTATCTGATGATGAGGAAGAATCATCATGACCATCTCTTGGATCTCTAAACTTGATACCCTCCTCCTTCTGTTGGTCATCAAACAAATCCATCAGCCTTGATTGCAGCAGGCTGGTATCAACTAGATCCAACAAATTCTCTACTCCCAATCTTCCAAAAGCCCACTCCTCAAAATCAGTCATAGGTTCAGCAGCTGGCTTTTGTCTCCTATAGAATCCAAACTTCCACTGGAAGTAATCAGCCACCAGCAGGATTCTTGGATCAACATACCCTTCTTTCTTCTTCTTCTCATGTTTCTCATAGGGTAGATATGATCCTTTGGGAGCTTTTGCAGTACCTTGTTGGCCTCCAAAGGTCCCAACAAGTTGATTCAAAGTTTCTTCAACAGATGTCTGAAAGTCAGTAGGTTGCTGTGATTGTAAATTTGTGCCTACTACTTCCATCTGTACACCACTTGATTCCCCCTGACTTACATGCTCATCAGCAGGGTTAGCAGCAGACTGCTCTTCCCCCTGAACTATTGCCACATTTGCAGGGTCTTCAATCAAGTCCTCAACTACTTCTTCAACTACCACAGCAGGTTCAGGTACAGTGGTTTGCTGTGGTTCTTCAGCAGATACTACAGCAGGCTCAGGGTCAGTAGATCGTCGTATATCTTCAACGCAGTTGCTCAACAACAACTCCGTCCAAAGATCGCAGATTTGACAACCTCTTCGGGTGAGGAGTCACTAATTACTACGGGCGGAATGATAGTTAAGGGCTCGGCCTCAACGGCCTCTTCTTCCTCTTCTACCGATGCCTCTTCTTGGGCTCTCTCGTGCCTCCAAGTTTTTCAGTTCTTTTCCTTTGCCATACTTTTTCTTTTTGGCAACCTCCTTCATCCTCTTGGAGAGGGGTTCATCATCATCTTTCTCAACCACAGTAGACTTCCTCTTTCTACTGGCCTCCTTCTGTTGTTCCCTCAAAATTTCAACAACAGTTCTCGTAGCAGCAACAGCAGGGTCAGTAACCTCCACTGAACCCTCAGCAGACTCAACAGTCTGTGCTGTTTGCTTCCTTGTTCTTTTTGGCTTTAAGATATCTGTAATCTTTCTAACATCAGCACTCTTTCTCTTATCAGCAGCTTTCTTTGGTGCAGCAGGTTTGATAGATATCTTCTTAGTTTGCTGAACCTGCTCACCACCAGCATCACCATCATCTCCATCATTATCATCACCAAGCGGCCTCTCCAAAGAACCTCTTCATCATCATCTAGACCAGGAATAGCATAATCAATTTCCTTCTTGTATCTAGACTGATTTATCTTCTCAGATTCAAGATCAGGAACTTCCAAATGATTCAGCAGGGTCTGAATCATCAATCCTAAGGGTAAGGCCTTTGATTTCCTTTTCCCTACTTTCTCCTCCTTGGCTACTTTCTTCATATAATGAATGAAATAACCAGCCCAATCAAACTTCATGCTCCTGCAGATGATTATCATCAGCTCTATCTTGGGTCCTGATAGAGTATCCATACTGCCAACTAGTCCAAGTATGTTCTTTGCAATGAGCTTGCTCAGCAGATTGTACTCATTTCCAATATGTCTGCAGTTGATGCCTGGTACGGATTTGGTGGCTGCATTTGTTTTAATCTGATCAACAAACGCCATTTTGTCCAATCCCATTGCTTCAGGATTGACTGAACCATCCACCACTTCTTCAAATCCAAACACTTCCCTCAGTAGACTAAAGGAGATTACAAGCTCCTCAGCATTCACAGTTGTCTTGAATGCTTCAGTTCCTTCTTCCACAACCATATTCTTCCAGAAATCAATAACATTTGTGTATGAGATTGTTTCTAATCTGATATTGAGTTTGACACGTGGTCCATTACTCCTCCATAACGTTTGTAACCGTTGGATGGTTTAACTATGGTAATAAAGGATAGAATAAATGTCCCGCCAAACTGCTTTTGACTTTAATAACTTTGACTGAGTAACGTTCCATTCAAATAGGGTAGTCCTCGGCGGGTAGGCTCGCCAGATCCGTCGATAAAATGCTTCAAAGACCGTCCGTCAAAGTGACTCGCCGATTCTTGTTTTCTTCTTGTTTTGTTCAATTGATAATACAAGATGAAGTTTAATACCAATGACCGATCCGTCAAGTGAGCTCACCCAACATGACAAAGACCAATCCCCTTGGCAACCTCATTTGCTCAATTGTCCAAACATAAGTACATGGAATTGTTGATACCAATGACTAATCTCGCTAAGTGAGCTCACCCAACATAGCAAAGACTAATCCCCTTGGTGAATTCCAAGACATTGCCGAATATCGAGTCAACCTTTATGATTCCAAGTTCGAATCCTTAATTTAGCAAATCTTTCACTATCAAGTGGCTTAGTGAAAATATCGCAAGTTGATCTTCGGTAGGGATGTATAGAACCACCACATCTTTCTTTTCAACATGATCTCTTATAAAATGATGTCTCACATCAATGTGCTTGGTTCTAGAGTGCAAAACAGATTTTCTCGTGATTGCAATTGCACTTGTGTTATCACACATAATTGGAATTTCCTTTTCTTCAATTCCATAATCCCTTAATTGTTGTCTTAGCCATAGTACTTGTGCACAAGAACTACCAAAAGAATGTATTCAAATTTTCACAGTAGAAGTTGATATAGAATTCTCGTTTCTTGCTAAACCAGAAACCAAATATTTCCCATTAACCGACAGTTTCCCGAGGTGCTTTTTCTATCAATCTTGCAACCAAGATAATCGTAATCCGAGTAGGATATCACTTTGAAGCTTCCTTCTTTGGAATACCATATCCCTACTCCCATAGTCTCTTTAAGATACTTGAGAACTCTCTTGACTGCACCTAAATGACTTTCTTTATGTTTAGATTGAAATCTTGCACAAACACCTACAGCAAAGGATATATCGTGTCCGTCGGCGATAGGTACAAAGAACCGCCTATCATCCTTCTGTATAAGGTCTGATCAACATCTTTGCCTTCTTTATCTTCATCCAATCTGATGTTTGTACTCATAGGAGTTGAACTCTTAGTGCTGTTTTCCATACCAAACTTCTTCAGCAACTCCTTGGTATACTTGGTTTGATGAATGAAGATTCCATCTTTCATCTGTTTAACTTGCAATCCTAAAAAGTAGTTCATTTCTCCCATCATACTCATTTGGAATTTACTCTTCATTAGATTTGCAAACTTTTCACAAAGTAAATCATTTTCAGAGCCAAAAATTATGTCATCAACATAAATCTGTACCAGCAGGGTGCTGTCCCCTTCACTGATTCTGAAAAGTGTCTTGTCAATGGTGCCTTTTGTAAAACCATTGTCCACCAAGAATTGAGATAGGGTCTCATACCATGCTCTTGGTGCTTGTTTCAACCCATAAAGTGCTTTGTTGAGTCTATACACTTTATCTTCTTGATCTTTAACTTCAAATCCAGGAGGTTGCTGAACATACACTTCCTCCTCTAGAATGCCATTCAAAAATGCACTCTTGACATCCATTTGATATACTTTGAAGTTCTTATATGCAAGATGTGCCAAGAATAATGATAGCTTCCAATCTTGCAACAAAATGTGCATAAGTTTCATCAAAATCTATTCCTTCGCTTGAGAATAGCCTTTTGCAACTAGTCCGGCCTTATTCCTCACAATGGTACCGATTCATCAAGTTTATTTCTGTATACCCACTTAGTACCAATGATATTTGCATGACTTGGCCTTTCAACTAGTGTCCAAACTTGATTTCTTTCAAATTCATTCAATTCCTCTTGCATAGCTATTATCCAATCTGGATCTGAAATAGCTTCTTCAACAACTTTTGGTTCCATTTGAGATAGAAAGCAAGTAAACATAGCTTCCAGGTTGTCTTCTAGTCCTCACACCTTGCCGTACATTGCCAATAACTTGTTCAAAGGTGATTCCTTAACCATTGTGGATTTTGGTTATTTTGATTTTCGGGAACATCATCTTCGCAGGGTCCGCCGTAGCTTCTTCTACGGGGGGTCGGATCCTTGAACCGCTTCGCTTGTTGCATCGGTAACATTATCGCCAGGGTGCTCGGCGGGCGTATCGTAAACTTTTAAGTCATTGAATCTTTCCAAAACTTCAACACAATCTGGATCGTTGACTTAATGATTCTCGGCAGCTCACAATCTTCATCTTCCATACCAAGAAAACTTAGGTTCATCAAACACAACATGGATTGTTTCTTCATGTTTCGTTGACCTCTTGTTCGCACTCGAATGCTCTGTTCGCCGACCGAAGAATATCCTAAGAAAATTCCTTCATCTGATTTTGGTTGGAAGGTTTTCAAATGTACCTTATGATTTAAAATAAAACATTTGCTTCCAAATGGATGGAAATAGGATATGTTAGGTTTCCTTCCATTCCAAACCTCATAAGGTGTCTTCAGCAGCTTCTTGTTTACTGATGTTCTGTTTTGTGTATAGCATGCTATTTATCGCTTGCTTCACCCAATATCTTTCGGTAGCAATGCTTCACAAATCATTGTTCTTCCCGCTTCCTTTAAAGTTCGTTTCTTCTTTCAAAGAACCCCATTCTCTCGTGGTGTACCAAAGCGGCAGCAAGTTGATGTAGTACACCATTCTCGTTCACAATATTCTCTTATAACTTTGTTGAGAAATTCAAGACTCGATCCGATCTTATCTTTATAATCGTTAAACTTTTCTCATTTTGTAATCTCTTCAAAAGATTAGGCATGCTTTGAAGTGTTTCACTTTTCTTGTTCATAAATATCACCCAAGTGTACCTAGAATAATCATCCACAACCACTAAGGTGTACTTCTTTCCCGTTACACTTGTTGGAGTTATTGGTCCAAAAAGATCCATATGCATCACTCCAACACTCTATTAGTTGATTGTTTGGTCTTTGATTTGAAACTTGACTTTATCTCGTTTACCTTGCCGACAAGCATCACATATAGCATCCTTCTTGAATGTGATCTCGTGTAAACCAATCACCGCTTTCTTCTTCACCAACCGATTAATATCATCAAAGTTTAAGTGATTCAACTTCTTGTGCCATAGCCAATTGAGTTCAGACTTGGTAATCTCCAGTGGTCCATCAGTTAGTACATCCATCATCTCATCATGAGTTGCAGCAAGGTAAGCCTGCATTCGACGTTTATACTCATCAAATCTATCTAGAGAACACATCAACATAGTTCTAGCATACTGTGTGTTATCCATGATGCAAGTCTTGAAAACCAATAACTTGAAAGAAAGTTTTAAAGAATTTTCACAAGCACAACAAGTAGGATTTCTTCGAACGTGCTAATCGCTCCGATACCAATTGTTGGTCCCTTGAAAAGGCTTTGGTTAAGTTTAGAGGGGGTGAATAAACTTAACACTTAAAACTTTTGGAGTTAACAAATTCGCAACTTCGCTAGATGCTGGCCGATATTTCGCAGTCCGTCGAGACTTCGCAGCTCCGCCGATAGACGTAGTCTACGACGCTTCGCCTTGCTTTAATTTGTGCAACGGAATTATATCAAAATTTAAGCCTTAAAACTTGTTGTTAAAAGTGATACTAAGTATTAGATACTCAGTAGTGCAAGTGTGTGATTTCAGTTGCTAGATTCAGTAGGTTGATGAATGAAATAAACTAAGTGCGTAAAGTAAATGCCGAAAGTAAGTAGGCGATTTTTATAGTGGTTCCGAGTGATGTAATCCCGTACGTCCACTCTTCTCCCGTGATGTTGGAGGAAATTCACTAGAGATCTTTGAAGTAGTCGTTACAAAGATTCCTAAGTTGTTTCTCCTTCACCAATAACTATGGCTTCACAACCGAAAACTCGGGAACAGGTAGGATTGTTGCTCCTTAGTCTTCCACTGGTCCTTGAAGGGTAGGATTGCCTCTTCACCACCTCCACCACAAACAACAGTCTTTCACACCCAACAGATGCTTCACTGTCTTCAGCAGGTTCTTTATAAAATAAAGATTGAATCAAATAAATGATTCAGTTGCAGCAGCTTGATTAGGATGATGTAATCGGCAGCTTGCAGTCTTCAAGTGTGTAATCTTGATGCAGCTTGAATACAGAATGCACTTGAAGAAATTCACTAGATCAAGCCCCTCCTATGCTCAAAGCAAGTTCAAAGGTGTTTTTCAAATTTCGCATTATCACTTAAAGTTTATCCCAATTTTCATCCTTCTTTTTTTCTGAGTAGAAAGTCTTCTATTTATAGGAAAGAATGCATGTGACTTGTATTTGAAATTCAAATGTAACCGTTCCTTTTTTGTCCCATCTGATTTGCATTCTGTCACTATTCATAGGACTGACACTGTCAGAATTCCTTTTTGACAGTGCAGTCTGTCCACCCTTTGACTTGTGTCTATTGGATAAAGTCCTGTATCATCCCAACGTCCTTTTAATCCTAACCACTGATTTGTTTGATCAAATCAGAGGTAGTTGGCTGTCCTTATCCAAGTAATCTTCAAAAATAATCTTGAATTAATCGAGGTATTTATCAGCAGGTTCATCAGTCTGCTGAAGTTCCAATCAGTCTGCTGATCATCATATTTTTGTGTATAAAATATAATGCAGCTGATTCCTTTTGTCTAACTTTTATTTGTGAAGTTAGATTACATCCTTTTAATTATAACCAAGTTCCAAACATCATCCAACTTATGGAACTTAGACCTTGTACATAAGATATATGCAGTCAGTAGGGTCATCACAGATTTGCCCAAGTACTGATTCCATATTCTTGACTTAAATTACTAAGTTTGATCCCTTAGCCTTCAGAATCGAGTTTGAACCCTCGGCCTTCTTCGCCTTCAAGGTTCCCGACCGATCTCGACCTATCTACCCTACGACCTAGACCGGTCTGCTGACAAAAGTCAGCTGACAATTACAGTGCTTGTTTGATCAAACCTATTTATGAATCAAACTCTAATAAACCTATAAATTTGATCTAGACATCTTTTTGCCTTTGCACTATAACAGCTAGTATGGCACTCATCATCAAAACTAAGAAATAAGTCCAACAACATCAGTTGGTAGCAGAGCTCAGCAACTTCGGTGAGCAAATATCCCCGTTTGTTTCTTGTTTTGATTTCTTTTATTTCGTTTCTTGATAATAAAAAATTATATTTCCAGGATAAAAAAAAACAATTGAAGTTTATGAAAAGCTTAACGATAAGCACAAAGCAATGTTGGAGCAGTCTTGTTTTGGACACTTAATCCATTTGAAGGATATGCAAGCCAACATGATAATACATCAGTTGTTAATGAGGTTGGAGAGTCCATGGAATGTAGATGCCAATGTTTTTTGGTTCAAAGTCGGAGCCAAAAAAATACGATTTAGTGTAGAAGAATTTGCGCTGGTTAGTGGTCTCTTGGTTGGCGACGGTAGCAATGTCGATAAAGGGGTAGGAAAAGAGTCTAGATTAGTTAAGAAGTATTTTAAAAACTTATCAAAAGTGTATAGGAAGGATGTGTGGGCAAAGTTTAATCGCATTAAGGATCAGAATGACCATTACAAGCTTGGCTTGATCGTTATATTGACGTACGTTGTGTGGGGATCGGAAGAGGGACGTGCGGTGGGTTAGTGGATCTTTAAGTTGGTTGAGGATTTGGATGCTTTCAATAAGTATCCATGGGGAAATGCTTCTTATGAAGCCACTGTCTATGTTTGGAGGAGGGACATGAGGGATTCTTTCAAAAATCCCCCGATCGGATATACTTTATATGTTTTCCACACGCTTTGAAGGTATGTATAAGCCAAATCCGGTGTTTTAATTCATAATATATATATATATATATATATATACATATATACATACATATATATATATATATACATACATATATATATATATATACATACATATATATATTTACATAGCTTGTTAAAGTTTTTTGATTATGTTCGGTCCATCACTTGAATGTAAATGCATCGTAAGTTTGGGCACTTGAAGCTATTTCTTCTTTAAGGAAGTTTGCCGAGATTGTTGACGAAAATGCTCTCCCAAGGTTGATGAAGTGGGGAGCGGTAAAAATGGTCAGCTCTTCTGTAATTCAACTTCTTCTTCAATCGAGAGAGGTAGTGATGTTTAATTTGTATATTAAGTTTGGTATGTACATGCAGCCTCCACATTATTTATGAGTAGTATATAATGCAGGTGGAGGCGTTTCGAAAGTTGGTTCCATCCGAAGCTGAAAAGGAAAAAGCTTATTTTTTTGATGCTCCGGGAAGATGAAGTTGAAGATGAGGAAACTGACAATGCACCTGAGCAATCAACGGGTAACGTTGATTATGAAAAGTTAAAAGAATTGGTAAAAATTGCTGTGAGTGAAGAGAACAAAAGAATGTGCGAAGAGTTGGTAAAAGTTGCTGAAGAGAACAAAGAATGTGCGCTTTAGTGGATACGCTCCAGCGTAAAGTTAAATTGATGGAAGTTCGTCTTTGTTGTGCATGTGAAAAATGCAAAAATGATGCTATACATGCAAGTGAAATGGAAGGTAATGAAGAGTTGAATGAAGTGGAAGATGAAACTGTGGAGGCATCCTGAAACGGCAAAGGTATGAAGTTAAATTTGTCCTTTATGTTGTTTATAAAGGAGAGAACTAGTTTATAACATTTTATTTCTTGAAATTATGATTAGGAAATGCCGTAGTTGAAGAGAGGAGGTAGGGGATGAACCTAATACCCCGGTTGAGGAAACGGCCGTAGTTGAAGAGAAGGAGGTAGGGGATGAACCTAATGCCCCGGTTGAGGAAACGGTCGAGGAAACCCGAAACGGTGAAGGTATAATGTGAATCTAGTCCTTTTGATTTGTTCATTATGTATTTTGATGAGAGAATTAGTTCATAACATTTTATTTCTTGAAATTATGACGTAAATGGTGGCATATAGGAGGAACAAGCTGATAGAAGGGAGGAAGGTGAGGGAAACCCAAACGGCGAAGGTAATTAATCTGTCTTTTATGTGTTTTGGTGAGATTGGTGAGAGAATTAGTTTATAATGTTAAATTTGTCCTATATGTGTTTGTTTTGGTGAGAGAATTAATTAGTTCATAACATTAGGTTTATTGAAATTATGATTAGGAAATTCCGTAGTTGAAGAGATGGAGGAGGAAGCTGATGAAATCGTAAACGAGGGTATGGAATGTGGCATGGAGGAAGAGCAAGCTGAGATAAGAGAGGAAGAAGAACCAGCTATTATAAACGAGGGGGGAAAGGTGATGAAGATGTGAACGTCGTGGAGGAACCTACTGCGAGTGTAGGCCAAAGTGTTGAGGGAAACCCAATAGCGAAGGTATAATGTTAACTTTGTCCTATATTTGTTTGTTTTGGTGAGAGAATTAATTTATTCATAAATTTTGTTTCTTGAAATTATGACTAGGTAATGCCTTAGGAGAAGAGAGAGGCGAGGTGAGTAAAAGGGATATTTTGGAAATCGAAGACGAAGACGATCGGGAAGATTTGGAAGAAGAGGGCAGGAAAAAATGTGTAAAAGGTAGTTTTACAAAAATAATTAATTTGAGTTTATGTCAGTAAGCATATATGTGTAATCCAAAGTAATTACGTCATTGAATGTTTTATGAAGTCGTACGTTTCGATCTACCGCTGACGCCGAAGAAAAGAAGAGCTTGTGACAGCCCTCCTATCAAACTAGCGAAAAAGAGGAAAGTGAAGAAGTTTAATGAGTATGATCTGTTCCGAAAAATGGATACCGTGCTGATGAAGCGTGTTGACAAGTTTATGGCTTCATGTGAAGACAAGTATCAATGTCATACGGTTAAAGTAATGGGCGTTTAAACCCTACTTTGTAAACCCTATTTCGATGATTAATTTGATTTTTCTTCCTTTTGATTTACACAGTGCACGTGTGAAGTTGGTTGACACTGATATCGAAGTAGGGATTTTGAAAGGAATTGAGAACCGCGGGCAGAGCTTGCCAAGCAACGTAAGTAGTATATGCTTTAGATTTTACAAAAACACAGCAGTTTAGATTGAAATGTATGCTTTGTTAAGTAGTATTATTTATATTCATGTGTTGGATACTTCATTGTGTGAAATTCGCCGGCGATGCTTAAAGTACCCGAATATGTTTGACCAAGATGCCCGTGTCCTTGATACCCAATTTGCAACATATGTCAAAAACTTCCACACACTAAACATGAAACGCTCAAGAGAAGCAGAATTTAATTCAATATTTAGGCATATTGTGAACGGGACAGCTCCGGAATGTAGCACACCATGGGAAGGTTGCAAGACATTGTATGTGCCGATGATAGAGAGAGATCATTGGTTTCTTTTGAAAATTGATCTGAGTGCGAGGATAATTTTCGTGTATGACAGCCTTCCGGGGCATATCAGAAAAGTGATTCTTGCAAGGTGTGTCATGCGTATGCAAGTTGTCATACCGCTGTTAATGCATAAGCTTGTAAAAGGCTATGAAAAGTATTCTGAGAAAAAGCTAGCGGTGTTGAGCGCGAAGTGTCCCTCTCAAGAGAATGGGTATGTTTGATAATTTATATTTATGCAATATATATAGAGATTATTAAGGTTTTCGATTTTGTGACTAACTTATTATCTTGTAATTGTTGTAATTTGGTAGACCGATTGTGGCATGTTCGTTCTTAAATACGTGCGAGTTCATGCCGGGAAGAGTGAATATATCATTGATTGGGAAGGAGCATATTCCGGATTGGAGAAAGAAGTTGGTTGGGGAATTGCTTTCATGGGAATTTTAGCCATAGATGTTAACCGTCTATGAGGGTTTTGGTTATGAAAACCATAAACTAAGATGTCATTATAAACAATTTAACTAGTTTTTTAAGAAGAACTGTTTAAAGGAGAAGTAAAATGTGTAATTGTTCTTTTGAATCCGGGTGTTTGAAAGAAGAACCATGGTGTTTGAAAAATGTGTAATTATTATTATGTATTGTAGTTGTAATTGTAATTCTCTCTTATGTTGTGAACTAGGATTTGATTCATTAGTTTCTTATAACAGTATTCGTTAGAATATGTTTCCGTTGAAATAAAGAAGTAATTCTCTCCATGTCGAGAACTAGTGGTTGATTCATTAGTTTGCTTATAACATCATTAGGGTCGTTAGAATATTTTCCCCTTGAAATGAAGAAGATAATAAGGGAATATGATGATTTGTCATTGACCCTTAACATAATAGATTCATTTCTTAATTTTAACTTTGTACAGTTTCAAGATTGTTTCGACACAAGTTTGATTTAACGTTACACAAGTTCAAGATTGTTTCGGTCAATGAGGCATGTTTGAGATTGTTGTGGGTAAGAACTGGAATTAAACTATTAAAAATGATAAAATGGGCCTATAAATAGTAGTATATCGAAGAGATACGAATGTGAAGGGTCTCATGGTAGTGTAAATCGAAGAGAAACATGTACGAATGTGAAGGGTCTCATGGTAGTGTAAATCGAAGAGATACATATAGGAATCTGAAGGGTCTCATGGTAGGGTAAATCGAAGAGACGCCACCACCTTTAAAAAAAGATAAAATGGGCCTATAAATAGTAGTATAACCACAGGTGTACAATTCATATTTATTACAAATAAAAACAGAAAAGTAGAAGAAGAAAATGGATAAGCGTACTAAGGAGATCGCAGATTTAAGAAACCAGGTTGAAGCATTGGAAAGAAAATTGGACGCGCGAAGACATGAATGCCATTATGAAATTGATCAACTGAAAATATGGATGACACAGAGTCGGGTTCCATGTATATTGAAGTGTCATATATCAATGACAACATCAAAACAATCAAAAAGAAAATCAACGATCTGATACGACTGTGCAATGATGCTTACAAAATTGCAGTGCGATGTGCATCTGCATTCGTGCACTATCGCATGATGACATGGCCGGGGAACGATAATGTTTCTTTGGCCCCAATTGGAGTTGGGGTTCGACCACAAACTCTCCCAATAAGAGAGCATGTTATAGAGTTCTCGGACCATAGCATGTGATCAAATCCCACCCCCCATCCAAACCCCACTTTATCTACAAATTTGTATTTTCTTTAATAATATTATGTTGTAAATTTTTGTTATGAACTTGAAATTATTTATAATATTATTAGTCCGTTTTGATTGCTTGTTTGAATGATATTATGTACGTAGTTATAAATGATGATTTGTTATTGGCCCTTAACATAATGAATTCAGTTCTTAATTTTAACTTATGATTTGTTCACCCAATAAGAGAGTTTGTTACCGAGTTTCTGCACCATGGCCTGTGATCAAATTCCAAACCCCACTTTTTATTTATGAATTTGTACTTTGTTTAAGATTATAGTTTATGTAATAACTTTTTCTTATGAAATCATTTATAATATTATCTTTTTAAGTGTTTTATTGTTTGTTTGAATGATATCATGGACGTAGTTTCTTTTGTTTTTTGAAACGTATGGATGTAGTTTCTTATACATCAGTTGTTGCATGCATGCAAATAAATTAGGGTATTAAGGTTTGCAATTAATAAAATAGTATAATAAGAAAGGAGGCGATTTGGATGAATAAAGAAGAAGAACCTTTATGTTTCTGCAATTAATAAAAAGTACAATAAAAGAGGGAGGTCTGCAAATGAAAAGTACAATTAATAAAAGAATATTTTTGTACCAATAATGGTACAATTTCACAGACATTGCTTAAAGTAAACTCGTAAAATGGCCCCAGGAATCTTTTTGGCTTTTCTAGGTCATTGATTTTCCAGTCATGGCTTAAATTCCTAAAGTGACCATGTGCTACCAAGACCCTTAAAAAATGCCTCTTAAAATAGCTAGTGTGAATAATTTAAAAAAAAAAGACTCGTATATAACATTTTTCAATCTAAAGAGTGGAGACAAGTCACTTGTAAACCTTAAACAAAGCAACAATACCAAGCCCCTATTGAAGAGAATGGCGAGAATTTTATGGCAAAGGACCAACCTAAACTCAAATATACATCTACTGGGGGAGGTGGAGTCTTGTGTGATGGTTGAATATGTGCACAGGGTGAAGGACTGCACAATAGCCATAGACTGGAAGGAGATGATTCAGATGTAGAATGTGAGTCTATCATTAGTAGGACCAAAGGATCCCTAGTTGGAATTCCTGGAAGAAATGATTCATAGTAATTTTTCTTCTTTTGAGAACATCCCCTCTCCGCACACTAGTATCATTAAGATCCTCATTTGGAATTGCAGAGGTGCTGGCTCCAAAGAATTTAGGAGGCACATCAAAGAGTTTCTTTTGAAATAGAAACATGATGTGGTAGTCCTCTTGAAACCGTACTGGCGAAGAAAGCCTTTAAAGTCATTGCTAAGATTGGTTTTACAGGTTCCATACTGTATCCTCCTCCTATTGGAAGATCTGGAGGTATTTGTATCATTTGGAATTCAGATTTGCTCGATATTAATTGTTGGAAATAAAATTTATGTTTTGATGATGATTCATCACTTATTTGTTAATTGTTCTTAACCCCATTGATGAAGTGTCATAACTAGCTGTTATAGTGCAAAGCAAAAAGAAGTCTAGATATCAATGTATAGGATTTATTAGATTCTGATATTTGTATAAGTTAAATCAGACAAGCACTGTAATAGTTCTAGGCTGGAACTGAAAAATGAAGAAACTGAGATTTAATCTAGCTGAGATTCTACAAGAAACTGACAATAGAGCACACCAACAGAAGATTGAAGAAGATAAGTTTGATGAGGGAAACAGACTCGGTTGGCTTATCTAGAAGACTGAAGAACTGAGGGACACAGACTCAGTTATTGAAGAATGAAGAACTGAGGGTTCAAACTCAGTTATGAAGATTACAAGTCGAGACTGTAAAGTTGGACATCAGGCAAGATTGTGGTGACCTGAACTGACTTTATGGATATTGTATGAAGACCTAAGAATCATAAGGACAATGAATTCTTAGATGATAATGAATCATGGTGTACTCTGATTAAGTCAATTATAATCAGATGAAAACTGGAGTACTGATATTTGAAGAAGAGTAAAATCTCAGTTAATGCTCCAAGTCAGTTAGGAAACTGACAAATGAAAAACTCAGTTTTATAAGTCAACCATCCAACAAACTGATCGTACAGTCGAACGTTGTAAAGAAAGCAATTTCATTGGATGAAGTACCGACACAGTAGAACGGTCAGAAAATATAGCCGTTACAAGCGGTATGAACGTTGAATGAACCCCTATAAATAGACTATCTCTACAACATCAAAATAGAGTGCAGGTATATGATAATAAAGCAAGAAAATTAAAAGGAATCTATCTAGTAAAGAAATGTCAAATTGAGAGGGAAAGCCAAATCCAAAAGAATACCTGCTAAGTACTTAATTGCAAGATCGAGAAATTTCTTCAAAGTGTTCAAGCATATTCAAGCAGATTCAAGATCCAACATTTGAAGAAATACAGAGCCGTGCTTAAATTAATCACAGAAGAAAAGCTCAAATCACAGTTGAATCATAGTTATTGATTCAAAGTCTCAACTTTGATTTTATCAAAGGTTTAGACTGTGAAACACCAAGAAGGTGTGAAGGACAGTTGAGTGCGATCGGGAAGACCGTGTTTGTGATGAGCCGGTGAAGAGGCAATTCTACCCTCCAAGGACCGGTGGTTCAAACAAGTTGAAGAGCAACAACCCTACCCGTTCTACAATTGTTTAGATAGTGAAGCTAGGGATTAGTCAAGGACTATCAGTTCAGAACTTTTTGTAACCGGGCCATCTCAAAGAAGTTCTAGTGGAATTTTCCTCCGCATCACAGGGGAAGAGAGGATTGACAGGATTACACCACCTGGAACCTCTATAAATCTTGTCTATTTACTTTACGCATTCATTTACTTTATTATAGTTATATTTATGTGGTTTTCATACTGAAACTAAGTTAACTAGTTTTTAAAGGCTAATATTTATCCGCTGCCAGTTAACATGACTAAATATAAGTCAGCATTGATTTATATTCAGTTGAGCTAACTGAACTCCGCACAAGTTAAGGGACAGGAACAAAACTGAACTGAAGATCTGTTTGAGCTTCGGAGAAACTCAGTTCCTAGGACTTTTCCAGCTTTGGATAAGTTTTTGGTGACAAGTTTATTCACCCCCCCCCCCCCTCTAAACTTGTGTTAGCCTTTCCAAGGGACCAACAATTGGTATCGGAGCAGTGCTTCTGTTTTGAAGAGATCCATTACCGATCCAAAGATCGGTTTGTCTATTTGAAGTAACTCGTCCATCGCTTATTTGTTCGAGCAACCAGCTTATTGAAAACCCCTTATCGTATCCGTCTTAAAAGTATTTTTAATGGATACATCTAGAATTAGAAATTGGCTAAATAACCCCCGACCGGCTATTTGCGAGAATGTTGTCTATGATTTTCAGGATCAAGTATTCGAAAGATTCAGTACTACAAGCTCTCACACAAATCCAGAACCTCAATTCGGTTATGATGAAGACATTGAGTTCAATGAAATGTAGATGATGAATCCTCAAGATTTCCATCCTTAAGTAGTCTTTCAGAAGAAGCAGAAAGAGAGTTACTACAAGTAGCTGATTCTATAGAAGAAAAGCTAACCAGAGATCCATCCAGTGCAAAAGCCACAGATATTGATGAGACTCTACCTACAAGCCATGGAGGAGAAAGTGATGAAGAAATCATACTTCTAGGAGCTACACAGGCGAATGTTATTGATAAAGGAAAACAAGTTCTAATTAGTGATGATTCCTTAACAGAAGGTTTATCTATCAAACATCAGGAGGTAAGTGCATCTACATCCAAATCTCACACTATCCTGAACAATCAAAGAAATAAAGATTTCAATGAAACCTTGGACATACTCATAAAGCAATTAGAGATTATTCAAAAGAATTATGAGAATGTCAAAAAGGAGAAAAAGTTATTGAAAACTGAAATTTCGAGATTGAATGCTGAAATCAATCTAATCAAGACTAATAATGGAACCAAGGTAATTCGAACAATTGATGAACCAACAAAAGTTATAAACATCAGTGAATCATCAGTTGATCCAATTTCCAAAGTTCAATTCAAACCAGGAAAACCATTTGGAGATAGATCTGGTTTAAGGTTTGATAATCGCATAATTCTAAGTTTAGACCAGGATCGCTTGCAATAAAATTTGTGATTGCTCAACGGTCAAAAACTCGAAAAGCTCGATAAAGTTATTAGAACCGATAGATACTCGGACAACCAAACGCACAAATCGATAAAATCGAAAAATCACTGGTAAAATTCACCAAGCCAACAGATTTTACGAAAGATTCGAAGGGTCGAAAACAAGAAAACCGATCCGAAATCGCAAGAAAAAATCTTCAAGTCATATCCATCTAAGAATGAAGATCATTCATGGAATAATAGACTCAGAGGGAAAGGAAGATTATTTCCCACTGATGAAGATTGGAATAGACCATCACATCAATTTAAAACTGTTATGACAAAACAGGAAAAGTTTGTGAAAATTGACTTCACTCAGTCAAAATGTCAAGAGAGGTATAAAGTTAAAAATAAAGTTGTACCATCAAGAGCTAATCAGTTAGGACCCAAAAAGATATGGGTACCAAAAATTTCTCACTTTGTTTTGCAGGAGAAACACCACTAGCTGAGAACTGAGAAATGCAATTCACAAACCTGAGTTGTATTCACAACTGAGTTTTTGAATTCAGCATAAGGACAAAACTGAGCGTATACAGCTTTTGATACACTGTACCTTCTTTATTCACTTTTATCTAGCTACGGTTATCAAGAAAAGATGTGGTCCTTCTCAATCTAAACCGTTCATAATTCCCACTCACCCACCTTTTCGCAATCTCAAAACATTTATGACAAGACGTTTTAAGTCACACTCAATTCTTAACTACCCCCACTCCAAATTATAAATACCCAGAATTTTCTTTTATAAATTCTTTACGCTTGAATTCTGAATCTACTCTCTGAATTTCAAATTTTCAAATTTTTCAATCAAATCCAAAAAAATGACCTTCACTCTTGTTGAACCTGGAATGATCGTTTCTCTTGATCAATATATTTCAAAGTATGTTGATCAAGCTCTAGTCAATTCTATTGCAACAAAAATCCGGAAAATTAAAGGATTGGAAGCTGCCTTCAACATCGATCTAAAAAGTATTTTTTTAGAAAGCATCAGAGACTTCTATCAATTTGGTAGAACAACTGTAGAAGGAGAAAACACACAAACCTATATCACCACTGTCAATGATAAGGAAATCAAAGTCACTGAAGATCTAATTGCAGAAATATTTGGATTTGACAAATCCGGAGGAACAGCAGCCATTAAGTTGACTAAGGAACAGAATGAGAAGTTATGGAAAGATATATCAATTAATGGAGAATCTGTTGTATTACAGACAGGGAGCACAAGCCTGCTCAAGCCAGAATTTAATTTTCTCTAAAAGATGCTGGCAAATTGCATAATTGGGAATGCTAGAAACTTCAGCAATCTATCTGGAGCAAAACTAGATTTTCTATATGTGATTTGGTTTGAAAAAGATTTCAATTGGGCAAGGTATCTATTTGATCAATTGATAGCACAGTCAATTGATGTACCCAAAAAGAAGACCGATGTGAAGAAAGGACGATTTTATCACAAGAAGACTCTTGCGTTAGTAGTCCAGAGGATACTCGATCACTTTGGAGTTGCTAAGAGAAAAGAAACACCAATTGCTGACGGAAAGATTGCCATTAAGCAAGAAAAAGGAAAGCTGAGAAATCTGAGACTGAACCCAAGAAGAAGAAAAGCAGGAAATCGAAAGCACCTGCAACTAGAGATGAAGTGTTGGCACAAATTGAAGACTTAAAGAAAAGAAGAAAACAGTTGGAAGAAACGAGAAAAAGGCTTAACCGATCTAGTTACTGAGAAACCAATAGAAATGTCATCAATTCAAGAAGCTAGAACTGAAGTTGCTGACGGATCAGCACCAGAAGTGCAAACTGAAGTTAATCTCACCGAAACTATTCCAGCTTCGGTAACTGAGGTTTTACCAACTCAAGAAGCGACTATGCATTCACAGAAATGGAAATAATAAAAGAAACGAAGTTGTCAACAGAGAACAGACTGTTGAAACTGACTTGCAGAAAGAAGCTGTAACTCAGGGGGAACAGACCCTGAGAACTGAGCCTGAGTCATGAGGGCCTATATCGACTCCGGAAAGCTCCCGGATAATCCTAACGAGGCTAAAGCCCTAATCAGAAGAGCCGCCAAATACACTATCTTAAACGACATTTTATACCGACGATCGTTCTCTAAACCCTTACTAAGGTACGTGCGACCTGAAGAAGTCGATGGAATCCTCATAGAGCTGCATGAAGGGATATGCGGCGGCCACCTAGCTAGCCGCACCCTTGCTCAGAAGGTCTTGTTGGCTGGATATTACTGGCCGGAACTGCAGAGGACGCCAAGGCACACGCTAGGGCATGCGACGTATGTCAAAAATTCACGGATATTCCCAGGCTGCCATCAGTCGAGCAAAGCATCGTCGTCGCCGCTTGGCCGTTCGACATGTGGGCCATCGATCTTATTGGGCCATTGAAAAAGGGCCGCTCCGGATGCGTGTACGTGGTGGTCGCCGTCGACTATTTCACCAAATGGATCGAGGCCAAAGCCTTAGTAAAAATCAACACCAGAGACATAATCTATTTTTTACTCGATCAAGTATGGACTAGATTCGGCGTTCCCAGAGTAATAGTATCAGACCACGGGCCTCAATTCAGAGAGGAGTTCGACACATTCTGCGGAGAGAATAACGTCAAGCATTGGCAATCGTCAGTATGCTATCCGCAAGGAAATGGTCATGCTGAGAACGCAAAACAAACAAGTAATATGCGTGCTGAAAAAGAGTTTGGGTGAAAAGGCGGGTAAATGGCCTGACCACCTCCCCGCGGCCTTATGGGCGCTCAGAACGTCGCGAAAAACAACTACAGGGGAAACTCCTTTTGCTTTGACCTACGGATCAGAGGCTATGGCCCCGGTAGAGATGGACCTACCAAGTTTAAGGGTCGCCCATTTCAGTGAGACGGAAACTCGCTCACTAGGGAGCTCGACCTCGATTTAGCAGAGGGGCGGCGGATCGAAGCATATGGCCATTTGCTCAATTGCAAACAGGCCGCCAAACGTCACCACGACAAACACATTCGCGGTCATCACTTCGCCATTGGAGATTATGTTTTGCGAAAGAGACAAGCCACTGGCCACGAGGCCAAGAAAGGGAAACTATCGGAAAGCAGGGAGGGCCCAGTGAGGATCGCTCAAATAGTCAAGAGGGGGACGTATGTGCTAAGTGATAACCGAGGTCGCGAGTACAACCGGCCTTGGCACGTGGATAATTTGAAAAAATATTATATGTAAAATGTACATCTACTACATGCGAGCAGAGCATGCGGAGAATGAAATCAAAATAAAGGAACACCTTCATTCATGAAAAGGGAATACAATTCTCTCTAGCAAACCTACGGCCTACAACGCCTTTCGATTTAACCAAAAAAGGGGGGCCGCCAAAAAAAAAAACATAGTGCCTTCGTTACAATCAGGCGAACCCTCCACGATCCAATGAGTGCCTCGGCACCCTAGCTAAACTACATAGCCTAGCTATCAACGAAGCAAATGGGATACGACGATCACGATCCATTGAAACGGCAAAGTTAACTGCCTCGCGGTGAATCAAGATCCCCCAATCAATGTCAACCTGGGGGTCGCGGATAACATGCAAAAGCAAAGCCTCAGCCTCATTAACATCCTCGGGATCCATGGTCGGAAGGGCGCGTGAGTTGATAAACCTTTTCCACTCACGGTTGCTGCGAGATAAGTCGGATAAAGGTCCCAGTGCACGAGGCCGTTCGGAATCAGGAAAAAGCTCGCGGATGGCCCGACGTAAGCGGGCTTGTTTACTTGACTCATCGCCAAGATTCCAAGCGACATCGAGTGGGATGAGGGATCGATAGCAGGTATACGGAGGGCACCATTGATAGCTTCTGGCATAAAGGTGACCGCAACGCCACGGAGGGTAACACAATTGGCAACCCCTTCGGATGCAACTTCAGATAAAATGGAGTAAAACTCCCTCACCATTGTAAAATTGGAAATAGAGGGTGGCGAGACAAAATTGGCCCACCCAGAGAGCCGCACCCGTAGCAGAGAGCCATCACCCTCAACCTTGCTCTCATTTAAACCCCTCTCCCTTGCAAGCTTGACCACATCAAAATAGCGCCAGAAGTGATCTTTGGCAACAGGAGAGGCAGTAAGAAAGAAAGGAGATACATCACGTATTGGATGGGCTTTAAACACTCGCACTTTACCCTCTCCAAATGAAAAAGCCATGGCTCTCACAACAAAGATTTATGCAAAAAAGGAGTGAAAATGAAGTTAGCATGTCCTCCTCCTTTTATAGCCAAGGTTAGCAAAAGGAACGGCCACGATCAATAAGATCCAACGGCCAGCCTTCACGCGGTTTATCTGACATTTGAAATTCAAAGGGCACTTTTAATGTCTGTCAGTTATTAGCCCGAGATTTTAGGCCACCTTGACCACGCCTGCGCTGCCAGTGAACTGTCAAATCAGTTCAAATCCCTGGATTCCCGGCAACACGGTAGTCGAGAAAGGTTCCTTCAGTCCAATCGGTTCATTTCTCAAGTTTTAGGCGAACACCTATCCCGCCTAAAACTTAGGGGGCCGCAGCCAGAAAAATTCAAAACGTCAACAAACAAAGCAAAGTACAACTCGCCTCCAGCAAGGGGGCCGCATCCTCAGCAAAGCCTAGAGAAAGATTCAGCAAGCGTCGCAGGAATATTATTTACAACAAGTCCGCAGCGACCAGAAGTTGTATGATGTAGCTACGACAATTTGTTTTGCTCAAATCCCTTCGAGCCTTGCCCAAAACAAAGGGGGATAGGGAAATTTTAAACGCTCCACAGACGACGCAGTTACGCTAGCATAAACTAGGCCGCTATTACCTTTGTTCCAAATAAAGAGGGCTGCAAACTGGGATTTTCGATCGAGTTTCGTCAGTTACTAGACCGCAGTGAATTATTTTTGCGAGCTAACTAAACCTCGCCAAAACAAAGAGGGATGGGGATACAGGAAATAAGTCGAAGAAGCAAATACAATACATAATCCTAGCAGGCCAAAGACGGCCACAAACCAAATTCAACAGGCCGAACGCGGCCACAATATCATTGCGGAAAGTAAACGCTAAATTTTTACAATCATCAAATTGAGGACGCCAAGTAGTTCAAAAGAGAAGCAGAAGCAAAGTTATTACAAGACCGTAGGAAAGCAGAATGTTTTGAAACAAAAGCCCCAAAAGCAATTAAACAGAGCCGGGAGGAGTGTCAATATACTCGTCGCCGGGTTGATCATTCGCGGCAGGAGGATTCTTCAAAATTGTGAAGTTGACTGGATTAACTGGAGGAGTATCCCACACAGGGTCGCCGCGCTCTATCTGGTTGGTCTGAATGGCGACAATGTGATCCGCCGCATAAGGAATATCGGGATGAAGAGCCAGCGGGTCAGGAGCTCGCTGGGACATGTTAACCCACCGAAGCATTTCCTCAAAGGTGATGCTCTCTCTACCATGATAGGCCCAGAGACAACGAGCGAGGTGATTAAAACCTTGGTCGAAGCTTGCCTCCTGATAATCACCAAACTCGTCGGAGAGTTTAAAGGCTTCCACAGCCGCCGGACCCACCTCCTCAGCGGCCTTATTTGTAGCAGCGGCGAGCTCCGCCTTCAGACTCGCGATCTCCTCACGCGCGGCCAATAACCCCTCAGCAGATGCGCGGGCTTCTTCCTTCAGAGCCAACACTTTCTTCTGCAACCCTACATCCAGTTTGGCGCTCTCCGCCATAGCTTTCCTCATCCGATCAACCTCGGTCAGTGCCTCGGAGCCATTTTTCTCGGCAACGATCCTGGCTTTATCCGAGGCCCCAAGGGCCGCCGTTACCTTCTTCAGCTCAGCCTTACGCTTCTCAGCGGCCTAAATCGCCTTGTTTATGCGAGTCCCAAGCTGAAAAAGAGACAGAATTATAAGCCCGACAGAAATACTGTGTGAAAGAAATGAAAGAATACAAGACAAACAAAAACTCACCTTTGAGGCGGTAATTCCAAATTGACCGGACAGATCTTTGAGTTCGGCGACTTCATCGCCGGCAGGAGCGTCATCTTGAACCACGATGCGAGCTGTGATGCCTCTCCCGATCTCCATCTGCACCCCGGGCGGCGAGTCCCATGCAAGGCGACCCAAAGGGATGACGTCAGCAATGTCCTCCCTGATTTGGCTCGCTTTGGTCATGTCGAGGCCTTGGGTGAAATTGGCATCCAACCACACAGCCTCTTTCCCCTTGTAACCACGGGGCAATGTACCAGTCGGCAGCGGCTCCACCCCCTCGGGGACCTCTTCAACAGTAACCTCAGCCCGCTCAGAGCCTTTATCAGCAGCTCGCTTATCCGTGCGATCTGATCCTTTTCCGGCACCGCCTACGGTTTTGTCTTTTCGGTTCTGGATCGTTTCGGACCCGGGGATCCTTGGCGGGTTCATCAGCTAGCGACCTTTTTTGAGCAACAGCCTGGCTTGAGCCCACACCAGAGGGCGCCGCCGCGGTCTTGGCCGGATCATACGTCTCGTCAACAATATTGGCATCCACGGTACGGGGAACTTTCCCCAAATCTTGCTTCAAGGTCGCTTGTCGATTTTTAGCTTGCTCGTCAGCGAGCCTCTGCCTTTGAGCTCTGCGTTCAGTAGCATCCATACCTGCAAAAAGGTTCGTTAAAAACGGATCCAAAGGAAATAGTAAAACGGCAAATTATGAAATATGCAAATAAAAAGCAAGGAAAGTTACAAGGTGGTCTTCTACTCGGGTCACCTCCACATACAGGACACTCGGACGGAAAGCATTCGCCCAAATGACAATCTCCTATCCAATCGGGATCGCTCTCCTCAGGGACCATGGCAACTAACGGCTCCGCTTTACCCGGACCCGCGACTCCAGCCAGGCGCGCCAGCGGAAGCGCCAAGTCGAGGAGGTCGACCCAAGCCACATTTCTCAAAGAGGCCTCGACCCCGTCAGATTGAACAAGCACCATGAGTCCTTTGACAAAGCGCCGCTCCGCAACTATAGGCTCGTCAATTGAAAAGGTGGACTTTCCCATGCGCTTTGTGGCCTTAGGAAACGGCCAGACCAACCTTGGACTCCACCTTAAGGATCCGCTCCTGCCATCTATGAATCTTATTTGGTAGCAAAATCAGCAAGCGAGGCGTCTTAGTCCTCAAGGATATTTGCCCCGGCAGACCCGTGCCGCAGAACAAATGAAATTGTCCCAGCAAAGTTAAGGAGGGCTCTATCTTCATTGTCCGACACATCACAATGAAAGCCATAATTTGTATAACGGCCCCAATGGCAAAATCAGAGGATAGAGCTCCCATCAGCTCGCAAATCCTGACGAAGAATGGGTCGAACGGAGGCCTAAGCCCCGCATAGAAATGATCGAAGTGCAGAATTAGGGTATCATCCGGGCGGCGAGCACAAACGTAATCCTCGCGGTCTCCAGGTTTTAACTTGTCCTCCTCCTTCGAATAGTCGAGCAGGGAAAACCTATATACATTTGTGTCGATTTTAAATCGGTGACGGATAAATTTGTTGAGATCGTCGCTGTCCCGAAGCTTCACCCACTTTTCCTCCAGCGCTTTCTCATATGCAGCCAGGATATCGAACTCTCTTAGCGCCTCTGGATTGTTGGGTGTTGGTTTTTTTGCCTTGGCAGTGGCCTCCCCAACAGTTGTTTTGGGATCCTTTTTCCTCTTTGGCTTCTTTGGGAGCTCCCAAACAATCTTGCAAGGTAACGGGGCATTCTCATCCTCGCTTGACCCCATTAGCTCGTGAAGAGCGGTGTCCTCAAGATAGGCCTCGTCATGCTCGGCGGCACCACTAGGGCTGGGATCGGTAGCCTGTTCTTCAACCTCGGACATCCCTCTTTCACCAGCCTCGCTAGTGCCTACCCCTTGGGATCGAGCCATTTCTTTGCGACTCTTCTTACGTCGCGGGACAGGGTCGGGGAACATAGAATCTAAACCAAAAGAATCGCCGCATACTCGAGCTATGGCCCCCTCCCCGGTTATCTCTTCAAACAGGTCGTCCCCGGTGAACACTTCGGGACTGGAGGGGTCGTCATCCCCCACATCCTGAGCATAATCATAGGCCTCCTGATCTTCGTCGGAGTTGCCCCTCAAAGAACGTTCTCCGTCGGACATCCTGCAAAAATAAGAGGAAAATATGGAGCATTCAAACCTGGGATAATAAGAATTAAGCCAGGAAGGTAATCGCACCCATCTCGACGCCTTCCCCTCCGTTTTTACAAGAGAAATGGAAAGCAAGTTGCAAGTAAAGGAAAGTGCAAACTCAACAAAAGATAGAGGTTTTTTGGGCTGAATCGCCAAACTCCCCCCTCTTTTCCCAGAAAAACCATCCCCACAATAAGAACACCAACCCAAAAACCTTAACTTTTCCTCGAAAAACGTCTTACACATAAACACATTGCCCAGCAGTGGATCAAATTCCATAAAAAGGCTCGAAAATCAAATGGAAAAACAAGAAAAAGGGATAACGGGGAAAAATCTACCAATTTCTGGGAAGAGAAATAAAATGAACAGCCTCAAGAATACGTTGGAGCCTTCAAATCCTTGCCGGAAACCGTGAACTCGCTTCAACCGCCACCAAATCCTCTACAAACCTTCGCCGGAAAACCTTTGCCAAATCCCAGAAAGGGAAAAGAAGGGAGAAAATTTAGAGAGGAAACTTGGGGAAAGCTTGGGGAAGTTGGAAGAATGAAAATTGTGAAGGTATGAGGGGTGCCCGCCTTATATAGGCAGCGGAATTTCGATCGAACGGCTAAGAGTGGATCCATCCAACGGTTGAAATTTACGTGGTCGATTTGAATTTTGAAATTCACAAACCGCAATCATGATGGAGGCTAATTAATGCCCATGTGCCTGCTCGGGCGGTTACCAAAGGCGCCATTACCCACGTAATTGCAGTTACCAGGGGAGCCAACGTCAGCCACGATCTGGCTGTTGAACTGGCCCAATAATCCTTAAACGAGCAGACAGCCTCGCAGACGACAAGGTCGCAAATATAGGCCCAAAGTTGCTTCGAAGGCCGCATGCTTTGAAAGCACGGTCCTTAGTGAACAAGTCGCATCAGACGACAAGGTCGCAAATATGGACCCAAAGTTGCTTCGAAGGCCGCATGCTTTGAAAGCACGGTCCTTAGTGAACAAGTCGCATCCAACGACGAGGTCGCAAAAACATTGTCTCAGAGCTCACTACTCCATGCTCGACATTTCCACAAAAAATGATCAAGACATGGAGTAGGGGGCCATTAATGATACAAATAATATCGCCACCGTTTAGTCCCGGAAATAGCCTCTGACCCCCCATCGCCGAGGAAGGTCCGCGACTACATCATCGGCGACGCCATATGATACCAAGTCAAGGCCGCTGTCATCGGCCTCCTGATATACTACTTTTATATGATTAAATATACGTTATATTATTATGTTTTATCAACGAATTCTATATAAAATATATGAAATTATTGTATAAATAGTATGAAATGTTAATCTTTATAGTTTAGAGTAGTTAGTAGTAAAACTTAGTAATAATAGTGAAAAGTTATCATTTTGTACCGATTTTAGTAAATCGGAATGTCGTGTCAGATTTACGTGGGTATTTGTGGTATTTTATTACAGATGTATAAGCCGAGACCCCGAGAATCGACATTTTGAAGAATAATCAGATCTCTGAAAGGATTTAGAGAAGGTCACGAGCTTAAGTGGTCAATCGAATTGCTTAAGTGGTCAAGTGGTCAATCGAAGTGGTCAAGTGGCTAATCGATTTGATTTAGTGGTAATCGAGAAATATCTTCGACAAACGAATGGCTCATCAAAACGACATTTTCTGAAGACGAGTCCTTCATGAAAGTTGTAGATTTTTCCGAGAGCTTTCCGATGCCTCTTGAATCATGTTGTTTGGAGATCCAGAACTCGAGATATGAATTTTAGAAGTTTTATTCCAAAATTATAATTATATCCGGAAAATTTGGATAATTAAGGGGGATGAATGTGATGATTACACCGGCCCAGTCCGACCTAAACCCGGCCCGGTCCGGCCTCAATCCAATTTTCTATAAAAGGAGCCTCGTATGCAACAGACGGAGTGTACCAATATATATACATATAGCATATATATATATATATATATATATATATATATATATATATATCTCCTTCTTATTTTCTTTTAGTTAGTAGTTGTAAATAGGCCTTATGCCAAAAATAATAATACCGTAGTATTGTTGTAATGCTCGGGAAATTATCGGAAGTTCGGTGTTGTTGAAGTCGTTGTAATATCCGGAAGAATACGACCTCTGATTCAACATTTGTAATCGGGTAAAATTTCTAAAGTATTTATGTTTGTTTTTATCTTTTTAGTCATTATAATGTTTTTAGGCTAACTCTAATAACTAGCCAAAGTTATGTAATCGTTTTATTTCGATCTTTTTGGTAAAGGAATGTTGTCTAAGTAAAATTTTACTAAAATTGAGTTAATTGAATCTTTTTCTATTTTGCAACGTATTGAAAATATTCGGATTGACGTAATTAACCAAGATGAATCGCAACATATAACCTAACGATGAACTGACCAGAGAAGTTAGGATATGAGATAAAAGATAGAAAAACCGGAGGGTAAAATTGGCCGTGCGAAAGCGTGACAACGGAATCCTATTCCTACCCGGGGGGCAGATTTGTCTTGGGAAAGATGAATCTTATTAAATTTGTGCTCAAGATCGTAATAATGTTAAAATCAACAGTTTAATTGAAACTAACACCGGAAAGTTAAATCGATCCGCCTGACAACCGGAGCCTTTTGAATAACATCGGCCGTCCGACAAACGGAATAACCTCTTTTATCCGGGGTAGATTTGTACTCGGTACACTGCTCGTACTAACCGAGATTAGCATGGGACAGCTTGTGGAGATTAAACCGATGACAATTTGACATATGACAATTTCATACGCTCGTGTGAGGAGGAATTGTTAACCTCGTGAGTGCACCGTTTCATTTACTCAATTGGACCTAATATAAAAGGAAAGATCGAGCACATTCCGTTTACCGAAAAAGATCGTATAAATCAATTATATAAACTTTGGCTAGTTCTATAAAATTATCTCGTCTAGTCTATTATTATAAACTATATATTGGTATCTATATATTTATATATATATATATATATATATATATATATATATATATTGCATTCCATGTACATTTATATATATTTATATATCTATATATATTATATTACAATAACTTTTAAATTACGCATTTACTTTATGTTAAGTAAAATAGTAGTAATCTGTGTTATAAAATTGCGGTTTAGATCGAGTTAATAACAGCTCTTTGGTGTTTAACCACACTTAAAAGAATTAACACGTTTTCCCTGAGGATTCGACACTCTGACTCACCACACTAGCACTATGATTTGACCCGGTACACTGCCGGTAAGGATTGTATAGCACTAGAAAACGTCCGTCAGCTTTCTGGCGCCGTTGCCGGGGAGCACGTCGCTAATTTCTTTCTTTGTGTCTATGGTTACTACTTGTATTAGCTCAAAATTCTCGAGAATAAATCATCACTTTTTCTTATCTCATTTCTATTTTAATTTTCGTTGGTATCTACTTTCTTTTAGTACCAATTTTCTTCTTCTATAAAACTCGAGCATTTTTCTATTTTCGTTAGTTGATGACCAGAAGCGGTAAAACCTCACTTACTCCTTATAATCCCGACATAAACGCTTACGAAAGGCGCTTGCGAATAGAGAGTAAACGTGGTCAAACCAAATTTAGGACTCCTTGGAAAATCACCAACGGAATCATCTTCTAATAAAAATACGTAAATGGTCGAAACTAGTGATGAAACAAATGAACAGAGGCTAGATCATGCTTCGTGGCATGGACAAAACCCCGTTAACCCTAATAATAATCAAAATCATAATAATAGAAATAATCATGATCGAACCGTAATAATCGTAATAACCCACCAAACCCGAGACCTATCTCGTGATCAAACCATAAGAAGAAACCAGACTAATAATACCATACTTTTACCCAATGAAGGAGCAAATAATTTCGAAATTAAATCTCATCTTTTTGGTTTAATTGACGCAAGAGCCCAATTCCTAGGAGAGGATGATGAAGATCCACATCATCTCTATCTTTTTGAAGAACTGTGCAATACAGCCAAAAGTCAAGGTGCTCATAAGGAACTAACGAGGATGACTATGTTTCCTTTTTCTTTAAAAGGACGAGCCCGAGATTGGTTTATGTCTCTTCCACATCATTCACTTACTAGTTGGGAGGATATTCAAACCGAATTTCTAAAACAATATTTCACTCCAGGACGAAATTTGGAATTAAAAGTCGAGGTTGCTAACTTTAGACAGGATCCGAAGAAACGCTCGGGAATGCCCGGGAAAGATTTAAAAAATTGTTAAGAGCCCGTCCCGACCATGGTTATTCCTTAGATATGCAAATTCAACTTTTCTCGTCGTAAATTAAGAAAAGATTCACGTGCGTATGTAGATCATGCATGTGGTGGTTCTTTAATGATGAGTGAAGCTCAAATAGTTTACGATGCTATAGAAAAGATTTCCAAAAATAATGTAATGTGGGAAACCGGTTCTAGCACCGTAAAAGTAGCTTTTGCAAGAGAATGTACATCTAATACGGAAGTTCTAGCACATTTAGAAAATTTGAGTAGGAAATTTGATGGCCTACAATCGAACAAAAACCAAAGTTCGTAAAATAGTACACCAACCGAATACTCAAATCGTGATAATATGTCAATAGGGATTGAAGAACCGACAGATATTCAAGAGAGGAGGTGAGTTTTCTTCAAAGAAAGATAGAATTTGAACAATGCATATTCAAACTCGTTTAATGCTATTAAAGAGATCACCCTACTTTTCGATGGTCCGAAAACCCTAGTAAACAAGGACAACCGCCATATCCAGCTCAAGATAGGAATATGAATAATAATCAAGTTTATCAAGAAAATACGTCTAATCAGAATTTGCAATCATTACCTAGATCCTATCCTCAACATACCATTCAAAGTATACCAGTAACTCAAAGTTCAACTCAACCCGTGTAAGGAGTTGAAAAATGGGAAAAACTAATGGAAAATATGATGGGTGTAGTATCTACTCAAGCTAAGAATATGGAAACAATGATGACTTCTATAGGTCGCCTCTAAGGATTTGAGTTCGATGAAAACATCTATGAGTGGACATGATACCGTAATGAGAACGATAGAAGCCTCATTAAGGAATGTGGAAGATCATTTGAGTAGGGAAGGTGAACGTAATAACAGTAGACCTCCTGGAGGATTACCAAGCAATACTGAAAGAAACCCAAGAGAGGTAAATGTTGTAGTTACGAGAAGTAGAAAACTCTGTGGTAGTAATGGAGTAGAAAACTTCGGAAATAATGAAGTAGAAAATGATTTAGATGGAAAAAATGATGAAACTAAATATGAACTTGAATTCACTGATGAGGAAGAAGAAATTATAGAGAATTTCTTGAAAAGGAATAGAAGTTTGGAACATGAGAATGAAGGTGAAAAATGGGTAAAAATCCTAGGATTTTGAAAGATCCCATGGATAAAGATTTAAGGACTTTATTCAAGGAACATGTTAGAATAGAAGCTAATGAAAACAAGGATAAAAAACAAGAAGAACTGAAGGAATCAGAAGTAGAGATTGATTCAGGGAATGTTTTAAAAGAAAAAACTCAAGATCATGATACTTGGCGATCAAGTAATACTCAAAAGTTTGAGGAGAAAGGAAAAGAGAAAATGACTTTGGGATCAAAGATTATAGATTTAGAATCTTTACCTTACCCACCTAAAGATCAAATTAAAAAGATTAAAACTGATCAGAAGTATGCTCGTTTCCTTGATACTTTTCGTCATATTCATGTTAATATCCCTATTATCGAAGCTCTAATTAGTATGCCTCGCTTATGGAAAGTTTCGAAAGATATTCTCGTCAAACAAGAAAAAATTAGAGGAATATGAGAATATATGCCTAAATGAAGAATGTTCTCAGCTTTGCAAAGATAAGTTACCACCTAAACCGAAAGATCCCGGAAGTTTTACCATCTCATGTGAAATTGGAGGATTTCGTTTAAGAAGGTCTTATGTGATCTCGGAGCTAGTATAAATCTCATGTCTTATGAGGATTATAGAAAGCTAGGCATAGGAAAGCTTACGAAGACTGAAATGACTCTGCAAATGGCAGATAGATCGATTAAATACCCTAAAGGAATTATTGAGGACGTATTGGTTAAAGTAGACAAGTTCTATTTTCCAGTAGACTTTGTAGTTATGGAAATGGAAGAAGGATATTCAGCGCCACTTATCTTAGGTCGACCATTTCTAGCTACAGGAAGAACTTTAATAGATGTCCAGAAAGGAGAGTTAATTCTGAGAGTCAATGAAGATGAAGTTGCTTTCAATATTTTCAAAGCTATGAACCATCCATACAGATCACCGTAATCATGTTCTTTTATAGAAGATATTCATTCCGTCTATGATATTCAAGCTTACTAACTTTTGAAGACAGACATTAGAAGAATGCTTAACTCTCGTCTATCTATAAGGAAGATGAGAAAGACACCGAAATGAAAGAGATAATCCTTTCTCTAGATAAAGGAAGTTTTACTTTTAAACCATCATGGCATAAGTATTTGGAATTAGAACTAGAAGGACCAGTTCTTAAACCATCACTGAAAGATCCACCTAAGAATCTGGAATTGAAACCGTTACCTTTAAATCTGAAGTATGCTTTTCTTGAAACTAATAATCTATTACCGGTTATTATTTCATCATCTTTAATTGAGCAACAAGAAGATCAATTACTTAGAATGTTGAAAAAGCATAAGAAAGCTTTTGGATGGACAAGCTTGCCGATATTCGAGGTATTAGCCCCGAGATTTGCGTTCATAAGATAATTCTCAAGGAAGATGCTAAACCTTGTATTCAACCGCAACGCCGCCTCAACCCAAATTTGCGCTTAATTGTTAAAAAAGAGGTCATTAAGCTATTAGAAATGGGGATAATTTTTCCCATATCGTATAGTGAATGGGTAAGTCCAACTCAAGTGGTACCAAAGAAAGGAGGTTTCACAAAGGAAAGAGAATGAAAAGAATGAATGGATTCCGACAAGAGAGATTACAAAGTTATCGAATGTGCATTGATTTTAGAAAACTAAATGATCATACTAAGAAAGATCATCATCCACTTCCATTCATAGTTCGTATGTTGGAACGTTTAAGTGGACATAAGTATTACCGTTTCTTAGATGGTTATTCGTGATATTTACGTATATTCATTGCAAACAGGAGATAGAGAAAAAACTACTTTCACTTGTCCTTATGGAACTTTTGCTTATAAAAGAATGCCGTTTGGTTTATGTAATGCACCAAATACGTTTCAAAGGTGTATGGTGGCTATATTTGCCGATATGGTTGAGAAATTCTTAGAAATTTTTATGGATGACTTTAGTGTTTACGGAGATTCATTTGATGTTTGTTTGTTACACTTAGAACGAGTGTTACAACGCCGTGAAGATACCAATCTAGTACTAAACTCGGGAAAAATGTCATCTAATGGTATCAGAAGGAATTTTTTTAGGTCATAGAATCTCTGAAGAAGGTATTGAAGTCGATAAAGCTAAAGTCGAAGTAATTGAAAAATTACCTCCACCAGTTAATTTAAAAACTTTAAGAGGATTTCTGGGACATGCAGGATTTTATAGAAGATTCATTGCCGATTTCTCAAAAATAGCAAAGCCTCTAAGTCATTTGCTTGAAAAAGAAGTACCTTTTAACTTTGACAGTAAATGTATGGAAGCCTTTCAGACCCTAAAAGCGAGGTTAACTACTGCACCAGTGCTAGTAGCACCAGATTGGAATTTGCCGTTTGAAATTATGTGTGATGCAAGTGATTAGCTGTAGGAGCCATTTTAGGTCAAAGATATAACAAAATTCTCAAAGCTATTTACTATGCATCTCACACATTAAACACTCGCTCAACTAAATTATGCAACTACGTAAAAAGAACTGCGTTGGTCGTGATTTTTGCCTTAGATAAGTTTAGATCGTATATTGTTGGTTCTAAAGTAATAATTTATACGTACCATTCAAGATCGAAGTATTTACTGAGTAAGAAAGATGCTAAACCTCGTCTTCTTAGATGGATTCTCTTACTTCAAGAATTTGATATTGAAATTAAAGATAAAAAAGGAAGTGAGAATGTAGTAGCAGATCATCTAAGTAGAATGGAAAATGATGAAGAAATAGGAAATGAAATTAAAGATTCATTTCCTGATGAACAACTATTTAGAATAGATACTCCTTCAACCATGCAAATTATTAAAGACTAGAATTCCTTCTAAGGAAATGTCACCTTGGTTTGGAGATATCATTAATTACTTAACTCCGTGATTATATTCCGTCTCATTGGACTTGGCAACAGAAAAAGAAGTTCTTTTACGACTTAAAATTTTATTACCGGGAGGAACCGTACCTTTTCCGTAAATGTTCGGATGGGATAATCGTAAAATGTGTGCCTGATAATGAAATTTTAAGTGTGTTATCATTTTGTCATGATCGTGAGGCAGGAGGTCATCATGGAGGTTGGAAAACTGCTTTTAAAGTTTTACAATGTGGTTTTTATTGGCCTACACTATATAGAGATGCTTATAAGTATGTTAAATCTTGTCAATCATGTCAAAAATGGGGAAATATATCTAAAAAACATGAAATGCCTATGCAACCTATTTTAGAATGTGAGTTATTTGATGTTTGGGGTATAGATTTCATGGGACCTTTCCCTATATCTTTTGGAAAAAGATTTATTCTTGTAATGGTAGATTATGTTTCGAAATGGGTAGAAGCTGAAGCTCTTCCCACTAATGATACCAAAGTTGTCATACGATTCCTTAAAAAGAATATATTTACCGTATATGGCATTCCGAGGGCTATCATTAGTGATGAGGTCACACTTTTGCAATAAACCATTTACTAAGATAGTTGAAAAATATGGTGTAACGCATAAGTTAGGAACGCCCTATCATCCGCAAACCAAAGGGACAGTAGAGGTGTCAAATAGAGAGATCAAAAGAATCGTGGAGAAAACGGTGGAATCAAATCGTAAAACTGGCGCTTAAATTAGATGATGCATTATGGGCGTACGTAATGAGCTTTTAAAACAACAATTGGTTGTTCTCCCTATAAGCTAGTCTTTGGTAAGTCTTGTCATCTCCCAAATTGAGTTAGAACACCGAGCCTTCGGGCTATTAGATTTCGAATTTCGATCCTAAGGTCGTCGGTGATCATAGATTGCTTCAATTAACGTAACTAAAGAATTTCGTCTCGATTCTTATGAAAATGCTCGAATCTACAAGGAACGCACGAAATCTTTCCATGATAAGAGAATCTTTAAACGTGAGTTCCATGTAGGTGATCGAGTGCTCTTGTACAATTCACGTTTAAAGTTGTTTCCAGGTAAGCTTAAATCAAGATGGACAGGTCCATTTAAAGTAACACGGGTTTACAAATCTGGAGCTGTTGAACTAACTGATGGAAATACGACTTTTATAGCCAATGGCCACAGAGTGAAGTTATTTGTGGAGGGAGAAGGAATCACACTGAAAGAAGAAGTAATGCTACTGATTGATCCCCCGACAAATTGAAAAAGCAGAAAAACCGAAAAACTGAAAAGCAGAGAAACTGAAATCAGCCGAATACCAGGTGCTATCTATCTTTACTCTACTTTTCTGTGTTTTTATTTATGTTTAAACTATTTTCGTCTTTTACCGGATAGACGTAAAAGAACTGGATGCCTTTTTTAGATAGATTAAGAGTTTTTGTTTTACTTTTGAAATTAGGCCTTGATAAAGATGTCGTGTTTGCTATAGAAGCTTTAGTTTTTGAACAAAACAAGAAATTGTTGAGAGAGATTAGATTGAAAGAAGTTTGTAATGGAACATCAAGAAGTGCAATAAAAAGAAGGGCAAAGTTTCTGATGAGATGCAGAATCTGTGGAAAAAGTGAACATGTTGGACGCCGTGGGAAAAACACAACCAAATCCCGTGATGAGTGTTTGAATATTGTTAGGAAGGGAACGATTAGGTGGTTATCCGAAAATCCCGACGGAATTCCAAGAGATAATTCAAATGCTTCGTTTTTAGGAGTTAGGTTGATTGAACGTTATATCAGAACTCTGGAAGATTTAGAAATCGAAGAATCAGGAACCCCTTAAGTTTCGAGTCTTTTCTTATGTTTTATTAATATTTTATAAAATTTTCTCATAACTTCTGAAAATTTTAAAAATTGGATCTTTATAAAATTAAGGAGTTTTATAAAAGTTTTATAAAAGTTTTTTTTTAATTTAGATATTTTATAAGAATTAATAGAAATTTATTAAATTTTTATAAGCTTTTTATTAAGTTTTATAAAGATTTTAATAAATTTTTAAAAGTTGTTATAAAATTATTTTTAAGATTTTAATCAAGCTTAATTAAGTTTTATAAGAATTTTTATAAGTTTTTAATCAAAAATCATAAAAAGTAAAAAAAATCGGAAAAAGTAAAAAAATTGTGCACGGACCGATCCGGCCCTTAACCCGGACCGATCCGGGGTCTATATACATAAAAAACGGGGACCCCTTTTTCTTCTTCTTCTTCTTCCCTAAATTTTTCTTGCCGCCGCATCACACCCCAAAACCCCACCACTCAATTTTTTTTCAATTCTTCCATAAAATTTCATCTCACACTACACCACCACTTGATTTCTTCCTCCTTTCATCTCCTCTCTTCCACAAAAGTTGAAAAAATCAAAAAGGATCAAAAACAAGCTCCATTTCTTCCGGCGACTTTACAACTTTTCCGGCCTACTTTTCAACGTTTTCGTCATTATAAGGTATTATTTAGTTCATTTAGTTATCAATTTCGTATTTTTCATAATTTTTTAGAATAATTTCAACTGTTTTGATTTTTGAGTGTGTTGTGACATTTTTATTTTTTGTTGTTTTTTTGATTGGCTTTACCAATATCGTAGAATGACTGAGTCGAGTAGAAAAGCCTCTAAGAAGCGGAAATCAAACATTCCTATATCAACTCCGGTAGTAGGCACGATAATTTTATCACCTGAAGAAGAAGCCGTAAGCTTCAATAAAACAGCATCACAAGAAGCTAAGAATGTGTATCAAAGGATTTATAGTAAATGTGATGTTTTGATTGAAAGAGGATTAGATTTTGATGACTTAGGTGATGAAGTTAAGGATATTTTTACGAGACGTCAGTGGTTAGAATTAGCAGCCAGAAGAGAAGGGGAAATAAATACGACTTTAGTAGCTGAATTTTATTCAGTTTTGTCTACATTGTCACAGGATGAGCTTACTAAGTCGCAAACTGTACCCCTAAGAGCTAGAAATGTTCCCTTTAACCCTGCGATTATAAATGCGATTTTGGGAGTTGAAGTTTTTCCAGATGATGAAGATTACAGGGTAGTTTTGGAATTTAGATGATCCTGCAACATTTGAGCAGACTGCCTTAAGAGCTCAGCACGCTTTTGATTCAACCGCTGTGTGGGTTGAAAATAGGTTTAACTACGGGAAGTGTTTTAGAGGTTTAAGGGCGATTAAAAGGTTTATTAGCCATAATCTCTATCCTTCGAGTAAACATACGGCTTATGGAAAGGAAGATGTTTGTATCGCTTGGGCGATGATAAATGATGTGAAGATAGATGTTGGAAAAGTAATGTTTAAAAGAGTTTTCGAGAGCATTGTCATTGCCAGACCAGGGAGCCATCTGTACTTCCCTTGTTTTATTTCAGATTTATATCGTAGGTCGGGAGTACCATTCCTGCCTAATGACAAGTTAGCTCTGGCAGATGCACCTCTGATTGGACCAAGTTTGACTAGGCTTCCGCATGGTAGAATAAGCTCTTTGATCGAAGACATCAAACTCAACCAGCTCCACCAGTTTCCGCATCTTCTTCTTCTTTTCCATCTTTTTCTAGTCAGCCTCAACAAACTCCTTTCTCCAACACTATCACTTATGAGATGTTTCAATCTTTAGTTTCGGACGTTGCACGTGGTCAAGCCAACATGGCTTTGTATGCTGAAAGTAATAGGCAGTGGTGTGACGATATTCGTAGAGGTTTAAGGAGAAACGAGCAGTTGCTTCGTAATCCTACTTTTGATGATCCCGCCTATCCACCTTGTCGGTCCATCCATATACCTTACCAGTGGGTAGCACCTATTCCACCACCCTCGAGCTTTCATCCAATGTCATATCCTTTTGGAAGCCAATCGAGTGGTACAGTGTGTATTTTCGACAGTATTCGAGACCCGCGATGTCTAGTTGGGGAGGATTCACTGAGTTTGCACATATCACTACTGGTATGAGTTCTATGGGTCTTGATAGTTCAGTCAGGACCACGACGACATTTCAGCCGCCAGCTTCTCAATCGTTTCCGAGTTCGAGCTTTCATGTTGATCTTGAAGAAGATTGAATTTTATTTTATTTGATTAAACATTTTTACTGCACGTTTTTATTTTCGACATTTTCATTTAGATTTTGGTTTGTGTCATTTTTATTATTTCGTTTTATAGTAGTTGTTTATTTTACTTAGAGTATCATCTTAATTATTCTAATTGTTTTAAGTACCATAAAAAAAATATTATTAAAAAAAAAAAAAAAAAAAAAATTACGAACTTTGTATCATTAGTAAATCGTTTTCAACATTTTAATCGTTTCATAAGTATCAATTTTAAAACGTACGTATTCGTTGTTACACTTGTGAGGGGAGTAAAGAAGCAAAACCAAAATTTATTTTTACCTCTGTACTCGGTAAAAGGAAATTAAGGCCGGACCGAGCCGGCCTAGTCTCGGACCGATCCGGGAAAAAAAAGGATGACTCATTCTTGAGTTCATCTAATGCATCCACGTATTTTTTTCCTAACTATTAAGAGAAGTAAAAGCCATGAGAAAGTTTGCATCACTTTCACTTCCTTTTACTTTCTATCTACTTTAGATCTTTTTACTTTCAACTTTTCATCTGTTTTTTTTTAAAATGTCAAACCATTCCTCGCCCTCTGTTAATTCATATGAACCAAACACACCGGAAGCTGTAGCACCAGAGTCCCGAGCATCCAACGATAATATACTTTTACACCCTCGTTTTGCTAATTCTCCAATCCTGTTGGAAAAAAGTTTGAATTTCGATAAACTCGATCGATGGGGTAAAACTGTGATCAGAGGATTCTGTTGGAAAAAGTTTGTGAGTGCGCCAAGAGGACGAGTAAATATCTCGATTGTTCGAGAATTTTATTCTGCCTTGATGTCGACATCCATGATTGAAAGTACTCAAATTATCACGGTAAGAGGAGTGGTTGTTCTCTTCTCTTCGTCTGTTATCAATCAACTTTTTGAAATTCCGCCTGTGACGCTGCCACACTTTGAAATAAAGTGGGGATTGAATAATGCCTATAATCATCTAAATAAAACTCATGAGGCATTTCAGTGTCTTTTTCCACTCTTTGATTCGAATCACGATTTGTCCACAAATGCCTTACTTCCACATTTAAGGGCATGGAAACATTTCATTAACTCTAGGGTGTATCCTACTTGGGATTTCGGGAGCCTTAGTGATAATGAAATGCTTTTGTTGTACGCCTTGGCATTTGGTGAGTATGTGGATTGGGGAATTTTAATTCAGAGGACGGTGATGGAGTTTGCCATAACGAGGGGCAGTAGGGGGAAGCATATGCCTTCTTCGCGAATGATTTCAAGACTTTGTGTTCAGATGAATGGAGTTGGTGAGTTGGAGACGGATGAAATCTTTCCTTCAAGAGATAGTAGAGTTGGATTATTGCCGGTGGATACACCGGGATGTTCGTCAACCATTTAGAATGGTTTTTTCAGTTTTAAGAAGTATGACTAAGTTTGTTTAAGTTTGTAGTTTTTTAAGTTCAATTAGTTAAGTCTTATTATTTGTAATCGTTTTTATTATCCTGTTTAATATATATGTTTAAGTTTTTTAAGTTTATTTGTTATTTAATAATATATTAGTATACGCTAAGAATGAAATCAGAATAATAACGATAATAGATAATTTTAATTTTATTTTCAAACCTACTTTTTTAATACTCATTGAACATCGGGACAATGCCACTTCGTAAGTGGGGAGTAGAGTTAGGTTAGAAAATTCATTAAAATTTTCGAAAAAAATAGTTATAAATTAGTAAAATTATCAAAAAAATTTACTTATTAGTTTTAAATTTTTTTAAATTAAGTAGTTAATATATAAATATGAATAAAAAATGATATAATTTGGCAGAATAAGTTTTTAATTAAGTAAAGTAAATTAGATATATTATAATTATATTTTATGTCTAATTTAGATTTTAACGAGATTTTAAGTTTATATAATTGAGTAATTAATGTTAAATATTGTTTTCATGAAATTATATAGGTATGTTGATATTTATAAGTAAAATTTTTAGAATAATTTTCTTTTCAATATGAATTATGAGTTTGGAATTGGACTAGGGATGACGATTTTTGGCACCACAAAAAAATATAAACTATAGTCAAATAGCCTACCTAAATAAATTTCCAATTTTTGTTCCTACTTCAGCCTTGATTAGAGTGATCAAGACCTCACTCGAAATTGCCATTATGATTAACTAGAAGTAACCAACCTTTAGCTAATTTTGGTCTACATTTCCTTGAAAATTCCTCAAGTTTGTACGTACTTATGAAAAGAGATGAAGACATAAAAGCTAAGTTTTGGTGTATGCTCAGATTGGAAAAATTAGATAAGTATTAGTATATTCGATCTTACCTCATGACACTTGCAAGATAGTCGATTTTGGTAATGAGTTCGGATATGTTAAAAGAATTAAGAACAAAGCACCATATCTACACAGAATTAATCAAATACCAGGTATCTTCCTTATCTTTGATCGACAACTAAAAATAAAAAGAACATATCGGTTGTAGCTACCAATGATTTGAGTGCAGTAGGGTATTATCTCGAAATGTCCTATATCACTATGAGGTTTAAAAGCTCCTGATTGCCTGATGATAGTAGTCCAGCTAGGGTATTATCTCGAAATGTCCTATTGCTGGGAATGAAGGCATAGAACGAAAAAGAAAAAGTCGAATCATAAGATCTCAAGAATGATTACAAGTTTAAGGAAACCGGACTCGTAATTTTCGATCGAAAGAGTAGTACTCCGATCAATCTTGATGAGGCAATGCTTGTAAGTTTAATTTTCTACACACACCCACGCTTTTAGTTCTTGAAAAAAAAAATCTGAAAAATAGTTGGAATAAAATGCTATTAATCGAGATTGTTTTTTGATCAAGAATATGAAGATGTAGGTACGTACGACTTGCCTCTTTCTCTTTTTGATTTCTTTTTTTCCGATTAACCAACATCTTGAGCATGAACTTTATAAGCCATTTTGTCAACTACATGACCAAGTTTACGATTCCAGGATTTCATAATAGTTGCGATTAAAAATAATTCTAATATTTTATTTATACTTATTAAGTATTACATGTACAATTTCATCTAAATAATATTTGATGCTTAAGCTATTTAAGTTATATACACTTTTTGTCTTCTTATAATTTTAAATTAGACTAAGTAATATATTTATAATATTGACAATATAAATTACATTAAAAATTATAATCTGATCAATTATATTATCTTTTATTACCGCTTATTTTTGCTCAAGGACGATCAAAAGCTAAGTGGGGAGTAGTTGATATACTACTTTTATATGATTAAATATACGTTATATTATTATGTTTTATCAACGAATTCTATATAAAATATATGAAATTATGATATAAATATTATGAAATGTAAATCTTTATAGTTTAGAGTAGTTAGTAGTAAAACTTAGTAATAATAGTGAAAATTTATCATTTTGTACCGATTTTAGTAAATCGGAATGTCGTGTCAGATTTACGTGGGTATTTGTGGTATTTTATTGCAGATGTATAAGCCGAGACCCCGAGAATCGACATTTTGAAGAATAATCAGATCTCTGAAAGGATTTAGAGAAGGTCACGAGCTTAAGTGGTCAATCGAATTGCTTAAGTGGTCAAGTGGTCAATCGAAGTGGTCAAGTGGCTAATCGATTTGATTTAGTGGTAATCGAGAAATATCTTCGACAAACGAATGGCTCATCAAAACGACATTTTCTGAAGAAAAGTCCTTCATGAAAGTTGTAGATTTTTCCGAGAGCTTTCCGATGCCTCTTGAATCATGTTGTTTGGAGATCCAGAACTCGAGATATGAATTTTAGAAGTTTTATTCCAAAATTATAATTATATCCGGAAAATTTGGATAATTAAGGGGGATGAATGTGATGATTACACCGGCCCAGTCCGACCTAAACCCGGCCCGGTCCGGCCTCAATCCAATTTTCTATAAAAGGAGCCTCGGATGCAACAGACGGAGTGTACCAATATATATACATATAGCATATATATATATATATATATATATATATATATATATATATATATATCTCCTTCTTATTTTCTTTTAGTTAGTAGTTGTAAATAGGCCTTATGCCAAAAATAATAATACCGTAGTATTGTTGTAATGCTCGGGAAATTATCGGAAGTTCGGTGTTGTTGAAGTCGTTGTAATATCCGGAAGAATATGACCGCTGATTCAGCATTTGTAATCGGGTAAAATTTCTAAAGTATTTATGTTTGTTTTTATCTTTTTAGTCATTATAATGTTTTTAGGCTAACTCTAATAACTAGCCAAAGTTATGTAATCGTTTTATTTCGATCTTTTTGGTAAAGGAATGCTGTCTAAGTAAACTTTTACTAAAATTGAGTTAATTGAATCTTTTTCTATTTTGCAACGTATTGATAATATTCGGATTGACGTAATTAACCAAGATGAATCGCAACATATAACCTAACGATGAACCGCCGGAGAAGTTAGGATATGAGATAAAAGATAGAAAAACCGGAGGGTAAAATTGGCCGTGCGAAAGCGTGACAACGGAATCCTATTTCCTACCCGGGGGGCGATTTGTCTTGGGAAAGATGAATCTTATTAAATTTGTGCTCAAGATCGTAATAATGTTAAAATCAACGAGTTTAATTGAAACTAACACCGGAAAGTTAAATCGATCCGCCCGACAACCGGAGCCTTTTGAATAACATCGGCCGTCCGACAAACGGAATAACCTCTTTTATCCGGGGTAGATTTGTACTCGGTACACTGTTCGTACTAACTAAGATTAGCATGGGGCGGTTGTGGAGATTAAACGATGACAATTTGACATATGACAATTTCATACGCTCGTGTGAGGAGGAATTGTTAACCTCAGGAGTGCACCGTTTCATTTACTCAATTGGACCTAATATAAAAGGAAAGATCGAGCACATTCCGTTTACTGAAAAAGATCGTATAAATCAATTATATAAACTTTGGCTAGTTCTATAAAATTATCTGTCTAGTCTATTATTATAAACTATATATTGGTATCTATATATTTATATATATATCTATATATATATATATATATATATATATATATATATATATTGCATTCCATGTACATTTATATATATTTATATATCTATATATATTATATTACAATAACTTTTAAATTACGCATTTACTTTATGTTAAGTAGAATAGTAGTAATCGTGTTATAAAATTGCGGTTTAGATCGAGTTAATAACCTCTTTGGTGTTTAACCACACCTAAAAGAATTACCACGTTTTCCCTGAGGATTCGACACTCTGACTCACCACACTAGCACTATGATTTGACCCGGTACACTGCCGGTAAGGATTGTATAGCACTAGAAAACGTCTGTCACCTCCCCGAGAGCGTCACTAGAAATAGGAGGCCGGTTCGCGACCTTAGGCAAAAGGCCCTCAAAGGGCCGCACAAGACTTGAGAAGAAACAGGGAGCAAAGGCAAGACAAACAGTGCTGGCGGCCCTTGCGACCCCAAAGGATCGCCGCCCAGATATTATATCCACTTGCAGATTAGATACTTAATGTTTACTTAGCTACTAAGTATACATAGTGACTAAGTTGCTTCACACCGCCAGTCTTTTACTTAGCTCTTAAGTTTACTCTTCCTATAAAAGGAAGTCTTGTGTAACCTAAATCAGATATACATTTTCTAATCAAAAAACAGGCCAAAGTTCTGTAAAAACACTGCCTCTCTATCCCTCCTCCCATTGTCGCCGTGCATCTCCGGCTAGTACACACGATCACCCCCAAACAAGCCAGATATCCATAACCCAAACACCCTAAAAACAACCGTGATGATTTATGCATCATCATGTTACAAGTATTTGCCATTTTTATTACATGTATAATAATTTCTCCAGACATAGAAACAGCTGGTGGAATTGATTGATCAGTTTTGTTGCTTTCAATTACATCTTCAATCTCAGTCAATTGTTTCTTGGTATTTGGGCGGAAGAATTGGGCACCATCAGCAAATGTGGCTTCTTCTGGCATAGCCAATAACAAAGCAGGCACAGTAGGAGCTGGCTTAATAGCATCCACAATATATGTCTATACAGCGACGTATCGAAGTCCTGCACCACCGAGTCTACCCAAGTGCTCGTGGAACGGTTATGTAACCAGATAAAAATAAAAATTGAATGAACAGTTATTATTGTAAACGGATTACACTATAGGGACAACTTAAGTATGAAGGATTCCAAACATACCACATCCATTGAATCAGCCTCCCTAAATTCCATCTTAACTTTTACAGTCAAAGAATGGCTTCAAGAAACAAAAGGAAACTTTGTTTTTAAAATCTCAAAGACAAAGAACAAATTGTTTAAAGCGAAAAAAGAATTCAAGAATTATACCGATCAGCAGGCTCCATATTATCAAAATAATTACGATCCCATCTTTCATCTGCATATTTTTTATCTTCATCAGCCTAAGACACAAAGATCAAAAGGAAATCAAACACCCATGGAAAAATAAGCCAACAGGTTCCTTGAAAGTAGGACAACTTATGTAGTTCTTGAGAAGAGATTATGTAAATCATCATTGAATGCTTTAGTATCTCAACATCCTAAAGTACATTAAACATTTATTTCATGAATCTTCACACCAAATTATAGCATATATAAAATTGTCTAAACGCCTTTCTATGTTAAAGATCTAACATTTCTAATCATTCATTTTTAACTTTGTAAGAAAATGTTCAAGACAATCATAAACAAGAGATCAACAAATGATCACATGTAGAAAGAAAACCTCAGGAATTCTGTTTAGGTGGTCCCTCCTGGAACGGAACACTTGGTGCATACTGTAATTTTGAGAGAATTGCAAGTATGTTGTTTAGTGTCTCCTCCGGATTTTGGGGAGAATTATTGTTTTCTATGTTAATTGGGAGACATGGAGAGTATAGTCCGGAGCAAAATATTCATAATATTCATATTGCGGCATCCTATCTTCTTGCTCAATCCCAAGGGAAACTTCTGTCTGCTATGCAGCGTTTAAAATGTATGCAGAACCATATAAATAAAAGATGGCGGCATATAACCTGATAACGTTGAAATTACCGTAGTTGTTTACCGGTGGTTTATATAGTGGATATCTGGCCTATATGATGTATTTGAGTGATGAAGGCCGGTGGTGCACGATGGTGAGGCGGTGTATATGTGAGTTAGAGAGAGTAGATATTTTGACAGAGTTTTGTTCTCATTATCAATTTGCATGTGTCCTCTTTCTATTACACAAGGCCTCCTTTTATAGGAAGGATGGGGAATTAGGGTTTAAACTAGAGACAAGTAGACAAAATATCTTCGCGGTGCGGTTACGTGGTCGTTAGGACCACCATCCACATGGTTGCCTACTTCCTCCCTCGTCTCTAAGTCACTTTCTCACTTATTCCTCCCAGGGCTTGTGCGGTCTCTGATGGACCCCTTTAAGGGTCGCAGATCGGCCCCCTAAGCTACTAGTGACCTTAAAGGTTTGAAGGCTCTTGGTGGGGACCTGATCTTGGCGACCTCAACTTGATTGTCGTTGCGGACGAAGTGGCCATGGACCTTACTATCTAACCTGGTGGCTAGATAGACTTTATCCGGTGACTCACAGGTGGCGGCACTATTTAGGCATATCAATGGCCCCCTACTCCGTGTCTTTGGCATTTTAATAAAACGCCAAGCATGGAGTAAAATGTGCCTATGGCTATGTTTTAGTGTTTTCACATTCACCAAAGGAGGCCGTCGTTTTGTGTGACTTGTTTTTTAGGCTCGCACTATGAAGCGGACGACCTTGACGTTTTGTGTGACATGTTTTTTAGGCTCGCGCTATGAAGCGGACGGCGTTGTCGTTTAGTCCGACATGATTTTTAGGCTCGCGCTATGAAGCGGACGGCCTTGGGTAGCTTTTGTGACGTCAAGTGTCTCACTGCGGGGGCCGTACTATGAAGTGGACGGGCCCGGATGCCATTAAGAGGACGGTCTTTTGTGGCTTAAAACCTCTTTTTAGGCTCGGCCTATAAAGCGGACGGCCTTGTCGTTTTGTCCGACCTATTTTTTAGGCTCGCGCTATGAAACGGACGGCCTTAGGAGCCATACAATTTAAGCGGATGGACTCATGGGATCGCACTACCAGGCGGACGATCATTAGTGCCACGCTATTAAGCGGATGGACTTTCTTAGGTGGTGTTGTTGGCGAGCTCAATCGGGTTGAGCGTTATGGCAGCAACCGTTGAAGAGTCTGGTGAGTGAGTTGTCAGACATGGGTAGTGGGGCAGTTGAAAGGCCAGATCGTGGCCTATCATCAACCTCCTTGATAACCACCCACGTAAATACGTGGGCATTGATTTTCCCGCTACATGATGATGGTTTTCGAACTTTGAAATTCGAAGTGACCGTGCTAACCTGGACCGTTGGATGGATTAATTTCTGGCCGCACGATCAACTTTTCCTTGCCTATATAAAGCTCCCTCTCCCAATTCTCCACACTTTTCGCTTCTCATATTTTCTTAATTTCCTTCTTGTTTTAGCTCTCCTATTCTTTACCTCCTGAGTGTGTTTCTGGCGAGAACTTGAGTTTCTCGATAGAGGTTTGGGGATTCCTTCGGCAAGTTTGAAGGTTCCGGTTGTAGCTTGAAGATTCCGGCCTCCATTTCTAGTTTCCGACCCGTTTCTTATCTCCAAAACAGGTAAATCACCCTACTTTCGCTCTTTTCACTTCATTTCTTTTTGGTTTCTGAGTAATTTTTCCCGCTTGCTTTACTTTTTTGCAATGTGGGTTTGATTGGTTGTGTTTTTGGGTTTAAAGTTTGGATTAATGGGGTAGGTTTGAATGTCCGATTTGGTCTTCTTTAATGAGGGATAAACTGAATGTAGTTCTGGGGTTAAGTGGGGTTTTTTGTCTAGGTTCACATGGGTATTTGGTTTTTGAGACCGTATGTATGCCCCTTTTGCAATCGTGTTTCCATTTCCCTTAGAGGCAAAGGACGGAGGGGAAGGTGTCGAGATGGGTGTGGGAATCCCCTCTGGTTTAATCTTCATTATCCCAGGTGACTAAACTCTGCCTTTCCCTTTTGTTTTTTCAGGATGTCCGATGATGAATACGCCCCGAGGGGCGATTCCGATGAGGACTAGGAAGTATATGATTATGCACTGGACGAAGGGGGAGACGACCCTTCTGACTTTGATGAGCCTATGAAGGATGACTTGCTCGATGAGCTGGCTACGAGGGAGGCCGCTCTGCGAGCACAAGATGATCCTTTTGATTTAGCCAGCATTATCCCCGAATTTGCGCCGTGACGTAAGAAAAGTCGCAAAAGGACCACTGACGCTGAAGAAGCAGATGTTGGCACTAGTGGCGCCGCTGGTGATGAGGGTCCTGATTTTGGTGAGGGTGCCTCTTTTCTCGAGTTCAAGGGGGTTAGCGAGGATAAGAGTCTACCACTTCCTTAGAAACTTCCTTGGGACATCCCTACGAGGCCAAAGAAGAAAAGGGGTGGCGCTGCGACCACAACTGTTGGTGAGGCGGCGAAAGGAAAAACTCAAAAACCCAACAATCCTGACGCCCTAAAGGAGTTCGCTCTTTTAGATGAGTATGAGAAAGCTCATGAGGAAGAGTGGGCACGGCTTCAGAAAATCAAAGATCTTGCTAACACCATTCACCGCCGCTTCAACATCGACCCCAATTTATACAGGTTTCTCTATTTGATTTTAAGAAAGACGAGGATAAGTATAAACCGGATGAACGCGAAGATCGCATTGGTTCTCGTCTCCCGGGAGACTCATTAGTTTTTCATTTCGGCCATTTCTATGGTGGATTCAGACCTCCTTTCGACCCATTCTTGGTAGAAATATTTCAATAAATGGAAGCGTTGCCAAGAGACTTTGCCGTATGGGCCACGATCCAGATCATGTCCTTCATAGTATTATGTCGGTAAATGAAGAAAGAACCCACTCTACCCCTTTTCAACCATTCCATACTTTTTGTGGGACCTCGATCCCTACGCAGATCTCTCTGAGGACCAAAACTCCACGTTTAATTTTTCACCTACCAAACAAGATTCACCATTGGGGCGACCGCGTTCTTAAGGTAGAATCAAAAATTGGCTGGCCATTTCCTAACGCCGTTTCCCACAGAGGAAAATCATCGGCTCGCTCGGTTGAGCCTATTGGCAATGCTTCCGAGCTTCGATTTGTCAAAGGTCTCATGACGCTTATAAATTCTGACGGGATCGAGCAATCGAAGAGTAACGTTTCATGGGTTGATCTTATTGATGTGACAGAGCCATATCCTAGCAGGACGGGGATAATAAATCCGTTGAAATCTACATCTTTGGTCGTCATAGAGCCCGAGGAGACTGATTCGGATTGGGTAGGAGATTGTCATTTGGGCAAATGCTTCCTTTCTGAGTGTGCTATTTGCCTGGGCGACCCCAACCGTAGACCCCGCCGTAATTCTCTTACTGTTTTTTCTTTTTTCTTTTCCTTTGCTTTTTATTACCTTTTCTTCATACTGATAAACTCATTTTTGCAGTTGCAATGGTTGATACTAATGAGCGCCGTGCTCAAAATAAAGAGCTTGCTAGGGCCACGGCGAAGGCTAGGCAAGAGGTGTTGAAGAATGCTCCTAGGAAGGTGCCACGTACTGTGGATGCTTCTATTATTGATGAAACCTTCGTTTCCCTTCAGCAAGATCAACCCGTGGCTAGTGTGGGCGTGGGCTCAAGTCAAACTGGCGAAGCTCAGAAAAGACCTCGGACGGATGTGTCCGTGAAGGAGTCTCAAGCTCCTAAGCGATCCAAGGCTGCTGAGAAGCCCAAAGCCGCCGGTGTGCTTGAAACTGACAAGGGTGCTACCCCCTCAGAGGGGCAGACTGTCGAAGAGAGTTATGTGCGGCCTGAAGCTGAAAGTGCACGGATTTTTGAATAAACAAGGGCACCGCCAAGAGAACCTTTGCCGCATGGCTATAAAGGGAAAGAGGCCCTTGGCTGGATTCAGAGTTTACTCAAGGCCCTATTGACATGAATAAGGCAAGCATATTGAGGGAAGCAATCGCTAATGTCATTCCTCTCAATCGCCTCACTTGGGACTCGCCGGATGGGGTTCAGATGAAGATTGGCAGAGGGATTACTGCTCGTGTTATGGTTCAAGACGAGATTCCTACTGTAGATGAGTCTGAAGAGCTTCATGACCTCGCTGGACAACTTGGGCTCGCCCCTGCCATGGTAAATTTTTATTCATGTCTTGTTTCCTTTTGTTTCCTTTTTATTTCAACGAGCTTACCCTTTTTCTTGTTTCAGCTTAGAACTCCCATTCATAAGGCTATTGAGGCCGCTGGTAAGTGCATAGACGAGCTTAGGAAGGCTACCGCGGCCCTTTCCACTTATGACAAGGCAAAGGCTGATCTTGAGGCCAAGCATGCGAACATCTTGCGAGAGAATGGTTGCTTAAGGGAGGCTATCAAGGCGTGCAAGGAGCTAGACGTTCAACTGCGGTAGAAAGTGGCAAGCTTAAACGAGACTGCCCAGAAATCTGTCGATGAGCTAAAGAGCACTCATGAGAAGATCGCCAACTTGGAGAAGCAACTTCCTGCTGCTAAAAAAGTTGCCGAGGAGGCTGGTCCTGCAGCCATTGCTGAGTATAAGCTTTCATATGATTTTTTGGATACTTAGAAGGCGAGCTTTGATCAAGGTTTTTATCACCATGCTCACTGCTTTTGGTCAACTCACGGTAGGGAGTCTGTCAGCCTCGAGGAGTTTGCCGAGTGGAATGGCTTGTCCCAGCGGTGACCCGAATTGTTGGCCCTTCACCTGGACATCCCTTACACTGATGAGCACATTGCTGTTGACCAGATTAAGAAAGGTGAGGATGTTTGGGATCCTCCACCTCGCAACGTAGTGAACTTGACCACTTTGGCCAAAGGATATTCTGCTGCTGAAGTTTCAAGCTGGCAACGAGTTTCTCAACTTGACCGGCGACCATACGCTAACTCCTCCTGATCAAAATTGAAGCCTTTTGACTGTTGATTGTCTTGTAATAATTCAACTTTGTTTTGTCATTTGAACAATTTCAACATTTTATTTCCGTTGTTTTGTAATTTATTTTTGACATGTGGCCGCTTTTGGCCTTTTTTGAAGTATGCATTTCTTTACTTTATTTGCTATCTTGTTTGCTGTTTTGTATATATGATTTCTTCTTTCTTGCATTATTTTTGAGTTCTTTTGCAAAAGAGTTCGCAGTATATATGCGGCCCCCGTCGACACAACGATCGATGAGCCGTATGCTTGCACGACGGTTCATCTTGACATGGAAACCTGCCTTCTGGTGGAGAGACAAAGGAATAACATTGATGCTAGCTCTTGAATCAAATAAAACTAGCCCTAGGGGTTGAACATTGATGGTCACAGCTAATATAAAGCTACCAGTGTCTCCCAACTTTTCAACCTCCTCTAGGTCTGAGTGCTTCTCAGGCTCCGAAGGCTCAGAAGTTGGACAGTATTCCGACTCAGATCGGATGAAATATCAATAATCAGAATATGAGACCTACCTCACCTCCACCGTTCAATATCTTCTAGGCTGGCTTCTGGGGCCTTCCTAGCTGCATCATCCTAAGTCCTCGTCCTCCTTTTGATTTTTTCAATCCTGCTCAATCTCTAGTAAGATGGTCCATGATACACTAAGTTTGGCGTGGCATTTATTGCAAACTTTCTTCCAGGATGCATGGTGATTGTCCTTCTAATGAAAAAAATCTAACGGGATCTAATCAAAGTTGTTTATCCAAAACCTGCAAGAAACAAAAAAAAAAAAAAAACATGAGTAGCAACTTCCACTTCAGTTGGGTTTTATCCCAACTGCTGCCGACCTACTAACTAAAAACAAACATGGGTAAACACATAGAAGTATCCAGAATTTAGTTTCCAGACCTCCGCCGTGACGAGAATAACTTCCGCCTGGACGGGGGTTCAGATCATGTTTTCTGGGTTAACAACAACATAAATACTTGCAGAAACGACTTTAGACTCTTAAAAGAAAATAAAAACCAAAAACAAAAACATTTCTTAATTATAATCTAGCAAAAATATCATAGAATTTGACCATTGTCCCCAGTAGCGGTGCCAAAAATCTTGATCGCATGTAAGTCACCGATACTAGCAAGAGGACTAGGTCAATCGTAGTATAGGAAACGAAGCAAGGGTCATATCTACAGAGACAATGTAAACCGTAGAGATAAGCATACTAAACCATAATTAAGAACGCACAAAAGCGGTCTTTGACCAACATAAACACAAAGACAAAAAAATGGTTAACCTCTTCCCTCCCTAACCAATCTCCTTGCTTTGCGTAGTTAATCTATAATGTTATATCCCCTGTAATTCCTCCCGAATTCCAGATTCATAAGTCTGATCTTCATCAGCTACGGGTGTTGTCCCCTAAACTCGTTTACTTTCATTGTAAGGACATCAAACATCTATGCGCAGCTAACCTACCTTAGGTTGTGTTAGCATCACATGAATTAAGATTTAAGGAGTTCCGGCTCAAGACCAAAAACCTCCTTAGGTAGCCATCGACTATGACCGGAAGTATCCAAAAATCGATCCAGACTATGTCCTAACTAACACTTCAGTAATACTTCATCATGCTAGTTTACGAATACGATTACTAGACTGGCCAGATCTAAATAAACATGGTTAAACCTGTTGATCAGGCGTAGCTAATGCCGAATCTCCAGAATTAAGGTATCTAAGGTTGCACCGCCTCGGCGGTAAAGACCGCCGTTGGAACGGTTGCGGCGTTTCCTACTTCTGGGTTACATATTATGATTCTAGATATTACTGGTGAATTACAGGTTCGTTAAACATGCAGATTAATTATAGACATGTTGAAACATGCTAATCTACCATATTAAAGTTATGAAAAAACGTTCAAAGCTTCATACCTTCATAATGGAGATCTATCTTGATCAACTCAAGTTAGTTGATGGCTTGGGGGAGGAGGGAACCTAAAGAAACTCACAAGAACTACAAAAGAACTTTATTTCATAAGAATAATAACTTTGTTGTTGTTACAACTTATGATAATGAAAAGCATAATAATAATACAAAGCTAATACATGCCTTATATAGAGTCGTGTAGCCAACTTAAGCCTAAAATAAACCCGAGCCGACTTTTATTTTGTTTCTGTAAGTCGGTACCTTATTTCCAAAGTTCCCTCTGCGGCTAGATGGGCCTCTGCCATGGCTGGGCCTTCTTTTCTAGATTCTTAAGCAAGCACTTCCTAGACCTATTCTCTTCAGCCCAATAACTCATGAAGCCGACTTCAGCCTAAAAGATGATGCTTATGGAAGGTTTCCTTTCCTATTGCAATAGGAACCATCATAAAAGTAATGCGAAATATTCATAGTTCATGAAGAGTCATGAGCAAGTATGAAAGTAAATCTGGTGAATGTCCAGAATATCCTTAAACAAGTTAAGGATGGGTTCCCGGTTTATCGAAACTTGGAATCATATAAATATAGTTATACAGACGTATATCCTGATCTTATGAAGGCGAGTGGGAGCTACAATCTGGGTTTGCATTCACTTTGAATGAGTGATACAATGAGCTGGAAACGTTCTTGGCTATGTGTAACTATAAATTCTACAACTAGGCCAAAACACAGTAGTGCCTTGGAGGCGCAGTGGGAGCAGTACATGGATCTAGAAGGTTCATTCCTGAACCTGGTAAAATTCTTCCACCTTTTCTATATAGCTGATATAGTAAGTGGATTCATTGCTTGAAGCAAGGACCAGGGTCTCATCGGAGATTCATGTGTGTGTTGAGGCGGTTCCTTTGACTTGATCATTTGGAGCATGATATGAAGATAGTCCGAGTCCCCATGGATAGCGATCCATTCACGGCTAGGGCTGGTTGCGAGAATTGCATGAGATTCTTGTGTTTCAACTTGGTCTTGTGTGTACGACTGATTGGTTTTAGGTCTTGTGTATAATATACTTGTTCTTTTAAAGAGCCAATTATGAATTGTTATATGATAACGTCCTTAGTATTAAACTGTGATAGAGAAACCATGATAGGCGATTATGGTTGATGAGATCTCTAATCACTTTAATAAGTTTGATGCTTAAATGTCTTTGGGCTGATGTACTATTAAACAAGGCATTGATAGTATAAACATGCTAGCACGTATTAGATGTCTTCTGTCTTTAAGGGCAGGGATAGATCTCGTCTATCGAAGTGTAGAGACACTTGAACTGTACGTGGACGTGTATTGGAGAATGCATTTGTTAGACTGACCCACTTACAATGTTAAGTGTCACACTATGTGGCGGTTGTGTAATTATCCTTAGGACCGGAGTCTACATAGCATCAGGGTGTGGATTATCATGCTTTGACACTATTGAGGTTTCCCCTAGCCATGGGGAATCATGCGCTAGTGATTGGGTGTGATACTGAAGCATGCGGAGTATACATGTTTGGTCGTCCGGAAATTGCTTACCCTATCAGTAGGGTGAATATCCGAAAGGGCATTCTTATAAGGAATGTCTTACTCTCGTAAATATTTGCAAAGTTGAAGTAAATGAGTTACTTCGAGAGAGCATGATATCCATATTATAAGATACGGTCGTTGATGTTTGACACTCTACGTACAACCGTATGGATATTATTAAAACGATCGGATTCTATTTACACGGTAGCTGTTTCACATGAAAGGTAATAGTCATTGCATTTGACTCTTCCGATGATTGGGGGTCACGGTGTGTTGCTAGACGCTATCCCGTGATCTTTAGGCATGAAGGGCATTTTCCTTAATTTGCACTTTGTGTCTACGGCCAACATATTCGGAAGCCTATCGGGTCACACACATATGAACATCAAGCCGGATTAAAATGTGGTTATAGTTGATAACCAAATAAGGAAAGAATTTATCTCGTACTATAAAGGTTATAGTAGTAACTTAATATGGTGGTATTTATTTATTATGAATAAATATAATACAAGATATTAATTATGTTGATGAATTAAATGTGTATACTAATACACATAATTTCGAATATATATATATATATATATATATATATATATATATATATATATATATATATATATATATATATATATATATATATATATATATACGTGTATTTTGTGAATTAATTAATCATAATATTATATTAATTAAAGAAAATCTCAATTCCAAATAAGTGGGGAAAGGACACCATTTTGATTTGTATTGGATATTAATCGAGTTTTGGAAAAATAGATTTATCGTAATAAGATAAAAATATATTCAATATAAGATATTGTCAATATATATCTTAGGAAAGATATTTAATATAAGATATTGAATATTATTGAGATAAATCAATCAAAGGGAATTTTCTTATTTTATTAGGAAAATATTTTCTTTCTCCCCAATCTATTAGGAAGATAATCCCAATCAGATTGGGAATCACAAGGGGCGCACCTAACTCTATTTAAAGGAGGGGTTGGCTAGCTCTTTTGTACATCACAATTCCAAGAGCTAATAGTTCTTGTGAAAAATAGAGAGCTTCTTAGAGAGGGTTTAGAGAGAGAAAAGGCCGGTCTAGCAACCGGATTTTTCTAGTAGCAATCCATGATGGGATTCCGGCGGGTTGTTCGTGTGGATCACCGGTAGAGGCCGAACACTTGGGCGGCTCTGTGCACCACTACTCTCCTTAGACGGTCAAAGCGTCGATCTTTTATATCAACCAAGGTAACCGCCGTTTACTTGCTTATTTGTTTATTGCTTAAACGAAGTTGATCTTGGGTTGATAGGCAATAAATTTTAAATTCCGTTGTATTCCCGCATAGATTTCCTAACAGTTGTATCAAAGAGAGCTTCGAGCTTAAGCAATAAGCATGTTAATTTGCATAGTTAATTTTATCGTTTAAATCACGTAATTAAAAGATGAAAGATTTTTGATTCGTAAAAACAATACACGAAAAGAAAAAAAAGTTTCGGGTGGTGCTCGGCCGACGGGCGGCGGCGGCGGCACGGCAACCTGCTGCCGGCGTCGGTTGACTCGTCACTGGTGGTTGATCTCCAAATTTTTGTTTTGTGTATTTTTTGTGTTTTCAATATAGTTCATAGTTGTGATTGATATCTCTTTGTTTAGTTGATGTAATGTGGCTAACTAATTGTTCAAATAGTTTGGACCATTGGGATGCCACTTTGACATTATTTGGTGAATATGATTTGCCTTTAAATAATCTAGGTCATTCCAAACTTTGTTTGGAATAGGCTTGGGCCATTTTCAAAATATTTGATGTTGGAAAAGGCTTAGGCCTAGGCCTTTTTCAAAATTTTGATTTTGGATTACGAAACCAAAGTCATCCCTTTTGATAAGGAATTAAAAGGAAAGAAACAAAAGAGATTTAATTTTTATTTTTATTTATCTTAGAATAGTTCTAATTAATTTAAAATTAAAATTAAAATCGTTTAAAATTAACCGTTAATTTTATTTCGATTAAAATCATTTAATTAATTAAATGTTAATTAGTTAATTGATTGGATAAAGTTATTTAATAGATTAAACGTTAATCGATTAATTAAGACGCAAATTGTAGTTTTAAATTTTATCTTTTTCATTAGATGTTATTTTATGGATTAGATATAGTAGATATAATATGATTATATTGACCCCGATTGATCATGGACTCGACTGGTAGGATAGATGTGAATGCTTTAATTTTTCTGTTGGTTTAAAAATTGTCCTAGGGCGTTATGAAGAACGTGACTAGTTTATTTTCTGCATCATCCCATTCATGTTAGCTCCCCCCGTGTGCGGCGGGTGTATTTATTTTATTAGATAAAATTTATGTAACAAGAATGGAGCGGAAGATGAAGACCAAAGAATGACGAAAATAAAGCTCTCATTGGAGAATGGAGCATTAAAGATCCTATTGGCGGTTGCAGCTACCTTTAGATTGTGACCCGCGGTTTCGTCAGTTTGTATTCAAAACCGCACCTAGGAAAAGTCCATGATCATACCGGTTACTTTATGCATTTATTTATTTTGTGCTTGTATTTATTTTATATGATACGATAGATGCATTACTAGGCACAATCTAGATGGTTGTGTAGGATGTATGTCTATAGAGATAGATATACAAGATGAGACCATAATTAAATTAATTAAGAGAATTAATTCGAAATTAATTAAGTGAATTAATTTACATAAATACTTCCACAATGAAAATCAAGTCAAAATATTGTCTCCCAATATTATAACGACGGTGAAGAGCCCTTGTTCGGATCCAACTGATCGACCACGACCGGGAGTTGACCTACCTCGGGTATATCGTCGTTATTGAGATATGATCGTAAGAGATCTTGCGAATATTGCGTTATGACTTGACTAGAGTCTTTCGGTGATTGGCCACCTTCAGGGCCATCTAACTTTAAAGACAAGGGGTTGACTAACATATAGTGATGTGTATCGTCAAAGAGTTGACTAGTCAACCATTGAGAATTACATAGTGATGTGAATGGTAAATAATTACCTACCTTTCAAAATTATCTTGATTGATCGACCACCGCCGGGAATCGAGTAACTAGATTGGATCTCAGCCACTAAAGAATTTTGGAAAAATTCTTGAAAGTCAATTGGGAGTAGTTGACTAGTGATAGCAAAATCAAAAACCAAAAGACCATTTTTGATTTTGCGTGTAAAAACAACAACACTCTTTTATCTTTATTTTATGTTGTAGTTTTTAGCGAACTTTTATATTTATGTTTTTAATTCTCGATTAGTAAAACCAAACTATGACTGTTACCTTTTGAGAAATGTTCTCAAATATGGTTAAGTAATTTTTAATCCTTTTAAATAAGCAATGACACAAGCAACCCCGTTATAGTAGTTAGAGACAAGGAGACTACATAGAAAATTACAGAAAATTAAATACGAATTTAATCAATTAAAAATTATATATTTCACACAGCCCTCCAATTATATAATCCTTACCTCTATTGGATGTCAACTGAGATACAATATGAATTTGGGAGAAGGCACAAAGGAAAGATCGCCTAGAGAAACATGAATCTACGATTAAAACTATAACTTTATCAATACGAAACCCTAGATTATTATGAAAACGAAAAGATGGATTTTTATATAGAAATCGCATAACAATGTGACGATTACTACTCCGGATCATCTTGATCTACACGTAGTTTATTGATTCATAATTTATTCTTGAATTGGTTCAAGAAACAGTGTACCAACCGGTAATCGGGTCATATAATTTTTTTCCTATTTCTTCTCCCGACGTCGGTCTACCTTTATTCTAATTCACCTTGTTTTCCAATCTTATTCATTAGCATGACTTTCTTGTTGGTTATAGTGTATCAAGAAACATATTAATTATAAGACATATTAATTGTATTGTATAAACAATTAATTGTCATAAAGTTACTCTATTTTGTCTTATTAGGTAATAGACAACTCTAGCAATTAATACTAGCCGACTCTAGTACTCTACTAGGACCTTCCTCAATTACTTGTACCAACCGGTAATCGGGTCATATAATTTTTTTTGCCTATTTCTTCTCCCGACGTTGGTCTACCTTTATTCTAATTCACCTTGTTTTCCAATCTTATTCATTAGCATGACTTTCTTGTTGGTTATACTGTATCGTGTGTGGAGTGATTTACGGAACAGATCCGTAATTCACGGATTTAACTACGGATAATTAAATGCAGAAAATAATTAACTCGAAATAAAAATTTATTTATCATGTAAATCTAACAAATTAAAGCAACTACAGTATAGATCTAACAAATTAAAATAACTATATGATATATCTAATGAAATAAAGCAATTACAACGTATATCTAAAAGATATGCGATTACAGTACAGATCTGACTCGAAACAATAGAGAAATAAAGACAAACCGAGGCGAGTTAAAGTACAATGCAAAAATAAAGACAAACCGAGGCGAGTTATGAAACTCTTTCCTTAAGACAGATTGCTCCGGTATGGTACCCATGGTAGTAGCAACTGCCTCCCAAGATACAACGGCTTACGTCTTGGATTGAGAGGCACTTCAACAATCCAAGCTCCGGAGAACTTACAGAGTGCTCCGACTTCTCTTCGACTCAAGAACTAGAACTATACGCTTGATAGTATGTAGTGGAAGACACAAGAGAAAACTGAATGAATGAACCTTCATCCATGGGGTTGTTTATATAGTGGAGAGGAGGAGGCATTGCTTGAATAATATTGGCCGAATTACATCACAAAAGTCGGCCAACTTTTCCCTCTGGAAAAGTTATTCTGGCCAACTTTGATTAATCACGAAGGTTAATTCTGATTGGTCGAATGACGTGTCGTCTTAATTCTGATTGGTCGAATGACTCAATTATGACATTGCTTGCTCGACTTTTCCCTCAAGAAAATAATTCTCGGCCGAAAATAAAATCAATCACACGCTATTTTGGTCTTCTTCTTGACCTTTTTCATTACCTTTGAAGAAGTGACGAGCAACACTTGCTTGCCCTTTTGCTCAGTGCCCTCAGCAGTTTTCAATATGTTCAATAACTACACAAGGGAGCAATCTATCTTGTTCATGTGATAATTCATCACAAACTGCGAGTATGATTCCGGTAGAGATTGCATGATTAAGTCAATACTTAACTCGCATTCCAACTTATTGCCAAGCTTCTCAAGCCTCTCAATATACCCGATCATCTTAAGCACATGTGACCCCACAGAAGTCCCGGCCGCCATATTACAACCAAAAAGTGCCATCGAGACCACGTACCTTTCAGTGCGAGACTGAGAAGCATAGAGCTCCTTTAGGTGATCAATGATCATGTAGGCATCCATAGACTCATGTTGTTTCTGTAGTTCAGGTGTCATAGAAGCAAGCATGATACATGTAGCATCAGTCCTGTCAGAACAGTGCTTGTTGTACTTCTCGACAACATCTACAGCCGCGCCCTCTGCAGGCTTTTGCGGTATGGGTTCGTCCAAGACATAGCCAATCTTTTCATGCCTCAAAACGATTTTGAGGTTTCTTTCCCAGTCGAGAAAGTTGGTTTCGTCAAGTTTGTTTTCGATGATAAAACGAAGGTTCAATTTGTTCGACATTCTACAACAAATAAATAAAGATAGAACAAGTAAAAGTTCATGTATACAAAACCTAAAAATGCACTTTAAATTTTATTAGGTCTTGCTCCCACTAGCCAACTATTCCCTATTGGCTTTCAAGAATTCAATTAATTCTTTAGTGGCTTGAATCCCATCTAGTTGACTCGATCCTCGACGTGGGCCGATCGACCGGGTCAATTTCGACGTGTAGGTAAAACTTACCAATCGCGTCCAACGCGACTTCCAATGGTTTTACCAGTCAACTCTTTGACAATTCACATCGTCTATGTGATAGCCAACCTCATGTCTCTAAAATCAAACGGTCTTGACGTGGGCCAATCACTGCGAGATTCTTAGTCGAGTCGTAACCCAAGTATTCATGAGATCTCATAACGATCATATCTCGATAATAACGATATACCCGAGGTAGGTCAACTCCCGATGTGGGCCGATCAATTGGATCTGAACAAGGTCTCTTCCCCGTCATTATAATATTGGGATACATATTTATGACTCGATTTTTTTTTTCGTGGGCATAATTTCTCTTAATTAATTTTATTTTAATTACGGTCTCATCTAAGCGTGCATATTACTACAATATCATATAAAGTATAGCATACACAACATTCAACGGATAAAGTAACCGGTATGATCATGGACTTTTCCTAAGTGCGGTTTCGAATACAAACTGACGAAATAGTGGGTCATAAGGTAAGGATAGCCGCAACCGCCAACGGATCTTTGACATGCACCATCTCCATGGATCTTTATTTTTCTTTCTTTGGGCATTCGTCTTTGTCTTCAATATATTATTAAACAAAATCTAACTATTAAATTTTACACCCACCACACACGAGGGGGAGCTAACGGAAATGGGATAATGCAAAAATAAAACTAGGTCACGTTCTTCATAACGACCTAGGACAACAATAAAAATCCAACAGAAAAATAAAGCATTCACTTCTATCATATTTGTCGAGTCCATGATCAATCGGGGTCCATATAATCAAATTATATCTACTATCTAATCCATACAATCACGTCTTATGAAAAAGATTAATTTTAAACTACTTTCGTCTTTATAGCATTCAATCAATTAATTCATTAACTTTTAATCAATTAATAATTTAATAATTTAACAACCATGTACTATATTTAAATTAAAATACACAAAACAAAAACGGGGGGTGGCGTCGGCCGGCGGCCGCCGACGCCGCCGACGAGTGTTGAGGTGGCGGCGCCGCCGCTAGTCGGCCGAGCACCGCCGCTGATCCCCCTTTTTTTGTGCATTTGTAATCAATCAATATCAAACATGATTTAATCTATTGGATCTATTTACTACGCAAATTAATTATGCTTATTGCTTAAGCTCGAAGTTGGCTCTGCTACCACTGTTAGGAAATCAAACGAGTAGCACAGCGGAAAATTAAAATTTGATTTCCGATCCAAGGATCGACTTTGTTTAAACAATAAACATACAACAAGAAGGACAAAGATTATACCTTTCTTGATCTTAAAGATCGAAGCTTTGACCGTCCGGTAGATGTAGATGCGCGCAAGCCGTCCAAGCGTCCGGCCTCTACCAGTTATCCACACGAACACCTCGCCGAAATCCTCCTGGATTGCTACTAGAAAAACTTGACTGCTAGGTCGACCTTTTCTTCCTCACAATACTCTCCTAAGAAGCTCTCTTATTTTTCAAGAACAATTAGCTCTTTGAATAATGATGTACAAAAGAGATAGTCAAGCCTCCCTTATATAAGTGTGACTGACGTTCCCTATATAAAAAGTGTTAAAACTTAGAAACGCCAGTCCACGACTTTCCATTGGTGTTCCTTGTGGCACACCAATGTCAGTGTCACTGACGTTGGTGTTCAACAATAAACACCAGTGTAACTAACGTTTTATTCATCCGAAAAAATAATCAAAAAATAGGTGCCGGAAGTAAAAACGGGAGTGCTAATAGAACCCACATAAATTTATTCATAATAAATAAACACCACCATATTAATTTACCTTTATAACCTTTATAGTCTTGTGATAAAACTTTCCTTATTTGGTCATCAACTATAACCGCATTTTAATCCGACTCGATATTCACATGTGTGTGACCCGATAGGCTTCCGAATATGTTGACCATAGACATAAGGCAATTACGAAAATGCCCTTCACCTCTAATGATCATGAATAGCGTCTAGGAACAAGTCCATGACCCCCAATCATCGGAAGAGTCAACACACAATGACTACTACCTTTCATGTGTTCGGTTAGCGTGTAGATAGAATCATATCGTTGTAGTATTATCCATACGATCGTATCTTGATCAAATCCTATAATCTGGATATCCAGCTCTCTCAAAATAACGTATTTACTCCCACTTTGCAAAGATTCACGAGAACTAGACATTTCTTATAGGAAGGCCCTTTCGGAAATTCACTCCTACTCATAGGGTACGCGATTCCCAGACGACCTAACATGTATACTCCGCATGCTTCAGTATCATACCCAATCACTACCGCATGATCGCCCCGTGGTTAAGGGAAACCTCAATAGAGTCAAAGCATGACAATCCAGACCGTGATGCCATGCAGACTCTGGTCCTAAGGATAATTACACAGCCGTCACATAGTGTGACACTTAACAGTGTAAGTGGGTCAATCTAACGTATGCATTCTCTAATACACGTCCATGTACAGTCCAAGTGTCACTACATTTCGATAGACGAGATCTATCCCTGCCCTTAAAGACAGAAAACATCTAATACGTGCGAGACTATTCGTACTATCAATGCCCTATTCAACAGTACATCAGCCTAAAGACATTTAAGTATCAAACTTATTAAAGTGATTAGAGATCTCATCAACCATAATCACTATCATGGTTTCTCTATCACAGTTTAATACTAAGGACGTTATCATATACACAATATCATAATTGCCCTAATAAATAAACAAAGTATATAATAACAAAAGTGTTTTTATTAATCATAATAAAGTTATTACATGAACTTAAATAGACAGGAAATGACCCGACCCGGTCGGATCCGGTCCAACCCGATTGGGTTTAGGACACCTATTCAACAATGGGCATGTGGCTTACCCTTTTTCTGTGACATGCTCTCACTTTGGTGTGCCCTGGCTTTCCACAGTTGTAACAGCTTCCAGTGAACTGCCGCTTTACCTTCTTATTGTCTCTTGGACCTTGATTAGGCTGCTTACGCTTTTTGCCTTTGTTGCTCACTTCGACCAAGTTTTCCTTGGACTGCCCCATCAGATAGCTTCGTTTTGGCCTCTTGTTCTGCTCCTCAATCCGTAGACGTGTTCCTAGCTCTTCCATAGTCATCTCTTTCTGCTTGTGCATCAAGTAGTTCTTGAAATCCTTCCAAGAGTGGGGAAGTTTCCCAATCACAGCAGCAACCTGGAATTGTTCACAAATCATCATCTTTTCTTCCAGGATCTCGGAGATGATCACTTGTAGCTCCTCAATCTGACTCGACCACAGTCTTGGAGTCTACCATCTTGTAGTCCATGAATTTGACCACTGCAAATTTCTTCGAGCCAGCATCCTCGATTTTGTACTTTTTCTCCAAAGCCTGCCACAAGGATTTAGCAGACTTCTGTGAGCAATACACCCCATAGATCGAGTTCTCCAAGAAAATCAGGATGTAGTTCTTGCACAGGAAGTCAGAGTGCTTCCACGCATCCAAAGACGTGACAGAGACATGATCCCCTTCTTTCAAGACAGGATGATCCTCAGTCAGGATCCGAGCCAAGCCAAGAGTGGTCAGATAGAACAACATCTTATGTTGCCACCTCTTGTAGTTCAAGCCACCAAAATTTTCCGGTTTTTCCCCTTGAGGCCCGGAATTGTTTTGAGCGGGTGCAGCAGTAGGCACTAGGGCTGAGCTTGGGTTGGGTTGGGTCGACTTGGGTTGGGTTTTTACATAGTATAAGTCTGGTTAGTTCAAGAAAAAACCAACCCAAACCAAACCAAATGACTATAAAACCCAATGGGTTGGTTCGGGTTGGTTTGGGTTGGATTTCGAGTTCCATGTCATATGTTCATAACAATAATCCTTACAGAAACCACTTTTTTAGGAAAGAAAACGTTAAAATTTGATAATTAAGAGTCCAACAACATATAACAAACCAACAACATATAAAGATAATAATTAAAGACCAATAGTCATATATAAAAAATATATACGCGGATTCTTTTTTCCGAAGAAAAGTCAAAGAATTGTAGACCAAAACTGAAAATGAAGTGATATCGGCAATATGATAACAACATTTTACTTTGGACGGAATGCATGCATGCATGCATACATATATATATATATATATATATATATATATATATATATATATATATATATATATATATATATATGTGTGTGTGTGTGTGTGTGTGTGTGTGTGTGTGTGTGTGTGTGTGTGTCCGTGTACGAAAATGTTGGCCGATATATATATATCGGCCAACATTGGTTTGGGTTTTCGGGTTGGTTCGGTTTGGATTTTGGGTTGGATTGGGTTCGGTTGGGTTTTTTGGACTCGGTTCATTGGGTAGGCACCCAAGTAGGCAGAGGTACTCCCTTGCTCAGTTGTTCCCATTTCTGTAAACACAGAAGATCGACAAATCAGATTCAGTTCGTCCTCAAACAAACTTAAATATCAAGAAAGAGTAGAAATAAAGATTTCAGCTTGGCCTCAACCAAACTAAAGCAGGATATGAATAATTAAAACAAATCAACAAGATATGTAATGTAATAGATTAAAACTATCCTCTAACACACGAAATAAAATATGTCTTAAGCTTGTTGGTTATAGTGTATCGTGTGTGGAGTGATTTGCGGATCTGTAAATCACTCCACACACGATACACTATAACCAACATTTATGTGTAATATATATAGCAAAAATTAGTTTATAGTCCACTTTTTCCCCCTTAATTAAGTGCTAATCCAGCTTCAATTTTTTAGTTGCATTAAGGACAAATAAATTCCACCGGACGAATATACCCCTAATATTTTATCTGCCATCCTCAAGTCATCTCAGCCCCTCATTCCTCCTTCGTCTATTCTTCTCAGTAGTCGGCTTCCATGGCAGCTATAATAAGAATCTCATCAACAAAAGGATCGGTTCGTTGAAGAACAGTCAAATTCAAGAGCTTGGTGCTGTTCTGCTCCGCCAATTCTAGGTAATGCGACGGCGACCGAGTCGTCATTCTTCCAGTTCAAATGTCTTTAAACTTTGGCTCGTTCCGGAGATTAATCGGCAAAGAGTATCAGTCGACGTAGCCGGAGCTGTAAATTAGCTGGATTCTCGGCAAAGAGTATCAGTCGACGTAAATAGATGAAGAATCATTCTTTGAGTTTTGTGTTTTTTCACCAAAGATTTTGATACTGGATTGCAAATTTTTCTATTTTTTTTTTTATTTTTTGATTGTGTTTCATTTTTTGCTATAAAGTTTTATGATTATAGGATGGCAGCTCAGGTTATATATCAATGTAAAGACTACTTTTCATATGACAGTCTTATTTTTGGGTTACAAGTGAACATTTAACATTTGCTTTGAAATCTGAAATTGGAGAACAAGAAATGATTAAAGGATAGTGCAATTAGAAAATGCGATTTGTTCTTTTATTCTGAACCATTTCATTCTGTGTTTAAATCAATTTGTCTGAAGTAAAAAATGGATTCCAAACGTACATGTGCTATCGTTGTAAAGTGTGGAATGACTGCGTTTGAAGACATTGAATATTGAATTTGATCATGTTTTAGCATTGGCTATTCTCTACTTCTTTTTCTTGACAGATGTTGGTTGTAATACAAAGCCAGGAGCTTTTCCATTCTGGGTGCAATGCTTCTTGGTTGCAGTTTGAAGCTCTTGCTATGCTACACATTTTCACCAATGAATTATGCTAATGTTAAAAGGTCGTGTATAGCTTTGTGGCTTGAAATGTTGTGTTCCGACTACTTATAGGTTGAATTTAGTCACATTCATCTATGATTTCTTTTTTTTGGTTATGTTCATTCATAGTTGGTCGAGTTGTGTCTTTTGCTCTGTTTTCGGATAGCATGTTGTTATTGGGCAGAATTTTGTAACATAATCTTTATCAGCACTTTGCTGATAATTGTTATGGTATATTTTTCTAAATGGTAATTTCACGAGTTGCACGGGACGAATCAATTACAGAAAAGGCTGCTAAAGGTTTCGAGAATTCGGCTCACTATGTGCTTGACGATTTACCCAAGCCGGTTCCAACAGCTTTCTCATCTTTTTCTCTGATTAACGTTGCAGTCGGAAGAGTCTTCTTCTCTTCGTTGCATATGATATTGTGTCCCTTGAATTAAGCCTTAAATGATCCTTATATGAGCCAAATATGTGTGCCTTGAAGTAGTCACTTGAATTAAGCCTTAAATGAGGTTGATACTTTTTGCGATACGATACGATATTGATACGTTATCGATACCGATATTGATAATACCGATACGATACTAATATTGTATGCCTTATATGATACTGTTAGAGATATTGTATGCCTTATATGAGCCTTATATGAGATATGATATTGTGTTCCTTGAATTAAGCCTTAAATGAGCCTTATATGAGTCATATATGTGTGCCTTGAAGTAGTCACTTGAATTAAGCCTTAAATGAGACTGAGACTGATACGATACTGATGCTGATACTGATACTGATACTGTTTACTGCAAAGTAGATCTTTGAATTCTTGTTGCAAGTAGATCTTTTCCTCTGCTTCAGCCATAAGGGAAGCAGTAATGCTATCCATCTGAATAGCAACATTTTCTCTTGATTGACTATCGCATTTTCAAGTTTCAGTGATTCTTCTTTTGCTAACTGTGACGCTTCAACAAGCCATTTGTATGTGAAATCTTTGGATAACCGTGATGCTCGAATGGTGCTCGATGAAATTCCAGTGAAGAACATTGTGTGTGTCAATGCACTTTTGTCACGTTATGCCGAGGCCAAGATGTTGGATCACGCACTTGGATTGGTTCGCCAAATGCCGATGAGAAACTTGAGACCGTACTACTACCAGGCAGGCATGTGATCTCATTAATCATCACCTCCATATGTTAATTTCTGAATTGAGATGAGAGGATTAGTTGTTCTTGAAGATTACATTTTCTTAGAATAGTTGCTAGAACAAGAAGTAGAATTTTAAATCTGAACATAAAACCTGCTGCTTTGCATTTTATCTCTAGCTGAATTACTTCACATAATCTGCATTTGAACACCTGCTGATGTATATTTGCTACCTTCATTCTTGCTGAACCCTTGGCTGAGACTTTTACCTTTAAAGTGCTGCTGTAAGAGCCTTTTATTATCTGGATGGTTGAAGCTTTGAATATATCCTGATCCTCTTGAAAGCCTTATATGAGCGAGATATGTGTGCCTTGAAGTAGTCACTTGAATTAAGCCTTAAACGAGACTGATACAGATACTGATACTGATATTAATACTGATACCGATACTGATACTAATACTGATACGATACTGATACTGTGTTAGTGTAAATGCTGCGATTAAATCCGGCTTTCAAATACTACGTCGAAAAGGTATCAAACGCGGTCTCAAAATGAAGATAAAAATAATAATATAAAAAAAAAAAACTTTGGTGAAACAATTTTGATTATCGGTGTTCTAAATCAAAAGTTATGGTCGTTTATAAGAAAAAGCGCTCCGGTTAATACAAATATTTTTCGTCTTTCAAAATATACGTCGGAAGGATGTCGTATTTGGGCTCAAATTAAAGAGCAAAAAAAATATGAATTTTGGTGAAAAATTTCGATGATCGGAGTTATAAATCAAAAGTTATGAATGTTTGAAAAAATAAAAAACAAAAAAAAACAAACCTGAAGCAAATGTTTATTCATTTTGTAACCTGAAGCAAATGTTTATATGCGTGCGTCCCTTTTAAAGGTCTGTTTTGTCCGACTGAAAATGTTCGTCATTTTTGCAACTAAAAAAATAAATGTGTCATATTTATTCAATTTATAATTAAAAAATGACTTTTCCCTCAATCTCTCATATATATATATATATATATATATATATATATATATATATATATATATATATATATATATATATATATATATACATGAATTAACAATTATTTATTCCATGCAATAGTCAAGCTTTGCTGCTACCTTCACTCTTCTTCACGACACACACTCCGCACGATGTTTAATTTTTTTTAGTTGAGTGATACAATGGAATACATGATTTTTATTCTTTTTTTTTTTAACTCTTTTATTATTATCTTATAATAAATCCAATATCATTTCAGATGATCTATTTAATTCAAACACATTCTTTAGTTAATTATCTTCTCCGTATTTAATGGTATTATAATTTGAACCAATATTTCAATGAATTATTGAAATACTTGCCTATAGTAAGGATCGAACCCTGATCACTTCTCAAGTTATATTGTATTGCTCACCATTAGAACAATATCTTATTCGAATTATTCTTGTGTTAAAAAAAAAAAACAATAATACCTTTCGTTAAAATATGGGCCGTTATACAAAACAACATTCGTCTTTTGAAGTTGAAAATTACACCGGCTTTGATTATACTTTTTTATTTCTTTTGCTTAAAACCCCTGCTATCATTTAGAGAAACGACTGCAAGTGCTCTAAGACCACCACCCACACATAGAATCAGTACAAATTTAAAATAAAAACGAAATTGACTTATTTAAGAATTTTCAAATGTACAATAAATAGATCCATCTCAACTCCTCCGACAACAAATAAGCTGCTCAACAACATTTGTTCCAAAAAAAGAATGGTAAATGAAATGGTTTCATACTACAGAATTGAGCCCTAATCTTTATAGATGAGTGTCCCCCCCCCCCCCCCCCTCCTCTCTTCCCCCTTTCCATGACTATGTTTTTCAATCACCTTAACTAAGTTCTTATGGACAAGTATCAAAAGCAAAGCCAGGAACAACGTTTCGCGAATCGAATCCGACTACCTACCACTAGTCCATATGGGCAAGAAGACAATAATGGATCAATGAGTACTACTTTTATCAATCAATAAGTCTCATCATGATTAATGATGGTATACAAATATGTAATGAAGCAATGTTATGATACTATCATAACCCGTATTGGACTACCTGTTAAAATCTCATTTCACGGCTACGAGTCCACATGCCTGCTAAAAAGGCATATGTTGAGCTCCTTGCAATCTCCTCAACGGTCTTGTACCCTACAATGAGCAACAATGAAGTATTACAATCAATATCTCAAGTCCCGGAAATAAAGAAGAAACAAAAGCAAGTTTTCTTTTAGTGAGGGGAGGAGGAGGTTCGACATTGTCATGCATGTGTCCACATCTATGGCTGACAATTTCAAATAGCCCTGACGTGTCCTAAAGCAACGATGAAAATTTGTCCAGCATCAAACAAATATCTTGCTAGTATAGGAAATACCTCAAAACCAATTATCCAAATTAGCAGAAAGCTAAGACTTTCATTCATTGAAAACTGAGGAATGTGAAAGTTACATATTCTGATGTGGTGCTTCTATTCAATTCTATTTTTTTTATTTTTTAATGGAATTCAATCATGTTTCAAACAGGAAGAATCATGAGGCTAACACAAACTTTCTGTAATTAGTCTCTTATAAAACAATTGTCCTTATGTAGATAGAAGAGCCAGAAGCAAAAGATACCCAATTATGCACTTTTTAAAGACATCTTTCACCAACTGCAGTTGTTAAACTACAAAACAAGGTTTCACCTCTCCAAATACCTGTGGCAAAGCATTAACATCAGTAGACTCATTGTTTGGCCTGATACCACGGGGTTGAACTTGCTGATGACCAAAACTGGTGCTAGAAATTGCATTAGTGCCTGCAAATTCATTCTCTAAGAATGTCCCATTAAAGCCGTCACTGGATGTTGTTGATGCTTGCCTTTGAGTTGTTGCATCCAGCAAAGGGGTCAATCTTGCAATAGAAGAATCACCATTCTGCCAGTCAGGCCTAATATTTGCTTCAAAGCTTCGATGGAAGGGTATATTCCTCGGAGGTAATTCCATTTGATTAGGCTCTAGTACTACTCCCACCCCCCTACCAAGTCGTGAGCCAAGAAGCCTAGCTCCTGAAACAGAAGGTATCGAGCTATTGGTTTCGCTGTCCTGTTGTCTTCTGATATTAAACATGTGTCGTATCTGATGCTGGATTCTGCGTCTTTCACGAACAGTAAAGGCACCTGATCCAGGAGGAGAAGATGGTTCATTCCCGTTGCTGTTGCTGTTGCTGAGTGGAGTATCTGGCACATATGCTTCATTAAGGTCAAAAGTTTCTCTCATACTGGCCATGGGAGATGAGCCAACAGACAAACCGATGCTAACTCTATCATCAGGGGTAGGATTCAAACCTCGTGGGTTCAATGAATCTAGAGCCATAGGTCTACAGCCATCACAATACCAATTACCTTCTGGAACATCATATCCAAGCCCAACACAGTATGTATGTGAAGGTGAATCACAAATATCACACAGAAGCATGAGGGCATCATCACCACCTAGGTGACACTCTATACATATAACATTCTCGTATGGATCCAGATAACCCCGTAGCTCTTCTTCTGATGGTTGATACACCTGTAAAGTGTAAACAGCACAGAAAAATCATACAAAAAATTTACATACTGATTTGGCCTAAACCCGATATGAATCAACTCTAGTGACACCAATAAGTTGCATAAAATTTTATAAACAAATTATACCTGGTCGCGCTCAGGAACCTGAATTGTAGAAGTCCTCAAATCGAATAGAGCATCTGACCTAGCAGATTTGCTGATTGTAATAAACCTTTGCTTGCAGACAGGGCAACGTGATTCCACCTTAGACCACTCCATGATGCAGGCAAAACAGAAGTAATGACTACAGCAGTTTAACGCTCCCCTGACAGTTCTCTTCCCTTCTTCCGACAAACAAATTCCACAAACTTGCTTTCCAGTTTCAGTCATCAAACTATCCTTTTTTTCCTTACCTTTCTTTCCGGAGTTTTTCATGCGTGGTTGAACAGACTCTTGACATATCAGCGCCTTCCTCACTGAAGCAGTGCTCCTCAAAGTGGCCGTCGCATCCCTGCAGAATTTGTTAGCCTCTCTAACCTGTTCCCTTTCTTCCTCCGAGACTGTGTAATCATATTCAAGTTCAAAATCTGAATCGGAATTTAAAATACTACTTATCCTTGGCTGTCGTTCTGCTGTCTTTAATTTCTTTTGTTTCACTGGAGTTCCATGGTCAAGTCTATTTCTTGTCTTCTTGGTGAAGCTTCGTTTATTTCCAGGTCTCTTTCTTTTGTTATTCTTCAAATCACGGCAATTTCTTCTCCTTTGTTGCCCTCTGGAGTTCCTCGCACTCTGCTTCCTGGGCTTACCCAACTTCTTATTACTCTTAGAGTCAATCACCTTATCTTCATCATCTACGGAATCATCATCCTCATCAACAACGTAGTCATCAACTTCATCATCTACGTAGTCATCAACTTCATCTGGCGTAAATTCTTCGTCATCAGTATCATCACTATCTTCCTCCCTATATGAGACCTTCCTTTTCTTTCTTGGTTTTAGGGATTCATTCACCTGACCACGGCGATAATCATGTGAACCATCCCAATTAACACTCTCCTGTCGTCTATTTGGAACTCTCTTGTTCTTTGCTGGTTTTCTAATCCCACTTCTCTTCCATCCATCATATTCATCAACCGAATCATCACCAGTTTTGTTCCCTGATGAAATTTTCTCCTTTCCCAACATAAAAAAATCATTTGTCTTCCTATTTCTCTTCCTTTTTTCTGCACATATTTTTGGTTGACCAATCTTTTTCACCTTTTTCTCTATGAATTGCTCTTCTTCTTCCTCCTCTTCCTCCTCTTCCTCTTCCTCTTCCTCTTCCTCCTCAAACTCACCTAAGCTATCTCCTGTTTCATCTTCAGCTGAAGAAACATACTCCTCTTCTGATTCTTCTATCTCCTCGTCATTATCTAGCATATAATCCTCATCGGACTGATCCGAATCTCTCCCCACTGCCCTAAATCTCCCCCTGCCAACTTTGCCTCTCCTCCCCATCTATTCCAAGAACCTAACAATGGCAGACCACCCAAAATCAAATCAATCATCAGCTCCCTCGAATAACGCATTACATTTAATTCAAGTGCAATGAAATCACTACTCAGTCAATGAAAAAACCATAAATACAAGCAATTTTTTTTTTTTTTTTTTTTTTTTTTTTGAAAATACTAAAAATCAACAAGAGCGTACCAGATATTCATAATTAAAAAATTTCCAGATAGCCAAGAAATCAATGCATTTCTCAATTTGAAAAAACCATGAATACAAGCAAATTTTTTTTTTTTTTAAAAATACTAAAAATCAACAAGAACGTACAAGATATTCATAATTAAAGAAATTCCAGATAGCCAAGATATCAATGCATTTCTCAATTTGCAAAATCGATTCGTTAAGAAATATTAATCATCTATATGAGGCAAGCAATATTAATCATTGGAAATAAGATCAGACTGTAACCCATTTAAGAAATACCAAATCATGGATTCTACGGAAACCAACTCCCAAAGTCAAATCAACTAAAATCCTAGATCAAATTATGTAATATGTTACAATATTCTATTCCAATAAGTCCCTAATTTCCTAATCAACATTACTGCCCAGCCTTCAAACAAAAATCAAAACTAGCAACAACAACAACAAAAAAAAGAGAGAGAAGGAGGAGGAGGATTATTTTTACCTAGATATAATAACAATCAAATCCAGCTAAAAATGAAAACCTAAAATGAAAACTTGATCAATTAACCAATCAATTAAACTATGAAAATAAGAAAAGGATGTAAATACGATAGGATACCTGAGAGGCCAAGAGCAGAAAAGCGAAACTCAAATGCAGAAATTTCACCTTCACCTTCAAAAATGAAACCTATAAGAAAATATCCATATCTTAAATGAATCTATATTTCTTGTGTTTAGGGATTGCCTTTTGGTGCGAGGAAAGGTGGAGGGTGGACCATGGATGTGAAGGCAAATATGAAAATCTCGCTTCTTGTTTTCTAGTGGGTTCTGCTTATTATTGTTTTAATTATTGTTTTATTTTACGAGTGCAACTGTAATTAATTAGAAGTGTTTGGCCAGTTCACACGGTTTTAGAAAAGGTTAAGTACACCGGCTGGCATCTAATTATGGAGGTAGATAGAGAAGGAAGTTCTTACATAAGACTTTAATATGGAGAGTGATCTATGTGCCTTATTATAAATCATACAGCTTTCGTTCATAATGAAATTGTATGAAATGAATATTAATGTAGTGGATTAAGCGCATGGGTCACTCCCCATGTTGGAGTCTCTATGTAAGAATTTCCCACATACATAATACATCATACACTTCAACTTAAACGACATTATTGCCCTTTAATGGGTTGTTTGTACAAAGGAGGGGTGTTCACGGTTCGGTTCGATACGTTTAATGCCGAAACCGAACCGAAAATTTCGGTTAGTAAATATCCGAAACCAAAATCGAACTGTTTGCTTTATGAATCCGAACCGAACCGAAATATATGGTTTGGTTTGGTTTGGTTTGGTTTGGTTTTTCGGTTCGGTTGACCGAAATAAAATTTAACAATTTTATTTGATCATAAACGGTTCGGTTTTTTCATTCGGTTATAAGCAATTTTTTTAGAAAAAAATTATAATATTTTGGTTATATAAGCTAATTATACATGTTGATTGTTGGATATAAACGGTTCGGTACGGTGTTTTGTTTCGTACGGTTTCAGTACGGTGAATTGTCCGGCTTTTAATTTGGTTCGGTTTTTAATTCGGTTCGGTTTTGGTTCAGTTTTTAATTCGGTTCGGTTATTTGTTCGGTTTTTAATTCGGTTTGTTTTTAATTCGTTCGGTTTTCGATTCGGTTACGCATAATTTATAGCTTGAATCGTAACCGAACCGAAATTTTCAGTTTCTCTATATTATTAACCGAAACTGAATCGAAAACAAATATTAATAAAACCAAATCGAACCGAATGACCTCGAATCATTTCGATTTTCAGATAAACCGTATCCGTGAACACCCCGGTACAAAGAGTTGCTTAACCATAGAGAGTTGAATTTTGAGGTTTGATTTTCACCAGGTCATATGGGTTGTTTAGACTTTGTCCACAAAATTTGAATATCAGTACTTTAAAGTTATCTGTAAAAAATATATATATATGGGAAAACAGTAGATTGATAAGTCCACATGCTATATTTTTTTTTTTTTTTTTTCCTGAGAAGAGCTATATTGTTTTCATATCAATGTTTTTATTAACGTGAATGATACAACACTTTGTTCTAAATAATATTGTAATATTAAAGCATGTCCCGAACTGGATTTTATCCAATTCCAACCATCCGAATCGTTCGGTCATTATTCGAAACCGAATTTTTTAATCACCGTAGAAAAATTAGAAACTAAAAATCATGATAAGAATATAATAATAAAAAGTACCCACATGTCACAACATTCAACAATTTCTAAGGTCAAAAGCCTTCATTATTACATTATCTTAAAAATATCAAAAACATAATTGACAAAGGGCCCTTATGATGATTGGAATCATGTTTATTTGATTCTTTCAAAGATAACACAACATCTAAATAGGATTAAATTGACATAAGGAATGAACTCTGATTGATTAAGTTGCCTAAGGTTTGATCCAATTGAAGTATTCTGCATTCTGTCACTACAGATCATTCCTCTATTGAGTAATAAACTCTCACTACCCCTGATTAGATTTGATCTATGTGTTTGATTGTTTCCAAGATAATCCAACATTATTTAAAGTGTTTATACATCATTGATGTGGGCCAGATCGGTCACTGTACACGTGGCACTCACATAGTAGAGCGACGAGCATAAGACCACCTGAGTATCGTCCAGGTCGTTCTCCCAACATCATTCGCCTATATTTTGGTATAAGTGTTTGAAGCTCGGTCTGTGCTTGATAGAGCTCGGTCTCAGCCCAACAAAGCTTGACATCTGTATAAGGGAGCTCAACATCTAAGCTCAAAAAATTAAATAGCCCATCAGTTGCCAACTCGGTATGGTAGTATCTCTAGCAAAGGATCTCAGTGCAGGCCGCCCTTATTATTTTTACCTACAACGGACACAACGCAGGTCTTCCCTGCCTTCAGCCCACCTCTGGCTCAAACATGCATTGGGTAGAAGTCAGTCATCCTCCTGACATAACTACTCTGACACACCATCTATTATAGTTGGACCTCCAACCTCACTACAAACTCTCTACATAAAGGGAATCTCTTCTCTACAAACAGGTAACGTGACTTCATACTTAGTCACTCTTTTTCAGATTACGCATTTTCAACTTATAGTAAAATCACTGACTCGAGCGTCAGAGGGTTTTCCTGGAATATAACTACCGGACCCCTAACGATTGCTTTGTTTTACGGTATCGCTGCAGCATGGACTAGCAAAACACTTTACAAGAAGCTCATTCAACACCATCAACGGTCAGATCATCTTGGACGATTTTCAGCATCTTCAATTGGCACTAGAGGGAGGTCATGAAGCCTCACCATCTGGTAAAATTGTGGTTAACGGACAACAATGCATCCAAAATTCAAGGGTCAGAAGGTTGTCACAGACACCTCCATCCCAGAGACACATACACAACTGTCAAGCAACATGCAATACTTGCAATCGACAAATGGAGTTAAAACCCGAGAGACTGACCCATCTTATCTAAAAAATATACAAGTTTTTCCTAATACGAATAGAAGGAGAAGAACTTTAGGTGTAAGGCATGAAAGGTCCCCACTTAATACCACCTCATAAATGCTAGAATAGAGTACTGTTGATAGGGAACCAAGCAAAGTTGTTCACATTATTAGCAAGTTTTCCAAAAGGAAGGCCATATACATTCAAATCTTCAACGGACATAGATGTCAGGGATTATGATACCAACAAAAGTGAAAATGGAAGCCTTGGATGCAATCGAAAATCAACATACAGAGACTCAAACCGGTTGTATCCACACTAAGGGGAACATTGACGCCTATGGAAATATAAACCTAGTTGGAGGAACGAATAGACGATGGCATGATCCTTATATCATCTTCTCCTTTAAAGAAAAAGTTAAGAATTTACTATTTTTGTAAAGACATGCACACAAACGAATGAAAACTTTGACTAATCATTGTCGAAGGAACAATCTAAATAAAAATTTGTGTCGCACAACATACAATGCATGGTGCGAAATCCCACTGGGGCACACGACAGAGAAAATCATCGAACAACGAGGAAGAGGTGTGTTAACATGTATATTATAGATGAAATATGTTGGTTTGTAAGTAGACGTGCTTGTGATAGGCTGTGTTGGTCCACAAATCAAGATTTGGAAGAGTTCATAAGGGGTGAATGAACTAATCTGATTTTTATAAACTTCTTGAAAAACGAACACGTCTGATCAAACCAGTCTGCTGGACTGATCTGATGGGCACGTCTAGATCTGAATATTCTAGACACACGCAACGGAGAACAGTTTTACAAACCTTAGCTTAGTATTCAAAGATTCCGGTTATAGGTACGATTATAGCAAGTAATGCAAAACAAAAAGCTCAAAGTAAAGTGGAAAAAGTAAAGAACGCATAGAGCAATTTGTATCTATCTTTGTAGTGGTGTAATCTCTTACGTGATTGCTTCTCCCGTGACTTAAGAGGTATTACTATTATATTCTACACTAAAACAACAGGTAAGTGTCATTGACACCCAGCAGATACTTCACACTCTGAGATGTCGATCCTTCACAACCATCAACTGCTTCAATGGTCAACTACACAATTCTTCGAAGATCTCTTCTTCAAGTTTGTCACTTTGTTCCTTCACACCCAGCAGATGCTTCAACAATTTCAACTTTTTGGTAGAACAAGTTGTTGATAAAAGATGGTGTTATATCAAAAAGATGATACAACAAAGTGTTAAGAAATCGACGCGGAACGCAGCGAAATTTAAAATTTTGATTTCCTTTTAACCAAGATCGATTTCGTTTGAACAATAAACAAACAGAAAGTAGTAGATAAAGATAAATACCGGATTGATCCAATTGGATCGACGCTTTATCTACGGCTGATTGTCCAAGCACCGAGACGTCCAAGTGTCCGGCCTCTAGCGGTAATCCATACGAACAACCGCGGGAATCTTCGAAGGACTGCTACTGGAAAAAGTCGACTGCTAGGTCGTCTTATCTTCTTCCCACAAAACCCTCTTAAGAAACCCTCTCTTTTCTTATACTAAAATATTGCAAGAAAACTGTGATACAAATGAGTTGACACAACTCCCCTTAAGTAGGTAGATGGGTCGCCCATTGAGTCTTGGAGTGGAATAGGGAACAAAAAACTATTTTCACAATAAAATAAAGATTTAATAAATCAATCGGATATTCGATTGATTCTCTCATTAAGGATTTTCCTTAATCTCATATCTTCCATATATTCAATGTCTTATATTAAATACTTTCCAAGATTTTATATTAATATCACATTCATAGCACTGGGCAGAAATCACATTGCGTTAGCATCCGCAGGGACCATCGCAATGCTTTGTTTTAATTAAACAATCGGATTCCCCTTGTCCGTACCAGTTCTGAGTCGATTGTTCGACGCCCGGGGAAGGCCCCCGAAAGAGCCGTTCCCAGTCCGTCCCCCGGCCGGCACGCGATAACCCGCACTTGCCACGAGAGCGGCTCGTGCGGTGCCACCAACGGCCCGACGGGTTCGGGGCCGAGACCCCCGTGATATTAAAAGAATATATTTATTATATTACCAAATATATATCTATCACACATGTGCACACATATATCATATATATACATGTGACACACGCATATATATATATATATATATATATATATATATATATATATATATATATATATATATATATATATATATATATATATATATATATATATATATATTAATACACAAAAATAATATAATACTTTAATTAATATCTTGTATTATTTATTCATAATAAATAAATACTAGCATATTAATTTCCACTATAACAATTTATAGTAGGCATAATAAATCATCATTCCGTTGTCAATATAACCACAAATTAATTCCGGCTAATTATTTATATGTGTGTGACCCGATAGGTTTCGATATGTTGGTTGTAAGCATAAAGTGCATTTACTAAAATGCCTTTCACACCTAACGATCGTGATCATCTAGCAACACGTCACGACCCCCAATCATCAGAATGAATCAAGTGCTATGACTACAATATTTCATGTGAAACGGTTACCGTATAAATAGAATCCTACCGCTGTTATAATATCCATACGGTCGTACCTCGAGTGTCAAATATTAACGACCGTATCTTATAATCTAGATATCACATTCTCTCGAAGTAACTCATTACTTCTGCTTTGCAAAGACTTTCGAGAATAAGACATTCTTTATAATAAGCCCCTTTCGGATATTTACTCCTACCATTAGGAAACGTGATTTCCGGACGAGCCACATAAATCCTACGCATGCTTCAGTATCACACCTAATCACTACCGCACGATCGCCCCGTGGTTAGGGGAAACCTCAATAGTATCAAAACATAACAATCCACACCGTCATGCTATGAAGCCTCCAGTCTAAGGATAATTACACAATCGTCACATAGTGTGACACTTAATAAAGTAAGTGGGTCGGTCTAATGTACGCATTCTCTAATACACGTCGCGTACAGTCCAAGTGTCCCTACACTTCGAAAGACAAGAGATCTATCCCTATCTTAATAAGATAGAAGACATTTAATACATGCTAGTCTAACCGTACTATTAATGTCCCATTTAATAGCACATACGACTAGAGACATTTAAGTATCAAATCTTTTAATATGAGTCGAGATCTTATCAACCATAATCACAATTATGATTTCTCTATCACGGTTTGACACTAATGACGTTATCATGTATACAATATCATAATTGGTTCGTTAAACGAACAACTATATAATAACAAAAAGTCATTTATCATATGCACAAACATAAAGACGTGGTAGAAATTACCCGACCCGATCGGATCCGGTTCAACCCGATTGGGTTTAGGGCACTACACCAACACAAAACTTATACTTGGCATCTAAACCAACTATTTTAGTATCATTAAAACTTCTAATGATGGAAGACCTAACAAATTCCATTTTTTGATGATGCCAAAACCTCATACATCTAAACAGATTAAAACAACAAGTCAAATTGGAGATAAAAATATAATATTTATAAATGTCAAAATGGATCATATATATTACAAATACAAAAGATGAAAAGAAACAAGTCGTCTATTCTGAAACATAACTTCATCTTCATCTGATCTCTTCCTTTCTCCAAAACCTCAGACTTGTTTGTAATGCAATTTTCATGCGTCTGCCTGTTTAGCCAAAGTTTGAGATGCATCATTTTCCCCATGTTGGCATTATTATCAGGAATAGTATTGAGGAGAAGAATGTTTCATCCAAAAGTTTGCCCACCTGTCCTTCCAGACGATCAATCTTCCAAAATGCAGTGTCAAGTCTGCTCCAAGAGTTGGTATCAACCAATTTGATCTCTGCAAGTACCTTCTGATGTTTGTTCATCAATCAATCATAAATCCGAAGGTAGCTTTCAGACTTTCTGTTAAATCGACCAAATCTTGATGCAAACCATCCCAATCTGTATATGGACATTGTCCAACTTGTTTATGATGAGTCCTAGAGCATGAACATTCAGTCTTACGGGGCTTGATTTCCGAGTTTCCTTAGTTTATGGACTCCCCGTGTATTTTGCAGTAATAATAATAGAACATCAAATACACAATGGACTAATCCCATACCCCAGAAAACGAGGTAATACAAGCTCTCTCTATATCTATATCTAAGTGTGGACATAGGATTCTCGTAATCAAACAGTACATTTCACGTAGACATGGGACTTAAGAACAAACCCTTTTTGCACTGCACTCCATCTTACACCATATTTAAGTCATGTCTAATCTTTAATCCAAATATCCCTGTCTTGTACAGTTTATCCCCACCGTCCGCAGGCGAGTAATTCGCGTTCAAACCTGATGGTTGCGTCGTGTGATCCGAAGCTTCTGAAGCCATAACCATAGATGCATTCCAATACCAAGGTTTAAGGTAAGGGCAAGAATAGGATGAAGAATAACAAGTAGGATGAAGTATCACCGAGCCCCAATCTTTATCTCCAATCTTTCCCTGTTTTACCCTTCTCTTAACTAACAAATTCCCCACATCTTCCTGCTTGAATTCCGATATACTTCTTACAAGTGCTGTGCAAATAAGAAGCACGAATACAGCATCTTCTTCTGGCAATACCTCCACTGTCATTAGCTTCCAGTTCAATAGGGCAGTGGCTTTTCCTTCCGGTTTCTCATCCGAGTACCTCACTAGCGTAACAAAATCATCTTCGTCGTCGTCGTCCGCCAAATCCTTTGATTCTTGTGTTTGTGGATGTTCATTATTGGATGTTTGTGCATTGACGCTGTTCACTTGATACTGCATTTTCCGCCCTTCAACAACAAACATCCCTATATAAAGGGTGTAGTAGGTAGTGTCATTAGCTTGCACAGTAACAAGAACCATTTTTGTAATGCCTCCAGACCCCGGGCCTGTAAACGCTAAATGAGTCATAAATGATCCGGTCAACTGTTTAGACCGTCGTCCTCGCTTGGTCTAAAAGGGCTAAACCTTTATGCCTCACACTTATATGGGGGTGAACGTAGAAGTGGGGGGCGGGGGGTATTACCGTCTTGTCACTCCCTTTGTTGTTTTCCAATTTGAAAGTGAAGCTCGAAAAAGATTTTTCAGAACCCCACTGTATCAGCAGTTCATTTCCTGTTGACAAGTTCCACGATGCCTGCCACCCCTCAGGTGGTTGATTTGGGGTTGCAGTTCCTACAACGTGCTCTGCAATAGACGCCAAACGTCACACATGATGCATTTCCAATTTATAAAAATGAAGAAAGAACCTAATAAGGGCAGCTCAATGAATGAAAGTATGCCGCACATAACACTGGGACCAAGCCTTGGAAGGGCACGACCGACCATCTAGGCATATCGTATGCAGCCTAACTTACATAACTGTTCGGTTTTCAATCATGAAAAAAAAAATTCAAGTGTAGTAAAACTGTAAATTACATTACCTGGAGCTCTACCAATTGAGCCTTCAACATAAGACCACGAACCTTCGCGTATCTCTATGATCCTGTCATCCCATTTCAGTAGTGAAGGTGCTTCACCCCCTCTTCTCCAAATTCCTCCTCCCATTCTATATCATATAATCAATAACTTCACCAGTGAGTATTTACTCATTAACACTCCATGAAATACAAGGGGATATTGAATAAGTATGTTGCGTGTGTGATGATCGAATCGAAAAAATATGCTCAACTTTTGGGAGTTAAAAAAGTATGGTTCTAACATCAAAAAAAATTTAAATTTAACGTCAACAAAATTTCTTCAAGTTTCCATTTGTATATAATACCTGATTCGAATAACGAAACACTCTCTCCCGGCATGATCAAGGACTGTGCGAGACAACCATCGTCCTTCCTGAGGCCTGTACTGGTTCATTCGCAGAATAACTTCTGAAATCATTGCTCCGGAATCATCTGTAACCCGGTCTGGCACACATTTCAGCAAGTAGGATGCTTGAACTGGAGGAGTAATTGAAGCATCTGCCCTCAAATCTTGATCAATTTTTATTCCTAAAGTTAGAGACGGGGCTCGTAATAGATCATTCCAATGAAATGTGGTATTGCTTACAATGCTACTTCCTTTAAGGATGCCACTGCCTCGACGACGAATCTCAAGTATAACGCCTTTTGTCCCGAATTCACAGTACATATGCCAAGCTTTTTGCCATGATCCTGTCTTAAAGTTTATTATTGCTTTGTCTAATTTAAGATCCCCGTGACATCGTGCTACTCGGAGACGTACAAATTCTTTGGAAAAATATCTTCTTTTTGCCTCTGTCACATTGTTTACCATTACTGATAAGCAGAACTGCATTAAAATAAAATAAAAAATTAGAGAAAGATTATTAATTTTAATTTCTTTCAAACAGGAGAGACGTACGTGAGAAAGCCAAGATAAACTGACCTCAAGCAAAAACCTGGGGTGCATAGACTTGTATTTTGTGTTAACATCAGTATCACAAACTGGCCAATAAATAGGAGGTTTTAGGTCAGGTGCCCTTCCAATGGCTGTGCCGCCTGCTTTTTCGTAAGGCCTTTTGAAAATTTCTTCCCACAGATTCTTCGTTTCATCAATCTCTTCTTGCTTAACAGAATCCCACGCGGTACAAACTTTTCCAGTTTGCCATTCTATCTCTTTGCAATCTACATAATATATTGTAGGATAGCTCTAACACACCGGAATCAGAAGGCGGAAGTACATACATAAGATAAGAATTTACAGAGCATGCTTCCATCAAATTCATTCAATTATATTCCATTTCAACAATCCAAAACGGGATATTAATGATCTTTAACCTAGGAAAAATGTAAACATAAAAAAATGCAGCAAACAAAACGGAGTAGTTGAAAAGAAAAGGCACCCACCAGATGTGTCACCCACATTAGCATGATATCTGAAGCAGGTACGAAATGAAAGCACGTATCTCTAACTTTCTCGATCACATACAGAAAGCCCTTATACCGTTGTCTTGCTGCTATCAAATATACAATCTCTGGTCTGTATGGCTCGTCGAAATTGGTGTACAAATATCTCTGTTTTGAAACGTCATTCAAAATATCTTCATTAGGTACATAAGATGATGCAGCACAACTTAAATCCATATCATTCTCAAAAGGCTCAGATGGATATCTTTCTTCCCAGATTTTCTTGCATCTATTCAATGCATAATCTTCATTTTCTTCACAAAAGATAGCTGCTTTCCCAATTAGCTTTGAAAATCTTGACTCACAATATTCTCTGTATTTGACCTGAAAGTAAACATATACATATCAACATACTAGCAAAAGAAACGTGCCTCACACTTGTTTTTGTTAGAATTAATAGTTAAACTTGAAGATATTTGGTAGTTACTACTATGTAATAAATGCATGCTAATGAAGGAATATTAGAACCTTGGGCTAAGAATGCATCTTCCTTAGGCATGTGTCTTGACTCAAGGGATATCATTTGTGATGTTTTGATTGATCAAAATTTGTGATTAGCAAAGATGTTACATTTCATGAGTGATGTCTTCCAGGGGCAGCGGAAACCTGGGTGACGGGGCGAAAATTCTAAAGATTTTTTACAACCTGAAAAATGTATAGTGATGTTTTTTGGTCTCTTGGATCCGCAAGCCAAGAAAAACTAATATATATCGCAAAAAAAAAACACAACTATATATTATGCGCTATATAAAGGAAAATTACAATAGTATATATCAAAGAATCCGAACAGAATAACCCTTTACTACTATCAATTAAAAATCCAAACACTAAAAACAATGTTTTTATTTTATTTTATAAAAGGGATCATTTTATTAATCATGCCATCAAATAGGCTCAGCCTTCAAGTTACAACCATGTGTCTCAAAAACTAAATCTAAACCAAACACCAAGCTAGGTGCGAAGATTTCTTGATCGCTCTACTATGTTTGCTACAAAAATATACGCTGGGGGTTTCTCCTCCTCAACTCCATGTGTCTGTTTGTTTCTCCACGTCCAAATCCCATACAAGGCCTCCCTCCATGTGTATACACTACTACAAAAAAGCATAAAGATCACGGTTTTTAAGTGTGATATATTTACATTAGTCACGGCTTCCAAAGTGTGGCATATTGAGGTGTGACATAAAGTACTTTAACTCAATCAAAGTTACAAACTGTGATCTATTATAATAATTATCACACTTAAAACCCGTGATCTATTATAGTTGGTATCACACTTAAAAACCGTAATCTATAATAATTTCATCACATTTAAAAACTGTGATCTATTATGGTTGTTATCATAGTTAAAAACCGTGATCCATTATAGTTGTTATCACACTTAATAACCGAGATCCATTACAATTAAAACACATTTAAAAACTGTGATCTATTTTAGTTGTTATTACACTTAAAAACCGTGATCTATTATAATTTAAATCACACCAATAAAAGTGTTTTTTTTTCAAAAACAATATATAAGCACACATATTTTTTTGTCTTTGTTGGGACTCGAACCCGGATACTCCGGATTAACGAGCCACACTTATTCCACTAGACCGATGTTTTCTTTCTTCTAATTTTCGACCACACTAAACTAAAATCTCATTATAAAATACCATATTATTTTAATCACAGTAAAAAACTGTGATTGATTGATTTTTTGTCTCATTTTTCCTAAAAACCGTGGTAATAAAAATTGTGATATATTTTAGTTGTTATCACACTTAAAAACCGAGATCTACTATAATTTCAACACATTTAAAAACTGTGATCTATTTTAGTTGTTATCACACTTAAAAACTGTGATCTATTATAGTTGTTATCACACTTAAAAACCGCGATCTATTATAATTTCAACACATTTAAAAACTGTGATCTATTTTAGTAGTTGTTATCATACTTAAAAACCGAGATATATTATAATTTCAATCACACCTAAAAAAGTGTGATCATTCTTTTTTTTCGAAAACGAAATAAACACACACATATCTTTTGTTGCCACTGAGACTTGAACCCGGATACTCTGGATTAAGGAACCACACTAATTACCACTGGGCTGATGCCTACTATATTATTATTTTCGACCACACTAATCTAAGATATGATTATAAAATATCATATTATTTTAATCACAGTTAAAAACCGTGATTGATTGATGTTCTTGTCTCAGTTTTCTTAAAAATCGTGATAATAAAAAATATGATCTATTTTAGTTGTTATCACACATAAAAACCGAGATCTATTATAATTCAACACATTTAAAAGCGTGATTTATTTTAGTTGTTATCGCACTTAAAAATCGTGATCTATTATAGTTGTTATCACACTTAAAAACCGAGATCGATTATAATTTCAACACATTTAAAAGCGTGATCTATTTTAGTAGTTGTTATCACACTTAAAAGCCGAGATCTATTATTATTTCAATCACACCTAAAAAAGTGTGATCATTCTTTTTTTTCACACCTAATAACTGTGATAAAATATTTAAGTGTGATATATATACATTTTACTTGTCTCGGTTCTTTTAAAAGTGTGATCATTATCTTTAGATAAGTGTGATCTATATCTTTTTTCTTATTAGTGTATATAATTTGTCTCACTTTTTCTATAATTGTGGTAAAAATATAATGAATTCAGTCAAAGTTTAAAAATGAGATTAATTGATATGATTTATCTCGCTTTCTCAATAACCGTAACAAAAATATCATACCAATTTAGTCACAGATTAAAAGTGTGATAGTTTGGTATAATTTATCTCATTTTTTCAATAACTGTGATAAAAATATCATATCAATTCTATCACTGTTTTAGATGTGAGATTGATATATATAATTTATCTCACTTTTTTAGAAACCGTGACAGAAATATCATATCAATTCAGTCACAGTTTAATAATGAGATTGATTGATATAATTTATCTCGGTTTTTCAATAACTGTGACAGAAAAATCATATCAATTAAGTCACACTTTAAAAATGAGATTGATTAATATAAATTATCTCAGTTTTTCAATAAGTGTGATAGAAAGCTGTAAGTGTGATATATATATATTTGTTGTCTCGGTTTTATTGAAACTGTGATTGTTTTCATATCTTAAGTGTGACCTATGTCCTATTTTGTAGTAGTGATATCCACTTCGTTGTCCCAAAAACGACTTACCATTAGCTGTCAAATTAAGGCTCACCCAATCTACAAAGTATCAATCCCAAAGAAGGCCGCATGCTTTTCATAAGGAACGCAAAGGTTACAAATTTCTCTAGCCCAATTACGGTCTCGAAGTGCGTGCAGTATAGTTTCGTCAGCTTCCTCACAAATTTCGCATGTTGGATCAACCACCACAGATCTATCATACAACATACGACGCAGGAAGGGTATCATGAACGATACTCCACAATAAATAATTACCTCGCGTTGGCCCTTTAAGAAACTAACATGCCAAATCTTATTACTACCTCCGTCCCATAAAAAGTGTCCACTTTTTAAAAATTCATTGTCCCATAAAAAGTGCCATTTAGAATATCAATACATCATTTAATGCATTTTCTACAAACATACCCCTATGATAAAATTTAATGTTTACCTATTCATTTCATATTCCAAAAAAACATTTATTATCTGATGGGGTATATATGTCCACTTAAATTACACACATTAATTATTTTCTTAATCTGTGTCCACCATAAAAAAACGACACATTTTATGGGAAGGAGATCTTTGGTAATAATTATGTATTTTTATTTACGTGATAAAAATTTTATGTCAAATTATCCGATTATTAGAGGGTGAATATAAATTTTACGGGGGTGAAAAAAATACATAATACACATAATAGTGTTATTCTCCGGATCCGAGGGGGGGGGGGGGGGTGCCCCGAGGGAAAGGGTGCATCCTCCCCTGACGTCTTCTATGCTACATTCGAACAGAGACTTTCAGTTCTTCTGATGCGGGTAGGAGTGATGGTTTATTGACATAAATTGAGTTTGAAGTTATTGAGCATGATGAAATACATCCTAGTTCCAGTATTTAATCAGATTCATTGGAATTTTAAATCAAGCTAAAGAAGGAAAGAGTATCATTCTATACACTATACTTATGTTTCTTATTTTTAGTTTGTTCATTGTTAAAAGTTACTACCCCTCCGTTCTATTTTATTTGTCCACGTTTCCTTTTTAGTTTTCCCAAAATAAGTGTCCACTTTGTGCATTTATTGTCAAATTTCTTCAAATACCTTCATCTCTTTTTACAATATTTATAATAAAAAGTGTGTAGCATTAAATGCTCCAACAACTATTTAAAGGGTATAAATGTATAAATAGTTGATCATTTAATGAAATTCAAAGCATTAAGTACTTTTTTTAATCTGTGTGAAAAATCAAATATGACAAATAAAATGAGACGGAGGGAGTATCATTTACTCTCTCTCTTAATTGGTGAGATTATGGTAACTGCATTAAATAATAAAGAACGGGGAGAGTTCCTTTATTATCCAATATTAACTACTACCATAAAACCGTGAATCTTTTATTAAGGGTATGGCTGTCCTTTCATGAATAAATGATTTTATGAATTAATAAAGTATCGAGAAATACGTGTTTAACCGGGATTACGACTCTTCTAGTTTAAAAGATAATTATGAAGAGATGTCGGTGTTTTGTTAATTAAGAATAAGGACTCAGACAATTATGAAGAGATGTCGGTGTTCGTTAATTAATAATAAGGACTCGGACAATTATGAAGAGATGTTGGTGTTTTGTTAATTAAGAATAAGGAAATTACCACACGGGACGGGACGGGACAGGACGTTACAACTACTTTCTTACGAAATTACCATATAAAATGGATATATATAACTCACACTATACTTGCTCGAACTCGTACACAAGACCTTATGGTCCTATGAGGTCTCAGTTTAACCGCTCGAGGTAAGCCTTATTGGTTCTATACTTTCATTCTTACTTACAATAAGGCCCAGTTAGTAAAAGTGTTTTCATCATATTTTACTTTACCAACCAATGATATGTTTGATTTTAGTCATTGATTATTCAAGTTACAACATTCAATGCATTTCTTAATTTATGTGTTCATGTCATACTATCTCCGTCCTAAAATATAAATTCATTTAGTTTTTTAGTTTTATCCCACAATGTAAGTCCATTTAAAAACCAATAAAGCATTTATTACATTTTTCTCATTTTACTTTTTACCTAATTTATTATCTACCAACCCATTTTTCACTACTTTGCATTAACAATATTCAAATGTCATTTTAGACTTTTTTTTATCAAATTAATGACATATAACTAATTTAACCAACTTTCTTAATATGTGTGAATAACCCCAAATAGACCTACAGGACATTCATTTTGGGACGGAAGTAATACATAGCAAGGTGTGATCTTTGTTTTAAGGGTCTTATAAAAATAAATAATGCTTTGACATTTTCACCCCTTACAAATATCTCATTCCGGGCATAAAAAGAACATTCCGACCATCCCATAAAATCGGTTAGAAAGGTCAAAATGTTACGATTTAAACACTTTAGGGGCTAATTTCTTAAAAGAGAAAAGTTCAAAGGCCAAATTTTTTTACTATACGACCGTAGTATTAAAATTGTATTAATGACATACATTACAACCTTATATTTTTAATATCTCATTCATAATAAAAGTGTTTGGTGTGAAAGAGAATAAAAATAAAGGCTCTAATGTATATCACACTCGATACAACCTACCTATGTAGCCAGGGGCGGATTTAAGAGGAGGGGTGGGGTCAAGCGCCCCTCTTAGATCCGGCAAACACATTATTATATATGTTGTGTATTTTTTTTTTTCCCTCTAAAAATTTACGGCCCACATCGCCCTCCCTTACCCGGGATCTGCGCGTCCGCCCCTGTAAACACGACATGGATATGGACACGCCACACGAACGACACGACACAACGACCCCGCTAATTCCAAAATTTAAAGACATGACGACGCGCGACACGTTCTCTCTCTCTCTCTCTCTCTCTCTCTCTCTCTCTCTCTATATATATATATATATATATATATATATATATATATATATATATATATATAACACTGCGTATTATTTGTTAACTTATCATCAAAATGAAAATGGTGTATTTTAACGTTTCTTTTGAATTAAACTTAAATAAAAATAAAAATAAAATTGAAAAAACTGGGTTCAGGAGTGTCGGCGCCGTGTTTGAAAGTGTCAACAGCGTGTCGGATATTAAAATTTCAAATAATATTACTTTAATCAGCCGACACGTGTCGGACACGTATCAAAGTCGTGTCGGTCGCGTGTCATTTTGGAAATATGAAAATATGTCGGACACGACGCACGACGCCCAGATTGAAATTTCGATGCTTCACAACAACCCACACTCATACAACCTTCATTCAATACAAAAATCTCTAATTTTCTGCTTGAAAAATCCGTACAATTTTAGTACACCCCCAAAATAAATCAACAAGAATTTGAGATAAAAAAAATATGCTTACCGGATTCAAGGTGTGGCAGAACCAAACCCACTCAACATCAAGAGGAGGAACAATCAAGGGAGTAGTTAGCCCCACAATTAGATCAGAAATCAAAGGCATCCACAACTCTTCATATCTACAAATCAAACCCCATAACATTAAAAAAGAACTAGACTTTCACCCTACAAATATATATATAAATAAATAAATAAAAAAACAAGTTGGAACTAATTATTCCATCAAGAAATTAATAACCTTCTAATAGATTCAATGAGCGTGCGCTTCTGATGAAGCCAATCGGACTCTGCTACAAGTTTTAAGAATCCAAGATTTCTTCTTGCAGCAGAAACAAGATCTACACCAAACCTGACTGTTTCATCTTCCGATAACTCGCTGAGGTTTACGATTGAGTCAAAATCATCTGAAGCTACTGACATTTCTTCCCGAGGGGAAAGGGAAAGCGTCCACTTCAAACTATGCGGGTAATTACAACTGTTTCAGAAGTAGAAAAACATTTTGAAGATGCAAGGGGAGGAAGAAATCAATCAATAAGCTAGTACTATACATGCTCGACGGCAGGGGGTGATGCGGAGGATTAAGAATAAGTAAAAGACTATAGAGAGCTTCCTTAAAAAACAAAAAACAAAAAACAAAAAACAGAGTGATGTCCAAATGCTTTTGTTGGAATGGGCCACGTGGGATGTCGTTTTCAATCATGTATGGTGGGTCCGTCGTGAGAGTCAATCAGTCTTTATCTCATCCTCTAAACATAATTTTCCGTTTAAGTTGCACATTTTGATTTGTTTTTAAATCAATCTACCTATCAAATATCTTCCATACAATCCTCTTAAAACAATTTTTTTCCTTTCGTATCAATTATCAAACATAATTATCAATACATATTCTTTTTTGAGCCAATTATTTAAAATGACTGATTTTCAACTTATTAGGGGTAATAGGACACTCCGAAATCTTATTTAGTTATAAGTACATTCTAATTTCAAGTGGATAAAGAGGAAGAAGGAAAAAAAAAAACAAAGAAAAGAAAAAAAAGATGCGCTGAAAGGGAAAAAAAAAACCATTTTTTAATTCACCATATTCTAAATGTCATATATTTTGATCTAAAATTCGGATCATCATAATTTTTTCACTAAAATTCATATTTTTTCGTCTTCTTTATTCTAAAATCAAATTTGATATTTTTCCGAATAAATTTCATAAAATCAATTTTTTTTTCTTCATAAAAATCGACGTGACGTATTGATCACCGTCATGCATTGACCACCTACCCGGATGCATTGGCCACCGGGATCCATTAACCACCCCGATGCATTCACCGCCGCGATTCATTGGCTACCACTGATGTATTGACCGCCGCGATCCATTGGCAACCTTGATCAATGACGTCTCATTGTAGCGATTTATCGCAGCTGACTTCTTATTGTAGCGATCTACGCGGTGATGTCTTATTGTATTGAATTATGCAGTGACGTGTTATTGTAACGATTTATGCAGTGACGTGTTATTGTAACAATTTATGTATACCGTTGGTTGTAAAAATATGCATTTAAACCAAAAAAAACAAAAGAAATACAGTTATTTTACAAAGTTATCGAAAATTTAAACCAACACTAATCAAATAAACCAACATCAATCAAATATTTAAAGATAACAAAGAAATAAAGTTACTTTACAAAGTTATCAAATGTGTGTATCAAGTTGTATATGCGGTGACATCAATATCATTGCATCAGTTATCTAATTGTAAATACAGTCATCAATGTCACTGCATAAGTCATCAATGTCACTGCTTCAGACATCAATGTCACTGCAAAAGTCGTCAATGTCCCCGCATCGGACATCAATGTCACCGCATAAGTCATCAATGTCACTTTGCATAAAACCTAACAATTGCATCGATCGGCTACTCTGCTCTTGTTTTGCATTTCTCCAAATGTGGAGCTTTTAATATGGATAGAAGTACAAGTTTGGTGAAACTACAAAGACTCTTCACTATGGCTCTTGTAATGGCCACACGTTGTTTGTGCCCTCCGATAATTGGATTCATTGTGGAATCCCTCAATCTTTAACACGATCTTGAATGTTTAGCTTAATGTCCCCGCATCATTCATCAATGTCACTGCATCGGACATCAATGTCACTGCATAAGTCATCAATGTCACTGCTTCAGAAATCAATGTCACTGCATAAGTCATCAATGTCACTGCTTCAGACATCAATGTCACTGCATCTTAAAATAAATATAAAAAAAAAATCAATGTCACCAGCGTTTTTTTTTCTTCCAGCATTTTTTTTTCCAGCGCTTCAGGTTTTTTTTTTCCTTCCTTCCTTTTTCTTCTTTATCCACTTGAAATTAGAATGTCCTTATAACTAAATAAGTTTCCTTCTTAAAATTAGAATGTCCTTATAACTAAATAAGATTTCGGAGTGTCCTAAATGATCATTAATTCTCTAACGACGGCCTTATAAGTTATAACTAATTTGCACTTCTTTTTCACACACACACACACACACACACACACACACACACATATATATATATATATATATATATACTACGAACGTCCATATTATAAGTCATTTTATATCTTTAGATTTGTCTCACAATATAAGTCATTCTACGTTAACAATCCAACATTTATTACTCATTTTCTTTATCTTAACCTAATTTATTATCAATCTAACAACTTTTCATTACTCAACAACTACTGCATTAATGATAATCAAGAGACATTTTAGACATTTAATCTTCAAATTTATGACATTTAACCGCTTTCTTAATTTGTGTGGAAACACTCAAAATAACTTATAATATAAGACAGAGGTAGTATATATTAGAAAAAACATGTGCGTTGCACGTGTATTGATTAAATTAAATTTTATAAATTGAATATTTACTATAACTTTACATATGTTGTTATGTTTGTGATTAAGTAATAAAATTTAAATATGTTGAATATAATTGATATAAAATGATCTCATATATTTTACTTATATATTGAATTGATTTGTATCTTTTTTACACAAATTAAATCATAATTTACATGTTATATTTTATATTCTATTAAATATTATAATCATTCTTGATTACTAAGTCATGTATTTCATTTGCACGCATAATGGGGTTAGCTTAAGTCTCTAGTAAGTCCTTGTACATTCTTTAAGTTACACTTAATCTAAATGACATAACTAAGATAAGCGACACATGTTAAAGTCATGTGACCTTCAAAAGGGCTTAGAACCTTCACTTCTCATATGTGTCTGAGAGCCCTTAGAGGGCACTAGACCTATTTCTCTTGTCACTTGAGAATGCACGCACGGTACATGGCTACTTTAGATCCCCTTTGAGGCTAAGGAATAGCCTCACAGATTATATTATTTTTGATCCCTCATTTGATTCACCATGCTCAGCGAGGGTCAAATGCGTTTTCCTAGTATTCCCACAGTAATAATGGAGCCAGCCTCTGCTCATGCATCGTGGTTGTAATCGTCGTAAAATTCTTTCCATTCAGCCCATGTTCCCTTCACTCGTTCACAATTGCATCGTGTCATAACTGTACCAATGACTTATTGCCTTTATAAACACACAATTATCCTCCCTGCAAAATATGATAGCTAACCCCCAAAAGGAACATAAACTATGATGGTTGATTAACCAAAAATACATAGCCAGACCCAACTGCCCCATGAGGGTTCCTTTTAGTGTAAGTTATCCCTAAACTGTTGAAGTTGCATTTGAGAGACCACCAATATAATTAAGCATCCAAAAAGTCAAGTACACGGTCTCAAGTGCATATAATTTTGGTGGGAGAAACTGTCAGACATTGCTAATTATATGTTACATGAAGAGTTAAAAAATTATATATATATTGGATGAAGCTATCTAGACATGATGATCAAGATGAGCTCATTGACACACACATCAAACACCTAGAAGTGTGAAGTTAGTTAGAGCGGTTATGAAGTTAGTTATAACCGCCTCTCACTTGATCAACATCAAAACTGAGTCTATATATATCCAAGAGTAGCAATAGATTAGTTTAAGCTTTAACATTTCTGAAAATAGATTTTGTTGTACTTCAGTTTTCAATTTTACTGCAAATATATTCAAGATGATGAACACCATTGAAGTTCAAATTCTTTTTCGATTATTTTTCTTTTCCATGTTTTGATTCATCAATTCTTCATGGTATCAGAGCTTCAGAAGCTTGTAGTAGCATTTTTTGCGCTTTATCTCTGATTTCTTGGAGGTCCATTCCTAGTTAGTTGGAAGCCTCTGGTTTTTTTTTTTTTTGTTTTTTGTTTTCTGCACTTGTTCTTGGAGTTATAGCCATGGATGCAGCTCAGAATAAGGTGATATTGCCTAGCAATCCGCTGTACATTCATCCAAGTGAAAATCCTTCACTTGTCTTGGTTCATCCTCCATTGAATAACAAGAATTTTCATCATTGGAGTTGGTCAATGAAGAGCCAGTTGCTTACGAAGAATAAGCTTGGTTTCATAGATGGTACGCTGCCTAAACCTGATCCTAATGATCCGAATCATTAGGTATGGCAACAATGTAATGCTTTTGTTAGTGCTTGGCTAGTTAACGCTGTAATTCCTTCGATTTCACAAAGTATTATGTTCAAATACACAACTAGGGAAATTTGGTTAGATCTTGAATCCAGGTTTTCCAGATTAGATGTTTTTCATGTTTCTGATTTGTTAGAGGAAGTACACACTGTAAAACAAGGAGAAGTTGATGTCACTAGCTTTTTACTAAAGTCAAAACGTTGTGGGATGAGATTGATCTTATGAGGCCTACACCGGTTTGTAAGTGTGAGCCTAGATGTACTTGTGATGTTCTTAAGGTTTTTGCTGGATATGCAGAAATAGAAAAGGTTGCGAAGTTCTTGAAAGGTTTGAATCCTGAGTATTCCCAGGTTATGACATAGGCACAGTTGATGCAGCATGTGCCAGATCTTCATACTGTTTTTGCCATGGCATTAAAACTTGAAGCACAGAAAGATTATGTTTCCAGTCATCCTGTTCAAGCTCAAGTTTTCTATAATAGGTCTTTTGGTCAATCTGGTAATGGTTCTTTTCAAACTCAGACACAACAAGTGCAAAGGCCTTACACAAGTTCTGGAAATAACAATTTAAGAAGGGAAATCCTGATCAATATAAAAAGAAACTTCAGTGTACTTTCTGTGGTTTTGCTGGACATACAATGGACAAGTGTTACAAGAAACATGGATTCCCACCTGGTTTTAAGCCAAGAGGCAGAGTAAATATGGTGGATTCCACATCTGGTTATGGAAATGATAGTGTCATTGATTCTGGTTTGGATGTTAATGCTAATCATACATCTTCTGTTTTAGATGATGAGTCATTTACTTTGAATAAGGCATTACAGTCAACTTCTCCAGCTGTTGAACACAAGCAGATCAGATATAGTTGATCATATGGCCAACCAAGCAACTGTATTTAGTGCCAACTTTGTACCTGCACCTACACAACAGGTATGTCTAAATCTGTTATATCCTGGATCATAGATTCAGGAACCATTGATCATATTGTTAATAGATTAGACATTCTTGTTAATGCAAGGCCTATTAACAGTATGAAAGTTGGTCACCTAATGGTTCCACTGTTGCAGTATCACATATAGGTCAGGTTTCATTATGCAATGGTTTGATATTGACTAATGTTTTGTGTATACCTGATTTTACATTCAACCTGATATCTTTGGCTATGCTAACTGCTAATCCAGCTCTTTCTATAGTTTTTGTGCTTAACAAATGTTTGATTCAGGACAAGAGACTTGGGAGTCTGATTGGATCAGCTAGCAAGTCAAGAGGTTTATATGTGCTGAATAGTCCTACCACACAGTCTATACAATTTTCTCACAAAGTTGCTGCTGTTCAAAATAAAATAGATAGTAGTGATTTTGGCATTATAGATTAAGACATCTTTCTCATAGAAGATTGTCTGATTTACATCTTGTTTCTAGTTCTGATTTTGTAAACAATATATGCCACATTTGTCATTTAGCAAAATAGAAAAGAAGTTCTTTTCCTTTAATTGTTTCTTCTGTTAATGGTGTTTTTGATTTGATACATATTGACATATGGGGTCCATACAGATAACAGACTGTTCTTGCACAATCCTATTTTCTTACTATTGTTGATGATTACTCTAGATTCACTTGGATTTTTTTTAATGAAATACAAGTCAGAAGCTAGGGATTTAGTTAAGTCTTTCTACCAATTTGTTTTTGTACAGTTTGATACACATGTTAAAGTCATTAGAACAGACAATGGATGTGAGTTTGATATGCCAGTTTTTTATAAAGAAAAAGTTATAATCCACCAAACATGCTGGACTAGGTATGTTAGAATGAAACCCTAGTGGTAGATCCATGTAGACTTCCTCATCAAGATCACCATGGAGGAAACATTGTTTACATCCATATGGTGGATGTTCCGGTTCTTTGATGCAGCCAGAGCTAACAATGTCCTGATTGTGGTGATTTTGGCAACAAGTGAAAAAGTCTCTTCATAATCTATGCCACATGTCTGTGTATAGCCTTTAGCAACTAACCTTGCTTTGTATCTCTCAATGGAGCCATCTGCATGATACTTGACCTTATATACCCATTTGCATCCTATTTTCCTTTTTCCAGCAGGTAAGGTTACAACCTGCCATGTGTTTGTTGCTTGAAGGGCATCCAACTCCTTTTGCATTGCTTCCTTCCAGCACTCATGCTTAATGGCTTGGTTGTATGTCTTTGGTTCTGTTATAGCATCTGTTAAACAGACAAAGTTCTTGTAGCCATTTGTTAAATGCTGATAGCTTAAGAAATTGTTGATTGTATGTTTGGACTTTGCCTTTGAACAGATGAATTCTGTCAAGTATGAAGGTTGATGTCTGGTTCTTGTAGACCTCCTCACTGGTGGCAGTTGTTGTACTGGTTGTTGTGCATAATGATCAATATCAGGTTCAGGATTATAATACATATCAGTATCAGGATTTGAAGAACCATTAGTAGCACCAGGTGCAGTTATGGAATCATCCATGTTAGGTACATAAGGAACTGGTAGGGGCATAGAATCACTTGAAGTACATGTGTCTATAGTTTGTAAAGGAAAAACAGTTTCATAAAACTTCACATCCCTAGAAACAAAAATGTCCCTAGTGGACTTATCAAGTAGAATATGACCTTTAGTATATTGTGGCACACCAAGGTATATGCATTCTCTAGCCCTAGGGTCAAACTTGGATCTATTATGAGTGGGAGTAGATGCAAATACAAGGCAACCAAACACTTTTAAATCATTATATACTGGTGCTTTTCCGTACAACAACTGGTATGGTGTCTTATTGCCTATTACTGGAGATGGTGTCATGTTGATCAATTTTACTGCAAATATATTCAAGATGATGAACACCATTGAAGTTCAAATTCTTTTCGATTATTTTTCTTTTCCATGTTTTGATTCATCAATTCTTCAATATATACGATCATTAGTTATATACTTTACATAAGTAGGACAATATTTCATTTCTAGATAAGTAATTATCAACATATGTGGTCAAAAAATTTGATTTGAGAATATAATATTGAATTAATACGTTAAGATTATAAAACAAATGTGGAGAGACACCAAAAATCTACTTCGGGTTATATAAAATGAATACATCTTCTAAGTATTATATAATCATTAATTTCTCTGTATCATTATATCATTATGTTAGCTAAGTATGATAAATTCATATTTGAAGATGAATATGCATGAATAATGATCGATCATGTTTCCACTTTGGTTATTGCATCATTGTTTAGGTGGTGTTAATGTGGTTAGTCGGTGTAAAAAGAAGTGACAAGTCACATAGTCACTATTGGTTGTCACAACCTTAGATTAATTTCTTACAACTTCTTTATGAATCACTATAGTTTGTCACTTCGTATGTGAACTTGAAGCGAGTCACCGTGATTTGACACTGTCCAAACGTAGCTCATTTCTTACAGCAACTTTAACCGAGTCATTGTGGTTTGTCATCGTTGTCGGTGATCCTCCCTAGTAGTGTTGTTATGTTGGAGATTTTGTATCTTGAATCATTCACCTTATAACACATGCAACATTAGGATGGGAATTTGGTATTTTGTTCGTATATCTCTGAAGGTACCATTTCTGCAACTCTACAACAACAAACAATACAAAAGGTACTTGATGCGGAGATGCGGCTCAATGCAATGTAAAAATAAAATACATGATTACGTAAATTTTAGAAGTGTATATCCCTAAAGTTTGAGTAATACATTGTAACTCTTGATTCTAAAAATACATGATTACATAAAGATTAATTAATCTTCATTTAAGGTTCATGTCCTATCACATTCTACTGATCAAATATTTTCTTCGGATTGAGATTTATCTCTCATCGTTAATTATTATTGTAGCAATAGTGACTCGACATAGTGACTACTAGGGGTGTACACGGTTCGGTTCGGTACGATTAATGGCCTTACCGAAACCGAACCGAAATTTTCGGTTAATTGAAATTCGATACCGAAACCGAACCGTTTGTTTTAGATAACCGTATTGAACCGAACCGAAATTTACGGTTTGGTCCGGTTTGGTTAACCGAAAATTGAAATAAAAATAACATTTCTATTTGGTTATAAACGATTTGTTTTTTATTCAAAATTTTAATTCAGTTAAAAAATTATTCGGACTACAGTTCGGTTATATGCAATTTTTCATAAACGTTTATAATATTTTGGTTCTAAAAACTAGTAATACAAGTTAATTATCGATATTACGGTTACAATTTTCTATTCAATTTCGGTTAACAGTTCGGTTTTTTATTCGGTTCGGTTTTCGGTTCGGTTACGGGTAATTTATAGAGATATCCGTAACCGAACCGAAAATTTCAGTTTTTTTATAATACTAACCGAAACAGAACCGAAAGTTTTATTAACCGAACTAAATTGAACCAAATGACCTCAGTTTGGTTCGGACTGACTGGATCCATTTGGATCCAAGAAAGAGAAAGAATTATAAAATATAGTGAAGTAATGATGATAAAGTTGAAAAGTTGTATTGAAATTTGTGTAGTTAAAGTAATGATTGTTGATTTGAAATATTATATTGAAAAAGTAATGGTTAAATAGTGTAATGAGTGTATAAAGTGATGGATTAATATTATTTTATTTGTTGATGTTGATTGATTGATGAAAGAATTTATAATAAAATAATAGAATTAATAAAATAATAATAAATAAGTTAATGGAGTGAATAAAATATTGGTTTGGGATCTAAATGGATCAACCTAGTCCCAAACCAAACAAGGGCTAGTGACTACGCAGATAATGCAAACAAAATTCTCGATTTTAAAGATAGTGTCAAAAGAGTATTAAATGGGATTTTAAAATAAAGAAGTCAAAAAAATATACTAATTCATAATAAATAAATAAATACCTTTATTTTTTTCTCTCACAATTTTCATTTTCATTACAATTTTTTCAATTTCGGAAATTTCACCCAAGGCCAAATTGTCTGTTCATTACAATATATTGCCCGCCCATGCCTCATTTCAAAATTGCCTGTCCGCTTCTTTCTCTTTGAGCTAACAAAGTTGTTCTCTCTAGTCGAAGGCAGCTAAGAAACCCTCAGAGCCAAAACCGTATCAATCTTCTTCTCCTTCATCAGAAATCAGAAGGTAAATTCATGATTCTGATTCTGTTTTTTTTTTCTAATGAATTTTCATATGAACTCATTCTGAGAGAAAATCTGGTAGTACTCACACTTTCTCTTTGAAATGTGAACTCGTGAGTGATTTCATGTAATTTTTGGTTTCGAATCTTTGTTTTCCAAACATTAATCAATTGCCTTCTTCAGAAAAGTAATTTCGAATGGTGGAATTTAATACTTCTTTCGTAATTTTTGTTATTTATTTACAGGTACTGGTGCAATGTCGATGTCAAGAGATAGGTTAATAAGGGAAGAAGATCCGGCAGAGGTGTATCTTCGTAACCGGGGAGCAATTCACAGATCTGACTCATTTACGCCTTTCCGGTGGGGAAGCACACCGCTGACGGGGACAGGCAGAGTAATGGGATTGGCTTCTGTGGGGGTTAATAGTTTAGAAAGTGTTTCTGGGAGGGGAACAATCGGTAGACCAAGAATAAGGCGTCGTGGTGGAATTCGTAGATCAGTTAATACTGGCCGCGAGAACATGTCCCCTCCAATTGGTAGCGCAATAGGCAGAGCTCGAGGCAGTAGCATTCTTCCATCTTGGTATCCGAGAAGGCCTCTTCAAGATATCACTGCCATTTATAGGGTAACGCATTTTTCTTGATCTTTGTTGATAATTTTATATTCGTGAATTGAAATGTGAATTAATCTGCTATTCCTAGAAGCTGCTGTGCTATGATGTACTTGTGAAATGAGTATTTATATTGCATGGGCTTGCAAGTAGCGAGATTTTGTTCTGTTGATCTGGTTGAATTTGACTTCCTCATGAATTATCATTTTTGCAGTGAAATTGTTTATTTGCATTGTTTGCAATTAGATTAGCATGGTCCAGGATTTTTATCTGCATGCTTTATCTTGGTTAAACACTATCCATCATTCTTGTTGTAAAAAAATATTTATCAGGGGTGGACTGAAAAAGTGGGTTTTGATATCACTTGTGAAAGATTCTTATATGAACTATCATTGTACTGATTTACAGTTTTTGGTACTGTGAATCTGTTTCTCTCTACTTTGTGCTGATTGGAAAAGATGGGTCTGATTTGATAGTCCATTGTGATGCTTGCGATGAATGGATCAGCGTGTTTTTGACATTTTCTATGTTAACTTGTGTCAATATGCTCAGTACAACCTAGTGAACTTCTCATATGTGTTAGCAGGTTAACCTGAATCTTCTGACTCCATGTCGATTTGTTGTTTACTTCCTACACCTTTTGATCTAAACTTGCCTTATTTGCCTGTATTTCTCTCCCACATTGGCCAAGGGTGTTTATATTAGATACTGTTGCCTGCTTCGGATTGATATTCCTAGTCTTGCTAATTCATAATGTTCTGTTTAGACAAATATAGAACATAGACAGCTTGAAATGTTCCTCTGGTTTCTTTTCATGTATACTTCAGAATTTTGGTTTGCAAATATCATTTTCAGATGGCTTAACAATACTAGCTATGATAGTTATGTTCTTGTTTGTTAAGCATATGTTTCAAGTATAAAAAAACATTAGGGGTTATCAGAATGTACAATGCAGCTTTAGCTGTAGATTTTGTCTTGCTTCAAGTTTGTGAATACTTGTAGCTGATTAAACTAAACCCATAAACCTGAATTTTATTGCATTGTTTCATCCTTCCTTTCTTTAAGCCTATATAGAAAGTAGTCAGCTTGCATTCATGTGTCTGTTTCTTTCCTCTTGTGTACTTTATTTTGTGAGGATTTTGATGAAAGTCATTTAATGTTAATTATAGAAGGGTAGCTACGATACCTATGACTATCTTTGACAGACTTGTACCGTATGTTGTTTTGAATCAGGTTGAGGCTATGTGGACTTTAAATTTACATGGTGTCTACAATACTTTTTTGCTATTCCATTTCAGTTCGTTTGCCAGTTTCGAATTCTGCTTATCCTCTTTGTAAATTGTCTTTAAGATTTAGCTTTTAAATGCATCATCGATCAGCCCTCATCCTGTAACATGCTTATAGTTGTGTTTATCGATGTATTCGAGAATTGGTTTAATGTATCTTCACTCATCCAACCTACAGGTTATGCAAGCCTTAAGAGATATAGAGAGAGAAGAGGAAGACCATCAACTGGAGAGTCCTATAGCCCAGGTCCAGGTTGCTGCTGTTCACAGGGCTTCAACATATGGTGCTCAACTGCTCATCTAGAGTACCATATCTCTCCATACACCATACACAAGTCCAACCATACCTAACAGGACACCCCTACTCCTCATTGGAAAGAAATTTACCAATTTGTTGCATGATTTCAGCACGGACAACAGAGGACACCACAGCGGAAACTACTCAATTCCATCGAAGCTGTGGAGAAAGTGATGAGAGAGGAGTTTCAAGAATGGAAGAATTCTCCTGCTGCCAAGAAAGCGGAGAGACAACAGAAAGTCCGTACGTTAACGTGAGTTTTCAGCCACCATGTCAACGAAACTGTAAGTAATCAGACAACCACCTCTTATCGCATAGACATCAACGTACGGATTTTCTGTTGTCTCTCTGCTTTCGTGGCAGCATGAGAAATCTTCCATTCTTGAAGCTCCACTCTCATCACTTTCTCCACAGCTTCGATGGAATTGAGTAGTTTCTGCTGTGGTGTCCTCTGTTGTCCGTGCTGAAATCATGCAACAACTTGGTAAATTTCTTTCCAGTGAGGGGTATTAGGTATGGTTGGACTTGGTGTATGGTGTATGGAGAGATATGGTGCTCTAGTATAGGACTCTCCGGTTGACGGCCTTCCTCTTCTCTCTCTATATCTCTTGATTGTGATTGGAAAGTAAATATTTATACAAATTGGTTTGTTGTCACATATGATCCTTTGAGCTCCTTCTATCCTACCTTCAGGCTGAGGAACCTTCTACTTTCCCCATCGCCATTGCCTTAAATAAGGATGTCAATGTGTGGCACATAAGATTAGGACACCCCTCTCTCTTAGAGTTTAGTTCTCAAGAAAAAAAAAAAGAATTGTAATATTCATATCAATGATAAAACTTTGTTTTGTGACTCATTTCCGCATGGATAACTGCATGCCTGAAAAGTTAATCAATTTTTCAATTTTAATTGTCACATAAAATAAGTAAATCATTCTTCTTAATTTTACATAAAATAATCAATGACTAATATATTAAGTGAAAACTAAATTTTTGTTAATATACTTAAATGTAGGAAAAACTCATTTTACTCACTTTCCAATCACATAAATGTTCCTAAGCTTAATAACAGAAAAACGATTTTTCTCTTTTTATCTCGGAGCATATCCAATGTGGTTTACAAGAAGAGAACTCAGGGATAATGTACCTATATCCAGAAACTCCAATGATTTGAGTGACTGACTGTACTTTTTAGTCGCACAGTTCATTAATAATGGCGTCATGTCAACATAGAACCGACATTTGCATTTTTTTCGGAATATAAAACATATTTATTGTACTTTGCATATAGTTACAGAACGGCCATTGATATAACCATTACATATGGATACCCTTCAACAAACGATCCGTATAAGGAGAAAAACGTTGTTTGTAAGATCTCTCCATAACATCTTATCTTTCGGCTACTATTAATTCTCTAGTAATAGATATTTATCATTGACGGAGGTCGGACTAGCTCTCGCCACATGTCATTTTCCTATCGACTGAATATCAAATGAAGACAGAAAGCGTAATATTGAGGGACAGGAGCCCCACCTCATGCCTAAGGGCAGACCTACGCCCCATGAGAGAGGTCTGACATGTTCTCCAATACGGACCACCGTTGGTCGGCTCGGTCGTAATGGAGGACGGGTAAACGCAGCTCGGGCCGAGACGGCCCATGGGACTCGACGCAGGTCGGCCGGAGCCTCCATTATCCAAAATGTGCACGTGTTATAAATCAGGATAATTATAGGAAGATCCTTTACCCATTAGGACTCTGATCCTATCAATTTAAACTGTCCGTGATTATCTCCTAAATTAAAGGGATTGACCCGTTGAGAATCTTTAGGGGTTACAAAAGACAGTCCTTGATGAACACGACATAGGCTTGCCAAGGACGAGATGTCCTCTATATAAAGAGCCGACATTTGCATTTTTTTCGGAATATAAAACATATTTATTGTACTATGCATATAGTTACCGAACGCCCACTGATATAACCATTACATATGGATACCCTTCAACAAACGATCCGTATAAGGAGAAAGACGTTGTTTGTAAGATCTCTCCATAACATCTTATCTTTCGGCTACTATTAATTCTCTAGTAATAGATATTTATCATTGACGGAGGTCGGACTAGCTCTCGCCACATGTCATTTTCCTATCGACTGAATATCAAATGAAGACAAAAAGCGTAATATTGAGGGCCAGGAGCCCCGCCTCATGCCTGAGGGCAGACCTACGCCCCATGAGAGAGGTCTGACATGTTCTCCCATACGGACCACCGCTGGTCGCCTCCGTCGTAATGGAGGACGGGTAAATGCAGTTCAGGCCGAGACGGCCCATGGGACTCGACGCAGGTCGGCCGAGCCTCCATTATCCAAAATGTGCACGTGTTATAAATCAGGATAATTATGGGAAGATCCTTTACCCATTAGGACTCTGATCCTATCAATTTAAACTGTCCGTGATTATCTCCTAAATTAAAAGGATTGACACGTTGAGAATCATTAGGGGTTACAAAAGACAGTCCTTGATGAACACGACATAGGCTTGCCAAGGACGAGATGTCCTCTATAAATGCGAAGAGCCGACATTTGCATTTTTTTCGGAATATAAAACATATTTATTGTACTATGCATATAGTTACCGAACGCCCACTGATATAACCATTACATATGGATACCCTTCAACAAACGATCCGTATAAGGAGAAAGAACGTTGTTTGTAAGATCTTTTCATAACATCTTATCTTTCGGCTACTATTAATTCTCTAGTAATAGATATTTATCATTGACGGAGGTCGGACTTGCTCTCGCCACATGTCATTTTCCAATCGACTGAATATCAAATAAAGACAGAGAAAGCGTAATATTGAGGGCCAGGAGCCCCGCCACATGCCTAAGGGCAGACCTACGCCCCATGAGGGAGGTCTGACATGTTCTCCCATACGGACCACCGTTGGTCGGCTCGGTCGTAATGGAGGACGGGTAAACGCAGTTCGGGCCGAGACGGCCCATGGGACTCGACGTAGGTCGGCCGGAGCCTCCCTTATCCGAAATGTGCATGTGTTATAAATCCGGATAATTATGGGAAGATCCTTTACCCATTAGGACTCCGATCCTATCAATTTAAACTGTCCGTGATTATCTCATAAATTAAAGGGATTGACACGTTGAGAATCTTTAGGGGTTACAAAAGACAGTCCTTGATGAACACGACATAGGCTTGCCAAGGACGAGATGTCCTCTATAAATGCAAAGAGCCGACATTTGCATTTTTTTCGGAATATAAAACATATTTATTATACTATGCATATAGTTACCGAACGCCCACTGATATAACCATTACATATGGATACCCTTCAACAAACCATCCGTATAAGGAGAAAGACCTTGTTTGTAAGATCTCTCCATAACATCTTATCTTTCGGCTACTATTAATTCTCTAGTAATAGATATTTATCATTGACGGAGGTCGGACTAGCTCTCGCCATATGTCATTTTCCTATCGACTGAATATCAAATGAAGACAGAGAAAGCGTAATATTGAGGGCCAGGAGCCCCGCCTCACGCCTAAGGGTAGACCTACGCCCCATGAGGGAGGTCTGACATGTTCTCCCATACGGACCACCGCTGGTCGGCTCGGTCGTAATGGAGGACGGGTAAACGCAGATCGGGCCGAGACGGTCCATGGGACTCGACGCAGGTTCGGCAGGAGCCTCCCTTATCCGAAATGTGCACGTGTTATAAATCAGGATAATTATGGGAAGATCTTTTACCCATTAGGACTCTGATCCTATCAATTTAAACTGTCCGTGATTATCTCCTAAATTAAAGGGATTGACACGTTGAGAATCTTTAGGGGTTACAAAAGACAGTCCTTGATGAACACGACATAGGCTTGCCAAGGACGATATGTCCTCTATATAAAGAATCTCAAGGAAATACGAGAGACTTGATTCCTGAACAATTACAGGATACATAGGCAATTTGGGATACCACTTATTCCATGCTCAGTCTAAAAATTCATCAAATACTCCTCCGTTATTAGGGTTCTAGTTCTTAAATGATTTTCATTAGGGTAAATATGGCGCATATTACATCACCGACGAGATCCAGCATTGTCAATTGGCGCTTGAAGGAGGGTCTCATTACTGACAATTTGTTCAAGATTATCATCATGCCACCAAAAAAGACCACCAAGAAATATCAAGGAGAAACCATCAGCGATGGTGGGGACAGGATACATGAGGGGTGACTGCAAACCCCACCACCAATCAGCCTCATCGGCATGAGCAAATTGCACTGGATCCAACTCAACAGGCGTTGGTTGAGCAGTTAGCCGCTATGGATGCGTCTACCTTGCAGGCTGCCATTGATGCAGCAGCACAAGAAAATGATCTAGGGGATTCTCTCTTGGAGTATATGCATACGACACCTCCTTCTCCCAATACAAGTATGTATGTGTTTTTGCCAATCAGGTTTTCTACCGTTTTAGGGATTGCCATTGTGCATCTTACCGATTTTGATATTTTGCTCGTACTTGTATGGGAAATAATTGGTGGCTGTAGATATTACTCAATCAATGCCATTAGTTTACCATTATGTTGCACATACACGGACACGGATACGCCGCACGACACGACAAAGACACGATGATACGGTTAATTCTAAAATTTAAGGACACGACACGCCGCCGACACGTTATATGTATATATTTTATATGATGTAAATAAGATCCAATTTATAAAAAAAAAATCGTAAAAATGTAAAAAACTAGAAAAAATAAGATAGGTAATACATAAACTCTATTAATATCTAAAATAGATATTCGACCTTAATACGATGCCAAAAGAAATTGTGATTGATTTTCAACATATAAACTTAATACGGCGTTCTATTTATTAAATTATTATAGAAGTATAAATTGTGTATTTTAACGTTTCCATTGAAAGAAAAACTTAAATAAGATTTTTTAAAAAAAATTGGGTTCATGAGTGTCGGTGCCGTGTCGACAGCGTGTCGGATTAAATAATATTATTTTAATCAACCGACACGTGTCGTGTCGGACACGTGTCGTGTCGTGTCGAAAAAATGTGTCGGACACGACGCGAACGACGTCCAGATTGAAGTGTCGGTGCATAATAGGTTTACCAATACCGACACGCCCAAAAATAAGGCAAAAACGGCGTTGGAACACTCGGTACATATTCAACTTGTGGTTATCGGAGTAAGTAAATTTTATGTAATAGTGATATCATGACATAAAATAAGATAGAAGTGCAAGCAACTGAATGAAAAAAGAAAAAGGAAAAAAGAAAGAAACTCAAAATGCAAATGAGTAGGAAATCCTGTTTACTAATTGCATTGCCATGCCAACAATAACTGTGCAGGTTGAAATAAAGATCATGTCACTAGTGACATAACATCAAATCTAGTTTTGAGACGCCATGTTGACGTTTGTCCCCTGAAACATCTAAAGGAACAAGAGAAATTGGAAAATCAGGCCCTTTTAACCTCTGACATTTATTTTTAGGTCGGACAGATTCTGACATTATTTTTCAGGTTCACCGTCCAAATTTGGATGAAATCGTCCAAATTCAGTCAAAACCCTCCAAATTTGGATGAAATTCGTCCAAATATATTGAATTGACAAAATGGACGTAAACCGTCCAAATTGGGGCGAATTTCGTCCATTTTTGGACGGTGCGTCCAACATTTGGACGGTTTACGTCCATTTTGTCCAAATATCTGAAACCATCCCAATTTGGACGCTATCACATGGTCTCTTCGTACAAAAAAGGAAGCGCCGTCCATATTTGGACGGTTTTCGCCCAATTTGGACGGTAACGTACCTTTTCAAACCCTTATCAATGTCTTATTTACTCTCTTCACCTACTCTTGTCTTCACCGTTTCATCACACAAAAAATTCACCATTGGTTCCAAAAAAATCACCATTGCTACACAATTGATACCCAAAAATCAAAAAAAAAAAAAAAACCATATTTGTCTTTTTGAGTGCGTTGTTTTATTTCACCGGAGTTGTATTTTTAAACAAAATGGGTAAGCATTTATTTAAGTTTGAATAAATATATTTATTGTGTTTGTTTTTATTGTTATTTGTTCATATGAATTTTCGATTTTCATTAATGTTATAAATTTTCGATTTTTAGCGTAGTGTAGTATGTGCATTTTCGAATTTTTTTTTAATGTTAAAAAATTTTGATTTTTTATTAATGTTATTAATTTTCGATTTTTATTAATATTGTTAATGTTATAAATTTTTGATTTTTAGCGTAGTGTAAATTATGCATTTTCAGGCTAGAGAAATGATTAATTTTGATTATATATTTCGATAATGGAATTGACATTCGTTGGATAATTAGGGTAGTCAATGATACATTTTATTTTGATTGATATATTGTGATGAAATATTTGGATAACGATAGAAATATATTTTGGTTGATGTCAATGTGATTGTTTGTAGTAATAAACGAAACTTGTTTACCGAATGTGTTTTATTGGTTTGGTACAAAGTTGATTGTGTTGTTGTTGTAGTGGAAGATGAAAATTAAATTCAAATATATGGTTTTTGAATTACGTATTTTGTTATAGTATGAGAACATCCTTTGAAATTACGGGTAACAAGAATGTGAATTCAAAAATTGAAACAAACGACAAATTAATGTCGTTTGAAAATACAAGAACGAATATCTCGAACTGAATTCCATGGTACGCCTCGGCCTGATGAGGTTCTTAGAATTGCATGCTTTCCCTAGGGTGTTTTCGATTCCTTCTGATCCGTTGTGTCATGCCTAATCTCCAGGCTTTGTATTGGGGCTCCTGGTAGGTAGCTCGTAGAAAATTTCATTAGGTCTGCTCAACAGAGCATCTTTTCCTGTCTCCACCAGCCTGGTAAATCCTCAGCCGGAAGTGAGGCACCCCTTAGATTGAAAATATAAGTTCTGTTCTGCCGGCTCCGTCCGGCATCCGTTCTCCCTCGTCATCATCAAGTACTCTATGACGTTGGTAAAAACACACTTAGTACATATATGCACTTGTAGTTATTACATATATATGTGTATCACAATGACAATATGATGACAATATATTAATTGTTTATATATTATTTTATATTCATATCTCCACTGTATACTGATGTAAATCTATAATTCTTTCACAGATAACAACATTGTGTCCGTTAAGTTTGAATTTGGTGGAGAGTGGATATACAAGCAAGGATGCGACAGATGGTCTTATAGAAAAGGAAAATTTTATTTGATTCGTGTAAAAACTGATATGACGTTGGATGAAGTGAAGCAGAAAGTGTGTGGGAAAGTAGGAATTGATGAATCAAAAAATACATTGGTCATGAAACTTTTGTACGCACAATCCGAGGGGCCAATTGATGTTTTGGATGATGAGACATGGCTAGGGTACATTGATGATCTGCTTAGACTAGAACCCGTCAAACTTTGTGTTAACGCTGAACCGGTTATTGCTGATGATGACTCGGAAGACAAAAACGACAACGCATTTGACTTAAATGAACAACCGATAGTTGAAGAAAATGATAGAGGGATTGAGGATTTTACACCCGAACTTTATTATAATCGGAATTCCGGTGAGCATGATGTACGTACTCCACAAGTCTCAGGCCCTCATGAAATTGTCATCCAACCGAATAGAACTTTCGGTGAGCAAGTAATTGACTTGTCAAGTGAACGTGGCTACGATTGGGGATTCATTGCAAATATGATTAGTCGGCCATTGCACATACCTTACGGTGAACAACCTATGGCTAGAATGTGTGCATCTATGAATGAAGTTGGAACGTCTCGGCGAATTTAGATCGACGACCCACACACCGTATAGGCGGCAAACTAGTGGTAGGAGGCGTGAACCGGTGATTGAAGCGGGGACTTGTTGGGATAATTTTGGTCGACTAGTCATAATCTCCACATAGATGGAACCGCCGGCGGTTTATGCAAACAACGATGCAAGCACCGATGCAAACGGGCCTCAATATCGGGGGATCTTTCATGAGTTATTTGACAAAGACCTTTGCACCGAACCACGACACTTTGGTCACACATTTAGTATGGCAAGTATTAATCGCCATAGAGGTGCTCATTTCGGGTCTGGAATGGACCCGCCCCAAATTCCTCCATGTCCACGTGCTGGGACGTTTCAGACCGATAATCCAGATGTATTGTTTATTGGTAAAAAGTATAGAGACAAGGAGGATATGAAGGATAAAATGAGTTACCACGCATTGAAAAATGACTACATGTGGAAACTCGTTAGGTCTGACAAGGAAAAGTTAAAATTACGATGTTATACTTCAGAACGATGCGAATGGAAGGTTGTCGGTAGGAAGGTTATTGATTCGGATGTGGACGCAAGGGACGGACAACGTTGCATGAACTTTGTGATAACCGCGTACAATGAAACCCACACTTGTGGATTGGACCAATTGACTGACAATCATAGACAAGCCAAGGCCGGACCTATAGGTCGTTTCGTAAGGGATAGCCTCATAAAACTCGGGAGCGGTTTCACGACAAAAGTTTTACAAGCGGAGGTCAAAAAAACATTCAACATAGACCTTAATTATCAAAGTGCCTATCAATGTAGACAGAAAGCCTTGGAATTGATCGGTGGAAACGTAGAAATGTCGTATTCTAAATTACACGCCTACTTTTACATGTTGACGGTAGAAATTTTGGAACCATCACAGACATTGTTCCTGATGCGCTTGGCAGGTTCAAGTATTGTTTCATGGCTTTGGGTTTTAGTATCGAGGGGTTTAAGTATTGTCGGCCTATCTTAGTTGTGGACGGTACACATCTGAAAACAAAATGCGAGGGGACATTGTTAGTAGCAGTCGGTGTAGACGCGGGCGACCATATCTTTCCGTTAGCTTTTGCCGTGACCGACGGAGAGAGCCTTGATGCGTGGACGTATTTCATGGAAAACTTGAAGTCGATAATCGGGGAACGTAGTGACTTGGTTTTCATATCAGACAGAGGGCCAGGCATCATTGGAGCCGTTAGAAATGTATTTCCAGACGCTTACCATGGTTACTGCTACCACCACATCGTTATGAACCTCAATAAAAAATTCGGGAGCACGGGATATTGCCCGTACACTTTTTGGGAAGCCGCTTATACATTTTCAGAAATGCGATTCAAAATATTATTTCAGAAGATAATAGAGATGGATAGAGACCCAACCAAACCAGTTTCGCGTTACCTACAGGAGATTGGAATCGACAAATGGGCACGATCACAATTTCCGAGTACACGTTACGCAATAATGACAAGCAACCATGCTAAAAGCTTTAACAACGTCATCAGGGATGCGCGTAAGATGAGTATCGTGAATCTCTTTGAACACATCAGGGGAGTGTTGCAGGGTTGGCATTGTGAGAGGAGAGAACTTGCGGACTCGTGTCGCACCGTGTTTGCCCCTGAACCTAAAGAGTTCTTGAATGGTGTTTCGCGTGCCGAAGGAGTTTCACACTTGCTCGGGATCGACCGGGACCGTTTCAAGTTGGGGACGTCGATACTAGTGAGAAAATAAATATACTTACGAAGGAATGTTATTGCGGGCGGTTTCGGGGACTTCGCTTACCTTGCGTACATGCTTGCGCTTGCTATAAGTCACCGCCGCGAGAGTGCGTACACTTATTGTTCTCATTACTACAAAGCGATGTTTCCAACGTATATATGAAGGACGCGTTTTCCCCGTTCCGGTCGAGGATGATTGGATTCTTCCCGAATGGATTAGAACTAAACCTTCCCTCAATCCGCCCGAGCCTAGGGTTAGGGAAGGAGGAGAAACACGAGTACGGGAGCTAGGCGGGGCCGACCCGGGACCCGAGGATTCCTTCTCAAGGTGAGCCTCCCGGTGCTAGGACTAGCAAGATGCCTACGAGAGGACAAACCCGGTTCCGGTAGGAATTGCTCGAATTGCGGTAACCCGGGACACAGAAGGAATAGATGTCCGACTCGTGCAGTTGTTCCTAATTGAATAAATCTCTACTTCAGCACGTGTTGATGTTAATTTTGTAAGCCATCATGATTGTAATAGATATATTTATTATTCCGTTGGGTTGAATGTTATATCACATTGATTTCTAAAGAATGACCAACATGCAGTCGAAATAGATACTTGTTACACTAAACAACTTAATTTATGAAAGATGATATAGTCATCCTCATTGTAGCTTTCAGATTCTCTCCTGTAATCATGCCCACCAAACTTGAACCCTTAATGGGAGAAACGTAGTTTTAGAGAAAATCTGATTTCTTGCTTCTACACCGAGCATAATAATATAATATGACTATGTGTAATAAAAAGTCCAATGAATCCGCCTCATCCAAATTGGGATACACTTATCCAAGAGCATTCCACTTCTTGATTTGGAGTTTCGCTTTCGTTCTTTGCAAATGAATGTGATAGTCCTCTCTACTTAGAGATGGAAGAACCACCTATTGTGATTGTCAAGACAAGAAAGCACACAACAAAAATCAACAACTTTAACAAAGTCTTTTGTTTTAACACGAAACGCGAGAGATGAAATCATAAAGAAAAAGCTGAAATCATAAAACAACATATGCAACTTCAACAAAGTCTACAACTTTCGTCATTGTTAAAATAAAATAACTATTACGTGAAAAATAAACCTTAAAAGTCATCTTGATTAAAAGTTTCGTAGGTGATAACGTCATCATGACCGTATGTCACATCATCTTCATCATATTTCGGCACCCCGGCAGACCTCACACACATAGCTGTGATGAGATACGGGAAAAATATATATCCATCGCCTGCGTTGCCCTTTGCTATCTGTTGAATCCTGTTGAGAATATACTCTCCGACGTCAAAGTATGATGTAATAGATGCGTACGCAAGTGCATACAAATCAAATGTCGGTGCGGTGTAGTTCACCGTGCCATACATATTGGTGGCAAGGAACATAATCAAGAAATGAAGGAATGGACCGCACCAGGACCAAGGTGAAGGGCGGGTATGCCTCACACGTGAAAAATAAACCTTAAAAGTCATCTTTATGTTTGACATTGACTACACCTTCATTTAACTTTTTTGAAAATATCGCCGACACCATGACAATTCAACAGAAACATTGATTGATTGAAAGTATAGAAACCGTCCGAATTCACTCACTGGCCAATATTTGGACGGAATCCGTCCAAAAGTGGACGGATTCCGTCCAAAATTCAACAGGACCATTGATTGATTGACAAGACTTGACCATGACCTCTTACATCGATAACTCTATATATACTATGAATTTTACATCGTCCAAATGCATAACCCTAACTTTTACTCTGCCTTAGCCACAATGTCTGAATCGGATTCCCCTCCTTCTAACATTCAGATTTTTAATCCCGAAAATGAAATTCTCCCGGAATGGCATCCTCATCGGCCTGTGAGACAGCACAGTATACCTCACGTCTACGACGAGGATACACTGCTAAATCGGTTCACAACAGACCATGAACGTCGCAATTGGATCTGGCACTTTCAATATATAAGTGTTGTAGGAGAGAGGAGAATTGAATGGGATAGTCTACCTATCAGGATGAAGAGTCTCTTACGCAGAATTTCATCGGAGCGTCACGCAACTAGACCCACACCGACCTCGACTATGAATCGATCAATTGTTCGTGAATTCTACACACTTGTCGTGTCAAAAATTACTTGCGTCGGATGATATAATACCAAAGCATCAGGGGTCTACAAATTACGTGGAGTAGATGTTTGCTTTACTCCGGATTGGATCAATCGCTACTATAGTGTATCTGGAGTCGAAGCATACAATCACTGTTATTATACCAATTCAAACATTGAGGCATTCCAACGTCGATTGAAAGACGTCAACTTCCTAACGAATGGATGCGTGTTATTTTCGAATGGATTGCTAGTAGCGTGTATTGTACCGTACACACTTTGTTCAACCGAGCAATGAGCCGCAATCGTTTGTGTACGCAGCTTTTGAAACGTGATGTTGATTTTGGACGTGACATCGTTGATAGGATTGGTAAAATATCCCGTAGCATAATTGGTGATGGTTATCTCTATTATCCATTTCTTATCACGGCTCTCGCAAGAGATTTTCACGTACCAGAGTATGACAATGATGACATTGATCAGGAAACCTCCCCTATCATCTTTTGTGACCACCTTTGGTTTGTTTAGGAGCCAACATTTCAACTTGGGTTAGGCTAATGGATAATATGTTTCCTTTCATTAAGAAGATGTTTTATTAAAACAAAATAAATTAATGCTTTGTCTCTAGTCTGTAGTTGGTGGTGTCCTGATCACATGTGAGGAGAAGGAGGACGTACTCCACCATTAATACACTTCGTGTATTAAAGTTGCATATTAATTTTGTATGATTTCTTGGTTATTGTTTCTTTATTCTAACAATTGTAATGGATGATCTTCGACGAGCAATGTGACTTGTTTTTTAACTTATGCAATCCAACTATATATTTTTTTTTGAGGTGAAACATATTGGCTCTTTTAAACAACAGGAATAAAAATTGATAATATAAAAAGCTAACAAAATTTATAATATAAATATTACAACGCCATAAGTTGAGATAAAACAAACAAAATGTCAAGTGACTATACACCAACAAGTTCTTATACATTCACCAAAATATACATAAATATCTAAAGATCTATGTACTGATGAAACAACTGCACACACATTTTATGTCTTAACAACAACATATTATCAGGTGTGATCAATGAAAAATTTTCTTTGTGCAGCAAATGCTCGATGAACTTGACAGTGTATACCCCACAGTCACCCCTGTACATAATGTAAATTTTGATTAATCAAATGATAAGAAAATAATGTATACGATATATTATTATAAATAGTTTGAAATTTATAACACTTACGGGATTGACATTTGTGGTACGTATTTAGTTGTCACTGCTTTGACCACAATAGGAGGCTTCGCTGGATCAAGCATTTGTGGGAGGTTACGTAGACGATCATCCAACTCAAACACTCTCCTCAACGAAACACCGAATGCTCTTATATAATCCTTCACATATTCCCTCTCCTTATAGTTATCCCCGATCAGACAATCATACACTCTAAGCTTCCAGCGGGGAATAGACACTTCGACAGCAGCCCAGTGACCAGGATATATAGCCCAGGGCATGTACACCACTGTGTTTTCATCCCATTGCTTGACGTCTTGAATCAAATGATTTGGAATAAACGTTTTGTCGGCGTCGTTCCCCGATCTATATGACCCGACCGCAAAATGAGGAGAATTCAGAGAAGGCGATGGCCGTATGCGGTTCAAAGCATTCTGGATATACTTCCATTTGGCGTCGTATAAGGTCCATGAACCCATCGATATGCTGGACGCATGCAAAAAGGAAGTTAGATATAATGAAATCAGACATATGAAAATTTCAGATATATGAAAATGTAAGTCACAAGAATATACCTCTCGGTCTAACTCTTTATACTTCTCATGGATACGTTCGAACCACGCCTTGCCCGCCCGATCTCCCATTGGTTCTCCAAATGCGAGGCCCGTGGGAATCTCTATTTGGGGTGGATCTTCTTGTTCGTACCAGGAGATAAATTGGTCTTCCAACTCTTGCGAAAATTTTATCAACGCTGTCCATCTCCTAGTACACAGCGGTGACAACGTGCGACCCATCACGTAAATATCGTGGTTGGTTAATAGTCTGACGGGTTGTCAATCTTCTGTCAGTTGCATAATCCGCCTTTCGTTTCCCCAATTGAATATCAGTTGGACCAGCAGCTAAACAATATTCAATACAAAACATAGTTAGAGGGTTTTTCACAATGTAATTTCTAGTTTCAAAACTCAAAATCTACAAACTTACTAGAATCGATCTGAGGCTCCTCAACTGATTCCTGAATGGTGTCAGTAGCAGCCCTTGTCGTAGGCTCGGGAGTGTCTATACCAAATATAATCGATATAATCACTTAACGACAAATTAAAATTAGATTTTTAAAATGTTAATAATACAAAAATCAATATACATTAACTCTCTATAAACAATATGGAAGTCGAGTTCGATAGTTTTTCACAATGTAATTTCTAGTTCAAAATTAAATATCTACAAACTTACTAAAATCTATCTCAGGCTCCACAACCGATTCCTGAATGATGCCAGTAGCGGACTTTGTCGTAGGCTCGGGAGTGTCTATACCAAATATAACCGAGATAATCAATTAACGACAGCAATAAAATTAGGAATTTTTTCACAATGTAATATCTAGGTTCAAAATGAAAAATAAAATAACTTACCAAATGTAGCGGCCTGACTGTTGTCAGTACCGGCCCCTGTCATACCCTCGGGAGTAGCTATACCAAATAAAATGGATATCATCAATTAACGATAACAAACAATAAAATACCTATGTTAATAATACAAATTACCTATTAGCTCGTCGGGGTCGAAGTGTTGCGGAGGCTGGGACTGGGGTGACTGATTACCACCCTATTAATAATTCAGATTCGTGTGTTAACAATATAAATACGGCTGTCAAATTCGTATGTGCAAGATAATTCATACCTGTCGCTGTCTAGCTGCCTGTAGTTCCACCCATTTGACAAATTTTGAATGCTGATCTTTAAAAAATGCCAAATCAGTCTTAACTTCAGCTAACCCACGCATCGTTTCACTTAACGAGCCTTCACGGCTCCTAGCTCGGAGTTAGTCTTTTGAAGCTCGGTATTTGCATTTCTTAACTCGGAGTTGGTTTTTTCCAACTCGGTCTTCGCAACACTCGGCTCCGAGTTAGTTTTATCCAGCTCTTGTTGGATGATTTGAGTAATTACCGGCCTCGCTCTTCGACGGACACATTTAGGGATATCGTGTCATCGCCTTGCGGGTTCGCGGAGGTAGACGCATAATCTGTACGCCTCGATCGCCTACGTCGAGCGTCCTCTTCAGCAATTTCAGGACGCTCACGTTCTATGCGTTGACCAGAGGCACATGACGGTGTGTTTCCCACGGGAGGGACCGGTGGTGTGTTTCTGACGGGAGGGACCGGTAATTGACGAGGTACAGCCGTAACATACGCCGCCGGCAACCCTAGTGAAATTACGTAATCCCTATCTTCGGGGGTTCTCAGAACATCACCGGGCATTCCGTCCTGAATACATGAAAAAAAACACGATTTTACATACAATATATTTAAAATATGGATTGATAAAAATGAAAATACGATACTTACCGATACAGCAAACTGTGGGGATGCCAGACTACCGGAATACACCCCGCCGTTCGAGAACTTCCACCTCAATATGGTAGGACGATCGTTCTCATGTCCCTCTCTCACAATTGCGAATTTCCCCTTCGCAGCGATGGCCGGAATGGCATGAAAAGCCCACACATGTAAGGCATATAGACAACCGGATATCGTTGGGCGACGGGCCTTCTCATCATTTTTCGGCTCAAGTAACCGTAGGTGTTGTACTTGTTTACGCCGCCCACATGAAATTGTTAAACGATATCGCCCCCACGGATAAGTTCTAACCCGTTCTAGGTCCTCGACGATATAAAATATATGATTCGGTATGACAGGTTCCGGGGTCTTGTCCGATTAATAACCCATATATAACATACACTAAAGCCATCCGATAAACGGTTTCAGTGTCGCATTGCCTTGTCCTCATCGCTGCTAAGATTTTTGCCATAGTCACAGTCCCGGCGCACCTTCTTAGGTCACAAGGCTCCTCAAAACACCTTGATATTGGCTGAATCTGAAGGTTTTCATCTCCAAATCTATACCCCATTGTCATTGCAAACTCTCTTTTGCCGAACTTCACTCTATTCTCGCCAATCTTAAAATGAAGTTCATCGTCACAGTCGGGATAAACCATTTGGAAATACAAGAATGCTATTAGCCGCCCTTTGAACGCCCAATTATCACGATACCAAGTAATAAATTGACCAAACACTGATTCTTCCAATCTAGTTAACAAGGTACGATTATTGCCGTCAGGATACAGCACCAACTCGGATTGTAGTTTTTCATAGATTCTTCTTTCCGAATGGAACCTCAATTTGGTATCAAACACCTTATGACGCGGATGAATATATTCCCCGTGTCTCCCAGATGTGGAAAGCTGCGAGTGATTATAAATACACATGCTTATTTCATTGCAAAAAATATATTGCCAATATATATAAATAAATAAATATATATATATATATATATATATATATATATATATATATACATTGTAACATTGAAAAAAAAATTAACAAATTTACACACCACACAAACATGCACATATATATATATATACACCGTATACTATATATATGTGTGTGCGTGTGTTTTTGCGATTAAAAATATTTTATATTTTTCTTATGTACTTGTTAAAATGATTTCATATTTTTTTTTTACAAATCGTATTTACTATTTTTCTGAAAATAATCTTATTTACTATATATATATATATATATAAAGTAAATAAGATTATTTTCGAAAAATAGTAAATACGATTTGTATTAATTCACTTTATATACATATATCTATATGAAGTAAATTATTGTTTCCAAAAAATAGTAAATAGGATTTGGATGAATCCGTCCATATTTGGACGGTGCGTCCTCTGTTTGGACGGAGAGGCCATATGAAACCGTCCAAATTGGGACGGTTTTAGACTTTTTGATAAAATGGACGTAAACCGTCCAAATGTTGGATGCACGGTCCAAAAATGGACGGTGTTCGCCCCAATATGGACGGTGCATCCAAAATTCGGACGGTTTTCGTCCATTTTGTACATTCAATATATTTGGACGAATTTCATCCAAATTTGGAGGGTTTTGACTGAATTTGGACGATTTCATCCAAATTTGGACGGTGAACCTGAAAAATAATGTCAGAATCTGTCCGACCTAAAAATAAATGTCAGAGGTTAAAAGGGCCTGATTTTCCAATTTCTCAAGGAACAATAGTAATGATCCAATTTTAAGAGGCATAGTAACGGGTCGGATGTACTACAATGACAAGCAAGTCGATCCCACGAGGATCTAAATAGCATTGATTCATCCTACAGATTTCATTTCAATTGGAATTTGGTTATTCACCAATTAATCGAATACCAAAGTCACTTTCGAACTTAGTTTAGGTCAACCAAAGGTGGATCACGTGTGGATTAACACTAAAACGGAATGAAAACTAAAAATAATAAGGAAACAGAAATAGCCTAACCATGATCGAATTAACTACTTTCGCCTCTCTAATCGATAATCGGGAATGAGATTCTACCAACCAACCATCCTTAGGTTTCTATCGATAAATCCGTGGACGCAAACTCCTAAAGTTGTACTAGACGCTAAAACAACAATCTAACACCCGTTGTCCGGTTCAACAATCTTTTTTTAAAAATTTAACTGACCGAGACAAGATTAAGCACTAAAGCCGCTCGATTCACACCGACAAACCTCGTTAAGTAATCGAATCTTAACAACTCAGTCAACTAGAAATAACGATCATAGAACCCATTTTCCACACCCCTTCACAACATACATTTATAAAAATGGTGTGTGTGTGATCATGAACTATGTGATCTAGCCAATTCACGCAATAAGCACAAGTTCACGTGAATTAATCAATAGAGCAATAATTAAATACTACGGATTCCCAATTTCACCAATTAGAGGGAAATTCATCAATTTTCACATGATTTGATTATGTGATGATCTCGCTACTATGTTAATGAAAAAAAAAATCAACAATCAAACATGTAAAGAAGGCCATTAAACTGAAAAACGAGATGGAATTTGTTACCAAGTGCTAGAAATTCGAAATGGATCCAATCTCATACAAGTTCTTGCTCAAAAAGGAGAAATTGAGTTTCCTCTTGCAAAAGATGGTAAAATCTAATCTAAATCTACCTAAATCTAAGTAAAAGAGAAGTAAATATGGAATCTAGGGTGAAAAGAAGTGAAAAACGGCCTAAAGTATCCTTAAATACGTATCGAAATCTCTTAAGATATGGGGTAAAAATCCTATTTATACTCTTCCCAAAAAGTGTAGAAAAACGAGCCATAGTGCACGCCTTTGCAATTTTGGCACGCGCCACGGAGAAATTGCAGCCTCCGGAAATCTGTTGGAACTCTCTCTGGCGTGTGCTAAAAACATATGGCGTGCGCCAGACTGGATCAAGATCAAGCAGAATGCCCTCTGTTTCATCTGGCGTGCGCTAAATGCTAGTGGCGTGTGCCATCTTCTCTGGCGCATGCTTGGAGTGCTGTGGCACGCGCCAAACTGATCAAAACTTGTACATAACACTTTGTTTGATCAATGGCGTGTGCCTGGGTATCATTGGCGCACGCGAAAGCTGCAGAATCCCATTTTCTTCACTTTTCCTCACTCTTTTCATTCCTAAGCTTCGGTTACTCCTCTTTAAACCTTATGCCTTGTCTCGGGATCACGAGACACCTATATCTCACATCACAACAACGAAAAGCATACAGAACGTAATTCTGCGAGATAAATATGGCTCAAATAGATACTAAGGTTTCTCGTCTATGTGACGATTGATGTAAATCAACCAGATGGTGCATTTTACTATGTTTTACTCCCATTTCTTGAGCATTTAGTGATGTTTTCGTATCAATTTTAGCAAATATTGTGATGATATTGACCAGATTTTGTATATAGTAAATATTAAAAGAACTGACCAATTTGACATATTTTGAGGCTCATTAGCCTAATTTTGTTATCATATTTACCCGTGGTATCTTTGTGTTTTTGTTTTGCACCAGATACCAAGGTATGGAGCCTTAATGTGGTGATGATTGCTAAGAGAGTGTTTGAGAAGCAATCCAAGCATCAAGAATGAGAGCCCTTCAACTCTGTTTTGTACCCGGCTCAGGCCGGAAGTCACCCGGCTCGCACCGTGTAGAGTTCAAGGAAAGCAGAAGGATTCTCTTGTGTACCCGGAGCAGACCATAGTACTAGGCGTCCGCCATGTTTCGAGAGTTTCATCAGACATAGCATTTAATGTTTATGACAGTTCCAACTATTCTGTTAGTTCCGGCGCACGCCGAAGACAAACCCGGTGCGGACCGGCAAACCGATTTCAGAAATTAAAAGAGCACATTTTGCTCTCATTTGGAGAGAACACATAGAAACCCGCTCTCACTCTTATTGAAGGCATTCCCACCTCCAAGGCTCTTCTAGCCAAAATTACTCACATTTAGCTATTAAATGCAAGTGTAACTCTTAAGAATTCTTAGTTTGATCTTTTGGATTATTTGGTTGGGGCAAGATTAACACTTTTGTGTATCAAACTCCATTGAAGCTCCTTGAAGTTGATTGGAAGTTTCTCTTTTCAAGTTCATAGCTTGTGATTGGTAAATTCTTAGCTTTTACTTTGTTTTAATTGTTCTCATTGCCATGAATACTAACCTTGACAAGTTGGTACTCATAGTAATGAGTGGCTAGTTCTATACTAGCCAAGGCAATGTAGTTGATATAATTTAGTCTCTTGTGGTTGATTGGGAATGATTGTTTATGTTTCTTAGTTTCAATTGTGTTGAATATTTTCCTACTTGCATTGTATGGCTTGTTTGTATTGGAGTAATTAACCAATGCTAGCACACACACACACTTAATGGATACCGAACGGAGATATTAGGTGTGAGAAAGAGGTAGGAGAACCGAAAGGTAAAGTTGACCTTTGTTGGAGTTCAATTTCATATCGAGGGAGTTGACTAGTTCTTGCATTCAAGTGTTTATCATGTTGAATCATTAGGTCTAAGGTTCTTAGGCCAATGAGGAGACATAGTGCAACTTCGTACACTCGTATGAGAGAGGTTGTTAGTTTAGGAATGCATCATTTCACACACTTGAACATCTTTGGAAGGTTGGTAGGCATCATTCCCATGATACTATAAGAGAAGGTTTGATCAATGAAATTGCCTTGGTTAGTCCTTTTATCATTCGATTATCGAATAATAGTAGAATAGAACAATTACTTTCTTGTCTCTTGCGACTTAGATCAAGATAATAATAGCTATTTGGTGTTTGACCTCACATCCCTCTGGGATACGACCTTGACCACTTACTCGACTATAATTGACCCGGTACACTGCCGGTAAGATTGGACATCTAGAAAGTTCCGATCATGTTTTTGGAGCCGTTGCCAGGGATTGTGTAATGGTTGATACTTACATTAGCTAGAAAATTCTTGAGAATAAGTGAATCTTTCTATCTCTTTTCTATTTTTTTCTTTCGTGCTAACCTCTTGGTGAGTTACCAAGTGTTATTTTATTATGCTTTTGTGGTTTTCCATCTTGTAGTTGATGAACCGTTCTCGCGTGGTAAGACCCCGATACTCCTTATATCCCATATATCAATACTTATATTAGGGATCTAATTGTTGAGAATAAGGTTGGCGAAGCTCGTAGTGAATTGGATCTTAGTGAAGCATCTTCACAAGAATCATTACATCAAGAAGAGAGAATGGATGAGGTTCCAGGAAATGCACAAGGATGGCATAACCACGAAAATGCCCAAGTTGAACAAAATCCCTTAAATCCAAATGACTATCCTCCACCACCACCACCGTAAGAACCATATCCACAAATTCCACCACCTCCAATTGAACCACCTCCATCGATTCCTTCACCCACCCCAAGAAGAATATCCATACGATCCACCCCCAAATCCACCTTACCAAGATAGTCCGCTTTGTGAGCAAGCCACTCAAAGAAAAAATCAAGTTCATAATCCTATTCGGCTACCTCACATTGATGCTTAAAACTTTTCAATCAAGTCTCATATAGTGGAGAGTCGATCTCAATTCCATGGAAAGGCCCATGATGACCCGTATTCACATCTTTATAACCTTAAAGAAATATGCAATATGGGATTCCAAAATAGTGCTTGTCAAGAATTTACCCGTCTTGCATTATTTCATTTTTCTTTGAAGGGTCAAGCAAATGAATGGCTTATGTCACTTCCCCACCATCACTTGCAATCATAGGATGATATACACACCAAGTTTTTGAAGCAATACTTTCCACCGGGTAAATATTTGGAGCCGAAGTTAAGAGTTACTACTTTCAAGCAAAATTTAATTGAATCTTTGGACAATGCTTGGGACCGGTTTAAGAAGCTTTTGAAGGCATGTCCGAACCACGATTATACTTTGGACATGCAAGTCCAATTATTTTTTAAAGGCTTGAATAAAGGGTCAAGGGCACAAATTGATTTGGCATGCCATGGATCACTTATGATGAGCACGGCCCAAGATGTTTATAAGGCTATTGAAAGAGTGGCAAGAAATGAGAAACTGTGGGATCCCAGCCCAAGTGAAATGGAAGTTGCCATTGGGGATGAGCATAATTCGAATGAGAAAGAAGTTTTGAGAAAAATGGCGGTGATAAATAAGAGGGTTGATGAATTACAAGCGGGGAAGAGAGAGTTGAAGCATCAAGAATGTGATGATGTGACATTTGGTATTTTTCATATCGAAGAATTATCAAACTCCGATGTATCTACACAAGAAGAAAGAGGTTTATTGGGACAACATTGAGATTTATGTTAATGATCCACCATTTATAGCACAACAAGCCCCGAACCAAACAAAAGAGTATGTGTCCAATTTAAGAAAATTATTGGAGAACTTGATGGGAGTTATGGATACTCAAACTGCCAATATGCAGATAATGATGACTTCTATTGGTGTGATGTACCAAGATTTTGGCAATTTGAAAACATCCATTGTGGGACTAAATACAAGAATGAGAACGATGGAAGCATCAATGAGAGGTATTGAAGACCTTTTGATTAGGGAAATAGAAAGAAATAGTAGTAGACCCCCGGGTGGGTTACCAAGCAACACCGAGAGAAACCCGAGAGGAGTCTATGTTATTACTCTAAGTGAAAGGTTATATGGGCATAATGAGGTTGAAGAAGATTTGAATGATGAGAAGGAGGAGGAGTGGTATGAAGAAGAGGAAGAGATCGTTGATCGTTTCTTGAAAAACGATGGCTATGTTGAGGTGGAGAAAGAAGAAGAATGGATAAAATTCCCAAGAATATTGAAAAATCCAAGATTGAGTGATTTGAGGACTTTATTCAATGAACATGTTGAGGAGGAACCCATAAACAAAAGCATGGCGTAAGCCGACACTAACACGGTGCAAGACGATGATACAGGGAAGCAAACAAAGAGTTTTACAGAGGTGTCAGTGCAGGCCGGCTTCAACTCGGATCACGCCGAGAGTAAGAAAAATGTTTCTAGACATCCTTCAAGGAAAATGGTGCAGAATGATGACACATGGTGTCCACCAAATGCACAAACATTCAAGGAAGCTCCATCATTTTCATCCAACACTAAGGGTAAGGATGGTATACATTCTAACCCGACTTTAATTGATCTTGAGTCACTTCCGTATCCCCCTCGAAAGGAAAGTAAAAAGATGAAGTTGGACAAGAAATATGCACGTTTTTTTGACACTTTTCGGCACTTGAATATTAATATCCCTTTCATCGAAGCACTCACTAATATGCCAGCGTATGGTAACTTTCTTAAGGACATACTCTCCAACAAGAAATGGTTGGAAGAGTATGAGACGGTGTGTCTAAGTGAGGAGTGTTCCTCCATGCTTCAACACAAGCTTCCTCCTAAGCTTAAAGACACCAGGAGTTTTACGATTCCATGTGAGATTGGGGTTTTTCGTTTATGAAGGCGCTATATGATCTCGGTGCGAGCGTAAACCTCATGTCCTACAATGATTTCATAAATCTTGGCATAGGAAAGGTCAAGCATACGGAGATGACTCTCCAACTTGCGGATATATCCATAAAACGTCCAAAGGGAGTGATTGAGGATGTACTAGTGAGGGTTGATAAGTTTTACTTCCCCGTAGATTTTGTTGTTATGGATATGGAGGAAGGGTACTCTACACCCCTTATCCTCGGTAGACCATTTTTAGCAATGGGAGAGGCTATGATCGATGTTTGTAAGGGATAGCTTAGTTTGGGAGTGAATGATGAGCGCATTGTCTTCAACATCTACACTTCATTGAAATATCCATGCACTACACTAGAATCTTGTTCTTTTGTGGACACTTCGTATCCCCTTGTTGTGTATCATACTAACACGCAGGTAGTTGAAGAAGACATGAGCAATAATGTGAGAGCTCACAAACCAAAAGCTCGGAAATCAAAGGAAAAAGGCCAAGAACCGTTGGGATTGGTGGCACTCGTCTAAATTATGTTGGAGACCGGTTTTGATGAAAAAGACGGATGCGGTGCATAAGAATGACCCACCACCAGTGCATTAGAGACCTTAGCAAGGAAACGTCTAGCTATAGACTATAAATTTAGCAATCATGGGTACTATCTTTCTTATTATTCTTTAAGCATTATCTTCCGGTCGGCTTTTGTGTTCATTTGCTACATGCTTATATGAGTAGTTGTTAGTGGTATCTTTCACGATAATCTATATAACCCATGTTTCTACCGTATAACTCCATACTTGATGATCTGTATAATTTCCATCACTTCTACCGTATAATCACGTCGAGCAAACGACGTTAAACAAAATCGCTACCGGGAGGCAGCCCAAAAAAGTTTGGTATCATATTTTTGCTCTTTGTGAGGCCCGGTGTAGCCAATGATCCTTTTGCACCTACATTTTGGATGATACTTTGCTAGTATTTGGGATTGCTTATCATATCATTGGTTGTCTTTCATGTTCATGCCCACCCACCCACAATTTTATGGTTTCCCGAAATTTGTTTTCACTTGTTTTTTGTGGTGCACCATTGTTTTTGCAATCACTTCTTTACCCTCACTATGCATTGAGGACAATGCAAGTTCATAAGTGATGAGTGGAGTCGTGGTTGGTCTAGCAATGGCATTAATGATTTTTTTTGTATCAGAAAATCCCTTAGTTTTTGATCTTTTTCGAGAACTATCTAGTTGATTAAAATAAACTATATAAGACATATATTTCATGGATTTGAAGATGTAATGATCAATTCAGATTTGTGTAACCAATGTGAACCGTAAGTGCATTTTAACCCCAAATCTATTTGTGTAACTTGAATTCTTCGTGCACGTATAGCCTCAATCTTTTGTTAACGAAACTTTTGTATGATATCATGTAAGCATGCTTCAAGCAACTAGAACTTAGGCTTGATATCCTTTCAAGGAGAAATAGAAAGGTGTTTGGAATCGAAGTTAGGGATGACGGTCCTGACATTTCTTTGACTCGACCATAGTAATTTCCACCTGTCCCCATCTCAGCCTTTGTAGAGTGGTGAGACCCAACGCAAAACTAGCCATTTGCGATTAACCTCATTATAGTCCGACCCTTAGCCTAATTTTGGTCTACATTCCCTTGGCATCCCGCAAGCTTAGCAAGTTTCTATGTATTGTTGTGATGATAACATTGGAAGTTGTGTTGATAGTTGGATGACATTATTGCCAGAAAGTTGAGATGGTATCTTTGAATTTCGAAGCCATTGGTTAAAAAACAAAATCCAAAAATTTCAATAAAGAATCCAAAAGTCTATAAATAATCAAGGGAAGCTCAAGTAAAGTGTAAATAAAAAGCAATAATTGAAGAGTCATTGAAGGCTATTTTGCAGGACAAGTTCAACATGTCCAAATAATGTAAGTTTGGGTGATAAATCAATTGAAGTGGCACTTTACCTTTTATGTTTATTGTTGAGGAGACGACTTTGGCAATTATACGAGAGAGTTGGAGATGCCAATTCAAAATCATTGGAATTGAAGGTGTAGATTCTTTCTATCTTGCATGTGTTCCTTTTGATATATCCTGTTATCCATTCGATTAGCCAATACCAAGCCTAACGTTACAAGCTATCAAGTCCTACATCACCTACCTTCTTGACTCTGAATGCCTCGATTAGTGAAGATTGGTATCATTCTTAAGCCTATGGATTGCATTTTATAAGTGTTGCATGCATGATTTCAACTTTAGTTGCTTGATAACAATTTTGAGAGACTATTCACACACGTACTCTGTTACACACTTAAATTGAGGTTAACGTGTGGTTATGGATTGAATGGTTGCATCGTCCGGTTGTACCTTACGTTTTTACATCTTCATGAATTTGTCCCTCATTCATTTTGTTTTATCGCTTGTTTTGCTCGAGGACGCCTAAAAGCTAAGTGAGGAGTTGTGATGAGAGACAAATTATTGCTCTTTATTATGACATTTTACCCCATTTCTGATACCACTTTGAGCATTATTACACCAATTCGAGCCATTATTTGCTTAGTTTCATCCAAATGTGTAGATAGTAATTATTATATAAAATATCATATTTTGATAGGTTTTGTACCGGTTTTAGTAACCGGAGCGTCGTGTCGGGTTTACGCTTGGTATTTTGGTGATTTATTGCAGGATTATTGGTTGACCAAGACCCTGAGTGACGAAACGTGTTGAGCATAAACACGTCTTTTGAGGGATAGAAGAGTGTTCTGGAAGCTTACGAATTCAAACGGATCATTTATCTTTTGTGTTCCTACCGTAATACATCTTCAACGGACATTTGACCCCACTTAGAGGCATTTTATAGAGAATATTTATTCATGATAATTTTAGATCAACAAACTATCTTTCCAACGCATTTTGAATCACATCAATCGGATTTCGCAACTCAAGTTATGGCCATTTTATTGAACTGCTGAGAAAGGTCGGCGTATGCCGACTTATAGTGGCGTACGCCGACTTATAGTGGCGTACGCCGAACTTATAGTTGCGTACGCCGACTTATAGTGGCGTACGCCGACTTATAGTGGCGTACGCCGACTTATAGTGGCGTAGATATTTTCGGTAATGCCGAACGCGCCGTAGCCGCCGAGAGATATTTTCGGTAATGCCGGCGCATCATCATTGCGTAAAGTAGTTTTCAGCATATAAACTTCATTTTGGGCATATTTTACATATCTCTCCATTCCATCTTCTTCCACCTCTCTTCCGAACTTGAAGGCAACGTCTTTAAGGGCTCTTAGAGCCAAATTCCACCATAGCTTATCATCTAATTCGGCTTGTAAACATTAAGAATTCTTGCTTTGATTTTGGAATGCTTTTTGGAACAAGTTTTCAACTTTGGTGTAAAACTCCATTGGATAAATTCTTGAGTTTGAATGCAAGTTTCTCTTCTTGAAGTGTCATCACTTTTGGTTGGGTAAATTCTTATCCTTTACTTATTTAGTTGTTCTTGTAGCTATGAAATCCATTCTTGATATGGTGGGTTTCATATCTATGAGTAGCTAGTTCCATTACTAGCCAAGATAATGTTTTTGTGATAGTTTTTATCTCTATTAGTTGAATGGGAATGTTAATTTATGATTCATAGCTTCATGTGTGTTGTTTATCTTTTCCTATTTGCATTGTATTGCTTGTTTGTGTTAGATTGATCATCTAGCACATATAAACACACACACATATTTGAGACCGAAAGGAGATGCTTGGTGTGGGAGAAGGGATAGGAGAACCGGAAGATATAATCGACCTTAATTGGAACTCGATTTCTTATCCGAGGGTTATTGTTCATTCATTGCACTCAGGAAGTTAATCATGTTGAATCATTAGGTCTAGGGTTCTTAGACCAAGGATGAGACATAAAGTAGTTTCATACACTCGTATGAGGGGAAATTGCTAGCTTAGGCGTGCATCGATAACATTGTTTTTTTAAAAACAACTTTATTTCATTAAAAAACCAAAGAAAGAGCTACAAAGTTGAGTGCCATATCCCAGCCCACCCAAAGTTTACGTGATAGAGTGCATGGCATGGCCTCCTTAAACCCTATGTGTGGCAAGCCCAGTGTAGGAAAATCCACCACACAGGGAAGAGTACTCGCTCTATGCACTCCCAAAAAATTCCATTCCCCATAAATAATTTACATCAGTGGAATTCAGAGTGAAATAAATGGTGTCTCTCTGTTTTTTGCCTTGCGGAGAAGGAGTGGTTGAATAATGCTGAAGACCCCTTCGCATCCTCGTGTGAACTTTCTTGTTTCGAAGAGACTTGCGGCCCTTCCTGTTGAAATTTTGACATGACCGCTCCGTAAAGTGAGTAGTGAAACCCCTGCTAGAAGCTGTACCAAACACATAAGAGGCAATATCAAACACCAGAATAAGTATGAGCACATCGGTTGACAGCATAAGAAACAAAAACACTTGGATTGCACCCTAGCAATGTGCTATGGGTGCGTCCAAAGGTCAGCACAGTCCACTAAGCCGCAACCATAAGTAAGTGCCAGAAAAACTGCAAGGTGGTGATCTGTCCGCATCACAACCACACCAGGAATATGATAAACAACATACAAAATCCAGGCAACAGTAGAGAAAAGGAGCAAAAACACAAGAATTGCACCCCAACCAAGAATAGAGGGGTGCGTCCAGTCATTCTGATTTTGGTGAAGAAAAATGTTCTGAGCAACTGGTTTCCTCCCATCTCCACCTTCATTGAACTTTATCGATCTACACAAAGTGGAATACGCAGTATATGGATACAACTGGATGAAAATGAGAAAGTTAGTGAGATAAGCAATACGACCTGGATTGCACCCTTCACAAGTGAAGAGTGCTTCCCGAGTTATCAGTGATACAGCGGATATGAGCTGGGCCGTATAAATCATCATGAATTAGATTCCTAATATGCGATGGGACTTCTCTTTGTTGAATAAAAATCTGATCATCCCCTTCCAACGCCGCGAGGGTGTCAGCGACCCTGTTGCATTCCATATAGACATGCGGAATAGTATAGTGGAGTGATCGAAAGATAGCACATATCTGAGTGATGGAGAGACATAGGGGCCAACCCCCACCACTAGCTCCAGAGATCATACGATAGACATAAAGAGAATCAGATTTGATATCCATATTCTGTGCCTGAGTGCGCAGACGAATACCAAACAACAGAGCTTTAATCTCCGCATCCACCACCGTCCCCTGCCCAAAACACGCATGAAAATCCATAATAAACCCGCCATCAGAATCCCTGAGGATACCACCACCATAAGCAATGCCATTCCTGACACTCCCATCCACATTCAATTTAACATTGCCAGAAGGCAGAGGCACCCATCTCAAAAAGGTCACTTTCCTCTTCGGGTTTGGTTTGACCCTAAAGGGTTGGAAGAAGGGAGTTTCTCTATCAGCTCCCAAGACTTTGGCTTCAAGTTTCTTCCGAAAGGCAAGTTGCCTAATAGCCCGCTCAATTTGTTTGATGGTGCGCTGTATAGAGGGTTGGACTTCGTCATGCCGGCACTTGTTCCTCTCAGCCCAAATACCCCAACAAACAATAACCGGGAAAATAAGCCGAAGGCTGTAAATACTAGAAGCCGAGTTCTATCAGAAGTGGAGCATAGACACAATCTCTGAAGTAGGAGTAAACCGCAACCCGAAATGATTCATAAAGTAATTCCTAATAGAGCTGGCAAAATGACAATCAATAAATGCGTGTCACAGGTCCTCCTCATGTTGGCACGCAAAGCATTTTGAAACCAGAGTTATACCACGTCGCTGGATGTTCGGATCAGTGGGGAGAATGTTATGCAATAACCTCCAACTAAAGAAAGAAACCTTTAGAGGTAGGATGTTGTTCCAAATTATATTATAAATAACATTGGAGGGGTGAGTAGTGCGAACCATGTTCCACGTGGACCGAGTATTATACCGCCCATCAGGGCTGAGTGTCCAAATAAGCTCATCATCCTTCTCACGTATGAAAGGGATAAGAATGATCTCTTCCACAATGTGACTAGGTAGGTAAGAATGAAGAAGATGGGTATTCCATTGGCCATTCACCCAAAACTCATTAACCTTCCAAAACCGGCCTTCCGGTGGTTCTCCCAAATTTGCCGTCGTCCACTCGTCTCTCCAAAAGTCGATGTTTCCCGCATTTAGCCTCCAAGATATGAATTGTTCTGCTATGTCTCTCATCCTTCACACTCTTCTTAACATCGGCGTACTGACCTTGGGCTCAGGGACATCCAGGGGAGACTTATCTATTATGTAGGTATTGAAAATGGCCTTAGCCCAAATACCCTATTTCTGACGTAATCGAACCCACAGCTTGATCGCAAAAGTGTCGATAACATCAAAGAGATTCTGCACACCCAACCCACCTTCCTCAATCGGAGTGCACAATTTATCCCACGATCTCTAATGTATATGATGTCCATCCGGCACACTATCCCATAAGAATTTATTAAAAATGTGGTGGATTCGATGAATAACTTCTTTGGGGGGATCCAACACTTGAAGGGTATAAATCGGAATGGACGTTAAGACATGCCTGAGGAGAATTAGCTTCCCACCAAATGCCTATTTCCCCAGTGATGAAGCTTCCTTTGAACCTTATCAATTATGTCCTAATAGAAAAGGGTGCAATTCCGGCCCCCAAAAAGGGGTGCCCCTATGTAGAGAAAAGGCACGTGCTCGCGTAGAAAGCCCATTCTATTACTCACCCATCCTGCCTTAGTAGACGTCAACTTCTGACCAATGAACGTACTTTTGGTGGAGTTGATACGCTGCCCAGAAACTAGTTCATAATGGTGAGGCACCGTAGCCCTTTCCTATTACACCGAGTAAAATGAATCGTGTCATCAACAAAAGCCAGATAGTGGATACCCTTTACTTTCGATTGAAACTGCATGCCGGATTCTGAGACATGAAATCATTAATCAGCCTGCCGAAATACTCCGCCGCTAAAACAAAGAGAGCAGGGGATAGAGGGTCTCCCTGTTTAACTCCACGAGTTGCATGAAAGTGTGTAGAAGGCACGCCATTGAGCAGGACGCAAAACCAATTGTCAGCGAGAGTTCTGAAAATAAGATCAACAAAAGGCTCTTGAAAACCAAACATCCTCAACATCTTCATTATGAAACCCTAATTCATACGATCATATGCTTTCTCCATATCTAATTTAAGCATAATATTGGGGCAACGGAGTGGTTTATTAACATTTTTGCATAGCTCCTGGGCAAGAAGAATATTGTCAGTGATGCATCTACCAGGGACAAACCAGTTTGCTGATCCACCACCAGCATGGGAAAAAAGGAATTCAAACGCTGCGTAATAATCTTGGTTATAATTTTCAAGAAAACATTGCATAGGCTAATAGGCCGGAAGTCCTTCCATTTATCCGCCCCTATCTTCTTGGGCAACAGAATTATCATGGAGGTGGAGAAGTATCGAGGAAGATGACCACCCAAGAAGAAATCACCAACCGCATTAACCATATCCTGCTTAATAATCAGCCAGCAAACTTTGAAGAAATGCGACGTGTAACCATCAGGACCAGCAGCACTATCGGAGCTCATGGATAACACTGTATTATGGATCTCCTCAACAGACGGAGTAGCCATGAGGGCCTCATTCTGCGCATGAGAGATTTGAGGGAGGAGGAAATTAACAGGAGGAGTGCCCATTCCTTCCCTATCCACGGAGAAAAGTTGTTCATAAAAAGTAGCAGAGGATGCACGGATGTCTTCCTGATTGTCAATCCAGCTGCCGTCATCCACCTTAATTCGATGAATGTAATTCTGATTCCTTCTCTGTTTACAAATAGCATGGAAATACTTACTGTTGGCATCCCCAGCTTCAATCCATTTCATAGACGCTTTCTGCTTGAGGAATCGGGTCTCAACATCTTTACACCTCTCGTACTCTAAGATGGCCTTATCAAGATCTTTCTTAGCCGTTGTCGACCCATCCTGATCATGACGAATGGTCTTATCATTAACCGCTGACAACGCCTTCTTAGTATTATAAAAAATATTCCCAAAACCACACGATTCCATTCAGTGAATTTGTAACCCAGCTTCTTGAGCTTCCTAAGCAGAAGATGCATACCCTAGCCTTCTTCATGCTCCTCCCAGACCGACTTCACAAGGTCAATGAATGTGGTATCCTCAGTCCAAACATTAATGAAGTGAAATGAGGACTTACCCGGACTCTTTGAACCACACATAGCTAGGAGAGGGCAATGATCAGAATGAACCCGGGGCAGGTGAGAAACTTTCGTGACATCAAATTGTTCCATCCACTTCTCATCCAAGAAAATCCCATCCAAACGTTGCCAAGTCTTGCGTCTATACCATGTAAATTGAGATCCCTCAAAGGAAGCTTCAGTGAGATTAGCCCTCTGAACACAGTCATTGAAGTCTTGCATATCGTTGACCCTAGGAGGGCCGCCTCCTTTCCTCTCTTCAACCTGACGGATAATGTTGAAATCACCCCCAAGTATCCAAGGCCTATTGTTATTATGGGTCCAAACCTATATCGCTTGCCATAACGCTTCTCTAGGACGTCTACTGTGTTTTGTATATATCCCCGAAACAGAAAATTTATCTCCGGTGTGATCTATAATGTCTGCCGTGCACATCTGATCACAATCCATATCCAGAGAGCAATCCACCCCCGACCAAAAGAACCAAATTTTCCCTCGCAAAACAGATTGAGAAAAATCAAACCCCAGTTTAAGACTGATACTAGTAGTGAACTTTGCAGAACAAAGAGGTTCAATAAGAACAAGTATCTTAACATTATTCTGTCTACAAATATTCTTAATGCAAGTTTGAGTGCTATCATTGCCAACACCACGCACATTCCAAAATAAAATATTGATCGGACTAAACATCGGAAGAGCGAAAGTGATAAGTTTGAGAAGGTACCGTTTCCTGTGGTACAAGCGAGAGCTTCCCTTTTTTCCTCCCTTTTTTCTTTGTAGAGTAATTAGAAGTGCCAGGGATATTGGATGATCTGTCTGCCTTGTCGCTGATCTCTTCCGGAGTCACGAAAGATTCCAAAGTCGGGTTTTCCTGGCCAGTGGTCCCCTCGGTCAGCACAGTATCATTCTGCATCGTAAGACCATCTGCCAACAAATCGCTATCAGCGACGAGGGGATCTTTTCCTTTATCACCTTTGTCAACCAGAAGAACAACGCGATGAAACTCCTGCCTGTGTGTGTTATTATTGTGCGTAGGGCTGTCCTCCACTTTTTCCATATCCAAATCAATACCAGAGCTAATCAATCTTTGATCTAATGTGCTATGAAAGTCCATCAAATCTGGTAGTGCAATAGTACGTTCAGTATCATATCCAGCTGATCGCGGCCTATTTTCAACCAGCCTGGTTCGATCTTCTTTCATAAGCGAGTGATGTGCAGTTTCAAAAATATCTTCGTCGGTAAGCGACTGCTGAACATGGAAAGAATTAAGATTATCTATGGTTTTTGTGGGCTGAGGGCTCAAAGCCGGATTTGGGGTAATATTCACTGCAGTAGGAACAATATTAGTAGTCGAATCTCCCCCACTAGTGATAATAGGTCCGGTATTCTGTGAAGTACCATTCTGCTTAACCTTATACACCTGTTGAGGCGGTCTGCGATTGGGACCACTATGCCCTTTCCTATTTGAGGTCGACGGCCCACCATCAGGGTTGGGTTTCTTGCATGTATTTTCAGGTGGTGGGTTCTTCCTTAAACATTTGTCCTCTGAGTGACAAATCCTATGACAAAAGGTGCAATAGTCAGGCCAATATTCAGCATGAACCTCCTGCCAATGTCCCTTATGAACATCTTCACCTAACCAGATTCGAGTACAATGGGGTTTTTGAATATCCACTTCAACAAGTGCCCTAGCAACAGACGGTCTTCTCATATCTTAAGTAGTTGCATCCGTTTGAAGCGGTCTTCCAATAAGGCCACCAATTTTACTCACATATTTAGGGTTATAGTATGGCAACGGCAGTCCAGGGAATTCAAACCAAATAGGAACCATAGAACAGTCGGCATTAAAGTGAAAATCAACCGTCCATTTGGAAAACTCAAATCTATTAGGGCCCATATTCCACTCTCTGCGTGTAAATAGATGGTTATAGTCCTCTTGACAACCAGGTTGAACAAGAAATGCTTCGCATCAAGTAAACCAATTTTACATGTAGATTTTAAGTCAAGCCGAATGAAAATTTTACGTATGTCATCAATTCTCGGCCGATAATCAGGGAAATGAGCAACCAAAGCATTCTCAAAAGGACGTGCAAGAATTTCAAGCTCAGCTCTCGAAACAAAAAATGCCGGTTCTCCCTTACACGTACCATAAACACCAAAGTCAGGAATGTCTACCTTATTGCCGCTAGCTGCAGCCGCATACGATTTGGGAGGCTGCGTGGTAACATCATGTTGGAGCGCAGCCACGGGTAGGACCCCCGGTGGGTCCGCCATGACTGAAAAATCCCCGTAAAGAAACTTGGTGGACAAGAAAAATATGAGCAGCCGTAGGATGCCTGTACCGGAGCATTAAGCGGCCGACGAAAGCAAAACAAGCTCCGGCAAGGCTGTATGAACCCCGGCCATAGTCTTATCGAAATCCTGGACGCCGATGAAGAAAGCCGATGCAAGTCACAACGCAAACCCTAAAACCTAGTTCACAGCCTGATGGAGCCAATGAAGTTCTCAGCGATGGAGCCTATGAAGATCCCAGCAGCGGGGACGTTGCTGGAAAAAAAAAGACGACGAACCATCAAGAATGCCGGAAAGAATCAAGGGCCGCCGGTCAGAATCAAGGGCTTGATAAATGTTTTTAATCATGATTCTCTAGTGCACTGATAACATACACTTGAACACCAATGGAAGGTTGGTAGGTGGTTTATTACCATGATACTAGTAGAGATATACTTGATTATTGCATTGTCTTGGCTAGGCTTTTTATAATTTTATCATCCTTTGTAGTAATAGATTCTTAGATACATTTACTTTCTTGTATTGTTGCAACTTAGATCAAGATAATAATAGCTTTTCGGTGTTCAACCTCACAATCCTCATGGATACGACCTTGACCACTTACTAGAATACAATTGACCCGGTACAAGACCGGCAAACCGATTTCAGAAATTAAAAGATCACATTTTGATCTCATTTGGAGAGAACACATAGAAACCCGCTCTCACTCTTATTGAAGGCATTCCCACCTCTAAGGCTCTTCTAGCCAAAATTACTCACCTTTAGCTATTAAATGCAAGTGTAACTATTAAGAATTCTTAGTTTGATCTTTTGGATTATTTGGTTGGAGCAAGATTAACACTTTTGTGTATCAAACTCCATTGAAGCTCCTTGAAGTTGAATGAAAGTTTCCCTTTTCAAGTTCATATCTTGTGATTGGTAAATTCTTAGCTTTTACTTTGTTTTAATTGTTCTCATTTCCATGAATACTAACCTTGACAAGTTGGTACTCATAGTAATGAGTGGCTAGTTTTATACTAACCAAGGCAATTTCATTGATCAAACCATCTCTTCTAGTATCATGGGAATGATGCCTACCAAACTTCCAAAGGTGTTCAAGTGTGTGAAACGGTGCATTCCTAAACTAACAACCTCCCCTCATACGAGTGTGCGAAGTTGCACTATGTCTCCTACTTGGCCTAAGAACCCTAGACCTAATGATTCAACATGATAAACAATTGAATGCAAGAACTAGTCAACTCCCTGATAAGAAATTGAACTCCAACAAAGGTCAACTTTACCTTCCGGTTCTCCTACCTCTTTCTCACACCTAATATCTCCGTTCGGTATCCATTAAGTGTGTGTGTGCTAGCATTGGTTAATTACTCCAATACAAACAAGCCATACAATGCAAGTAACCTGTCAGAATCACAACTACATGTTAAATTGCTATCTATGAGAGTAATGGAGTGTGTGTGCGAATATTCCTCAAATTTGTTATCAAGCAATCAATTATGGAATCATGCATGCCTCACTCATAGATATAACTGTAAGCTAAAATTGATATCAATCTCAACTAATCAAGCATTCCGAATCGAGGAGTTAGGTCAGGTAGTTGACAAAGTGGCTTGTAACGTTTAGGCCCGGGTGATTGGCTAATCGACGGGATAAACAAGGATACTAAAAAAGAACAGGGAAAGATATAAAGCATCTACACCTTCATCTCAAAATTGCTCCAAGTTGGCTCCAATATATATATATATATATGTATATATATATATATATGTATATGTATATATATATATATATATATATATATATATATATATATATATATATATATATATATATATATATATATATATATATATATATATATATATATTTTTTTTTTTTTTTTTTTGAAAAGGAAAAAATAAAAATCGATGGTTTCCGAACTTGATAAAAGGTCACCTCAACTTGTGCCAACTAACGTCATCCAACTCTCGATTCCATTGCCACTACCCACACGATCCATAGAAAGTTGCTAACTTGCGGGATGCCAAGGGAATATTGTAGACCAAAATTAGGTTAAGGGTTGGATTATAATGAGGTTGATCACGAATGGCTATTTTGAGTGGGGTCTCGCCACTCTAACAAGGCTGAGATGGGGACAAAAAGGGAAATATATGTTCGGGAAGGCCATTTGGCTATAGTTGAGTCAAGGTGATGCCAAAAATCGTCATCCCTGCTCCGATTTCGAACACTTATTATTTCGCCTCGAAAGAATATCAATTTTAAGTTCTTGTTACAAGTAAAAGTATGCTTGTACAATTACGTGAATGATTGCATGTTAACAAAAGATTGAATTATACGTGCTCAATGATTCACACTACCATCAAATATTTGCAAGTTAAAATGTACCTCTAATTCGTCAAAGTTTCTCACTTTATTGGAACATTCATTCTATTAATCGCAAAACTATACGTTATGTCAAAAGGTATTTTGTCCTACTTGATATGCTCGAAAATAATCAAAATTAAGTGCTTCTCAAGTATCTAGTGAAATTACTCATTGTTGAACTAACTACGTCTCCACTCCCCACTTACGAAATTGCATTGTCCTCAATGGAAAGTGAGTAGTAAAGATGTAGTTAGAAAAACAAGGAGGAATCAAAAGGAGAAAACATAGTGATGATAGGTGCCGAAATGCGGCCGGCGTGCGCCGATGTGTGCAAAACGGAGTGTGTGCAAAGCAAGTGCGGCGTGCGCCGGGATAACCCGAATGATGGGCAATGAAGTCGGGGGTTGCGTGCATGAGGTAATCCGGGAAATATGCATCACTAAAGAAGGAGCGTAGCACATATGCAAATAGGGAAAAGAACAACTAGAATACTGATGATAGTCAAATTGGCTATCATTTACTATGTAATTATACCCCATTTATACCTCATTTTATATGTTTCCGGAGACATTTGATTGCATTTTGATGTATTTTACACCTTGGTTATCATTTCGAGACCTAGGACGAAAAGTCCGGAAATCTCATTATTTTTCGGTGTTTTAATACATTCTCGGTCACCCTAGTGTCCTGTAGGGATTACATGTGGTATTTTTTGTGATCTTGTACAGGTATTAGGTGATTCGAGAAGGCCAGAATGCGAGTTACGAGGATTGGAACGTGTGCCCGAAGCTTAAACGTTCAAACGTATCAAAAAGCGGTGGTACTACAACCATACCTTCTATTGATCTGAATTTTGATCTACCTTAGAGGAATTTTATGGGCTAGACATCTTCATGAAAGTTGTAGAAAATTTCGTTAGATTTCCAAAGGATTTTGAATCACTTGATTTAGAGGTCTACACACAAAGTTATGGCCGTTTTTCTGAAGGTAAGTCATCTAGGCGCGCGCCTGAGAAATGTTAGGCGCACGCCTAGCGGTGAATTTTGGCCAGAAGTTTCAGTACGTGATTTCAACATCCTAGGCGTTCGCCTACACTTTCCTAGGTGCACGCCTAGCATCCAGAACTCATAAAACACTATAAATACCCCCATTTTGGATCTAGATCCACACTTCTTCTTCCCCAACTCGTTTTTCATCATTTTTCTGCGTTTTCTTAGCTTAGATTAGATTTATAGATATATTAGCTTAGTTTAGTTGTAGATTGTTGTAATCCTGAGGATCTTGGTGATAGATTGACACATTATTGATGGGATTTCACTCGGAGACTCGATTTTCTACGGCATAATATATTTGGTATTTCGTTTTCATTTCTTGTTCTTGCTTTTAATCTTGTTTATGTTAACTTTATTGTTGATTTCTTGTTGTTTTTGTTGATATAATGAGTAGATAATTTTCCGATAGTCGAGTAATGTGATAGTCTTCGAAATCGAACCTTAGCTTGTTCATGTGGTGTTCTTGATGTTTATCTGTTGTTTCTCGACGTTACCATAGTTCTAGAACTTATTCTTATCACGTTTGTTGAATTGATCACTTAATAAACGTATCACACGTAACGTCTTTACATACGTATTTTGTGAGAGGATAGGGAACTTGTGGGAAATACGAGAATTGATGAAGTGTTTCCATGCCCTCATGTCGGTAGACAAGTCAATACATTAATATCACGGTCCGACCTTCGCTCTATCGGAAGTTGAGCAGCCGTGGCCTCAGAAAGCATGATAATCAGCCCACTCATAGCATTGAGATTCCATGCCTCCTCATAATGGCTATGAGGAGGTGCGTGACATTGCGGGATGGAGAAAGAAGTATTGATGTCAAGAGGGGTAAAAGGGACATGAAATCACCTGATAGATAAGAAACCGGTAGCCTCCATAGATGGAGTTTCAGAAAGAGCAGCGTAGAACTCGCGCACCCAAAGAGACGTTGATGCGTCTTCATGGAGCCAATATGAATCGCTGCCACCCACCCCACTCAATACGCATCTCCGAGTAGTCCTCTAGCTTGTAGGTGTTTAAACCTTTTTCGAGCTGAATGGGTGAATGAAGGTAGCTTGCGAGATAACGGTCATGAGCAATTTCAGACCCGTTCTCGATGATGTATGGCGGTGATCGGGTTTTATAGGTTCAGGGGAGGAGGGATAAGGGGAATCGGGGGGTGAACGGGTTGGGGAAAAAGAAGGAGAATACATGGTGAAAAGAGGGGGTGAGAAAAAAAAATGTGAAAGAAGTAAAGAAGTAGAAGAAGAAGAAAGCGGAAATTGTATCAAAAAGTGGGAGGTAGGGTTTATGAAAAGTGAGGAGAGAAAGAAATAAATAGGGAAGAAGGGAAGAAAAAGGGTAATATTAAGTCGGCCAAGCATAAGAGAAAAAACAGGCGTAAACCGGAAACGAACCGGCTTACGGCGGGTCTGAAAAAGGCAGCCCCAGATTCTCGGGAAGCAGAGGCAGAGGTGTAGTGATTTAGGTCATCTGGCATAGACCGAGGAGATTCCGGCACAGGCCGAAAATTTCCCGGCGTGGGCCGGACTTGTGGTAACGTGTCTCAAAGTGTGTAGTTCCGGCATAAACCGTGACAACTACGGCGCATGCCGGAACAGGCAGAACATAAAAGTAGTTAAGAAGTGTGCTACACCAAAGACAAAATATGGAAAGCCACAATACAAGGAGCTAAGAACAGGCAATGCAACAAAATGATAGGCAAGGGCATGCTCAAAACATGAAATCAACTACCATCAACACATGAGAACGTACTGCCACAAATACTAGTCTGGTAAACAAAAAAAAAACAATGTTTCCAATTGTATCAAGACACACCAAAGAGCAACACACATAAAGTTTGCAACAAAACAAAATAAAAGTCTAGGCCAGAGACGGCCATCAAAACAAACAAGATTTAGTTTTGGTGAACGACAAGGACAACTCAAGCATCACGATCGGACTCAGAATCATCAAGGCTATGTCTTTGTGTTGCATCCACAAACTTTGCATCAACCATCCCAACTGTGCGCATAGGAGCAAAACTCATCGGCTGCACTAAACTAGCTCCCTAGAAGTCGGCTGTATGGGGATTGCTCAACATCTGAACGGTTTCTGAAGATAAGGCAGCAGATGCCAAAGTTTCTAGTCTAACACTAGTAGTGATAGTGGACATGATCACCAATCCATCCAAGCCCAAACTACTCAAACCTGTACTGATGGAAGAAACAGAGAACGGCATGCGACCCCAGCAGAGAAAACAGACTCAGCACCTGTACCTGTAGACATAAAACTGGACACACCACTAGAGGCCATGGAAGTTCTAGGATAAGCTTGGTGAGGGGTGTAGATAGGTACATCCGGTACCCAAGCAGGCAAAGAATGTCATGCTGACATGAATCAAGATCATCTGAAATCCGAGCAGCAGCAGGGTAAAGTGTTCTACGAAAAGCACTTTGACCTCATAAACCAACACGTAAATCATCAGTCCATTAACGGGCTCTCTCGAAACCTAGGGTGAGATTTATATCATGAGCCACCTGGCCACCCCGAAGGAAGGAGATCTCAGACTCAAGGAAGTCTAGTCGAGCTGCAAAGGCAGGGTCTTGGACAGGAATTGCACTAGAAAAGGGGATGCTAGATGGATTAGGTCTCGGTGCACTCTAGGGAGGTAGGCCTCGGGATAGTGCCGGAGTGTCAAAAGCAAGACGGCCAGGAAGAAGCTCAGGAAGGTGAGGGCCAATCACGGGCGTAGAGGGTGAGATGAGCCTATCACCTGGGAGACTACGAACTCCAGCTTGCTTACAAAGAGAGGAGATGAGGCCTGGAAAAGGCATGTTGCCATTCTTAAAACGAGTGAAAGCAAGTTTAAAGCTTTTCTATAGATGTGCTGATCTACATCTACTGGGATGTTCCCCTCAATCGCCCAAGCGAGACAGGCTTCGTCATAAGTGAAAGCACCAAGATGCCGGGATGGACAAAAATTATGGCCGAGAAAGTGCTTCAAGGCTCTAATGTCTTTGATACACCCACCAAATTTAAACATTTTTTTCAATCCATGTGGCAGAAGGGTGAAAAGCATGTTTAGCCTCAAGAACTCGTGTTTGCAACATCCCATCATCATCAATGTTCCAAACAATAGAGTAATCCTTTTTGTTGGTCCCTTGGAAAGGCTAACACAAGTTTAGAGGGGGGTGAATAAACTTGTCACCAAAAACTTATCCTGAGCTGGAAAAGCCCAAGGAACTGAGTTTCTTCGAAACTCAAACTAATCTCCAGTTCAGTTTTGTTCCTGTCCATAAACTTGTGCGGAGTTCAGCTAACTCAACTGAGTATAAGTCAATACTGACTTATATTTAGTCTTGTTAACGCGCAAATGGATAAATATTAGCCTTTAACAACTAGTTAACTTAGTTTCGGTATGAAAACCATGTAAATAAGTGAATGCATAAAGTAAATAGACAAGAATTATAGAGGTTCCAGGTGGTGTAATCCTGTACGTCCTCTCTTCCCCTGTGATGCAGAGGAAAAAATTCCACTAGAACTTCTTTGAGATGGCCCGGTTACAAAAAGTTCTAAACTGATAGTCCTTGACTAATCCCTAGCTTCACTATCTAAACACTTGTAGAACAGGTAGGATTGTTGCTCTTCAACTGTTTGAACCACTGGCCTTGGAGGGTAGAATTGCCTCTTCACCAGCTCATCACAAACACAGTCTTCCTGACTGCACTCAACTGTCCTTCACACCTTCTTGGTGTTTCACAGTCTAAACCTTTGATAAAATCAAAGTTGAGACTTTGAATCAACAACTATGATTCAACTGTGATTTGAGCTTTTCTTCTGGATGATTAATTTAAGCACGGCTTTGTATTTCTTCGAATGAAAGATCTTGAATCTGCTTGAATATGCTTGAACACTTTGAAGAAATTTCTTGATTTTGTAATTAAACACTTAGCAGGTATTCTTTTGAATTTGGCTTTCCCCCTCTATTTGATCTTTCTTGACTAGATAGATTCTTTTTAATTTTCTTGCTTTGTTATCACATACCTGCACACTTCTTTCATGATATCGTAGAAGTAATCTATTTATAGGGGTTCATTCAACGTTCATCCTGCTTGAATCTTGCAACGGCTATATTTTATGACCGTTCTGATTTGTCAGTAGTTCATCCAATAAAATTGCTTCCTTTACAACGTTCGAATGTACAATCAGTTTGATGGATGATATATAAAACTGAGTTTCCTTATCAGTTTTATACTGAGTTTTTCACTTATCAGTTTCCTAACTGACTTGGAGCATTAACTGACATTTTACTCTTCTTCAAATATCAGTACTCCAGTTTTCATCTGATTATTATTGACTTAATCAGAGTACACCATGACTCTTTATTATCTAAGAATTCATTGTCCTTATGTTAGGAACATTTTATTATGTTTTGATGATGGCCATACTAGCTGTTATAGCAAGCCTGAAATAAGTTAGAATTCTCTGTATAAGTCTTTACTTAGGGTCTGACAAGTTGTATAAGTTAAGTCGGACAAGTATTGTACTAGTTGGTAGGATGTCAAAGCAAAGACGGATATTCGGCGAGTGAAGCCGGCCAAGCACCAAGGAGAAGTAATGAAGACTTTATGGTCGACTTATAACCAAGGAAGTCTACGTGGTGACCTTGGATAAGTCTAAGTTATGTTTTAAATGATAAAACTCAAATGTTCAAATATGGTGGACACTTTGGTCTCACTCAAATCAAGGATCGTGAAGTTCAAAGACTCTCCAAATACTAGAACAAAGAAGGAAACGATGAATCGGTGAGTAAACCGACTTTCGGCAAAGAGAAAACAAAACAGCAAAGAAGAAGTGACAGCTAAGTCAGTAGGCTCACTCGACCGTTCTAGAAACGGTGAAGAGACACCTACAAGGCCAGAATTGATATACGATGAAGATTCAGAAGATCATGCATTAAATGCTCAAATCATTAAAGGATAAATCAAGGACGGATTATCTGCTATACGTTTGAAGAAAGAATCCGATCACTGAAATTAAGGAGAATACAATTAAGGGGGAATTAAGAATAAAATCAAGGATTATTCCCTCATTAATATAGCCAACGGACGGAATTTAAAAAACGAAGGTATTCAAGGCTATAAATAGAAGGCATTGACAGAAAAAGAAGATGATGATCAAGAAAGAAAAATCTAGCTGAAACTCTGTCAATTTGAAAAACCGTCTCTCTGAAATTACAAGGATACATCTAGTGATCAACTCAGACTTCAAAGCTACAAAGTCATACTCAGACCTGAGGATTGATCAAGCAAGTGTGTGAATCACATTCACATCGATCGAAGCAAGCGAATCGAGGCAATCTGAGAAGGAGTTGAATCTGTGATAGCTGTTGAAGGATCTTGATCTTAAGGAACATCAGAAGGAAGACTGAATCACTGAAGCTGCTGCAGTCAAGGAGTGATAGTCTTGTAGATTGTGAAGCTTGGGAAGCCAATGACAATCATACTATTGTATCTGTGAAAACAATAGTGAATTCCTCCAATCATCACAGGAGAAGAGTGGATTAAGGGATTACACTACCCTGAACCACTATAAGCCTTGTGTTAATTTAATTTCTCAATTTACTTTACGACATTCATTCAATTTGCATACATCATAATTTGCATCCGTGATTTGTCTAAACCGATTTGAAAACAATATAGTAAGAAGGGACTTATCCGCCGCCCAAAAGCTTTTAACTAGAAGAAGAAAAGTTTTTGAAACTCCACTATAGTCATTCACCCCCCTCTCGACTATAGTTTCACCCTTCTCTCGGGACCAACAATTGGTATCGGAGCGGTGTTCCTAGTATCGAACCCGTTCGGATCTAATTTACGTAACAAGGAGATCACATATTTTCAAAGCAATTTTCAAATCGAGTTTTCCATTCACCGTCATTTATATATTCAATTATACTTGATGGATTCCTCAAACTTCTTATCAAAAGTACCTGTTTTTAATGTCAATAATTTTGATGAATATAAAATAAGAATGTTATCTCATCTTGCAGCAACTCATGAGGAAATGCTGGATGTAATCAACGACGGCCCAATCATGATCACTACTGTGGTAGGCACATGAGCAGATCAAGGAAAGGAGATAAACAAACCCAAGAAAGATTGGACCAAAGATGACAGGAGAAGAGCAAACCTAGACTTTGTAGCAAAAGATATGATCTTAAAGACTCTGACAAAGACAACATGTTCATGAGAATAAAGGATTGCAAAACAAAGCAAAGGAGATGTGGGACAAGTCGGCACTAATCAATGAAGGATCCGAAGCGATCAAAGAAAATAAACTATCCGTTGCAAAACGAAGTTTGAAAATTTCAAGATGAAGGCGGTGAATCCATTGATCAGATGGACAACAGATTCTCAAGCATCATCAGTGAACTGCAACAGCTTAGTCACACATATCCCCAAAAAGAAGTATGCTTGAAGATCTTGAGAGGACTACCCGAAAGATGGAAGATCATAACATCGAATCGAGGAACTACAAATCTTGCAAGCACTGACACTCTGACACTGATGTCCCAGTTAAAAGCTCATGAATTCGAATTGAACGGTGAAGATGGTGCTCCGGCAGAGACACACAAAATCACTGCATTAGCTGCACCCCAGCAAAGTAACTTTGGCGAATGCATCAGCAAAGTAACTTTGCGAAGAGACACAAGAACTGAAAGAACAGGTAGCTTTATTAGTTAAACATTTTGACAGGTTTAAAAAGAAGCCATTCAAAGGAAATTCATCATCAAACAAAAGGTCAAGCTCAACCAGAGACATGAAGAAGAAAGATGATGAATACAGATGCTTCAACTGCAACAAGAAAGGTCACTTCAAGGCTGATTGTCCTGAAGAAAATGACAAAGATGATGAAAAGAAGAAATACAAAGCATCTGAAAAGAAAAGGAGCAAGAAGGCACTTAAGGCGAGAATCCAAAGCGGTGAAAAGCATGAAGAATCATCGACAATGACTCGGATGATAGTGATGAAGAAGACGAGTTCGAGAAAATGAAAAAGCATGCCTATGTCTCATGACCAAAGAATTGGATGAAGATAAAAGTGACAAATCGGACAACGAGGAAACAAGCCTATGTTTAATGGCTAAAGAATCGATGAAACCGAGGTAACATCTAGTTCCCGTTCTTCATCTAATGCATCCACATCTAACACCGCACAATCCTCTAGTCTTCCATTAGATACGACGGACCTAGTCCAAAATCTCATGACTAAATTTGATGAAATTGAAAAGAATCATGAAATTCTGGAAAAGGAATGCAAGGATCTAAGGAAAGAGAATAAGAGGTTAAAGAAAGAACTGGATAAAGCAAGAGCTGAATTAACTAGTAAGGAGACCTACTTAAATGATCAACAAAAAGCAGATGATCATACATCCGTTATTAACAGATCAGTTAAGGAAATCTCCTCACCAGTGAAGGTATCCACTGCACCACTAAAGGCACCGGCTTACAAACCCCCAAAAAGGTTTGGATCCAGATCTGGTCTTGGCTACAACAGTCAGGATGAACACAATTCCAAATGGAGGACCACTAGTGGACCAAAATTTAGAAAAAGACAGACCATGTCTCCAACAGATCATCCTGTTCCGGTGAAGTCAAAACCCAGTGTAGTGAAACAACAAATCAAATCCTCATTCCAGTCAATCAAGAACAACTAGCATCTGAAAGGTAAAGGCAGACTTTACCCCTCAGAGGATGATTGGAATGTTGCACCTCCAAAATACAAGAGGAAACCATTCTACAAAATGCATCATGTGCTTAAGAAAAGCCAATATGTTCCTAGACACATGAAGCAAGAAAGGGTTCCTACTGCATATTGGAAAGTGAAGAAGGATGCAATGGCACCAAAAGGTAGAGAAAAGTATCAGAATACCTTCTGTAAAAATATTAGAAGCTATTCTGCCATGCCTTATACATATGAAGTTGATGACTTCAATTATCCAAAAAGAAAACCTTTTGGATACACACTAGGTATGGGAGGTATGTTTGCTAACAAGTACGGACCCAAACGGTGTTGGGTACCAAAACCTAATTAATGCTTTGTAGGATTTCGGTACATAGACAAAGTGGATGTTCCGGACACATGACATGAAACAAGAAATGGCTCACTGATTTCAAAGCTTTTGATGGACCCAAAGTCACATTTGGAGGAAAAGAAAACCCTGGCAAGATTAAGGGGAAGGCACAATACTCAAGAACAATCTAAAAATTCAAAATGTGGCATATGTCAAGGGACTTAACTTCAATCGATGAGCATCGGTCAATTCGTGACAAAGGCTACAATGTGCACTTCAACAAAGAAGGATGCAAAGTGATTCACGATCAAACCAACACGGTAGTTCTTGCGGGTAGAAGACAAGACAACATGTATGTTGTGGACGGAGAACGACCAAGGCGAAACTTGTCTACTTGTCAAGAATAATCAATCAACAAGTTTGGATTTGGCACGAGAAGATTGAATCACACGAATTTCAAGACCATCAACAAACTATCAAAAAGCAAGCTAGTTGAAGGGCTGCGCGAGATCACATTCAAGAAAGAAAATCTATGTGATGCATGTCGAAAGGAAAGCGAGATCAAAAGTTCATTTAAGTCAAAACCTTATCAATCCACAACTAGAATTCTACATCATTTGCACATGGACCTTTTTGGACCGGTCACACCGGTAAGTGTGAGTGGTAAGAAATATACTCTTGTAGTGGTGGATGACTTCTCAAAGTACACCTGGACCATCTTCATGAACAAGAAGAAAGAAACACTCAAGAAGCTACCGGACTTGCGAGAAGACTCCGAGAATGAGAAAGAGCTAAAAATTATCAAGATCGGATCGGATAGAGGCACTTTGAATTTCTAAATGAAATTATCGAACCTATTGTGAAGAAAATGGAGTACTACATCAACTATCTCGACGGGAACTCCACAACAAAATGGTGTAGCGAAAGAAGAAACGAAACTCTCAAAGAAGCGATCGAACAATGATTGCAAAGCATGTTTACCAAAGAGATTTTGGGTGAAGCAAAGACAAACACGGCATGCCATACACAAAACAGATCAATCATCAACAAACACCATGGAAAAACTCCATATGAAATATGGAATGGTAGAAAACCCAATATCTCATATTTTCATATGTTTGGATCAAAATGTTTTGTCTTAAACGAGAATCAACCGCATACCTTTGATGAGAAGGTGATGAAGCAATCTTCATGGGATACTCGGACACCGAAAAGCATTCGAGTACTAAATAAAAGAACTTTGGTGATTGAAGAATCAATACATGTGGTTTTTGATGAACCAAACACAAATGGTGAAGATCTTCAAGATCAAGAAGAGAAAGCACCACAAAGAGAAATCTATACAAATGCAACCATACCAACTACTATCCTGAATCATCATTCTGAAGATCAAGAGGAGCCACGTACCAATACACCAGATGAAGCTCCTCAAGTTGAAGTTCATGCTCAGCATGAAGGTATGGAAGCACCAAGTGAAGATCAACTTCAACCAGATCTAAATTGGCTAAGAGACCATCCTGAAGAACAAGTTATTGGAGATATTCACACGGGAGTTAGAACAAGAAGACAACCTGGAGCACATGCTAACTTGTTTTCTATCACAAGTGGAACCCAAGACTATAGATGATGCAATTCAAGATGCGAGATTGGATCACGAAACCATGCAAGAAGAACTAAATGAATTTGAAAGAAATGAAGTCGGGAACTTGTTGATAGACCAGAAATGGCAAACATCATTGGTGCAAAATGGGTTTTCAGAAACAAGATGGATGAGCAAGGAACTGTTGTCAGAAACAAAGCAAGGCTAGTTGCAAAAGGCTATTCCCAAGCTGAAGGAATAGATTATGATGAAAATTTTGCTCCAGTAGCAAGATTGGAAGAAATCAGACTTTTTCTAGCATTTGCTGCACACAAAGACTTCAAAGTCTATCAAATGGATGTAAAGAGTGCATTCCTAAATGGACTCTTGGAAGAAGAAGTTTATGTAGAACAACCTCCTGGATTTCAAATTAAAGGAAAAGAAGACAAAGTATACAAACTCAAGAAGGCCCTCTATGGACTCAAACGAGCACCTGAGCCTGGTATGAAACACTCATCACGCAGTTTCGATCAAGAATAGATTCAGCAAAGGAACTATTGACAAGACTCTATTTAAACTGGAGGAAGGAGCAAGCACATTGCTAGTGCAAATCTATGTTGATGATATAATCTTTGGATCAGAGGATGAAAAGCTGTGTGAGAAATTTGCAAACCTGATGAAGAGCAAATTTCAGATGAGCATGATGGGAGAATTAAACTACTTTCTTGGCCTTCAAGTAAAGCAAATGAAGGATGGCATTTTCATTAGTCAAGCAAAGTATACAAGAGATTTGATACACAAGTATGGGATGGATTCAAGTGGCACATCAGACACACCAATGTGTGCCAGAATCATACTTGGAAAAGATGAAGGAGGAAAAGATGTTGATCAAAAATTGTATAGAGGAATTATTGGATCATTATTATACTTAACTGCAAGCAGACCTGACATAGCATTTGTAGTAGGAGTATGTGCAAGATTTCAAGCTCAACCAAAAGAATCACATCTTCTAGCAGCTAAAAGGATAATCAAATACTTGAAAAACACTTTAAATGTTGGTATTTGGTATCCAAAAGATGGAGGATTTACATTGATATCATATTCAGACTCTGACTATGCTGGATGCAAAATAGATAGAAAAAGCACCTCTGGAACTTGCCAAATTCTAGGAACCGGACTAGTCTCTTGGTTCGGTAAAAAGCAAAACTCCATATCTACATCAACAAGACGGTAATACATAGCGACGGTAGGCATTGTTGTGCACAAGTACTTGTGGATAAGACAACGGCTAAGGGACTATGGAGTAGAAGAGAAAACAATTCCAATCATGTGCGATAACACAAGTGCAATATCTATTACGAAAATCCAAACATTGCACTCAAGAACAAAGCACATTGATGTGAGACATCATTTTATCGAGACCATGTTGAAAAAGGGGATGTCATCCTAAAACACATACCCACTGAAGATCAATTGGCTGAGATCTTCACTAAACCACTCAGTTATGAAAGATTCAGCAAGCTAAGAACTGAGTTAGGAATGATTGAAATTGAATAAGTATCAAAAAGCGGCTAGCCGGGAGTAATCGGCTAAGTGACTTCATTAACTGGTACGACCTTTGCCGTTACAGGAGATGCAGCAAGTAAGGCACTGGCATCCAGCGAAGGTAACTTAACTGATTGTTAGGAACAGTGAAATAGAGCAGTTAAGTAAAGAACCTATAGAACGGCTAAGTGGCCAGCGAAGGCACTTCACCGAAATAAAGACTTGGACAAATTAAGAGTGTGAACAAAATCAATTCTGATTACACGTGGAGAATAAGGAAATTATGGAGGATTATTCTATACACTCGTGGCGATCAACTTATGATCATGGAGGTAATTATATTATTTTTCGAATTATAAACTCCTCGATTCACGGGCTCTATCATTACTTGCCTCAAACCACACCCCCATTTCCCTCGAATATCGTGATTTTCATACACAAAATCACTCCATTATGTCACTAAATCCTTCCATATTCAAACCACGTTCACACTACCCAAAATCACCTATATAAACAAGACTTAGAGATTTTCAGAGATCTCTACGCTCTCTTACAAATTATAAACCCTACTCTTGTTTATCTCTATTGCAAACTCAAGTTTATTTTCAAACCCCTCTCCCTCTCAAAAATGGCATCATCTTCCTCAATCACCCAAGCTGGGTACGAAAAATTGATTGCCACTGGTTCATTCTTTCAAGCAGAACACTACCTGAAGCTGTGTGGAAATGATGAGCATGCCAAACGGTTGGCAGCAGGCTCCGAAAAACTAAAATTATCCACCTTCCTCAATCCTCCAATATCTGAGGTGTGCTATGAAAGTCTGATTTCTTTCTGGAAATCTGCACAATACGTGCCTGGGCTCCCTACTGAAGAAGGTGACAAGTTTGAAGAAGACAAGATTGTAGCATATGTAAATGGTAGAGACGTTGTGATTACAGCAAAGGTAATTCGAAAACATCTCAAACTTTCAAATAAGGGTCAAGCAAAAGTGACATTGGTACCACAGGACTTGGACGAATTCTGGGCAATCATTGCCAAAACGGCAAACCCAGGATCCACAAAAGTCAACTATCTCAGATCTGAGTTGAAGCAGCCTTTTAATGAGTTTAGTGCCCTAATTGGCAAAACCATTGAAGGAAAGTTGGGAGCAAATCATGCCATGACAGAAATCAGGATGCGGCTAATGGGAATCATTTATAACAAGCTACAATTTAATTGGGCAAAATACTTCTTTTTGAGAATCAAAGAACAAATCCAAGGTGAAGTAAAAGCAGGTGAAAAAACGATAAAAGAGGGAAAGACAATGAAAGGACAATTCTGGGTGAAAAAGTCATACGGGATACAGTTGCACTATCTATTGCAATGTCTCAAAGTCCCCACTGTACAACTCAACAGACTGCATGAATCCAAAGTCATGTTTACTTATGTCAAACCACAAAAGAAGGCAGGAGAAGGAAAGAGGAAGAAATCCTCACACAACACCTCAGGACAAAGAAAGAAACAAAAAGTCCGGCGAAGTCTGGAAAAGACAGACTTTGGGAAATTAATCGATGAAGAAGAAGAAGAGGCGGATTCTGATGAGGAAGCACAGCAAGAAGAAGCAAATGCCAGTAAGGATGAACAGCATCCAAATGAAGAAAACACTGAAGACGATGAGGACTCTCCAGAAGAGGCTGTACATTTATCTGCAAACGATATAGATGATCGAATTGCAGAATATCTTGAATGGAAGGAAGGGGATTCCAGACAACAACTTCAAGACACAGACCGCATGCTTGCTGAAGAAGCATGGTTATTTGATTTTCTGGGTATCACAACTCTTGTAGGAGTACTTGATGAATCCCCACTATGGGAATTGGTTGATGCAGCCAAGGCAAAGTTGCCCCAGACCTCTGGGGGACAAAGTGACGACTCAGATGATGGTGGAGATGATCATCAGGATGATGGTGATGATTATGATGATGATGCTAATGATCATCATGATGATGATCTTGGCCAAGACAAAGAAGAGGACTCTCCTGCACCAGATGCAATTGATGATACTACTCTCCTTCGTACCTTTTTGAAACCACAAGCTTCTGGCAAGTCTACAACTCCAGCAAAGACAATTACTCAACCGCTGTCTGTCAACGTTCCAGCTAACGGCACAAACATTGTGGACAACGGTTCGAAATTCTGCCACTCCAGTCAAGACAACCCCGGCACAGAGATAGGGGGAACTACAGCTCAAGCAACTCCAGCATATACATCTACCCAAATTCTTGACGATTTGGAAACTGGAGCAGATGTTACTCAACATCAAAACAAGGGACGACAAACGAAATGCAACCGAACCGGCTAACACAAGGCACAAACTCTCTCAGCCGGCAACTGGCATTACAACCGAAACTTTTGAGAAAGCGACGGACCCGTGGTCGAAGAATTGGAGCAGCAAGCCATGTATCTCAGATCCATGACTTCAGCATTCAATGACAAAAGTTCCTCCATTGAACACAAGTTTCAGGCCATTGCAGAATATATTGATGCACAAAACATTGTGGTTCAACAACAGGGAAATCTGATGAAGCAGCTTAATATAAATATCACTAACAATCTTGCAGGGCTCAGACAGCACATTTCCCAAGAAAATGAATCAATGGCAGTGGCATTTGGCACTAAACTTCGTGGTGTAAATGAAAAACTGACTGATCATCACCACAGATTCACTTCCATTGAATCAAAGCTTGACTCTCTGATCGGCACAGCGCAGGCCACAAATAGCATCTTACTCCAGCAAAGGGAGGATGCTGCCAAAAAGGGGGAAAGTAAGGATAAGCCTGAACCTGAAGGATCAACTATCAAACCCCCTAATTTCCAGAAATTGATTGGAAAGACATTGAAGAGGTTCAGACTACAAAGTTCAAAAGGTACAAGGCTGAATTAAGCAAAATGTAGTTTGTAACAGTTGAATAAATTTTTGGATTTTATTGCCCCTTGATGGATGAATAAAATTGTTTTGTTGTTTATTATGAAAATCTTGATCACTTATGTTCAGGCTTATGAGGGTTTTGGCATCATCAAAAAGGGGGAAATTGTTAGGAACATTTTATTATGTTTTGATGATGGCCATACTAGCTGTTATAGCAAGCCTGAAATAAGTTAGAATTCTCTGTATAAGTCTTACTTAGGGTCTGACAAGTTGTATAAGTTAAGTCAGACAAGTATTGTACTAGTTGGTAGGATGGCAAAGCAAAGACAGATATTCGGCAGAGTGAAGCCAGCCAAGCACCAGCAGAGAAGTAATGAAGACTTTATGGTCTGACTTATAACCAAGGAAGTCTGTGATGACCTTGGATAAGTCTAAGTTATGTTTTAAATGATAAAACTCAAATGTTCAAATATGGTGTACATTGGTCTCACTCAAATCAAGGATCAGTGAAGTTCAAAGACTCTCCAAATACTAGAACAAAGAAGGAAACAGTGAATCGGCTGAGTAAACTGACTTTCGGCAAAGAGAAAACAAAACAGCAAAGAAGAAGTGACAGCTAAGTCAGTAGGCTCACTCGACCGTTCTAGAAACGGCGAAGAGACACCTACAAGGCCAGAATTGATATACGATGAAGATTCAGAAGATCATGCATTAAATGCTCAAATCATTAAAGGATAAATCAAGGACGGATTATCTGCTATACGTTTGAAGAAAGAATCCGATCACTGAAATTAAGGAGAATACAATTAAGGGGGAATCAAGAATAAAATCAAGGATTATTCCCTCATTAATATAGCCAACGGACGGAATTTCAAAAACGAAGGTATTCAAGGCTATAAATAGAAGGCATGACAGAAAAAGAAGATGATGATCAAGAAAGAAAAATCTAGCTGAAACTCTGTCAATTTGAAAAACCGTCTCTCTGAAATTACAAGGATACATCTAGTGATCAACTCAGACTTCAAAGCTACAAAGTCATACTCGGGCGAGGATTGATCAAGCAAGTGTGTGAATCACATTCACATCGAGGCGAAGCAACCGAATCGAGGCAATCGAGAAGGAGTTGAATCTGTGATAGGCTTTGTTGAAGGATCTTGATCTTAAGGAACAAGAGAAGGAAGACCGAATCACCGAAGGCGCTGCGCGGTCAAGGAGTGATAGTCTTGTAGATTGTGAAGCTTGGGAAGCCAAGGACAATCATACTATTGTATCTCGTGAAAACAATAGTGAATTCCTCCAATCATCACAGGAGAAGAGTGGATTAAGGGATTACAACACCCTGAACCACTATAAGCCTTGTGTTAATTTAATTTCTGCAATTTACTTTACAGCATTCATTCAATTTGCATACATCATAATTTGCATCTGTGACTGTCTAAACCGATTTGAAAACAATATAGTAAGAAGGGACTTATCCGCTGCCCAAAAGCTTTTAACTAGAAGAAGAAAAGTTTTTGAAACTCCACTATAGTCATTCACCCCCCCCCCCTCTGACTATAGTTTCACCCTTCTCTGGGACCAACACCTTATGATTCTTAGGTCTTCATACAAGATCCATAAAGTCAGTTCAGGTCATCACAATCTTGCCTGAAGTCTAACTTTACAGTCTCGACTTGTAATCTTCATAACTGAGTTTGAGCCCTCAGTTCTTCAATCTTCAATAACTGAGTCTGTGTCCCTCAGTTCTTCAGTCTTCTAGATAAGCCAACCGAGTCTGTGTCCCTCAGCGAACTTATCTTCTTCAGTCTTCTGTTGGTGTGCTCTATGTTCAGTTTCTTGTAAAATCTCAGTTAGATTAAATCTCAGTTTCTTCATTTCTCAGTTCCAGCCTAGAACTATTACAGTGCTTGTCTAATTTAACTTATACAAATATCAAACTCTAATAAATCCTATACATTGATATCTAGACATCTTTTTGCATTGCACTATAAAAGCTAGTTATGACACTTCATTAATGGGGTTAAGAACAATTAACAAACAAGTGATGAATCATCATCAAAACATAAATTTTATTTCCAACAATTTCCCCCTTTTTGATGATGTCAATACCCTCCTTAAAAGCAATGCAAAAAGATAAAGGACAAAATACAGTAAATAACACTATGAACTGAGAAACTTAGAATTTTTTTGATAACCGAGTTACAATGCTGGGTAAGTAATAAAATACAACATGATAAAAAGAACTAGAAGATAGTTTCTTTTTACTTGGCAGATTGAGAAGGTTGATTATCATAGTTTTCCGCAACAGTTCTCATTGCATCATTTGTGGCTGAATGTTCAATTCCATGAATGCTTGCCCAAATGTTCCATGATTCAGATAAATTGTTTTTCTTGAAAAATTTGCTTTTGAATAGAACTGCAAATGTAAAGACTGATGTCCTTAGTCTTTCATTGGTGGCTGTTCTCAGTAGATTTTGAACAAATTCAGGTTCAGCCTTTTCAACTTTCTCTTGAAGCTCTATCTAAGGTGCCATCTGCTTCCCATTTCTTCAGTTTATTCCAATAGTACATGAGTATCTTCTTTCTCCAAGTTCATGTGTAGAAATGTTTCAAGAGATTCTTCTTTTGATACTCCTTCTCTCTCTGGTAAGTTCTTGAATAGATTGTAGAGATGAGAATCTAGACCAACTCTTTTGTCAGTCGGCTCTGAGTATTTAACAATCAGTTTCATCTCATCATCAGTGAAATCTCCTCATCAGTGAAATCTCCTCTTGCTTTCTTCAGTTCACTCAACTTAACATCAACATTTGTGAGGACTTATGGCATTTCAGCTGCATGGACTTTTAAGATATCCAAACTTTCCCCCTTATTGACATCATCTTTATGAATCAGGCTTTTGATGTAAGCATTCAATGTTTGTTGAGTTGATGCCAATATGGTTTGAGCCACAACTGAGTCCTTTATGCCCTGTTCCATTAAAAACATTCTATCGACTAGATTATTAAGAATACCTTCCCATCTATCTTGAGTTTCATTTTTCCTTGTGACATGCTCAGTGGTTGTTTTCCGAAGCTCAAGCAGAGTGGTTTGACAGTTGTCATTCATAGTGTCCATCTTCTTTTCAAGTTTGGTTCGTTCATCTTGACTGGCTTCTAAGGATTTTAAAACTTTTCCGAATAAGCTTCGGTCATCCTTTTGAATTCTGAGTATCTCATTGTGATAATACTTAATGAGATCAACTTGAGTAGGAACATCTTGTGAATTTCTTGCTTGTTGATCTTTTCCTTTGTTTGTCTCAGCCTCAGTTGGTTTAGCTTGCTTTAGAGGTGAGAGAACAACTTGCTTCAGTTTTTCTCTTGATTCAGGTGATTGTCTTTTCTCTTCAGATTGTTTCTCAGCTCCTTCCAATCTTGATGAATCAATAACTTTCATAGGTGACAGATGTACTTCAAGTTCATCATCTGATTCTTCTCCAGGCATGTTTGCCAAAGTTCTTGCTATTTCAAGTGTGGATTTATCAGTGGGAGATTGGTAACCTCCTTCTGCTTCTTTGTCCAGCTATGTTTTAGATACACTTTCAGAGCTTGAACTTCCACTGCTTTCTCCAGAACTACTAGAATCATCATCAGTATTCAGTTCTGTTGCAGTTTCCTTTTCTTGTATAGAGGCAAGAATCCCTTTTTGTAGATCAGGATCCTCCTCAAAGTCATCATTATCAACGTTCTTCTTAGAACTTCCAGTGGCTATGGCTTCCCTCCAATAGCTATTTCTGATCAGCGCATATCCTTGGTTTATGAATTCGTCGGTATTGATTATCTCCGTTAAACTAGTAATGCTGTAGATATCGAATACCTATTTCTCAATAAGCTCCATTTCTGCACGCTGACTTCTTTGATTATCAATAGAACTAAACTTCCAAGTTCTATATCTTTGCAATCGCTCATAATCAGCTTTCATAAGTTCTGTATGATCAGAAGAGGATTTGAATGGTGTGAGGGTGTCCTCTGATTCTCTTGTGATCTCATGATCTTCTTCTTGAATAGAAACTTCAATTTGCATGGGATCGCTCTTGCGGTATTATCGGTTGCATAAGATCGGTTCTCCCTCGGCGATGGCGGGACGACTGATGTTTCTTTTTCAGTGACCGAAACTGAGATTTTCTGCTCAGTTTGTAAAACTTTTTCACTTGCAACTTCTTCAGCGACTAGTTTTTCACTAAGCTCAAGTTCCAATTCAACAACTGGAACTTCCTTCGTTGTGTGTTCAGTGGGTTCAACTTCATGAACTTGCTTATCCAACTGAATGATCTTGGTTGATTCTGTTTCTGCTTCAGCCTTCTTTTCCTCAGTTTGAGGAGCTGAAAATTCTTTTGCAGTTTCCTCATGTTCTAATATGGGGATAGATTCTTGAGGAGTAGACTTGGATTTTGAAAGCAACATAAGCATGTTCAATGTTGTTTCATCAATCAGTCTTTCATCACCATCGGATTCTTCATCATCAGGCTCAGTTCTCAGGGTCTGTTCCCCCTGAGTTACAACTTCTTTCTGCAAATCAGTTTCAACAGTCTGTTCTCTGTTGACAACTTCAGTTTCTTCTACCATTTCCATTTCCTGTGAATGCATAGCTGGTTCTTGAATTGGTAAAACTTCAGTTACCGAAACTGGAATAGATTCGGTGAGATTAACTTCAGTTTGCACTTCTGGTGCTGATCCGTCAGCAACTTCAGTTCTTACTTCTTGAGTTGATTTCTTAGTCATTTGATCAGTTAAGCCTTTTTCTGATTCTTCCAACTGTTTTCTTCTTTCCTTTAAATCTTCAATTTGTGCCAACACTTCATCTCCAGTTGCAGGTTTCTTCGATTTCCTGCTTTTCTTCTTCTTGGGTTCAGTCTCAGATTTCTCAGCTTTCTTTTTTCCAGATTTTTCTTCCTTAACGACAATTTTCCCATCAGCAATTGGTGTTTCTTTCCTCTTAGCAACTCCAAAGTGGTTGAGTATCCTCTGGACTACTAACGCAAGAGTCTTCTTGTGATAAAATCGTCCTTTCTTTTCATCGGTCTTCTTTTTAGGTACGTCAATTGACTGTGCTATCAATTGATCAAATAGATACATTGCCCAATTGAAATCTTTTTCAAACCAAATCACATATAGAAAATCTAGTTTAGCTCCAGATAGATTGCTGAAGTTTCCAGCATTCCCAATTATGCAATTTGCCAGCATCTTTGAGAGAAAATTAAATTTTGGCTTGAGCAAGATTGTGCTCCCTGTCTGTCAGATAGAAGATTCTCCATTAATCGCTATATCTTTCCATAACTTCTCCTTCTGTTCCTTAGTCAGCTTAATGGCTGCTGCTCCTCCAGATTTGTCAAACCCAAAGATTTCTACAATTAGATCTTCAGTGACTTTGATTTCCTTATCATTGACAGTGGTGATATAGGTTTGTGTGTCTTCTCCTTCTACAGTTGTTCTACCATATTGATAGAAGTCTCCGATGCTTTCTAAACATACACTTTTCAGATCGATGTGGAATACAGCCTCCAATCCTTTAATTTTTAGGATTTTTGTTGCAATTGAATTGACTAGAGTTTGATCAATATACTTTGCAATATACTGGTCAAGAGAAACGATCATTCCGGGTTCAACAAGATTGAAAGTCATTTTTCTGGATTTGATTGAGAATTTGAAAATTTGAAATTCAGAGAGTGGATTCAAGATTTAAGCGTAAGGAATTATGAAAGGAAATTATGGGTATTTATAATTTGTAGCAGTGGTAGTTAAGAAGTGAGTGGGACTTTAAAACGTCTTGTCATAAATGTTTTGAGATTGCGAAAAGGTGGGTGAGTGGAAAATATGAACGGTTTAGATTGAGAAGGACCACATCTTTCTTGATAACTGTAGCTAGATAATAGTAAGTAGAGTAGGTACGGTGTATCAACAGCTGTATACGCTCAGTTTTGTCCTTATGCCGAATTCAAAAACGCAGTTGTAAATACAAATCAGTTTTGTGAATTGCATTTTTCAGTTTTTAGCTAGTGGTGTTTCTCCTGCAAAACAAAGTGAGAAATTTTTGGTACCCATATCTGTTTGGGTCCTAACTGATTAGCTTTTGATGGTACAACTTTATTTTTAAATTTATACCTCTCTTGATATTATGACTGAGTAAAGTCAGTTTTCACAAACTTTTCCTGTTTTGTCATAACAGTTTTAAATTTGTTCAGTTTGTGAAACTGATGTGATGGTTCATTCCAATCTTCATCAGTGGGAAATAATCTTACTTTCCTTCTGAGTCTATTATTCCATGAATGGTCTTCATTCTTAGATGGCTATGACTTGAAGATTTTTCTTACTGACTTCGGATCAGTTTTACTGTTTTCAGCTTTCTGAGTCTTCTGTAAAATCTGTTGGCTTGGTGTATTTTACCAACTGATTTTTCAGTTTTATCAGTTTGTGCGTTTGGCTGTGCTGAGTGTTTATCAGTTCTAATAATTTTATCAGTTTTCTGAGTTCTTGACTGTTGAGTAGTCACAAATTTTATTGCAACTGATCTTGGTCTTAGCTTAGAATTATACTGATTATCAAACCCTAAACCAGATCTTTCTCCAAATGGTTTTCCTGGTTTGAATTGAACTTTGGAAATTGGATCAACTGATGATTCATTGATGTTTATAACTTTTGTTGGTTCATCAGTTGGTCGAATTGCCTTGGTTCCATTATTAGTCTTAATTAGATTGATTTCAGCATTCAATCTCGAAATTTCAGTTTTCAATAACTTTTTCTCCTTTTTGACATTCTCATAATTCTTTTGAATGACCTCTAATTCCTTTATGAGTACGTCCAAGGTTTCAATGAAATCTTCATTTCCTTGATTGTTCAGGATAGTGTGAGTTTTGGATGTAGATGCACTTACCTCCTGATGTTTGATAAGTAAACCTTTTGTTGAGGAATTATCACTGATTAGAACTTGTTTTCCTTTATCAATAGCATATGTCTGTGTAGCTCCTAGCAGTATGATTTCTTCATCGCTTTCACCTTCATGACTTGTAGGTAGAGTCTCATCAATATCTGTGGCTTTTGCACTGGATGGATCTCTGGTTAATTTTTCTTCTATAGAATCAGCTACTCGAAGTAACTCTTTTTCTGCTTCTTCTGAAAGATCGCTTAAGGATGGAAATCTTCCGGATTCATCATCCACATTCGTATTCAGCTCCATGTCTTCATCATAACCGAATTGAGGTTCTGGATTTGTGTGAGAGCTTGTAGTACTGAATCTTTCAAATACTTGATCCTGGAAATCATAGACAACATTCTACAAGTAGTCAGTCAGGGAATTGTTTAGCCAATTTCTAATTCTAGAAGTATCCATTAAAAATACTTTTAAGACAGATACAGTAAGGGGTTTTCAACAACTGGTTGCCTTGAACAAATAACTGATGCACAGTTATCTCCTTGAGCAGTAACAACTCGGATCTCCTCCAAAAGGAAGATTGTCTCCGATACCAATTGTTGGTATCAGAAACAACTGAACCTTGAAGCGGTAAACGATTTGGATCACCTTCAAAAGAAGGAACCGCTCCGATACCAATTGTTGGTCCCTTGGAAAGGCTAACACAAGTTTAGAAGGGGGTGAATAAACTTGTCACCAAAAACTTATCCTGAGCTGGAATAGCCCCAGGAACTGAGTTTCTTCGAAACTCAAACTGATCTCCAGTTCAGTTTTGTTCCTGTCCCTTAACTTGTGCGGAGTTCAGCTAACTCAACTGAGTATAAGTCAATACTGACTTATATTTAGTCTTGTTAACTGGCAGCGGATAAATATTAGCCTTTAACAACTAGTTAACTTAGTTTCAGTATGAAAACCATGTAAATAAGTGAATGCATAAAGTAAATAGACAAGAATTATAGAGGTTCCAGGTGGTGTAATCCTGTACGTCCTCTCTTCCCCTGTGATGCGGAGGAAAATTCCACTAGAACTTCTTTGAGATGGCCCGGTTACAAAAAGTTCTAAACTGACAGTCCTTGACTAATCCCTAGCTTCACTATCTAAACACTTGTAGAACGTAGGATTGTCTCTTCAACTGTTTGAACCATTTGGTCCTTGGAGGGTAGAATTGCCTCTTCACCACTCATCACAAACACAATCTTTCCCGACGCACTCAACCGTCCTTCACACCTTCTTGGTGTTTCACAGTCTAAACCTTTGATAAAATCAAAGTTGAGACTTTGAATCAATAACTATGATTCAACTGTGATTTGAGCTTTTCTTCTGGATGATTAATTTAAGCACGGCTCTGTATTTCTTCAAATGAATGATCTTGAATATGCTTGAATATGCTTGAACACTTTGAAGAAATTTCTTGATTTTGCAATTAAACACTTAGCAGGTATTCTTTTGAATTTGGCTTTCCCCCTCAATTTGATCTTTCTTGACTAGATAGATTCTTTTTAATTTTCTTGCTTTGTTATCACTTACCTGCACACTTCTTTTATGATGTCGTAGAAGTAATCCATTTATAGGGGTTCATTCAACGTTCATCCTGCTTGAATCTTGCAACGGCTATATTTTATGACCGTTCTGATTTGTCGATAGTTCATCCAATAAAATTGCTTCCTTTACAACGTTCGATTTGTATGATCGCTTTGATGGATGACCGATATATAAAACTAGTTTCCTTATCGGTTTTATACGAGTTTTTCACTTATCGTTTCTAACCGACTTGGAGCATTAACTCGACATTTTACTCTTCTTCAAATATCAGTACTCCAGTTTTCATCTGATTATTATTGACTTAATCAGAGTACACCATGACTCATTATTATCTAAGAATTCATTGTCCTTATGATTCTTAGGTCTTCATAAAAGATCCATAAAGTCAGTTCAGGTCATCACAATCTTGCCTGAAGTCTAACTTTATAGTCTCGACTTGTAATCTTCATAACTGAGTTTGAGCCCTCAGTTCTTCAATCTTCAATAACTGAGTCTGTGTCCCTCAGTTCTTCAGTCTTCTAGATAAGCCAACCGAGTCTGTGTCCCTCAGCGAACTTATCTTCTTCAGTCTTCTGTTGGTGTGCTCTATGTTCAGTTTCTTGTAGAATCTCGGTTGATTAAATCTCAGTTTCTTCATTTCTCAGTTCCAGCCTAGAACTATTACAGTGCTTGTTTGATTTAACTTATACAAATATCAGACTCTAATAAATCCTATACATTGATATCTAGACATCTTTTTGCTTTGCATTATAACAGCTAGTTATGACACTTCATTAATGGGGTTAAGAACAATTAACAAACAAGTAATGAATCATCATCAAAACATAAATTTTATTTCCAACACTTTTCCTCAAGAACATCGGGGTACCATAAAAGGAATTAACGACCTCAGGGGAGAAAGGGACCTGAGTGTTACGAATGGAAATCGAAGCAACTTGTTCATCTTCTTGAGGCTCGATAATAGAGAGAATAACATAGAGCTCGGTTACCATCGTGGCATTGATAATCACGGTTTGAGTTTTTTCAGGTGATGGTGGGAAAGTATTGCTTCAAAAACTTGGTTTGTATAGCATCCCATGATTGCAAGTGATGGTGGAAAGTGACATAAGCCATTGCTTTGCTTGACCCTTCAAAGAAAAATGAAATAATGCAAGACGGGTAAATTCTTGACAAGCACTATTTTGGAATGCCGTATTGCATATTTCTTCAAGGTTATAAAGATGTGAATGCGTGTCATAATGGGCCTTTCCATGGAATTGAGCTCTATTCTCCACTAGACCGAACATATGATACTTCATTGAAAAGTTTTTAGCATCAATGTGAGGTAGCCGAATAGGATTGTGAATTTGATTTTTTCTTTGAGTGGCTTGCTCACAAAGAGGTCTATCCTAGTAAGGTGGATTTGAGGGAAAAAGAGAAAATGATTTTTTATATCATTTTAAAATGATATTTTAATCATTTTTTACAACCACTTTAGAGCCGATTTGGATTAAACTCTTGTATAATTTATCAAGAGTTCATGGTTGTTTTAAAAACTACGTGTGACGTAGACAGGTCTTTGAATCATTCAATTTGGATATTGGGTGAATGAGAAATTAAGGCTTGAAGTTGGTTAGTTGAAAAAGTTGAAGTGTTGAAACTTGGAAGTTGAAGAGTTCAACTTCTTTAATCCCACATTGGGAAGACTGCTAATATTTTCTCAATATTTAAGTGGGAGGAGTTTAATCAATGGTATAAGCTCCAAGGAAAGGGAGAGAGTTCAGAATGGTTTTAGTTAAACGATGATCTGCTAAAATTACCACACGCGCGCACCGCTGCCGGTGCCAGTGCCCGAGACCGTTGACCGTTGACCGTGGGCTTGGGGAATTGGGCCTTGATAGGCCTGAGGCAATACTAATTTTTAGGAAAAAGTTACATTGAGATTAGTCAAATAATTAGTCAAGCTCAATTCTGATCTGATGAGTAATCCGTGTTGAGTGAATCGATTCGATTTAGGCTCGACTCAGCTAAGTCCCTTCATCTGCAACTGATACATAACTACAAAAGTTAATGGAGTTGCATCATTACTTCAACCTGATTGAGTTAAAGGCTGTTAGTGGAGTTATAGCCCAATTAGTGGAGCTCCTTCAATACACTCCAAGCCAATCCCTCCCTATAAAAGGATCCTCTACTGCAATGGAAATGATACACAAGAAATACAACACAAATATCATCTTTCTGCAGAAATGTTCGAAGAGTTTTTTCGGAAGCACTGTCAGAGTTTGAAGTTGTTCAGGAGTTGAAGTACCTCCCTCTTGAATAGGTAAACTGAGTAATCCTGGGAGACAATTTCTTAAACCGTAGGTACATGCCGGAGCAAATTTGTCTTAATGACAGAGTTCATCTTGCCTCAGTCCAATCCATATATCCTTTCTGTTTTGTTATTTCATTTCTTTATTTTGCTTTAATTATTCTAGTTCAGATAAATAAATGAAAGTGTTCTTTATCTTTCTGTTTCCTTATTTTATTTGCATATAATACAACGGGTGAATGCCGCAACCGTGGCAAATTTGGGCACCGTGCAAGTGAGTGTCGTGGAAAGAAGCCATTTCAACCAAAGGCACATATGGCTAAAACTGATGGTGATGAGGATATGTTCTACGCTGTGGTGACGGAATGCAATGCTGTTGGGAATCCAAAGCAGTGGTTTGTGGACAGTGGAGCCACAAGACTTGTTTTCGCTGACCGTGGAGTGTTCTCAACCTATAAGGCTGGAGCTGGTGACAAACTATGTATAGGTAACTCTTCCCATTCAACCATTCAGGGAACCGGGAATGTGGTTTTAAAGATGACTTCAGGAAAAAAGCTGACATTGACCAATGTTCTCCATGTTCCTGACATTCGTAGGAATCTAGTTTCTGGTTCTATGTTGAGCAATGATGATTTCAAAATGATGTTTGGTTCTGATAAGGTCATTCTGACAAAAAATGAAGTGTTTGGCGGTAGAGGCTATCTCACCGAGGGTATGTTTAAGTTGAATGTAATGGCCATTGTGCCTAAGAATGTTGTGGTCGATGAGGTTAATAAAATTGCATCTACTTCTGCTTACTTGCTTGAGTCTTCTTGTTTATGGCATAATCGATTAGGACATGATAATAATAAATCAATTAGTAGAATGATTAATTTAGATTTATTACCTAATATAAAGTTTAATCAAACTGAAAAATGCCAAATATGTGTCGAAGCTAAAATGACTAAGGCACCATTTCCTTCAGTGGAAAGAAACACAGAACCGTTGGATTTAATTCGTACAAATTTGTGTGATTTAAAATTTGTGCAATCGAGAGGCGGTAAAAAATACTTTGTAACATTTATCGATGATTGTACATGATATTGTTATGTCTATTTGTTAAGTAGCAAAGATGAGACTTTTGAGGCTTTTAAAATCTATAAGAATGAAGTCGAAAATCAACTTAGCAAATGAATCAAAAAGGTTCGTAGTGATCAAGGTGGTGAATATGCCGCACCGTTTAATGAATTATGTTCACAATTTGGCATTATTCATCAAAATACTGCTCCGTGTACACCTCAATCAAATGGTATTGCCGAACACAAGAACCGCACTCTAAAAGAGACGATGCATGCTATGTTGATAACTTCGGTTTTACCTCAGAACTTGTGGGGGGAGGCCATCCTCTCAGCAAATGTCATTCTTAAAGAATTCCATCCAAGAAGATGGATAAGACCCCATATGAGTTGTGGAAAGGCCATAGGCCAAGCTACAAATACTTGAATGTGTGGAGGTGTTTAGCAAAGGTAGAAGTTCATAAACCAAAACAAATAAAGATTGGGCCTAAAATGATAGATTGCATATTTATCGGTTATGCAAATAACAGTAGTGTATATATATTTCTAGTGCATAAATCTAAAATTCCTGATGTATATGTGAATACCGTCATGGAGTAAATAAATGTTGTGTTTTTCGAGGATGCCTTTCCTAACAAAGACATAAACAAAGAAGACTCGAGTCCAAATAAGTGGATGAATGAATCTTTAGAGGATGCCACTCCAGAAAATGAGGAACTAGAACCTCGAAGAAGTAAACGGGCTAGGTATTCAATGTCATTTGGTCCGGATTTTCAAACCTATTTGGTAGAAAACGATCCGAGAACATATGCTGAGGCTATGTCAAATCCAGAAGCGCCTTACTATAAAGAAGCAATAAAAAGTGAAATAGACTCCTTTATACAAAATCACACTTGGAAATTGGTTAATATTCCACCAAGGGCATAAAGCACTCGGTTGTAAGTGGATTCTTAAGAAGAAACTTTAAGTTGATGGATCTATTGATAAATATAAGGCCAGATTGGTAGCCAAAGATTATCGACAAATGGAAGGTCTTGATTTTTTCAATACATATTCCCCGGTAACTAGAATCACTTCGATAAGGGTTCTTATTGCGATTGCTGCGGTCTATAACTTGAAAATCCATCAAATGGATGTTAAGACTGCCTTCTTAAATGTTGAATTGGAGGAAGAAATATACATGAAACAACCCGAGGGGTTTGTTGTTCCAGGTTAGGAACATAAGGTGTGTCGAATCGTTAAATCATTGTATGGGCTAAAACAAACGCCAAAACAATGGCACACAAAATTTGATCAAACGATGTTGTCGAATGGGTTTAAAATTATCGAGTGTGACAAATGTGTCTATATCAAAAAAAAATTTAATTCTTATGTGATAGTATGTCTTTATGTTGATGACGTGTTGATCATGGGAAGTACCCGTGATATAATCATGAATACTAAGAGGATGTTGACACGGAATTTTGATATGAAGGACATGGGAGTTGCAGATGTAATTTTGGGGATTAAAACCTCTAGAATATCTGAGGGGCTTGCATTGTCACGGTCTTATTATATTGAGTCTGTTCTAAAAACATTCAATGTCTTTCATGAAAGTCCAGTAAAAACTCCAATTGACTTAAGTTTGCACTTAGTCAAGAACAAAGGTTAACCTGTGTCTCAATTGAAATATTTACAAATCATAGGTTGTCTGATGTACATAACCAATTGTACTAAACCAGACGTAGCCCGTGCTATGAATAAAAGAAGGTTTACGAGTAATCCAAGTGAGGATCATTGGAAAGCTTTGAATAGGGAACTAAGGTACTTAAAATTTACAATGAATTTGGGATTATGTTATATAAGCTATCCAGCAGTATTAGAAGGGTACTGTGATGCAAATTGGATATCAGACTCCAAAGATTCGAAAGCCACAAGTGGATATGTATTCACTATTGGTGGTGCTGTGGTGTCATGAAATCCTAAAAGCAAACATGCATAGCTCGTTCCACAATGGAAGCTGAGTTTATTGCATTAGACAAGGCAGGAGAATAAGCAGAATGGCTTCATAATTTCCTAGAGGACATTCCATGCTAGACTAAACCTATAGCTCAAATAAGCATACATAGTGATAGTCAGTCGGCCATAAGTCGGGCACAAAATAGTATGTATAATGGTAAGTCTCGGCATATACGTCGTAGACATAATACTATTAAACAACTGATCTCTAATGGTGTGATTTCTATTGATTTTGTTAGATCGAAGGAGAATCTTACGGATCCACTTACCAAAGGCTTACCTAGAGATCAAATGTCAAAATTGACACTCGGAATGGGACTAAAGCCTATTACGATAGAAACCTTGTAATGGTATCCCAACCATACTGACTGGAGATCCCAAGATCATGGTTCAAATGGACAACTAAGTTATGAAGGTTCAATGAACACTTACCCATTTTGTGAATAAAAGTGTTATCTGTCAGTGGGGTATAAGGTTAAGTGAAAACTTTTAATGATTCCTATAACTTGTTTAATTCAAGTGGGGTATGACAGAATACTCTTGATAGGAGATCACCTATGTACGTGCAAAGTGGGGCCTTTTCTTTGAGAATTCAGTGGCTAGAATTCTCTAACGCACTTTCTGAAACCAGAGGTGATTCATGGACAAAATGAACACAACCATGAGAACCAAATACGGTGTTTAGGGAAATATTGTGTGCGTACTGTTGTCTGGTTTTACAATAAAGGCTGAACAGTTCAAGACATAGTTCACTGAATAGCCGAGTAGATCCGATAGTATTTCACTACGGCAGGTTCAAAGCCAAAAGCTACCTCTCCTGATGCAATATTTTTCTGTCAAAAATCTCTTCAGGGTCTGCATTTGCATTAATTCCATTCATGTGGGTGATTGTTCGAAAATTTTAGGGAAAAAGAGAAAATGACAGTTTAATCATTTTTTACAACCACTTTATGAGCCGGTTTCGATTAAACTCTTGTATAATTTATCAAGAGTTTATGATTGTTTTGAAAACTACGTACGACGTAAATGAAGACAGGTCTTTGAATCATTCAATTCGGATATCGGGTGAATGAGAAATTAAGGCTTGAAGTTGGTTAGTTGAAAAAGTTGAAGTGTTGACGATTGGAAGTTGAGGAGTTCAACTTCTTTTATCCCACATTGGGAAGAGTGCTAATCTTTTCTCAATATTTAAGTGGGAGGAGTTTAATCAATGGTATAAGCTCCAAGGATAGGGAGAGGGTTCAGAATGTTTTTAGTTAGACGATGTTCTGCTAAAGTTGCCACGCGTGGGCACGTGCACGCCCTTGCCGCCCGCCCGTGCCTGAGACCATTGACCGTTGACCTTGGGCATGGGGAATTGGGCCTTCGTGGGCCTGAGGAAATACTAATGTTTTGTACAAAGTTACATTGAGATTTGTAAAATAATTAGTCAAGCTCGATTCCGATCTGATGAGTAATCCAAGTTGAGAGATTTGAGTCGATTCAGGCTCGACTCTGCTGATTCCCTTTATCTGCAACTGATACATAACTACATAAGTTAGTGGAGTTGCATCATTACTTCAACCTGATAGAGTTAAAGGCTATTAGTGGAAACTGATGGAGTTAAAGCTCTATTAGTGGAGCTCCTTCAATACACTTCAGGCCAATCCCTCCCTATAAAACGATCCTCTACTGCAATGGATATGATACACAAGAAATACAACACAAATATCATCTTTCTATATAAAAGTTCGAAGAGTTTTTTCTGAAGCACTATCAGAGTTCAAAGTTGTTCAGGAGTTGAAGTACCTCCCTCTTGAACAGGTTAACTGAGTAATCCTGGTAGACAATTGCTTAAACCGTAGGTACATGCCGGAGCAAATTTGTCTTAAGGCCAGAGTTTATCTCGCCTCAGTCCAGTCCGTATATCCTTTCTGTTTTGTTATTTCATTTCTTTCTTTTGCAGTAATTATTCTAGTTCAGATAAATAAATAAAAGTGTTCTTTATCTTTCCGTTTCTTTATTTTATTTGCATATAATACAACGGGTATAACAATCTTAAGACAAATTTCTTCGCAGCCTTCTTTGCTCTAAAAGGTACCTGCATGCAACCAATAAATATTTAGTTCGTCTGAACAATTTATTTTTTTATGTTCGAACTGAATATCTTTTGTGATATTCATTAAGTTTCTTCATCTTCTTTGGTCTCGTTGAAAACGAACCTGAATCTGATTGTTTATCTTCTGTCTTGAACAGAAATGTCTACTGTCAATGATCTGTTGTTTACACCCACTGCTGATGCTACGCAACTGCATGTAAGGAATCAGTGTCAAATGCAATGGTGCCTACTGCTATTGTGACACAATGTACTGTTGCTGTGACTAGTTCATCTCATAGTGAGAAGCCAGAAAATTTTAACGGGCTGAATTTCAAGCGATGGCTGCAAAAGATGTTGTTCTACTTGACTACTCTTGGATTGGCCAGGATGCTTACTGAAGAGCAACTAGTTGTACCGGCTGACAACATTAAACACAAAGCTCTGCTTGCTCTTGAGAGTTGGAAGCACAGTGATTTTATTTGCAATAATTGTTAGGAAATCTACGCGGGATCGCAGCGGAATTTAAAATTTTATTTCCTTTTAACCAGGATCGACTTCGTTTAAGCAATAAACAAATAAACTAGTAGACGGTGGTTACCTTGGTTGATCTAAAAGATCGACGCTTTGACCGTCTAAGGAGAATAGTTTTGCATAGAGCCGCCCAAGTGTTCGGCCTCTACCGCTAGTCCACACGAACAGCCCGCCGGAATCCCATCATGGATTGCTATTGGAAAACTCGGGTTGCTAGACCGGCCTTTTTCCCCTCTCTCCAACTCTCTATAGGATGCTCTCTATTTTACACAAGAACTATTAGTTCTTGGAATTGTGTTGTACAAAAGAGCTTGACACCCACCTCTTATTTATAGTAGAAGTGGCGCCCCAAATAGTTGTGGAGAAGAAGAAAACCTTTAACCAATAAAATAAGGAAAATATAATTGATTGATTTATCTCATTTATTGTAATATCTTATATTAAATAAATTTAGGATATTGTCAATATCTTATATTGACTAACTTTATTATATTACCATAAATCAATTTACACATGTGTATATATATCACATATATATTACACAAATAAATCTATATATATATATATATATATATATATATATATATATATATATATATATATATATATATATCATATACACGCACACTACATGCGCATGTGCATGCAAATCACTAATTTGATTTACACTAGTGCACACGCATACATAGATATTTACATATATATTTATTTATTAATATCTAATATTAATATTCGGTAATACTATTAATTAAATTGCATAATCCAAGTATATCACACATACACATATGGGGCGCCACTTATCAATATAAGTGTATTTAATTAATCAACTTAATTAATATCTTGTATTTAATTTATTCATAATAAATAAATACCACCATATTAATTTACCACTATAACCTTTATAGTCGTGAGATAAACTTTCCTTATTTGGTTATCATCTATAACCACATTTTAATCCGGCTAGATGTTCTTATGTGTGTGACCCGATAGGCTTCCGAATATGTTGGCCGTAGACACAAAGTGCAAATTACGAAAATGCCTTTCATGCCTAACGATCACGGGATAGCGTCTAGCAACACACCGTGACCCCCAATCATCGGAAGAGTCAAATGCAATGACTACTACCTTTCATGTGAAACAGTTACCGTGTAACTTACAATCCTATCGCTGTAATAATATCCATACGGTCGTTAGTCGAGTGTCAAAACATTAATTACCGTATCTTATAATCTGGATATCATGCTCTCTCGAAGTAACTCATTTACTCCCACTTTTCAAAGATTCACGAGAGTAAGACATTCCTTATAAGAAGGCCATTTCGGATATTCGATCCCAATCATAGGATACGCGATTCCCGGACTACCAATCATGTATACTCCGCATGCTTCAATATCATACCCAATCACTACCGCATGATCGCCCCGTGGCTAGGGGAAACCTCAATAGTGTCAAAGCATGACAATCCACACCGTGATGCCATGAAGACTCCGGTCAAAAGGATAATTACACAACCGTCACATAGTGTGACACTTATCCGTGTAAGTGGGTCGGTCCCTAACGTACGCATTCTCTAATACACGTCCACGTACGGTCCAAGTGTCTCTACACTTCGATAGACGAGATCTATCCCCGCCCTAAAGACGAAGAAATCTAATACGTGCTAGTCCGTTTATACTATCAATGCCCCGTTTAATAGTACATCGGCTAGAGACATTTAAGTATCAAACTTATTAAAGTGATTAGAGATCTCATCAACCATAATCGCCTATCATGGTTTCTCTATCACAGCTTTAATACTAAGGACGTTATCATATAACAATTCACGCTTGGTTCTCTAAAAGAACATATATATGACAATAGAAAAGCCATTTAATATATGTACAAACATAAAGAAATAGTAGAAATGATCCGACCCGGTCGGATCCGATCCAACCCGGTCGGATCCGATCCAACCCGATTGGGTTTAGGACACTATTTCAACAATAATTACATTCTGAATTGTTTAGACAATACTCTGTATGGTTTCTATTGTACTTTTGAGTCTGCTAAAGCATTGTGGCTTGCCTCATAGTAAAAATATAAAACTGAGGATGCAGGTGCTAAGAAATTTATAGCAGGTAAATTTCTGGACTATAAGATGGTCGATTCCAAAACCGTAATTAAACAGGTTGAGGAATTACAAATCGTTATATCCAAAATTTTAGAAGAGGGTATGATAATAAGTGAAAACTTTCAAGTAGCTTATGTGATTGAGAAACTACCTTCATCATGGAAGGAATATAAAAGTTATCTCAAACACAAGCGAAAGCAAATGTTTATGGATGATCTGATTGTACGACTCCGTATAGACAATAGAGCATCCGAAAATAAACGTGATGTGCAGGTTGGACAAGCCAAAGATCATGTTGCTGAGGTCAAGAATCAGAAGAGGAAGAAACCTGGACAATCTTCCAAGAAAACTGGTGAATTGTCCAAGAAACCACAAAATGCATACACGTTTAATGGTGAATGCCTCAACTGTGGCAAATTAGGGCACTGTGCAATTGAGTGCCGTGGAAAGAAACCATTTTTGCAAAAGGCACATATGGCTGAAATTGATGGTGATGATGATATGTTCTGCGCCGTGGTGATGGAATGCAATGCTGTTGGGAATCCAAGGCAGTGGTTTGTGGACACTGGAGCCATAAGACATGTTTGAGCTGACCGTGGAGTGTTCTCAACCTATAAGGCTGGAGCTGGTGACAAACTGTGGATGGGTAACTCTTCCCATTCAACCATTCAGGGAACCGGGAATGTGGTTCTGAAGATGACTTCAGGAAAGAAGCTAACATTGACCAATGTTCTCCATGTTCCTGACATTCATAGGAATCTAATTTCTGGTGCTATGTTGAGCAAGGCTGGTTTCAAAATGATTTTTGGTTCTGATAAGGCCATTCTGACAAAAAATGAAGTGTTTGTCGGTAGAGGCTATCTCACCTAGAGTATGTTTAAGTTGAATGTAATGTCCATTGTGCCTAAGAATGTTGTGCCCGATAAGGCTAATAAAATTGCATCTACTTCTGCTTACTTGATTGAGTCTTCTTGTTTATGGCATAATCGATTAGGACATGTTAATAATAAATCAATTCGTAGAATGATGAATTTAGATTTATTACCTAATATAAAGTTTAATCAAACTGAAAAATGTCAAATTTGTGTCGAAGCTAAAATGACTATGGCACCATTTCCTTTAGTGGAAAGAAACACAGAACCGTTAGATTTAATTCATACAGATTTGTGTGATTTAAAATTTGTGCAATCGAGAGGCGGTAAAAAATACTTCTGTAACATTTATCGATGATTGTACAAAATACTGTTATGTCTATTTGCTAAGTCGCAAAGATGAGACAATTGAGGCTTTTAAAACTATAAGAATGAAGTCGAAAATCAACTTAGCAAACGAATCAAAAAGGTTCGGAGTGATCGAGGTGGTGAATACGAGCCACCATTTAATTAACTATGTTCACAATCTGGCATTATTCATTAAACTACTGCTCCATATACACCTCAATCAAATGGTATTGCTGAATGCAAGAACCGAACTCTAAAAGAGATGATGAATGCTATGTTGATAAGTTTGGGTTACCTCAGAACTTGTAGGGGGAGGCCATCCTCTCAGCAAATGTCATTCTTAATAGAATTCCATCCAAGAAGATGGATAAGGCCCCATATGAGTTATGGAAAGGCCATAGGCCAAGCTACAAATACTTGAAAGTGTGCGGGTGTTTAGCAAAGGTAGAAGTGCCTAAATCTAAACAAATAAAGATTGGGCCTAAAATGATAGATTGCATATTTATCGGTTATGCAAATAATAGTAGTGCATATAGATTTCTAGTGCATAAATCTGACATTCCTGATGTACATGTGAATATCGTCATGGAGTAAAAAATGTTGTGTTTTTTCGAGGATGTCTTTCCTAATAAAGACAGAAACAAAGAACACACGAGTCCAAATAAGTTGACGAATGAATCCTTAAAGGATACCACTAAGAAAATGAGGAACTAGAACGTCGTAGAAGCAAACGTGCTAGGACTTCAACGTCATTTGGTCCCCATTTTCTCACCTATTTGGTAGAAAATGATCCAAGAACATATGCTGAGGCTATGTCAAATCCAGAAGCGCCTTACTGGAAAGAAGCAATAAAAAGTGAAATAGACTCCATTATGCAAAATCACACTTAGGAATTGGTTAATATTCCACCAGGGCATAAAGCACTCGGTTGTAAGTGGATTTGTAAGATGAAACTTAAAGCTGATGGATCTATTGATAAATATAAGGCTAGATTGGTAGCCATAGGTTATTGACAAAAGGAAGGTCTTGATTTTTTCGATACATATTCACCGGTAACTAGAATCACTTCGATAAGGTTCTTATTGTGATTGCTTCGGTCTATAACTTGGAAATCCATCGAATTGATGTTAAGACTGCCTTCTTAAATGGTGAATTGGAGGAAGAAATATACTTGGAACAACCCGAGGGGTTTGTAGTTCTAGGTCAGGAACACAAGGTGTGTCGACTTGTTAAACCATTGTATGGGATAAAACAAGCGCCAAAACAATGGAACCAAAAATTTGATCAAACGATGTGGTCAAATGGGTTTAAAATTAACGAGTGTGAAAAATGTGTCTATATCAAAAACACTTCTAATTCTTATGTGATTGTATGTCTTTATGTTGATGACATGTTGATCATGGGAAGTACTCGTGATATAATCATGAATACTATGAAGATGTTGACACGGTATTTTGTTATGAAGGACACGGGAGTTGCAGATGTAATTTTGGGGATTAAAACCTCTAGAATGTCTGATGGGCTTGCGTTGTCACAGTCTCATTATATTGAGCTTGTTCTAAAAAGATTCAATGTCTTTCATGAAAGTCCAGTAAAATCTCCAATTGACTTAAGTTTGCACTTAGTCAAGAACAAAGGTGAACCTGTGTCTCAGTTGAAATATTCACAAATCATAGGCTATCTGATGTACATAACCAATTGTACTAGACCAGACGTAGCCTGTGCTGTGAATAAACTAAGCAGGTTTATGGGTAATCCAAGTGAGGATCATTGGAAAGCTTTGAATAGGGTACTAAGGTACTTAAAATTTACAATGAATCTGGGATTACGTTATACAAGATATCCAATAGTATCAGAATGGTACTGTGATGCAAATTGGATATCGAACTCCAAAGATTCGAAATCCACAAGTGGATATGTATTCATTATTGGTGGTGTTGTGGTGTCATGGAAATCCACAAAGAATGCATGCATAGCTCGTTCCATGATGGAAGCTGAGTTTATTGCATTAGACAAGGCAGGAGAAGTAGCAGAATGGCTTCGTAATTTCTTAGAGGACGTTCCATGCTGGACTAAACCTATAGCTCCAATAAGCATACATAGTGATAGTCAGTCGGCTATAAGTCGGGCACAAAAAAATATGTATAATGGTAAGTCTCGACATATACGTCGTAGACATATTACTATTAAACAACTGATCTCTAAGGGTGTGATTTCCATTGATTTTGTTAGATCGAAGGAGAATCTTGTGGATCCGCTTACCAAAGGCTAACCTAGAGATCAAATGTCAAAATTGACACTCGGAATGGGACTAAAGCCTATTACGACAGAAACTTTGTAATGGTAACCCAACCATGCTGACTGGAGATCCCAAGATTATGGTTCAAAGGGACAACTAAGTTATAAAGGTTCAATGAACACTTACCCATTCTGTGAATAAAAGTGTTATCTGTCAGTGGTGTATAAGGTTAAGTTAAAACTTATAATGATTCTTATAACTTGTTTAATTCAAGTGGGGTATGGCAGAATACTCTTGATAGGAGATCACCTATGTACGTACGAAGTGGGGCCGCTTCTATGAGAATTCAGAGGCTAGAATTTCTAACGTACTTTTTGAAACCAGAGGTGATTCATGGACTAAATGAACACAACCATGAGAACCAAATACGCTGTTTAGGGAAATATTGTGTGAGTACTATTGTCTGGTTTTACAATAAAGGCTGAACATTTCACGACATAGTTCACTGAATAGCCGAGTATATCCAGTAGTATTTCACTACGGCAGGTTCAAAGCCAGAAGCTACCTCTCCTGATGCAATATTTTCTGTCAGAAATCTATTCGGGTCCGCATTTGCCTTAATTTCCATTCATGTGGGGGATTGTTGGAGAAATTGAGGGAAAAAGGGAAAATGATTTTTTAAATCATGTATTTTAATCATTTTTTACAACCACTTTATGAGCCGGTTTCGATTAAACTCTTCTATAATTTATCAAGAGTTTTGGATTGTTTTGAAAACTACATGCGACGTAGATGAAGACAGGTCTTTGAATCATTCAATTCGGATATCGGGTGAAAGAGAAATTAAGGCTTGAAATTGGTTAGTTGAAAAAGTTGAAGTGCTGAAACTTGGAAGTTGAAGAGTTCAACTTCTTTAATCCCACATTGGGAAGAGTGCTAATCTTTTCTCAATATTTAAGTGGAAGGAGTTTATTCAATGTTATAAGCTCCAAGGAAAGGTAGAGGGTACAGAATGGTTTAGTTAGACGATGTTCTGCTAAAATTGCCACGCGTGCCACTTTCGCCCGCCCGTGCCCAAGACCGTCGACCGTCGACCGTCGACCTTGGGATTGGGGAATTGGGCCTTCGTGGGCCAAAGGCAATACTAATTTTTTGGACAAAGTTACATTGAGATTTTTCAAATAATTAGTCAAGCTCGATTTTGATCTGATGATTAATACGAGTTGGGAGATTCGATTCGATTCGATTCGGCTCGACTCAGCTGAGTCCCTTCATCTGCAACTGATACATAACTACAGAAGTTAGTGGAGTTGCATCATTACTTCAACCTGATGGAGTTAACGGCTATTAGTGGAAACTGATGGAGTTAAAGCCCTATTAGTGGAGCTCCTTCAATACACTTCAGGCCCATCCCTCCCTATAAAAGAATCCTCTGTTGCAATGGAAATGATACACAAGAAATACAACACAAATATCATCTTTCTGCATAAAAGTTCGAAGAGTATTTTCTGAAGCACTGTGATGACGCTTAAAATAGTCTATGCACAGGTAAGTTAAGACTGTGGGGTTAATACAACTTGATTCTCCTCAAGAACGCACTATCATGAAGGATTTATCAATGACACATTGATGCATGGTAAGTAATGAATAATAGGGAGCTTATGGAATGTTGCTTGATATGTGTTCGGCCGGAAATCTTTATTGAATATGTGGTAGTTGGTGGAGATTTCTCTTAGAGGTACATTCTGTCTTGATACTCTGCTCGGGGATGAGCAAAAGGCTAGTGGGGGGTAGTTGATGACACTTAAAATAGTCTATCGTACGACATCAACATTCTATAAATTATGAGCTAAAGTAGTTGTTTCGACCTATAATTATGAACCATTTGAGTTGAATATCATATGTCGGGTTCGTGAGTCGAGTAATTTGCACTTAACATTTATTTTCCCTATTTCGATATTATTTTGGGCGTATTTGACTATTTTCAGGAAACGAGATATTGGGCTGAGCATTGTGGACGAATATGGAGTGGACTGAACGAAAGGATTGGGCTTAAGGTATTCCAGAACCTTCCAATCTAAGTCTACAGAAAGAAAAAAAACAAAAATACCCCAGATTAATCGGGGTATGCCGCCAATTTACCAAGGCTCTAGAATCTTCCGAAACGTATTTTCTTGGACAATGGGTAGATCTAGGTGTTTCTAAGTCGGATTATGTAGCTATAACTAAGAGGCATCGCCTCAGAACTCAGTGTAACAATTGTACGTCAAAACTTACAAGTAGAAGCAAGGGATTGCTCATTCCCGCACGGGACAGCTAGCTTCTCCACATGCTTGTTAATAGAACCGATGCGGCTTATGATTTGATTGTTGATGGGGGATTTTTTGTGATCATGCGAATTTGTCTGTCGTACTGGCAAGCTTGTCTATCCTTTCGGTTCGGCACCCCGCCGTCTTTCTTGTAGTGATCATGCATGCCGCGTGCCAACAGTTTTTCAATTTCTCTTTTGAACTACATGTATTCCTCAGTGGTATGACCCTTATCTCTATGCAATCCGCAATACTTGGTAGTGTAGCAATGAGGGTCTAGATTCATGGGGTACGGCTCAGGGAGCTCGTCTCTTACTTCATTTAACATCTGTGTGTATGAGACTTGGAGAGGGGTGAAGGTCTCTTCTCTAAATGTCGGGCTTTTTGATTTCCCGATCATGATTTCTACGGCTGTCCTTGGGCGGACTGCACTCAGCCCTCTGTTTGCCCTTGTAGGACGATGAAGATCCTTCGTTCCCCATGGTCACAATATATTTCCTCGTTGAACTTAACATCTCTTGGAGGTTCATCGGCGGCGTGAGAGCAAAATAAGATTTCAAATAGCCCGGACACAGCCCCGTTTCAAAGTTGTTCATCACAACTGTTGGTCCCTTGGAAAGGCTAACACAAGTTTAGAGGGGGGGTGAATAAACTTGTCACCAAAAACTAATCCTGAGCTGGAAAAGTCCCAGGAACTGAGTTTCTCTGAAACTTAAACCGATCTTCGCTTTGTTCCCGTCCCTTTAACTTGTGCGGAGTTCGGTTAGCTCAACTGAATATAAGTTATTACTGACTTATATTTAGTCTCGTTAACTGGCAGCGGATATAATATTAGCCTTTAACAACTAGTAACTATAATTTCGATATGAAAACCACTATAAGGAAATAAATGAATGCGTAAAGTAAATAAACAAGAATTATAGAGGTTTCAGGTGGTGTAATCCTGTACGTCCTCTCTTCCCCTGTGATGCGGAGGAAAATTCCACTAAAACTTCTTTGAGATGGCCCAGTTACAAAAAGTCCTAAACTGATAGTCCTTGGCTAATCCCTAGCTTCACTATCTAAACACTTGTAGAGCAGGTAGGATTGCTGCTCTTCAATTGTTTGAACCACTGGTCATTGGAGGGTAGAATTGCCTCTTCACCAGCTCATCACAAACACGGTCTTCCCGATTGCACTCAACTGTCCTTCACACCTTCTTGGTGTTTCACAGTCTAAACCTTTGATAAAATCAAAGTTGAGACTTTGAATCAATGACTATGATTCAACTGTGATTTGAGCTTTTCTTCTGGATAATTGATTTAAGCACGGCTCTGTATTTCTTCAAATGTTAGATCTTGAATCTGTCTGAATATGCTTGAACACTTTGAAGAAATTTTCTTGATCTTGCAATTAAGTATTTAGCAGGTATTCTTTTGAATTTGGCTTTCCCTCTCAATTTGATCTTTCTTGATTAGATGGATTCCTTTTAATTTTCTTGCTTGTTATCATATGCCCTGCATCTCCTTTGATGTTGTAGAGGTAATCTATTTATAGGGGTTCATTCAACATTCATCCTGCTTTGTAACGGCTATATTTTCTGACTGTTCCTGCCGTGTCAGTGACTCATCCAATGAGATTTCTTTCTTTACAACGTTCAATTGTACTTCCGGTTGTTGGATGACTAACTTGTAAAACTGAGTTTCCTTATCAGTTTTATCGAGTTTATTACTTGTCAGTTTCTTTACTGACTTGGAGCATTAACTGAGATTTTATTCTTCTTCAAATATCAGTACTCCAGTTTTCATCTGATTATAATTGACTTAATCAGAGTACACCATGATACATTTATCATCTAAGAATTCATTGTCCTTATGATTCTTAGGTCTTCATACAAGATCCATAAAGTCAGTTTAGGTCATCACAATCTTGCCTGAAGTCCAACTTTACGCCTCGACTTGTAATCTTCATAACTGAGTTTGAGCCCTCGCTTCTTCATTCTTCAATAACCGAGTCCGTGTCCCTCGCTTCTTCCATCTTCTAGATAAGCCAACCAAGTCTGTAACTCTCAGCGAGCTTATCTTCTTCAATCTTCTGTTGGTGTGCTCTATTGTCAGTTTCTCGTAGAGTCTCAGCTAGTCAAAATGTTAGTTTCTTCATTTCTCAGTTCCGGTCAAGAACTATTACAGTGCTTGTTTGATTTAACTTATACAAATATCAGACTTTAATAAATCCTATACATTGGTATCTAGACTTCTTTTTGCTTTGCACTATAACAACTAGTTATGACACTTCATCAATGGGGTTAAGAACAATTAATAAACTAAGTGATAAATCATCATCAAAACATAAATTTTATTTCCAACAATTTCCCCCTTTTTGATGATGTCAATACCCTCCTTAAAAGCAATGCAAAAAGACAAAACATAATAAGCAACACCATGAACTGAGAACTGAAACTTTATTTGATAGCTGAGTTACAAGGTTAGAATACAACATAAGTAAAACAACTAAATTTAGTGTCCTGGTTGATTATCATAGTTCTCAGCAACAATTCTCATTTCTTCATTTGTGGCTGAATGTTCAATTCCATGAATGCATGCCCAAATGTTCCATGACTGAGATAAATTGTTTTTCTTGAAAAATTTACTTTTGAATAGAGCTGCAAATGTGAAGACTGATGTCCTTAGTCTTTCATTGGTGGTCGTTCTCGAGAGTTTGAATAAATTCGAGTTCGGCCTTTTCAACTTTCTCTCGAAGCTTTATCTAAGGTACCATCTCGCTTCCCATTTCTTCGCTTTATTCCAATAGTACACAAGTATCTTCTGCATGTGTAGAAATGTTTCAAGAGATTCTTCTTTTGATACTCCTTCTCTCTCTGGTAAATTCTTGAATAAATTGTAGAGACGAGAATCCAAACCAACTCTTTTGTCAGTTGGTTCTGAGTACTTAATAATCAGTTTCATCTCATCATCAGTAAAATCTCCTCTTGCTTTCTTCAGTTCACTTAACTTATCATCAACATTTGTGAGGGCTTGTGGTATTTCAGCTGCATGGACTTTTAAGATATCCAAACATTCCCCCTTATTGACATCATCTCTATTAATCAGGCTTTTGATGTAAGCATTCAATGTTTGTTGAGTTGATGCCAATATGGTTTGAGCCACAACCGAGTCCTTTAAGCCCCGTTCCATTAAAAACATTCTCGTCCACTAGATTACGAGAATGCCTTCCCATCTGTCTTGAGTTTCATTTTTCTTCGTGACATGTTCAGTGGTTGTTTTTCGAATCTCAAGCAGAGTGGTTTGACAATTGTTATTCACAGTATCCATCTTCTTTTCAAGTTTGGATCGTTCATCTTGACTGGCTTCTAAGGATTTTAAGACTTTTCCGAATAAGCTTTTATCATCCTTCTGAATTCTGAGTATCTCATTATGATAATATCTAATGAGATCAACTTGAGTAGGAACATCTTGTGAATTTCTTCCTTGTTGTTCCTTTGACTTGCTTGTCTCAGCCTCTGTTAATTTAGCTTGCTTTAGGGGTGAGAGAACGACTTCCTTCAGTTTTTCTCTAAATTCGGTTGATTGTCTTTTCTCTTCCGACTGTTTCTCAGCTTCCTCCAGTCTTGACGAATCAATAACTTTTGCTGGTGACAAATGTACTTCCAGTTCATCATCTGATTCTTCTCCAGGTATGTCTGCCAATGTTATTGCTATTTCAAGTGTGGATTTATCAGTGGGAGACTAGTAACCTCCTTCTGCTTCTTTGTCCGACTGAGTTTCAGATAAGTTTTCAGAACTTGAGCTTCCACTGCTTCCACCAGAATTACTTGAGTCTTCATTAGTATTTCGTTCTGTTGCAGTTTCCTTTTCTTGTATAGAGGCAAGAATCCCCTTTTGTAGGTCAGGATCTTCCTCAAAATCATCATCAACATTTTTCTTAGAGCTTCCACTAGCTATGGCTTCCTTCCAATAGCTGTTTCTGACTAACGCATACCCTTGATTTAGGAATTCTTCGGTATTGATTATCTCCATTAAGCTTGTGATGTTGTATAGATCGAATACCCATTTCTCAATGATCTCCATTTCTGCACGCTGACTTCTTTGATTATTTATAGAACTGAACTTCCAAGTTCTGTATCTTTGCAATCGCTCATAATCAACTTTCATTAGTTCTGTATGATCAGATGGAGATTTGAATGGTGTGAGGGTGTCCTCGGAATCCCTTGTGATCTCATGATCTTCTCCTTGAGTAGGAACTTCAATTTGCATGGGATCATCAGTTTGCATAAGATTTGTTCTGCTGGTTTCTCCCTCAGCAGTAGCTAGGACAACTGATGTTCCTTTTTCAATCTCGAAGCTGAGATTATCGGCTCAGTTTGCAAAACTTTTTCTCTTGCATCTTCTTCAACGGCTTGTTTTTCACTTTGCTCAGGTTCCAATTCAACAATTGGAACTTCTTTCATTGTGTGTCCAGTGGGTTCAGCTTCATGAACTTGTTCATCCAATTGAATAAACTTGGTTGATTCTGTTATTGCTTCAGCCTCCTTTTCTTCAGTTTGAGGAGCTGAGAATTCTTTAGCAGTTTCCTCTTGTTTCAAGCTGGGTACAGATTCTTGAGGAGTAGACTAATACTTTGAAAGCAACATAAGCATGTTCAATGTTGTTTCATCAATCAGTCTTTCATCACTATCTGATTCTTCATTATCAGGATCAGTTCTCAGGGTTTGTTCCCCCTGAGTTACAGCTTCTTTCTGCAAGTCAGTTTCAACAGTCTGCCCTCTGTTGATAACTTCAGTTTCTTTCATTATTTCCATTCCTTGTATAGCTTCTTCTTGAGTTGGTAAAACCTCAGTTACCGAAGTTGGAATGGATTTGGTGAGATTAATTTCGCCTTGCACTTCGTGCTGATCTGTCAGCAACTTCAGTTCTAGCTTCTTGAGTTGATGACATTTCTATTGATTTCTCAGTTACACCTTTTCCAGTTTCTTCCAACTGCTTTCTTCTTTTCTTCAAGTCTTCAATTTGTTCTAACACTTCATCTCCAGTTGCAGGTTCTTTTGATTTCCTGCTTTTCTTCTTTTTGAGTTCAGTCTCAATTTTCTCAGCTTTCCTTTTCCTTGTCTTTTCTTCCTTAATATCAATCTTTCCATCAGCAACAGGTGTTTCTTTCCTTTTAGCAACTCCAAAGTGATCGAGTATCCTTTGGAATACTAATGCTAGAGTTTTCTTGTGATAAAATCTTCCTTTCTTCACGTCGGTCTTCTTTTTGGGTACATCAATTGATTGTGCTATCAATTGATCAAATAGATACCTTGCCCAATTGAAATCCTTTTCAGACCAAATTATGTAAAGCAAATCTAGTTTTGCTCCAGATAAATTGCTGAAGTTTCTAGCATTCCCAATTATGCAATTTGCCAGCAACTTCGAAAGAAAATTAAACTCTGGCTTGTTTAGGCTTGTGCTCCCTGTCTGTAGGACAGTAGATTCACCATTAATTGCTATATCTTTCCATAACTTCTCTTTCTGTTCTTTAGTCAACTTAATGGCTGCTGTTCCTCTGGATTTGTCAAACCCGAAGATTTCTGCAATTAGCTCTTCAGTGACTTTGATTTCCTTATTACTGACAGCGGTGATGAAGGTTTGTGTGTCTTCTCCTTCCACAATTGTTCTTCCAAATTGATAGAAGTCTCCGATGCTTTCTAAACAAACACTTTTTAGATCGATGTTGAAGACAGCTTCCAATCCTTTAATTTTTCGAATTTTTGTCGTAATAGAATTAACTAGAGTTTGATCAACATACTTTGCAATATATTGATCAAGAGAAACGATCATTCCGGGTTCAACACGAGTGAAGGTCATTTTTCTGGATTTGATTGAAGATTTGAAAATTGAAATTCAGAGAGTAGATTCAGAATTCAAGCGTAAAGAATTTATATAAAAGAAAATTCTGGATATTTATAACTTGGAGTGGGGGTAGTTAAGAATTGAGTGGGACTTAAAACGTCCTGTCATAAATGTGTTGAGATTGCGAAAAAGTGGATGTGTGGAAATTATGAACGGTTTAGATTGAGAAGGACCACGTCTTTTCTTGATAACCGTAGCTAGATAAAAGTGGATAAAGAAGGTACGGTTTGTTGACAGCTGTATATTCTCAGTTTTGTCCTCATGCTGAATTCAAAAACTTAGTTGTGAAAACAACTCAGTTTGTGAATTACATTTTTCGATTCTCGGTTTGGTTGTGTTTCTCCCGCAAAACAAAGTGAGAAATTTTTGGTACCCATATCTTTTTGGGTCCTAACTGATTAGCTCGTGATGATACATCTTTGTACCTTTCTTGATATTTTGACTGTGTGAAGTCAGTTTTCACAAACTTTTCCTGTTTTGTCATAACAGTTTTAAATTTGTTTTGATTGTGAAACTGATGTGATGGTCTATTCCAATCTTCATCTGTGGGAAATAATCTTCCTTTCCCTCTGATCCTTGAATGATCTTTATCCTTAGATGGATATGACTTGAAGATTTTTCTTACTGATATTGGATCAGTTTTACTGTTTTCAGCCTTCTGTGTTTTTCTGTAAAATCTGCTGGCTTGGTGAATTTTACTAACAGATTTTTCAGTTTTAGCAGCTTGTGCATTTGGCTGTGCTGAGTGTCTATCAGTTCTAATAACTTTATCAGTTTTCTGAGTTTTTGATGGTTGAGTAGTCACAAATTTTATTGCAACTGATCTTGGTCTTAACTTAGAATTATACTGATTATCAAACCCTAAACCAGATCTATCTCCAAATGGTTTTCCTGGTTTGAATTGAACTTTGGAGATTGGATAAACTGATGATTCACTGATGTTTACAACGTTTGTTGGTTTATCAGTTGGTCTAATCACTTTGGTTCCATTATTAGTCTTGATTAGGTTAATTTCAGCGTTCAATCTTGAAATTTCAGTTTTCAATAACTTTTTCTCCGTTTTGACATTCTCATAATTCTTTTGAATTAACTCTAATTGCTTTATGAGTATGTCCAAGGTTTCATTGAAATCTTCATTTCTTTGATTGTTCAGGATAGTGTGAGATTTAGATGTAGATGCACTTACCTCCTGATGTTTGATAGATAAACCTGGTGTTGAGGAATCATCACTGATCAGAACTTGTTTCCCTTTATCAATAGCATTCGCCTGTGTAGCTCCTAGCAATATGATTTCTTCATCGCTTTCTCCTCCATGGCTTGTAGGTAGGGTCTCATCAATATCTATGACTTTTATACTTGATGGATCTCTGGTTAGCTTTTCTTCTATGAGTCGACCACCCGTATTAATTCTCTTTACGCTTCTTCGAAAGATCACTTAAGGATGGAAATCCTCTGGATTCATCATCAATATTCGCATTAAACTCAATGTCTTCATCATAACTGAAATGAGGTTCCGGATTTGTGTGAGAGCTTGTAGTACTGAATCTTTCAAATACTTGATCTTGGAAATCATAGACAACATTCTGCAAGTAGTCAGTCAGGGGGTTATATAGCCAATTTCTAATTCTAGATGTATCCATTGTAATGAAGTACGATAAGGGTTTTCAACGGTTGGTCGTTTGGAAATAACGATGCACGCTTATCCCTTTGATCATTAATAATTCGGATCTCCTCCAAAAGGAAGAACTCGCTCCGATACCAATTGTTGGTCCCTTGGAAAGGCTAACACAAGTTTAGAGGGGGGGTGAATAAACTTGTCACCAAAAACTAATCATGAGCTGGAAAAGCCCCAGGAACTGAGTTTCTCTGAAACTTAAACTGATCTTCAGTTTTGTTCCTGTCCCTTTAACTTGTGCGGAGTTCAGTTAGCTCAACCGAATATAAGTTATTACTGACTTATATTTAGTCTCGTTAACTGGCAGCGGATATAAAATTAGCCTTTAACAACTAGTAACTATAATTTCGATATGAAAACCACTATAAGGAAATAAATGAATGCGTAAAGTAAATAAACAAGAATTATAGAGGTTCCAGGTGGTGTAATCCTGTACGTCCTCTCTTCCCCTATGATGCGGAGGAAAATTCCACTAGAACTTCTTTGAGATGGCCCAGTTACAAAAAGTCCTAAACTGATAGTCCTTGGCTAATCCCTAGCTTCACTATCTAAACACTTGTAGAGCAGGTAGGATTGCTGCTCTTCAATTGTTTGAACCATTGGTCCTTGGAGGGTAGAATTGCCTCTTCACCAGCTCATCACAAACACGGTCTTCCCCGATCGCACTCAACCGTCCTTCACACCTTCTTGGTGTTTCACAGTCTAAACCTTTGATAAAATCAAAGTTGAGACTTTGAATAAATGACTATGATTCAACTATGATTTGAGCTTTTCTTCTGGATAATTGATTTAAGCACGGCTCTGTATTTCTTCAAATGTTAGATCTTGAATCTGTCTGAATATGCTTGAACACTTTGAAGAAATTTTCTTGATCTTGCAATTAAGTATTTAGCAGGTATTCTTTTGAATTTGGCTTTCCCTCTCAATTTGATCTTTCTTGACTAGATGGATTCCTTTTAATTTTCTTGCTTGTTATCATATGCCCTGCATCTCCTTTGATGTTGTAGAGGTAATCTATTTATAGGGGTTCATTCAACATTCATCCTGCTTTGTAACGGCTATATTTTCTGACTGTTCCTGCTGTGTCAGTGACTCATCCAATGAGATTTCTTTCTTTACAACGTTCGATTGTACTTCCGGTTGTTGGATGACTAACTTGTAAACTCGAGTTTCCTTATCGCTTTTATGCGAGTTTATTACTTGTCGGTTCCTTACCGACTTGGAGCATTAACTCGAGATTTTATTCTTCTTCAAATATCAGTACTCCAGTTTTCATCTGATTATAATTGACTTAATCAGAGTACACCATGATACATTTATCATCTAAGAATTCATTGTCCTTATGATTCTTAGGTCTTCATACAAGATCCATAAAGTCAGTTCAGGTCATCACAATCTTGCCTGAAGTCCAACTTTACAGTCTCGACTTGTAATCTTCATAACTGAGTTTGAGCCCTCAGTTCTTCATTCTTCAATAACTGAGTCTGTGTCCCTCAGTTCTTCCATCTTCTAGATAAGCCAACCGAGTCTGTAACTCTCAGCGAACTTATCTTCTTCAATCTTCTGTTGGTGTGCTCTATTGTCAGTTTCTCGTAGAGTCTCAGCTAGTCAAAATGTCAGTTTCTTCATTTCTCAGTTCCGGTCAAGAACTATTACAGTGCTTGTCTGATTTAACTTATACAAATATCAGACTTTAATAAATCCTATACATTGGTATCTAGACTTCTTTTTGCTTTGAACTATAACAGCTGGTTATGACACTTCATCAATGGGGTTAAGAACAATTAATAAACTAAGTGATGAATCATCATCAAAACATAAATTTTATTTCCAACAACAACGTTGTCCGCTAAGCCCCTGGTCAGCTCATATACCTTGTAAAATCGCTCGTAATAGCTACGGGTGGATTCGTTTTCACCCTGTTAGACCTCACGAAGGTTGATGTGGGTTTTTTTGGGTCCACCCACTGACTTGAACTCGGCTATAAATTTACTTATTATATCGTCCCAAGCTAGGATCGAACCTGGAGGAGACCGCGAATCCATGACACCGCACTGTCTTGCATTGATCCCACAAAAGCTATACACCATGCCTCATGATTAGGTGTGCACAATCTAAAGGGTATGTTGCTCCATGATAGTTGGTGAAGCTAGGATAGTGAGTACATCCATTCGGAGCCGCCTTCAGGATGTTAGGATGAAGGACACTGGCACCCCAAGCGGGATTAGCTTCCTTCCCGGTCCTACCATTTTGCTACTCATCTATCTGTTTTTTCATTATGCCCAGTTCGTCCTGGGTCTCTGGGATTATAGGGAGTTGGATATAACTTTCATTGGCATGTGATTCCTCTCGTCCTTCTACACGGATACGTACCTATCGAGGATTTTTAGGTCGCCCCGGGGCTACACCGCGGTCGTCGACCACGGGCCCTAGACGACTAAAGCTGACCTCCTTCCCTCTTTAGGTTGAGAAGTGGCATGACTGCTTCCCCCTCTCTCTCTCCGTTGAGGTTGAATTGTTTTTTGTGGGTTTAGAGTGGGTTGTATCTCTATAGGTGCTGGTACGGGAGGAATAAACTTGCTGACGGGTTGAGTAGGTAGACCTTATGCAATGAGTAGCATGTTACCCACACACATATCCTCTACGTAATCCATATGTGCCCGGAGAGATATTGCATAAACACTTTGTGGTTGGCCTGTCTCTCCCGCTGAGACCGCTCCCCGCTCTTGATTCCGATGAGAAGCCCCTGCGATACCCTTTCTGCGGCTTTGTCTGACCGCCGCCTCGTGTATCTCACAGGCTCGGGTTCTCTCCCTTATATAAGTCTACATGTCGGGTGTGATGTCCTGTCCGGCCTCATCCCCGGTGGACAATACCCTCCTACTTGCTTCCCCGTGATGCGGCGTCTTTTCAGCATGTGGTGTGTTAGCTCCATATGTAGGGACATGATTGCCCGCTCTAGACGGTGTAGCAGGTGTCATGTTCTTCGCGCAAGCCATGCTTGACTATAGATATTTTGAAGATATTTGTTGACTATGAAAATATCTCTCCAACTCAGAATCCAATATACCCAAAAGTGTGTTTCCACGTGGTTTCAACAAGCGAGTGACTTCCTTAGTACTTGAAGAGTAGAACTGACCAAGAGTTTATACCAACTTGGGAAATATAATGGGCTCAGGTAGAGCCATGAACTCACCGGTGAAGGTGTTTTTCAACTTTGAGGTGGATCAGGCTAAACATAAGCCGAAATCCGTAGGAACCAAACTCCATTTAAGAATCTGCAGCTTTCTTGATAAAAGCAATGGTTTGAGGGACGTACAACCCAGAAAGTAAAGCTTTTGTTGACCAAAAATTTGAAGATGTTGGCTTAATCTTGTTGGCGACGCCGTGAAACCGAATTTATGGTGGAGCAAAAGATTCGAAGATGCTGAATGATAATGATTTTCCCGGTAACGAGCCAACTGATATAGTTGGATATATCAGGTTTGTGGTAACGGTAATACTGTGAGGATATATGGCTGTTTGTATGCGATTTCTCCAGTGAGAGTGGTGGACATCAAGAACAACGGTGGTCGGACATATGCTTATGAATGGAAACACAAGCGAGTCGACAAATTGACAAAGTAACTCTGTGTATATTAGTTCTTGGATCCTTTTCTATTACATCGTGATCCCATATATATAGGCAAAGACTAAGTGGGTTTAACTAAACATGACAAGACATATAACTAAGAGTAATCATCCCTAACTCGATTAGACAGCTGTCCTGGTGAGGTGGCGGGGAGTGGCCTCGACAAGAGGGCAGACTCATGTCTTCTTTTGTCTTGTTGTCATTAATTCGAAGCTCAGTCAGCCTGACGATACGGGTTGCACCCACTGAGTCCGAGGGGTCGGAGTGGAGATGAGTGTCGGCTTCGGATGTCGTCCTTAGCCTGGGTCCGGCTTAATGAAAGTAGACCGGCGAGATGGAGGCCCCAGATTTGTGGCTGGGCTTAGGTTCAGGCCCAAGTTAGATGCTCAGGTTCCGATCCAGATAGGGTATATCACAAACCAATAATGATGGTGCCTTTTCAGAACCCTAGGCAATGACGATGACGATTATCAATACACGCCACAACTCGGGGAACATGTATCAGCTAGTAGCCTTTATTAAAAAACATGGACAGTTACGATAGACCACGAACTAAGAATAACTTCCTGGAAAATGATTAAGGGCAAGCCCATCCGACTCGCACAACCCGAGATCATGCTCATGCAACTCGCAACTCAACATAACGAGATCTCAATGAGAGTTAGCCCGGCTAGTTCGCTCCCAGTAGCGTTCCCATCGGCTAGCTACCCACCAACTCGACAAATAAAGTCTGAATGCTTTAGCACGGAACCATGCAAACATAACGCAAAAAAATCCGTTCACCTCAGCCCGGCATCATGCAAGTAAAATGCAACAAAAGCCCGAATGCTTCAGCACGGAGCTATGTGAGTATAACACAATAAAGCCCGTCCGCTTCAGCACGGAATCCATCAGCCAGTTGCGTTCACGCCATAAAATGCTGATTAAGACCGGTCGCTCACGAGCACGGCATTGTGATCATACTCAAGGGCCTAATGCTGATATAAGCAAGGGGATTTTGCGGTAGTCACAAGAGGTATGTGAGAAATCAAGTCGCTTCAACTTTACTCCATGGTTTCCATTTGAACAATGGATAACTCAAGGAGCAGGGGGCCATTGATACGCTAAAAATGTAAAGGAGCCCACATATTCACATTAGGCCTCCAAGAAGGTCCAATAACGAATAGGGTCCCTGGCTCAAACCACTTCGCGCCTCTATAAGACGAACATGTTCAGGAATAATCTCACCCACCTCATGCCATCATGATATCTATATTCGACCAAGAAAAGGGTGTCGATAACAAAACCTTCATATGCCATCTACACGGCGAGGCAAAGCATTAGGGGCCGACCAGCTCGCCCCTACATTCACATCCTGCTTCATTAGGCAACATGGTCATGTTTTAGGCGAAGAACTTACAAGTGTCCGAGGTACAAGTCAACTCACGCAACCGATGATCCGACTCGCCATTTACCTTTATGCAGAACTTGTATTTCATTTCTCACCATATGAACAGTGATTACGTAAGCCCTATAAATAACGGCATCTTGTACCCCTCAAGAGGTCGGACATTCAATGAAAACGCAACCAAGATCTGTCAATTTGTCGACAAATACTCTCTATCTTTCTCGTACATGCATATAGTTCTTGCTAATTATTAAGCATATCTTGAGCAATACGTAATCATAAACACCGAAAAACCGTGCCAGATATCCACCAAACAATTCAAATACCGCACCCGTGATATTTCCAACCGTATCAGAAGGTTACACATATTATTAATTAAGTTGTCTTTCATGAACACGACTCAAACTCTAGGGTTCAATTCATGCTCATCAACATGTCATGAGATCATACTTGTTTCTAGCATAGCTTATCTTTGTTACATCAGTATTCAAGGTCACTACGCATGGTGCTACTCGCCACGAAGCAACTGGGGCAACCTATTAGTGGATGACCAGGGCCGGCCCAATGTGTAGGCGGAGGAAGCATTGGCTTAAGGCCCAACCGTCCCGAGGGCCCGAAATTACATGTTTTACAAAAAGTACTTTCAATAATAATTTTGTATTCAGACATTTAGACATGACTTGTTGTAGTCGGGCTAGTTGGGGTGTTTAGCTAAAATCCAATAGACCTGTTCGAGTCTTGGGAGCTGCTTTTTTTTTTCCTATTATTTTAGCCAATTTATCAACTCCTTTAAAACCTCTTTTAGACCTTTTCTTTTAAAACATCTTTTGGCCCTTTTCTGAAATGTTATTCCTATTATTTCGATAAATTTATTGACTCCTTTAAAACCTAATTATGCTAGAAAAGATATGTTGACCTGGGTTCGAGTCTTGGGAGCTGCTTTTTTTTTTTCTATTATTTTAGTCAATTTATCAACTCATTTAAAACCTCTTTTGGACATTTTCTTTTAAAATATCTTTTGGGCCTTTTCTGAAATGTTATTCCTATTATTTCAATAAATTTATTGACTCCTTTAAAACCTAATTATGCTAGAAAAGATATGTTGAATTTTACTACTTTGTAGGTATGTTTTGAGGCTATCAATGAATTGAATTTTGTATCTACGGATGTTAAGAGGGCGATATTGAAGTAATATTTTGTAATGTTTTTTCGAATAAAAAAACAACTTCGAACTTATAGGCCTAATTTGACGACTTCGCCGAAGGCCTAAAATTTTCCAGGACCGGCCATGTGGATGACACTAGTAGCCACGGGCTAGCCCCAATAGAGCGTGTGTTCAGCGAAGTCCTTCCGTACTTGGGGTCTTAGTAACCTACGGAGTTATTCACTTTATACTGACCACACCACACATAGGACGCCTCCTAGAGAATGGAGGCAATACAACGTATCCAACTGATATCTGAGTTGTTGGATAAGTATTTGGAACATGGCAAATTGCATATTGATAACATGCGTGGTTTCAACTCTTGCACTTAAATTTCCTACAAAAAGTTAAAACAACAACAACACAATCAAAGCAACATGGTGCCTTACCTCAAAGGGGTAATCACCAACAAAAGAAATAAAAAGAAAAGATAAGAAAAGAACAACTTAATCCCAAATTTTTTAAAGTCAATGTAAGTATTAACGGTTACACATCCCTGCAACGAGCGCCAAAAACTTGATCGTCCTTTTCTAGGTGTCCAAAATCTTCGGCAAGTATACCGAGTCAAGGGTGAGACAAGATCGTATCCACGAAAATTTGAGGTTAAGTACCGAATACCTATATTATCTTGATCTAAGTCAACAAAAGACAATAAGGTAAAGTATAAAGATCAAGCTAGCTATGATGCTCAATCAAGTTAAGGTACTGATTAAATTGGTAAAAGAGCTAGCCAAGACAAATGTGAATAAGCATATTTGTTGTAGTGTTGAAAGACAAATGTATACTAATTACACTCAAGGTAAATAATGGGAGGAAAAAATGGGACTGTCACCGATAGTTAGTAAATTCATGAATAATTCGAGTCCGAACGAATTAATAAAAAATACTCGCGTTTCACGTACCGATTTTAATTGTTTGCGAATATTCACGTTTTTTATGGTGTGTCAAAAGTTCGTACATATAATTCGGATCCCGAATTATTCGGTTGAAAAATTCACGATTTTATCGCAATATATGATTTTTCCCGTTAGCTATAATATAAAATAATGCGATGATTTGGCCTTTACTAGCTACGATTTTTTATTTTTTATTTTCAATTTCCAATTCGTTCATCATAAAGAAGTTTAAAAGACTCACAAGATACAAGCCAATGTAGAATAACAATCATCTCCCTTTCATTTATATCTCGTTGAAGATGATTCTAATTTTATTATGACAGTGAAGATAATTTAAACATTACTTAATACCGATGAGTGTAATTATATTTTTCATTACATCAGATTCAATTTCTAGTTATGGTTGTGTTCTATTACTATTATATGTTTTCAAAAACTTATAGCAAACTTTCCGTTTGTTTATAACGTATTTTTAAACAACAGACATTTGTTACACGTTGGTATGTTTACCGTTTATTTTTTAAGAATATTAAAGTATTATACGTGCCCCTTTTTATAATATATAATTCAAGTTCCGAGTTTTTTTTTTTTAGACAAAGGAACAATTATTGCCACGTTCCGAATTTTGCAACTCATTACCCTAATTAGATCTAACGGTTAATTTTCCCGCCGGACATTTAATCTAGGCGCGTTTTCATCTAACATTACCCACTGCGCCGTTTTCTTTTGGCACCAAAAGCTATAGTTGCGCATCTCCTCAATTCAATTCTGCAAAAAAGAAACAAAATTTGTCTGCAATTCTTTCAGGTTGTCTGCAATTCTTGAAACGAACGAATAATGTCTGATATCACGGGAGATAGGTTTATTCCGTTCAGATCGTCGTCTAACCTCGATCTCCTCCATCTTCCTAATCATTCACCATCTCCATATAATTCATTCCTTTTCGATGCCCTGTTTGGCGAAAACAGGACTAATATGTTTAGGTATAGATTGGAGCCGATAAGACGACATTTGACCCCATTTGAGTTTGACTATGATCAATTAGTCCATGGCAGGAGCAGTCATCATATTAAGGCTCCACCTCCACGAAAAATCCACCCCTCCCCTTACAGGGTTTTGGACGCACCACGATTGGCAGATGATATTTGTTTGAATGTGGTTGATTGGTCAGCAAACAACATCTTATGTGTTGGTTTGGGAAGCTTTGTTTATTTGTTGGATGCATCTAATTACGAGGCTGTAATGCTGTGCGACTTGGGGGGTGATGATGATGTTTGCTCAGTCGGATGGGGTCATGTGGACACACATCTTCTTGCTGTGGGAACAAGCACAGGGAAACTCCAGATCTGGGATGCCTCCCAATGTCAGAGAATACGAACTATGGAGGGCCATCGTCAACGAGTGGGTGCTCTAGCATGGAGCTCATCATTGTTATCTTCTGGAAGCCGTGACAAAAGCATTCTTCAGCGTGATATACGTGCTGGGGAACATTTTGTTAGCAAGCTAAGAGGACACAAGTCTGAGGTTTGTGGACTTAAGTGGTCTAATGATAACTGTGAACTTGCATCCGGTGGAAAAGATAATCGGCTTTTTGTTTGGAACCGGAGCTCAACTCATCAACCTGTTTCGAAATTTCGTGGGCACATTGCTCCTGTGAAAGCGATTGCGTGGTCCCCGCATAAAAGTGGACTTGTTGCTTCTGGCGGTGGTGGGACAGCTGACAGATGCATTCGGTTCTGGGATACAACAAGAAACTCCTACTTGAAATGCATTGATACCGGCAGTCCCGTGTCCAATCTTGTGTGGTCCAAGAACGTTAACGAACTTGTGAGCACACATGAAAGCTCCCAAGATCAAATAATAGTGTGGAGATATCCGACAATGTCAAAGTTGGCCACTCTCACTGGGCATAATACGGATAGGGTTCTTTACCTTGCCATATCACCAGATGGACAGAATATTGTCACTGGAGCAGCTGGAGATGATGAGTCACTCAAGTTCTGGAATGTTTTTCCCTCTCTACGATCTCAGGTCTCTCAGAACACAGGATTTTCATCTTTCGCAAGAACTCAAATCAGGTGATAGACACTCTATGGTACTGAGGCAGATATACTCAGGTTCTGGAATTTCTTCCCTCCCTACACACACACATATAGATATAGAGATATATATATACACACACACACACACACACACACAGATATACGAACTATGGAGGGCCGAGTGGGTGCTCTAGCTTGCATGGAGCTCATCATTGTTATCTTTTGGAAGCTGTGACAAAAGTATTCTAGTATGTGTTCTGTTTACACGATGTGATTAAATGTTATGTCTATAATCTGTTAAAAGTCCAGGTCCTTGCTCTGTCTTGTGTGAATCTGCCTACTTTATTTGTTGTGTGCTTTCTTTGCAATCTGTTGCACAGCCTGGTTTAAGTAAATCGCTTTCTCTAAAAGAGATGAAAAGAGATCAAGTAGTCGATCGGAGCTACAATAGGCAGCTAAACTATTTGTTGGAATAAGTTTGTGTTTTAATTTTTGCTTTTTCTTTTTTTAACTCTTTGTAAAAAGCGGAAACTGAAGAAATGCTGATTCAGAGAAGGTAAACTGAACTCAAACCTTTTTTCAATATTAAACTTGTAAAAGTGCTTCGTTTCGTGCCCATTTATATCATATGTGAATTTCTGTTCTAACTTGCTATTTGCTGGGGAAGTCGTGAAAACATATTGGATTCACATCATGTTCACTGTCACCCACTTCTAATGGTTTGTACATTAACTTATTTTGTATGCTTTTGATGTAAGCTGCTGCAATATCTTTTGCATTCAATTGTAGAAAAGGTCTCCTATTGTTGTTTGATATAATTTCTGTGTCTCCTGCACCATAGAGTTTTTAAACATAAATATTCATGTAACGTGCCTTTCCATGCCTCTGTTTATGTCAAATTGTTTGTGAGCTGGAACCTTGTGAGTTAATGGCTTTGTTCAAAATTTTACATCAAAAGCATACAAATACATATAACACACACACACACACACACACACACACGCACACTAACACTAACACACACACACACCGACACTCACACACTGGCACACAGAACAACAACAAATATATACACCTAGAACTACGTCAGCTTTGATTCTTTTATGTGTATGGTATACACAAATACATATAAAGGATACGTAGGCAACCAAATTTCAAGTTTATAATGGCTTTGAAATTTGGGTCAAGCAATTTCATATTTGTTTTTATTATAAAACAAATATATTATGTCATAGAGTACTCTATATGAATTGAGCCGTCTTTAGTTTTCATGTGGCAAGGTTATTTTTTGGTTTGAGGTTATGTAACTTATGTTCTTGTTTTTATAATTGTAACTCACCGGTTTTAGCTTATAACGATTGCCGTAATTCAGCTCTCTTCTCAACGAAATCTTGTGTCTGTGCCGCTCCATATCCTGATCAATTTCCCCTCAGTACATGTCTGCTCTTGTTTTAGGTGTGGTCTACTTTTTGCATAAGTCTCTAATTCAGGTTGTTAGCTATAGTTTGCTTCAGGTCTTTGCTTGGTTGAGTCATTCAGCTCTGTTCAAGTGTTCATAGTATTGCTCTCTGTTCAGGTGTTAAGTATCTTGCATATCAGTTCTGTCTTTGTTATGTTCAGATCAATACCTTGCATTTGTTCTATGGTTCTGTTAGGACACAGCATTCTGTTAAGTTCAGGTCTGTTTATTAAGCTGCTGCATATGTGCTTTACCTGGTGCAAGTCTTAGAAGTCAGTCCAGGCTTTGCCTTTGCTTCTGGTCTAGTGCTTCAGGTATGTTTTCTTAAAGTTCTGTTTGCCTGACTGTTAAGACCTGCTTGCTTATTGTTCAACAGGGCACTTGCTTATTGTATTGGTTTTTGGTATGATAAAAGTGTCAAAAGTTGTAATCTTTAATATTTGTTTTTTTGGCAACTATTCTGGGTACAAATTTCAAATAATGTTTGGATTATGCTTTGTATGTACATAGAGCGGATGTATAATAAAGGTTGGTTCTTTACATTTTTCTTTGCTTTATTCTTCTTCTTTATCGTTGAAAGTTCTTAATGTTTGGTTGATGATTTTTAGTGACTTGTACTTTTCTTACATGTTATTTCCTGGTTTGTTTCTGTGGGTTCTTAGATCGAAAGGTGTCTAAAATCAAGAATTGAGACAAAAGAGAATCACCAAAACAGTGGATGAGGCAATACGAAAGCAGTTTTGCAAATGTAGCTGGGGGATTGCCATTACCGAGTGGGGATACAGGTGGTGCACAGACTGACGACCCAAGTATCAAACCAAAAAGTCGAAGCCTCGAATACATGCTACAAATGGTGGTGCGGCTGTGTGTCCTATAGAAAGCATGGAGGTGGAATCAGTCGAATGTCAACTTGAAGTTGCATCTGACATTGACTTAATTTTAAGAGGAAAGGATGATGAATTACAAGAGAATGATGCAGTAAAAGAGAATGGAGTCAAAGACGAAAAAGAAGATGATGATGATGATGAGTCATGGGATGTCAAGAGCTGCTGGGATGATGATGATGACCTTAAAATAAGGAGATCTTTACTCATTTTTTCCCATGAAGGAGACCAGATAGTTGTTTGTGGAATGCAGGCAAGTTTTGGTTTCTTGATGCAGCTTTTATATCTGAAAGGATTTTATTGTTCTTACTTTTCGATGTTTATTTAGGGTCCTATTGTTACCTCCATCCGAGAATTGTTGACACCTCGCCTTATGAGGGAAATACGTGTAAAGGTAGGGAATATATATATATATATATATATATATATATATATATATATATATATATATATATATATATTCTTCAGGGGATTTATTTTCATCATAAGGAGATCAAAGCCGCACAATGTATCAAGATCAGTGTACAGGTATGTGGCTTTTGAGGTTTGGGAAATCAAATATGTATTATTTTGCCTATTGAATCTTCTTGTTAACATAATAACGTCCCATATAGTCGGGTCATTTAGGCTTGTTAGCTTACCTTTAAAAGGGACCATGGAAGACATGAAGTCGGTGATGAACATGTTGTATGTCCAATCAGATCTAAGTCTGCCTGGCTGTTTGCATCTGTTTTGTTTGATTCTGCAACATGTTTTACTTGCAAGAAAGTAACTTGTGTTCACATCATGGTAGGGTAGCTGTTCTGATTCATTTAGTCACCATCCTTACTCAGTATCTTATGTCTCATGAGAAACTTCAACGTCTGGAATTTTGATGGATGTGATGTGCCTCATCTGAAAGCTGAAGACAACAATCAAGAATTTATGCAAGCATACATTACATTTGGGTAAATATTTCACTGTTTCAATACTTGTAAGAGTCAAGTTTTGATGCATTTTACTTTTACTTAAGTGATTTTGGATAACAGATGCCGACTAGTTTGTACTCCTTCCTCTTATAACTGGGTACTTAACTCACATCCTTCAATTATCATTTTCAAGTCGATGAATTGTCGATTCTTGGACAGAAATTATCTGTAATGAATCGTTTGTCCCTTATACTTTTGTGGATATTAAGGGTTGAACCTTAGTAGAATTAGTTGGACTTAATCTTGCCAGATTATGCTAACATCTTCAACATGATGTCTTTGTCTAGAACGAATTATAGTGTACTTGGTAGTTTAGTTATTCACTGCCTTTATTCATTTTATACCGATTTAGACCTCAGAACCCAATAATCAGCAGTCTTTCGAGAACTTAATATGCTTCTTCGAAACTAGAATTCAGATTTCCTTGAAGTCGCAGTCTCCTCCAAAGACGGTGCTTATTTTAAAGAAACCAAATACAATATCTGTTCAAATCCTCTGTTCAGAAATGGTCAGGTAAGTCGGATATTTTGTCATTTGTGTTTCTGTTTTCGAAAGACTATGTGCATCATACAAAGCATGCGTTAGAAACAAAAAAAATCAAATTATATCATCCAAAAAATCCCACTGGAATCCCACCAACATAGATGCAAATCTTATATCTAATCTTGTACGTGATCTCTTTAAACCCCGTAACTGATTAGACAAGCTTCATCTGATCACATTTGGAATACTGAGTTGTAAATTTGATAGTTTGAACCACTCATCAATTTGACTGTGTTTCATGCACAAACAATGAAATTCTGCTCTTACACACAAAAGTTGACATTGTTATTGTGATTGTTTTCATATTGCAGGCAGTCGATGTTCAAAGGTCCTGTTCCTCCACTGGTCCCATTTTCTCTTGGCTCTTTGGGCTCCATTTCGTATCCTTTTTTCTTTCCTTCCAACTATTGTATTTGATGCATTTTAATTTCATAACTTTAAAGTTGATTTTGCTATGTAGTAACCTTTTATTTATGTCATGTTATTGTTCTTTTGTTTTGTTCTTTGGCATATTTTCGGCGGATGAGTCGACTTGGAGATATTACCAATGGGTCCAAGCTCATGTTGATGGCTTCTGTAGGCCTTGCACCAAGGGGCACTTTTCTCATTTTCTTAAGCATATAGGCTCTTTAAGAGTCATTTAGGTCACATTTCCCGTAAAAATTGAAATCATGTGGACATGAACTTTAACCTACATTCTCTACGTACTGAATGTTTTTGGAACTCCAGGCCCTTGGGGACAGGGCTCTCAAAAGTTTGGCATTCTTTCATGTCGTCCACGGTATTTTAATCAGAGGCACAAGAATGATCGAAAGAACAGGGCACTTGAGAAAGTCTTATTCGCACTGCTACATGTATGTAACTTGCAGCCTCTGATTTGTTTGTCATTCTAAATGAATTGAGCTGTTTGGACTCAGCATTCCTGCTTCTAGTTTTACAGTATTTTATCAATGTTTTGCTCCTCAGTGTATTATATTATGCTAATAGCTTTTGTGAAAAGATACCACTTGAAGATGCAGTGGAACCACTATTTAAACAAATAGTGAACCAGTTTTTGCATGATAGAGATCTCGACCAGAGGTATATCTCAATCAAATTGTCCGATAATTTTCTGCATATTTTAACTTCTTTAGTGTACTACCTATGTATGATGAAGCACATGACACTATTTCTCTTCACTTCTTTAGTGTACTACCTATGTATGATGAAGCACATGACACTGTTTTCTGCATATTTTAACTTCTTTAGTGTACTACCTATGTATGATGAAGCACATGATACATTTCTTTTGACTCTAGTAAAATCTCTTCACTTTGTGTAATCCGGGACCTATGCAAATGTTCTCTGTGTGTCTCCCCTGTATAACGTGTTTAGTGATTTGTGGTTGACAAAGATTGGTGTTACTGCAGTCGAAAGTTCCGGAGCTTTAAAAATGGATGTGGTTTTTAATGTGACAATCTAACAGATTGTGTTGTATGGCCACATTGAAATTCTTTTGTATGATACACATGTTGACCAAAGCTGCTTGTTTCCTTAATAGTCTTTGTTCAGCAGGACTGTCAGGTTTGGCCTTTAGATACCTGCAAATATGATTTTTCCTGATCTATGTTTTGTTTATCATGCAATAAATACCAGGTTAGAAATCATGTTGTTCTTAACAGAATTTTTCTCTGGTAGACATGAAGACTTGATATAGGGTTTGGGGTAGAATGGATAACTTGATATTCTGTTCTTTTTTTTCCATATGTTTCTTGTCTTGTAAATGTTGAAATGAATAAGAGATAAAGATTCTCATATATGTAGTTATTATCTAAAGAGAAGAAATTTCGTTATAGACTTATAGTATAGTTTATAGTGTATGTGAATGTTGTTGTTATTATTATTATTTATTGTTAGTTTTATTATCATTATTGTTGTTGTTGTTCCACTACATCTATCGTCAATTGATGTAGTGTAGTGCTAATTTATTCTCAATTATTTAAAATTTTTTTGGGTATTTTTTGGATTATTTTAGAGTTGATGTTAAACTTTTTTATACTTTAAAATGGTTGTTAATAATTTTTTAATAGTTTATTGGGTGTGTATTAAGTTTTTTTTTTTTTGAATTATTTTAGAGTTGATGTTAAACTTTTTTGAACTTTAAAATGGTTGTTAATAAATTTTTTTATAGTTTATTGGGTGTATATTAAGTTTTTATTTTTTTATAGGGTACTTTAAAATTTCGTGACGAATTTTTTCGTCACCAGAAGATCTTTTTACTTTTATAGTAATAATTAATCATATTATAAAGATTAGTTATATGAGTGATATAAGTATCGTATATCATTTTCTAAAAAAGAAAAGGTATCGTGTATCATGAAACAACTAAAAAACCCATTGTTTTTTTTAGTGTTTACAACAAAAAAAAAAAATGATCACTGATTGATTTGTTGCTTGAACCGTGATAAACATGGGTGAATTGTTGAATCAGTGGTTCATGAACGTGATGAATCATGTGTCAAGCCGTGAGCCGACGTTTCAATGATTTTTTTTCCATCAGAACTAGCGGTTTATGAAATGGATTTGGTTGTTCATAAACTATGGTGATAGCGGAAATTTATGGTTGGTGCTATTTTTTTTTATTTTTTTTTTCTTTTTTGAGGAGAGTTTGGGACTATTATAAGAGTAGTGATAGTGCATCATAAAATGACCAGAACAAAGTATCCCAACACACTTTTATACCATTGATTGATTATGATATGAGATTTATGGATTCCGATAAATTCTTGATTCAATGGATCCCATAAAAGTCAACGGTGTAAAAAAGCGTTGTGGTATTTTGTTGTAACCATTTTTTTATGAGTCAAAAATTTCTCCTCCTTTATCGTAAATAGAAGGAGATGTTATTAGAGTGACCCCAGTGGTACACCCTATTCCACTCCCAACTTATCTTATTTTCCGTTCCAGATTCATCTTTTTAACACCCTATAAAACAACATACTCCAATAACACACCCTATACCATTCCTCAAAATTATTTTTCTCTCACATCTCAACTAATTAATTTAACTACCAACACATTTTTCATTTTTTTTAATACAAAAATCGGAATAAAATATTTTATAGTTGCAAAATGAATTTTAATGTCGTATCATTGTCAAAAAAATGTCGTATGCGTTTAAACAACCAAATAGGGGATTATTAAATGTCCTCTAATAAATGTCGTATCGTTTTTATTAGGGGAGATTATTACCGAAGTGGTTAAAATTGATTTTAATATAGTTGAAGAAGATTAGGATAAATAGGTGGAGAGAGAAAAGTGAATTGTGTGGTTAAAAATGATTTTTCCTGATCTATGTTTTGTTTATGTATCAACCTTTTTATCATGCAATAAATACCAGGTTAGAAATCCTGTTGTTCTTAACAGAATTTTTCTCTGGTAGACATGAAGACTTGACAGAATTTTTCTCTGGTAGACATGAAGACTTGATATAGGGTTTGGGGTAGAATGGATAACTTGATATTCTGTTCTTTTTTTTCCATATGTTTCTTGTCTTGTAAATGTTGAAATGAATAGAGATAAAGATTCTGATATAAATTTTTAATAGTTTATTGGGTGTATATTAAGTTTTTTTTGGGGTATTTTTTGAATTATTTTAGAGTTGATGTTAAACTTTTTTATACTTTAAAATGGTTGTTAATAATTTTTTAATAGTTTATTGGGTGTATATTAAGTTTTTATTTTTTGATAGGGTACTTTAAAATTTCGTGACGAATTTTTTCGTCACCAGAAGATCTTTTTTTTTAGTGAGTATTAATATAAATGGTATTTACTTTTATAGTAATAATTAATCATATTATATATAATATAAACATATTATAAAGATTAGTTATATGAGTGATATAAGTATCGTATATCATTTTTTTTCAAAAAAGAAAAGGTATCGTGTATCATGAAACAACTAAAAAACCCATTGTTTTTTTAGTGTTTATATAAAAAAAAGATCAATGATTGATTTGTTGCTTGAACCGTGATAAACATGGGTGAACTGTTGAACCGGTGGTTCATGAACTGTTGAACCGTGATAAACATGGGTGAACTGTTGAACCGGTGGTTCATGAACGTGATGAATCATGTGTCAAGCCGTGAGCCGACGTTTCAATGATTTTTCCATCGAACTACCGGTTTATGAACTGGATTTGGTTGTTCATAAACTATGGTGATGGCGGAAATTTATGGTTGGTGATATATATATATATATATATATATATATATATATATATATATATATATATATATATATATATATATATATTAGGAGAGTTTGGTACTATTATAAGAGTAGTGATAGTGTCATCACAAAATGACCACAACAAAGTATCACAACATATTTTTACACTATTGATTATGATATGAGATCTATTGATTCCGATAAATCCTCGATTCCGATGGATCCCATAAAAGTCAACGGTGTAATAATGCGTTATGGTATTTTTTTGTGACCATTTTTTTGTTAGTCAAAAATTTCTATATAGTACATTAGCGAAAGTTTCTTCCTTATTTAGTATTTTAGCGAAAGTTTCTTCCTTATATAGTACAATGCGCGATCATTTGCGATCAATTGGCGATGTATTGGTGATCATTTGCGATCCTTAGCGATGCCATGGCGATCCTTAGCGATGAATTGGCGATCCTTGGCGATGAATTCGCGATGAATTAGCGATCCATTGGAGAGGCGTTTTTGGGTAGTATTATTTAGGAAAAAAAACTTTGAGATCGTACTATTTAAGGAATTTTCCCAAATTTTATTGAATATCTTGGTTCCATAATTAAGGGGATCTTTTGTTCAAAAAAAAATAAAAAAAATAAAGGGGATCTTCAAGGTTTTGATACAGCTTTTGCATCAAAATTTTGTACAAAATGTAATTTCTGGAAAAAGAAAATCCTTTATCATCTTCAGTATTTGGTACAATGGCTTAATGGGATAGAAGAAGGCAGTCGCTAATGCCAGAGCAGCTCTGCTAATGCCAGAGCAGTTGGTCAAGAATACCCTTCTGTTACTTTTTGTCCACATACGTCCTCAGCACTCTCTCTTTCTTTTTCTTTTATTTTTTAACAAAGTACTCTATCTTTCCGGCGTCCGACTTGTACCCACTCTTTTTTTCTTATATATATATATATATATATATATATATATATATATATATATACAGTCGATAACCGCGTACGTTGCGCGACATATAATAATGTGATTACGTTCAATTAATATGCATAACATACGTACTACAAAACAAAAACCCTTCAAACTTATTGTAATGCTTAAATATTAAAATTATTTTATTTAAGATTAGTATTCATTTCCGGCGTTAGATAGAATCAAAAACAGACAACACAAAATGTCCAAAAGTTATACTGATGCCAATAATTGTCGTAATATTGCCTTTAGCATTGCACGGGAGAACATATATTTTAAAAGAATAATTTTTTTGAAGGATGAAAAGAAGATTTTATTGGCATGTTTGTTACATGAATGAAATTGAATGAGAATAAAATAATAGGAAAGAAATGGAATGTAATGGAATAAATTAATTCTCTTACTGCGTTTGGAATATGCAAAATTGAAATGAAATAAATTATACAAAAGATGACACATTGAGTGATGAATAGAGCATGGTAGTGAATTAAGGTTGGCTGGAGTAGGGCATGGTATGGTTCATAAAGTAGGATATAGACGAAGGGGTGGGGTAGCCCTACGCCATACCCCATTGCACCATACCTCTCTTCTCAACTAACCCTACCCACTGCTACCATACCCTACCCACCACCCTATCATACCCTGCCCAATATCACTATATCTTACCATCGACATCATACCTACCTTACTCATTACATACTCTACTCCGCTATCATCCACCCCTACCTTACCCATCATACCAACCTACTTTACCCACCACCCGACCCTTCTCCACCTTACCCTACACACTACCCCACACATTATTATACCATATCACCATTACATTCTACCCTATCTTACCCACCACACCCCCTACCTTACCTTACATACTACCCCAACCTATCCTTTCATACTCTACCCTACCATACCCTACATCTCTTCTCACCCAACCCTACCCACCGCTGCCATACCCTACCCACAACCCGATCCTACCCTACCCAATATCACCATATCTTACCCTCGACATCATACCTACCTTACCCATTACCTACTCTACTCCACTATATATCACCCACCCCTATCTTACCCTACCCTACCTTACCCATCATACCACCCAACCTTACCCACCACCTCAATCTTAACCTACCATATCCACCATTCCACTATACCCTATCTTACCCACCACACCACCCTACCTTACCTTACCTACTACCCCAATCTATCCTATCATACTCTACCCTACCCTACCCTACCAACCCTACACTACCAACCACTACACCTTACCTTACCCTTCCCTACTTTACCCAACATTCCACTCTACCCTATCTTACCCACTATAACACCCTACCTTACCTTACCCACTACCCCAACCTACCTTACTCTACCCTACCATACCCCACCCTAGCAACACTACCTTACCTTACCTTACCTACTACCCCAACATATCCTACCATACTCTACCCTACCCTACCCTACCCTACCAACCCTACACTACCAACCACTTCACCTTACCTTACCCTTCCCTACTTTACCCAACATTCCACTATACCCTATCTTACCCACCATACCACCCTACCTTACCTTACCCACTACCCCAACCTACCCTACTCTACCCTATCATACCCTACGCCGAGCCGGTGGATCTCGGTCTTCTAGGGTCTACTAGGTGTAATTCACGAGAATTTATGATATTTCAAATTTAAATACATACATACATATATATTTGTTGATTTATCATTCATATATGATGTCACATTGATTCGAAAATGACGTATCCTTAAAATTAAATTCGGGGGTATTACACCTATGACGTGAACCTAAACTTCATAGTTAATGCGGATTTTGAATGTATCAACAGGAGCTTTCGCTTGTAGATATAATTTACAATCTTTTAATTATCTACAATTTTTTTAAAATAATTTACCAACAAAGTTCTCATTTCTTAATGTTTTTTAAGAAACAAAGTATTTTACTACGGCAAGTCCACCAAACAAATACCGAGAAAATCTATAGGGGGTGAAGCACCCAAAGAGATCACATCATGTACCAACAAAGCATGATGTGCTAAAAGATGAGCCGAGACATTTCCCGCATGCCTTACAAAAGGAAAAACGACATAAGAAAAGCTATTGAGACTAGCTAAACAAGTCCGGGCCAAGCAACCCAAAGCAATAATATCCTCCGTAGGCTTAGATAGATGCTTTGAACACAAGATAAACAAGATCACTTTCCACCACCAAAAAACGAATACCCACTCGCTCCGCTTCCACAAGGGCCAAGAAGATAGCTCGAAGCTCCATAAACTCAACCGCATCACCCGGATCAAAATGGTATGCAAAGGAAGCGGGAACAACACCATGACAATCCCAAAAAGAATGCCAACCGTTTCCCCTGACTCCACCACCAACGCATTGACATTACATTTCACCGTCCATGCTATTGGCTTCTCCCATGTACCTGTCAAGTGTTGTGTAGGTGAGTGGTCTCGAAAAGCCTCTATAGCCTCTGCATAGTAACATAACACAACTAGAGAGTGTGCACAAGTAGCGGAAACACACGGCTTGGCCCTCGAACACTTTGCATTATCGGTCCTTCCAAATACCCCACAATAGCCGGACAAGCGTGCTACCTTCTTCATCCATTTTACCTCTACTAGTGGCGGACATAAATCCGCAAAAGGGACTCCATAACTCAACTAAAGGAAGATGATCTCCAAATTCTATCGCCGACTCACGATCAAATAAGTATGCTTCATAGTCTCTATTGCCTCCCCATAAGCCACCAAACATTATGACAAAAACAATATCTGAGCTATGATCCAATCTAATACTCACAAACCCTAAATACATCCGGAAGTGTTTTTGACTTGCCTAAACGTCCTCGATGTCACTCGAAATGTGTCGTTTCCGAATTCCGAGAATAGACATTATTTCAATAATCTATCCTCCTATGTCAAGTCCAACGAGTCCGGCCGACCGGATTTAACCGACCTAACACTTTCTACGTTCAATGAAACACTCAAAAATGTTGATATAAACCTCACACACGAAACCGAATCTAAAAAACTCAATCGATTTTACAGGGTGATCCTAGAACCCCGGTTCCCGTACCCTCTCGCAAAATACATATATAAAGACAATACGTGAAATACGATTATCGAGTGATCAATTCAACAAACGTGATTAAGAATAAGTTCTAGAACTACTATAACATCGAGAATCTACAAATCAAACATCAAGAACACCTCATAAAAAATTTAGGGTTCGATTTCGAAGATTTTCGCATAACTCATCTATATGACGATTAGCTACTCATTATAACTACCAAATCACAAGAAATCAACATTGAATCTAACAAGAATCAAGATTAAAAGTTAGAAATCGAAATTAACAAAAATCGTTACGAAGAATACCAGAAACGAAAACGAAATCCAAACTGAAATTGAAATAGCTAGCAGCACGATCTTCGAGTTACAACTAATTAATGCTAATCAAAACTAAATATAAACAAATCTAAGTTAAATCTAAGAAAAGAGATGAAAAGCTGCAGGAAATGGTCAAAGAAAGTGGTGTGACTCTGTTTTTCGACCTAAAAATGATATTTAGAGTGGATTGAAGAAATGGGACAAAACACCGTAGGCGGCTGCCTGTGATTTATAGGCACCACCTATCAACCAAACCCAATTTGGGGGACTCTCGGCATTTTCTAGGCGGTTGCCCTTTTATAGGCGACCGCATGTGTGGACACATTTTCAGTAAATCGATAATAAATTTGTGTGTAGACCTCCAAATCATATGATTCAAAATGAATTGGAAAGTTGATGAAATTGTCTACAACTTTTATCAAGATGTCCAACACAGAAAAAGCCTCTAAGTTTGATCAAAAAGCAGATCAATGAAAGGTATGGTTGTAGTACCCACGAGTTTTGATCCGTTTGAATGTTTAAGCTTCAGCCACACACTCCTAGCCCTGAATATCGCCTTCTGGCCATCTCGAACACCTAATTCCTGTAAATAATCACAACAAATACCACACGTAATCCCTACAGGATACTAGGGTGACCGAGAATGCATCAAAACACCGAAAAATAACGAGATTTCTTGACTTTACGTCCTAGGTCTCGAAATGACAACAAAGGTCTATAATGCATCAAAATACAAACAAATGTCTCCGAAAACATAGAAAACGAGGTATAAACGGGGTATAATCACATTGTAAATGATAGGCAATTAGACTCTCTTCACTTTCATTCTACTTGATAACCGCTATGAAATGCACCTGATCGGGCAATAGGTATGCCTATAACTGGAAGGTTAGCAGACATCGTATATCTTTATGAGGACCACTCGTTATGCTTTTATCGCTGCTTTGGGAGACACTGACTCACCGTGTGAAGGATAAAAGAGAGGGTAATCCATAAGGAGAACCACTTTTCAATGTTGGACCGGAAGACCACTTCTTTCTATCAATGGCCATAGGAGCTTAACGCCCATCCACAGTGAACATAGGTTCAGAGGCTCTCGCTTCATAGCTTCTTTCTAGATCCCTCTCACGAGCAACTTCGTACCTCTCACATACGTTCGAGCAACTTCGTACCTCTCACATAGCTCTCACTGACACTATTTACGAGAAGGTGAGGTCGTCTTTCTTTCCAGCCGCAATACGGTTCCGGCTTAAAGCCATAAATAGGGAGAATGGGAGAAGCAGTTATCTATGTAATTATGGTCTTTGTTGGCCGTTGTTCTCAATCTAGCCACTCAACTAATCCACTCGTGGAGTGCGAGTGGTATGCACGTGCCTCATTTTGCTCTGGCGCGGTAGAAGTATCAGTGTATGACGCGTGGTGCTGCCCAGGGGACTCGACCACATCGGATTCTTTGCTTCGCTACGCTCGCTCTTATAATTATAATAACTCGCTTTGCTTCGCTACGTTCTCTTCCGGGGCGTAAGAGCATATCATAAAACCGGATTTCTTCACCCGTCTTCATAATTGTCGAGCTGGCGACTCTCCGATACTTCTACCGCGTGTTGCTTCCTTCTTTGGTTCTCCTGGATTCCGCTCACGCCGAGGAAGAATTCAATTCATTTTGCACCACGTTTTACAATTATTACCAGTCTTTTCTGGATTTCGAAATAGAACATCCGGCTATTCCGGTAGGTTGTTGACCAGATCGGGAGTCTCTATCAAAGAGATTTGCTTTCTTGCTTATGATCCACATAAGTGCAACGACTGACGTGTTTGGCTGACATGGAAATTTCAGATGACATTGCACGACTAAATTTGCAATCTTGCCACTTTTCACCTGTTGGGAAAAATGCCGCGGTAACAAGAAAATTACCGCAAACACCTACAAATATTTTCCCACTAGTAAGCACAATGGAATAGAAATACTAGTAGAAAGCCATGTAGTGAAATAAAGTAACACCAGAATTTTTAACGTGGAAACTCCTCTCAATGTGAGAGAGTAAAAACCACGAGGCCGGAGCCCATAAAAATCTCCACTAGTCAGTAAATAAGATATACAAGTCTTCCACGTACAACAACTCAAACTACTCCAAAGTACCTATAAGAAATACAAGAGTATAATAGCTGTGGAAAGATGTCACCAAATAACTGCAGCCCAATCTGTGAAGAACCGTGCACAATCTGCCACTCCGAAGTACGAAAACAACCGATCAGATTGATGTAGAACAAGTACCGATAAATATCACTCACCGTGGACAACAATTTGACACACACACTTTTCACTCTAATTTTTTTGAGAAGACATATCTCAAAAACTCTCGTTGCTGCCTTTTTTTCTCTTTTACAGTAAACTTTAAGTTTCTGTCTTGCATATCCAATGTCTCGTGCCTCATCAATATATACATAGAGGTAGTAGTAGAAGAAATAGAGTCATGATGATAAAAAACAATCATGATAACTTTTGACTTTTTCTTTTTTCATTTCTTCACTCCATCCCCTGCTATCTTGACCTTCTGCAAGCTAGATAATAAGACCACAAAACAATGAATGTAGTCCAACATCACCCTATACCGCCAACTAGGTAAATTCTAAGGAAAGGCTTAGAATTAAATGTTATTAAGCTATAGCGCGCATCAAACAAGTATAAGTATTTCTTCTATCCCATTAAGCCATTGTACCAAATACTGAAAATGACAAAAGATTTTCTTTTTCTAGAAATTACACTCTATACAAAATTTTGAAGCAAAAGCTGTATCAATACCTTGAAGATCCCTTTTATTTTATTTTCTTTTTTTTTTTTTTTTGAACAAAAGATCCCCTTAATTACGGAACCAAGATATTCAATAAATTTTTTCCTTTCATAAAAAAACATTCATAACTGATTACACAAGGCAAGGGAGATATTATTATCTAAACTCTAATAACATCTCCTTCTATTTACGACAAGGAGGAGAAATTTTTAACTCACAAAAAAATGGTTACAACAAAATACCACAACGCATTTTTACACCGTTGACTTTTATGGTGGAATCAAGGATTTATCGGAATCCATAGATCTCATATCATAATCAATGGTATAAAAGTGTGTTGTGATACTTTGTTGTGGTCATTTTGTGATGACACTATCACTATTCTTATACAGTACCAAACTCTCCTCACAAAAAAAAAAAAAAAAAAAAAAAAAAAAAAAAAAAAAAAAAATAGCACCAACCATAAATTTCTGCTATCGCCATAGTTTATGAACAACCAAATCCAGTTCATAAACAGCTAGTTCTGATGGAAAAATCATTGAAACGTCGGCTCACGGCTTGACACATGATTCATCACGTTCATGAACCACCGGTTCAACAGTTCACCCATGTTTATCACGGTCCACGGTTTAAGCAACAAATCCATCATTGATCATGTTTTTTTTTTGTAAACACTAAAAAAACAATGGGTTTTTTAGTTCTTTCATGATACACGATACCTTTTTTTTTTCGAAAAAAATGATATACGATACTTATATCACTCATAGAACTAATCTTTATAATAAGTTTATACTATATAATATGATTAATTATTACTATAAAAGTAAGGAAAAATTAGTTTATAGTCCAATTTTTCTCCCTTAATTAAGTGCTAATCCTGCTTCAATTTTTTAGCTGCATTAAGGACAAATAAATTCCATCGGACGAATATACCCCTATTCTCTCACAAAACATATTGAAACGAATCCCGCCACCGCCACAATGCCACTTGAAGCACAAGGAGGTTGCAACCTGGGTAGCAGAGTTGGGTTGATACAAGACTTGAGAGGAGAAAATGGTGAGCTCCTGGTTAATTTCCGGATCGAAGCGGACTCAATAGGAAAGCTACGGTGATGATTGCCGGAAAAGTGAAATTCGGACGAGAGTTGAGAGGAGAGCAACGGAGTTGAGACATAGCAGCCATTTCTGAATTTCCGCAAACTCAACAAAGATCGACAACAATCAATGCTTTTGCAGGTTTTGCAAATGCAATGATTTGGTACAGGAAGATGAATGAATCTTAAAAAAGCCTCGAGGCCAAAAAGGCGACGGAAAATCCAAAAAGGTTGTCTTTGCTACTTTTTAATATTCAATACCCTTCGGAACATCTGAAGAAGATCTACTAAAGGTTCCAAAGCCATGGAGGAGGATCGACTCATTCGATTACGGTGTTAGTAGCAGGATTATTATTGTGCAAATCGGGTGGGCCGCTGCACATTATGAAGAATGAAAGGTTTGCAAATTATGATTTCCAACTGTTTTCTATTTTCCTTGCAAAATTTTATGAGTCGCTCAGCTTTGATGATTTGTACAAATCTCCTACATGTGCCTTCTTCGCTGCTTTGCGTTTTCTCCCATTTGTTCAGCCATTTGTGGCAAGAATTACGGCCTTTTTACTTCCATTTTTCTTTTGGGGTTGTATCTTTAGTTTAATAAAACATAGGTTAAACTTGAAAAGTACTATAATAAGAGTAAAGTTTTTCAACCCGGTTACGTGTGAATTCAGAGGAAAAAATTAGTTATTTCAATTAGGAAATAAGAGGAAATAGAATGCAACTGTTTATGAAGCCAAGAACAAGTGGCCTAATGTGATTGAACCCAAGAACAAGAAAAGGCCTAAAAGAAATGATCATAAAGAAAAAGTAGTATCGAAACATGCTCCGAAAAGAAGTAAATATGAGTGATTGAACTGTAAGAAGACATTCAGTTCATATCAAGGACTTGGAGGACATAGACCTTGGAACAAAAAATCGAAAGGAGAGTCATTTTGAGCCGATGCGATACTACGATGCGATACTTCGATACGATACCGCGATACGATACGGCGATACGATACTACGATATCGTGTGCCTTAATGCAATAGATAGGCCTAGTTCATAGGCTTACTATGTGCCTTGGTGTTCTGAGGTTTTTGATCTACATTGTATCATCATGTAATAAATAGGCCTAGTTCATTGGCTTACTGAACTTGTAATTCATCACCTTGTGAATTCCGGGCATGATAATTTAGTTCTTTGAACTTGAATATCCTTCTTATAATTTGGCTGATAGTTCGATTTGTTTCAGACTTGTATTGTTCTTCTATGTATTACCTTTTAGTCTGATGTACATATTGTACTAATCTATAGTCTGTTGTATTGATCTTCTATGTATTACCTTTTAGTCTGATGTACTTTTTAGGCTTAATTCAAGTGATTAACTACTGAACCTGCATGTTATAAACACCACACCTTAATCAAGTTATCTGTTAATGATTATATCTTTTCTGAATTGTATCATATAAACCAATTTAACACGGTGTGTTAGTGTATCTGGATTTTGCATTTGGAGAATGATCTTTATCTCTGGATAAAGACCTTACGAAAGAAATTCGGGTGATTAAATAGCTTTGATGATGGTAAATAGAGACTAAACAAGCGAAATCTGTTTTTTTCTTTATTTTTCATGTTGTTAACGATGTACATATTGTACTAAATCTATAGTTTGTTGTACTTGCTATTAATCTGCGAGTTTGTTAACGATCGGTGGAATGTTCTCCTGCATATTCTTGTATAATCGATGCGATTATACTACGATACGATACTACGATGCGATGCGATACTACGATGCGATACGATCGTGTTAGTGTAAATGCTGCGATTAAATTCGGCTTTCAATACTACGTCGAAAAGGTATCAAACGCGGTCTCAAAATGAAGATAAAAAAAAATATGAGCTTTGGTGAAACAATTTCGATGATCGGTGTTCTAGATCAAAAGTTACGGTCGTTTATAAGAAAAAGCGATCCGGTTAATAAAAATATTATTTCGTCTTTCAAAATATACGTCGGAAGGGTATCGTATTTGGGCTCAAATTGAAGAGAAAAAAAAAACATGAATTTTGGTGAAAAAATTTCGATGATCGGGGTTGTAAATCAAAAGTTACGGATGTTTGAAAAAAAAAAAAAAACAGAAACAAACTGATCAAACTGATCAATGTATTCATGTATCATGTAGCTGAGGACGCGCGCGGGGGTTAGTTTTGTCTTTCTGAAAATGTTTGTCCTTTTTGCAACTAAAAAAATAGGTGTGTCCTATTTATTTATTTTGTGCCAAAAAGATGACTTTTGACTCTTTATCTCTAAAAGTAAACATCATTTATATGAATACTCACTACAAAAAAAAAGATCTTTTGGTGACGAAATTTTAAAGTAACCTATAAAAAATAAAAACTTAATATACAGCGAATAAACTATTAAAAATTATTAACAACGAATTTAAAGTAAAAAAAAATATTTTAACATCTACTCTAAAATAATTCAAAAAAATATTTAAATAATTTAGAATAAATTAGCACTACACTACATAAATTGACGATAGATGTAGTGGAACAATGACAACAATGATAATAATACTAACAATAAAACAATAATAATAATTACAACAACATTCACAAGGAACATATGGAAAAAAAGAACAGAATATCAAGTTATCCATTCTACCCCAAACCCTATATCAAGTCTTCATGTCTACCAGCGAAAAATTCTGTTAAGAACATAATTTCTAACCTGGTATTTATTGCATGATAAAAGGTTCATACATACACAAAACATAACTTCTAACCTGGTTGTGCACTGTGATTTATGGAGACTGTATGCGACACCTTCTACATGCGGTGCCTCTTATTTTTTGACAATTGTGGATGATTATTCTCGTTCCGTATGGGTTTATTTATTATATAATAAATGGGAAGTTGAAAATATTATTTTTTTTTTGGATTTTATGGCATTGATTGATCGCCAATTCAGTGTATAAATTATGCGTGTTAGGAGTGATAATGGAACGGGATTTAAACGTTTGTTACCACATTTTCACAAGGAAGGAATTATTTTTGAGACATCATGTGTAGGCACACCTCAACAGAATGGTAGGGTATAGAGGAAACACCAACATATTTTGAATGTCGCGCGAGCCTTTAGGTTTGAAGGGCATCTTCCGATTAAATTTTGGGGGGAATGTGTTCTCACGGCGTGCTATTTAATAAATCGTATGTGTTGAGTTATAAGACACCCTATGAATATTTGTTTGGTAAACCCCCGAGTCTTGATGCATTGAGAGTATTCGGATGTTTGTGCTATGCACACAATTTCAAACATAAAGGTGATAAATTTGAAAGTAGGAGTCGCAAGTGTGTTTCTTTGGGATATCCCTTTGCTAAGAAGGGATGGACGCTTATGGATTTGGAAACATAGGAAATTTTTGTCTTGAGAGATGTCAAATTTTTTTAACATATTTTTCCCTTGAGCGCGTCACCCCCTTCTAATCCTCCCCGGTTCCTTTTCCCGATATTGATGAGGGATGAATTTTATATGGAGCACGTTGATATGCATGTGGAGCCGCCTCCACTAAGTGAGAATCCCGTAGACGTGGATCCACGGGTGGATCCGCAACCTAGTGAGGCGGAGTTTGTTGCGAGTGAGCGATTACACGACGACGCGCGTAAGAGTTGGGCAGCGGAAAACGTGCAAAAGTACCTAACACACGATATCGCGAGTATGTGACATACATGGCATTGGATGAGAAAAGTCCTTCGGCGCGCTCCACTCCTTCTTCGGCCTCCTCAGGTAGTTTATAACCACTTACACATTTTGTAGACTATTGTTGTTTTTCTGACGCCCATAGGAGATATCTAGCCAATGTGACTGCAAGCACTCCTCCACGATCTTTTAAAAAGGCAGACCGCTCTGAGGGTTGGCGGAAAGCTATGGCAGAAGAAATCCGTGCCTTGGAGGATCACGGCACGTGGGAATTGCAGGAATTACCTCCTGGTAAGAAGGCACTGGGAATTAAATGGGTCTATACAGAGAAATATGATGAGTCTGGTAATCTTCAACGTTTAAAGGCACGCTTAGTGGCCTTTGGTAATCACCAGGTCGAGGGGATCGACTATAATGAGACATTCGCTCTAGTGGCGAAGATGGTGACGGTCCGCGCATTTCTGGCAGTGGCAGCGATTAAAAATTGGGATATCCACCAGATGGATGTTCACAATGCCTTTTTTCATGGAGATCTTGATGAAGAAATTTACATGCGCATTCCACCGGGTTTTGAAAATAAACAACGGAATTTAGTATGCCGCATGCGGAAATCACTCTATGGGTTGAGGCAGGCACCCAGGTGCTGGTTTGCTAAGTTGGCTTCTTCTTTGAAGGACTATGGCTTTCATCAGTCCTACTCAGATTACTCTCTGTTTACTTTGGTACGTGGGAATGTACGGCTTAATATCTGGGAATGATGCTACTGCTCTACAAGTGTTTAAAAATTATTTGGCAACCTGTTTTAAAATGAAGGATTTGGGGCGTCTGAAGTATTTTCTTGGCTTAGAAGTTGCCAGGAGCTCAGAGGTTATTTACCTATCCCAACGCAAGTACGTGCTTTGGACATTATTTTGCAAACGGGGTTACTTGGGGGCTCGGCCGATCGAGTTTCCCATGGAGCAAAACCATCGTTAAGCGATTGATGAGGGTGATTTGTTGGATGATCCCGGTAAATACGAAGGTTAGTCGGTCGTCTCATTTACTTGGGTGTTACCCGACCCGATTTGGCATACTCGTGCACATTCTTTCTCGGTTTATGCAATCCCCGCGTGTAGCACATTGGTAGCCGCCTTGTGGGTTGTACGATATTTGAAAAAGCATCCGGGTCAGGGGATTCTCTGCGGGCCGATAGCTCTTTATCTTTAGAAGGATGGTGTGATTCGACCGGGCAAGTTGCCCGGTGACCCGTCGGTCTTTGAGTGGGTGGTTTGTGTTACTCGGGACCTCCCCGTCTCATGAAAGACCAAGAAACAACAGACAGTGTCACGCTCGTCAGCTGATGCGGAATATCGTTCTATGGCAGCCATTACTTGTGAGTTAAAATGGATTCGCCAGTTACTCAGGGACTTAGGGGTTCGGATTCCTATGGGTATACCCCTTCATTGTGATAGTCAGGTTGCGCTACATATTGCTCAAAATCCAGTTTTTCACGAGCAGACAAAACATATCGAGGAAGATTGTCATTTTGTACGTGATGCCATTACTAACGGTCTCATCTCTCCCGCGTATGTACCTATCCGGGAGCAGCTGGCAGATATCTTCACCAAAGCATTGGGGAAGCAACAGTTTGAATTTTTACTCAGCAAGTTGGGCATTCGGGACCTTCACGCTCCAACTTGAAGGGTAGGGGGGAGGGCATTACGGGCATATATATTTATTTATTGTGATTGATTTCGATCGATTATATTACCATATGTAAAGGGCAAAATAGCCATATTATGGCAATAGGGTTTTTGGACATAGGAATATATATATGTCCTTGATGTAATCGTGGAAGGAACAATGGGGAATACAAATATTTTATTTGGGATCAAAGTTTTGTCATACAAGTCTTTCACGTACAACAACTCAAACTACACCAAAGCACCTATAAGAAATACAAGAGTATAAGAATTGTGAAAAGATGTCACCAAATAACCGCAGCCCAATCTGTGAAGAACCGTGCACAATCTGCCACTCCGATGTACGAAAACAACCGATCAGATTGATTTAGAAGAAGTGTATAACAAATACCGATAAATATCACTCACCGTTGGACAACAATTTGACACACACTTTTCACTTTTATTTTTTTGAGAAGAAATATCTCAAAAACGCTCATTTCTGCCTTTTTCTTTTTTGCCGTAAACTTTGAGTTTCTGTCTTGCATATCCAATGTCTTGCACTTCATCAATATATATAGAGGTAGTAGTAGAATAAATTGAAAGGAAAAAAAAAAAGAAAGTCATGATGGTAAAAGACAATCATGATAACTTTTGACTTTTTCTTTTTTCATTTCTTCACTTCATCGCATTCTATCTTGACCTTCTTCAAGCTAGATAACTTATTAAGAGTGATCCCAATGGGGACACCCAATTACACCCTTCAAACACATCGTTTTCCGTTACAGTTACACTTTTTCAACACCCAAAAAATAATTCACTCCAATAAGCAACCTCTATACATCCCTTTAAAAATATTTTATGCTTACAAAGTGATATTTGAATACGTCGCACAACGGTAAAAAAAATAAAAAGATGTCGTATCCGTACACAAAAAGAGTTCAAAATAAAATAATAAATATTTGGACAGATTAATTTTTTTTATGGAAAAAATAGTATATATAATTTTTTTTTCAATGATGTATATCACCGTTGTGATACTACCGTTGTGCCCGTATCATTACTCGATACATAACACATTATTATATAAATGATATTGATGTGTGAAATTAATTTATTGGGTAAAAAGAGAGATAAATGGTGTTATTCTTGTTCATATTAGCGGACCCTATATTTAGAGGAGCCTTAGTTTTATTTAGGGATAGGGTGTTGGGTTGGGAGCCACCGTGGACTTAAAGGTGGGTTACTCCTTCTATATTAGTTTTAGAGGGGGGATAAATCGCCCCATTGGGGTCACTCTTAGAGTGACCCCAGTCGTACACCCTATTCCACTCACAACTTATCTTATTTTCCGTTCCAGATTCATCTTTTTAACACCCTATAAAACAACATACTCCAATAACACACCCTATACCATTCCTCAAAATTATTTTTCTCTCACATCTCAACTAATTAATTTAACTACCAACACATTTTCCATTTTTTTTTAATACAAAAATCGGAATAAAATATTTTATAGTTGCAAAATGAATTTTAATGTCGTATCATTGTCAAAAAAATGTCGTATGCGTTTAAACAACCAAATAGGGGATTATTAAATGTCCTCTAATAAATGTCGTATCGTTTTTATGAGAGGAGATTATTACCGAAGTGGTTAAAATTGATTTTAATATAGTTGAAGAAGATTAGGATAAATAGGTGGAGAGAGAAAAGTGAATTGTGTGGTTAAAAATGATTTTTCCTGATCTATGTTTTGTTTATGTATCAACCTTTTTATCATGCAATAAATACCAGGTTAGAAATCCTGTTGTTCTTAACGAATTTTTCTCTGGTAGACATGAAGACTTGACAGAATTTTTCTCTGGTAGACATGAAGACTTGATATAGGGTTTGGGGTAGAATGGATAACTTGATATTCTGTTCTTTTTTTTCCATATGTTTCTTGTCTTGTAAATGTTGAAATGAATAGAGATAAAGATTCTGATATAAATTTTTAATAGTTTATTTGGTGTATATTAAGTTTTTTTTGGGGTATTTTTTGAATTATTTTAGAGTTGATGTTAAACTTTTTTATACTTTAAAATGGTTGTTAATAATTTTTTAATAGTTTATTGGGTGTATATTAAGTTTTTATTTTTGATAGGGTACTTTAAAATTTCGTGACGAATTTTTTCGTCACCAGAAGATCTTTTTTTTAGTGAGTATTAATATAAATGGTATTTACTTTTATAGTAATAATTAATCATATTATATATAATATAAACATATTATAAAGATTAGTTATATGAGTGATATAAGTATCGTATATCATTTTTTTTCAAAAAAGAAAAGGTATCGTGTATCATGAAACAACTAAAAAACCCATTGTTTTTTTAGTGTTTATAAAAAAAAAAAGATCAATGATTGATTTGTTGCTTGAACCGTGATAAACAAGGGTGAACTGTTGAACCGGTGGTTCATGAACTGTTGAACCGTGATAAACATGGGTGAACTGTTGAACCGGTGGTTCATGAACGTGATGAATCATGTGTCAAGCCGTGAGCCGACGTTTCAATGATTTTTCCATCAGAACTACCGGTTTATGAACTGGATTTGGTTGTTCATAAACTATGGTGATGGCGGAAATTTATGGTTGGTGATATATATATATATATATATATATATATATATATATATATATATATATATATTTTTAGGAGAGTTTGGTACTATTATAAGAGTAGTGATAGTGTCATCACAAAATGACCACAACAAAGTATCACAACACATTTTTACACTATTGATTATGATATGAGATCTATTGATTCCGATAAATCCTCGATTCCGATGGATCCCATAAAAGTCAACGGTGTAATAATGCGTTATGGTATTTTTTTGTGACCATTTTTTTGTTAGTCAAAAATTTCTATATAGTACATTAGCGAAAGTTTCTTCCTTATTTAGTATTTTAGCGAAAGTTTCTTCCTTATATAGTACAATGCGCGATCATTTGCGATCAATTGGCAATGAATTGGCGATGTATTGGCGATCATTTGCGATCCTTAGCGATGCCATGGCGATCCTTAGCGATGAATTGGCGATCCTTGGCGATGAATTCGCGATGAATTAGCGATCCATTGGAGAGGCGTTTTTGGGTAGTATTATTTAGGAAAAAAAACTTTGAGATCGTACTATTTAAGGAATTTTCCCAAATTTTATTGAATATCTTGGTTCCATAATTAAGGGGATCTTTTGTTCAAAAAAAAATAAAAAAAATAAAGGGGATCTTCAAGGTTTTGATACAGCTTTTGCATCAAAATTTTGTACAAAATGTAATTTCTGGAAAAAGAAAATCCTTTATCATCTTCAGTATTTGGTACAATGGCTTAATGGGATAGAAGAAGGCAGTCGCTAATGCCAGAGCAGCTCTGCTAATGCCAGAGCAGTTGGTCAAGAATACCCTTCTGTTACTTTTTGTCCACATTCGTCCTCAGCACTCTCTCTTTCTTTTTCTTTTATTTTTTAACAAAGTACTCTATCTTTCCGGCGTCCGACTTGTACCCACTCTTTTTTTTCTTATATATATATATATATATATATATATATATATATATATATATATACTAGTCGATAACCCATGTTGCGACGGGGACGTATAATAATGTGATTACGTTCAATTAATATGCATAACGTACTACAAAACAAAAACCCTTCAAACTTATTGTAATGCTTATTTATTAAAATTATTTTATTTAAGATTAGTATTCATTTCCGGCGTTAGATAGAATCAAAAACAGACAACACAAAATGTCCAAAAGTTATACTGATGCCAATAATTGTCGTAATATTGCCTTTAGCATTGCACGGGAGAACATATATTTTAAAAGAATAATTTTTTTGAAGGATGAAAAGAAGATTTTATTGGCATGTTTGTTACATGAATGAAATTGAATGAGAATAAAATAATAGGAAAGAAATGGAATGTAATGGAATAAATTAATTCTCTTACTGCGTTTGGAATATGCAAAATTGAAATGAAATAAATTATACAAAAGATGACACGTTGAGTGATGAATAGAGCGTGGTAGTGAATTAAGGTTGGGTGGAGTAGGGCATGGTATGGTTCATAAAGTAGGATATAGACGAAGGGCTAGGGTAGCCCTACGCCATACCCCATTGCACCATACCTCTCTTCTCAACTAACCCTACCCACTGCTACCATACCCTACCCACCACCCTATCCTACCCTGCCCAATATCACTATATCTTACCATCGACATCATACCTACCTTACTCATTACATACTCTACTCCGCTATCATCCACCCCTACCTTACCCATCATACCAACCTACTTTACCCACCACCCGACCCTTCTCCACCTTACCCTACACACTACCCCACACATTATTATACCGTATCACCATTACATTCTACCCTATCTTACCCACCACACCCCCTACCTTACCTTACATACTACCCCAACCTATCCTTTCATACTCTACCCTACCATACCCTACATCTCTTCTCACCCAACCCTACCCACCGCCGCCATACCCTACCCACAACCCGATCCTACCCTACCCAATATCACCATATCTTACCCTCGACATCATACCTACCTTACCCATTACCTACTCTACTCCACTATATATCACCCACCCCTATCTTACCTACCCTACCTTACCCATCATACCACCCAACCTTACCCACCACCTCAATCTTAACCTACCATATCCACCATTCCACTATACCCTATCTTACCCACCACACCACCCTACCTTACCTTACCTACTACCCCAATCTATCTATCATACTCTACCCTACCCTACCCTACCAACCCTACACTACCAACCACTACACCTTACCTTACCCTTCCCTACTTTACCCAACATTCCACTCTACCCTATCTTACCCACTATAACACCCTACCTTACCTTACCCACTACCCCAACCTACCTTACTCTACCCTACCATACCCCACCCTAGAAACACTACCTTACCTTACCTTACCTACTACCCCAACATATCCTACCATACTCTACCCTACCTTACCCTACCCTACCAACCCTACACTACCAACCACTTCATCTTACCTTACCCTTCCCTACTTTACCCAACATTCCACTATACCCTATCTTACCCACCATACCACCCTACCTTACCTTACCCACTACCCCAACCTACCCTACTCTACCCCTATCATACCTACGCCGAGCCGGTGGATCTCGGTCTTCTAGGGTCTACTAGGTGTAATTCACGAGAATTTATGATATTTCAAATTTAAATACATACATACATATATATTTGTTGATTTTTCATTCATATATGATGTCACATTGATTCGAAAATGACGTATCCTTAAAATTAAATTCGGGGGTATTACACCTATGACGTGAACCTAAACTTCATAGTTAATGCGGATTTTGAATGTGTCAACAGGAGCTTTCGCTTGTAGATATAATTTACAATCTTTTAATTATCTACAATTTTTTTAAAATAATTTACCAACAAAGTTCCCATTTCTTAATGTTTTTTAAGAAACAAAGTATTTTACTACGGCAAGTCCACCAAACAAATACCGAGAAAATCTATAGGGGGTGAAGCACCCCAAGAGATCACATCATGTACCAACAAAGCATGATGTGCTAAAAGATGAGCCGAGACATTTCCCGCATGCCTTACAAAAGGAAAAACGACATAAGAAAAGCTATTGAGACTAGCTAAACAGTCCTGGGCCAAGCAACCCAAAGCAATAATATCCTCCGTAGGCTTAGATAGATGCTGAACACAAGATAAACAGTCACTTTCCACCACCAAAAAACGAATACCCACTCGCTCCGCTTCCACAAGGGCCAAGAAGATAGCTCGAAGCTCAATAAACTCAACCGCATCACCCGGATCAAAATGGTATGCAAAGGAAGCGGGAACAACACCATGACAATCCCAAAAAGAATGCCAACCGTTTCCCCTGACTCCACCACCAACGCATTGACATTACATTTCACCGTCCATGCTATTGGCTTCTCCCATGTACCTGTCAAGTGTTGTGTAGGTGAGTGGTCTCGAAAAGCCTCTATAGCCTCTGCATAGTAACATAACACAACTAGAGAGTGTGCACAAGTAGCGGAAACACACAGCTTGGCCCTCGAACACTGCAGATTATCGGTCCTTCCAAATACCCCACAATAGCCAGACAAACTGTGCTACCTTCTTCATCCATTTTACCTCTACTAGTGGCAGACATAAATCTGCAAAAGGGACTCCATAACTCAACTAAAGGAAGATGATCTCCAAATTCTATCTGCCAGCTCACAGTCAAATAAGTATGCTTCATAGTCTCTATTGCCTCCCCATAGGCCACCAAACATTATGACAAAAACAATATCTGAGCTATGATCCAATCTAATACTCACAAACCCTAAATACATCCGGAAGTGTTTTTGACTTGCCTAAACGTCCTCGATGTCACTCGAAATGTGTCGTTTCCGAATTCCGAGAATAGACATTATTTCAATAATCTATCCTCCTATGTCAAGTCCAACAGTCCGCTGACCGGATTTAACTGACCTAACACTGTCTACGTTCAATGAAACACTCAAAAATGTTGATATAAACCTCACACACGAAACCGAATCTAAAAAACTCAATCGATTTTACAGGGTGATCCTAGAACCCCGGTTCCCGTACCCTCTCGCAAAATACATATATAAAGACAATACGTGAAATACGATTATCGAGTGATCAATTCAACAAACGTGATTAAGAATAAGTTCTAGAACTACTATAACATCGAGAATCTACAAATCAAACATCAAGAACACCTCATAAAAAATTTAGGGTTCGATTTCGAAGATTTTCGCATAACTCGTCTATATGACGATTAGCTACTCATTATAACTACCAAATCACAAGAAATCAACATTGAATCTAACAAGAATCAAGATTAAAAGTTAGAAATCGAAATTAACAAAAATCGTTACGAAGAATACCAGAAACGAAAACGAAATCCAAACTGAAATTGAAATAGCTAGCGGCACGATCTTCGAGTTACAACTAATTAATGCTAATCAAAACTAAATATAAACAAATCTAAGTTAAATCTAAGAAAATAGATGAAAAGCTGCAGGAAATGGTCAAAGAAAGTGGTGTGACTCTGTTTTTCGACCTAAAAATGATATTTAGAGTGGATTGAAAAAATGGGACAAAACACCGTAGGCGGCTGCCTGTGATTTATAGGCAGCCACCTATCAACCAGCCCAATTTGGGGGACTCTCAGCATTTTCTAGGCGGTTGCCCTTTTATAGGCAGCCGCATGTGGACACATTTTCAGTAAATCGATAATAAATTTGTGTGTAGACCTCCAAATCATATGATTCAAAATGAATTGGAAAGTTGATGAAATTGTCTACAACTTTTATCAAGATGTCCAACACAGAAAAAGCCTCTAAGTTTGATCAAAAAGCAGATCAATGAAAGGTATGGTTGTAGTACCCACGAGTTTTGATCCGTTTGAATGTTTAAGCTTCAGCCACACACTCCTAGCCACGAATATCGCCTTCTGGCCATCTCGAACACCTAATTCCTGTAAATAATCACAACAAATACCACACGTAATCCCTACAGGATACTAGGGTGACCAAGAATGCATCAAAACACCGAAAAATAACGAGATTTCTTGACTTTACGTCCTAGGTCTCGAAATGACAACAAAGGTCTATAATGCATCAAAATACAAACAAATGTCTCCGAAAACATATAAAACGAGGTATAAACGGGGTATAATCACATTGTAAATGATAGGCAATTAGACTCTCTTCACTTTCATTCTACTTGATAACCGCTATGAAATGCACCTGATCGGGCAATAGGTATGCCTATAACTGGAAGGTTAGCGGACATCGTATATCTTTATGAGGACCACTCGTTACGCTTTTATCGCCGCTTTGGGAGACAACGACTCACCGTGTGAAGGATAAAAGAGAGGGTAATCCATAAGGAGAACCACTTTTCAATCTTTGGACCGGAAGACCACTTCTTTCATCAATGGCCATAGGAGCTTAACGCCCGTCCACGGTGAACATAGGTTCGAGGCTCTCGCTTCATAGCTTCTTTCTAGATCCCTCTCACGAGCAACTTCGTACCTCTCACATACGTTCGAGCAACTTCGTACCTCTCACATAGCTCTCACTGACACTATTTACGAGAAGGTGAGGTCGTCTTTCTTTCCAGCCGCAATACGGTTCCGGCTTAAAGCCATAAATAGGGAGAATGGGAGAAGCAGTTATCTATGTAATTATGGTCTTTGTTGGCCGTTGTTCTCAATCTAGCCACTCAACTAATCCACTCGTGGAGTGCGAGTGGTATGCACGTGCCTCATTTTGCTCTGGCGCGGTAGAAGTGTCAGTGTATGACGCGTGGTGCTGCCCAGGGGACTCGACCACATCGGATTCTTTGCTTCGCTACGCTCGCTCTTATAATTATAATAACTCGCTTTGCTTCGCTACGTTCTCTTCCGGGGCGTAAGAGCATATCATAAAACCGGATTTCTTCACCCGTCTTCATAATTGTCGAGCTGGCGACTCTCCGATACTTCTACCGCGTGTTGCTTCCTTCTTTGGTTCTCCTGGATTCCGCTCACGCCGAGGAAGAATTCAATTCATTTTGCACCACGTTTTACAATTATTACCAGTCTTAATAGGATTTCGAAATAGAACATCCGGCTATTCCGGTAGGTTGTTGACCAGATCGGGAGTCTCTATCAAAGAGATTTGCTTTCTTGCTTATGATCCACATAAGTGCAACGACTGACGTGTTTGGCTGACATGGAAATTTCAGATGACATTGCACGACTAAATTTGCAATCTTGCCACTTTTCACCTGTTGGGAAAAATGCCGCGGTAACAAGAAAATTACCGCAAACACCTACAAATATTTTCCCACTAGTAAGCACAATGGAATAGAAATACTAGTAGAAAGCCATGTAGTGAAACAAAGTAACACCAGAATTTTTAACGTGGAAACTCCTCTCAATGTGAGAGAGTAAAAACCACGAGGCCGGAGCCCATAAAAATCTCCACTAGTCAGTAAATAAGATATACAAGTCTTCCACGTACAACAACTCAAACTACTCCAAAGTACCTATAAGAAATACAAGAGTATAATAGCTGTGGAAAGATGTCACCAAATAACTGCAGCCCAATCTGTGAAGAACCGTGCACAATCTGCCACTCCGAAGTACGAAAACAACCGATCAGATTGATGTAGAACAAGTACCGATAAATATCACTCACCGTGGACAACAATTTGACACACACACTTTTCACTCTAATTTTTTTGAGAAGACATATCTCAAAAACTCTCGTTCTTTGCCTTTTTTTCTCTTTTACGATAAACTTTAAGTTTCGTCTTGCATATCCAATGTCTCGTGCCTCATCAATATATACATAGAGGTAGTAGTAGAAGAAATAGAGTCATGATGATAAAAAACAATCATGATAACTTTTGACTTTTTCTTTTTTCATTTCTTCACTCCATCCCCTGCTATCTTGACCTTCGCAAGCTAGATAATAAGACCACAAAACAATGAATGTAGTCCAACATCACCCTATACCGCCAACTAGGTAAATTCTAAGGAAAGGCTTAGAATTAAATGTTATTAAGCTATAGCGCGCATCAAACAAGTATAAGTATTTCTTCTATCCCGTTAAGCCATTGTACCAAATACTGAAAATGACAAAAGATTTTCTTTTTCTAGAAATTACACTCTATACAAAATTTTGAAGCAAAAGCTGTATCAATACCTTGAAGATCCCTTTTATTTTATTTTATTTTTTTTTTTTTTTTTTGAACAAAAGATCCCCTTAATTACGGAACCAAGATATTCAATAAATTTTTTCCTTTCATAAAAAAACATTCATAATCGATTACACAAGGCAAGGGAGATATTATTATCTAAACTCTAATAACATCTCCTTCTATTTACGACAAGGAGGAGAAATTTTTAACTCACAAAAAAATGGTTACAACAAAATACCACAACGCATTTTTACACCGTTGACTTTTATGGTGGAATCAAGGATTTATCAGAATCCATAGATCTCATATCATAATCAATGGTATAAAAGTGTGTTGTGATACTTTGTTGTGGTCATTTTGTGATGACACTATCACTATTCTTATACAGTACCAAACTCTCCTCACAAAAAAAAAAAAAAAAAATAGCACCAACCATAAATTTCCGCTATCACCATAGTTTATGAACAACCAAATCCAGTTCATAAACAGCTAGTTCTGATGGAAAAATCATTGAAACGTCGGCTCACGGCTTGACACATGATTCATCACGTTCATGAACCACCGGTTCAACAGTTCACCCATGTTTATCACGGTCCACGGTTCAAGCAACAAATCCATCATTGATCATGTTTTTTTTTGTAAGCACTAAAAAAACAATGGGTTTTTTAGTTCTTTCATGATACACGATACCTTTTTTTTTCGAAAAAAATGATATACGATACTTATATCACTCATAGAACTAATCTTTATAATAAGTTTATACTATATAATATGATTAATTATTACTATAAAAGTAAGGAAAAATTAGTTTATAGTCCAATTTTTCTCCCTTAATTAAGTGCTAATCCTGCTTCAATTTTTTAGCTGCATTAAGGACAAATAAATTCCATCGGACGAATATACCCCTATTCTCTCACAAAACATATTGAAACGAATCCCGCCACCGCCACAATGCCACTTGAAGCACAAGGAGGTTGCAACCAGGGTAGCGAGTTGGGGTGATACAAGACTTGAGAGGAGAAAATGGTGAGCTCCTGGTTAATTTACGGATCGAAACGGACTCATAGGAAAGCTACGGTGATGATTGCCGGAAAAGTGAAATTCGGAGGCGAGAGTTGAGAGGAGAGCAACGGAGTTGAGACATAGCAGCCATTTCTGAATTTCCGCAAACTCAACAAAGATCGACAACAATCAATGCTTTTGCAGGTTTTGCAAATGCAATGATTTGGTACAGGAAGATGAATGAATCTTAAAAAAGCCTCAGGCCAAAAAAGCTGACGGAAAATCCAAAAAGGTTGTCTTTGCTACTTTTTAATATTCAATACCCTTCGGAACATCGAAGAAGATCTACTAAAGGTTCCAAAGCCATGGAGGAGGATCGACTCATTCGATTACGGTGTTAGTAGCGGGATTATTATTGTGCAAATCGGGTGGGCCGCATTTGCACATTATGAAGAATGAAAGGTTTGCAAATTATGATTTCCAAGCTCGTTTTCTATTTTCCTTGCAAAATTTTATGAGTCGCTCGGCTTTGATGATTTGTACAAATCTCCTACATGTGCCTTCTTCGTGCTTTGCGTTTTCTCCCATTTGTTCGACCATTTGTGGCAAGAATTACGGCCTTTTTACTTCCATTTTTCTTTTGGGGTTGTATCTTTAGTTTAATAAAACATAGGTTAAACTTGAAAAGTACTATAATAAGAGTAAAGTTTTTCAACCCGGTTACGTGTGAATTCAGAGGAAAAAATTAGTTATTTCAATTAGGAAATAAGAGGAAATAGAATGCAAGCATTTTTATGAAGCCAAGAACAAGTGGCCTAATGTGATTGAACCCAAGAACAAGAAAAGGCCTAAAAGAAATGATCATAAAGAAAAAGTAGTATCGAAACATGCTCCGAAAAGAAGTAAATATGAGTGATTGAGCTGTAAGAAGACATTCGAGTTCATATCAAGGACTTGGAGGACATAGACCTTGGAACAAAAAATCGAAAGGAGAGTCATTTTGAGCACGATGCGATACTACGATACGATACTGCGATGCGATACTTCGATACCGATGCGATGCGCGATGCGATACGGCCGATGCGATACTACGTACTTGTGTGCCTTAATGCAATAGATAGGCCTAGTTCATAGGCTTACTATGTGCCTTGGTGTTACGAGGTTTTTGATCTACATTGTATCATCATGTAATAAATAGGCCTAGTTCATTGGCTTACTGAACTTGTAATTCATCACCTTGTGAATTCCGGGCATGATAATTTAGTTCTTTGAACTTGAATATCCTTCTTATAATTTGGTGATAGTTCGAATTTGTTTCGGACTTGTATTGTTCTTCATGTATTACCTTTTAGTCGATGTACCTATTGTACTAATCTATAGTCTGTTGTATTGATCTTCTATGTATTACCTTTTAGTCGATGTACTTTTTAGGCTTAATTCAAGTGATTAACTACGAACTGCATGTTATAAACACCACACCTTAATCAAGTTATCTGTAAATGATTCTATCTCTTACCGAATTGTATCATATAAACCAATTTAACACGGTGTGTTAGTGTATCTGGATTTTGCATTTGGAGAATGATCTTTATCTCTGGATAAAGACCTTACAGCAAATTCAGGTGATTAAATAGCTTTGATGAAGGTAAATAGAGACTAAACAAGCAAAAATCCTGTTTTTTTCTTTATTTTTCATGTTGTTAACTGATGTACATATTGTACTAAATCTATAGTTTGTTGTACTTGCTATTAATCTGCTGAGTTTGTTAACAGTCTGGTGGAATGTTCTCCTGCATATTCTTGTATAATCGATACTGATTATACTACGATGCGATACTACGATACGATACGTCGCGTTTGTGTTAGTGTAAATGCTGCGATTAAATTCGGCTTTCAATACTACGTCGAAAAGGTATCAAACGCGGTCTCAAAATGAAGATAAAAAAAAATATGAGCTTTGGTGAAACAATTTTGATGATCGGTGTTCTAAATCAAAAGTTACGGTCGTTTATAAGAAAAAGCGCTCCGGTTAATAAAAATATTATTTCGTCTTTCAAAATAGACGTCGGAAGGGTATCGTATTTGGGCTCAAATTGAAGAGAAAAAAAAAACATGAATTTTGGTGAAAAAATTTCTATGATCGGGGTTGTAAATCAAAAGTTACGGATGTTTGAAAAAAAAAAAACAGAAACAAACTTATCAAACTGATCAATGTATTCATGTATCATGTAGCTGAGGACGCGCGCGAGGGTTAGTTTTGTCTTTCTGAAAATGTTTGTCTTTTTACTTAACTAAAAAAAATAGGTGTGTCTCTATTTATTTATTTTGTCTTGAAAAAGAGGACTTTTATTTCTTTTATCTCTAAAAGTAAACATCATTTATATGAATACTCACTACAAAAAAAAAGATCTTTTGGTGACGAAATTTTAAAGTAACCTATAAAAAATAAAAACTTAATATACAGCGAATAAACTATTAAAAATTATTAACAACGAATTTAAAGTAAAAAAAAATATTTTAACATCTACTCTAAAATAATTCAAAAAAATATTTAAATAATTTAGAATAAATTAGCACTACACTACATAAATTGACGATAGATGTAGTGGAACAACGACAACAATGATAATAATACTAACAATAAAACAATAATAATAATTACAACAACAATCACAAGGAACATATGGAAAAAAAGAACAGAATATCAAGTTATCCGTTCTACCCCAAACCCTATATCAAGTCTTCATTGAAGTCTACCAGCGAAAAATTCTGTTAAGAACATAATTTCTAACCTGGTATTTATTGCATGATAAAAGGTTCATACATACACAAAACATAACTTCTAACCTGGTTGTGCACTGTGATTTATGGAGACTGTATGCGACACCTTCTACATGCGGTGCCTCTTATTTTTTGACAATTGTGGATGATTATTCTCGTTCCGTATGGGTTTATTTATTATATAATAAATGGGAAGTTGAAAATATTATTTTTTTTTGGATTTTATGGCATTGATTGATCGCCAATTCAGTGTATAAATTATGCGTGTTAGGAGTGATAATGGAACGGGATTTAAACGTTTGTTACCACATTTTCACAAGGAAGGAATTATTTTTGAGACATCATGTGTAGGCACACCTCAACAGAATGGTAGGGTATAGAGGAAACACCAACATATTTTGAATGTCGCGCGAGCCTTTAGGTTTGAAGGGCATCTTCCGATTAAATTTTGGGGGGAATGTGTTCTCACGGCGTGCTATTTAATAAATCGTATGTGTTGAGTTATAAGACACCCTATGAATATTTGTTTGGTAAACCCCCGAGTCTTGATGCATTGAGAGTATTCGGATGTTTGTGCTATGCACACAATTTCAAACATAAAGGTGATAAATTTGAAAGTAGGAGTCGCAAGTGTGTTTCTTTGGGATATCCCTTTGCTAAGAAGGGATGGACGCTTATGGATTTGGAAACATAGGAAATTTTTGTCTTGAGAGATGTCAAATTTTTTTAACATATTTTTCCCTTGAGCGCGTCACCCCCTTCTAATCCTCCCCCGGTTCCTTTTCCCGATATTGATGAGGGATGAATTTTATATGGAGCACGTTGATATGCATGTGGAGCCGCCTCCACTAAGTGAGAATCCCGTAGACGTGGATCCACGGGTGGATCTGCAACCTAGTGAGGCGGAGTTTATTGCGAGTGAGCAGTTACCTGACGGCGCAGAAGAGTTGGGCAGCGGAAAACGTGCAAAAGTACCTAACACACGATATCGCGAGTATGTGACATACATGGCATTGGATGAGAAAAGTCCTTCGGCGCGCTCCACTCCTTCTTCGGCCTCCTCAGGTAGTTTATAACCACTTACACATTTTGTAGACTATTGTTGTTTTTCTGACGCCCATAGGAGATATCTAGCCAATGTGACTGCAAGCACTCCTCCACGATCTTTTAAAAAGGCAGACCGCTCTGAGGGTTGGCGGAAAGCTATGGCAGAAGAAATCCGTGCCTTGGAGGATCACGGCACGTGGGAATTGCGGGAATTACCTCCCGGTAAGTAAGAAGGCACTTCGGGAATTAAATGGGTCTATACGAGAGAAATATGATGAGTCCGGTAATCTTCAACGTTTAAAGGCACGCTTAGTGGCCTTTGGTAATCACCAGGTCGAGGGGATCGACTATAATGAGACATTCGCTCCAGTGGCGAAGATGGTGACGGTCCGCGCATTTCTGGCAGTGGCAGCGATTAAAAATTGGGATATCCACCAGATGGATGTTCACAATGCCTTTTTTCATGGAGATCTTGATGAAGAAATTTACATGCGCATTCCACCGGGTTTTGAAAATAAACAACGGAATTTAGTATGCCGCATGCGGAAATCACTCTATGGGTTGAGGCAGGCACCCAGGTGCTGGTTTGCTAAGTTGGCTTCTTCTTTGAAGGACTATGGCTTTCATCAGTCCTACTCAGATTACTCTATGTTTACTTTGGTACGTGGGAATGTACGGCTTAATATCTGGGAATGATGCTACTGCTCTACAAGTGTTTAAAAATTATTTGGCAACCTGTTTTAAAATGAAGGATTTGGGGCGTCTGAAGTATTTTCTTGGCTTAGAAGTTGCCAGGAGCTCAGAGGTTATTTACCTATCCCAACGCAAGTACGTGCTGGACATTATTTTGCAAACAGGGTTACTGGGGGCTCGGCCAGTCGAGTTTCCCATGGAGCAAAACCATCGTTAAGCGATTGATGAGGGTGATTTGTTGGATGATCCTGGTAAATACAGAAGGTTAGTCGGTCGTCTCATTTACTTGGGTGTTACCCGACCTGATTTGGCATACTCTGTGCACATTCTTTCTCAGTTTATGCAAGCCCCACGTGTAGCACATTGGGAGGCTGCCTTGCGGGTTGTACGATATTTGAAAAAGCATCCAGGTCAGGGGATTCTCTTGCGGGCTGATAGCTCGTTCTCTTTAGAAGAAAGGTGTGATTCTGACTGGGCAAGTTGCCCGGTGACCCGTCGGTCTTTGAGTGGGTGGTTTGTGTTACTCGGGACCTCCCCGTCTCATGAAAGACCAAGAAACAACAGACAGTGTCACGCTCGTCAGCTGATGCGGAATATCGTTCTATGGCAGCCATTACTTGTGAGTTAAAATGGATTCGCCGCTTACTCGTGGACTTAGGGGTTCGGATTCCTATGGGTATACCCCTTCATTGTGATAGTCGGGTTGCGCTACATATTGCTCAAAATCCGGTTTTCACGAGCGGACAAAACATATCGAGGAAGATTGTCATTTTGTACGTGATGCCATTACGACGGTCTCATCTCTCCCGCGTATGTACCTATCCGGGAGCAAATGGCGTATATCTTCACCAAAGCATTGGGGAAGCAACAGTTTGAATTTTTACTCAGCAAGTTGGGCATTCGGGACCTTCACGCTCCAACTTGAAGGGTAGGGGGAGGGCATTACGGGCATATATATTTATTTATTGTGATTGATTTCGATCGATTATATTACCATATGTAAAGGGCAAAATAGCCATATTATGGCAATAGGGTTTTTGGACATAGGAATATATATATGTCCTTGATGTAATCGTGGAAGGAACAATGGGGAATACAAATATTTTATTTGGGATCAAAGTTTTGTCATACAAGTCTTTCACGTACAACAACTCAAACTACACCAAAGCACCTATAAGAAATACAAGAGTATAAGAATTGTGAAAAGATGTCACCAAATAACCGCAGCCCAATCTGTGAAGAACCGTGCACAATCTGCCACTCCGATGTACGAAAACAACCGATCAGATTGATTTAGAAGAAGTGTATAACAAATACCGATAAATATCACTCACCGTTGGACAACAATTTGACACACACTTTTCACTTTTATTTTTTTGAGAAGAAATATCCCAAAAACGCTCATTTCTGCCTTTTTCTTTTTTGCCGTAAACTTTGAGTTTCTGTCTTGCATATCCAATGTCTTGCACTTCATCAATATATATAGAGGTAGTAGTAGAATAAATTGAAAGGAAAAAAAAAGAAAGTCATGATGGTAAAAGACAATCATGATAACTTTTGACTTTTTCTTTTTTCATTTCTTCACTCCATCGCATTCTATCTTGACCTTCTTCAAGCTAGATAACTTATTAAGAGTGATCCCAATGGGGACACCCAATTACACCCTTCAAACACATCGTTTTTCGTTACAGTTACATTTTTCAACACCCAAAAAATAATTCACTCCAATAAGCAACCTCTATACATCCCTTTAAAAATATTTTATGCTTACAAAGTGATATTTGAATACGTCGCACAACGGTAAAAAAAATAAAAAGATGTCGTATCCGTACACAAAAAGAGTTCAAAATAAAATAATAAATATTTGGACAGATTAATTTTTTTTTATGGAAAAAATAGTATATATAATTTTTTTTTCAATGATGTATATCACCGTTGTGATACTACCGTTGCGCCCGTATCATTACTCGATACATAACACATTATTATATAAATGATATTGATGTGTGAAATTAATTTATTGGGTAAAAAGAGAGATAAATGGTGTTCTTCGTTCATATTAAGCACCTTCCGTATTTAGAGGGAGCGCTTGTTTTATTTAGGGATAGGGTGTTGGGTTGGGGGCCATTTGTGACTTAAAGGTGGGTTACTCCCTCTATATTAGTTTTAGAGGGGGGATAAATCCCCCAATTGGGGTCACTCTTCATTTGTTAGCAAGCTAAGAGGACACAAGTCTGAGGTTTGTGGACTTAAGTGGTCTAATGATAACTGTGAACTTGCATCCGGTGGAAAAGATAATCGGCTTTTTGTTTGGAACCGGAGCTCAACTCATCAACCTGTTTCGAAATTTCGTGGGCACATTGCTCCTGTGAAAGCGATTGCGTGGTCCCCGCATAAAAGTGGACTTGTTGCTTCTGGCGGCGGTGGGACAGCTGACAGATGCATTCGGTTCTGGGATACAACAAGAAACTCCTACTTGAAATGCATTGATACCGGCAGTCCCGTGTCCAATCTTGTGTGGTCCAAGAACGTTAACGAACTTGTGAGCACACATGAAAGCTCCCAAGATCAAATAATAGTGTGGAGATATCCGACAATGTCAAAGTTGGCCACTCTCACTGGGCATAATACGGATAGGGTTCTTTACCTTGCCATATCACCAGATGGACAGAATATTGTCACTGGAGCAGCTGGAGATGATGAGTCACTCAAGTTCTGGAATGTTTTTCCATCTCTACGATCTCAGGTCTCTCAGAACACAGGATTTTCATCTTTCGCAAGAACTCAAATCAGGTGATAGACACTCTATGGTACTGAGGCAGATATAATCAGGTTCTGGAATTTCTTCCCTCCCTACACACACACACACATATAGATATAGAGATATATACACACACACACACAGATATATGAACTATGGAGGGCCGAGTGGGTGCTCTAGCTTGCATGGAGCTCATCATTGTTATCTTTTGGAAGCTGTGACAAAAGTATTCTAGTATGTGTTCTGTTTACACGATGTGATTAAATGTTATGTCTATAATCTGTTAAAAGTCCAGGTCCTTGCTCTGTCTTGTGTGAATCTGCCTACTTTATTTGTTGTGTGCTTTCTTTCCAATCTGTTGCACAGCCTGGTTTAAGTAAATCGCTTTCTCTAAAAGCGATGAAAAGAGATCAAGTAGTCGATCGGAACTACAATAGGCAGCTAAACTATTTGTTGGAATAAGTTTGTGTTTTAATTTTTGCTTGTGTTATTCTTTTTATTTTCTTTTTTTAACTCTTTGTAAAAAGCGGAAACCGAAGAAATGCCGATTCAGAGAAGGTAAACTGAACTCAAACCTTTTTTCAATATTAAACTTGTAAAAGTGCTTCGTTTCGTGCCCATTTATTCCATATGTGAATTTCTGTTCTAACTTGCTATTTGCTGGGGAAGTCGTGAAAACATATTGGATTCACATCATGTTCACTGTCACCCACTTCTAATGGTTTGTACATTAACTTATTTTGTATGCTTTTGATGTAAGCTGCTGCAATATCTTTTGCATTCAATTGTAGAAAAGGTCTCCTATTGTTGTTTGATATAATTTCTGTGTCTCCTGCACCATAGAGTTTTTAAACATAAATATTCGTGTAACGTGCCTTTCTATGCCTCTGTTTATGTCAAATTGTTTGTGAGCTGGAACCTTGTGAGTTAATGGCTTTGTTCAAAATTTTACATCAAAAGCATACAAATACATATAACACACACACACACGCACACGGACACTAAAACTAACACACACACACACCGACATTCACACACTGGCACACAGAACAACAACAAATATATACACCTAGAACTACGTCAGCTTTGATTCTTTTATGTGTATGGTATATACACAAATACATATAAAGGATACGTAGGCAACCAAATTTCAAGTTTATAATGGCTTTGAAATTTGGGTCAAGCAATTTCATATTTGTTTTTATTATAAAACAAATATATTATGTCATAGAGTACTCTATATGAATTGAGCCGTCTTTAGTTTTCATGTGGCAAGGTTATTTTTTGGTTTGACGTTATGTAACTTATGTTCTTGTTTTTATAATTGTAACTCACCGGTTTTAGCTTATAACGATTGCCGTAATTCAGCTCTCTTCTCAACGAAATCTTGTGTCTGTGCCGCTCCATAGCCTGATCAATTTCCCCTCAGTACATGTCTGCTCTTGTTTTAGGTGTGGTCTACTTTTTGCATAAGTCTCTAATTCAGGTTGTTAGCTTTAGTTTGCTTCAGGTCTTTGCTTGGTTGAGTCATTCAGCTCTGTTCAAGTGTTCATAGTATTGCTCTCTGTTCAGGTGTTAAGTATCTTGCATATCCGTTCTGTCTTTGTTATGTTCAGATCAATAACTTGCATTTGTTCTATGGTTCTGTTAGGACACAGCATTCTGTTTAGTTCAGGTCTGTTTATTAAGCTGATGCATATGTGCTTTACCTGGTGCAAGTCTTAGAAGTCAGTCCAGGCTTTGCCTTTGCTTCTGGTCTAGTGCTTCAGGTATGTTTTCTTAAAGTTCTGTTTGCCTGACTGTTAAGACCTGCTTGCTTATTGTTCAACAGGGCACTTGCTTATTGTATTGGTTTTTGGTATGATAAAAGTGTCAAAAGTTGTAATCTTTAATATTTGTTTTTTTGGCAACTATTCTGGGTACAAATTTCAAATAATGTTTGGATTATGCTTTGTATGTACATAGAGCAGATGTATAATAAAGGTTGGTTCTTTACATTTTTCTTTGCTTTATTCTTCTTCTTTATCGTTGAAAGTTCTTAATGTTTGGTTGATGATTTTTAGTGACTTGTACTTTTCTTACATGTTATTTCCTGGTTTGTTTCTGTGGGGTTCTTAGATCGAAAGGTGTCTAAAATCAAGAATTGAGACAAAAGAGAATCACCAAAACAGTGGATGAGGCAATACGAAAGCAGTTTTGCAAATGTAGCTGGGGGATTGCCATTACCGAGTGGGGATACAGGTGGTGCACAGACTGACGACCCAAGTATCAAACCAAAAAGTCGAAGCCTCGAATACATGCTACAAATGGTGGTGCGGCTGTGTGTCCTATAGAAAGCATGGAGGTGGAATCAGTCGAATGTCAACTTGAAGTTGCATCTGACGTTGACTTAATTTTAAGAGGAAAGGATGATGAATTACAAGAGAATGATGCAGTAAAAGAGAATGGAGTCAAAGACGAAAAAGAAGATGATGATGATGATGATTCATGGGATGTCAAGAGCTGCTGGGATGATGATGATGACCTTAAAATAAGGAGATCTTTACTCATTTTTTCCCATGAAGGAGACCAGATAGTTGTTTGTGGAATGCAGGCAAGTTTTGGTTTCTTGATGCAGCTTTTATATCTGAAAGGATTTTATTGTTCTTACTTTTCGATGTTTATTTAGGGTCCTATTGTTATCTCCATCCGAGAATTGTTGACACCTCGCCTTATGATGGAAATACGTGTAAAGGTAGGGAATATATATATATTCTTCAAGAGATTTATTTGCATCATAAGGAGATCAAAGCCGCACAATGTATCAAGATCAGTGTACAGGTATGTGGCTTTTGAGGTTTGGGAAATCAAATATGTATTATTTTGCCTATTGAATCTTCTTGTTAACATAATAACGTCCCATATAGTCGTGTCATTTAGGCTTGTTAGCTTACCTTTAAAAGGGACCATGGAAGACATGAAGTCGGTGATGAACATGTTGTATGTCCAATCAGATCTAAGTCTGCCTGGCTGTTTGCATCTGTTTTGTTTGATTCTGCAACATGTTTTACTTGCAAGAAAGTAACTTGTGTTCACATCATGGTAGGGTAGCTGTTCTGATTCATTTAGTCACCATCCTTACTCAGTATCTTATGTCTCATGAGAAACTTCAACGTCTGGAATTTTGATGGATGTGATGTGCCTCATCTGAAAGCTGAAGACAACAATCAAGAATTTATGCAAGCATACATTACATTTGGGTAAATATCTCACTGTTTCAATACTTGTAAGAGTCAAGTTTTGATGCATTTTACTTTTACTTAAGTGATTTTGGATAACAGATGCCGACTAGTTTGTACTCCTTCCTCTTATAACTGGGTACTTAACTCACATCCTTCAATTATCATTTTCATGTCGATGAATTGTCGATTCTTGGACAGAAATTATCTGTAATGAATCGTTTGTCCCTTATACTTTTGTGGATATTAAGGGTTGAACCTTAGTAGAATTAGTTGGACTTAATCTTGCCAGATTATGCTAACATCTTCAACATGATGTCTTTGTCTAGAACGAATTATAGTGTACTTGGTAGTTTAGTTATTCACTGCCTTTATTCATTTCATACCGATTTAGACCTCAGAACCCAATAATCAGCAGTCTTTCGAGAACTTAATATGCTTCTTCGAAACTAGAATTCAGATTTCCTTGAAGTCGCAGTCTCCTCCAAAGACGGTGCTTATTTTAAAGAAACCAAATACAATATCTGTTCAAATCCTCTGTTCAGAAATGGTCAGGTAAGTCGGATATTTTGTCATTTGTGTTTCTGTTTTCGAAAGACTATGTGCATCATACAAAGCATGTGTTAGAAACAAAAAAAAATCAAATTATATCATCCAAAAAATCCCACTGGAATCCCACCAACATAGATGCAAATCTTATATCTAATCTTGTACGTGATCTCTTTAAACCCCGTAACTGATTAGACAAGCTTCATCTGATCACATTTGGAATACTGAGTTGTAAATTTGATAGTTTGAACCACTCATCAATTTGACTGTGTTTCATGCACAAACAATGAAATTCTGCTCTTACACACAAAAGTTGACATTGTTATTGTGATTGTTTTCATATTGCAGGCAGCATCGATGTTCAAAGGTCTTGTTCCTCCACTGGTCCCATTTTCTCTTGGCTCTTTGGGCTCCATTTCGTATCCTTTTTTCTTTCTTTCCAACTATTGTATTTGATGCATTTTAATTTCATTACTTTAAAGTTGATTTTGCTATGTAGTAACCTTTTATTTATGTCATGTTATTGTTCTTTTGTTTTGTTCTTTGGCATATTTTCGGCGGATGAGTCGACTTGGAGATATTACCAATGGGTCCAAGCTCATGTTGATGGCTTCTGTAGGCCTTGCACCAAGGGGCACTTTTCTCATTTTCTTAAGCATATAGTCTTTTTAAGAGTCATTTAGGTTGCATTTCCCGTAAAAATTGAAATCATGTGGACATGAACTTTAACCTACATTCTCTACGTACTGAATGTTTTTGGAACTCCAGGCCCTCAGGGACAGGGCTCTCAAAAGTTTGGCATTCTTTCATGTCGTCCACGGTATTTTAAACGTATGAATCAGAGGCACAAGAATGATCGGAAGAACAGGGCACTTGAGAAAGTCTTATTCGCACTGCTACATGTATGTAACTTGCAGCCTCTGATTTGTTTGTCATTCTAAATGTATTGAGCTGTATGGACTCAGCATTCCTGCTTCTAGTTTTAAAGTATTTTATCAATGTTTTGCTCCTCAGTGTATTATATTATGCTAATAGCTTTTGTGAAAAGATACCACCTGATGATGCAGTGGAACCACTATTTAAACAAATAGTGAAACCAGTTTTTGCATGATAGAGATCTCGACCAGAGGTAATACGATTAATCCCTCCCCTTTGAATCTATATCTCAATCAAATTGTCCGATAATTTTCTGCATATTTTAACTTCTTTAGTGTACTACCTATGTATGATGAAGCACATGACACTATTTCTCTTATGATGAAGCACATGATACATTTCTTTTGACTCTAGTAAAATCTCTTCACTTTGTGTAATCCGGGACCTATGCAAATGTTCTCTGTGTGTCTCCCCTGTATAACGTGTTTAGTGATTTGTGGTTGACAAAGATTGGTGTTACTGCAGTCGAAAGTTCCAGAGCTTAAAAAATGGATGTGGTTTTTAATGTGACAATCTGACAGATTGTGTTGTATGGCCACATTGAAATTCTTTTGTATGATACACATGTTGACCAAAGCTGCTTGTTTCCTTAATAGTCTTGTTCAGCAGGACTGTCAGGTTTGGCCTTTAGATACCTGCAAATATGATTTTTTTTCCTGATCTATGTTTTGTTTATCATGCAATAAATACCAGGTTAGAAATCCTGTTGTTCTTAACAGAATTTTTCTCTGGTAGACATGAAGACTTGATATAGGGTTTGGGGTAGAATGGATAACTTGATATTCTGTTCTTTTTTTCCATATGTTTCTTGTCTTGTAAATGTTGAATTGAATAGAGATAAAGATTCTGATATATTATGTAGTTATCTAAAGAGAAGAAATTTCGTTATAGACTTATAGTATAGTTTATAGTAAATGTGAATGTTGTTGTTATTATTATTATTTTATTGTTAGTATTATTATCGTTATTGTTGTTGTTCCACTACATCTATCGTCAATTTATGTAGTGTAGTGCTAATTTATTCTCAATTATTTAAATTTTTTTTTGGGTATTTTTTGAATTATCTTAGAGTGGATGTTAACCTTTTTTATACTTTAAAATGGTTGTTAATAATTTTTTATTAGTTTATTCAGGATACTTTAAAATTTCGTCATGGATTTTTCCCGACATTTTTTCGTCACCAAAAGATCTTTTTTTATGTAGCTAGTAATAATATAAATGATGTTTACTTTTATAGAAATAATTAATCATATTATATATAATATAAACATATTATAAAGATTAGTTATATGAGTGATATAAGTATTGTATATCATTTTTTTCAAACAAAAAAAAAGGTATCGTATAACATGAAACAACTAAAAAAACCCATTGTTTCTTTAGTGTTTACAAAAAAAATATGATCAATGATTGATTTGTTGCTTGAACCGTGAACTGTGATAAACATGGGTGAATTGTTGAACCGGTGGTTCATAAACGTGATGAATCATGTGTCAAGCCGTGAGCCGACGGTTCAATGATTTTTCCATTTGAACTAGCGGTTTATGAACTGGATTTGGTTGTTCATAAACTATGGTGATAGTGGAAATTTATGGTTGGTGCTATTTTTTTTTTGGGGTAATATTACAAGAGTAGTGATAGTGCCATCACAAAATGACCACAACGAAGTATCACAACATATTTTTACACCATCGATTAGGATATGAGATCTATTGATTCCAATAAATCCTTGACTCCGATGGATCCCATAAAAGTCAACGGTGTAAAAATGCGTTGTGGTATTTTGTTGTGACCATTTTTTTGTGAGTGAAAAACTTCTCCTTATCGTAATTAGATGGAGATGTTATTAGAGTCTCGATAATAATATCTTCCTTGCCTTGTGTAATCAATTATGAATGTTTTTTTATGAAAGGAAAATTTTATTGAATATCTTGGTTCCGTAATTAAGGGGATCTTTTGTTCAAAAAAATAAATAAATAAAAGAGAATAAATAAAGGGGATCTTCAAGGTTTTGATACAGCTTTTGCTTCAAAATTTTGTACTGAGTGTAATTTCTGGAAAAAGAAAATCTCTGAATAGAGTCTCTACTTTACAGACTCCAATATCATTTACAGAATCTCTACACATAGTCACCTGTACCAGAATCTCTACTGTACTACAATAATAAAGTAACTGTAACCAAAATAATTATGACATATTTACAAAAACAAATACACATATAAATAATTTATTGTCTATTATTATAGTGATAAATATTACCTTGTATGGATATTCAAAATATGTATAGAAGATATTTGTAGAAAGCATTTTTTGTCACTCGAAATATATATATATATATATATATATATATATATATATATATATATATATATATAATGTTAGAAATAGCAAAAACTTGAATCGTAAAAAATTCGGATTGCGGTAGATATAGAGTATGATGACTAATTTTATCCGTAATCGGTTGAATAGAGATCATGTATACGATTCGATGCAAAGACATTTTAGTTGGATCTGGAGCTGTATCTACAGATTTACCACTTTTTACAGATTCTAATGCAAGTGCTCTTAATGGGATAGAAGAAATACTTATACAGTAAAACCTCTGTAAATTAATACTCTTTAAATTAATAACTTCTCTAAAATAATATTTTTCTCCGGTCCCAACGTGGGCCAGTTCAAAAAATGACCAATTTCGATAAGATAATAAGATAATAATTTTTAAAAAATCCATGTACAGATACAACGTTCTGAGCTGGTTCTTCCCGACCTTCCTCACCATCGAACCATGTACAAGGTAGGTTTGGGCTAGGTCTACGACGACCGATTGGGAGAGTTTAAGGAAGGAGAGGACATTGGGGCTAAGCATACTAAACGCTGTCCTGTTTCTCAGAGCACTGAGCCGGATCCTTCCTCAGCGGAGTAAAATTCTGGTGCCCAGAATTGATTGCCCTTTCTCCTATTGCCAAGACATACTTGTTTTATGAAATTTCTAAAAAAACTTGTATGTTTTCTGGATGTTTGTGGTGCTCTGCCCACTGTACTTTTATTTTAAAATTTATTTTGAGGTTTGAATACTTACCTGGTACCCTGTGCACCCCCTTAGTATGGCATGCATTACTCATTGTAGTGGATAGCATACTTTGTTTTTGATTTTGAGCTATGTATACTCTTTACGATTTGGTTTTAGCCTGATCTGCAGACTCGGGAATTTTGTCCGTTGTAAGCTTTCGAGTCTGACCTGCAGTACTTAGCTTTCTGTCCGTCCTGCGGGCTTAATAAAATTTACTGACATATGTTTGCTAAGTCTGACCGACGGAGCTCAGATGTCAGTTTTAATGATTTGAGCGGAGTCCGTTCTTCGGAGCTCGGCTTGTCTGTCTTGCAGACTTAATTTTTTGGAGTCTGCTCAGGCAGACTTAATTATTTGGGGTCTGCTCAGGCAGACTTGATTTTTTGAAGTCTATGGTGCAGACTTAGTTTTTTGGTCATGTCAAAACTGTATAAGTACAAAAATTATAGCACATGAATTTTTTTTGCAACTTACCTTGCCCTTTCCGGTTATTTTCCTTGCAAATTTTTCGGCTGTCTGTTCATCTGACCTGCTCTTCCAGCCCTCCAGTATGCCACACAATAACTTAATAGTTTTTGGATGGCAAACTCAATTTAAAGTTTGTCATTTGCAAACTTTCTGAGTCTGACCTGCATGACTCGGTTGAAACCCCGTCCTGACCTAAGGACTCGGGGAGCTTGTGGTATTCAAGCTTTCGAGTCCGACCCGAGCCTCGCTTAAAGATTTAGCCCGACCTGCAGACTTAGGAAGTTTGTCCTTTGCACACTTTCTGAGTCTGACCTGCATGACTCGGTTGAAACCCCGTCCTGACCAGAGGACTCGGGGAGCTTGTGGTATTCAAGCTTTCTGAGTCTGGCCTACATGCCTCAGTTAAAGATTTAGCCTAACCTGCAGACTTAGGAAGTTTGTCCTTTGCAAACTTTCGAGTCGACCCGCGTGACTGACTCGGTTGAAACCCCGTCTTGACCGAGAGGACTCGGGGAGCTTGTGGTATTCAAGCTTTCTGAGTCTGGCTTGCAGGCCTCAGTTAAAGATTTAGCCTGGCCTGCAGACTTAGGAAGTTTGTCCTTTGCAAACTTTCTGAGTCTGACCTACATGACTCAGTTGAAACTCCGTCCTGACCTGAGGACTCTAGGAGCTTGTGGTATTCAAGCTTTCTAAGTCTGACCTGCAGGCCTCAGTTAAAGATTTAGCCTGACCTGCAGACTTAGGAAGTTTGTCCTTTGCAAACTTGTCCAACCTGCATGACTCAGTTCGTCAGTCATACTGACTTATGAAATTTTCGCTAAGCCCGGCTTACGGAGCTCACTTCGTCAATCCTGCTGACTTATAATTTTTGGCCGAAAAGGTCCAGATTTGTCTGACTTCTCGGATTTTATTTGAGCGAGTTGAGCCAGTTTGTACTGACTTCCCACATATTGTTGATCGTGTGTTTGTCCTGCAAACTCAATAAAGACCATGCGTAATGGAAAACAAAATAATAGTAAGTTAACGTACCGTTTGCTTATTGGTGTAATCTGTCAATGCCGAACTGAAGTCGGTCTTATAGAAGGCTCGCTCGCCGGCAAGTTCCAAATATGACGCCGACCTGAAGTCGGACTTACAGAAGACTCGCCCGAAGGCGAGTTCCAAATATGATGCCGAACTGAATCGGACTTATAGAAGGCTCGCCTGAAGGCGAGTTCCAAATACGAGAAAGCTCGTCCCGACTCTTTAGGTTGAGAGAGTTCCAAAAATAAAATAGTTCGATCATTTAAGTTGTAGAAAAACCTGGTAAGAGCTTGCATTTTGAGAGCTCAGATTGGGAGAGCTGGGGGAGCTCGGCTCGGACCATTGAAAATTGAGGAGCTCGGGGGGTTGGCTCGGACCGTGGAGAGTTGAGGAGCTCGGTGTTAGGTGTGATGCCCGAAAGACAATTTTGTAATTGTTTTATTTAATAAATGAAATGATATTATTATTCATATTTATTATTCTCTTATTCACCGATGTGACAATAGTATTTACACTACAGAAAACCCTAAAGTATATCATATTTATTTTTCTTGTCTTGTAAATGTTGAAATGAATAGAGATATAGATTCTGATATAAATTTTTAATAGTTTATTGGGTGTATATTAAGTTTTTTTTGGGGTATTTTTTGAATTATTTTAGAGTTGATGTTAAGCTTTTTTATACTTTAAAATGGTTGTTAATAATTTTTTAATAGTTTATTGGGTGTATATTAAGTTTTTATTTTTTGATAGGGTACTTTAAAATTTCGTGACGAAATTTTTCGTCACTAAAAGATCTTTTTTTTTAGTGAGTATTAATATAAATGGTATTTACTTTAATAGTAATAATTAATCATATTATATATAATTTAAACATATTATAAAGATTAGTTATATGAGTGATATAAGTATCGTATATCATTTTTTTCAAAAAAAGAAAAGGTATCGTGTATCATGAAACATTGTTTTTTTTAATGTTTACGAAAAAAAAAAAGATCAATGATTGATTTGTTGCTTGAACCGTGAACCGTGATAAACATGGGTGAACCGTTGAACCGGTGGTTCATGAACGTGATGAATCATGTGTCAAGCCGTGAGCCGACGTTTCAATGATTTTTCCATCAGAACTAGCGGTTTATGAAACGGATTTGGTTGTTCATAAACTATGGTGATAGCGGAAATTTATGGTTGGTGCTATTTTTTTATTATTTTTTTTGTTTTTTTGTTTTTATTAGGAGAGTTTGGTACTATTATAAGAGTAGTGATAGTGTCATCACAAAATGACCATAACAAAGTATCACAACACAATTTTATACCATTGATTATGATATGAGATCTATGGATTCCGATAAATCCTTGATTCCGATGGATCCCATGAAAGTCAACGGTGTAAAAATACGTTGTGGTATTTTGTTGTAATAATTTTTTTGTGAGTCAAAATTTCTCCTCCTTATCGTAAATAGAAGGAGATGTTATTAGAGTCTCGATAATAATATCTCCCTTGCCTTGTGTAATCACTTATGAATGTTTTTTTATGGAAAGAAAAAATTTATTGAATATCTTGGTTCCGTAATTAAGGGGATCTTTTGTTCAAAAAATAAAAAAAAAAAAATAAAAGGGATCTTCAAGGTTTTGATACAGCTTTTGCTTCAAAATTTTGTAGAGAGTGTAATTTCTGGAAAAAGAAAATCTTTTGTCATTTTCAGTATTTGGTACAATGGCTTAATGGGATAGAAGAAATACTTATACTTGTTTGATGCGCGCTATAGCTTAATAACATTTAATTCTAAGCTTTTCCTTGGAATTTTCCTAATTGGTAGTATAGGGTGATGTTGGACCACATTCACTGTTTTGTGGTCTTAATAAGTTATCTAGCTTGCGGAAGGTCAAGATAGAATGCGATGGAAGGAAGAAATGAAAAAAGAAAAAGTCAAAAGTTATCATGATTGTCTTTTACCTTCATGACTTTTTTTTTTCTTTCAATTTATTCTACTACTACCTCTATATATATTGATGAAGTGCAAGACATTGGATATGCAAGACAGAAACTCAAAGTTTACTGCAAAAAAGAAAAAGGCAGAAACGAAAGTTTTTGAGATATATCTTCTCAAAAAAATAAAAGTGAAAAGTGTGTGTCAAATTGTTGTCCAACGGTGAGTGATATTTATCGGTATTTGTTATACACTTCTTCTACATCAATCTGATCGGTTGTTTTCGTACATCGGAGTGGCAGATTGTGCACGGTTCTTCACAGATTGGGCTGCGGTTATTTGGTGACATCTTTCCACAACTCTTATACTCTTGTATTTCTTATAGGTGCTTTGGTGTAGTTTGAGTTGTTGTACGTGGAAGACTTGTATGACAAAACTTTGATCCCAAATAAAATATTTGTATTCCCCCTTGTTCCTTCCACGATTACATCAAGGACATATATATATTCCCATGTCCAAAACCCTACTGCCATAATATGGCTATTTTGCCCTTTACTTACTAAATATACATATGGTAATATAATCGATCGAAATCAATCACAATAAATAAATATATATGCCCGTAATGCCCTCCCTCTCCCCCCCTCCCTCAAGTTGGAGCGTGAAGGTTCCGAATGCCCAACTTGCTGAGTAAAAATTCAAACTGTTGCTTCCCCAATGCTTTGGTGAAGATATCTGCCAGCTGCTCCCGGATAGGTACATACGCGGGAGAGATGAGACCGTCAGTAATGGCATCACGTACAAAATGGCAATCTTCCTCGATATGTTTTGTCTGCTCGTGAAAAACTGGATTTTGAGCAATATGTAGCGCAACCTGACTATCACAATGAAGGGGTATACCCATAGGAATCCGAACCCCTAAGTCCCTGAGTAACTGGCGAAGCCATTTTAACTCACAAGTAATGGCTGCCATAGAAAGATATTCCGCCTCAGCTGACGAGCGTGACACTGTCTGTTGTTTCTTGGTCTTTCATGAGACGGGGAGGTCCCGAGTAACACAAACCACCACTCAAAGACCGACGGGTCACCGGGCAACTTGCCCAGTCAGAATCACACCTTTCTTCTAAAGATAACGAGCTATCAACCCGCAAGAGAATCCCCTGACCCGGATGCTTTTTCAAATATCGTACAACCCGCAAGGCAGCCTCCCAATGTGCTACACGTGGGGCTTGCATAAATTGAGAAAGAATGTGCACAGAGTATGCCAAATCAGGTCGGGTAACACCCAAGTAAATGAGACGACCGACTAACCTTCTGTATTTACCAGGATCATCCAACAAATCACCCTCATCAATCGCTAAACGATGGTTTTGCTCCATGGGAAACTTGACTGGCCGAGCCCCCAATAACCCTGTCTATGAAATAATGTCCAACGTGTACTTGCGTTGGGATAAGTAAATAACCTGTGAGCTCCTGGAAACTTCTAAGCCAAGAAAATACTTCAGACGCCCCAAATCCTTCATTTTAAAACAGGTTGCCAAATAGTTTTTAAACACTTGTAGAGCAGTAGCATCATTCCCATATATTAAGCCGTACATTCCCACGTACCAAAGTAAACAGAGAGTAATCTGAGTAGGATTGATGAAAGCCATAGTCCTTCAAAGCAGAAGCCAACTTAGCTAACCAGCACCTGGGTGCCTGCCTCAACCCATAGGGTGATTTCCGCATGCGGCATACTAAATTCCGTTGTTTATTTTCAAAACCCAGTGGAATGCTCATGTAAATTTCTTCATCAAGATCTCCATGCAAAAAGGCATTGTGAACATCCATCTGGTGGATATCCCAATTTTTAATCGCTGCCACTGCCAGAAATGCCCGGACCGTCACCATCTTCGCCACTGGAGCGAATGTCTCATTATAGTCGATCCCCTCGACCTGGTTATTACCAAAGGCCACTAAGCGTGCCTTTAAACGTTGAAGATTACCAGACTCATCATATTTCTCTGTATAGACCCATTTACTTCCTAGTGCCTTCTTACCATGAGGTAATTCCTGCGATTCCCACTTGCCCTGATCCTCCATGGCACGGATTTCTTCTGCCATAGCTTTCCGCCAACCCTCAGAGCGGACTGCCTTTTTAAAAGATCGTGGAGGAGTGCTTGCAGTCACATTGGCTAGATATCTCTTGTGGTCGTCAGAAAAACAATAATAGTCTACAAAATGTGTAAGTGGATATAAAATACCTGAGGAGGCCGAAGGAGGAGTGGAGCGCGCCGAAGGACTTTTCTCATCCAATGCCATGTATGTCACACACTCGCGATATCGTGTGTTAGGTACTTTTGCACGTTTTCCTCTGCCCAACTCTTCTGCGCCGTCAGGTAACTTCTCACTCGCAACAAACTCCGCCTGTTGGTAATCCACCTCCTCCCTCACTAGGTTGCAGATCCCCCCATGGATCCACGTCTACGGGATTCTCACTTAGTGGAGGCGGCTCCACATGCGTATCAACGTGCTCCATATAAAATTCATCCCTCATCAATATCGGGAAAAGGAACTGGGGGAGGATTAGAAGTGGGTGACGCGCTCGAGGGAAAAATATGTTCAAAAATTTGACATCTCTCAAGACAAAAATTTCATATGTTTCCAAATCCATAAGCGTCCATCCCTTCTTAGCAAAGGGATATCCCAAAGAAACACACTTGCGACTCCTACTTTCAAATTTATCACCTTTATGTTTGAAATTGTGTGCATAGCACAAACATCCGAATACTCTCAATGCATCAAGACTCGGGGGTTTACCAAACAAATATTCATAGGGTGTCTTATAACTCAGCACACTGGACGGTGTACGATTTATTAAATAGCACGCCGTGAGAACACATTCCCCCCAGAATTTAATCGGAAGATGCCCTTCAAACCTCAAGGCTCGCGCGACATTCAAAATATGTTGGTGTTTCCTCTCTACCCTACCATTCTGTTGAGGTGTGCCTACACATGATGTCTCAAAAATAATTCCTTCCTTGTGAAAATGTGGTAACAAACGTTTAAATCCCGTTCCATTATCACTCCTAACACGCATAATTTTTACACTGAATTGGCGATCAATCAATGCCATAAAATCCAAAAAAAATATATTTTCAACTTCCCATTTATTATATAATAAATAAACCTATACGGAATGAGAATAATCATCCACAATTGTCAAAAAATAAGAGACACCGCATGTAGAAGGTGTCGCATATGGTCTCCATAAATCACACTGCACAACCAGGTTAGAAATTATGTTTTGTTTATGTATGAACCTTTTATCATGCAATAAATACCAGGTTAGAAATTATGTTCTTAACAGAATTTTTCGCTGGTAGACATGAAGACTTGATATAGGGTTTGGGGTAGAATGGATAACTTGATATTTCTTTTTTTCCATATGTTTCTTGTGAATGTTGTTGTAATTATTATTATTATTTTATTGTTAGTATTATTATCATCATTGTTGTTGTTCCACTACATCTATCGTCAATTTATGTAGTGTAGTGCTAATTTATTCTAAATTATTTTTAAAAAAATGGGTATTTTTTGAATCATTTTAGAGTAGATGTTAATTTTTTTTATACTTTAAATTGGTTGTTAATAATTTTTAATAGTTTATTCGCTGTATATCATATATGGTAGTATCGTAAGTTGGAGTACTTAATAAAGGTACAAAACTTTTAACCACTATTTTGTCTTATTACCATTATTTTGTCTTGTTATTACATATATATATTTTTCGGATATATATTTTTCGGAATAATCAATAATAATACCATTCCACTTACACGTGGTTGCCGTATCTGTATACGTGGCTGTCGTCGGGTTTCCGTCTCCACCACCGCCCCTCCAGCCCTGTAATCGGTCTTTTTCCCCACTGATCGTCTCCACTAAGGGGATTCAGTGAAGGTTAAGATGTGGCTGAGGCTTATGATGATCAGTTTTATTATCCATCTCTTCTCCAGTCGGTATATGCGGTTGTGCAAGGTGGTGTTCCGGCGATTGATTCGGGTTCAGGTATTTCACTTTGCTGCCATTTTTTTCTGCCGATTCTGCACTTCTTGTGTGCTTCTTTTCAATCTGGCATTTGTGACGGTAGTCTGTGTGTCTATGGCTTCTTCGTAAGTTGCTTTTGGCTGCCATTCTGTAAGAACCATCTTCGTGGTCGGTGTGTTTTTTTCCCCCCGAATTTGTCTCTATCACAAGGTCATGATTTTGCATAAGTTGGAGTACTTATTAAAGGTACAAAACTTTTAACCACTATTTTGTCTTATTACCATTATTTTGTCTTGTTATTACATATATTTTTTTTTCGGATATATATTTTTCGGAATAATCAATAATAATACCATTCCACTTACACGTGGTTGCCGTATCGGTATACGTGGCTGTCGTCGGGTTTCCGTCTCCACCACCGCCCCTCCAGCCCTGTAATCGGTCTTTTTCCCCACTGATCGTCTCCACTAAGGAGATTCAGTGAAGGTTAAGATGTGGCTGAGGCTTATGATGATCAGTTTTATTATCCATCTCTTCTCCAGTCGGTATATGCGGTTGTGCAAGGTGGTGTTCCGGCGATTGATTCGGGTTCAAGTATTTCACTTCGCTGCCATTTTTTTCTGCCGATTCTGCACTTCTTGTGTGCTTCTTTTCAATCTGGCATTTGTGACGGTAGTCTGTGTGTCTATGGCTTCTTCGTAAGTTGCTTTTGGCTGCCATTCTGTAAGAACCATCTTCGTGGTCGGTGTGTTTTTTTCCCCCGAATTTGTCTCTATCACAAGGTCATGATTTTGCATAAGTTGGAGTACTTATTAAAGGTACAAAACTTTTAACCACTATTTTGTCTTATTACCATTATTTTGTCTTGTTATTACATATATTTTTTTTTCGGATATATATTTTTCGGAATAATCAATAATAATACCATTCCACTTACACGTGGTTGCCGTATCTGTATACGTGGCTGTCGTCGGGTTTCCGTCTCCACCACCGCCCCTCCAGCCCTGTAATCGGTCTTTTTCCCCACCGATCGTCTCCACTAAGATGTGCGGGATTCCATCTCTTCTCCAGGTTAAGATGTGGTCGGCTTATGATGATTAGTTTTCATTATCCATCTCTTCTCCTTCTTTTCAATCGGTATATGCGGTTGTGCAAGGTGGTGTTCCGGCTATTGATTCGGGTTCGGTGTATTTCACTTTGTCTCTATCACCATTTTTTAAGTTGGAGTACTTATTAAAGGTACAAAATTTGCCGATATTTTGTCTTATCACCATTACTTCTTGTGTTCTTCTTTAATCAATAATAATACCATTCGGTTGCATTTGTGACGGTAGTCCGTCGTGTGTCTTTTTCCCCATGGCTTCTTCGTAAGTTGCTTTTGGATCGCCATCTCTTCTCCGGTCGGTATATGCGGTTGTAAGAACCATCTTCGTGGTCGGTGTGTTTTTTTCCCCCCGAATTTGTCTCTTTATCACGGTAGTCCGTGTGGTCATGATTTTGCATAAGTTGGAGTACTTATTAAAGGTACAAAAAATTGACGAGGGTGATTTCATTATCGTGCAAATAATTCTCCTATATTTTGGCACAGTTCTTCTGGATTCTTGGCTCATAATATTCAATTACCACAAAAAAATTGAATCTTCTTCTGTTTGATTTTAATGCGAAATGTCTGCTGCATGTGTTCGGTGTTTGGTTAGTGTGAATTTGACAAACATTCGATTGGTTTACTGTTATTTGCAAGGCTCTGTTGTCTGTCTCAAATTTTATCCCCAATTTTCCTCGATCTCGAAATCATGATTTTGCGTTAGTGCAGAAACTGACCATCGGTGGCTGTATTTGATTAGCAGTGACTATCTGCAATGTTTGTCCTACTTTTATGCCCAAATTTTCTGGATTCTTGGGTCATGATATTGAATTAGTAGATAAAAAAAATCTTCTTCTATTTGATTTTGATACGAAATGTCGGCTGCATGTGTTCCGTGTTTGGTTATTATCAATGTGACAGCGTTAAATTGGTTTACTATTATTCGCAAAGCTCTGTTTTTGGCGTAGGAGTGGATGGCTTTTTGCTCCTGTATGTTGCCGGAAAGGAAAAGCACACATATATTGAATTCCCTGTTTACTATGACTTGCGAATCTCTGTTTTTTACCTATGAATTGATGACTGTGTGTCCCATGTATATTGCTAGGAGAACAAAAAATTTGGCCTTCCGTGCATCAAACACTGACAGTAGTGCCCTTTTCAATTGGAATATCAGACGATGGTACCAAGAATATGACTCATGTTTGAAAGTGTTTAAATTGGAAATCACAGTAGATGACATAATGTTTAGACCCACAGTAGATGACTTATTGTCTACACCCGAACTTGGAAAGCTAGAAAATAGAGTAGTCAAAGAACGCCATGTTGTCTTACCTTTCTTGTAAATGCTAAATCTCTGGACCATGACCGTTTGGTAATTCACTGTTGTCTGAGCTTGTACCATCATGGACATCGTTGTTGCCTGTGTCTGGTTGTTGGCTTGCTTGAATAGCCTCATATCTTCCCTGCCACATTTGTGCAAGCCTCAGTTGCTCCTGGTTTATTACCTTCTCGTTCTTTCACTCCTCGTTTGCCTTGTGTAGTTGTTTCCCCATTTGTTGCGTTTCCCTCGTACGATTGTTGTCCAGGGGGTCATCAAAGGTATTACCCAACAACCAACCAAAGAGCCTATCTGGAATCAACAAAGGCCAACAACGAAGCCATACAGATAACCGACATATCACTCATACAGCCTGACACGAAGGTACAACAGAATGAAAATCACAATAGACATATTAAACGTACATATGCATATTTACAGTCCTGCCGTGAAATATTGACATAATACATAATTTGATCATTAGTACCTGTAATTGAGAAGAAGTCACTATTGTATCTTACTGCCTACATTTGATTTTCGTCTAAATTTACACCCTAAATGGCATGACAATGAGTAAGCTTCTGGAAAAAATATGCTGCCAGACTAATTACGTCTAAAAACCTACGCACAAATATTATCTATGAAGCCTATTAGTTGGTTGGTTGGTTGTGTTTTCTTGAAAAGAATATCATTTAGGACGAGAAAAATTAAGCAATGGTAGGAAAACCGTTTGTTTAGACATCTTGTTATTTGTCTCTTCATGTTTTCTCGCAAAGATTGTAGTCTAAGAAAATGTGTTCATTATTTAGATTAATGGTCAAATTATTCATTTTCTCGTGCTTCATGGTAACAGTCCCATTTAACCTTATTACCACCACATATGCCCTATATTTCATTTTGATACGCATATCAATTAACAAGCATACTGAACCTGTGTTGACTCTGGGTGATGATGACACCGGGTGTAATGTTTAGAAAAGCATTTGTATGATGTGATGATGATTGGAAGTTCTGAGGCTTGGATACATTCTGATATGTATTAGTTTCGCATCTTCTACTAATGTTCAAGTAACTGAGATAACTTTGTGCCCTTGTAAATTGAGATCCATTTAGAGTTTTGTGCATTAAGCCGTCTTTTCCCTTCATTCAATTCCACAAAAATGATGGTAGTAAAGTAATTAGAATATCTAGCAAGTGTGCTCATGTACTTCCCCTTAGTAGCGTAGAAATTTTGAATGCAAAAAAAGAAACATTAAGGCACATTCATTATTCCCTCAGTCATTTCTTTTGAAGTTTCTATTCATCCATCTTCACAGCTCTTCCCTTTAGCCATTTACGTAATTTGTACACAAAAGGCGCTTGAGGCAATGGCTGCGTTTACTTAAATCTTGAAGCGGCATACTAACATCTATCTCTTTCATTGTCAGAGTGTCCACATCAATGCCACAATGTCGATTCCAGATACGCAGCAGAAAGTGTACTACTCCACATGCCCAAAATGCTCGCAGCTCACAGAAGCAAAGGGAAATGAGGGGTTCCACTGCAACACATGTAACACTGAACAAATAGCTGTCCCACGGTACCCCTACAACTGCATATACTCCTTTCACTTTATTTAAAATGTACGCAAAGTGCAACCTAGGTTAAACATAGTCACAAACACAGTGCAAAATCGTGTTGAACTTAAAGACATTACAGAAATATAACAAAGAACAACAACGTTTGACAAGTGTGCAGAAAAACTCTTACAACAACGAGCTAACGAGTTGCACGAAATGGATCCCCAGGTAAGCAACAATGTGCCCAGCTATTCTGTTCTTCCAATAAAGGTAACCATGTTAATATCTTTTCTTACACAAATATTGAAGGGAATGAAAAATCTGCTGGCCAAGGCTAACGAGGGGCTGAGGAGCAAAAAATTAATCGTGGAAATTAGATCCTCAAACAAAAAGTACACATACAAGAAAACAAGGTACACAGTTCAAGAGTGGATAGAAGCAGGGATACATCCAACATCGACATCTCAGAAAAATGACAAGAAAAAATTTTTGGGGGCATTCCAGGTAACAAAACCTATATTCATACCATCAGCCATGATTTTAATATAATAAATGTCAATAACAAGCTGCATTGTCCTTCTACCCTCTACAGACAAAGAAGAGGGAAACAAAGTAAGAACATCACTACAGGAAACACCGGAGCCTGCCAGCTCTAAGAAGGACAAAAGACCACGCGATCCCATAGAGACCAGCACAATGAAGAAAGTCAAGCTGGAATTTCCCGAAAAGACATAACCGATCCACCAGCGTATTTCAGATTAGCCTTCCCATCCCAATAACAAAATTTTGCTACATAAATGTAGCATTTTGTATGTTTTACCCTATGAAGCACCGACACTTCAATTAGGTCGCCGTGCGCTGTGTCCGACACATTTTCAGCCCGACACGCGCCCGACACGCTCCCGACACGTGTCGGAAACGTGTCGCTCGATTAAAATAATGTTAAATTCAAATTTTGAATTCCGACACGGCCCGACACGCTGGGGACACGGCCCGACACGCTGGGGACACGGCGGGACACGGCCCGACACGTTGGGGACACGCAAGGGACACGGCGGGACACGTTGGGGACACGGCGGGACACGTTGGGGACACGGCGGGGACACGCAAGGGACACGGCGGGGACACGCAAGGGACACGGCGGGACACGTTGGGGACACGTAAGGGACACGCAAGGAATGCAATCCGTCCTGCGAATTGGCATCAACCTACGTCTATGTTTTTTTAATAATATATATATTAATATACATATATATATATATTAAAACGTGTCGGCGGCGTGTCGTTCCCTCAAATTCTAAAAGTAACCGTGTCGCCGTGTCCGTGTCGTGTCGTGCGCCGTTCTCGTGTCCGTGTCCGTGCTTCATAGGTTTTACCCCAGCTCCATTTTGCAATACGCTTAAGTGTTATGCCATTGAACGGCACCTGAAACTGACAACAGGCGCACCAAAGTACTCCCTTTTTGTGAAACTACAGCTCCGGCTGATATATATATAGGCAGAACGGACATGTATGTAGGTCAATAGGGTTTAGCGGTCTAAATTAAGATCAACAAGGCTGCAGAAAGAATGCTGAGCATTTTGGCTCTAAAATTACCTCAGCATGGCATAATAAAAGCTGCATAGCTGTGTAATAACATATATAAATACTTTTGGGCTGTACATTAAAGCTGAAACAATCATCGTACCAACAAATTTCAATTTCATTTCATCACCTATATAACTTAACTAAAACACATGTACATTAAAGCTGAAACAATCATCGTACCAACCAATTTCTATTTCATTTCATCACCTATGTAACTTAACTAAAACACCCACTCTACATACATTGCATCACAGGTAAGATGGCCTAACGGACAACATCGTAAAATTTAAAAAAAAAATAGGGCCCACCGTGCATCGCACGGTGCGCCTTGCTAGTACTATATTAAATTTGCAAAGAGAGGTACGACCAAGTATGGTTTCGTCGTCCTCCTTTTTTTTTCCAAGCTCGCTAAACTGACGTGTCCTCTCCACTAAATTGGATATCCACTCAAAATCCCTGCCGCCCTTCTTGGCCAGTGGACTCCTCCCACTTCATCCTAAATCTCCACCACCGCCCCAATTTGTATATATCATGAATAAATGGATGCACCGCCTCTTCTGGGAGCTTTATTTCATATTCTTCTCCATCTTGATATTGAAAGAGACAACGGTGGGCCTGAGCTATTGTGGGGTTTTTTTTCACGATTTCACCGATCCGCTCCACCACTGATGCCATTTTGCGTTGTGGCGATTATGTATCACAAGCGGTTTCCCACCACCGATTGGGCCTTCTACGGCTATATATAGATACACCGACCCTCAGATGGCCGGTGATTGTGATCAGAGCTGTTGTTTTCTGTGCTCCTCGCCTGTTGTTGTCCAAAAAAAATGAATTTTCTTCTTACGGTCCGGGTGTATCTGCTATAAAGCCAGGGCACCGACTATTGATGGAGCTCTATTTCATTTTCGCCACCATCGGGATATTGCAGCAGAGGACGGTGAGTCTACTTCTTGGGTTCAATCTTGTGCGTTTCTGGTTTGATTTCGTATGTGTTGTGATTCTTTAGATTGCTCTTATTTTGGATTTTGTTTTGATTTCTTTTGCATTTTGATGAATCAATTTGTGCATTTGTTTTGCATGTTGGATCTTTGAATCTCCAGTGTTGTGTTTCCTCTTATCTTCTTCTACAACAGCTTCTAACATGGATTTCTGAGGTTAGTGTCCAACTTTTCATCCTACTTTTGTCCTTCCTGTGTTGTTGGTTTCTTGCACTGGGTGACTTTTCTTCTTCTTTTGCCATTGTTGCTGCTGTTATGGTTTTTGCATGTCAAATTTTCGGGTTTTGCTTTGTGTGGTTGGAATCTATTTTGATTATTTTGTACTTTATTTAGTCAGTTGACGTTGTCTGAGAAAAAACTCCTCTTGGTCCTTCTTCAAAGGATTTGAAATGAATTCAGAAAGAATTTTACTTTATTTGGTTTAGGATTAACATGTATGCAAAATGTTCGATGAAATTGTCTACATTACTCAGAGATTTGAAGAATTGGTTTTTCCGAGCTGATTTTAGAGCTAAAAAGTGCGATTATAGAGCCAAAAATCGAATTTTTTCCCAATCAACCGGGAGAGGAAATCGAGTTTTCGAATATAAAATTCGATTTTAGAGAGGGAATCGACTTTTTGTTTTTTGTTTTTTTGCTAAATCTATATTGTTTTTGGAATAATCCTCTAAAAGAAGATGAGAATGGATGTACAAAGCAAGTTAATTTCCACTTTTTGGGGTGTTTTTTCTTGAATGATGATTTTCCATATCAAAGGTTTATTGGTTAAATCTTAGCATTCAACTGCTTTATGGTCTCTATGATTTATCTTTGTCTGGCCCATCTTCTTGCTATTTGTTGTGTTCATTTATGTTCTCGTGCATCTACTCAGTAAATTCAATGTGGTGCCTTTGAAGCGCCCTGAAAATAACGTAATTCTTGTGAATTGTGTTGCTTGTAGAGAAAAAAAAAACCTTTCTTTTTGTAAATTGTACAAATTATTGTTGATAGACCTATATGGTGTCTGTTTTATTGTATATGTTGTTTTAAAGATTTCAATGAAGATGGAATTTTTGTAGGTATATGAAAACAATGAACCTGGAGTTTTAAGTGATAAGCCTGGTATTCGAGATAAAGCGTGTTTGAATTTGTTCAAGCAACAGGTGAGGTAATTTGAAGCTTTTTCGCATTTGACACTGATATTTGTCAGGTTAACTTTTGCATAGATTTTATTTGTTAAGTTTGTTATACATAACAGTTGTGATTTCGTAGCTTAATGCTATGAATTCGAATGTGTGGTGTGTTTAGCCTTCAAGTACTCTCCATCAGTTGCTAGGTTGTGCTGTTCAAAACCGAGTCGAGTTGAATATATGTTGTTTGAACACGAGCTTGTTTAGTGATTGTTTGCTTACTAAACAAGCAAACAATCATTTTCGGGCTCTACTCGTTTAAATGACAAACACGAAACACTTGAGGCTTGAGTTTGAGCATGGCTTGTTAACATATCTTTGCCTTTTGGCTCATGTTTAGCTCGTTAATATTTGGAAAGAAAAAAAAGGAAAAAATCAGCGCCGATGCGTAGTAGATGACAAATTATAGTATAACACTTTTTTATTTATCTTTGCCTGCCCATCTTCTTGCTATTTGTTGTGCTCATTTATGTTCTCTTGCATCTACTCAGACTAACTGTCAGACTAACTGGTATTTTTTTCCTTCCCTATCTGAGTATGCTCTACGAAAACTGTACCATGAAAGTTCGAGGCTTGATTCATTTGCATATATATATATATATATATATTGCTTAGTGTTCTTTTGATTCTGGGTTTGAAAAATTAATATGTTATTGTTTGTGGTTGCAGGATTACTACTCCTACTATCCTGTTACGTTTCCTTTAAGGTTGCCATATTCAGGAGATCCAGGTAATCTTCATTGAAAGTTCTCTTAAACCCCTTTGGCATTATTAGTCTAGTAACATTCCCTTTTTCCTGATTATTGAGTCCTAATCTTCTGTTTCTGCTGCTATTTTAAATCAGAAAGGTGAGGAGAGTAATAAAGAAGAAAAGAAGGGGGGAGATGACAAGAACGGAGAAGTGATGAAGGTTGCCGATGTGAATCAAAAATCTTTTCAAAGAAGTTCAGATGAGTGTTGGTCAATTGTTTATGTGCATCCGTGTTTAGTTATTTTTATTCAGCTAAATGATTGTGAAAAACAAAGTGAAATGTGTCAAATTTTTACTATAAAGTAGAAACAAAGAAGCTATGGACGCCGGGATTTAGGCTCTGCTATGCTTTGAAATGGTGATTCAGATTTCTTACCATTAATTAATTGATTTGCATCCTCCCTAAATCCTCCATTTTCGCTGTGCTTTCTTCCTGCTGTGCGTTGTTGCATGGGCTAATTCATCTTCTTCGAGAAGGGCTTGTCGGTGCTCCGGTATGGCAGTAGTTGAGGGGTTTTTGAATAAATTCCTCCTATTTGCAATTGGATTGCCTCCGTGGCGATACACTCTGCAGGCCTCCAACACCGCTTCGTTTCTTTCCGGTTCACCTCTCTTTTGGTTTCCATGTAGGCAGATGAAGAGCTTGGAGGAATTCAAAAAGCGGGATATGATTTCGAAAGTTAAACGGACGAAGAGGCAACAAATTAGCCGGAGGCATGGTTTCCATTGCCGGAGGTCGGAGGTCGGCGGGGTGAGTTACAGCTTCCCTCTCTTCTCTTTGTTCTGAATTTTGTTTCTGTAGACTGCAATGTTTTGTTGTATGTTTCTTTTTCAAAGGAAGCTTAGTTTGGAAACTTGTGAGGCTGATTATCCTGAGAAAGCTGTTCGCTTTTTCTCTGAAAATGTATGCTTCATTGGCTGCATTCACTTTTCTTTTCCATTTGCATTCTCTGCTTGAATTGGGGCTTCACTTATTTGTATCAAAACAAGCCTCAGTGACACGTTTCAATAGTATCAAAAGTTGTTCTTTAATAATCACCAACTAGAAAAGCCTTGTTATGTGTTGTGGGAAGACATTACTCTAAGTAAAGTTGATTTCAATAGTCATTTTGTTTTGTAGATGTTAGGTTAACACAATGATTGTTTTGTAAATTGGTTATTTGAAAACCTCTCTAAGGTTTGGGGAAATGATGGAGTGGAAATGGATGGTAGGCATGCTTACATCGAAAGGCTTGGGCAAGGTCACCCCGGAAATCTAATCGCATCAGTACACCGCTACATGAAGTACCCTGTCCAAGAATTTGAAGTGAAGTGAAGTGAAGCTCTGGTGATTGCGTAGCTGCCTATGAATCCGATGCGTATGGGGATGCTAACCGTTCAAGCAGATATCCCGTTTTTTAAAAACGGACATTCTTCTCTTGAAGTTTATTTTCTACTTGAAGTTTAGTTTGAAGTATCTGAAACTTTATGACAAACGAAAGTGTATATTCATATTTGGTCGATCATTTAAATAACGCTTTCGATCTACGTTCTCGTTCACCTGCTTTGCAGCCCGCCTTGTTGAGGACAGAAACGGGGGCCAAAAACGTGCAGCGCACGTTTGCCGCCACTAGTTAAGTTTTTATATTTTATTTTTTATAGGTTACTTTAAAATTTCGTCACCAAAAGATCTTTTAATTTGTTTTTGTAGTGAGTATTCATATAAATGATGTTTACTTTTATAGTAATTATTAATCATATTATATAGTATAAACATATTATAAAGATTAGTTCTATGAGTGATATAAGTATCGTATATCATTTTTTTCGAAAAAAAAGGTATCGTGTATCATGAAAGAACTAAAAAACCCATTGTTTTTTTTAGTGTTTACAAAAAAAAAAAAAAAAAAAAAAAAAAAAACATGATCAATGATGGATTTGTTGCTTGAACCGTGGACCGTGATAAACATGGGTGAACTGTTGAACCGGTGGTTCATGAACGTGATGAATCATGTTTCAAGCCGTGAGCCGACGTTTCAACGATTTTTCCATCAGAACTAGCGGTTTATGAACTGGATTTGGTTGTTCATAAACTATGGTGATAGCGGAAATTTATGGTTGGTGCTATTTTTTTTTTTTTTTTTGTGAGGAGAGTTTGGTACTATTATAAGAATAGTGATAGTGTCATCACAAAATGACCACAACAAAGTATCACAACACATTTTTATACCATTGATTATGATATGAGATCTATGGATTCCGATAAATCCTTGATTCCGATGGATCCCATAAAAGTCAACGGTAAAAATGCGTTGTGGTATTTTGTTGTAACCATTTTTTTGTGAGTCAAAAATTTCTCCTCCTTGTCGCAAATAGAAGGAGATGTTATTAGAGTCTCGATAATAATATCTCACTTGCCTTGTGTAATCAGTTATGAATGTTTTTTTATCAAAGGAAAAAATTTATTGAATATCTTGGTTCCGTAATTAAGGGGATCTTTTGTCAAAAAATAAAAAATAAAAAAATAAAAGGGATCTTCAAGGTTTTGATACAGCTTTTGCTTCAAAATTTTGTACAGAGTGTAATTTCTAGAAAAAAAGAATTTTTTTTTATCATTTTCAGTATTTGGTACAATGGCTTAATGGGATAGAAGAAATACTTATATTTGTTTGATGCGCGCTATAGCTTAATAACATTTAATTCTAAGCCTTTCCTTAGAATTTACCTAGTTGGCAGTATAGGGTGATGTTGGACTACATTCACTGTTTTGTGGTCTTAATAAGTTATCTAGCTTGCAGAAGGTCAAGATAGCAGGGGATGGAGTGAAGAAATGAAAAAAGAAAAAGTCAAAAGTTATCATGATTGTCTTTTACCATCATGACTCTATTTCTTCTAGTACTACCTCTATATATATATATTGATGAAGCACGAGACATTGGGATTTTGGAAAATCAGGCTTTGCCCCCCCCCCCCCCCTTGGAATTAAAGTGGCAAAAATGACCACATTCGTAGTTAGGTTTTACGACAATACTATTGTCGTAAATACACCAATAACGACAATAATATTGTCGTAAAACCACCCAATAAGTGAACTGCTGAATAATGTCGTAACGAGGTACGTTTAACGCCATTATTATCAGCGTTAAATATATAACGAAAATAATAATGGCGTTAAAAATACATCGTTGGCGCCAATATTTAGTTGTTTGGCAATTCCCCTCTATTTCAAAGTTATTTATTTGTGAATTGCTTACCACAAAACAACTCTTAGCTCAACCAAAAACCATAAACAAAATCTCCAAAAGACTGTGTGTAATCTTCAAGTTTGGTATCATCAAACAAAGAGGCTGCTCCATCAAGGAAGTTCGGCATGGGTAAGTATTATTTGTTTTTTTGCAATAACTTCATATAATGTAATGTGTATATTGTTTTGAATTTAATGAAGAAAATGATGAAGACGATGAAATTGCTTAATTAACACCTATGTCTGTATGATTGTTTGTTATTGGCGTTTAGTATTAAGATATAGGGATATTGTGTTGAATGATGAAGTTTGTGTAAATTGGAGTGTAAATTGTGATGAACAGAATGATGAAGACGATGAACCAGGTATTGGTGTTAAACAACTTTTTACGCCATTATTATTGGCGTTAAACAAGTTTTTCCGCCATTAATATTGGCGTTAAACATGTTATTACGCCATTATTATTGGCGCTAAATATTCGTTTACGCTATTATTATTATCATAAAATTATTTTTTACGCCAATAATAATGACGTAAAAACACGTTTAACGCCAAAATTTTCAATTTTTATATTTTTTAATTTTTTTAATTTTTGGTTGAGAAAAGCAACTTTTTTGTGATCATATAATGTTTACTATGATTTGATAATTATTTTCACATAAATAGTATGTAATATATTAAGTATAATATATATACTAATTATGTGAAAATGATTATGAAAGTATACTATGAATTTTCACATGATTTCATAATTTTCACATTATCATACGTATAATATATTATATACTCATTATGTGAAAATTAGGTTTTTCCCTTTAGAGTCTTTAGTATAATATTTAATATATTAATTGCGTTTAGACTTTTTATCAATTCAGATCTTTAGTATATGTATATAATTGCCTAAGTATGATTTTTCTAATTTAATGGCTTAGTATATGCATATGCCTAATATTACCGACAATGTAACCTAACCGGATGATCCGCATATGCATTATTATGTGCAAATAAGATATTTAATAGCCTTGTATCATATTTAATTCTCGGATTGCCTTTAGCCATTTTATCATTTAATATCTTTAGTATATATGTATATAATTGCCTTAGTGTGATTTTTGTAATTGAATGGCTTAATATATGCATATGCCTAATAGTACTGACAATGTAACCTAACCAAATACAACTGCGACGAAATGATGAATAACACATAACACATAACGCAAATAAGAAGGAACAACGACAATAACATCGACGACTTCCGTTCTGCCTTACGGTGAAAGCCTCCACCCGAAAGCGAGGTTCTTGTAGGTCTAGGTTGTTTTCGATTCCACTCCTTCCTTCTCACCAGTTATGGCCTTCCTCATGTCTGCAAGAAATGAGGTCCTATAGGACAGCTCGTAGAGGATTTGTAGGTTCATCTCTCCACCACTCGGCGGCTTGGTAAAGCCTCAGCCGGAAGTGAGGCATCCTGTAGATTAGGTATTTCAGTGCTGTTTCGCTGGAATCGTCCGGCATCTCCATCACTCCTCCCGTGGTTTACTAACAAACAACGCAACTAAATGACACATAACTTAAACATCTAACAACCTCCGTACCTTAAACATCTAACAACCCGAAATTCAACAAAATCACACTAAGATCCAAACAAACAAAACATCACCGTAACTTGGATATAATATGACTACACTACTTTCCAAACTTATGTATATGTATACTGTCACGAACGGATATGCATGTGTATGTGTGCAAACAGACACTTTCATACACGAATATCATAAAGGTTCGGATATCGTGTGTGTATGTTTGTGTATGGTATGTATAAATATATACAGTGACAAACGGATATTGTTTGTGTCATGTATATATGTACATTGGATATCGTTCTCGTGTCGAGTTCATATTCATACTGTCCAAAGTTGTAACAAGTACATATATATATATATGTACATTGGATATCGTGCTCGTGTCGAGTTCATATATATATATATATATATATATATATATATATATATATATATATATATATATATATATATAAGATTATATACGTAGAAGTTGTCATTATATTTATATGTATGTGAGTGTACAATTTCCCTATATATAGATATACACATACACACACTTTTATATAAAAAGCTATATACACACATATGCTTACACAGACCTATTTCAAAGTTTAAAATTACTTGTGGATACTGACGAGTGGTTAATGATTTTTTCTCAGGTGACAACATGTTGGGTATTTCATTTACTTTGAATGGGAAATGGAGTCACAAATCCGGTAAAGAATGGTCTTATTCGAATGGAACCGCTTATATCACTTGCGTGAACAAGAATATTTCCTTTGACGAAATGACGGAGAAAATTTACAAGAGAGCCGGCATTGATCCTCTTGGGTATAAGTTGAACATTAAATCCTTGTACACGACCGGTGGAACACACCAAACGCCTCCTGTTGAGATTTCAGACGATGACTCATGGTATGGTTACATTTGTGAAAAATTAGCAAATATTCCCGTGAAACTATGTGTTGATGCCAAAAAAGTGGTTAGTTATGATCCTCCGAGAGATATGAATGGGACCATGATTGATTTAAATGAGTGCACGATTGATTTAAATGAAGTAAACTACGGTGAAGGTTTTCCCATTAACGATGACAATCTTGTTCGTTGTGCTCAACCAGAGACATTCTCAGCAAGGGTTCCTGATATTTATTCTCTTGATAACGGAAGAGAACGATCGGATCATATGCTAGATTACGGGGGTTCTGATACACCTTACTCGTCTGATCATATACTCAGTGAGGTACCAAATACATCATTCACTGAACTACCGTTTGGTAGCTCCAGTCAACCTTATAACGATGCTACAACAGCTCCGACTATACCAGTTTTGAATACAAGTCGTCGATTACGTGGTGGACCTCAAATTCTGAATACAAGTCATAACGCTCCACGTACAACGAATTGTACTATTCTGACTATTCCAGTTCAACCCAGTTTTGGCCTAGGCGGTTCGTTTTTAAACCACAGCGGTGCACACCATGTTGAGTCCCGACACACATATGTCAGTAGCAGTCGTGACGGAGGGAGTGATTTAGGTGATTTTGGAGACAGTCTTCCACCAATTGAAATACCGTTGTGCCCTAGCACAGGGACGATTACCATTGAAGACGAAGATGGTTTGTATGTTGGAAGGTTGTTCAAAAATAAAGATGAGATGCGTGACATATTACGATATCACGCAATGAAGAATAGGTATCACTTCAAGCTGAAAAGGTCTGATAAGGATAAACTGTATTTGAAATGTAAGAGATCGAATAAATGTGATTGGAAGTTGAATGGTAGGAAGGCTGAGGGTGACGATGTCCACTATTTCAAGATAACCGAGTATGAGGCAAAACATACATGTGGACTGGAAAGCATAACTAATCAACATGATCAAGCCACACCTTCTTCTATAGGCCGTTTGGTAAGGAGCGACATTATTGAACTTAAGGGAAAATTTAAAGCAAAGAATGTCCAAGTTGCGGTGAATAAAGAATTCGGCTTATCCCTTAGTTATGACCAAGCTTATAGATGTATACAAGAGTCTTTACGTCTGATTGGTGGAACTCCGCAAACGTCTTATACTAAGATGGTGGATACTTTCACATGCTTAAAGAAGCAAATGCCGATACATTGACGGACATAGAAAGGGATAGCATGGGTAGGTTCAAGTATTGTTTTATGTCATTGGGACCTAGTATTGTTGGATTCAAGTTTTGTCGTCCTATACTATGCGTAGATGGTACTCATTTGAAGAATAAGTATGGAGGGACTTTATTAGTTGCTGTCGGAGTAGATGCGGGTGATCACTTGTTTCCATTGGCCGTTGGCGTAGCCGACGGTGAGAGTAATGATTCGTGGACGTATTTCTTTAACCACTTGAAGAAGGCAATCGGAGAACGTGAGGATCTGGGAGATTTGTCATTTGTCTCAGATAGAAATCAAGCAATCAAGTCTTCCCTTGAAAGAGTGTTTCCAGATGCTTACCATGGATATTGCTACCACCACCTTGACATGAACGTCAATGACATTTACGGTAAGAAAAAATATTGTCCAATAACATTGAAGAAAGCAGCTTACACTTGTTCAGAACGGGAATTCGAAATATTGTTTGAAGAGATTAAGCATAAAGATGCGGAGGTTCATACTTATTTGGAGAATGTCGGAGTGAAATCCTGGGCAAGGGCACATTTTCCTGGAACGCGATACGCTATCATGACAAGCAACTATGCTTTGAGAGCTTCAACGCCGTACTTCTCGAGGCACGGAACATGAATATAACGAATATGCTTGAATTCGTTAGGAAGACGTTACAATGTTGGTATCATAAGCGGAGAGAGTTAGCATACGGCTGTAGTAGTGTATTAGCACCAGAAGTTGAAACGAAGGTGATGGATACGGTTCATCGTAGAATAAACTTCACGCTCTATCCCATACTACGACACATCCCAAATAATCATGCAAGAACGAACAATGGGATGACTCAAAATCTTCCTACAAATAAATTTGATTAATAGCATCCCACCTCATGTCTAACTCGGATTATTTATTCCCTCTTTGGGTAAACCCGCATGCCCCTGTGTTTGATAACGAGGGTAGGGAAGATGCGTCCTACGACGAGGATACAATCTTAAGTAGGTTCCCTGATGATGGGGATAGACATTATTTCGAGACAAACTGGAATGGTAGAGCTGTAGTTGCAGAGAGGAGGTTATCGTGGGATAGTCTGCCTACACTCTTGAGAGACAGATTACTCAGAATTGGGTGGTCTGGTTTCGCTAACACCTCTGATGCAACGGTGAGTATGAATCGGTCTATCGTTCTTGAGTACTATGCAATTGTTCAGAGTGGGATACTTTGGGGGAGGACCGCAAGCACACCGCGAAGCCTCCGAGGCGTTACCGTTAGTTTGGATGTGGGGTGGATCAACCGCTACTATGGCATTCCAGAAGTCCCAGACGGTGAAGAATTTTTCAGGCATCATCCTATGATTGCGCTGGACAATGGGATGGATTTGATGTATGAACTCGCTAATGCATTTGGTGGGACTCATCTTTGGGGTCCTATCGAAAGGACAATTGATGGTTTGGTTGAATATATTCTAGCAAGATTAAATGGTGAGTGGGTACGTGTCATGCTTATGTTTCTTGTGAATCGCGTCCACGGTACCATACATCACGTTCAACCAAACTTGGATATGTACATCCTTGCATACGCAGTCTTATATCATCGAGCGAATGTGGGGCGATACATCGTGGATAGGGTTAACAGGATAGCGAGGGGGAGACATGGTGATGGTTATATCTTTTTCCCATTCCTTATAACGGCAATGGCCAGAAGCTTTGGGGTACCGGATCTTGACACAGATGAAATTGTTTGGCAAACACCGCCTTTCGTATTTAATGATCACCCTTGGTTTATTTAAGCATTATTCTTATTCTTAAGCGTGTATAATTACTCTTTCTTTTTATGTTTGCAAGTCCCGTATGTAAGCCAATGTATCATTACTCTCTTTCTTTTTATGTTTGATTTTACTACTTATCATTTCACCGATTAGATCTAAAAAACAAACTAAAAAATATAGTATAAATATTACAACACCATAAGTTCAGATAATAAATATCAAACTCCTATATGCCGTGTAAACAGATCTACGGCCATTTTGTTCCGGAACCTATGTACGGTTAGATCATTCAGCTCATCTATCCTCGCCTCATTTATGATTAAAAGCTCCATAATCTTCAGCGTGAAAATCCCACATAGCTTCCGGCATATTAAAGCCATAAATTTTGAAATTGAAATGTTCAAATTAACAATTCTAAATAAGGCCACTCAAAAAAAATAAAAATAAAAACAATTCTAAATAAGGTTTCATACGTACCAATTCTTCATCTGTGGACATTCTTTATCGGTGAGCAGTACTCTACGAAATGATGGTTGATCTGGATCGAGCATCCATTGTGATTTTTTGCAATCTACTGATCTCGATAACAGTACCCTCATATATCGAGACCATTTCTCTATGGTTGGATCTATTATGTCCGAATTATCTTGTTTGTATCGGCTATCGTATAAGATGATCGTCCAGTCATTGATTGACATGACCACAAGCACCCAATGCAGATCGTTAATCGTCCAGATAGCATAAGCAGTTGTTTTTTGGGTCCATGCAGAAGCTTCTAACGATAGCTGGTACGGACAGTCCACAGCTAAATTACCATCTCATTTATCTAATTCGGACACAAGAATCCTTGCAAAAGAGGAATAGCACAATCTCGCATGCTTCTGATAACATTGCGGGTAAACTTCCATACGAGCAGTTAGTAGACCCACATATGCATCAATGTGCTGCAAATGGAATGTTTATTACTCAGACAACATATATGTTACAGAAATGAGAAAACAACTTTTAATGAGTTTACCTCGCAAGCAATATAACTATCTGAGCCTATAAGGTTGCGGAAGAAGTCACGGTCCGCAGGGTAATCGAAAGTGTCTCCATCAGATCGAATCCCATTTAATAATTGCCGGGTATCACCCTCATATTTGGATTATTTTCATAGGAATCGAGCTTATAATTGATTAATTGAGTAAATGAGGTTTTTAATGGTTAAATATGAAAATGTAACAAATTATGCTTTTGATTTTATGATGCCGACCACCTTCTCGGTTCATTAGATTGCTCGTCGTTACCCCTACGGAAGGGTGTGTATCTACTTAAATCCGTCTGATTTTCTTCCGTAATCCAGACGGTATTCTTCTTCTTACGGATTTCTGTTGGCTTCGTATTCGGACGAAGGGTCATTTTTAAGTTAACAGCACGCTTACGTCGATCATCTGTATAGACCATCATATGACTGCCCGTGGATACTTGATTGCTGTTATCCGGCACAACGACATTGTATAGCCGATTGCTACTAGATGGAAGATTTGTTGGGACTTCGTTTCCTTAGAAGGAATACGCCAATATCCCTGCGCTTGAAGAGCGGCTTCTTCTTCTGTGACTAGATAACCGGGGCTCAAATTCCTATGTGAACTATCGTCGGAGGCAGCTTCTCGATCAAAATGAACAGGCCCGGGTGTGGTGAATCCAAATGCCTCGGCCATAGGTGAAGTGGATTGTGTCAAGTTTGTCGCTTCATGATCAAGCCTTTGACGGGATGTCGATGTTTGATTAGGCATACGCGGCTGTTGTACACCAGGTGTGGAAGTAGCTTGTGGCTGGTTCAGTCCCGCCATAAACCCTGAGCTGCGTTGTCTAGCGCCAGTCCCTGTGTTATTCCCGCCGGTATCAGAAGGCCCCGTCCCATCACTGTTTGGATCCTATAATTGAAACGGCTGAATAAGTATTTTGTTATGAAAAAATATTATACTTGTTAAAACGTATTTAAATAGGTCAATAAAATCATACCTGGCTACTACGCGCTGCAATATAAAATTGATTCAGAATGACGCAGTGATGATTTAACACCTCGTCCTGCGCGTCGAGCCTAGCTTTAATGGTAGAGAATTCGGCATTGATTCCCTCTTGGATTTTCTTTGTTGCCGCTTCGATCATCTTACGAACCGCGTCAATTATCGGGTCTACTCGAATAATGTCCCCTCCATCAACAACATTAGTACGGTGCTGCACAGGTGACTGGATATGGACATCATCATGATCTTCTCCTTCACCGTCAATTCCTTCATCCCCATTATCGTCATCATCACCATGTAGGCCGCATCCCCGGGATGTCGATTCATGTCTAATAGTGGAAGGTGCATCGTTATGGTCTAAACGAGGAACATTGGATTGAATAGTGCCTGCGGTCGTGGCAATTCTAGAAGATCCAACCGCTTTACGCTTTCCAATAGCGGGAGCGGCCGCGGCTTGGTCGAACCCCTGTGGGGGCTGTTGTCGGGGCGGTTGTGGAAACGTGCGTCGGGGACGTGAAATTTGCTCTTCAGGTAGACCGAGGCCACGTAGAAATTCAACTTCAGCGTTGTCGGTTGTCATACCATCCAACATACCGACCTGCACACAAAAATATCAAGACATTTAAAAAAATCATTAATCATGGTATTGACATAATCTTAAATGCATTTTATTAAATGGAATGTCATTAATATTACCTTAGGCATAACTTTCGTTTCCATGGTGGCTCCACGCGGTGTACTATCCATGCATTTCCATCTCAACATCCGGGGGATGGCTTCACTGTCAATACGAACACAAAATGGTGGATAGCTTGTTTGCAAACGTGGGAAAAGTTCATAAGCCCAGTATACTAACGCATGTGCCCACCCGTCAACCGGTGGCTTGTGCTGGTTTCGATCCTGCTTTTGTACACTGAAGCGCTTAACAATCCGCATGAGGTTTGCTATCTTTTCATAAGTAATTCGCCATAAGTACTCCCCCCATGGAAACTCATTTACAATATTCAAATCTTCAACGACGGAGAATATTTCTTTCGGGATTCCAAGACTGTCATTCCACCCTAATAGATATCCATAAATAAAATACACCAAGGCTAACCGGTATACAATCTCATCGGTATGAGCACCGACTCGAACAGGATGCTCAAATGCCCTATCCAAAATTCTTATGGTAATAGCTTGTTTTTTTATATTTTTCCAAGTAACATCCGGGGCCAAAGCACATAGAATCACCCGTACCCAAAGTCGGATCAAGATGGCCAAACCGTAAGCCAGATATCATGGCGAACTCTCTCCTGCCAAACACGCATGTTGTCCCCGGGTTACCAAACCTAAAATGCAGCTCATCAGGCCTGTCGGGGTATATCATGTTGAATCCAACATATCTGAAAATCACGCCACCGAACTTCCACTTATCATGTAGTTCATTCTCCTCTATAAATCGCCTAAAAATGGACTTTCTAAACCTATCTTCAAAATCTACTTCACCAACGCTCAACTTTTTTAAAATTGTTAAAACACTTGTCAACTTAGCGGATTCCCCTTTAAAATTCCAAACTCCCTTGAAATGACTCGATGGATCAATTATATACGCTCCCGGGGTTCCTACGAGCTGCATATCACAGTATAACAACCATGCATAAGTATTACATCATATGTAACACACACACACATCTATATATATATAGATGTGTGTGTGTGTGCGTATAGATGTGTGTGTGCATATATTTATAGATGTGTGTGTGTGCATATATATATAGATGTGTGTGTGCATATGTATTATATGTGTGTGCTTACACACATATTTTTGTTGATTACGACTTATTATAAATATACGTGAAAGTTGTATTATATAATATATACGTGTATATATATATACACATGACATATGTATACGTAATATATATACATTACAACTTTCACGTATATTTATAATAAGTAATCAACAAAAATATGTGTGTAAATTATTTACTTGTGAATATCATACACGGCTACACCGTATATGAAAATAGAGACGACCCGAGTTTTACGTTTAGAACTTATATGCATATTTCCATGTATATATATGTAACAGTATATATATATATATATATATATATATATATATATATATATATATATATATATATATATATATATATATATATATATATATATATATATATATATATATATATATATATATATATATATATATATAATGTGGGGAAATTTTTTGGATGTGCAAGGAATTGAACTTTTGGACAAAAAAGACACATATCCAATCCTGCTAGCCAAGAATATCATTGCATCAGTATTCGCCATAAATTTTCTTGCTCATCAAAAGTTCCATTTAGGAATTTATTTAATCAGTTCTTATAATTTCAGGGAAGAGAAAGCGTTCGGACACGGAGTTCGACTCGGACACGGACTATATATATATATATATATATATATATATATATATATATATATATATATATATATATATATATATATATATATACCACTACTATTAAGAAAAGCTAGAAAATACCTCGTAATATAGACCCTGCCTCTTATTCCTCCATATTAGAGGCTCTGAAGTTTTCATTTGTAAATGCTGGGGAGGGTTATTATATGCTATGCAACTTCTTTTCACCTGAGAGGGTGGGTGAGAAATAAAAGCATGAGACGTTTGATGATGTTTTCATAGGCTTTTTCATAGGAATTGTAAGGCTTTTTTAGTGAACGAATATATAATGTTAGGTTTTGTTTATATAAGAGAACTTAGATTTACCTTCCACACTGACCGCAATCGAACACGTGGACAAAAAAATAAAGCTAATTACAAGCTTAAATAAAACAGGGAAAAGGACTTAGGAAAGTATTAGAATAAATCAACAATTCATGATGATAAATTCTAACATGAACAAAAACGCAACAAGATATAAAGACTATATATATATATATATATATATATATATATATATATATATATATATATATATATATATATATATATATATACATATATATATATATATATATATATATATATATATATATATATATATATATGTATATATACGTTACATATATATATATGTATATATATATATATATATATATGTATATATATACGTTACATATATATATATATATATATATATATATATATATATATATATATATATATATATATATATATATATATATATATATATATATATATATATATATATATATATATATATATATATATATATATATATATATATATATATATATATATATATATATATATATATATATATATATATATATATATATATATATATATATATATATATATATATATATATATATATATATATATATATATATATATATATATAGATATATGTAACGTATATATATATATATATATATATATATATATATAGATATATGTAACGTATATATATATATATATATATATATATATATATATATATATATATGAACTCGACACGAGCACGATATCCAATGTACATATATATATGTACTGTTACAACTTTGGACAGTATGAATATGAACTCGACACGAGAACGATATCCAATGTACATATATACATGACACAAACAATATCCGTTTGTCACTGTATATATTTATACATACCATACACAAACATACACACACGATATCCGAACCTTTATGATATTCGTGTATGAAAGTGTCTGTTTGCACACATACACGTGCATATCCGTTCGTGACAGTATACATATACATAAGTTTGGAAAGTAGTGTAGTCATATTATATCCAAGTTATGGTGATGTTTTGTTTGTTTGGATCTTAGTGTGATTTTGTTGAATTTCGGGTTGTTAGATGTTTAAGGTACGGCGGTTGTTAGATGTTTAAGTTATGTGCCATTTAGTTGCGTTGTTTGTTAGTAAACCATGGGAGGAGTGATGGAGATGCCAGACGATTCCGGCGAAACAGCACTGAAATACCTAATCTACAGGATGCCTCACTTCCGGCTGAGGCTTTACCAAGCTGCTGAGTGGAGAGATGAACAAGAGAACCTATAAATCCTCTACGAGCTGTCCTATAGGACCTCATTTCTCTTAGGCATGAGGAAGGCCATACCTGGTGAGAAGGAAGGAGTGGAATCGAAAACAACCTAGACCTACAAGAACCTCGCTTTCGGGTGGAGGCTTTCACCGTAAGGCAGAACGGAATTCGTCGATGTATTGTCGTTGTTCGTTCTTATTTGTGTTATTGTTATGTGTTATTCATCATCGTCGTTTTCGTTACATATATTGTCAGTGATATCGAGCATATGAATATACTAAGGCAATTATATTATACATGGCTATTAAATATTAGATTACATTATACTATACTAAGGCAATTATATTACATATAGGGCTATTAAATATTCATTCAAAAATATAGTAGGTCAAAATATGTTTTAACGACAATAACTTCGAATATTGGCGTAAAATGAACCACATATTGACGTAAAAACAAAGTTCAAAACAACAACATATCATCGTGTTCTTCAGGACATTCAAAATCAACCCCTAACCCTAACCAATCTACCCCTCCTTACAAATTGCACAACAAAAATAGATTCAAATAATCACAGATTTAACTTCTTATTCGAAAAAAAAATGAGAGATGAACATTAACATTAACCTCAGGGGCTATCTCCTGTTGTGGAATTTGATCCATTTGTTCCAAAGGAGCCTCAGAATCCATTGCAAGGACATATCGTTTTTCTGAGAATTTTTGGAGGATTTTTGCGGAATTGAGATAATTTGGGGGAGATGAAGAGGGAACGACAATAATAACATCGAACTGATGATTATTGGCGACGAGGTTTTTTAACGCCAATATTATTGTCGTTAAATATTTAACGTTGATAATAATGTCGTTAAACGTATATCGTTACGCCAATAATCATCAGTTCACTTATTGGTGGTTTTACGACAATAATAATGTCGTTATGGGTGTGTTTACGACAATAGTATTGTCGTAAAACCTAACTACGAATGTGGTCATTTTTTCCACTTTAATTCCAAGGGGGGGGGGGACAAAGCCCGATTTTCCAAAATCCCCGAGACATTGGATATGCAAGACAGAAACTCAAAGTTTACTGCAAAAGAGAAAAAGACAGCAACGAGAGTTTTTGAGATATTTCTTCTCAAAAAAAATTAGAGTGAAAAGTGTGTGTGTCAAATTGTTGTCCAACGGCGAGTGATATTTATCGGTATTTGTTCTACATCAATCTGATCGGTTGTTTTCGTACTTCGGAGTGGCAGATTGTGCACGATTCTTCACAGATTGGGCTGCGGTTATTTGGTGACATCTTTCCACAACTATTATACTCTTGTATTTCTTATAGTTACTTTGGAGTAGTTTGAGTTGTTGTACGTGGAAGACTTGTATCTCTTATTTATTGACTAGTGGAGATTTTTATGGGCTCCGACCTCGTGGTTTTTACTCTCTCACATTGAGAGGATTTTCCACGTTAAAAATTCTGGTGTTACTTTATTTCACTACATGGCTTTCTACTAGTATTTCTATTCCATTGTGCTTACTAGTGGGAAAATATTTGTAGGTGTTTGCGGTAATTTTCTTTTTACCGCCGCGTTTTCCCAACAGGTGAAAAGTGGCAAGTTTGCAAATTTAGTCATGCAATGTCATCTGAAATTTCCATGTCAGCCAAACACGTCAGTTGTTGCACTTATGTGGATCATAAGCAAGAAAGAAAATCTCTTTGATAGAGACTTCCGATCTGGTCAACAACTTACCAGAATAGCCGGATGTTCTATTTCGAAATCCAAAAAAGACTGGTAATAATTGTAAAACGTGGTGCTAAATGAATTGAATTCTTCCTCGGCGTGAGCGGAATCCATGAGAACCAAAGAAGGAAGCAACACGCGGTAGAAGTATCGGAGAGTCGCCAGCTCGACAGTTATGAAGACGGGTGAAGAAACCCGGTTTTATGATATGCTCTTGCGCCCCGGAAGCGAACGTAGCGAAGCAAAGCGAGTTATTATAATTATCAGAGCGAGCGTAGAGAAGCAAAGAATCCGATGTGGTCGAGTCCCCTGGGCAGTACCATGCGTCATACACTGATACTTCTACCGCGCCAGAGCAAAAGGAGGCACGTGCATACCACTCGCACTCCACGAGTAGATTAATTGAGTGGCTAGATTGAGAACAATGGCCAACAAAGACCATAATTACATAGATAACTGCTTCTCCCATTCTCCGTATTTATGGCTTTAAGCCGGAACCGTATTGCGGATGGAAAGAAAGACGACCTCACCTTCTCGTAAATGGTGTCAGTGAGAGCTATGTGAGAGGTACAAAGTTGCTCGAACGTATGTGAGAGGTATGAAGTTGCTCGTGAGAGGGATCTAGAAAGAAGCTATGAAGCGAGAGCCTCTGAACCTATGTTCACTGTGGATGGGCGTTGAGCTCCTGTGGCCATTGATAGAAAGAAGTGGTCTTCCGGGCTAGCATTGAAAAGTGGTTCTCCTTATGGATTACCCTCTCTTTTGTCCTTCACACGGTGAGTCAGTGTCTCCCAAAGCAACGATAAAAGTGTAACGAGTGGTCCTCTTAAAGATATACGATGTCTGCTAACCTTTCAGTTATAGGCATACCTATTGCCCGATCAGGTGCATTTCATAGCGATTATCAAGGAGAATGAAAGTGAAGAGAGTCAAATTTCCTATCATTTACAATGTGATTATACCCCATTTATACCTCGTTTTATATGTTTTCGGAGACATTTGTTTGTATTTTGATGCATTATAGACCTTTGTTGTCATTTCGAGACCTAGGACGTAAAGTCCGGAAATCTCGCTATTTTTCGGTGTTTTGATACATTATCGGCCACCCTAGTATCCCGTAGGGATTACGTGTGGTATTTATTGTGATTATTTACAGGAATTAGGTGTTCAAGATGGCCAGAAGGCGATATTCAGGGCTAGGAGTGTGTGGCTGAAGCTTAAACGTTCAAACGGATCAAAACTCGTGGGTACTACAACCATACCTTTCATTGATCTGCATTTTGATCAAACTTAGAGGCTTTTTCTGTGTTGGACATATTCATGAAAGTTGTAGACAATTTCATCGACTTTCCAATTCATTTTGAATAATATGATTTGGAGGTCTACACACAAATTTATGATCGATTTACTGAAAATGTGTCCACATGCGGCTGCCATAAAAGGGCAACCGCCTAGAAAATGCTGAGAGTCCCCCAAATCGGGCTAGTTGATAGGTGGCTGCCTATAAATCACAGGCAGCCGCCTACGGTGTTTTTCTCCCATTTCTTCAATCCACTATAAATATCATTTTTAGGTCGGAAAACAGAGTCACACCACCTTCTTTGACCATTTCCTGCAGCTTTTCATCTCTTTTCTTGGATTTGTTTATATTTAGTTTTGATTAGCTTTAATTAGTTGTAACTCGAAGATCGTGCTGCTAGCTATTTCAATTTCAGTATGGATTTCGTTTTCGTTTCTGGTATTCTTCGTATCGATTTTCGGTAATTTCGATTTCTAACTTTTAATCTTGATTCTTGTTAGTTTCAATGTTGATTTCTTGTGATTTGGTAGTTATAATGAGTAGCTATCGTTATATAGCCGAGTTATGTGAAAATCTTCGAAATCGAACCCTAAATTTTTTATGAGGTGTTCTTGATGTTTGATTTGTAGATTCTCGATGTTATAGTAGTTCTAGAACTTATTCTTAATCACATTTGTTGAATTGATCACTCGATAATCGTATTTCACGTATTGTCTTTATATATGTATTTTGCGAGAGGGTACGGGAACCGGGGTTCTAGGATCACCCTGTAAAATCGACTGAGTTTTTTAGATTCGGTTTCGTGTGTGAGGTTTATATCAACATTGTTGAGTGTTTCATTGAACGTAGACAGTGTTAGGTCAGTTAAATCCGGTCAGCGGACTGTTGAACTTGACATAGGAGGATAGATTATTGAAATAATGTCTATTCTCGGAATTTGGAAACGACACATTTCGAGTGACATCGAGGACGTTTAGGCAAGTCAAAAACACTTCCGGATTTAGGTAGGGTTTGTGAGTATTAGATTTTATCATAGCTCGGATATTGTTTTTTTCATAGTGTTTGTTGGCCTATGGGGAGGCAGTAGAGACTATGAAGTATACTTTATTTGACTGTGAGCTGGCAGATAGAATTTGGAGATCATCTTCCTTTAGTTGGGTTATGAGTCCCTTTTGCAGATTTCTGTCTGCCACTAGTAGAGGTAAAATGGATGAAGAAGGTAGCACAATTTGTCTGGCTATTGTGGGGTATTTGGAAGGACCGATAATCAGCAGTGTTCGGGGGCCAAGCTGTGTGTTTCTGATACTTGTGCACACTCTCTATTTGCGTTATGTTACTATGCAGAGGCTATAAAGGCTTTTCGAGACCACTCACCTACACAACACTTGACAGGTACATGAAATGTAATTTCAATGCGTTGGTGGTGGAGTCAGGGGCAACGGTTGGCATTCTTTTAGGGATTGTCATGGTGTTGTTCCCGCTTCCTTTGCATACCATTTTCATCCGGGTGATGCGGTTGAGTTTATGGAGCTTCGAGCTATGTTCTTGGCCCTTGTGGAAGCAGAGCGAGTGGGTATTCGTTTTTTGGTGGTGGAAAGTGACTGTTTATCTTGTGTTCAACGTCTATCTAAGCCTACAAAGGATATTATTGCTTTGGGTTGCTTGGCCCAGGACTGTTTAGCTAGTCTCAATAGCTTTTCTTATGTCGTTTTTCCTTTTGTAAGGTGTGCGGGAAATGTCTCGGCCCATTTTTTAGCACATCATGCTTTGTTGGTACATGATGTGACCTCTTGGGGTGCTTCGCCCCCTACAGATGTTCTCGGTATTTGTTTGGCGGACTTGCCGTAGTAAAATACTTTGTTTCTTAAAAAACATTAAGAAATGAGAACTTTGTTGGTAAATTATTTTAAAAAAATTGTAGATAATTAAAAGGTTGTAAATTATAACTACAAGCGAAAGCTCCTGTTGATACATTCAAAATCCGCATTAACTATGAAGTTTAGGTTCACGTCATAGGTGTAATACCCCGAATTTAATTTTAAGGATACGTCATTTTCGAATCAATGTGACATCATATATGAATGATAAATCAACAAATATATATATGTATGTATGTATTTAAATTTGAAATATCATAAATTCTCGTGAAATACACCTAGACCCTAGAAGACCGAGATCCACCGGCTCGGCGCTGGGAGAGTATTCAAAACTTAGAACTTGCCTCCCTTTATTCTGGTAACTCCCAGATGGTATCATACGGTTTTCTCAACTCCTCTCTATTCTTGAAACTTAAAAACGATACTCTTATTTCATTTTTCATCACTTCTCATTTTCGAGCATTTTATCAAACTCCTCCCTCGTATGTCTCAAAGTTGTGGAGTCTTTCTTGCGGGAAAAAACCTCACGGAATTCAGATTTCTTCAAGCCTTTCTGATGAGTAATTGACTATCAAACCCTAGTTTGATTTGTTGGTTTGATTGTTTCAATATAACATAATGTGTATCTCGATAATTAAGTGAATTATTGACTTTGAATTGAATTATTAATTCTTATAAGTCATTGGAATTGATCTTATGCGCCAATGACACCCAGGCGCACGCCATTGATCAAACAAAGTGTTATGTCCAAGTTTTGACCAGTTTGGCGCGCGCCACAGCACTCCAAGCATGCCCCAGAGAAGATGATGCGCGCCACTAGCCTTTAGCGCACGCCAGATGAAACAGAGAGCATTCTGCTTGATCTTGATCCAGTCTGGCGCACGCCACAAGTTTTTAGCACATGCCAGAGACAGTTCCAACATATTTCCAGAGGCTGCAATTTCTCCGTGGCACACGCCACAACTGCTAAGGCGTGCACTATGGCTCGTTTTTCTACACTTTTTGGGAACTGTATAAATAGGATTTTGACCCCATATCTTAAGAGATTTCAATACCTAGATGTATTTAAGGATACTTTAGCCGTTTTTCACTCCTTTTCACCCTAGATTCCATATTTACTTCTCTTTTACTTAGATTTAGGTAGATTTAGATTAGATTTTACCTGTAAACTCAATTTCTCCATTTTGAGCAAGAACTTGTATGAGATTAGATCCATTTCGAATTTCCAGCACTTGGTAACAAATTTCATCTCGTTTTTTAGTTTAATGGCCTTCTTTACTTGTTTGATTATTGATTTTTTTTTTCATTAACATAGTAGTAAGATCATCACATAGTCAAATTATGTGAAAATTGATGAATTTCCCTCTAATTGGTGAAATCGGGAATCCGTAGTATTTAATTGTTGCTCTATCGATTAATTCACGTGAACTTGTGCTTATTGCGTGAATTGGCTAGATCACATAGTTCATGATCACACACACACACACACCACTTTATAAATGTATGTTGTGAAGGGGTGTGGAAAATGGATTCTAATATCGTTATTTCTAGTTGAATGAGTTGTTAACATTCGATTACTTAATGAGGTTTGTCGGTGTGAATCGAGCGGCTTTAGTGCTTAATCTTGTCTCGGTCAGTTAAATTCTTAAAAGAAGACTGTTGAACCGGACAACGGGTGTTAGATTGTTGTTTTAGCGTCTAGTACAACTTTAGGAGTTTGCGCCCACGGATTTATCGATAGAAACCTAAGGATGGTTGGTTGGTAGAATCTCATTCCTGATTATCGATTAGAGGGGCGAAAGTAGTTAATTCGATCATGGTTAGGCTATTTCCGTTTCCTTATTACTTATAGTTTTCATTCCGTTTTAGTGTTAATCCACACGTGATCCACCTTTGGTTGACCTAAACTAAGTTCGAAAGTGACTTTGGTATTCGATTAATTGGTGAATAACCAAATTCCAATTGAAATAAAATCTATAGGATGAATCAATGCAATTTAGATCCTCATGGGATCTACTTGCTTGTCATTGTAGTACATCCGACCCGTTACTATGTCGGTTAAAATTGGATCATTACTATTGTGACTTTACATGTTTCAGGGGACAAGCGCCAATATGACGTCTCAAAACTAGATTTGATGTTATGTCACTAGAGACTTCATCTTTATTTCATCCTGCACGGTTATTGTTGGCATGGCAATGCAATTAGTAAACAGGATTTCCAACTCATTTGCATTTTGAGTTTCTTTCTTTTTTCATTCAGTTGCTTGCACTTCAATCTTATTTTATGTCATGATATCACTATTACATAAAACTTACTTACTCCGATAACCACAAGTTGAATACGTACCAAGTGATCCAACACCGTTTTCGCCTTATTTTTGGACGTGTCAGTATCGGTAAACTAATGGCATTGATTGACTAATATCTAGAGCCACCAATTATTTCCCATACAAGTACTGCCTAATATGTAAAGGATTTTCAGGATCTTCCCATAATTATCTTGATTTATAACACGTGCTCATTTCGGATAAGGGAGGCTCCGGCCGACCTGCGTCGAGTCCCCTGGCCAGGTCGATAGGAAAATGACATGTGGCGAGAGCTAGTCCGACCTGCGTCAATGATAGATATCTATTACTTGAGAATTTATAGTAGCCGAAAGATAAGATGTTATGGAGAGATCTTACAAACGTCTTTCTCCTTATACGGATTGTTTGTTGGAGGGTATCCATATGTAATGGTTATAGCAGTAGGCGTTCGGTAACTATATGCATAGTACAATAAATATGTTTTATATTCCGAAAAAAATGCAATGGCGGCTCTATGTTGACATGACGCCATTATTAATGAACTGTGCGACTACAGAGTTCAGTCAGTCACTCGAATCATTGGAGCTTCTAGATATAGGTACATGATCCCTGACTTCTCTTCTCGTAAACCACATTGGATATGCTCCAAGATAAAAAGAGGAAAATTGTTTTTTCTGTTATTAAGCTTAGGAACATTATGTGATTGGAAAGCGAGTAAAATGAGTTTTTCCTACATTTAAGTATTTAAATATATTAACAAAAAATTAGTTTTCACTTAATATATTAGTCATTGATTATTTTATGTAAAATTAAGAAGTATGATTTGCTTATTTTTATGTGACAATTAAAATGGAAAAATTGATTAACTTTTTAGGCATGCAGCTTTCCATGAGGACATGAGTCACAAAACAAAGTTTTATCATTGATATGAATATTACAATTCTTTTTTTTTCTTTTTTTCTTTTTCTAAGAAAGGGGTGTCCTAATCTTATGTGCCACACATTGACATCCTTATTTAAGGCAATGGGGATGAGGAAAGTAGAAGGTTCCTCATCCTGAACTAAAGGTAGGATAGAAGGGGCTCAAAGGATCATATGTGACAACAGGCAAAATCGAGTATCTCTAAAGAATTAGCAAAATATCAAAACATGTAGAAAGCTGACTGCCAAAAAATACATACTTGCATTGTGCTCCAAAATGACTTAACAGAAATAGCAACACATTCAAGTTTCCAATCCAATATATGTAATACTAAAGTGAAAGTGGAGATTTACATACAAAAAACATTAGTAATACGAGAGTTTTCAACTACCAGGTCAAACGAAACTGTAAGTAATCAGACAACCACCTCTTATCTCATAGACATCAACGTACGGAGTTTCTGTTGCCTCTCAGCTTTCTTGGCAGCAGGAGAATTCTTCCATTCTTGAAGTTGATCCTTCATCACTTTCTCAACGGCTTCAATCGAATTGAGTAGCTTCCGTTGTGGTGTGAGATAAGCCTGATATCCTCTGTCGTCCTTGCTGATAATCATTCAAGAACTTGGATAATGTTCTCCCAGTGAGAGGCGTCCTGTTAGGTATGGTTTTAACTGGTGTATGGTGTATAAAGATATGGCGCTCATCATATCTTTATACACTATACACCAGTTAAAACCATACGTAACAGGACACCTCTAATTGGAGAAACATTATCCAAGTTCTTGAATGAGCACCAGATGTTGATGCTCCATTAACAGCAGCCTGGTCCTGGGCTGCAGGACTCTCATGTGGAAGGCCTTCGTCTTCTCTCTCTCTATAGCTCTTCTTGATTCCATAACCTGCAGGTTGGATGAGTGAAGATACATTAAAACAAATCTCGAATACATCGATAGACACAACTTTAAACATGTTACAGGATGAGGGCTGATGCATTTTAAAGCCAAAATCTTAAAGACAATAACAAAGAGGATCAATAGAATTTGTAACTGGCAAACGAATTGAAATGGAATAGCGAAAAAGTATTGTAGACACCATGTAATTTAAAGTCCACATAAGCTCAACCTGATTCAAAACAACGTACGAGTCTGTCAAAGATAGTCATAGGTATGGTAGCTAGCCTTCTATAATTAACATTAAATGACTTCCATCAAAATCATCACAAAAAAAGTACACAAGAGGAAAGAAACAGGCACATAAATGCAAGCTGACTACTTTCTATATAGGCTTAAAGAAAGGAAGGATGAAACAATGCAATAAAATTCAGGTTTATGGGTTTAGTTTAATCAGCTACAAGTATTCACAAACTTGAAGCAAGACAAAATATACAGCTAAAGCTGCATTGTACGGTCTAATAACCCTTAATGTTTTTTTATACTTGAAACATATGCTTAACAAACAAAAACATAACTATCAGTGTTAGTAGGGTTAAGCCATCTGAAAATGATATTTGCAAACAAAAATTTTGAAGTACACATGAAAAGAAACCAGAGGAACATTTCAAGCTGTCTATGTTCTATATTTGTCTAAACAGAACAACATGAATTAGCAAGACTAGGAATATCAATCCGAAGCAGGCAACAGTATATAATATAAACACCATTGGTCAAAGTAGGAGAGAAATACAAGCAAATAAGGCAAGTTTAGATCAAAAGGTGTAGGAAGTAAACAACAAATCGACATGGAGTCAGAAGATTCAGGTTAACCTGCTAACACATATGAGAAGTTCACCACAGTGTACTGAGCATATTGACACAAGTTAACATAGAAAATGTCAAAAAACACGCTGATCCATTCATTGCTAATTCAGTGTTGAAAATGTCATAAATTTTTAGCACAAAAATAGGACATTTACAATGAATTGAAATGGTGTCAGATGCATCAATTTAACTGAAATTAGCTTAACCTGCCAACATATGTGAAGTACAACACATTGTATTGAACAAATAGACACAAGTATGACATATAAACACCAAAAACACGCTGATCCTTTCAACACCAGAGCCACAATGGACTATCAAAACAGACTCATCTTTTCCAATCAGCACAAAGTAGAGAGAAGCAGTTTCACAGTTATGAACCGAAATCGGTACGAAGAGAAATCATATAGGAGTCTTTCTCAAGTGATATCATTATAATCTCACTAAAACATATTTTCAAGTCCCTGACCCAAGTTAAATAGTTTATTACAACAAGAATATGAGTTTCAAAGAACACTACTTCCAGGTCATATTAAAGCAAACATTGTTTAGGATTTCAAATGATGGATAGCGTTTAACCAAAGGAACACTTATCTCACCAATTGCAAGCCCATGCAATATAAATACCCATTAGAAGTAATTAGCGCAGCAGATTGTAGGAATCACAGACACATTCACATCTCAATTCTCGAATTTAAAACTATCAGCAAAAGATCATGAGAAATGCATGAAATGCGTTACCCTAGGAATGGCAGTGATATCTTGAAGAGGCTTTCTCGGGTACCATGATGGAAGAATTCTACGACCGCGACCTATTGCAGGGTACATGTTCTCGCGGCCAGTAACAGATCTACGAATTCCACCACGACGTCTTATTCTTGATCTACCGATAATTCCTCTCCCAGAAACACCTTCAAGACGATTAATCCCATTACTCCCTACAGAAGCCAATCCCGTTACTCTGTCTGTCCGACTCCCCGTCAGCGGTGTGCTTCCCCACCGGAAAGGCGTAAATGAGTCAGATCTGTGAATTTCTCCCCGGTTACGAAGATACACCTCTGCCGGATCTTCTTCCCTTATTAACCTATCTCTTGACATCGACATTGCACCGGTACCCGTAAATAAATAATAAAAAATACGAAAGAACTATTAAATTCCACCATTCGAAATGACATTTTCTGAAGAATGCAATTGATTAACGTTTGGAAAACGAAGATTCGAAACCAAAAAGTACATGAAATCACTCATGAGTTCACATTTCAAAGAGAATGTGTGAGTACTACCAAATTTTCTCTCAGAATGAGTTCATATGAAAATTCATGAGAAAAAAAAATAGTATCAGAATCATGAATTTACCTTCTGATTTCTTGATGAAGGAGAAGAAGATTGATACGGTTTTGGCTATGAGGGTTTCTTAGAGCAACACTGGTGGGAGCTTCTAGACAATTTTTGTTTACATATTGTCAGAGAGAGTGAAAAATTTGAAACGTAAAATAATGAAGATGCAGTAGTTTTATGGTGGTCTAAGACCATCATGTCATACTTGTCCTCTAATAGGATTTCTTAAAAGAGAGACAAATTTGTAAAAACATGGCATTTATATTTTACAAGCTGGGCCCCGTGTGTATTTCTTGAATTTATTAGTCCTGGATCACTAAGTCATACTTGGTACAGGACCACCATAAAATTTCCGATGAAGATGAATTAGACAAGTATTTATAGAGATTGTCTAGCCCATTGGCTACATTTGGAGAGTGAAAGAGATAATATTCTATGACACAAGTAGGTCAGCCCATCACTTTTATTTATCACTATGGCTGCTTTTAGCTGCCTTCGACTAGAGAGAACAACTTTGTTAGAGGAAGAGTAGTGGGGATTGTATAGACAATATCTTTCCATCAAATGTTAGAATGGAGAGAAGAATTTTCTAAAAAGTAAAATAGTGGTGTTGTTATAAAACTAAGAAGATAATGGAGGAAGAACAAGAGGAAATACAATTATAGAAGAAAGGAAAATTGCTTGTGTATTATTCCAACGATATAAGGGGTATTTATAGTAGAGATTACAATGCGAACACAATAATCCGAATTAATCACAAATCTACTTAAATCAATCGAATAATAGATAATCCATCAACGATATTATTTCATAACACTCCCCCTTGGATATCTATTATTTAAACATACAACGTATATGATATCGCCTCATTAAAACCTTACTAAGAGAAAACCCAGTGGGAAAAAAAAAAAAAAATCTTAGTTAAGGAAAAAGAGTACATATTTATCTGTTTGATTTACTCCCCTAAACCAAGCGTCAATTTAGATATTTCAATTGTTCGCTTCCCAACGCTTCTTCACCTGTCTTTCAAATGTTGCGTACGACAATGTCTTGATAAATAATTATCGGTTGACCGGATCTTTGCACATCAATCTCCTCCTCATTCTTTTGCAAATCATGAGTAAAGAAGAACTTGGGTGAAATATGTTTTGTTCTATCCCCATTAATATAGCCCAATTCAATTGAGATATACGAAGATGCATTGTCTTCATATAGTGCGGTTAAATGATTTTCATTCTCATCTAGACAATGTCTCAATGAATAAATGGTAGAATTGATTGTCTCGATCGTAGTTGCATAACGTATATGTCGTGTACTATTAACTTTGTTAGAAAAACCCGGTGGGAAAAAAACTAGACAAGGTAAATAGTTCATGACGTATGCGTTTATACATGTGTTGCGATCGCTCATTAAAAACCTTTAACTAAGAAAACCCTTTGGGAAAAACTTGGTTAAAGGGAAAAAGAAAGACAATCATTGGTTTTAAGACCAAATCCACACAAAAGTTTTGAAGTTGTCGCTCTTCCTGACGACAACTATCTTTCAAATGTACGCATTCCATTATTATAAACACTTATTATCCAAAACCGATGTAGGAATAATCTTAGTGAACAAATCTATGAGATTGTCACTAGAGCGTACTTTTGCATATCACTCTCTTTTAGAGTTTATTGGATAGTCAAATGTAGGGGCTAATAAGTGTCATTCCCACTACTCACTTGTGCAACACATGCAACACAATTAACACCGTAATCACTAAATAATGGGGGAAGTAATATAATCGAAATTTGCATGCATATATTTTCACTATTATGCATCGTAATTCCTTTAAATTTATGACATTAACAATGCATTACTTACATATATTCCTTTCTCAATAGGAATCTTCTCAACTGGTCATACTACATCAACATGAATGTTAATGACCTTAACCATTTGCATGTTGCGATTGTCATATTAATTTATTTTTGAAATCCACCAAGGATTTTCATATCAATATTAATGTCCAACGACCCATAAATATACCGTCATGACATAAAGTTACTTTACGCGATATATTAGTTAGCGGAACATTATATTATCTATAATGGGAGAATATATTTGATCATTAACAAACAAATATTTTCAATTCAAACTCAACCTCAATTGCTTATTTCATTTTTACCTAGTCCGAGTGTTTATGACACTCGCGATGACTTGTCGTCTTGGATCCGTATATAATAATAACAATTAAAGAGGCAAATATGTCGTCGACGACTATTATATTTTATTATAAATTTCTCCCATAAAATTCATTGCTAATTTGATATTAGCATAAACCAATTCCTTATCAATGTATGGATTGGTTGTTCCGCAACCCCAATATTTAATCATCCGTCGCACGTGCAATTTTTTGTTTTGGGGTTTTCGTCTACAAGACGAATCTCTTTAAGAGATTTCATGAGTGATCGAATATCAATAATAAATTGATCATTCTTCCGCGGATTTTTTATCTTTAACACCGATCGGTCTTCTACGCTTCGGCGTAGAGAAATATCTTTAATCATACTTTGTTGGTGCATTTATAAATAATCACTCATTTAATTTCAATATAGGCATCCGGCATATTACTTGTTAAATACTACAAGTAAGATTATTTTCGCAGCGATTCGATTAAACGATGCGTGGAAGATCGTTTATCTTGTTAAAATTTCTCGGCATTCTTTTATTCTAACATGAGATTTTCTTTATCTCCCCTAATGCCGAGAATCGATCTTCATCGAACATGTAGCACCGAGCTATACATTGATGCTCTTTTATTCGCTTCATGCGATTTACTATATCACTATGTGATTTTAGATTCTTCAAGAATCGTTCGAAAAAATTCACGTTATATTTAGAGAAATCACTAGAATGAGACAACGAACTTTTGGTTCGTTTCTCCCTCTTTCTCGGAAAATATTTGATATATGCAAAATGTGCATAAAATCTACCCTTCATGGGTTTGATATCAATGAATGATATGTGAACTCATAGTTCATTTATGTCGAAGTTTGTCACGAGATATAATTCATATTGGGTTTTCCTCCCTCATTCTCGGACAACATTTTCTCATAATTGATATGTCAAAAATTTGAAATAACCCGTGACGGATTCAACATTTTAATGTGAGATCCTCTTATGCGGGTATCAACAAACTTCTTTTATCTTTTTCGATTTGTGGAGAAATTTTGTCTCATATAGAGATATTATATCCGTTCTCACAATTATGAATACAATGTATCGAGTTATACCAATTTTCTTGAATCACCATCCCAATTCTAGTGGATTCTCACATAAAGAATGTTTATAACCACAATATTCAGAATCACTATATGCATCTTAAATACTTAATTTTGTCGCATTCATTTCACGAGAATGATTGTGATGCATCACATGTAATATGATACATATATCATTGTTTTAAATGATGCATGTAGTATCGATCACATTCTCTCGTGGAATGGACATATCTCATTATTTTCAAACACATTATTTATACACATTTCATCGGGAAATAGTATATAAAGCAAATATTTCGATCTCGATATAACACCCATATTACTCAAAAAAATCGAGACTTGAGAGAGCATAGTGCTTTATTTCAAACAATTTTGTTTCAATATAGCACTTGCATGTTGCATTACCATATGCATCTCTCATTAATACTTTTGAGAACTTGTTTCTCAATATAATGTGCGTGTCGCACTATCGATGAGGCAATTTAATTGCTCTCATGCTCCGACTCCATTTCTTCCTTAGAACGAAATGAGCAATTAATTTTTCAAAATATAACAATTGTCACATAATATAAATGAATTACAATGATTAATTATTTTAAATAGAAAATTACATTATGTATCAATTCAAGCAAATTAAATTGATATTGTAAATGCTAGTGGATCCGAGTGACAATTATCCAAAGTATTACAATTCATGAATCAATCATTATGAATAATTTCACTCACCAATAAAGCACTATAATATGTTGTCATATTCATTCTTATCACAACTAGACAACAAATTTTGAATATAATAACAATATAGAGCGAATGCGCCTTACAATCAAAGACATATATACATGGTATTCATTTTTAAAAAAAAACCGCAGGGTTGAATATTTTTCATTGTAATAAACATGTGTATAGATAATCACATTAATGATGATCACTATTTTTATTGTCAATAAAATCTTTTCATTAAATTAACAAATATGATTTTGTTTATTGAAATTATTGCAAATGTAGTTGCCAAAAATACAACGAATGCATTAATTACCGCAATGATCATGCAAATATTGTAAAGTTATGTTTAATATCAATCCAATTAACTAAATGATATGGAAATATCATGTGTTCATATCATATCAACTTTATAGTGAAAATATATTGATAAATTATAAAGCAGCGTATAAAACATTCTCACGTCGTATCAATATAAAGATCATATATGCGCACCATGTAAGTGATTAACACAACTACGTACACAATCATGTAAAATATAATCTATTTAATTTTAACTATTTAAAATGACTTTAATTAATATGAATATGATTGCAAAAGTAATATACATGTTGATTAATCCAAATGATTGAGAATCATATATTATTATTGTGGTCAAATAACAAGATTTACTTACCAAAAATACATGATGATACAATTATTTTCCTTTTTCTTTTTGAAGAAAACTAGTCACACGTATCAATTATACACAATCGATAAAAAAAATTCCAAAGCTACTATATATATCACAAAATACTTTAGCCGTATCAAAATAAACCCAAGACAAGAAACAATTTATTTATTAATAAACGATGCTTAAGTTTAAATGCATCGTATAAACAATTTACGTAAATCGCCACTAACTCCGACATGTGGCGTAATCTTCTAAAAGATTACTTTGTTTCTTGTCATGATTATTGTTTTAATCATATAAAACAATTTTGTTAGAATCGTATCAATAATGTCCTCCTCCACGACCATAACCAAATATTTCAAATATTTATAAATTGAGTCACGTTCTTTATAAAGTATGAACTCTTATAATTTGGTCGGAACTCATTATTTATTTTCATAATTCCACATCCAAGGATTATTATTTTTCATTCATGATACGAAATCATAATCAATTTCATATACATCATAAATTACTTTGATTGATATTGTCGCTTCGGTAGCATATCATCATGATGAAAATGATTTAATTATTTTCTCAATTGTGATCATGAAATCCCATGATATATTCGGTAGATTTCTTATCTCTCGAATTTCGGATCACTCGTGGAACATGTCTTTCTCTATGGACATCGGGTCCTAATTTTTATTTATATGAATGACATGTTTGTACTTTTTTCTCTGTGAATTTCAAATTCACCTTCACCAATTTTTTTTTTTTTTTTTTTTTTTTTTTGGCACGTCGAAATTCATCTATGTGAATTTAATATTCACTTTCACCGGTTTTTGACATGCCCATTTATGTGAATTTTATATTCACTTTTACGAGCTTTCTATTTTCATATGGATTTCGATCCATTATATCTTTCGTTTCAAACATTGATCAACTTCATGTGATCATACCTCATTTTTCAATTTGCACAAAAGACAAACTCTTTTGTCTAAGGAATATAGCCATCAAGCGCTTCATATCACCGATGAAAGTATTACTCATATCTTTTGCTTACGTGGTATTGACTTGATCCATAATGATTTGATGATGTCAATACCACTAGCATCAATATTACATATATCTATAAAATAATAGAATTGATCACGATAAATAATTTAAATAAATCAAATTTTTACCTTAATGTTTACTCGTATCGAGATGTGTAGATATAAAATATATTAATTGATCGACTCGAGTCCTTCCGGCAATCTATGAATGGTGATTCTTGTAGGTCTTTTTTTTTTTTTTGTTTTTGCGAAGGTTGCCAAACTTCATCAAAACAATTTTGTAATCCGAATTAATCACAAATCTACTTAAATCAATCAGAAGTTTTTTGAGATATTATCTAGTTCATTCTCTTTGGCCCTTCCTTTCAGCAAATAAAAAAGTTGACTTCCTTTTTTAATTTAATATTATTTTAATAGATAGTTTTAAATTTTTTTATTATCATTACAACATCTAATCACACACACATCATTCTTACTATCCTTCTGTATTTTCTCTTCAGTTATCTGCCTACACATCACCATGAAATCCACTAATCTGCCAATTACCACTACTCTTGCTCTTAGCTCAGAGAGAAAGAACCGAACATGCAATGTTTGAAATGAGGCATGGGCGGGCAATGTATTGTAATGAACAGACAATTTCGCCTTTGGTGAAATTTTCGAAATTGAAAAAGGGGTTTATTGTTAAGAGTAATGTTAAATCGCACGAAGTAGAGGGCACAAAATATTCTCACGAATGAACTGGCTATTCCAGCTGGTAATTACAAAAAAAAAAAAAAAAAAAAAAAGAAAGAAAGATATATGTTAATAAAAAATATCCGGGCGCCATATTGTTTTATTCATTTTGAAAGTCATACATTAGTCACCTATATAACACGAACATGGATACGTCGCGACACGATAATGGCACGGTGATACGACTAATTTCAAAGTTTAATAACACGACACATCAGCGACACATATTAAAAATATATAAATTTTAGGCTTTAATGACCCAACCGGAATAATTTTTTGGATAAAAGAAATATAGTTTTACGATCCGTTAATCCCACTGAAAACAAATTCTGAATCCGCCACTTATTGGTATTGTAAATTTTTCTACAACTAAAGCAACACGGTTCTCAAAAAAGTAAAGCAAACACAAATCTAAGACTCCGAACAACACATAAGCTAGGTAATGGAAAAATAAAACAACCCATGGCAACTACCTTTATCCTCTAACCTAAGCCAAGCCATATCAAGATTTGAGGATAATCATGAAATTAAGAAAATAACAAAAACACCATAAGCTGCAGGGTATTCACGGATACGGTTTATGCGAAAACTGAACAGATCCGATGTCATTCGGTAAGGTTCAGTTTGGTTAATACTCGTTTCTGGTTCGGTTTCGGTTAATAATATAGAGAAACCGAAAATTTCGGTTACGGTTCACGCTACAAATTATCCGTAACTGAATTGAATTAAAAACCGAACAAATTAACCTAACCGAAACCGTACCAAACCAAAAACCGTAACCGAACCGTTTATATCCAACATGTATAATTAGCTTTTTATAACCAAAATATTATATATTTTTTATAAAAATTGCTTATATCCGAACTGTTTATAACCAAATGAAAAATCCGAATAAAAAAACCGAATAAAAAACCGAACCGTTTATGAGCAAATAGAATTGTTAAATTATATTTCGGTTTTCGGTTAACCGAACCGAACCGAATCATATATTTCAGTTCGGTTTCCTAAAGTAAACGGTTCGATTTCGGTTTCGGATATTTACTAACCATAATTATTGGTTCGGTTTCGGTTACGGCTATTAGCCATACCGAACCGTGAACACTCCTAATAAGCTGAAGCGTCGAAGCTTAACTTCCTCCTCAAATATTTGTATCCAAAAGCACTGGTTTTTTTTTCTTTCCATTATTTCATTTATGAATTAACTTGATTTCTTGGATTAGATTGTTGATTTCTTTGGAGAATGAGAAAATTGTTAAAGAATGGTGGACAGAGAAATTTGGGGCGGGTGTTTTTCTTTGGGGGAAAAATGACAAAAGGGTTTTGAGGAGGGAAAAGGCAAAATGGTATTTGGAGAATAAGTTTTTTTTTTTTTTTTTTTTTTGTTTAATTGCTGAGGTGGACTAATCCAACTCATTCGTGGGACAATTTCGTGGTCTCTAGTAGTGGGATTTAGCATTTCTCGTTTGTTAAATACGACAATTCAAACGTAGAAATATACAAAAGGATAGTGAAATTTTTTTTCGGGTAAAAAGGATAAGTTCTTATTTCACTGTGATAATGAAGCTTTGGATTTGAGGTCAGTTCCATTGCAACAAAAAATGTATTTGGGGTTATGAACAGTGAATTTATTATTATCATCAAATTTATATTTTTACTGTCCTGATTCATATTTTCCCTCATTTTCCGACCTTTTAAACCAACCCAAAAAAACGGTACTGCTATATTCACTACACTTATCTCCACAACATCATCCACACCATACATTTAGTGACCCAAAAAAAAAAATATTTCTCTCTCTAATCAAAGGACAACATCATCCACTACATCATCCACTACATCTTTATGTAGTGGATGTAGCATTTTCCAAAAAAAAAAATTGAACCTACGTGCAGACGGTTACACTTATGTCAATTCAAATTTCAAATAGATACCTCTAAAAAAAATAATTAAAAGAAAAAGAGAGTGAGTGACTGACTTCTGTTGTCACTTGTCAATTTGAATATCTTGTCTCTTGTTTCTATAATAAAAAAAAATAGGTTTACTCCCTTTTAAATTTTATTTTTTAAAAAAAAGGCATTTATTCAATTATATCCAAAAACAAGCCTTGATTACAGAGGCTTTTAGATGGTGTCTCCATACGGTGTGCAGACACGTGTGGAGACACATGGATCATCTGTTTTTAAACTTGATTCAAACTATGTGGTACAGATCATTCATCCCGTCACTTTGGTGTATATGAAGATACTAGGCAAAAACTTCCCTTGGTTACATCATAAGGCGGCCTAATGCCCTATTGTTTAAGTCCAACCATATTTAATCATTCTTTCGCCAAAAGATGAGCAGGTGTGTTACCTTCTCTTTTGACAAAAGAGAAACTATAAGAGGAAAAGCAGGCTAACACGCTTTTTACAATCATGAATAATGCTCCCGACACGAGAGAGATCAGGATTATCCGAAACCAACCTATTATTAACTATTTGGGAATCCCCTTCAAAAACAAAATTGAAGTATCTCCAGGTTGTGGCAAAAACAATAGCATGGTAGATGTCCTCGATGAGAACATCGTAATTGCCTTTTAACAAGTATGAGAAGCTGCGAAGAATAGACCCCATATTATCCCAGAGCACTCCATCAGTTGCTACTTTATTTTCACGGGTAGCAACATCTACATTGAACTTTGACATACCTGTCGGGGCAGTTTCCACAATTTCTGCTGATTTAATGGATTATGATCCAGTCTATTTCTCTATGTCGCTTCAACGTAGGCCAAGACATATTTTAACGTGGTTTTAGTGATTTCATTTTATAATTTTAATTTCTACCTTTTTTTATTTATAAATATAAACTTATGGGTGTAAGTAAATACATTTAACATATATCACTTATGACTTACAAGTAGAATATTTTAAACGTATATAACTTATAAATAAGTGATATGCCAAAATCGTAATTCGGTCCGTGGATCATTATCCGGGCCCCTACGGCCGCCCAAGCAAAGGCTTCGGAGCCACCAAAGGCTCTCAGCCCGCCAAAGGCTTCGGAGCTGCCAAAGGCTCTCAGCTCGCCAGGTCAGGCCCGCCAGCTCTCAGCTTGACGGCCAGACAGCTCTCGACAGCAGTCCTACTCTCGCCAGCCTGGTGACAACTGGCTCATCACCTCTATAAATAGGAGCATCACCTCCATTACAAAGAGGAGAGAAGACTTCACTTCCAAAACTACGTAAATTGGGCTTGATCCCTTACAAAGCTAAGGGTATGTAGGCAGCCACTAAGGCTCAACTCATAATCATAAACACAACATTTTCTCCATCTTGTTCTTCAAGATCTTCATCTTGCGCAGAAATCATACAAATTAGCCAGATATCCACCACATATATAAACACCACTATTTACCCGAGAAATTTTCGACATTATCAATAAGCAGCTATGCATCTTAACAAATAAACAATACTCCATATTCCGTATATTTTTTCAGAGACCAAATGTTGATTTTAATAAATTATATTTGACCGAGGTCGGGCTAGCACATCACCACGTGTCATCCCCATGATAGTTCACCGATAAATAAGGATAGAAAGAAGTCTCCTTTAAGGGCCAGAGCCCCTAGTATCCGAGCTGCCCAAGCACGGCCACTCTCTCCCGACCTTCCCAGGTCGGCCAATGCACAAGGTCAGCTTACCAGTGCCCAACCTTTTGGGTCGGCCTAAGTCCCCCCCGAACCAAACCTCTTACGCACGCACCAAATCAGATGAACACGGAAAGAATCCTCAATCATAACTTCTCTGATCCAGGCATCTAAATAAGCCCATAATTATCTCCTAAAATCAAGGAGATCAAATCATTATCTTTTTCTTAGGGAACACGAAATAAGAATCCACCTTGGACATGCCACGCGCAATTGCTAGGGCACAAGCCCCTCTATATGAACAATCCCTAAGGAACTACGAAGACTTGATTCCAATTCACATATTGGATACGTAGGTAGCTTGAGAAGTATCACCTCAAATGCAGTCTACTCCACCATAAACCACCCCATCTTTCTTCGTCTTTGGTGTTCTTGAAGTCTTAACAGATTTTCATTAGGAAGAAAAGCCCCGGATTTGATAAGACGATTTCCAGCATCGTCAATTGGCGCTAGAAAGAGGGTCTCTTTCACTGACAATTGTTTGAAGATCCAGGATCAACATGGTGACGACACGACAACAAGCGGCCAACGGCAACCACGCCAACAATGCAACTGAATCAGACGCCAATAACTAGAATCCATAGCAGGAAGAGATCATTTTTTATGCTACCCACCGGGCATTGGTGGATCAGCTTGTAGCCCTCGGTAATGCAACCAAGCAGGCCGTCCTCAATGCCGCCCTTAAATAAGGACGAAGAAGATGAAGATTTGGAGGAAGAGGATCCTCTGGAGGAAATTTTACAGGATCAGGACCAGCAAGAAGGAGATCCATCTGAGGAAAACTCCCAAGAACAGGATTTGGAGGAGGAGGAGGATGACCCCAATGATGGGTCATAGGAACGAACGCCTTCTCCTCCCAGGCATAGAAGGGCAAAGAGGGGTGATCAGTCGTCCTCTTCAAACTTGAGGAAACAGTTGGTTGTGCAAAGGCGATGGACGCAGCCCAAGCTGAATTGGACGTCATAGCAGAGAAAAGAGCTGCACAACTGGCTCTTGAGTCCCCTTTCTCTGAGCAAATAGATAGCTATCCTCGACCCGCGAGGTTTAAGATCTCAAAGTTGGAGCCTTATGACGGAACGAAGGGTCCCCAGGATCACATATTCCAGTATCTCACGCATATGAACCTCGACCGTGCCCCGGACAAGATGAAGTGCAAAGAGTTTCCTGCGTTACTCACTGGCCGAGCTCGAGAATTGTTTAAGAGAATCCCGGCCAGGACGATCTACAACTTCGAGACCTTGGGGAAGATGTTCTTTAACGACTTTATTACGGTGAAGCCTTTTCAGAGGAATGCTACTTACATGTTTACTCGCAAACATAAGCAAGATGAGACCGCGTTGCAGTACCTTAGGCGGTTCAATGAAGTGTCGATGCAAATTCAAGGCATGGATGATCATATCTGAATCGCATCTTTCGTGGCGGGTCTGCGAGAAGGAAAATTGTATGCAAAGCTGAGCGGCAGGCTCCCTACATCTATGGAGGAATGCATGGAGGTAGCATTCAAGCACTGTCAAGGGGAGGGAGCCACGGCTAAAACGAGAGTTGGAGAAGTCGGAGCATAAGAAGGACGGGCCGAGGACCCTTCTAACAAGAGAAGAATATCGTCTGGAGATCACATGCCCGTCACTCACAACCATGAACCGAGAGGAGAAATGCCGTACAGCCTCGGGATTCCCGACGTTAAACAGGAAGCGCGAACAAGTCCTCGCGATAATGGAAAGGAAGGTGTTGGTGCGAACTCTCCCCCCCGCTGTGAAGTCTTCCAGAGATGAGGGACCAGAGTAAATTCTGCACGTACCACAAGGACACTAGGCATGATCTGGATGGTTGTAGAGATTTCCAGAGAGATGTGGATGCGGCGATTGCTGAAAGAAAGTTGGATGAAGTCGTGGAGCGACCTCGTTATGGCGAATGGCGGGGTCGGCGAGATTACCCGCACAGGAATTTCAACCGAGAGCGTGATCGGCAAGGCGAAGCTCAGAGAAGAAGAGACCGGTCTCCAGAGGAAGACCGACAGATAGACAACTGCCCGATCAACACCATCAACACTATCGTGGGTGGTCTTGGCAACCCGTACAGGGAAGTTGGCAGCCCTAACGCCCGACATAGAGGTGCACAGGCAAACAGAGGAGGTCAGACCCTTATTCGGGAAGTAGGTTATGGACCTAAGGACCCGCTTCCGTTGGTTACAGATAATGAAGGTCTAGCCATCGAAGACGTTGTGAACAAGAATCCGGTGAAGAGGGTTTGCGTAATACCGGCAGCGCTGTCAACGTTCTCTACTTTGCAGCTTTTCAGGCGATGAATCTCAAGGAATCCGAGTTGAGTCCAGTCTCGGCACCGCTGTACAGATTCGCTGGTCCCCCAATCTATCCTATGGGAATGGTTCGGCTCCCAACAACGTTTGGAAGGGAGCAAGAGGGAAGGACTCTTACGGTTACTTATTTCGTGGTGAAGGCCTCATCGGCGTATAATATCATATTGGGAAGGCCCGCTGATGAGACCATATTTTATGGGATTTAATGTGCTTATTTTATATTTATTTTGTCGGGAGATACATTTTTTTCGGCTATGTTTTGGTTGATTTTCAGGTTTTGGAAGCTCGAGATAGATGCTAGAAGATTTTGAGACTTATAGAGCGATTTTGGAAGGTTTTGTGGAAGACTGGAGAAAAGCGATTTTTAAAGACTTCTGAGTTTCAGTTTTCACCTATGTCGGGATCTCGCCGTGTTGAAGGGAAGACAATCCACCAAGGCCCACTTTAGATTTTATCTCTTTTATTCACATAAGATTTTTTTATTATTATATAAACTTTTTAATGATTATATAAACTTTTTAGGAATTATTATATTGTAAAATATTAAGTAGGCTTGGCCCACTTAGCAATTACTCCTCTTCGGCGTGCAACAGCAGGAGGTAGTACATATTTTATTAGCTTAGGGTGACCCTAATGACAAACCCCAATTACACTATTTAAACAAATCGTTTATTGTTTCAGTTATATTTTTTCAACTTCTAAAAAATAATTCACTCCAATAAACAACCTCTATACACCCTTCTAAAAATATTTTTGCTTACAAAGTGATATTTTAATACGTCGCATTCTTGTAAAAAAAAAAAAAAAAAAATGATGTCGAATATGTACACAAAAAGAGTGTTGTATGTTATTTTCAAAATAAAAAAAATAAATATTTGGACATGTTAATTTTTTTATGGAAAATTTGTAGAAGTGTTTTTGCCGTTGATATATATCAAAAATGATACGGGCACAATGGTTGTGCCACAATGAGTGATATAATGATAATCTGCACCATTGATCATAATGTGTCTAAATTAATAATGATGTAAATCTAACATGATCAAGATTTGTATCACCGTTGTGACACAACCGTTGTACTCGTATCATTACTCGATATGTATTTATGTAGTAAATGAAGAAAGATATGAGGCAACTATTAATATTAGAAGGTCCCCTATTTTTGGGGTGAGCCTTAATTTCAAATAGGGATAGGGAGTGGGAAAAGGTATTATTGTGGGCTTGGGATTTTGATACCCACCCTATAAAACAGTTAGGGAGGGTTAAGAGTGTACCATCGAGGTTAGGGACGGACCCAGCATACAAAGAGGCGGTGTCCGACCCTCACTGAGATCCGAAAATCGACAAGTTTTTATAGGTAAAAAATGTAAAAACACTATTGATATCCCCACTCGCCTTTTGAATTTATTCCGGTGCCTCTATTGAGATTTTTTTTCTGAATCCGTCACTGATTGAGTTCACTCTTAGGTTTTATTTTTTTGGGGAGGAGAATTAGATTCAGACGTGAACTAAAGAAAAGCTGCGCATACCATCGCCGGCAATTTTCGGCCATTGAATAAAAGGTACTACTTGTTTTGTTTGATTTTTTTTCTTTCTTTTATTTGTTTATTATGAATAGCTAGTTTTCTTATTCTATTCTTGTTGATTGATTATTTTACCCTTTGATTATTATAGATTGTGAGATCGAATTATTCATAATTTTTGATTAAATTGTTAATATTCATTTATTTTCTGCTTTCATCGATTCATAATTGAATTGTCGTTTAGTTGTTTTGGCCGTATGATTGGATGAATAATTTGATCTAGCACCAAAAATCGATTCTAGACGATTGTCAATAAAGATTTGATTTTAAGTGGTAAACAACTCAATGACTGCCGGTTCGTAGCCCATATGATTCCCTGTTGCGAAAATAAATGATCTAGGTTAAAACTAACCCGATGTGCATTAATATCTAGAGTTGAGTTTTTCAAATCGTTAATGCAAATTGTTCTCACCAAACCTCTGGCGATCGTTCAGAGGTGAGCTATATAATTAGAGAATAAATAGTGGCGATTGACCTGCTTGTCAAATATAGGAAAAATTGGTTGCTTGGCGATTGTCGAAAACTATAACCAATTTATTAATAATTTAACGAGTCATCTTTGCATCAATGATCAATCGTAGGAATTGAGGGGAATAATAAATTAGCCGGACTTTTCTCGATTTTTTCTTTCTTTTGTTTTTATTTTCATCTATTTTAGGATTTAGTAAAAAAAATCAAATATATTTTATTTTATAAATGTTAGAAGAAATAAATCCACCGTTCCCTGTGGGTTCAACCCCTTACTTCCGCTATACTAGCTATAAAGGTAGTGAGTGAATTAATTTTGGTGGTTTGACGACCCACCACCCGCTCTAATCGACCTCCGAGCCGTGATCTCTCCGGCCCACATTAGTCTGAAGTTCCCAACCGCCTACGGCTCGGTTGAAATCAAGGGAGATCAGGAGGTCGCCAGAAGCTGCTACGCGGCCACAATAAAAAGTAAATAAGTCAATAAAAAGTAAAAGTAAAAAGTAAAGTAAATCAAGTTCCTCTATCTGTTGTTTTTCATTCCAGCACTTTCATTAGGTTTGTTTTTTTCTCTGTTTTAGTACCAGTCTTGGGTATTTGATCTTTGGTTGAATAAATTTCGCTCTAAGAGCGCTTAATTTGCGATGATGTTTGCAAACTTTTTCACCTTGTTTCGTAAGTAAGAACCAGCTAACCGAGATCCCCAATATAAAAACTTTCACGCGAGAAGTCAGTCCGACCTGGCCTAGCTCGCCGTGATTTAAAAATGAAAAGTCAGCCCAGCCTGGCCCCGCTCGTCCTAAAACTTTCACGCGAGAAGACAGTCCGGTCTGGCCCAGCTCTCCGTGCTTTAAAAATGAGAAGTCATTCTCAACTAGCCACGTTCGTCCTAAAAATTTCACGTGAGAAGTCAGTCCGACCTGACCCAGCTCTCCGTGCTTTAAAAACTAGGAGTCAGCCCTTCCTGGCCCCGCTCATCCTAAAACTTTCACACGAGAAGTCAGTCCGACCTGGCCCAGCTCGTCGTGCTCTAAAAACGAGAAGTCAGCCCAACCTGGCCCTGATCGTCTTCAAACTTTCACGTGAGAAGTCAGTCCGACCTGGCCTAGCTCGCCGTACTTGGAAAATGAGAAGTCAATCTCAACTGGCCCCGCTTGTCCTAAACTTTCATGCGAGAAGTCAGTCCGACATGACCCAGCTCGCCGTACTTTAAAAATGAGAAGTCAGTCTCAACTGACCCCGCTCGTCCTAAAACTTTCACACGAGAAGTCAGTCCGACCTGGTCCAGCTCGCCGAGCTTTAAAAATGAGAAGTCAGCTCAGCCTGTCCCCGCTCATCCTAAAACTTTCACGCGAGAAGTCAGTCCGACCTGGCCCAGCTTGCCGTGCTTTAAAAACAAGAAGCCGGTCTCAACTGGCCCCGCTCGTCCTAAAACATTCACGCGAGAACTCAGTCCGACTTGGCCCAGCTCGCCATGCTTTAAAAACAAGAAGTCGGTCCAGCTTGGCCCCGCTCGTCCAAAAACTTTCACGCAAGAAGTCGGTCCGTCCTGGCTCAGCTCGCCATGCTTTAAAAATGAGAAGTTAGCCCAGCTTGGCCTTGCTCGTCCTAAAACTTCCACGCAAGAAGTCAGTCCGACCTGGCCCAACTCGCCGTGCTTTAAAAATGAGAAGTGAGTCTCAATTAGTCCCGCTCGTCCTAAACTTTCACGCGAGAAGTCAGTCCGACCTGGCCTGGCTCGCCGTGCTTTAAAAATGACCAGTTAGTCTAATTTGACCCAATAAAGGCTCGCCCGAACTTACCCCGCTAATTACGAGTTATTCACTAAACTAGCCTAGTTTGTTCTTTTCCGTTATCTGACCGACAAAATGTCCGAACCCTGCATGTTGGGCTCGGTTTCATATGTACACCATCACACAATCACAAGTATGCCATCCGGAAGCATAGGTTAAGAATGGCATACTGAGGGGGCAACATACATACCCCATCAGCAGTAAACAGTAAAGTAAAAACAAAAACGCATTTGCTTTTATTCATTATCGAGAAAAGTTTACAGTACAGAACTTTCAAAGCAAGAAAATGCTGGTCTTAAGAGTCCGGAGGCTGATCTTTCTATGGCTTGGAAGGAGGAATAGAGCCCGGAGGCGGCAGCAGGCTGGACAGAGTACTTCGACACGATGTCCACTCCAGCCTTGAAATCCCTTACGCGCTCATTATAGACCGCGCTCATCCCTTGTCTATAAAAAACCCTTTTAGGAAGGTCGTCCACAACAAGGGTAGGGAATTGAATCATTGCCTCGTCCACACCCTGAGTATACCCGTGGTTTAGAATGGGAATGAGCAAAAATTTCAAGGCCTGGTCGAAGTATTCCGAGGCCTTGTACTCTTGAATAACTTCAGCGCGCCGAGCTGGAATTGCAGCCTCCAACTCGGACACCTTCGCCTGGATTCGTCCAGAGCCTTCTCCTTCCCCTGTCTTTCTTCAGCAAGCTCGTCTGATAAATACTTCAGCTCGGCCTCCTGAGCCGAGAGTTGAGCTCTAAGAGCCTTCATCTCCGTATCCTTGAGCTTAGCGGCCACCTTAAGCTCCTATCGTACTTGCCTCAGCTCGGTAATCTTCTTTTTCTGGTCGGTTGAGTTAATATAGGCGTTTCCCAGTCTCCAAAAAGCCTCCTTACCCACCAAGGTTCCCTACATAATTAGGTAGAGAAGGTTAGTAGGTACCTCAAAGGCTTAGCCTCAAAACAGGAAAATGGAAGTAAGATTACTTACAAACTCTATGCATCGGAAACCGACAGTAGCCAATTCCTCGGCAGACATATTGGCAAGCTGCTGCTGCTCGGAGGCAGCTCCCTCTAGAGGACCAGATTGGTCTTAGGCTCCTCCTGGAGCTCTTGATTTTCCTTTCTTGGTGGGCCTTCTCTCTTGAAGTTTCGCGGCCGGCCTGGACCGCTCTTTCTTTCCAAGGGACAGGTCCATTTCCTTTGCCTTCTCTGGAGGGTCCAGATCATCCTGCCCCTGAGGTGGGATGGATGAGGAGGCCCCCGCCACGGCAGCATCCACAGAAGGCTCCTTCTCAACCACGTTCCTGGCCGAATACGTCGGCTTAGGATGATGAACCACACCTTCACCCTCAGCTCCCGCCAGAAGATCAGCAAAATCAGCCACTGAAAACATGAGCAATGTATTAGTCAAACAGAAGCATAAAATATCACAATAAAAGTATGAAGGAAAAAACCCTACAAGGCTTCCACTCAGCCTCCATAAACTCCTTGTAGGGGCGGGCCCTGTGTCCTCTAACCGAGCTGCCCTAATCAGCTCGTCGTATAGGTCTTGCCACTCGATGGAGTATCCAGATCGTTGGATCATGCCCACCAGCTTGTCGTCCAGATCGGGGCGCTCATCCTTATCCAACTCGTCCATATTCCATCGGCTTAGCTCGGGATGATCTTCATGTCGGACAAAGAAGAACCGCTCCTTCCATCTCTTGAAGAAATTTTTACCTTTAGGGATGATGGGACGTCGCCAGAACGCCCCGTCCTCCGAGAAAAGTAATATCTGTACGGGTGGTCCTTTAACTCCACATGATTATAGAAATATCTAAACTTCTTTACGGTGAACCACATATTGAGCAACCGGCACTAGATAGCAAACCCAATAATGGCCCTGACACCATTGGGGGCTACTTGGGAAATCCCTAGCTCATAACACCGGAGCACAACAAGAAGTGCTTGGTAAAAGGGCAGCCTCAGACCAACCTAGAAATACTCCCTGTGAACTATACAGAACCCCTCCGGAGGGTTTGAGGCAAATAGGTGTGGATCTGTGGGTAACATCAGGGCGTACCTTTCCCTGCTAACCCTATATAACTCACATATCTCATATAGGTCTCCTGACTGAAGATGCATTCCACATCCCTACTATCGGAAATGGCCATATCAAAATGCTAGGGTTCTGGCGAAGTTGGACTTGCTTCTAAAGATAACCAAAAGTAGGCTACAAAGCTAAATTGAGAGAGAGAGAGAGCACTTACTTGCAAGGACTAATTGGAGATTGAGATAAGAAGAATAGAAATCAATAGCGGGGAATGGATCTGCTACTTTAATAACAAGCGGTGTAATAAGACGATTGAATGGGGTTATAACCCCCCACTCACCTCAAGAATCGCCCGTAATCAGAGTAGTGGGCAACGACGCCTTGACTCCGGACAGTTGTAATGGTGTCATAACTAGCCTTGCCACCTGGTTCTCTAAATTCAAAAATCTGCAAGTTATATGACGAACCCAGCTGTGACTTAGGCAGATCCGAGCTGACCTTTACAGGCTTTGCTGGATCTGGGGGGCTTATGATGGAGGCCGGACTAGCACCAAGCCACGTGTCATCCCCATGACAGTTCACCGATAAATAAGGATAGAGAGAAGTCTACCTTAAGGGCCAGAGCCCCCAGTATCCGAGCTGCCCAAGCTCGGCCACTCTCTCCCGACCTTCCCAGGTCGGCCAATGCACAAGGTCAGCTTACCAGTGCCCGACCTTACGGGTCAACCTTAGTCCCCCTCGGACAAAACCTCTTACGCACGCACAAAATCAGATGAACACGGAAAGAATCCTCAATCATAACTACTATGATCCTGGCATTTAAATACGCCCATAATTATCTCCTAAAATCAAGGAGATCAAATCATCATTATCTTTTCCTTAGGGAACACGAAATAAGAATCCACATTGGACACGCCACGCGCAATTTCTAGGGCACAAGCCCCTCTATATAAACAATCCCTAAGGAACTATGAAGATTTGATTCCAATTCACATATTGGATACGTAGGCAGCTTGAGAAGTATCACCTTAAGTGCAGTCTAATCCACCATAAACCACCCCCTCTTTCTTCGTCTTTGGTGTTCTCGAAGCATTACCAGATTGTCATAGGAAGAAAAGCCCCGGATTTGCTAAGACGATTTCTAGCATCGTCAATATTCTCTCGTTATTGATAATAATACTTCTGCTGCATAATAATTTTATCATCAACAAGACTGTAAAATGCTCAAGTAATAAGAGCTTGGTTGGCATTTTGAGACGTCCCCCAAAAGGCGATTGCTCCAACATGATGTTGTTGTCCGTCTGGCTCGGTGTGAGTTGTTGATCATTATTGATATTTCTTCAAAATTTCCTTGAGAAATTAATATAAAAAAATAATGTTCATGGACCTTATTTAATTTAGGCGGTTTAGGACCTTCACCACACACGTCGACATCGTCTGGCCGGCTCGGTTTGAGACTTTGTGTTTGGTTTGGTTCATTTCGATCGTTAATTAATGTTAATTTTTTGAACAACATTTCTTTGAGAAATTGATGAAGACCGGATAGGCCTTGCCCTATATTACTTTACTCGTATTTTCATGATTTATGTCTAGCTTGTTGTTATTATTTCATCACTATTTTTATTATTATTTTTGGAATTTTTATTTCATTTTAGATAGTTTAAATAAGAGCCACATTAAGCCCAATGAAGTCTTTATTTTAAGTCTTTTAGTACTTTTTTTTTCTATTCCAGCCCATTTAATTTTGTAGTAGAATAGATGCCCTAGGAGGCAACCCTAGTCATCATTGTAGCCTCTATAAAAGCTTAAACATTGTATTTTACAACCAGACTTCGAATTATAATCAAATTCGTGATGGCTTTTTTCTAGTAGATCTTGTTGATTCGAGAATTAGGTTTACCAAATCTGTTGAGCTGTAGATTTTTGGATGACCTTTGTTTTGTAGGTTTTTGATCTCATGTTGATTTTAGGTCTACAAACAACCCGAGGTTCTTGATCACACGTTAATTTTAGGTCTAGGGAAGCTCAATTATCCGTTTTTTCGTTGTCCTTCGTGTCAATCATCAAAGTGATTACCTTTAACGATCATTCCGCATCCCGTGAATACATTATTTGCTATCAGAGAAGGTGGTTCAATCCATTTGTTTTGGTGTTGCTGATTTGTCACCCGTTTTTATTTCAATTCATTTAATACACATACCACCTCAAACAAATTTGAAATTTTTATCACAAATAAATCACCATTTGTTCTAAAATTTCTATTTTTATTTCATCACAAAATTAGGATAGGATCATACTGAAAACTGCACCCCAACACAGAATACTCTGTTCTGAAATTCTGCAGTAGTAGGTCTTCTTTCGAATCTTGTTTGAGTGGGTTAAAAAATTCCAAATTCATCTAAATTGGTTGTGTGATAGAAAATTGTCTATTCTACAACTTTTAAATTTTGAGTTTTACCATATTCATCATAGTATGATCAAGATCGGCAAAATAAGTCACTGCTACAATTCTTGAAAAAAATTGACAGATTGAACCAGTTGAAAGAAATGATTGTTTGCTCAACCTATAAAAGTCAAAAAAATCTGAATTTTGACTATCATCTACATAACTAATTATTATATAAATTTCGTTTTTACATCCTATTCAAACGTTTTCATTTGGGCTGCATGTGCCAATAAGTGTAGCATTGAATTTCTGGACAAAATCAAGAAGTTGTCACCGAACTCCAATTCAAGTGCTAATCATTAATGCACTAATTAAAAGGTGATAACCTGACCTAATCCAAGTTCATCAGAGTTTTTAGAGACCAAAAAACAAAAAAAAAACAAAAACAAAAAACAATTAGTCATATAAAGGGGCCAGACACTCAAAAGGTGTCCCAAGTCTGTTACATCTTTGATCTCTACCACATCTACTCCATTGTTTTGTCTTTTCTTCTCACATTTGAATGCATACTAGCTTCTCTTCGTGTGGTTTGAGGCTAAGGATACAGTGATTCACAGAGCATTGCAAGCATATTATTGTGTAATTTTTAATTGTTTATTAATCGAATTGAGAAAGAGCGGTAAAAGGCAGTTGTGTGGTGAGTATATAAGAAGGGAGAGAAAAGCCAGAGTGAATCATCAATCACCCCAAATAAAGAGTGAAAATGAGGATTTTTATTTTGTTATTGTCTATAATTTTTTTCCCTTGTAAATAAAAACAATAATGTCACATCATCTTTCCTTTTCTTGGGGAAAGTCCTAATTACAATGCTTTATAATCTTTTGATGTTAGTAAAGGGGGATCTAAAACTCCTAATACCTATGATCAATATTTTAAGACCTGAAAGGGAACAACTTGTAAATATCATTCTTCTAGTTTCTTTAAAACTAGAGATTTATATTGTTTCATTTGTAATGATTATGGGCATTACGATCATAAATGTCATACTTTGAGGAAGCAATATAATGATCCAGTTATTGATCATAAACACATAAGAAATGCCAGAATTCCTTATTATAATTCTCATGATTCTTTTTGTTCTAGATCTACTAATTTGGCACTAAAAGATGATGTACAAAATCTTTATTTGGAAAAGGCATAGGTTGAATTGGTTGAAAAAAAAAAGAAATTAATTAAAAGGGTCAAAAAAGAAATTGAAAAGAATAATGTGGAGGGAGAAAATGAAGTTGAAAATCTGAGATATTTTGAGGGAGAAAATTTGGCGAAAAATAAAAATCTTGTGAGGATGTGTGGATTTCTAATTTTATAAATGCTTCCACTCTGGTTTCTTGTGAGCAGTTTGGTGAACGCAAGCATCACGTGAACCATGAACAAGTGGCTGCGAGTAAGGTTAAAGAAGTGAAGTCTTTTGATTCCATGCAAACTGAGGAGTTATATACAAGATTCATGGTGATGGACCGAATTTATTTGGTACGGATTGATAATACTTGTGAATCTAATGTGGTAAAGTCGAGAAACTGTTATAAAACTTAATGTGAATACTTTTGATCATCCAAACCCATATAGTCTACAAGGGGTTAATGAGTTTGGGGAAATTAAGGTTTCAAAGCAAGTTGTGATTTTGTTTTCTCTTAGAACTTGCCATGATCAGAACTTATTTGATGTCATCCCATTAATTGTCATATAATTTTTAGAAAACCTTGGTCGAACGATAAGCAAGCTAAGTAGGATGGTAAACTAACAGGTTTCGAACTAAGCATAATAGGAAAACTATTATACTAACTTCTTTGAGTAATCAACAAGTTCTTGAAACTCAATTAAAAATGACTAATTCAAGAAAAAAAATCATCTTTGAAATGTTTAAGCCAGACAAATGAATTCGTTGAACCAATCGTGCAAGATAATGGCATGCGTTGTAATGTGTTAGTTCTTTGAATGAAAATTGAGAGCATGATTTAGCTATGGATCCAACAAATTCTATGCTTGACAATGGATCTAATGGGTGTTCGGATTTAAATGTTTAAAGGCTTGAAATCAAGTGGTATGACAATCCTTTGTTTGACGAGGTAGAAACTAGCGTAAATGATTCCATTGGCCTTGGTAATTTTCAAATGGAACCCGATGCACTTAATACTGATTTTCATGAAAGTATTGAATTGGAAGATGTTGATATGAGTAAAAGTCCTGATGTGATTGAAAGACAATCTTTTGTTGGTAAATCATGTCTTGTGCAGGTTGAAGAATCTCCACCGCTTGATGGTGTTTCTGGAGATAATGATGGGAGTTTTATGGAAAAGACATAAAATATTTTCATAATTATTTAGATCCATTTCCAATTGATAATGAAATCATGTTTAATTCTCATCATTTTGATGATTGCGATTTTCTTGTATCCCAGATGTCTAATCAATGTTCTTGTTTTGAGAGAAAGAAATGTGCTGAAAATGAGGGTAAATTTGTCAAAAAATATTTAATTGATTTTGTGAGAAACAAAGTGCAACTTGAAGCATATCATCTTTATTTTAGTAGTATACTGACGATGTTGGATCTTGTCTATTGAATAATCCGGGTGCAACTAACCCCTATGACAAATAATCCAAGAATAAAGAACAATGGGGAAGATTATTTGTGTATATTTTAGATTGAGCCTGAGAGTTATTTCTCTCAAGTTGCCTAAGTATCCAATGTGTGTATTTGGAATCAAGTCTCTCGTAGTTCATCAGGGATTGATTATATAAGGGCGTCTCCCCCTCTTTTTTTGTCTACACATATTAGGGTTTATTTCTTAATCCCTAAGGATTATGTCGAGCCAATCCTTATGATTTAGGGATAATTATGACTATATTTAAATGACATGATCAATGCCATTATATCTGTGGATTCTTTCCATGTTTATCCTATTATATAGGAACATGTTCAAATATTGAATAAGGAAAGCTCTACTCCACCTGCGTTGAGCCCCTCAGGTCATTTTGACCTGACTTGCCATACCTGACCTCCGTTAGAACCGAGCCGACCTACGGTGGTCATGCTCGGAAGGACATGCAGACCTCTCACCTGGGGTTTAGGCCTGTTCTGCTAATTGATATGGGTCCCCTAGCCTTATGCGACCATTCTCTGAATGACTCGTGGAAAGGGCTAATCTGACCCTCGTCATAAGCCCCCCAGATCTAACCAGGCTACCTAGAGCGGGCCAGATCTGATATGGGTGGAGTTCAGCTCTACATTTTTAGACTTGTCTAAATTATCAGGGTTTGTCTTGTCACGTGGCAGAGTTACCGTTATAACTCTGTTATGACGGACCTGAGAAACGAGGCATTTTACACCCAAGCTTTTCTAGTGGAATCGTTTCCCTAGGAAATATTTAGGGCTTATAACCCTTTTGTCTTATCACGTATCCTCAGGCGTTACAAGAATTTTTGCTATTAAGTCAGAAATTGAAGTCTGCCGGTTGCCATTCTATTCTTCAACCTATTTTCACATAAGTAAGCTTTCTGCCATTTCCCGTATTTTTAATTGCTTTATTGTTTAAGAGTGAGCCGATTATCCTTAGAGATAGTTCTATCGAGGCTTTATTTGAGTCTGTGTCGGAATCGGAGGGTGAAACTTCCAATTTTAGGGTTAACCCTGAAAACCTTGTCACCTTGCCTTTGATAAATTGTAGGGGATTTGAGCATCTGGTTCTAGCCTTTTAGTTTGATCCTTCATCCACTTCTCCCCGTTCTTCTTCTGGGACTTCTAACTTTTTGTTAACCTTAAAAGCTCATATGGCTTTGAGATCTCAGGCAGTTTGCCATGGCATCGACACCATGTTGACTCAGAAGGGCATGATCTCCCTCTGTAAGATGTATGGGATTAATACTAAGTTGTACGACCCCCAACTTCCTGCCTCTGGCATGTATGCTTACCAACCCCCACATGGTATTACGCTATTTACAAGGAGCAACTCGACTGTGGCCTGAGGGTCCCATTCTGTCCTGCCCTCTTGGTTGTTCTAGAGCACTATGGGTTAGGAATCGCCCAAGTTGTCCCTAATGGTGTGCGAGCTATCATTGGCTTCGCAATATGGTGCCGATGTGTCTGTATCCCATTTACGGTGAAGTACTTAACGACCTGCTATCAATGTAAACAAGTGAAGGACTCACTTGGGCTGTACTGCTTCCCTCGTTAGGGAGATTCGTTAAAAGATGTCCATATTCTTCATAATCTTCCTACAGGGACTGGAAGCTCCATTTCTTCTTTATCGAAGCTGAGGTAGAGATTAACCTGGGCAGGTGGAACTCCACTTATCTTACCGGTGACGTTCGGCCTACGGACGTTAGTAAAAAAATTGATAAAGGACATTGAAGAGTGTGGCATCAGTCTTGACCTGAAGAAGTATTCTGCTGAATTAATTGATGCTGCTCAGTTGTCCATTGCTGGTCTCGACCCTTACATGGAAATGAGTGAAGAGGACTACAACATTCGTAGGACCCTTATGTTTATTATGCTTCTTAACTTCCTGATGTGATTATTTCTGTGCTGACCTTGTTCTGTTCTGTGTTATGCAGTGTCTAGTTTTGTTGTGCTTTTGGCCGATGGTGCCGAGGAAGTGGTACCCAGTGGTTCCTAAGTCGAACATGACCAGGGGCCAGAAAGAACTGAAAGTGCTGAGCTGCCGGCTACTCGGGCCGTGGGTACTGTTCTGGATCCTCCTGCCGCTCGGAGCTTATTTGAGCAACCTGAGGATGTACCTGGTTCTTCTTCCTACTCTATTCGGGAAGAAGTTGATCTTGTGGAGCCAGATGGGACTAGGCAGAGGGAAGATGATGGGGATGAGCTCAGGTTCCAGAGGAGGGGCCAAGTTACAATTGTTGAAACCCCTCAAAAGGCTAGGTCTAAAAGAAGGAGGTCTGACCCTCGTGATGAGTGTGCTACCCAAGAGGAGGAAGCTCCCGTAAATCAGTGGCGTTTGTCCGATCTATCTGATAAAGACTTGACTGCCATTGTAAGTTTTTCCTTCTCGTCTCGGCTTCTTCCTTTATGTATTCTACTTTTTACTTATGTGCCCTTACTGTAGGGGACCCAAATTGGTCAGGAGTTCCTGAAAAGGCTCACAGAGTCCTCGGCTAGCAAAGAGGCCATGATGACCACCATAACAGACTTGAAGGCCAGCCGGAAAAAGCACAATGACTCTGCTAAGGCCAAAGATGAAGAGAAGGAGCAGGTTCGAGCTCACAAGGCTGAGCTGAAGAAGGTTCACGAACAGTGTCCTGCCGAGCTTCAGGCAACTTTTGATAAGTATTTTGAGGAGAACTCTGAGCTGGGTCAGAACTTAGTCGAGCTCCGAGCTGAGAGGGATGGGCTGAAGGCTACCCTCACTGACCGAGCTGCTCAAGCTGTCCATGAGTACAAGTCCTAGGGACATTTTTTTGAGGCTTTTAAGTCTCTGTTGAGCCTTATAATGTGGCATGGCTACAAACTGGGAGTTGATGAGGCCAGGGAGCAACGTGCTGATCTGGTTATCCCCAACCTTCTTCACCACCGGAGTATGTATAAGCCAGGTTCAGGTAAGGTCTATGATGATCGACTAAAGGAGTTTAAGAACGGTGAGGACATTGGCGCCAAGTATGCAAAACACCATCCTGCTCCTCAGAGCTCTGGGCCAGTTCTTTCTTTCTCTAGTCAACCTGCATCAACTGAGCAGCAAAATCCTGCTACATACCCCTAAACTTTGTATTCTACTTTACTTTGCTATGACATGTTTTGTATTGTAAAAACTTTTGAAAAACTTGTACTTTTTTTCTACATTTGTGGTTCTTTTGCCCACTATGTTTCTACTAAGAACTTTTATTTTATGTTCTATTTTGAGTTTAAGTACTTAGCTGGTACCCTTCGCCTCCCCCAAGTATGATATGCAGTAACCCATGGTTTTTGGATGGCATACTTGGTGTTAGGTAATTTGCTTTGCCCTGAGTCTGACCTATAGATTAGAGAGTTTGTCCTTTGAAAACTTTTCTGAGTCTGACCTGCAGAGCTCAGTTCTCATTTGTCTTACCTGCAGACTTCGAGAGTTTGTCATTTGCAAACTTTTCTGAGTCTGACCTGCAGAGCTCAGTTCGAATTTGTCTGACCTGTAGACTTAGAGAGTTTGTCCTTTGCAAACTTTTCTAAGTCTGACATGCAGAGCTCAGTTCGGATTTGTCTGACCTACAGACTTGGAGAGTTTTTCCTTTGCAAACTTTTCTGAGTCTGACCTGCAGAGCTTAGTACTAATTTGTCTGACCTGTAGACTTGGAGGGTTTGTCCTTTGCAAACTTTTCTGAGTCTGACTTGCAGAGCTAAGTTCGAATTATCCTTTTAGGATTATAAATTAGTAATTTCATACTCAAATATAGCAGGAAATAAAATTTTAATAAAAAATCATTGATGTTTGATTACACCTTATTAAAATAAATAATGTTGAAAAGGGAATAATACAAGTCTGGCACCTGTCTTAGACATAGAACTTTCATAAGTTATTGGCGTTCTAGCTCTGAGTTATGGTCCTGCCACTTGCATCAGCTAACTGATACGCACATTTCCTATGGACTTTCACCACCTTGTATGGTCCCTCCTAATTTGGGTCAAGCTTGCCTTGAGGACCTTGTGTGCTAACCTCATTTTTCCTCAACACAAAGTCTACTTCTTTAAATTAGGAGTGTTTAACTCGAGAGTTATAGTATTGAGATATCTTCTGTATGTATTTGGCCATCCTGATGTAGGCTACATCTCTGGCCTCTTCCAAGTCAACCTTAGAAGGCCAGAGTTCTGTCTCTTAATCTGCCCGCACGTAGAGTTCCACCCTTGGGGATGGAAGTCCAATCTCTGCCGGGATTACTGCTTTACACCCATAGGCTAAAGCAAAGGGCGTCTCACCCATGGATGAGTTTGGCGTAGTCATGTAAGCCCAAAGTATGTTGGGTAGATGTTCTACCCAATTTTCTCCTTATTCCTCCAGCCTCTTTTTCAACCCAATCTTGACCAGCCTGTTTGTTTGTTCGACTTGTCCAATTGCTTGGGGATGACCAAAATAGGTGAAGTGCTGAGTGATGTTGGATATAGTGCCCGGAAGACAAATAGTTCTTGTCCTTACGGGCAAGTGGGAGATTGTTGGAAGTAGTGCCCCGAAAGACAATTTTGGCAATTGTTTTTATAAAATAAATGACAGATTTATAATCATCTTATTATTTGCTTCGTGCTCATAAGTAATACACTACTGAAAACCCAAAGTTGTATCATATGTAGCCATATAACTTATAGTGTGTCACACGTGAGGATTAAGTTTATGGTGATACACTTGAACTGTTAGTCCGTGGTGAACTTAATCAAAGTATGTGGTCTATTGATTAAACCACCATTAATGCGCCCAGAACACTTTAAGGTGTGACCGTCTTATCCGGACCATCGATATTGGTTATCTAAGTGGGGCATTTATATATGATGTAGTCATATAGTACTGGACCGATTTAATCTACATTTCTCATATAATTCCGTGATTAAATCACAAGATGATCATATATGGATTAAGCTTAATCCTGAAGTGATTGCAGACTCCTGCTTGTTTCAAGGTAGAGTTTGATGTGTTTGTTAATGATTTCTAAGAGGCACGGTCCGAATCACTTTCACGTTGGCACTATTCTGGAATGAGTGAGGTGTGTGTGTCTCACTGATACATAATTCATTCCTTCATGCGGGAAGTTGAAAGACAATCCCCTTATTTGTTAATCGTAGAAACTGACCGATCCGCGGAGTTCATATTGGTTATGAACTAATTGATCACTAGTGGGTTAATGGTAAATAAGGATAAGACGTAACGAGGAAGGTTTATGGAAATATTCCCGCTTCATTACGGATAGTCTATGGAGGGTTAGTCTATATATAATGATTATATCAATGGACACTTATTGACTCGACACTTTGAGAATAAGTTATATCTATAATAGATAGAGTTCAGTTTCGGATTTATGGTGGCGTAATTACGAAATTAATAAGTTGAATAGAAATGTTCTATTCGATGAATGTTTTATTCAATTTATTGTAGTTACTGGTTATAGGTCCATGGTCCCCGGGTTGGCTCATAACACGGGAGTGTTTTCTCGTGTTATGGAACCTCAAGAATAATTAAATAGTCGATCCATTTAATGAATATGCGAAATATTATTTATTTGGTAAATAATATGTAAAATAGAAAAGACATTTTCTATTATTCCATGGCACATTTTTGGCGCCACATGTGTAGAAAATTGGGAAAATTATTTTCCTGAATTATATAATATGGGTAATTAATTATTTATTTGTCAAATAATTAATAGATAAAATAAGAGATTGATTTTATCATTTAATGAAGATTATCTCATTTATGGTAATTATCTCTTATTTATGGAAAATATCTTTTTCTTTGGGAAAAAGATAATTGTCTTGTAAAAGGGATAACTCTCAGTTGTTCGGTTATTTTTCTATATAAAGAGTGCTCATCCCAACACAATAGACAGACTTCTTCTGCGCTATATTGGAAGAAAATGAGAGAAAAGTTAGTTTCTCGTCCTAGCCATCGGGAGAAGAAAAACTGGAGTTTTTCCTTGGAACATATTCGAGGAGGTTTGAATGCGGGATCGACGTCCACCAGTTGTCGCTTGGAGATACAACTTGGAAGATCACGGTTTCTCTCCGGTTGGGTAAATCTTAAACCTTCTTGTAGTTAGATTAATTAAATATGTGAATCATATCATGGTAAATCGCATACCATTTATTTTGTTGCTTCCGATGTGCATGATCAAGTGTCTCGATCGGTGCTAAGAATCAGAACTGATGATCTGAAGAAAAAGGGAAAAACACTCCGGCAGTTGCAAGACCCCTTTCATAGTTGCGCGACCCCCTCTTGCAGTTGCACGACCCGGAATTTTTCCGGATACGGTTTTTCCTGTGTTTCGGATCATGATTCGAGTTTCTGCATATCCAGAATGTGGTATCGGAGCTAGGTTAAAGCGATTTTACGATCTTGATTACGTAATTAATTAATAAGTAGTGGAATTGAATAAAAATTGCATCTTTTTATATTATTTATATATATATATATATATATATATATATATATATATATATATATATATATATATATATATATATATAGCATGGTTGACTAGATGAATTGGGGTTGCTAATGTGTACCCGTTAGATATGTTGTAAACCCGTTTTTTCGGGTATAGGAAATTGTTGTATTTAATTTTTTCTGGAAATTTTTAAATCCAATGCGCTATCAAAAAACAATTTCTGAAGCAGGTAGGGTTTGAACTCGTGATCTACAGGTTGGATGAACAAGCACGGGACCAGTTAGACTACGAAGGAATCTGTTAAAGAAGTCGATGGATGAATTTATATAGATTCGCATCTGTGTTTTATTTATTAGAAATTAGTGAATCCATTCAATTGGGTTTAGGCTTTTTTCTATGTTAAATCGTTTAGATACGTGGTACCAACGGTCTATCTCAGTGGTTTACGTTTTTGCATTTATTTTCTTCGGTAATTATTTATGTGATATAACCATGTCATACCATGCATCATATTCATGAATTCCATTCCTAGAATATGCATACATGTAGATAATTATTTTTGGCATGTATAAACACGTAACTAATTTAGGTAATTAATTAAATTAATTGAACAAAACAGAATTTTATCTGGATATAAAATTCACATGATAAAAATAAAATTTAATCGGTGAATTTGTTTTTGGGATCTAAAATCCTTCGGGGATTTAATTATGTAGTGGCTACATAAAATAATTTTAATAATTGAAAATTTGGAAATTCGTGAAAAGCTAGACACCATTTAGACGTATTTGGAACCGATTAGTTGGGGATTGCTTTTCGTGATTTATTGTTTTCAGTTATTGGGAAAATTCTGAGATCCTTAATTTTTATCATGATAAAATAGGACTATAAATTTTTTGGTGAATTTCATTTGTGTAGTGTCTACACAAGAGATTTCCAAATAATCAAAAAAATTGGAAAATCTTGAATATAGTGTCACTAGTTAGACGGTATTTGGAATCGATAAACTTGTGGGAGATTTACATTTCATGATTTATTGTTTTTTGACTTATTAAATCCTAATGAATTAGGAGTATAAAATTCTTGGTGAATTCTGACTGTGAGTGTCTACACAAAGAATTTATAAATCTGAGAGATTGGAAAGTCGTGAATAAGTGACACTAGTTAGACGGTATTTGGAACTGATGAAGTAGTGGAAGGATAAATTTAAATATTCATGATTTATTGTTTTTGGGAATATTAAGAAATTCTGAAAATCCTAATGAAACTACCTATTTTTCAAAATAACGAGTGGGAGCGGGGAAGGTTAGTGGAACAAGCACGTGAGAGAAGGGTGACACCTCGAGCTGCTTTGATTACGGCCCCCTGCGGATGGCCTTCACCCCTATCAAAATTCAAGGCTTGGTCTCCGAAAGGATAGAATTATGGGTACTCGTCGGGTCACAGTAGGTAAAGGCTTGGTCTCCTGCGGCGGCATACTCGGGGCGTACTTTGAGATCCGAAACAATAGGTGACACTCATAAGGATATTATTTGGAAATGTCTTGGCTGAAAAAGGAAGGTAATCAACAATTAAATAGAGATGTCTGATTCTTAGTTAATTGTTGAAAGAGATTGTCTCAATTTAATCGTCATTATGTTGATACCGACCCTGCGGCGGCAGTATGATGTGAGATTAAATCATTAGAATGGTAGGATAAATTGCATGCATGACATCACGTTTATTATTCCTAAAATCACTATTAGTTGTGGTGTATGTTTTGATTTATAATTATGTTATAATTTATTTTGCAACTGCATATCATCTCATGGTATCTAAACTGCTAAAAATGATTGAAATTGACTGAGGATGACTTCGTGTAAGTGGAAAAGTAACGAGAACGTTGAACTCAATAATCGAGAATGCAAATTAATTTTTCGGAAGTGGATGTTCCTCTTGAGCCTACAAACTTAAGTGACATTGATAAGTATGTCACTGTTGTCCCTCGTGTTGAACGGAAGACAAATTAAAATTAGTTCAAAGATGACGAGAATGATTTGGCATCAATCTCACTGGACATCCCACAGTTCACGAGTAGTGTCTACTCAAATGAACTGCTAGTTCGCGGCCATTTCCTTTTAAGAAATCCAAGAATGGGAAGAATGTCTACAAGTGTAAGTCATCTAAAACTAAATAAGTTAAAGGCTACACCAGAACATTAATGAAAGAAAGCATAGGATAAGGAAAGTGATTTCGGATTACTAACCTATGAATCCTTAGAGACTTTCCTAACCGGGAATTTGACTGGGAAGCTAAAGTTCTTTTGTAAGAACAAGGTAGCTGTGCATTCATGATAGAAGAGTAGACAACGGGCAGTTATTTCAGCTAAGATAGTGGGAGTGATATAAGGAAACAAAATTCTGATACGATATCGGATTTTAATCCTTGAATATCAAAGAAATATAATTTCTTTTTCAGATTCGTTGGAACAAATGGATTCACTTTCACATCGATAGTAGTATGATTCTGAGACTCAGAATTTTGTCTGATAAAGTCAGAACCACTAGGTAATGTTGAAAAGGTATATGTAACACAGCATAAGCTATTAAGACAAATGGTTTCCATATTAAGATAAACGATTCTTTAGCATCTTTAATCAGTGCATATATCCTAAAGATAAGATCTTAAGCCTGGCTAAGGGTGATTCATGTCTACCCGTCTAAGAACACTATCTCCAAGGAAAAATGACTAAGTAACCTTTCAATCGGGGAAGATAAATAGAAGTAAAGAAGCATCATAGCTTGTTCATATTGACCTTTGGGGTCTTATGAAAGCTACAAGCGAATGAGAGCTTTTGAATGGTAGACATTTAGTCTGATATCTACTCAAAAAGCCGATTAATTTATTTGAATATTTAGAGGAATCTCTGATGTTACCAGAGAAGCGAGTATTCCATGCTCAGATATAGGCTTTAGCATAGTTTTCGGAACTAATGCTCGGCCTACGTCCGAGTGAAATGTTTCCATTAAAAGGATAAATCATTGATTGCCTTATATAGTTGTTGATATGCTACAATAAACTGATTAGCTCAATTAAGATATTGGTTGCAAAATAACGGTTTACAATTTTATGTAATACCGAGAAGTCTACCTAGAAGATGCTTGTGAATGTATGGATAATGAGTGAACTACGTTCACCCCACTTCCGTAAATAGAGGCATTTAGCACTTGTGCTTGCAGGTAGGACTGGAGATTTTGCACACACGTTCAGACGGTGACTGTTCGTGAAATATCTTCATACTCCCCCTTAACATGATTGACCATAAGCTGAGAGTCACTGAATACTTGCAAATTTCTTGCACCAAGTTTACTTGCTAATCGGAGCCCGGTAATCAGAGCTTCATATTCTGCTTCATTATCCATTGCTTGAAACTCGAAGCGCAAGACGTAAGGGAATTCTTCCCCTTTTGGACTTATGAGCAGGAGGCCTGCCCCTGCACATTCTTTTCCTATTGCTCCATCTATATACAGGGTCCACAACTCGGCTTGTTTCACTGGGTGGTCTTTCTCTATGTTGACTGCTATCCCTCAGCCAAGAAATCTGCTAAAGCTTGAGCTTTGACCGCAGTTCGCGGTTGGAAGTCTAGGTCATACTCTCCGAGCTCTACAACCCACTTCGTTAACCTTCCTGGCGTGTCTGGTCCTACTAATATCTGCTGTAATGGCTGATCTGTTACCACAGTTATTGGATGTGCCTGAAAGTTCCTTGAAGCATGTACCAAAGCTATACTCATATAAAATATCATCTTTTGCACCTTGTCCTCGTCCCTGATCTGCACTGCACTAACTGCCTCTTCGTAAACCTCCGAATACATCAACAACATTTCCCTTTCCTGAGGGAGGTCAGAGTTGGCAGCTCGGCTAAGTAAGATTTGAGGTCGTCAAAGGCCTTATGGTTGTCTTCACCTAATTGAATGGGCTTGTCTTCCTTTAGACTTTGAAGAATGGCAGGGCACGCTGTGCCGATCTGGACAGGAATCTGTTCAGGGCAGCCATATGCATTGTTAGTTGTTGCACTCCTTAATGATCTTCGAAGGTGGCATAGATCTCAAAGCATTAATCTTGTATAGATTTCTTTGATCCCTTCCTTGGAGATCATTTACCCTAGAAACTTACCTGATCTTACCCCAAACGTGCTTTTTTTAGGGTTGAGCTTCATCCGTGTCTGTCTCAGCACGCCGAATATTTCTTTCACGTCAAGAAAATATTGCTCAAAAGACCTACTCTTGATCAAGAGATCATCTACGTATACCTCCATGCATCTTCCGATTTGGTTACCGAAGATCTTGTTTACCGCCCTCTGATATGTAGCTCCGGCATTCATTAGGCCAAATGGCATGGTGATATTACAAAATGTGACCAACTCTGTTATAAATGAGGTGTTTTCCGCATCTTCAGGGTCCATGGCTATTTGATGGTACCCCTTGTAGGCGTCTAGGAATGCAAATATCTCAAAACCAATAGTATGAGGCAACTAACCTGTCGATCTTGGGAAGAGGATAGCAGTCTTTAGGACATGATTTGTTCAGATCGGTGAAGTCCATGTACATCCGCCAACTTCCATCCGGCTTCTCCACTAGGACAGGGTGGGCTAGCCATTCTGGGTAGACTACTTCTCTTATGATGTTAGCCTGAAGCAACTTCTGTACTTCCTTCTCTATCGCTTCCATTATTTATTTAGCAAAATGTCTTTTCTTTTGCCAAACATGCCTCCTGCTCGGGTCAATACTGAGCTTGTGCAGTGCTAGCTCGGGATACAGACCTGGCATGTCCTCTGGTTTCCATGCAAGCACGTCTTTGAACTCCTTTAGCACCTTGACCAGTGTTTCTTTATACTGCCCTGAGATCCATGAACCCACGTTTACAGTTAAATCCCTCTGTTTTTCCCACAAACTAATTGCTTTAAATATATCCTCTGAGGACCATCTTTCTTCCTGTTCTGTAGCACTCTTCCACTGAGACTTGTTGTACCATCATTTTTCTATTGACGGTGGCCGTGTAGCAGCTCCTGGCTGTTTCCACGTCACCTTTGATTTCCACTGACCCTTCCAAAGCTGGAAATTTCATACTTATATGAGCTGGGGAGATCACCGCTCAGAGGTCGATCAGCGCGGGTCTTCCCATGATGACATTATAGGCCGAGTGTGCCTTTACTACCACATAATTGACCATAAGGTTCCTGCCCCTTGGTTCTCTTCTGAAGGTGGTCGGTAATCGGATCATGCCCATGGGATGAACTGGTGGTCCCGTGAATCCAAATAATGGAGCTGATACCGGTGTCAGCTCTGAATCCTTTAAATTCATGGATTGAAAAATGTTATAATACAGCACATTGAAAGCACTTGCCGTATTAACACAGATATGCTTCACAGTGTGTTTATTGATCACAACTTCAATAACTAACCTTCATTATTAGTTACCAAAGGAAGGGAGTCCTTGGGACCATAGGTTAAATCTGTAGAGAGTCTTTGTCTCTTATTGGAGTCGGAGGGGGCACCAGTCCTGCCATTGGCCTTGTCCTCATCTCGGGCATTGTTGCTCGGTCCTCCAGGAATCGTGTTAATAGTGTTGATAGGCCGATTGTCCATACACCCCTCAGAGTCAGTAGAGGGATCTCTTCTGCGTCTTGGCTCATCTCAGCGATCAAGATCCTGATTATAACCCCTTCTTTTAAACTGTCTTCATCCCCAGGGCTCTGAGTTCTGAGATCGGTCAATGACCTCATCTAACTTTCCTTCCATGACAGCTGCATCTATGTCCCTATGTAGATCTCGACACTGTTCAGAGTCATGCCCGATGTCTTTGTGGTACTTATAGTACTTGGTCTGATCTTTTTTCTCATGTGGACCCCTCATAGGAGGCAGAACTCAAGCTATACCTTTCCTTTCCATTATTGTGAGGACCTGCTCGCGTGATCTGTTTAAAAGGATAAAGTCCCTTTCCTGCAGAGCGCCTTTCTTTCCTAATCGTTTGGACACGGGTGCTGCTACTCGATCCCAAACTAACTTGCGCTTCCTATCGGCTCGGTCATCCCCCTTATCTTTTTTGGAGCTTTCTGATCCTCTCTTCAACCTATTTGCCTTTTTCCCCTTGACAGTGCTTATAAGCTTGTTCCATGTACTCCTTTATAGATATGTGGAGTCTGCCGTTTAACTTTGCATATAAGCGACCTTCTCATAGACCTGCTATGAAAGAGGTGATCAGGAGATGCTACTCCGCATTCCGGACCTGCCTTGACTCTTCATTAAATCTCTTCAGGTACTGCAATACAGTTTCTTCCTTCTTCTGCCTGATGGTGATGATGTACGTAGCATTTTTTGGAATGGCTTGGCCATGACAAAAAGCTTGCAGGAACTTTCTAGCCAGTGTCTCAAAATTAGAGATTGACAGTTTCCTGAACCACTCACGGACCCTGCGCGTGAGTAGAGCTGGAAAGGCTTTGCACTTCATCTCTTCCGGTGCACAGTCAAGATTCATATGTGTCAAGTAATGAAAAAGATGATCTTGAGGATATTTAGTGCCATCATAAGGCTCTAAAATAGGCACTTTAAATTTTTCTGGCCGTGGATAATTTAGTATCTGCTCTGAAAATGGCGATTTGAATAACAGATCATCCGACTTCCGACCTAGTATACCATCGAGCTCTACTCGGGCAGCCTCCTGGGCTTGAACATAAACCTGCCTTCTCCATACATTAGAGGTAGAGGACAGTCTGTCGCCTTTGTCGTCTTTATGCGTTGTGTTGGTTTTCAGGGTGTTATCCTCGGGAACACCTTCTTCCCGTCCTTAAGTGCTTGAACAAGCACGCTTTTAAATGCAGGCATATACCGGCGCCAAAAAACTTGATGTGCGATTTCAATATAATCACTAAATGCTACCGCAAGCGCACGGCTTATCGAGTAGTACTTAGGATGTCGATCCCACAGAGACTTGTAGTCGATCACCAAACAATTCTTGATTTTTATTAGCTAGACAAATCAAATTCTTGGAGGTTGTTATCTAAAACTCCTAAAATTAAAGAAAATAAAGAAAATCTAATTAATAGCCAAGAACTTCAAGATTTTAGTAGAATTCAAGATTTAAAGGCGTTTCTAGGATTTCGGATCCACCACGGCGTTGTCTATACAGAATTTCAACAATCTTTCTATCAATATGAATCTTCTATATATGAAGGCCAATTATCAAATATTACACGTAAACATCCTTTCGAACTATTATCGTGATTGTACATAGTTTTATCCAACATTCAGTTTCCTACAATGATGAATAAAATTAGATGCATTGAATTACCATAATTAACCACTTTAGGTTTAACCTAATTTTCATTCAAGAAATCCCTAAAGATTCGATCTTGGTTTCTAGGTTATCGATTAATTAATACTTTTTCTGTCATCAATTAATCGAATGCAGTTTCTCATGCAATCCTATAGTCATTCACTCCTTCGAGATATTATTTCCGGAAAATTACATGAATAAGCATACAAGATCAAATTCATAAACATGACAAAATCATTTATCAATGAAATTATTGTATCCTAAAACTATATAATCATCACTGGGCTTTTCCTAATCCAAGAAACTAATATTTACTCTCGTAAAATATCTTGATTCCAAGAAACAATCACAGAATTCATATCTTGACTAGAAAAATAAATAAAATAGGAGAAAGAGAAGAGAGAGAGAAAATAAACCCGTCGATATATTTCATAAAATAATTGAATCCATGGAAAATCTTCGTTCTTGAATCTAAAACCTTCGTTCTAGGGGATGGAAGATGATGATGATGAAGGAAGAACAATAGTCGACTGTTTTTTCCATCAATCTCACGTGCAATCTGAATTATATGATTTAGGGGATTAAAAATAGGATAATTACATAATTTAATAAGTTTCCATAATTAATTTAATTAAAAAAATCTCTAAAATCAAATATCTATAAATCTTGGACTCTTCTAGTGTGTGGGCTCCTTCTTATCATCAAAAATCATGCCAATTTGATGAAAAATACGTTGGTGAAATTTCGACCAATCAGAACATTTCGTTGGCCAGGATCAGATTTCTGAAAACTGTCACACCCTGGGTGTGACAGAGGCTGGTTTTTGAACTCTTCCACTTTAGCTCCGTTTTTGGGTCTTTTTCTTCCAATCTCGAACAGTGCTGCAATAATTTAAACATCCGCAGTAATCTAGCCCAAAAAGGATAAAAACATCGCAAAATAGCAACACACGACACCGAATTGAGTCCAAAACATCTAGAATTATTCGACTTTTTAGGAACTTATCACTCCCCCAAGCTTAAGACTTTGCTTTTCCCCAAGCAAACAAAAAGACTCAAGACGAGACGGACTAAGAAGATCACACATGACATAGCATTAGATAAAGATGTACAACCCACGAGCATTAATAAAATTCATTCTGGCATTGAAAACACAAGATATAGACTAACTAATCCTTTTTATCATATCATGAGCAAAAATGAACAATAATTGTCAATGGGAAACAACATAGACCAAGCAAATAGACCCTCATGGGATAAATCTCTCAACGCTCAATATTTGTGAGGTGACTAAACTATCAAGCTCATTCCATTGAAAATGCCATACTATATGCTTGTATATCGTCTCATATCAATCACCAAGGCATTGTGCAACACATAAATCATAAGGTCTTTGGGAAAAAGGGATGGTATGTGAGAATAGCCCCAAGTAAGATAGAAAATGTGATAGGTGTAAGAAAAGGTATACGAGATGGCAAAAACCATTAGAACTAGCGAAACACATGACTAACAAACTTCAACGTCATACAAGAGCAAGGGTGACCTACAATTTATTTCCAAACAAAAGATAAAACAAAGGATAATTTATCTACTTTGAGAGAATAATAATACAACTCCATTTTTAGTAATATCAAATAGAACAAATAATATTTAGGAGGGTTTTTTTTTAGATTGTCCCATTTATTGATTTTTTTTCTTTCTATTTTTTTCTTTTTTTTTTTAATTTTTTTTTTCAAACTAAGAACAGAACAAAAAGTACCAATATGGATTTCCCCCAAGCTTTATCGTTACATACTATGTACAATAAACTTGATAGCCACATGCCCCAGTTAGTCCTAAGGTTGGACGAAAGGAATTGGGCTACCTCTTTTGGGATTGTTCAGTGTATGGGGTAGTGAAGGTAAGGTAGAAAGGGAAAAGGGGTATAACAAAGATCAAGGCTCAAAGGGTATATAATGTGGTGAAAGGTAGAAACGAATACCTCAATCATTTTTACGTGTTTGCACAAATAAAAGTAACATCAATAAGACTCAACACAAGTTCTAAAGGAACAAATCCAAGGAAGAGAAAAAAAAACGCACAAGTTTAGGGTGAGACCGAAGTGGTCGGTCATATGGCCGGAACAATATCTCACCGGGTATTGTTTCCTAAAGAAAATAATGGCACTTTTAAACAAAAAAAGATTTTTTTCACTCCATGTCATGCATTTCTCTTGTCGGAACAAACTATATCAATTTTCATGCGTTGCAAATCTCACCTAAAGTAGCTATGTGTGATCACCAAAACCATCAAGACAAAACGACACAAGTGACTCGACTGGCACTGACTAAGACTCTAAAGTGCATAAAAGAGAGACTTGCACAAATGTCGATCCCCCACACGTAAAGGTTGCATTGTCCTCAAGGTAATTAAATTAAATCATGGGAGGCTAAAAAGAGAACTCACAAGATGCAATGGGCGGGCTCCTTGTGTGCATATCATTACGCTCCGAACATCGTAGTCCTGAAGAATCTTCTTCGAACCCTTGGAGTTGGAGAGTGGAGAATTGAGAGTTACCGGAGCTCCGGCAAAGTCACCGGGATTGTGTGGTTGTTCTTTCCATGGTGGCTTTATTTTAAGAGTAATATCTCGAAAATTCTTAGTTTTTCCCATGAGATGGAGGAGGTGGAGTAGAGGTATAAAGGTGGAGGAAAAAGATGGTAAAAGAAAAGAAAATAAAATAAAATTTTGGGGGAAGGGGCCACAAAGACAAAAAAATTAATAAATGGGTCTAGAAGGACAAAAGTAACATTTTCATGATTATAAAGGACAAAAATCACAATTGTTACTTTAAAATTGTTACTTCACGTGTTAATGTTACTTTGTGTTTCATAATTTTTACTTCATATTTACTCTATTCCACATTTGTTACTTCATATTTGTTACTTCATAATCGTTACATTTGTCCTTATTAAATTACAGTTTCCTTCTATCCCGATTTTTTTGATAATTTTGTCCATCTGGACAAAAATCTATATAATTTTTGTGATGAAGAACGTGTTTTTATTTTATTTTATTATTATTATTTTTTTAAATGATTGGCGGGAGGGGGACGATGCATCTGAGGAGAAGGGGGGATAAAATTGGGTTATTGGAAAGGATTATGGGAAATGGAAAAAAAGAGAAGTAAAAAAGAAAAAGAATGATTATTGACTTTCGGGTTTGCTGGGCCGAAAAATTTGGGGATTTTTTTTTCTTTTTTTAATTTGAAAACAGCCTATATCACACCCAAGGTGTGATACATTATGTTTTTTTTTTCACGCCACACTCATTGTCATTAACCACGTCATAGGTGCGATCTCCACTTTCCAAAGCTCGTTTACTCCGCATGCGATGACCTTCAAGTACCACTTGTGCAGATCTTTCTCTCTGCAAAACAGACACAAAAACAAAACAAACCAAGACCAAACGACCGTGAAGACAACTCTCTTCCTTCATTTATTCATCAAACAAGTTAAAAAAAATTATTAAAAAAAAAAAACACATTCTGAATTTATTGAGTTGGACTATCTTTAAACATCATTGTCAAGGAGGACTAAACCAAAGAAGGGCATCCCTCTGCATTTTTCTCCACATATCAACGATATTAACAAGGATTTTCAGATATCGCATTGGGAGCCTATAATCATGTCTTCTCAATAAGAAAATAATCATTTTAGCTCTAAAGAAAGAAGTGCCTCCTAGCAAATTATACATCTCTTTATCATTGCTCACAATGAACCTAAGAGAATCATGGACTACTAGAGTTGACACATCAATATATTCGACATGCTCAACAAGCTCAAGTTCAACATCATTATACAATGAAGGGGGATTATCATTATCAAATGCATTTAAATCAGACGCAATATTGTTACCTCCCTTTTCATCTTCTTCTTCGTTCATCAATGTTGAATCCGGAATTATTGCACCATTATCATGTGAAGATGGTTCAAATTTCCATATGGCACCACTATTGTTAACTCGGAGGCCTAAACACTCAGCAATCTTCGAGAAATCATCACCGAAAACATCTAGATCAAGACATTGTGGGATTTCATAGGATCATAGTTTCCATCCCCACAAATTTCAAGGTCGGCCTCTTGCTCTTGAATCGCCATCATCTCTGTTTCCCTTTCAACATCTTCAATAATATGGCGATTATGTGCAACTAATTCTCCCAAAGTCAGTTCCTTTTTTTCTGGAGCAGGACACAATGGGTTTGCCATTTCTCTAGAAAATTTCTCACTGCTCTCTATAGATTTCTCTAAAAAAATCTCAATGTTAGACTTGGGCTCTAAGTGAGGTAACACTTGTTGTTGCCAATTGTTTTGATCTTGGCCCCATGGAGAATTACTCCTCCCACCATTGTATGTTGGTGCACTGAAATTGTTGCTATATTGGAATTGATTCTCATAACTTGCACCATAGTTGTCATAGGTATTCCATTGGTGGGATGAATAACCTCCACTGCACTGAGCTTCATAATGACTTCCACCACAATATGAACATCTCACTTTAAATTGGTTAAGTCCATATCCATACATCCTCTTATCAGTTGGTGTCACTTGAGCACTGAATCTAGAGTAAAATGAATCCATGAAAGCTTGACACTTCAAATTTCTGCACAATGAAAAAAAAAAATCAAAAGCAAAAATGTCTCACCGTAGCAAGGTGCAGCTTGCTATGGTGAGAAAAAAAGTCTAGTCTAACAAAATCAAAAACACGTTCGATGTTGACACCGAAGTCCCCGGTAACAGCGCCAGAAAGCTTGATGTGTGATTTCAATATAATCACTAAATGCTACTGCAAGCGCACGGCTTATCGAGTAGTACTTAGGATGTCGATCCCACAGAGACTTGTAGTCAATCAACAAACAATTCCTGATTTTTATTAGCTAGACAAATCAAATTCTTGGAGGTTGTTATCTAAAACTCCTAAAATTAAAGAAAATAAAGAAAATCTAATTAATAGCCAAGAACTTTAAGATTTTAGTAGAATTCAAGATTTAAAGGCGTTTCTAGGATTTTCGGATCCACCACGGCGTTGTCTATACAGAATTTCAACAATCTTTCTATCAATATGAATCTTCTATTTATGAAGGCCAATTATCAAATATTACACGTAAACATCCTTTCGAACTATTATCGTGATTGTACCTAGTTTTATCCAACATTCAGTTTCCTACAATGATGAATAAAATTATATCAATTGAATTACCATAATTAAAGGGCCACTTTAGGTTTAACCTAATTTTCATTCAAGAAATCCCTAAAGATTCGATCTTGGTTTCTAGGTTATCGATTAATTAATACTTTTTTTTTTCTGTCATCAATTAATCGAATGCAGTTTCTCATGCAATCCTATAGTCATTCACTCATTCGAGATATTATTTCCGGAAAATTACACGAATAAGCATACAAGATCAAATTCATAAACATGACAAAAATCCTTTATCAATGAAAATATTGTATCATTAAAACTATATAATCATCGCCGGGTTTTCCTAATCCAAGAAACTAATATTTACTCTCGTAACATATCAAGATTCCAAGAAACAATCATAGAATTCATATCTTGACGAGAAAAATAAATAAAACAGGAGAAAGAGAAGAGAGAGAGAAAATAAACCCGTCGATATATTTCATAAAATAATTGAATCCATGGAAAATCCTTGTTCTTGAATCTAAAACCTTCGTTCTAGGGGATGGAAGATGATGATGATGAAGGAAGAGCAATAGTCGACTATTTTTTCCATCAATCTCACGTGCAATCTGAATTATATGATTTAGGGGATTAAAAATAGGATAATTACATAATTTAATAAGTTTCCATAATTAATTTATCAGAAAAATCTCTAAAATCAAATATCTATCAATCTTGGACTCTTCTAGTGTGTGGGCTCTCCTTTCCATCAGAAATCACGCCAATTTGATGAAAAATACGTTGGTGAAATTTTGACCAATCAGAACATTTTGTTGGCCAGGATCAGATTTCTGAAAACTGTCACACCCTGGTGTGATAGGGGCTGGTTTTTGAACTCTTCCACTTTAGCTCCGTTTTTGGGCCTTTTTCTTTCAATCTCGAACAATGCTGCAATAATTCAAACATCCGCAGTAATCTAGCCCAAAAAAGATAAAAACATCGCAAAATAGCGACACACGACACCGAATTGAGTCCAAAACATCTAGAATTATTCGACTTTTTAGGAACTTATCACCAGGTTCCTTAAAGCCTCCAATAAAGCTTGTTGAGCTGGATCAACAAGCACCTCATCCTTCTGAGGTTGATGCTGGCTAGTGGTGGTGTTGGGATCCTTTTCTCCACCACCTGTTTGGCCAGCAGCTGTTGCCGTTTGATTAGTTTCTTGGATCAACGGATCTTGGGCCTGGGTCTTTTTACCGGTGTTCTTTGATGGTGCCGTTGCTTACTCTTGATGAATCTGCCAATAGGAGGCCCTCATTCTAGTGCCAATTGACGAGGTTGGATCTCGTCTATTGAATAATCCGGGTGCAACTAACTCCTATGACAAATAATCCAAGTATAAAGAACAATGGGGAATGTCATTTGTGTATATTTTAGACTGAGCTTGAGAGTTATTTCTCTCAAGTTGCCTACGTATCCAATATGTGTAATTGGAATCAAGTCTCTCGTAGTTCCTTAGGAATTGATTATATAGGGGCGTCTTCCCCCCTTTTCTTGTCCTACACGTATTAGGGTTTATTTCTTAATCCCTAAGGATTATGTCGAGCCAATCCCTTTGATTTAGGGATAATTATGAATATATTTAAATTTTAGGATCAATGCCATTATATCTGTGGATTCTTTCTATGTTTATCCTATTATAAAGGAACATGTTCAAATATCGAATAAGGAAAGCTCTACTCGACCTACGTTGAGCCCCCTAGGTTGTCTCGACCTGACTTGCCTTACCTGACTTCCGTTAGAACCGAGCCGACCCGCGGTGGTCTTGCTCGGAAGGACAGGCAGACCTCCCACCTGGGGTTTAGGCCTGTTCTTCTAATTGGTATGGGGCCCCTGGCCTTTGTATTTATTACCTTTCTCTCTCTTCATTTATTATGCGGCCATTCTCTGAATGACACGTGGCAAGGGCTAATTTGACCCTCGTCATATATTATATGAAAATGTTGTGCTTAGTGAACTCGAAATTTTGTAGAACTCTTATGATTTATCCTTTTGTGAAGGTAAATTAAGCATGTGTGAACTTTTTAGAAGAAAATGAGAGTAAGTTTTCTTAAAAGGGGAAGGTTTTTGAAAGAATGTGTGGGTGAAATTTTTGCAAAGAAAAATATAGTTCATTTACTTGATTTCATTGTGAATATTAAAAGAAATTATTTCTGTGGAATCGATTTATTGTTGAGGAATACTAAACACAAAGTTAGAAGGACTAATCCACTAATTTTGTTGTTCTAGCTTTGTTGTTTTTGTTGGTTGTGTATGGCAGGATCATGATGATGTACTCAGATTTTCCATGATGTTTTGGATTCGAGGAAGAATATTTCAAAGGAGGAGGATATGATGGAGTACTATCAAGCCATCATCATTTTCTACGCATCTCTTATGGTCCACAAATTCAAATTGATTATCATTAACCGTCAGAGACTTATATCAAGATATTTGCATGAGATTCGTATTCCCTTCAACATGGAAAATGTATGGAACTTAATTTATCATTTATATTGATATTTATAATGTTCCACATAATTTTGGAGGTTTGGTTTATTGGTGAATACAACTTGTCCTTTATTTGGGATAAATTCGAGTTGCATATTCTGCCAGACTTGCACATTTTAATCTATCCGGTCGTCATTCCGTGGACTATTTTGATCTAAAAGAAGCCCAATGTGATGTTTTACATGTCCAAATGAAGAGAATGATTTCTTACTTTGATTATTTTAACACATTTGGGCCAAAAAGCATAGATCAAGCATTAAGGAGAAGAGAAGATTGGCTTTTAGCTGCTTTGCCTTTTTTGGATTCTTATTATTATTATCGGTGTCTAATAAGGCCTACCAAGGACATATAGCACGGAATTTACAAATCTTATGATGATTGATTCCATCAAATATTCATATTATTTTTGAAGATAATCAATCAATCTGATTGGGGGAATATTTACTATTGAATGAGTTGAAAATCTCTTGTATTTTTTGAATTATCTTTTTTTATTTATTTCACTTAGACTTAGGGGTTGTCTAGGTTCATTTTTAGTTTACATTTTCTTATTTTATTTTTATTTTCTAGAAAGTGAAATGCCAACTTCCTTTTCCTATAAAAGAAGGGGCACACATATGTATTTGACACCTTGAATTGATTAATAATATTGTTATTGTGAGTTGTATTCTCATTAGAGTTTTACAACTTTTGTTAAGTGCATTTTAAGTTTGTGAGCAAATCTTAAGTGTTCATTCTAGTATTTTGTTTAAGAATCATCAGATGGGTCTTGGCTCTTTATAGCCATTGGTTCTTCTAGTCTCATCCATGAGTTAAACTAATTTTGCTCAAGTCTTTTCCTTTATCTTATTCTATTTTCTTTTCATTTGGAGATCTAAACGTGGTTATTCATTGTATTACTTAGGGTTCTTAACAACTCCATTGTTAAGGGTCCAAGGTATACATCATGAAGACAGGCTGGCCTTGCCCTATATTACTTTGCTCGTACTTTCATGATTTGTGTCTAGCTTGTTGTTATTATTATTATTATTATTATTATTATTATTATTATTATTATTATTATTATTATTGGACTTTTAATTGCATTTTAGATAGTTAAAATAAGAGCCACATTAAGCCCAATGGAGTCTTTTATTATTTTAGGTCTTTTAGTACTTATTTTCTATTTCAGCCCATTTAAGGCCCACTTTCTTTTGTAGTAGAATGGATGCCCTGTGAGGCAACTCTATGTTAGGAAATATACGCGGGAACGCAGTAGAATTTAATATTTATTTCCTTTTTGCCAAAATCGACTTCGTTTAAAACAACGCACTGAGTAGTAGACGGCGAATACCTTTTTTGATCTATAAGATCGAAGCTTTGATCGTCTAAGGAGAGTAGTCGTGTGTGCAAGCTGTCCACGTGTCCGGCCTTTATCAATATCCACACGAGCACCTCGCCGGAATCCTCCTTGGATAACTACTAGAAAACCCGGTTACTAGACCAGCCTTTTCTCTCTCTCAAAACTCTCTTCAAGAAGCTCTCAGTTTATCTAGTAAATTAAAAATCTTCTAGTTGTGCTGATACAAAAGAGCTAGTCACCCACCTCTTATATAGAGGTAAGTGGCGCCCCATTATGCATCCCAATCCCAATGAGAAAAGCTTCTGAGTGGAGTAGGAGATAGAAAACCTTTTACAAGTAAAATAATAAGAATAGATATTCTACATCTATCTCATTAATATTCAATATTTTATATTAAATATTTCCAATATATATATATATATATATTGCCAATATCAAATATTGAATATATCTTTAATTGATTTATCTCATTTAATATCTTATATTATATATATATATATATATATATATATATATATATATATATATATATATATATATATATATATATATATATATATATATATATATATATATATATATATATATATATATATATCAAGATATTGTCAATCTCTAATATTAACTATCTTTATTTTGTTACCAACATACATATATCAAACATATGTGCAAATATATGCACATGTATGTTCCATATATATATATATATATATATATATATATATATATATATATATATATATATATATATATATATGATAATAACATTGTGATTAATCAACTTGCAATATATACATATAATACATATATACACACGCCTAACACACAATGTGTGTATCTCAATAATTAATCAACACAATTAATATACTGTATTTAATTTATTCATAATAAATAAATCACTATATTAATTTACCACTATTACCCTTCATACCTAACGCGACCCCTAATCATCGGAAGAGTCAAAAGCGATGACTACCACCTTCCATGTGAAACAATTAACGTGTAAATAGAATCCTATCGCTGTTACAATATCCATATGGTAGTATCTCGAGTGTCAATACATTAAAGACCGTATCTTATAATCTGGATATCATGCTCTCTCAAAGTAACTCATTTACTCTCACTTTGCAATGATTCACGAGAGTTAGACATTACTTATAAAAAGGCCATTTCGGATATTTACTCCTACTATTAGAATACGCGATTTCCGGACGAGCGAAATGAATCCTATGCATGCTTCAGTATCACACACAATCACTACCGCATGATCGCCGCATGGCTAGGGGAAACCTCAATAGTGTCAAAGTATGACAATCCACGCCGTGATGCCATGAAGACTCCGGTCTCAAGATAATTACAAAACTGCCACATACTACGACACTTAATGTAAGTGGGTCAGTCCAATATGCATTCTCTAATACATGTCCACGTACAGTTCAAGCGTCTCTACACTTTGATAGACGAGATCTATCCCTATCTTCATAAGATAGAAGACATCCAATACATGCTAGTCTAATTGTACTATTAATGTCCTGTTTAATAGTACATACGATTAGAGACATTTAAGTATTAAACCTTCTAAAGTGAGTCGAGATCTCATCAACCATAATGACTATTATGATTCTCATTCAAAGTTTGAAACTAGGGACGTTACCATATATACAATATCATAATTGCTTCGTTAAATGAACAAATATATAATAACAGAAAGTTATTTAATATATGTATAAACATAAAAAAAAATAGTTGAAATGATCCGACCCAGTCGGATCTGGTCCAATCCGATTGGGTTTAGGAAACTATTTTTGCAATCTCCCTCTTGTCCTAAAGCCAATCACTCATGTACACAAGACCAAGTTGAGACACAAGAATCTCATGCAATACTCGCAACCAAATCTAAGCGTAAATGGATCACTATCCGTGGGGACTCATACTATCTTCACATCATGCTCCAAATGATCAAGTCAAAAGGAACCGCCTCAACACACACATGAATATCTGACGAGACCCTGTGTTGGTCCCTTGAAAAGGCTTTGGTTAAGTTTAGAGGGGGGGGGGGGGTGAATAAACTTAACACTTAAAACTTTTGGAGTTAACAAACTCAGCAACTTCAGCAGTCTGCTGACATCTCAGTAGTCTGCTGACACCTTAGTAGGTTGCTGATATACAGTAGTCTACTGACAGTTAAGTTTCCTGAGTTTGTGCAGCGGAATTATATCAAAAATAAAGCCTTAATACTTGTTGTAAAGTATGATACTAAGTATTAGATACTCAGCAGTGTATGTGTGTGATGTTAGTTGCTAGATTCAGTAGGTTGATGTGTATGATAAACTAAATGCAGAATGTAAGTGCAGTAAGTAAGTATGCAGATTTTATAGTGGTTCCAGGTGGTGTAATCCTGTCAGTCCACTCTTCTCCTGTGATGTTGGAGGTAATTCACTAGATATCTTTGTGTATCTATTACAAAGATTCCGAAGGTTGCTTGTCCTTCACCAATAACTATGGCTTCACAAACTGAAAACTAGAAACAGGTAGGATTGCTGCTCCAAAGTCTTCCACTGGTCCTTGAAGGGTAAGATTGCCTCTTCACCAGCTCCACCACAAACAACAATCTTTCACACAAAGGTGCTTCACTGTCTTCTGCAGGTTCTTTGTAAAATAAATAATGAATCAAGTAAATGATTCAGTTGCAGCAGCTTGATTAGGATGAAATAATCAGCAGCTTGCAGTCTTCAAGTGTGTAAACATGATGTAGCTTGAATACAGGATACACTTGAATATATTCTCTGTATCAGTAGCCTTAAGCTCAGTAAGTTCAGCAGGGTGATTTTCTGAATAAAATGCAGCTCAGGATTATCTGTATTTTTCTCTTGTAAAATCATCATCTTTTTCTGAGTTAGAAGTCCTCTATTTATAGGTAGGAGTCCTTGTGACTTGTATTTGAAATTCAAATATATCCGTTCCATGTTTTGTCCCATTTGACTTGCTTTCAGTCACTGTTCATAGGACTGACAGTGTTAGAATCCTTTTTGGCAGTGTACAGTCTGTCCATCCTTTGACTTGTAACCATTGGATAAAATCCTGAATCATCCCAACGTCTTTTTAATCTCAGCCATTGATTTGTTTGATAAAGCAGAGGTAGTTGGTTGTCCTTATCCATGTAATCTTCAAATGTAATCTTGAATTAATCGAGGTATATATATCAGCAGGTTCATCAGTCTGCTGAAATACCTATCAGTCTACTGAACTATAATTTGCTGTGTTTAACACAATGCAGCAGACTTCTTTTTTCTAACTTTTACTTGTGAAGTTAGATTACACCTTTTTGCAAATAACTAAGTTCCAATGACCATCCAACTTAAGGAACTTAAACCTTGTACACAAGGTATATGTAATCAGTTTAGGTCATCATAGACTTGCCTAAATTCTGATTCTATATCCTTGACTTTAATTACTAAGTTTGATCCCTTAGCCTTCATTAACTGAGTTTGAGCCCTCAGCATTCAGTCCTCAGCAGGTTCCAGACTAGTCTACTGACCTATCTACCCTACTGATATAGACCAGGCTGCTGATATAAATCAGCTGACCATTACAGTGCTTGTTTGATCAAACCTATTCAAAGATCAAACTCTAATAAACCTATACATTTGATCTAGACATATTTTTGCCTTGGCACTATAACAGTTAGTCTGGCACTCATCACTAAAACTCAGAAATAAGTCCAACAATTTCCCCCTTTTTGGTGATGATGCCAATACCCTCTTCTAACAGCAAAGCAAAAAGATTTAAAACAAAAACAGAACAAATATAGTCATCTTTCATTATAATCATTTGTTCAAAAATTATTACAGTCTAGTATCAGCAAAGGTAAAGCAGATAAGTATGCTGATCTACTGTCTTCTTTCCCTTCCTCTCTTGCTTTCTCAGCTTGTTCTTGATAAGTTCTGATTTCTCTGATCATCTCTCTCATCCAGTCATTTTCAATCAGAGTGAAATCAATATGAGGATTCACTTGTTTCCACCAATGCCATGCTTCAGGTAGAGTTAGATTTATTTGATGTACCCTGAAGCCTAACCTTCTTTCACCTCTACCACCTCTTCCACCTTTTCTTGTGGCTCTCATTGATTTAACTCTGGCCTCCCAGAATTTTAAGCCCAAAAAGGAGTTAAGACCTTCATGAAATCCCTTGTCATGATATGGCCTCCTTTTGTTGTAGTAGACCTTCTTGTATTGTTGGAGAAGATCATCAGTAAGTGGAAGTCGCCAAGTGCACGTTCTCTATATGCATTTGTATCAGCTTCCCATCTTTTCTTGGCAAAAATTTTTGCAGCCTCTTTTGCTACTGCTGTTTGACCCTCTTCCCCTTTATTGACATCATCAACAAACCGGGACAGCAGGCCATGCACACTCTCCTGTGTGATCACTAGGTTGTTCATTTGACCTTCAATAATTTCAATCCTAGTGTCAATAGCTGTGATCCTTTCTTGCATTGTTTGCTCTAGCAGGGTTATCCTTTCAGTGATTTTAGGATCTGGTACATCAAGGTGAGATGTAACAGCAGCCTCAGCAGGCTTAGGTGATTCAACAAGTTTGTCAAGTTTCTTATGAATGGATTCAAATTGGTCTTTCAGAAACTTGTCCTTCAGTGTATTTCCTTGCTTAATCCCCTTAACATCCATAGCAAGATCAACTAGAGCATATTGTGTGGAAGTAATATTGGAGGCAACAGTTTCAGTGGTCCTCCCTCTATTCTCCACCAAATTCATTAAGTCTTCAAATCTCTGATCTTGCCTGTCAAGTTGAGTTCTTAAGTTTGCAATATCATTTCTAACTGTCCTCAATTCTTCCATAACATGTGCTGGTACCCCACCAGCCATTTCTCTATCAACTCCATCAGCAGGCTCTTCTACATTGTATTGTGGCCTATGTCTGCTGATAACCACTGCCAAACTCATATCCAGTCCAGCAGGGTTAGGTCCTTGATATTCCTCCAGAATAGGATCAAGAGCTGGTTCTTCAAGAATAGGTACAAATGCCTGTTGAGGTTCATCATCAACATTTTCTTCTTCAGGCATTTGAAATTCCTCATCATTATAGTCATAGTCCAGCAGCTGCTCATTCTCATCAATAACAGCAGCCTGCTGACTATCTTTACCTATAGTGGTTTTGACTCTAGTAGGCTCCACTACAGCAGCCTCTTCAACAACAACAACAGGGGTTTCCTCCAAACCCAAAGATTGTTCCAACCTGTGTCCAGGTGCTGTTTGTAACTCAGCAACCTGTACCTCATGTTCCAACCTTTGTTCAGGTGCTGTTTGAACCTCAGCAGCTGAACCTCCTATTCCACTCTTTGAGGATTGAATACAGCCTCATTATCCACTTGGAATCCTTCAGCATGACCAATCTTTGTTAGGATAATGGCAGTTTTGGATAAGATCCCCTCAGTGTCAATCCAGTCTTGATATTGAATTGATTCCTCTAAACTGGCACTTGGTTCTCTGTGGTCAGTAACCCTCTCATCACTTGAATCCACAGTCTGCTGATCATCAACATGCTCAGCAGGTTCTTCAACAAATAATGGATCTACCTCACCAACCATTCTGTTTGCACCAATGTCTATTCCCTCATTGATTTGTGCCTCAATATCATCCATGGTGAGATTCTCCATATCTTCATCTATCTGTCCAGTTTGCTGTTTTTCAGTAGATTCTCCAGCACCAGTAGATGCCCTTCAGTTGGTTCAATAAGCATTGCAGTCCTACTTGTTCCTCCTGGACCAGATGGATGATGGTCATCAGAATCAGATGATGAAGAGTCATCATCATCTCTTGGATTCCTGAACTTGATACCCTCTTCTTTCTGTTGTTCGTCAAACAGATCCATCAGCCTTGATTGCAGTAAGGTGGTATCAATCAGATCCAGCAAGTTCTCCACTCCCAATTTTTCAAAAGCCCATTCTTCAAAATCTGTCATTGGTTCTGCAGCTGGCTTTTGTCTCTTATAATATCCAAACTTCCATTGGAAATAATCAGCCACCAGCAGGAGCTTTGGATCAAGATACCCTTCTTTCTTCTTTTTCTCATGTCTTTCAAAGGGCAAGAATGATCTTCTGGGAGCTGATCCAGTACCTTGTTGACCTCCAAAGGTCTCTACAAGTAGATTCAAGGTTTCTTCCATAGATGCTTCTAGGTCAGTAGGTTTCTCAGGTTGGATATTAGTCCCTACTACCTCCATCTGTATAACACTTGGTTCCCCCTGAATTATATGCTCATCAGCAGGGTCAGCAGCAGACTGCTCTTCCCCCTGAACTATTCCAGGAATTGTAGGGTCTTGTACAAGTGTTTCCACTTCCACAGCAGGTGTAGCCTCAGTGGTTTGCTGTGGTTCTTCAACAAGTTGCTCAACAACAACTTGGGCAGATTCAGAAGGCTCAGCAGCCTTAGCAGGTGAGGATTATGTAGCTTCAGCAGATTGCTCAATAACAACCTCTACATCCTCAGTAGGCTTTAAAATGGTTATAGGTTCAACATCAATAGCCTCTCCTACTTCTGCTTCTTCTTCTTCTTCCCTTTGAGCCTCCAAAACTTTCAATTCCTTTCCTTTGCCATGTTTCTTCTTTTTCCTGGCAATCTCCTTCATTCTTTTGGAGAGTGGATTATCTTCAATATCAATAACTTTCCTCTTTCTTCTTGGTTCTTTCTGTTGCTCTTTCAAAATTTCGGCAACAGTCTTCTTCTCAACTACAGCAGGGTCAATAGCTTCAATATCAATTGGACCCTCAGCAGACTCAGCAGTCTGTGCTGTTTGCTTTCTTGTTCTTTTAGGCTTTAACATTTCTGTTATCTTCTTTGTGTCAGTAGCCTTTCTTTTCTCAGTAGTCTTCTTTGGTGCAGCAGGCTTAATAACTTTCTTGACCTGCTCACCACCAGCATCACCATCATCTCCACCATTATCACTATCAGCAGCCTCAACAACACCTTCTTCATCATCATCCAGACCAGGGATAGGATAATCAATCTCTTTCTTGTATCTGGATTGGTTTATCTTCTCAGGTGCAACATTAGGAATTTCCAAGTGATTCAGCAGGGCCTGAACCATTAATCCTAAGGGTAAGGCCTTGGATTTCCTTTTTCCTTCTTTCTCTTCCTTAGCAACCTTCTTCATGTAATGAATGAAATATCCAGCCCAATCAAACTTCATACTTCTGCAAATAATCATCAGAAGTTCTATTTTGGGTCCTGATAGAGTAATCATGCTTCCAACGAGGCCTAAGATGTTCTTAGCAATGATTTTGCTCAGCAAATTGTATTCATAACCGATATGTTTCACATTGATGTCTGGAATTGATTTGACGGATTTATTGGTCTTGATTTTGTCAACAAAATCAATCCTTGACAATCTCATTTCCTCAGGATTTACAGGAGCATCTATTACTTCTGCAAAACCAAACACTTCCCTCAGTAGGTCTGAGGAAACTTCAATCTCCTATGCATTTACAGTGGTGGAAAATGCTTCTCTTCCTTCTCTTATTACAATGTTTCTCCAGAAATTGACAACATTTGTATAAGAGATTGTTTCCAATCTTATATTAAGTATATTCTCCAAGCCTTCATATCTCCTTATTCTTCGACCAATGTTGATGGCTAGTTCAGTTTGATTTGCATCAACAACAAAACCTCTAACACTTTGGCTTGTTTCAATTTGAACATTATCCTTTTCCGCCATTGTTAAAAGAAAGAGATGAAGAAGATTGTTTGTAAATCTATGTTCACACAGTGTAAAAGTAGAGAATATCAATCTGAGATTTTGTAGAAGCCTCTGTGTAATAGTCTGTGTATAAATAGTCAAATGCAGTTGAAACTCTCAGACCACGTACTGTGCATTTAACCATGATTAATTTGAGTGAATGCTAACTTGACACGTGGTCCATTACTTCTCCATAACGTTTGTAACCGTTGGATCGTGTAACTGCGGTTATAAAGGATAGAATAAATATCCCGCCAATCTGCTTTTTGACTTTAATGAGTTTGACTGTGTAACGTTTCATTCAGCAGACTTGTCATCAGCAGGGTTGGTGTTCGATAAAACTTGTTTTATATTTATTTTACCGGAACACCCCAAGTATAAGGATCGTAGTATAGGGTGTTACCGAGTCGTCCTAAGGGAATCGTACAATTATCGGATTAAAATATAGCTGTTATAAATAATGTCACAACTTATTAACTAAAATTAAATTTTATACTAATTATGATCTAAAAGGCAATGAACGATAACGATGAACGAGTAACGATGAATAGTAAATTTGCGAGAAAATTAACAATTAACAACTAGAATTTAAAACAACTAACTTAGCAATCAACGATTTATACTAATGATTCGATTTATCAAGTAATTAAAACAACGGCAAGGCAACGGGAATCCACCGATCAACCAACCCAACCCCAACTAGACGGCAAGCTAAAGATATAATTTTTAGTAACGATCAATCACGAATTCGATTAAATTTCTCTAAGCGAATTCTAGGGTTTCGTTTTCTTTTTCAAGTAAAACAAAACGACATGCAAAACACGATCACGAGATTATTTCTAATACTCTTACTCAAATAATTATAAACGATCTCTCGAATTATAATTAAGTGCATCAATTGAAAAGATCACAACTTTGAACAATATTTTCATATAAATTCAAATCAAACGATAGTTTCATCGATCTCTCGATTCGAATAAAATATAAACAATACAAAACAAATTCTAATTGACGAAAAACGATAACTTTACTCACTAAAAGTACGGCTAAAAATCTCTCTAGTTGGTGTTGATGTTGATCGGTTTCATCCGTTGTCCCACCGCGATGTGCTTAGCCAATAATCATGTTGTTAACCATGATTATTGGGTTGGAGAAATTCATCCCTAATTAAGCTTTGGTGCGGCTGCAAAATAATTACGGCTGATGTGCACTCTTTGAGTATGAGAAAATATGATATGCAATTAGGGTTTCCCTGCGGCTGTTTAAATAGATTTTAAGGTCGGCTGCTTAAGTCGGCGGATTGGACGCTCGTTTGGCTTCTTGAACTGAACTCAAACTTCTAAAATTCATATCTTGAGTTGTAGACCTCCAAAAATTATGATCCGAATGTCATAATTAAGCTCTCGGAAAACTCTACAACTTTCATTAAGGACTCTTCTTCAGAAAACGCCTTTTTGATTAGCCCGTCGTATCCCGAGTATATTTCGGGATTTTCCACTAGTTTCAGCAACAGCATCCAAACTTGTAACGCTCATATCTCGGGCCTCATAAGTCGGAAGGAAGTGATTCAAAATCCTGTAGAATCCTCTCTTCAAGCCCTACAACTCTTCTCTTGAGGTCCAGAGTCAAATCGGTTGTTATCATATCAAGAACTGCATCGGAACTCCTCAAGAAGGGCTGCTGCTGCTGTGTTTTGCGGCTGTGGAATAATGTGTATGAATTATATGATTTAGGGTTGCATGCATGTATGTATTTATAGGGAAAAGAGAGGCGGCTGAATTAATGTATTTGCGGCTGGGAATTATCTCCAATTAAGTCGGCTGAAGGATTTTTGTCCAATTAGAATTTTGCATGCGTATATTAAAATAGATGCTAAGTCGGTGCTGCTCCAATTGGCCTTGAACGCTCGTTCAAGGGCAGTCTGAAGTCTCTGTACTGAATTTGCCATCATGGACGCCAGTTTGACTCTGGACTCAACTTCTAAAATTCATATCTTGAGTTGTAGACCTCCAAAAATTATGATCCGAATGTCATAATTAAGCTCTCGGAAAACTCTACAACTTCCATTAAGGACTCTTCTTCAGAAAACGCCTTTTTGACTAGCCCGTCGTATTCCGAGTATTTTTCGGGATTTTCCACTACCACAGCATCATTATCCAAACTTGTAAAGCTCATATCTCGGGCCTCGTAAGTCGGAATGAAGTGATTCAAAATCCTGTAGAATCCTCTCTTCAAACACTACAACTCTTCTCTTGAGGTCGAGAGTCAAATCGGTTGTATATCATATCAAGAACTGCATCGGAAGTCCGGCTGCTTGAATGCTTCATTCCAAGCTTTATCTCCATCTTTATCCTCTTCCAAGTCAAAAACATGTATCTACATTGCATCCAAACACCACAAAAAGGAACAATATCCAAAACACATATAAAACAATCAAATAATCGTATAAATTGATACGTTTTCATATTAACTCTTTAAAAACACTATTCACTCAATTAATCGATTATAAACTCGATTTCTATGAAAATCATCCATATACGGGGGAAATTGATGTAAAATATATCATTAAAAACACTACAATTTGACCCTTAACTCGTCCTCGAGTAAAACAAAACAAGAACATACCATCAAGAATCCACATAACCCGACTTATAGTCAAAATCATGACAAGCTAGTATTCCTCGACCTCACTCGGTGATATAATACATCAAGATCCTCTCTTGATATAATACATCAAGCACTAACGATTATCCGGTCAACTAAACGAAAACTTCATTCTATCTACAACACTTACCTAACAAAAACTAATTACCAAGAACATAGTAACTAACTCACAACTAAATTCCTTTGCTTAGTACCAAGAAAATACCTTTCGGGTCTCTACTGGGTTTAGATCAACTTGACTTAGAATTCCAAAAGAAACGTATATTTTATATTTCCTATCGTCGCGTCTCAAAAGTATAACACACCCCCCTACATTAGAGGCAGTCACCCTGAGATCACTCAATCCCTTCCTGTCCAAGGTAAACCACACTCCCCAATTGGGGCAGTATCCAAATGGACTCGAGGTGATAGTTACAAACAAAATTCCCGCAAAGAAATTCTATTCATTTATTATTTATAGATATATATATATTTTTATATTTTTCAAACTCTTTGGAAACTCTTGGTCAAATATATTTCTAACACATTCAAGACTCTCAAAGTTCTCAAGAACACTAAGGTACTGAGATTCTAACTGTGAGTATAGGACATGTTCTTAACTTTCATTAATGCTAAATAAATGTTATCTGTATCAAGAATTAACTTTCCTTTAACTAACCGGAAACTATTCTATATTTGGCTCTTCATCTAATAGGTTCGTGAAATGAAGTTCAAGTGAGTATCGACTTACTAAACCTATTCTCAGAACATGATATGACTACTGATAACAACTAAAGGTGCCAGATTACATAACTAGCATGCCATTGAAGTTACTCGGGACTAAACAAATTTTTTTTGAAAATTTCGAAAAAAATTTAGCAAATGATAGATACACATAACCAACTATCCCCTCCCCCACACTTAAATTACATTATGTCCTCAGAATGTGCAAATAAAAGAAAAGAATACTTAGCTGGTTCCAAAGATGGTTGTCGGCCAGTAGATTGGCAGTGGTCAGGCCGGAGCATGAATAAACCGCTGCACTCGTATCGTAAAATCGTACAACATTGAAAGTAATAACTTGCGAACCCGCTCAAACGTATCCGCAACACTCGACATAACGTATAATCTCGGGGTATACGGGGTATATGAGTAAACATGTAGACACATAAAACAACCACAAATAGGACAAGGATAACCAACACACAACTCACCAAAGTTTTATTCCTAATAACTGAAAAACTTAACTAAAAAGAAATACTTAAAAGACTAGGCTGCCTCCTAGTAGCGCTTCTTTTATGTCATTAGCTTGACAGAGTGAACCAAGTCAACCTGGATCAGGCCACTTGGGATTGAGGCTAACCACTTCTCTGTCAGAATCAGAATGACTAGGACGGAAATGGTTTTCGCCACAACAACAAGTCAAGTGCGCGATAAGATCATGAAATGTTTCTCTCCAGACAACACTGACTCTTTTCTTCTTGTTCTTGTTTCGCAGATGCGGCTGAGGTATGCTAACAGGCTCAGGAGCATCGACAGAAGTATCTGCAAGGTTAGGGGTAATAATGTCATCATCCACTCCAAAGAAGTAGGATGGAATCTCTTCACAAATAAACGACTCAACCGTTTCATTTCTCTTTTGAAAGTACAGTACTTCAGGCTTTTCTTTTGGCTGCCCAAAATACTTCTTGAGTCTGTGACCATTGACCTTAAACGGTTGATCGCCGTACCCTTTCAACGTAATGGCTCCACCAGGATGAACATCAAGAATCTCAAAGGGGCCAGACCATCTAGATTTAAGCTTACCAGCAAAAAAGATGGAGCCTGGTGTTATACAGCAAAGCCATGTCTCCCACTTTGAATTCCCGATCTTTAATCTTAGCATCGTGGAGCGCCTTCGTTCTTTCCTTGCTGATTTTGGCGTTCTCGTAGGCCCTGAGTCTGAATTCATCGAGCTCGTGTAGTTGCAATAATCTTTTCTCCCCACAAAGTTGGCTATCGAAGTTTAAGAATTTAATAGCCCGGTAAGCTCTGTGCTCCAGCTCGACTGGTAGATGGCAAGCTTTGCCATAGACCATTTGAAAGGGCGACGTACCCATAGGTGTCTTGAACGCGGTGCGATAAGCCCAAAGTGCATCGTCCAACTTCAGACTCCAGTTGGATCTATTTGAATTCACCGTTTTCTCCAAGATCCGCTTAAGGCTCCGGTTGCTTACCTCGACTTGGCCACTGGTTTGGGGGTGGTATGGTGTACCAATTTTATGCTTGACACCATATCTCTCAAGAATTTTATCCAGTGGTGCATACCAGAAATGCGAACCTTCATCACTGATAAGGGCTCTAGGACAGCCAAATCTAGTAAAGATATTCTTTTGCAAGAATTTCTTTACAACTTTGTGATCATTGGTTTGGGTGGCTATGGCCTCTACCCACTTGGAAACGTAGTCTACACAGACCAGAATATATTTGTTCGAGCACGATGATGGGAACGGTCCCATAAAATCAATGCCCCAGACATCAAAGACTTCACATTCAATTTAGGCCTCAAAGGCATCTCCATCCTATTACTGAGTCTCCCTACTCTTTGGCATCTGTCACGGCCCTTGCAAAAGGCTTCGACATCTTTAAACAAAGTAGGCCGGTAAAAACCAAACTTGAAGGATTTTTGTGACGCCTTGGGTGCTCCGTAGTGTCCACCGGCGGGACCACTATGACATTGCTCCAAGATATCCAATTGCTCATGCTCCGGAACACACCTTCTAAGCAACCCGTCCTTGCAGACTTTAAACAGATACGGATCCTCCCATACGAGATACTTTAAATCGCTGAAAAATTTCTTCTTTTCCTGATACGTCATTTCTTCTAAATGCCCACTTGCTAAGTAGTTGGCGTAATCGGCATACCACGGCCTCCCGCCTCTAGCTTCATTAATTGCTCAGTCGGAAAGTCAATGCCTATCTCCTTAGGGATTTCGCCACCCTCATTCACTAGGCGAGATAAGTGGTCGGCTACAACATTATCACTTCCCTTCTTGTCCTTAATTTCAAGGTCAAATTCCCGTAGTATCGGGATCCATCCGAGTAACCTTGGTTTGGCGTCGCTTTGCCCATAAGGTAGCGTAGTCTTTGCGTGATCCGTCCACACCACCACTTTGGACCCTAAAAGATAACTTCGAATTTGTCAATAGCAAAAACGACCGCCAAGAATTCCTTCTCGGTAGTGGCGTAATTGCATTGAGCCGGGTTCAAAGTGCGGCTAGCATAGTAAATCGGCCTGAACTTTTTGTCAATTCTCTGCCCTAGAACTGCGCCCACTGCGTAGTTAGAGGCATCGCACATTAATTCAAAAGGTTTAGTCCAGTCGGGCGCGATTAAAATGGGGGCACCGGAAGCTTATCCTTTAAGCTATTAAAAGCTTTCTTACACCTATCATCAAACAAGAACTCCACTTCCTCTTTCAACAGGTTGGATAACGGCTTTGCTATCGTCGAAAAATCTTTAATGAAACGCCGATAGAAGCCCACATGTCCCGAAATCCTCGTACCTCCTTCACTTGTCTTCGGGTACGACATTTTCTCAATGGCTTCTACTTTATCCTTATCCACCTGAATACCATCAATGGACACCTTGTGTCCCAAAACAATCCCTTCTTCGACTAGAAAATGGCATTTCTCCCGCTTAAGCACCGCATTTTTCTCAACACAACGCCGGAGTACCATATCTAGATTCTTTAGGATTTCATCAAAGTTTGTCGCCATAGGCCGAAAAGTCATCCATGAAGACCTCCATGCACCTTTGCTCCACAAGTCCATCAAAAATGGCCAACATGCATCGTTGAAACGTAGCCGGTGCATTACACAAACCGAAAGGCATTCTGCGGAACGCAAAAGTGCCCGATGGACAGGTAAAAGTTGTCTTCTCTTGGTCATTAGGGTCGATGGCTATCTGGAAATAACCAGAATATCCATCGAGAAAACAATAATACTTATGACCACTCAGTCTTTCTAGAAGTTGGTCAATGAAGGGTAGGGGAAATGATCCTTAGCGGTGACTTCATTTAATCTATGATAATCAATGCAAACTCTATAGCCAGTCACAAGGCGTAAGGCAACTTCTTCCCCTTTTTCGTTCTTTTCCACGGTAATGCCTCCCTTCTTTGGCACAACTTGAGTAGGGCTGACCCACTCACTATCGGCGATGGCGTAGATAATACCCATATCAAGCCATTTTATGATCTCCTTTTTGACAACCTCCTGCATGTGCGGATTTAGCCTCCTTTGAGATTGTCTAACCTTCTTTGCTCCTTCCTCCGTTCGAATCTTATGCATGCACACGTCTGGGCTGATTCCTCTGATATCGCCCACCTGCCATCCGAACGCGAGGATATGTTTCTCAAGCACTTTGATTAATTCTGCTTCTTGCTCCGGCTCGAGTTTAGATGAGATGATCAGGGGCAACTTATCACCGTCTTTTAAGAAGATGTATTTCAGGTGCTGCGGAAGTGGTTTTAACTCTAAGTCAGTAGGTGGTTGCTCGATGCTAGATTTTAAGGGACCACCTTTTTCCTTGTGAGCTTGGACCGGTTGACTGAAAAACACCTCATCTTCCTGAGGTGTAACCCCAGAAAGGTATTGAATGACATCATCTAGAGGAATCCTCATGTCAGTTTCCGTTTGCTCTTTCTTATGCTTAACCATCTTCTTAAGTTCTTCTTCTTCAAGCTCTTCTGCAAGCTGCTCCCAATCATCCAACTCCCAATGAGTAGTTTCTTTCCAGAAATCTATTTCGTCCCAACTACCCATTAAAACTTCCTCCTCTGCGAGGTTAAAGTCTGCTTGGTTGAGCTCCTTCAAATCATTGCCGCTCATCCCCGGAATGTCCCGCATTTTCTGTTCACTCATAGGCTCGGTGTGCGCAAGTTGTTGAGACAACTCTTCGGTGATTCCTGCCTGTTCGTGAACTATAACATCCAATGCTCCTATCTCCGTGAGCTCTTCATCAGGGTCGAATTCATCCCCATAGATTGCTTCAATGAATGAGATCTCCTGGCTCGAAGCTTCCGCAGAACTTTTTGCTTGCTCGAGGGTAATGGAAGTGTCCCCTACTTTCAGAGTGATTTGGCCAGTTTGGAAGTCAATGGTGGAGGCCGAAGTATTTAAGAAAGGCCGGCCCAGAATCAGGGGCATCTCCTTGTCAGACTGGTAATCCAGTATGACCCAGTCAGTTGGAAAAACTAAATGTTTAACATGGATAAGGACGTTGTTAACACAACCACCGCTAAACGGCTAGATCGGTCCACCAACGAAGAGAGACGGGACGCTCCCTTAGCCTTTTGTCCAGCCCGAGACTCTTGCGTACGTTCAATGGCATCACATTAACGAGAGGCCCCCGAATCGCATAAAACATTGTGGAACGTGTGGCCTTCAATCGTACGGGAGATTGAAGGTCGTCCGGGGTCACCTCGCTTGATTGCAACGCTCCGTGAAACCGTTGAACACTCTTCTCTTAACACTTCCTCTCGCCATTTCCTTTAGCTTCTTTTTACTTCCACAGGCATCCTTAAGATACTTACAGCACTTAGGCATCTCAGTTAATACCTCAGCAAGTGGCATAGTCACCATAGTATCTCTAAGTATTTTCCTCACTCCGTCATACTGTTTGTCAGAGTTTAGGGTATTCTCTCTTTTCTTTGCCGGATAAGGAAGGGTTTTCGAATGATTAATCATAGGTTGACTTTTAATGGCTTCGTCCTCCTTATCCTTCCATCTGACAAACTTCTCATTTTCTTTTTAGTCAGGGGTTCAGATACCTGACTTCTCTTCTCAACATCCTCATCACTATCCCCCGAAGTATCATCACCACTCAGCTCTTCCTCACCGATGCTTTCTTTGGCATTTAACTTCGATTGCCCCTCCCGAACTTATGGCGTCGGGAGGGGCTACTCGTTTCCCGACATCTTTTCGGGTCCAAATTTGTCTTACCGCTTCGAGGGTGACGCATTCAATTCCTCCTCTTGTCCATAATTCCATTGCGGTGTGATGGCATTACAAGCACCGACATCCGCTTAGGGTTTTTATCCGTATAACTAGGCGGTCTTCCCGGAGGTCCGCTCGCTTGTTGATCGGCCATCCGACCTATCCGTCTCTCCATCGTTTTTTGACCGGTGGCTAGTGTTTTCACCATGTCTACTAGCTCATCAAATTTCTTCGAGAGACATAGGTGGGTTGTTGATTTTGCGTTTGGGCCCGCTTACCTTGGGGTCTTTGGTTGTTGGATGCACCGGGCGGTGTATAATAACTATTTCGCGGGTTTCCCGAATAGTTACGGTTTTGAGTTTGACTTGATTGACCGAATTTTGACCGAAGCTTCGAAAGGTTGATTCGGTTCTCCAAGGCCTGCACTTCCTCATTCATCATATTCCCGACTTGTATGCCCGAGTGATTCACATCTCGCCGGCCCTTCTTGCTCGCTTCATTTGTAGATTGGCTAGTTGCTTGTTCATTATTTCCATTTGAGCAACTAGCATCTTTGTCTCGAGTCACTTGAAGCGACCTCTCTCTTTTTGCTTCCGCTAACACGGGTCTTCTTTTGAGTTGCCCACATGTTGTTCTTAGCTATCGTTTCTCGCTACCCTATAGGCGGCATCATCTCCTCCTCCTAAAAACGATCCATGAGCCGTGGAATCCAAGTAATCTCTATTGGGTTGCGTAACACCCGATAGAATAATTCTAGAAGCTCATGTCGAGTATATCCATGGTTAGGGCATTTTCTCATTAACGATTCAACCTCTCCCAAGCCTTTCCCACACTCTCCCCTTCTAGTTGCTCGAAAGTGGCTATATCTCTTTTACGTTCCATTATCGTTCCGGGTGAAACGAATTGAGCAAAGGCTCTTTTAACATCGGCCCAGTTATGAAGAGAGTGATGGGGTAAAGACTTAAACCATCGATTTGCTTCACCCCTTAAAGCAAAGGGGAAGAGTTTCAATTTAACAACTTCTGTAGGAACGCCAGGGTAGTGACCCGCTTCACAGATTTGCACAAAAGTAGACAAGAAGTCATGTGGGTCTTCTGCAGCAGTGCCATGGAATGAACTATTCTGCACCATCCCCACAACTCCATTCTTAAGATCAAAATGCATTCCTCCCATCTCTGGAGGCCGAATTGGTCTATGCCCTTCCAAGAAGTCTTGATCAAGATAAGGCGCATAAGGGTCTTGCTTGCACAACAATTGCGGCCGCTGCCCCCGGGCCGTTGTCGTTGAACATTCTGATTTACCGGTGGATGTGCAACTGGTGCCTGGGGTTGTTGTTGCATTTGCTGGTTTATCCAGGCTTGCTGCTGTTGCTGGTTTTGCAACATTTGCATCAGAATTGCGTTTAATTGAGCGGGATCCATGCCGGGAGGATTTTGGTTATTATTCCCTTGGTTCTCCGGTTTGTCATCACTAGAACCGTGTTCGCTCATCTTGTCGAACTTTGAAATAATCTTCTTCGACAATGTCTCGCTCGAGTTCGGGGTTAAAGATAAGAATTCCTTCTTACTCCCGGTTTGCATAAACCGAGAGAAGCGAAAAAAGGAAGAAATCAACCTTAGGGTTGATGAGAGGCTTAGAGGTTTAGAAAGAGAGAAGAGACTGAAAAGTGAAATTTTTCGAGACTGAACTGGCGTTCAGTGTAAGTGGACGCTAGTTCAGAGAGGATTCAGGAAGTGAACGCTCGTTCAGAGCACTGAACTGGCGTTCAGAAGAAAGATGGGGGCAGACGGGCGTTCAGTATGGTTGGACGCCCGTTTGAAAGCTAAAACGAGGGTAGAATAGAGAAAACAGCAGGGATAACGAACAGAAGGCACTAAATTAAATCCTAAAATTTAGTTATCGATCAGTTAGCTATAAAATAAAATAAAAATAAGATGAATAAAAAAAATATAAAAAAAAAAAAATTAACTAACCCTAAATCTAAGGCTTTTATAACAAACTAAAACTAACAACTAAATAAAATTATGAAACAAAATTTATAAACTAAAAACTGAAGTAAAATAAAAAAATAAAATAAAATAAAATAAAATAAAAATAAAATGTACCTGCTAGCACTTGTACCCTGCAAAACAGAGTTAGTACCGACACAAAAACTATACTAACAAATAATCCGACAACCGTTACCGATTCCCCGGCAACGGCGCCAAAAACTTGTTCGATAAAACTTGTTTTATATTTATTTTACCGGAACACCCCAAGTATAAGGATCGTAGTATAGGGTGTTACCGAGTCGTCCTAAGGGAATCGTACAATTATCGGATTAAAATATAGCTGTTATAAATAATGTCACAACTTATTAACTAAAATTAAATTTTATACTAATTATGATCTAAAAGGCAATGAACAGTAACGATGAACAGTAACGATGAATAGTAAATTTGCAGAAAATTAACAATTAACAACTAGAATTTAAAACAACTAACTTAGCAATCAACGATTTATACTAATGATTCGATTTATCAAGTAATTAAAACAACGGCAAGGCAACGGGAATCCACCGATCAACCAACCCAACCCCAACTAGACGGCAAGCTAAAGATATAATTTTTAGTAACGATCAATCACGAATTCGATTAAATTTCTCTAAGCGAATTCTAGGGTTTCGTTTTCTTTTTCAAGTAAAACAAAACGACATGCAAAACACGATCACGAGATTATTTCTAATATTCTTACTCAAATAATTATAAACGATCTCTCGAATTATAATTAAGTGCATCAATTGAAAAGATCACAACTTTGAACAATATTTTCATATAAATTCAAATCAAACGATAGTTTCATCGATCTCTCGATTCGAATAAAATATAAACAATACAAAACAAATTCTAATTGACGAAAAACGATAACTTTACTCACTAAAAGTACGGCTAAAAATCTCTCTAGTTGGTGTTGATGTTGATCGGTTTCATCCGTTGTCCCACCGCGATGTGCTTAGCCAATAATCATGTTGTTAACCATGATTATTGGGTTGGAGAAATTCATCCCTAATTAAGCTTTGGTGCGGCTGCAAAATAATTACGGCTGATGTGCACTCTTTGAGTATGAGAAAATATGATATGCAATTAGGGTTTCCCTGCGGCTGTTTAAATAGATTTTAAGGTCGGCTGCTTAAGTCGGCGGATTGGACGCTCGTTTGGCTTCTTGAACTGAACTCAAACTTCTAAAATTCATATCTTGAGTTGTAGACCTCCAAAAATTATGATCCGAATGTCATAATTAAGCTCTCGGAAAACTCTACAACTTTCATTAAGGACTCTTCTTCAGAAAACGCCTTTTTGATTAGCCCGTCGTATCCCGAGTATATTTTGGGATTTTCCACTAGTTTCAGCAACAGCATCCAAACATGTAACGCTCATATCTCGGGCCGCATAAGTCGGAATGAAGTGATTCAAAATCCTGTAGAATCCTCTCTTCAAGCCCTACAACTCTTCTCTTGAGGTCCAGAGTCAAATCGGTTGTTATCATATCAAGAACTGCATCGGAAGTTCGGCTGCTTGAAAGCTTCATTCCAAGCTTTATCTCCATCTTCCTTCCATTTCACTTCTCTCCATGCAAAACCTCATCACTTAATCCTCTTGCATGCCAAAATATGTATCTACAATATAGGAAAATATACCAAAGCGTAACACAATCCCAAAATAACATAAAATCACAATTTAAGCACATAAATCGTTACATTTTACGATTAACCTATTAAAAACACTATTTACTCAATTAATAGATTATAAGCTCGATTTCTATGAAAAACATCCATATACGGGGGAAATTGATGTAAAATATATCATTAAAAACACTACAATTTGACCCTGAACAGTTGGCTCAACAGCCTGCTGACAAAATTGTCTCAGCAGCCTGCTGACAGTGTAACTCTGCTGATCCTTGATCCTTCCTTATTTTTGTTCAATTGATAATACAAGATGAAGTTTAATACCAATGACTGATCTGTCAAGTGAGCTCACCCAACATGACAAAGACCAATCCCCTTGGCAACCTCATTTGCTCAATTGTCCAAACATAAGTACATGGAATTGTTGATACCAATGACTAATCTGCTAAGTGAGCTCACCCAACATAGCAAAGACTAATCCCCTTGGTGAATTCCAGTACATTTCTGAATATCAGTCAACCTTGATAATTCCAAGTTTAGTCCTTAGTTTAGCAAATCTTTCACTATCAAGTGGTTTAGTGAAAATATCCGCAAGTTGATCTTCAGTAGGGATATACAGAACCACCACATCCTTCTTTTCAACATGATCTCTTATAAAATGATGTCTCACATCAATGTGCTTGGTCCTAGAGTGCAAAACAGGATTTTCAGTGATTACAATTGCACTTGTGTTGTCACACATAATTGGAATTTCTTTTTCTTCAATTCCATAATCCCTTAATTGTTGTCTTAACCATAGTACTTGTGCACGAAGAACTTCCAAAGCGGAATGTATTCAAATTTCAAAGAAGTGGAAGTTGATATAGAATTCTGTTTCTTGCTAAACCAGAAACCGATCTATTTCCCATTAACGACGGGTTCTGTGGTGCTTTTTCTATCAATTTTGCATCCAAAGATAATCGAATCTGAGTAGGATATAACTTTGAAACTTCCATCCTTGGAATACCATATCCCTACTCCCAAAGTCTCTTTAAGATATTTGAGAACTCTTTTGACTGCACCTAAATGACTTTCTTTAGGTTTAGATTGAAATCTTGCACAAACACCTACAGCAAAGGATATATCGGGTCCGCGGCGGTGAGGTACGAGGTACAATGATCGTCTATCATCATTCTGTATAAAGTCTGATCAACATCTTTGCCTTCCTTATCTTCATCCAGTCTGATATTTGTACTCATAGGAGTTGATATTTTGGTGCTATTTTCCATACCAAACTTCTTCAGCAGCTCATTGGTGTACTTGGTTTGATGAATGAAGATTCTATCTTTCATCTGTTTAACTTGCAATCCCAAAAAGTAGTTCATTTCTCCCATCATACTCATTTGTAATTTGCTTTTCATTAGATCTGCAAACTTCTCACATAATAATTCATTTTCAGAACCAAAGATTATGTCATCAACATAAATCTGTACCAGCAGGGTGCTGTCCTTCTCATTGATTCTGAAAATAGTCTTATCAATGGTGCCTTTTGTAAAACCATTGTCCACCAAGAATTGATAAAGAGTTTCATACCATGCTCTTGGTGCTTGTTTCAAACCATAAAGTGCTTTGTTGAGTCTATACACTTTATCTTCTTGATCTTTAACTTCAAATCCAGGAGGTTACTGAACATACACTTCCTCCTCTAGAATGCCATTCAAAATTGCACTCTTGACATCCATTTGATATACCTTGAAGTTTTTATACGCAACATGTGCCAAGAATAATCTGATAGCTTCCAATCTTGCAACAGGTGCATAAGTTTCATCAAAATCTATTCCTTCAGCTTGAGAATAGCCTTTTGCAACTAGTCTGGCCTTATTCCTCACAATGGTACCAGATTCATCAAGTTTGTTTCTGTATTCCCATTTAGTACCAATGATATTTGCATGACTTGGCCTTTCAACTAGTGTCCAAACTTGATTTCTTTCAAATTCATTTAACTCTTCTTGCATAGCAATTATCCAATCTGGATCTGAAATTGCTTCTTCAACAACTTTAGGTTCCATTTGTGATAGAAAACAAGTAAACATTGCTTCTAATTGTCTTCTAGTCCTCACACCTTGCTGTACATTGCCAATAACTTGTTCAGCAGGGTGTTCCTTAACCATTGTGGATTTTGGATAGATTGATTCTCAGGAACCTCATCTTCAGTAGGGTCTGCTGTTGCTTCTTCAACGGGTGTTCGACGGATCCTTGAACTGCTTCAGTTGTTGCATCAGTAGTATCACCAGCAGGGTGTTCAGCAGGGGCAGAATCAGAAACTTTTAAGTCATTAAACCTTTCCAAAACTTCAACACAATCTGGATCAGTGACTTGTAGATTCTCAGCAGGTTCACAAGCTTCATCTTCCATACCAGTGAACGTAGGTTCATCAAACACAACATGGATTGTTTCTTCATGTTTTAGTGACCTTTTGTTCAGTACTCTGAATGCCTTGCTGACTGAAGAATATCCCAAGAAAATTCCTTCATCTGAATTTGGTTGGAATGTCTTCAAATGCTCCTTATGATTTAAGATAAAACATTTACTTCCAAATGGATGGAAATAGGATATATTAGGTTTCCTTCCATTCCAAATCTCATAAGGTGTCTTCAGCGGCTTCTTGTTCACTGAGGTTCTGTTTTGTGTATAGCATGATGTATTAACTGCTTCAGCCCAATATCTTTCAGGTAGCAATGCTTCACAGATCATAGTCCTTCCTGCTTCTTTCAATGTCCTGTTTCTTCTTTCAGCAACCCTATTTTGCTGAGGTGTACCAAGTAAGTTGATGCAGTACACCATTTTGTTCACAGTATTCTCTTATAAATTTATTGAGAAACTCAGTACCCTTGTCTGATCTTATCTTTACTACTGTCAAACTTTTCTCATTCTGTAATCTCTTCAAAAGATCAGGCATCTTTTTGAGTGTTTCACTTTTCTTGTTCATAAATACCACCCAAGTGTACCTTGAATAATCATCCACAACCACTAAGGTGTATTTCTTTCCCGTAACACTTGTTGGTGTAAGCGGTCCAAATAGATCCATATGCATCGGCTCCAAGACTCTATTAGTTGATTGCTTAGTCTTTGATTTGAAGCTTGACTTTGTCTGTTTACCTTGCCGACATGCATCACATATAGTATCTTTCTTGAATGTGATCTCAGGTAAACCAATCACCAGTTTCTTCTTCACCAACTGATTGATGTCATCAAAATTTAGATGATTCAGCTTCTTATGCCATAACCAATTGAGTTCTGACTTGGTATGCACAATCAGACATGTTTCTGGAACTACAGTAGACCAATCCACAACATACATGTTTTTTTGTCTTCTACCAGCCAATAGAACTTGATCACCTCTTTCACTAATGACAATGCAGTTGTTTTTGTCAAAGTGACCTTGTATCCCATGTCACAGAATTGTCCAGTGCTCAGCAAGTTGTAGTCCAGTCCTTCCACATATGCAACATTCTTGATTGTAAGTCCATTCCTCACAAGTGTGCCATATCCTCTTGTGTAACCAGGTGTATTTTTGTTGCCAAAATTCACCCTTGGACCATCTTTTGTCACAAAATTTGACAAACAGTGCTTATTCTTTGTCATATGTCTGGAACATCCACGGTCAAAGTACCAGACACCCTACAAAACAAAGTTAATACATTTTAGGTACCCAAACCTGTTTGGGTCCATAATGGTCAGTGGTAAGCTTGACCCCTGGGATGTTTCCATAAGGTCTTCTCCTAAAAGTGTCATACTTTGGTTCATACATGTATTCTACACATCCATAAGTTCTAACAGTTGGTTGTGTAGGATTCACATATGTTTTCTGGCCTTTTGGTTTATAATGCTGTTTGAAGTGATTCTTGTTGTAAGAAGCATTAGCATGACCATAGGTTTGCTGTCTGTTAGGAACAACCCTGTAGTATGGAGTCTGCTGAGGTCTCTGCTGAGGCCTTGTATAAGTCCTCTGCTGAGCCCTTTGCTGATTCCATTGCTTAGGTTTTACCCTAGCAGCATGGTTATACTTGCTGTTTCTAGCAGTAGGGGCAGGAATATTCCAATCATCATCAGTAGGGAACAATCTACCTTTCCCCCCTGAGATAAGTATCCCTAGAATGATTAACATCTTTGGGTTTAGGATTCTTATCCTTGGAATATTTCTGGTTCTTTCCTTTTTGTGGTCCAGCAGACTTGGAAGATGGTCTGCTATCAGCAGGTTTAGAAGGCACATCAGTCCTACTTTTGGATTTATTCTTTTTATTAGGAGCTGTTGACTTCTTTGACTTCTGATTTTGTTTCCTTGAAGCATTCTCAGTATGTTTTACTGCCTCAGTAACCTTACTGGGAGTTGGATCTTGTGTAGGTACAAACTTAGGACCAATTCTGGTACTAGGTTCAGTAACCTTACTAGATCCACTCTTTTTGGATTGTTGAGTTCCAAATCCAAGCCCAGTTCTATCACCATAAGGCTTTCCAGATTTGTATGCAGTAGAGGAACAAGATGGTTCAGCAGATTCAGAAGCTACTAGATTTTCAGCAGGCTTATATTGATTCTGTCCAACATCTTTTTCTTTACCTTTGAGAACTCTTAATTCAGCATTCAATCTTTCAACTTCTACTTGAAGAGCTTCTTTTTCAGCCTTCACAATCTCATAACCAGATTGTATTTTCCTCAGTTGATTGAGGATGGCATCCAAAGCTTCTTCATTGTAAGAGTTTCTAGGATTTGAACCACAAGTTGATTCACAATCACTTCCAGCAGGAGTATTGATAGATACAGTATTGTATACCTCCTCTGTTTCATCCATATTAGCCATTAATGCATAATCTTCCATTTCAGCAACCAATGCAGTGTCATCAGATTCATTTCCCTTTTTTGACTCAACTTCATACCCTGATTCATCTTCAGCAACCATAGCCTTCTTTCCATGTCTTCTTTGTTGTCTCTTGGTCTTCAGTAGGTCTGGACAATCAGGTCTAAAATGTCCAGGCTTCTTGCAATTGAAGCAAAGATAATCATGTTCCTTACTTTGTTTTAACTCAGGACAGTCAGGTTTGAAGTGTCCTGGTTTCTTGCATTGAAAGCACAAGTAATCATTGTCTTTTCTAGAATCATCCTTCTTCTTTTCACTGAATTTCTTAGTGAAATTCCTTGGAGAACTTTTTCCAGTCTTCATCATCCTGATTTTCTTGCTCGGTAGGGCAATCGCTCTTGCTTTTCATCCAATGAGATCATCTTGAGCTCCCGATGTCTCTTCTTGATGTTTAGCAGCCAATGCAGTTGTCTTTGGTTCCTCTTTTTCAGTGGTAGGAACCAATCTCTTGCTGAATTCATAAGCTTTAAGATCTGAGAATAATTTGAAGGTATCTTCTTCATGTAGCTTTCTCATTTCTTCTATTGCAGTGACTTTCATCTCCCAAACTTCTTTGTCAGGTAATGCTTCCAAAAATTTTGAGTTTATTTCTTCTTTTGAATAACTTACACTCAGTAGGGTAAGTTCATCTAGGATAGCATTGAATCTTGACTCCATTTTCTCAATGGTTTCATTTGGTAGCATTTTGAACTTTTGAAGCCTCTTTTTGGCCATACTGATTTTATTCTTCTTGATTGCATCAGTGCCTTCACGGATCAACTGTATCTTGTCCCAAAGTTCCTTTGCAGTTTTGCAATCTTTAACCTTCATGTACATATTGCTATCCAAGGTTCTATAAATGATATCAATAGCAATATTGTTGAGGTTTGCTCTCTTTCTGTCTTCAGCATTCCATTCTCTTTTTGGTTTTGGAATGTACTGTGTCTCATATACCATTGTTACTGATTTGGTAATCTCCGGTGGTCCATCTGTCAGTACATCCATCATTTCATCATGAGTTGCAGCAAGGTAAGCTTGCATTCGACGTTTATATTCATCAAATCTATCTAGAGAACACATCAGCATAGTTCTAGCATACTGGTTGTTATCCATGATGCAAGTCTTTGAAAATCAGTGATTTGAAAAAGTTTTCAAAGTATTTTCACAAGTACAACAAGTATGATTACTTCAAAACAGAAGCACTGCTCCGATACCAATTGTTGGTCCCTTGAAAAGGCTTTGGTTAAGTTTAGAGGGGGTGGGGTGAATAAACTTAACACTTAAAACTTTTGGAGTTAACAAACTCAGCAACTTCGACGATCTGTCGATATCTCGATAGTCCGCGACACCTCGATGGGTTGCCGATATACGATAGTCTACTGACAGTTAAGTTTCCTGAGTTTGTGCAGCGGAATTATATCAAAAATAAAGCCTTAATACTTGTTGTAAAGTATGATACTAAGTATTAGATACTCAGCAGTGTATGTGTGTGATGTCAGTTGCTAGATTCAGTAGGTTGATGTGTATGATAAACTAAATGCAGAATGTAAGTGCAGTAAGTAAGTAGGCAGATTTTATAGTGGTTCCAGGTGGTGTAATCCTGTCAGTCCACTCTTCTCCTGTGATGTTGGAGGTAATTCACTAGAGATCTTTGATGTATCTATTACAAAGATTCCTAAGGTTGCTTGTCCTTCACCAATAACTATGGCTTCACAAACTGAAAACTAGAAACAGGTAGGATTGCTGCTCCAAAGTCTTCCACTGGTCCTTGAAGGGTAAGATTGCCTCTTCACCAGCTCCATCACAAACAACAGTCTATCACACAAAGGTGCTTCACTGTCTTCTGCATGTTCTTTGTAAAATAAAGAATGAATTAAGTAAATGATTCAGTTGCAGCAGCTTGATTAGGATGAAATAATCAGCAGCTTGCAGTCTTCAAGTGTGTAAACTTGATGTAGCTTGAATACAGAATACACTTGAATATTTTCTCTGGATCAGTAGCCTTAAGCTCAGTAAGTTCAGCAGGGTGCTTTTCTAAATAAAATGCAGCTCAGGATTATCTGTATTTTTCTCTTGTAAAATCAGCATCTTTTTCTGAGTTAGAAGTCCTCTATTTATAGGTGGGAGTCCTTGTGACTTGTATTTGAAATTCAAATATAGCCGTTCCATGTTTTGTCCCATTTGACTTGCTTTCTCGTCACTATTCATAGGATCGACGTGTCGAATACTTTTTGGCGTGTACGATCTGTCCATCCTTTGACTTGTAACCATTGGATAAAATCCTGAATCATCCCAACATCTTTTTAATCTCAGCCATTGATTTGTTTGATAAAGCAGAGGTAGTTGGCTGTCCTTATCCATGTAATCTTCAAATGTAATCTTGAATTAATCGAGGTATATATATCAGTAGGTTCATCAGTCTGCTGAAATACCTATCAGTCTACTGAACTATAATTTGCTGTGTTTAACACAATGCATTAGACTTCTTTTATCTAACTTTTACTTGTGAAGTTAGATTACACCTTTTTTGCAAATAACTAAGTTCCAATCACCATCCAACTTAAGGAACTTAGACCTTGTACACAAGGTATATGTAATCAGTTTAGGTCATCACAGACTAGCTTAAATTCTGATTCCATATCCTTGACTTTAATTACTAAGTTTGATCCCTTAGCCTTCATTAATTGAGTTTGAGCCCTCAGCCTTCAGTCCTCAGAAGGTTCCAGACTAGTCTACTGACCTATCTACCCTACTGATATAGACCAGTCTACTGATATAAATCAGCTGACCATTACAGTGCTTGTTTGATCAAACCTATTCAAAGATCAAACTCTAATAAATCTATACATTTGATCTAGACATCTTTTTGCCTTGGCACTATAACAGTTAGTCTGGCACTCATAACTAAAACTCAGAAATTAGTCCAACACCCTGGTCCTTGCTTTAAGCAATGAATCCACTACTATATCAGCTATACAGAAAATGTGGAAGAACTGCACAAGGTTCATGAATTAACCTATTAGATTCATGTACTGCTCCCACTACGCCTCTAAGGCGCTACTATGTTTTGGCCCCAGTTGTAGAATATTCAGCGATCTTTTGCTAAGAACATTTTTGGCTCACTGTATCACTTAATCAAAGTGACTGCAAACCCAGACTGTAGCTCCCACTATCTTCATAAGATTCAGGGTACACATCTGTATATCTACATTTATTCGATTCCAAGTTTCAATAAACTAAGAACCCATCCATAAAACCTTAAGGACATTGTCGACATATACTAGAATGACTTTCATACTTGCTCATGACTCCTCATGCAATATGAACATCTGGTTTAACTCACAATACATATGATGGATCCTATTGCAGTAGCGAAAGGAACCTTCCATAAGTATCATCTTTCACCTTACCTCTTAGGACTAATGTCTTATCATAGTTAGACCCCGAGAACACTGGCTAGCAGTATCTCTCGATGTCGTCTATGCTAAAGTCCTTTAGCATCTCATCTGTGTAGGTGAACTATGATAATCAAGCAGTATCTAAATCTATAACTATAGATTCTTATTTCTATAATAAGAACTGCCATTCCATGATCTTTTGAAAAGACCTTGAACTACCAAACCTTAATTGACTGCAATATTGAGTAACAACTCTCGAGAAGGATATGCAACACCTTACTCAAAAATCATAACATTTCCTCTAACCCTCTTGCACACTAGGCATGTCCTCACTTTTGATCAAATCATACTCTCTTGATTCTCAAAGTAAAGAACTCATATAGAGAATCTTGTTTGAGTCCATTAATGTATCTCGCAAGCATACATATCATGTTATTGTCTAAGAACATCAAGCCATTGGCCTAGCATTTTCAACACTATCATATAGTTATGATACGTAGCTACAACAAGCAATATCTGAATAGATTTAAGCTTAGCTGGTAGCATAAAAGTAATTACAAGGTTTTTGACCTCGTAGCCTTTAGCCATCAACTTAGCTTAACTGGTAATCCTATTACCTTCCATGTTAGTCTTTCATAAAGACCTACCACACCTTTCAGAGACATTCCCTTCAGGTAAGTCATAGGTTCATAACCAGTTTGTCACACATAGAATCTATTTTAGACATTATGGCTCCAAGCCATATTTCTTATTCTTTCCTTTCAAGCATTCTTGCATAAGTCACGAGATCTTCATTCTTCTATATGAACATACCAGTAGCCTTTTCGGGCATGTGGTTATCTGTAGACTCACAATATACTTGTGTGCACAGAGTAGTGTCATGTACCTCATCACTATGAGGTGCCTGCTCATGTTCCAATGGTTGAATGTCCCTTTGTGGTTCTGAAACTACTTTTGAGATCCTAATTCACTCCCACTACTTCTTTTGGAAGAAACACTTACTCTAGAAGACAACGTGTTTGGAGACACACTTTTGCTCCGTGGGTAAGTAGATAATGTTGGTCCCTTGAAAAGGCTTTGGTTAAGTTTAGAGGGGGGGGGGGGTGAATAAACTTAACACTTAAAACTTTGGAGTTAACAAATTTTGCAACTTCGGCGAATCCGTCGATACTTCAGAGTCTCTTTGAGACTTTAGTAGCCTGCTGATAATCAGTAGTCTACTGATAGTTGAGTTTGCTGAATTTGTGCAGCGGAATTATATCAAAATTAAGCCTTTATACTTGTTGTTAAAAGTGATACTAAGTATTAGATACTCAGTAGTGCAAGTGTGTGATTTCAGTTGCTAGATTCAGTAGGCTGATGTATAAGATAAACTAAGTGCAGAAAGTAAATAGCCAGATTTTATAGTGGTTCCAGGTGATGTAATCCTGTCAGTCCACTCTTCTCCTGTGATGTTGGAGGAAATTCACTAGAGATCTTTGATGCGGCTTTTACAAAGATTCCTAAGTTGTTTGTCCTTCACCAATAACTATGGCTTCACAAACTGAAAACTGAGAACAGGTAGGATTGCTGCTCCTGAGTTTTCCACTGGTCCTTGAAGGGTGAGATTGCCTCTTCACCACTCCACCACAAACAACGATCTTTCACACCCAACGGATGCTTCATGTCTTCGACGGGTTCTTTATAAAATAAAGATTGAATCAAATAAATGATTCAGTTGCAGCAGCTTGATTAGGATGATGTAATCAGCAGCTTGCAGTCTCCAAGTGTGTAATCTTGATGCAGCTTGAATACAGAATACACTTGAAGAAATTCACTAGATCAGCAGCCTTATGCTCAGCAAGTTCAGCAGGGTGTTTTTCAGCTCAGTATTAGCACTTAAAGTTTATCCAAAATTCATCATATTTTTCTGAGTTGAAAGTCCTCTATTTATAGGCAAGAATGCATTTGACTTGTATTTGAATTTCAAATGTAACCGTTCCTTGTTTTTGTCCCATCTGATTTGCATTCTGTCACTATTTATAGGACTGACACTGTCAGAATTCCTTTTTGACAAGCGATCATCCACCCCTTTGACTTGTATCCAATGGATAAAAATATGAATCATCCCAACGTCTTTTTAATCTCAACCTTTGATTTTCTTGATAAGTCGAGGGTAGTTGGCTGTCCTTATCCATGTGATTTTCCAAAATAATCTTGAAATAATTGAGGTATATATCGCGGGTTCATCGTCTCATTTCAAGTACCAATCGATCTGCGATCATCATATTTCGTATATAAAATATAATGCACTGATTACTTTTATCTAACTTTTATTTGTGAAGTTAGATTACACCATTTTAATAATAACTAAGTTCCAAACATCATCCAACTTATGGAACTTAGACCTTCTACACAAGGTATATGTAATCGCTTTAGGTCATCACGGACTTGCCTAAATTCGATTCCATATCCTTGACTTTAAATACTAAGTTTGATCCCTTAGCCTTCATTTACGAGTTTGAACCCACAAACCTTCGCCTCTTCGGTCTTCGGCGGGTTCAAGACTAGTCTACCGACCTAACTACCCTATCGACCTAGACCGCCTCGATATCAATCGGCAGCCTTTACAGTGCTTGTTTGATCAAACCTCTTTATGAATCAAACTCTAATAAACCTATACATTTGATCTAGACATCTTTTTGCCTTTGCACTATAACAGCTAGTATGGCACTCATCATCAAAACTAAGAAATAAGTCCAACAATTTCCCCCTTTTTGGTGATGATGCCACTACCCTCACCTAATCAGCAAAGCAAAAAGATAAAACACAAAAATAGAACAAAATCAGTCAATTCTCATTATAATCATTGTTCAGTTATTACAAACTAGATGCAGCAAAGATAAAGAATGATAAGTATGCTGATCTATTGTCTCTTCTCTCTTTCTTGTCTAGCCTTCTCAGCTTGCTCTTGATAGGCTCTGATTTGTTCTATCATATCCCTCATCCATTCATTTTCAATCAGTGTAAAATCAATGTAGGGATTGACTTGCTTCCACCAGTTCCATGCTTCAGGCAGGATAAGGTTTATCTGATTCACTCTGAAACCAAACTTCATATATAGTTCCTTAAACTCATCAAGTGAATCCTTTGCTTTTGTGATAGGCAAGTTCCTATCACCTCTGCCACCTCTTCCACTTCTACCACCTCTGTTGTTTGCCCTTAAGACTCTGACTCTTGCTTCCCAAAATTTCAATCCCAAGAAAGAGTTTAGGCCTTCATGAAAACCCATGTCATGATAAGGTCTTCTTCTATTATAGTATTCTTTCTTGTATTGTCTCAGAAGATCATCAGTAAGTTGAACTCGCCAGGTGCAGGTTGCCTGAAAGCATTGGTTTCATCAGTCCATCTCTTCTGTGCAAAGAGTCTTGCGCTTCTTCCTTTGCGGTACTGATTGGCCCTCTTCCCCTTAGTGACATCATCAACAAAACGGGAGATAAGGCCATGAATACTCTCCCGTGAGATAACCACTCTATGCGCTTGACCTTCCATAGCTCCAGCTCTTGTATCAAGTGAAGTTATCCTTGATTGCAAGGTCTCCTCCATCCGTTGATCCTTTCAGTCAGTTTGGGATCAGGCATAGCAGGTTGTTGTGCAGCAGCAGGCTCAGTAGGTTCAGGTGTTGCAGCAAGGTTGTCAAGTTTCTGATGGATAGAAATAAGTTGATCTTTCAAAAATTTATCTTTTGCAGTATTTCCAACCTTGATGCCCCTCACATCTAGTATCAGATCATTCACGGCATTTTGAGTAGATGTGAAGTTTGAAGCAACTGTGGCAGTTGATTGTTTGTTTTCATTTACCAACTTCATCAGTTCTTCAAATCTTTCTTCCTGTCTGTCCAGTTGTGTCCTTAACTGTTGCATATCATGCCTTACAGTCCTTAATTCATTTAACACTTCAACTGGCACTTCACTGGTCATCCTTCCACCAGTGGCTTCATCAGCAGGCTCCTCAACATTGTACTGTGGCCTCTGATTGCTTATCACCATTGCCCAACTCCTATCCAGTCCAGTAGGGTTAGGTCCTTCATATTCCTCCAGGATAGGATCAATGGCAGGTTCCTCAAAAACAGGTACAAATGCCTGAGGAGGATTAACATCAATATCTTCTTCTTCAGGCATCTGAAATTCCTCATCACTGAAGTCAAAGTCCAGCAGCTGCTCATCCTCATTAACAGCAGTCTGCTGACCATCTTTCCCTTCAGTGGTCTTTCCTCCAGTAGGCTCCACTACAGCAGCCTCATCAACAACAAGGGTTTCCTCCAAACCCAAATCAGGTTCCAACCTTTGTCCAGGTGCTGTTTGAGACTCAGAAGCCTGTACCTCCTGTTCCAACCTTTGTCCAGGTGCTGTTTGTACCCCAGCAACCTGTACCCCCTCTTCAATTCCTTGTGGATTGAAAACAGCCTCATTATCCACTTGGAATCCTTCTGTATGACCAATCTTGTGCAGGATGATGGCAGATTTAGTAAGAGTGCCCTCAAAGTCAAATCCATCCTGATACTCAATGGATTCCTCTGAACTGACACTAGGTTCAATGAAATCAATAACCTTCTCTCCATCCAAATCCTCACTCGTTCAAAGATCGGTTGTGCAAGTAGGCTCTACAACATGGAATGTAGAAGATTCATCAGCTAGCCTACCAGCACTCAGATTGATTCCTTCATTGATCAATGCTTCCAAATCATCCATGGTGAGATCCTGTAGATCATCATCCATCTCTCCAGTCTGCTGGCCCTCAGCAGACTTATCAGTCTCAGCAGCTTCTTGACCAGTGGCTTCAGTTGATGTTTCTCTAGCCACTCCACTAGTCTCCCCAGGAAACATAGGGGTATCATCATCAGAATCTGATGAATCACTATCTGGTGTGAACTTTGGATCTCTGAACATAATAGCTCCACTTTTCTTTCCTTCATCCAAAAGATCCATCAGCATGGATTGCAACATGCTAGTGTCTATCAAATCCAACAGGCTGTCCACACCTAGCTGCTCAAATGCCCATTCTTCAAATCCACTCATTGGATCAGCAGCTGGTTTATGTTTCTTGTAGAATCCAAACTTCCACTGAAAGTAGTTTTGCACCTTTTTGAAGTTGGGATCTACTTTGCCCTTTTTAGATGCCTTCTCATATGGCATAGATGGCTTCCTAATGACAGGTTCAGCAGCTTGCTGACCTCCAAAAGCTCCAACAAGTAAGCTCATGGTTTCTTCAATAGATGTTTGAAAGTCAGTAGGTTGCTGAGATTGTACATTTGTACCTACTACTTCCATCTGTACCACACTTGGTTCCCCCTGACTTACATGCTCATCAGCAGGGTCAGCAGCAGACTGCTCTTCCCCTTGAGTTCTTGCAACACTTGCAGGGTCTTCAACCAAGTCCTCAACTACTTCTTCAACTATCACAGCAGGTTCAGATACAATGGTTTGCTGTGGTTCTTCGACGAGATACTACGACGGGCTCGGGGTCGGTAGGCTCGCGTATATCTTCAACAGATTGCTCAACAACAACCTGTCCAGCATCAGTAGATTTGACAACCTCTTTAGGTGAGGAGTCAGTAATCACCACAGGCGGAATGATAGTTAAGGGCTCAGCCTCAACAACCTCTTCTTCCTCTTCTACTGATGCCTCTTCTTGGGCTCTCTGTGCCTCCAAAATTTTCAATTCTTTTCCTTTGCCATGCTTTTTCTTTTTGGCAATCTCCTTCATTCTTTTGGAGAGGGGTTCATCATCATCTTTTCCAGTAGATTTTCTCTTTCTACTAGCTTCCTTCTGTTGTTCCCTTAAAATTTCAACAACAGTTCTTCTTACAGCAACAGCAGGGTCAGTAACCTCCACTGAACCCTCAGCAGACTCAGCAGTCTGTTCTGTTTCCTTTCTTGTTCTTTTTGGCTTTACGATTTCTGTAATCTTTCTAACATCAGCACTCTTTCTCTTATCAGCAGCTTTCTTGGGTGCAGCAGGTTTGATAGATATCTTCTTAGTTTGCTGAACCTGCTCACCACCAGCATCACCATCATCTCCATCATTATCATCACCAGCAGCCTCTCCAGCAACCTCTTCATCATCATCTAGACCAGGAATAGCATAATCAATTTCCTTCTTGTATCTAGACTGATTTATCTGAGAAGATTCAAGATCAGGAACTGCCAAATGATTCACCAGAGTCTGAATCATCAATCCTAAGGGTAAGGCCTTTGATTTCCTTTTCCCTGTTTTCTCCTCCTTGGCTACTTTCTTCATATAATGAATGAAATAACCAGCCCAATCAAACCTCAAGCTCCTGCAGATGATTATCATCAGCTCTATCTTGGGTCCTGATAGAGTATCCATACTGCCAACTAGTCCAAGTATGTTCTTTGCAATGAGCTTGCTCAGCAGACTGTACTCATTTCCAATATGTCTGCAATTGATGCCTGGTACGGATTTGGTGGCTGCATTTGTTTTAATCTGATCAACAAACGCCAATTTGTCCAATCCCATTGCTTCAGGATTGACTGAGCCATCCACCACTTCTTCAAATCCAAACACTTCCCTCAGTAGACTAGAGGAGATTACAAGCTCCTCAGCATTCACAGTTGTCTTGAATGCTTCAGTTCCTTCTTCCACAACCATATTCTTCCGGAAATCAATAACATTGGTGTATGAGATTGTTTCTAATCTGATATTGAGTTTGTTCTCCAAGCCTGCAAACCTCCTTATTCTTCGACCTATATTAATAGCCAACTCGGTTTGTTTTGCATCAACAACATAGCCTCTAACACTTTGGCTTGATTCGATTTGAACTTCAATCCTTTGCGCCATTGAAATAAGAAAAAGATGAAGAAAAATTGCTCTCAAATCTGTGTTCACACAATGTAGGATTTGCAGTGATAAAGTAGAAGTTGCAAGTAGAGAAACCGCTGTGTAACAGTCTGATTATATAGACAGTGGGTAGTTGAAACTGTCATTGCACGTACATTGAGGTAACCACGATTAAACTGAATAAATTCTATCTTGACACGTGGCCCATTATACCTCCATAACGTTTGTAACCGTTGGATGGTTTAACTATGGTAATAGAGATAAAATAAATATCCCGCCAAATATGCTTTTTGACTTTAATAACTTTGACTGAGTAACGTTTCATCCAGCAGGGTGATCCTCAGCAGGGTGAGCTCAGCAGTCTGCTGATAAAAAGGCTTCAGCAGCCTGCTGACATATGTACTCTGCTGATTCCTGTTTTCTTCTTGTTTTGTTCAATTGATAATACAAGATGAAGTTTAATACCAATGACTGATCTGTCAAGTGAGCTCACCCAAAATGACAAAGACCAATCCCCTTGGCAACCTCATTTGCTCAATTGTCCAAACATAAGTACATGGAATTGTTGATACCAATGACTAATCTGCTAAGTGAGCTCACCCAACATAGCAAAGACTAATCCCCTTGGTGAATTCCAGTACATTGCTGAATATCAGTCAACCTTTATGATTCCATGTTCAGTCCTTAACTTAGCAAATCTTTCACTATCAAGTGGCTTAGTGAAAATATCAGCAAGTTGATCTTCAGTAGGGATGTATAGAACCACCACATCTTTCTTTTCAACATGATCTCTTGTAAAATGATGTCTCACATCAATGTGCTTGGTTCTAGAGTGCAAAACAGGATTTTCTGTGATTGCAATTGCACTTGTGTTATCACACATAATTGGAATTTCCTTTTCTTCAATTCCATAATCCCATAGTACTTGTGCACAGCAACTTCCAGCAGCAATGTATTCAGCTTCAGCAGTGGAAGTTGATATAGAATTCTGTTTCTTGCTAAACCAGAAACCAAATCTATTTCCCATTAATCGACGGGTTCTGAGGTGCTTTTTCTATCAATCTTGCAACCAGCATAATCAAAATCTGAGTAGGATATCACTTTGAAGCTTCCTTCCTTGGAATACCATATCCCTACTCCCAAAGTCTCTTTTAGATACTTGAGAACTCTTTTGACTGCACCTAAATGACTTTCTTTAGGTTTAGATTGAAATCTTGCACAAATACCTACAGCAAATGATATATCGGTCTACTGGCAGTTAGGTACAGCAGACTGCCTATCATCCTTCTGTATAAGGTCTGATCAACATCTTTGCCTTCTTTATCTTCATCCAATCTGATGTTTGTACTCATAGGAGTTGAATTCATAGTGCTGTTTTCCATACCAAACTTCTTCAGTAACTCCTTGGTATACTTGGTTTGATGAATGAAGATTCCATCTTTCATCTGTTTAACTTGCAATCCCAAAAAGTAGTTCATTTCTCCCATCATACTCATTTGGAATTTACTCTTCATTAGATTTGCAAACTTTTCACAAAGTAAATCATTTTCAGAACCAAAAATTATGTCATCAACATAAATTTGTACCACAGGCGAAGTCTTTGTCCCCTTCACCGATTCTCGAAAAGTGTCTTGTCAATGTGCCTTTTGTAAAACCATTGTCCACCAAGAATTGAGATAGAGTCTCATACCATGCTCTTGGTGCTTGTTTCAATCCATAAAGTGCTTTGTTGAGTCTATACACTTTATCTTCTTGATCTTTAACTTCAAATCCAGGAGGTTGCTGAACATAAACTTCCTCCTCTAGAATGCCATTCAAGAATGCGCTCTTGACATCCATTTGATATACTTTGAAGTTCATATATGCAGCATGTGCCAAGAATAATCGATAGCTTCCAATCTTGCAACGGGTGCATAAGTTTCATCAAAATCTATTCCTTCGCTTGAGAATAGCCTTTTGCAACTAGTCCGGCCTTATTCCTTACAATGGTACCGATTCATCAAGTTTATTTACGTATACCCACTTAGTACCAATGATATTTGCATAACTTGGCCTTTCAACTAGTGTCCAAACTTGATTTCTTTCAAATTCATTCAATTCCTCTTGCATAGCTATTATCCAAATCTGGATCGAAATAGCTTCTTCAACAACTTTTGGTTCCATTTGAGATAGAAAACAAGTAAACATGGCTTCCAAGTTGTCTTCTAGTCCTCACACCTTGCCGTACATTGCCAATAACTTGTTCAGCAGGGTGATTCCTTAACCATTGTGGATTTTGGTTATTTTGATTTTCAGGAACATCATCTTCAGTAAGGTCTGCTGTAGCTTCTTCTACAGGGGGTTCAGCAGATCCTTGAACAGCTTCAGTTGTTGCATCAGTAACATTATCAGCAGGGTGCTCAGCAGGGGCAGTATCATAAACTTTTAATTCATTGAATCTTTCCAAAACTTCAACACAATCTGGATCAGTGACTTGTTGATTCTCAGCAGGTCCACAATCTTCATCTTCCATACCAGTAAATTTAGGTTCATCAAACACAACATGGATTATTTCTTCATGTTTCAGTGACCTCTTGTTCAGTACCCTGAATGCTCTGCTGACTGAAGAATATCCCAAGAAAATTCCTTCATCTGATTTTGGTTGGAATGTTTTCAAATGTACCTTATGATTTAGAATAAAACATTTGCTTCCAAATGGATGGAAATAGGATATGTTAGGTTTCCTTCCATTCCAAACCTCATAAGGTGTCTTCACGGCTTTCTTGTTTACTTGATGTTCTGTTTTGTTTGTAGCATGTCTTGTATTTATTGCTTGACCCAATATCTTTCGGGTAGCAATGCTTCACAAATCATTGTTCTTCCCGCTTCTTTTAAAGTTCTGTTTCTTCTTTCAAAAACCCCATTTTGCTTTGAGGTGTACCAAAGACGACAAGTTGATGTAGTACACCATTTTGTTCACAATATTCTCTTATAACTTTGTTGAGAAATTCAGTACCCTGATCTGATCTTATCTTTATAACTGTTAAACTTTTCTCATTTTGTAATCTTTTCAAAAGATTAGGCATGCTTTGAAGTGTTTCACTTTTCTTGTTCATAAATATCACCCAAGTGTATCTAGAATAATCATCCACAACCACTAAGGTGTACTTCTTTCCTGTTACACTTGTTGGAGTTATTGGTCCAAAAAGATCCATATGCATCACTCCAACACTCTATTAGTTGATTGTTTGGTCTTTGATTTGAAACTTGACTTTATCTCGTTTACCTTGCCGACAAGCATCACATATAGCATCCTTCTTGAATGTGATCTCGGGTAAACCAATCACCGCTTTCTTCTTCACCAACCGATTAATATCATCAAAGTTTAAGTGATTCAACTTCTTGTGCCATAACCAATTGAGTTCGGACTTGGTATGCACTATCGGCGAGTTTTCGGAACTGCAGTAGACCAATCCACAACATACATGTTCTGTTGTCTTCTACCAAAGAAGTACAACTTGATCACCTCTTTCACTAATGACAATACAGTTGTTTTTGTCAAAAGTGACCTTGTAACCCTTGTCACAGAATTGTCCAGTGCTCAGCAAGTTGTATTCCAGTCCCTCCACATATGTAACATCCTTGATTGTGAGTCCATTCCTCACAAGTGTGCCATATCCTCTTGTATACCCAGGTGTATTCTTGTTGCCAAAATTCACCCTTGGACCATCTTTTGCCACAAAGTTTGTTAGACAGTGCTTATTCTTTGTCATGTGTCTGGAACATCCACTGTCAAAGTACCAGACACCCTACAAAACAAATTTAATGCATTTTATGTACCCAAACCTGTTTGGGTCCATAATGGTCAGTGGTAAGCATGACCCTTGGCATGTCTCCATAAGGTCTTCTCCTAAATGTGTCATACTTTGGTTCATACTTTGGTTCATACATGTATTCCACACATCCATAAGTTCTAACAGTAGGTTGTGTAGGAATCATATATGTTTTCTGGCCTTTTGGTTTGTAATGCTGTTTGAAGTGATTCTTGATGTTAGAAGCATTTGCATAACCATTAGTTTGCTGTCTGTTAGGAACAGCCCTGTAGTATGGAGTCTGCTGAGGCCTTGTATAAGTCCTCTGCTGATTCCATTGCCTAGGTTTTACCCTAGCAGCATGGTTATCCTTACTGTTTCTAGCATTAGATGCAGAAATATTCCAATCATCATCAGTAGGGAACAGTCTACCTTTCCCCCTGAGATAAGTATCCATTGAATGATAAACATTTTTGGGTTTAAGATTCTTATCCTTGGAATATTCCTGTTTCTTACCCTTCTGTGGTCCAGCAGACTTGGTAGCAGGTCTGCTATCAGCAGGCTTAGAAGGTATAGCAGTCCTATTTTTAGATTACTCTTTTTATTAGGAGCTGTTGACTTCTTTGACTTCTGATTTTGCTTCTTTGAAGCATTCTCATTGGGTTTAACTGCCTCATCAACCTTACTGGGAGTTGGATCTAGTGCAGGTACAAACTTAGGACCAATTCTGGAACTAGGTTCAGTAACCTTACTGGATCCATTCTTGTTAGATTGCTGAGTTCCAAATCCAAGCGCTGTTCTATCTCCATAAGGCTTTCCTGATTTGTATGCAGTAGTGGAACAAGATGGTTCGAAGATATTCGAGAGGCCGCCGGATGTTCGACGGACTTATTCGATTCTCGTCCAACATCTTTTTCCTTACCTTTGAGAACCCTTAATTCAGCTTTCAATCTTCCAACTTCCAATTCAAGAGCTTCTTTTTCAGCCTTCACAACCTCATAACCAGATTGTATTATTCTCAGTTGATTAAGGATGGCATCCAAAGTCTCATTGTTGTCAGAATTTCTAAGATTTGAACCACAAGTTGATTCACAATCACTTCCAGCAGGAGTATTGATAGATACAGTGTTGTATACCTCCTCAGTTTCATTCATATTGGCCATCAAAGCATAATCCTCCATATCAGCAACCAGTGCTGTGTCATCTGATTCATTTCCTTTTTCAGATTCCACTTCATATCCTGATTCATCTTCAGCAACCATAGCCTTCTTGCCATGTCTTCTTTGTTGACTCTTGGTCTTCAGTAGGTCTGGACAATCAGGTCTAAAATGTCCAGGCTTCTTGCGGTTGAAACAAAGATAATCAGGTTCCTTGCCTTGTTTTAACTCAGGACAGTCAGGTTTGAAGTGTCCTGGTTTCTTGCAATGAAAGCACAGATAATCATTATCTTTCTTTGGTTCTTCTTTCCTTCTTTCAGTAGGCCTCTTTGTAAAATTTCTTGAAGTGGCCTTTCCAGTCTTCATCTTCCTGATTTTCTTGCTCAGTAGGGCAATCTGCTCTTGCATCTCATCCAGGATATCATCCTGTCCTCCTGATGTTTCTTCATGATGTGAAGCAGCCAATGCAGTGGTCTTTGCCTCTTCCTTTTCAGTCTCAGGCACAAGCTTTTTGCTGAATTCATAAGCCTTTAGATCTGAAAACAATTTGAAGGTGTCTTCTTCATGCAACTTCCTCATTTCTTCAATTGCAGTCACCTTCATTTTCCAAACATCCTTTGCAGGTAGAGCTTCCAAGATTTTTGTGTTTATTTCCTCTTTTGAATAACTTACATTCAGCAGGGTAAGTTCATCCAAGATTGCATTGAATCTAGACTCCATTTGCTCAATGGCTTCATTTGGCAGCATTTTGAATTTTTGGAACCTCTTTCTGGCCACACTGATTTTGTTCTTCTTTATTGCATCAGTGCCTTCACGGATCAAGTGAATCTTGTCCCAAAGTTCCTTTGCGCCTTGCAATCTTTAACCTTCATGTACATATTGCTATCCAAGGTTCGTAAATGATGTCTATAGCAATGTTGTTGAGGTTTGCTCTTTTTCTATCTTCTGCATTCCATTCTCTTTTTGGTTTAGGAATGTACTCAGTTGTATCACCCACTCGTTATTCGCCTTGGTAATCTCCAAAGTGGTCCATCGGTTAATACATCCATCATCTCATCATGAGTAGCGAAGGTATGCCCGCATTCGACGTTTATACTCATCAAATCTATCAAGAGAACACATCAGCATTGTTCTAGCATACTGAGTGTTGTCCATGATGCAAGTCTTTGAAAATCAGTAACTTGAAAGAAAGTTTTAAAGAATTTTCACAAGCACAACAAGTAGGATTACTTCAGAACAGAAGCACTGCTCCGATACCAATTGTTTGGTTCCTTGAAAAGGCTTTGGTTAAGTTTAGAGGGGGGGTGAATAAACTTAACACTTAAAACTTTGGAGTTAACAAATTCTGCAACTTCAGCAGTCTGTTGAGACTTCAGTAGCTTGCTGATAATCGGTAGTCTACTGATAGTTGAGTTTGCTGAATTTGTGCAAATGGAATTATATCAAAATTAAGCCTTTATACTTGTTGTTAAAAGTGATACTAAGTATTAGATACTCAGTAGTGCAAGTGTGTGATTTCAGTTGCTAGATTCAGTAGGCTGATGTATAAGATAAACTAAATGCAGAAAGTAAATAGCCGATTTTATAGTGGTTCCGGGTGATGTAATCCCGTCGGTCCACTCTTCTCCCGTGATGTTGGAGGAAATTCACTAGAGATCTTTGATGCAGCTTTTACAAAGATTCCTAAGTTGTTTGTCCTTCACCAATAACTATGGCTTCACAAACTGAAAACTGAGAACAAGTAGGATTGCTGCTCCTGAGTTTTCCACTGGTCCTTGAAGGGTGAGATTGCCTCTTCACCAGCTCCACCACAAACAACAGTCTTTCACACCCAACGGATGCTTCACTGTCTTCAAGACGGGTTCTTTATAAAATAAAGATTGAATCAAATAAATGATTCGGTTGCGGCGACTTGATTAGAATGATGTAATCGGCAATTTGCGCCTCCAAGTGTGTAATCTTGATGCAGCTTGAATACAGAATACACTTGAAGAAATTCACTAGATCAGCAGCCTTATGCTCAGCAAGTTCAGCAGGGTGTTTTTCAGCTCAGTATTAGCACTTAAAGTTTATCCAAAATTCATCATATTTTTCTGAGTTGAAAGTCCTCTATTTATAGGCAAGACATGTGACTTGTATTTGAATTTCAAATGTAACCGTTCCTTGTTTTTGTCCCATCTGATTTGCATTCTGTCACTATTCATAGGACTGACACTGTCAGAATTCCTTTTTGACAGTGCAGTCTGTCCACCCCTTTGACTTGTATCCAATGGATAAAAATATGAATCATCCCAACGTCTTTTTAATCTCAACCTTTGATTTTCTTGATAAGTCAGAGGTAGTTGGCTGTCCTTATCCATGTGATTTTCCAAAATAATCTTGAAATAATCGAGGTATATATCAGCAGGTTCATCAGTCTGCTGAAGTACCAATCAGTCTGCTGATCATCATATTTCTGTATATAAAATATAATGCAGCTGATTACTTTTATCTAACTTTTATTTGTGAAGTTAGATTACACCATTTTAATAATAACTAAGTTCCAAACATCATCCAACTTATGGAACTTAGACCTTCTACACAAGGTATATGTAATCAGTTTAGGTCATCACAAACTTGCCTAAATTCTGATTCCATATCCTTGACTTTAAATACTAAGTTTGATCCCTTAGCCTTCATTTACTGAGTTTGAACCCTCATCCTTCAGTCTTTAGTCTTCAGCAGGTTCAAGACTAGTCTACTGACCTAACTACCCTACTGACCTAGACCGATCGTCGATATCAATCGGCGGCCTTTACGATGCTTGTTTGATCAAACCTATTTATGAATCAAACTCTAATAAACCTATACATTTGATCTAGACATCTTTTTGCCTTTGCACTATAACAGCTAGTATGGCACTCATCATCAAAACTAAGAAATAAGTCCAACAGATAATATCTAGCGTACTTGCTAAGATATTTCACAAAGTTGCATATGTCATACTAAGCTCCAAGCCTCTCAGACATTTCCTACTTGCTAGAAGCATGACAACCCTAAATCATCGGTTAAGATGGATTTGATGTCATTTTCTTCCTTATCTGATATGAAAATCATTCAAACTTACTTTCGGAACTTGGTTAAGTATATGTTTCGTATAAGGGCGCTATCCCAAAACAGATAAGGGATACTTCGTATGGCTTATGTCACACATTTATCGTATAAAGTGTTGTTTCGATTTTAGAAACACAATCTAATTGCGTATCCCAAAATTGGCATCCTTCAAGGGAGAATCTGATTCATTTTTCAGACAAATTTCGAAACACCCTTCAGGGAGTAATTGCTTCAATCCAATTGAAGATTAATTCCTAAGTAGTTCATCAATCTCATATTCGTACTAGCTCAAACTTTTCGGGCCTTCCGAATTATGTACTTCACTAAGTACATTCAACAATTTCTAAAATAGTCAAAGAGAGTGATAAACAATAATATCATCTGTGGCATTAATTGTCATAAGACAACAAACATCGGTATGTTTAGGCTTTAGCCAATTTTCTAGAATTCGTAACCTTTTTCATAAAATGGTATTTTACTCATCTTTAGATATGATGCGTATTACCCACATGATTCATAATCACATGGTTCAGACATCATCAGAATGACATTTGATTTCACAATTTTCTTCCATAGAGACTATATCTAGAACCGCCCCAAAATTTCAAGGATAATAGCCATACAAATATTTGGTTGAGATTTCTTCACCTATATCGACTATACAGTGACAGTAATCTAGTATTTTAGATTCGATCACCATCCAACTTTATCAGAATAACATTTTCCTTACAATTGAATTTGTTTACTAAATCCTAACAAATAACTAAAATCGTGTTTTCATAAGAACCGGAACACAACAACATTTATTTGGTTCCTTTATCAGTTTACTAGACTCAAAATATTATATAGTAAATGTTGCAACGTTTGCTTCACTTTCTGTATTTAATCTTTCTAATTTAATCATACTCCAAAGATATCATATATTTTAAAGTTGAATTGAACGTAGATAGATTTACCTCAACTTACTTGCTTAGAATAGAGACTTCGATAAGTTCTCTATTTAGGCACATGCCTTAACTTTCCTTTTAATCCTTTAAGCACTTGCAAATATTTCTTAGTTTAGTCTTCATAAGACTTAATAAAAACCACAAGATCTATGTCTTCAATTTTCTTTAATAAGGAAAATCCAAAAATTATTAGATAGTTTATTTAACCTTTTGAATCATAGTCAAATCATGAACTATTTATTTAACCTTCAAGCAATGATTAAAGAAATGAGTCGATACTTAAATATTACAATTTTTAAAACAACCTTTCCAAAATTCATTGTGGTTATTCACATTCAACGCATCTAATGTTTGAATAAATTGTCATCGTATGACATAATGACCCATTGGACATCGTCGCATCCAATTTATGATAATCCTTTGAAACTCATTTCAAGTGATTTAATTATATCATGAGCTTCTGTTTTGAATTATGATTAAAGTCTTGAGCACTCCGTCAAATATGTAGTCTTGTTGTCTTTAACTACTATAACGTAGTTGCTCGTGTCATCGCTTATTTTAAAAGGATTAAAATTACTTAGCTTTTTTGAGAATGTTTCTCAAAAGGTTACAATCATTAATTTAGTTTTAACAACCGAGAATAAAAACATAGAAATAAAAGTTTGCTAAAAAATCTGCAACATAAAAATAAAGATCAAGGAGTGTTGTTGTTTATACATATGTGACACCTCACCAATCATATCACTATGTGACTCTTGGTTGTTGACCATTTAACTCTTTGACAGTGCACATCATTATTTGGTGCCAACTCTTGTCTCTAAAAATTCCCCGACCACTGCTGTGGTTGATGGTCGAATACATTTCAGTCAAGTCATAACCCAATATTTACGAGATCTCATACGATCATATGTCTATAATAACGATATACCCGAGGTAGGTCAACCCCCAACTGTGGCAGATGGATTGGATCCGAAGAAGGGATCTTCACCGTCATTATAATATTGGGAGACAATATTTCGACTTGATTTTTGATGTGGGAGTAATTTTAAATTAATTCAATTAATTAGTTTTATTAATTACGGTCTCATCAAATATATCTATCTCTATAGGCATACACCCTACACATTCATCTAGATCGTGCCTAGTCATGCATCTATCGTATCGTATAAAATAAATACATGCACAAAATAAATAAATGTGTAAAGTAACCGGTATGATCATGGACTTTTCCTAAGTGCGGTTTCGAATACAAACTGAAGAAACCGCGGGGCACAATCTAAGGGTAGTTGCAACCGCCAATAGGATCTCTATGTCTTCTTTCTTTGGCCTTCGTCTTCTGCTCCATTCTTGTTATATAAAATTCTATCTGATAAAATAAATACACCTGCCACCAGGGCCGGCCCTAGCCTATTTTGGGCTTAAGGCCAAGTCCCCGAATTGGGCCTTTTAATTGAAGTTGTTTTTTTTTTTTTTTTGAAAAACATACTTATCGTGTTTTTAACATCCATAAATACAAAATTCAATTTATTGATAGCCTCAAATCATGCCTACAAAGTAGTCTTTTATAGCATATTTAGAAACAAAACCAAATTCATACGACTATATAATATATATATATATATATATATATATATATATATATATATATATATATATATATATATATATATATATATATATATATATATATATATATGTTGGATCGGATTGAATCTACACGGAATTTTTTTTTTCTTTTAGCGAAACATGTACCGTTGGGCCTTCCCGGCACCATTGGGCTTAAGATGGCCGTCTCTCCAGCCTCACATGAGGGCCAGCCCTGCCCGCCACACACGGGGCGGGGAGGGGGGGGGCTAACGAGAATGGGATAATGCAGAAAATAAACTAGGTCAGGTTCTTCATAACGGTCTAGGACAATTTCAAAACAAACATAAAAAAATCATTCACATCTATCTTATTGGTCGAGTCCATGATCAATCGGGGTCCATATAATCATATTATATCTAACACAATATCTAATCCATACAATAAAATCTTATGAAAAAGATAAAATTTTAAAGTATCAACTTGCGTCTGATTTAATCGATTAATGTTTAATAAATTAAATATTTTTATCTCATCAATTAATTAATGACTTTAATCGTAATAAAATTAATGGTTAATTTTAAACGATTTCAACTTCAATTTTAATAATTAGAACCATTCAAAATTAAAAAAAAAATTAAAATTAGGTCTCTTTTGTTTATTTCCTTATGATGCCTAATCAAAAGGGATGCCTTTGGTTTCCAAAGCCAAAAGACATCGACCAAATATTTGGTAAAAGCCTAGTTTAACATTAAAGGCCTACCTTAAAGGGGTGTCTTTGGTTTCCTAAACCAAAAGGTATCAACCTAGGCCATCACCAAATATTTGGTAAAGGCCTAGGTTAACCTTGGGTCCACAAAAGTGGACCATAGGCATAACCCTTTTATTCAACAAATTGAGTGTAGTCCTTTTCATGCCATGTGGAATCCCACTGGTCCAAACTACAAATTAAGATTTCAATGTACCACAAAAATTCAAAAAACGACAAAAAGAAATTTTTGGGGTCCACCAAGAGCCACCAGCCGATGCCGACCACCACAAGGGCAGCCGACGACGCCGGCGTACTCAAGGTGGGGCGCTGCTGCACGGAGCCACGCCGCTGATGCGTCACCTTTTTTTTCGTTCTTTGTTCCACGAATTTAAATCTTGCATCTATCACAATTACTACACAAATTATTTAATGTTTATTGCTTAAGTTCGAAGTTCGCTCTGATACCAATGTTAGTAAATCTATGCGGGAACGCAGTGGAAATTAAAACTTATTTCCTTTTTACCAAGATCGACTTCGTTTAAAAACAACAAACACGTTAAGTAGAAGACGGCGAATACATTGTTAGGTTTATAAGATCGAAGCTTTGATCGTCTAATGAGTGTAGTCATGTGTGCAAGCCGTCCACGTGTCCGGCCTCTATCATATCCACATGAGCACCTCGCCGGAATCCTCCTTTGATAGCTACTAGAAAAGCCCGGTTGCTAGACTGGCATTTCCTCTCTTTCAAAACTCTCTTCAAAAAGCTCTCAGTTTATTTAGTAAATTAAAACTCTTCTAATTGTGATGATACAAAAGAGCTAGTCACCCACCTCATATTTAGCGGTAAGTGGCGCCCCATTATGCATCCCATTCCCAATGAGCTTATGAGTGGAGTAGCGAGAAAGAAAACATTTTACAAGTAAAATAAAGAAAATATATTTTCTAGATCTACCTCATTAATATTCAATATCTTATATTAAATATTTTCAAGATATATATTGTTAATATCTAATATTGAATATATCTTTAGTTGATTGATCTCATTTAATATCTTATATTAAATATATATTCAAGATATTGTCAATATCTAATATTGGCTATCTTTATTTTGTTACCAAAATACATATATCAAACACATTTGCAAATATATGCACACGTATGTTCCATATATATATATATATATATATATATATATATATATATATATATATATATATATATATATATATATATACACACGCCTAACACACATTATGTGCATCTCAATAATTAATCAACACAATTAATATCTTGTATTTAATTTATTAATAATATAAATAAATACCACCATATTGATTTACCACTATAATACTTTATAGTCGAGATAAAATTTCCTTATTTGGTTATCACTATAACCGCATTTTAATCCGGCTAGATGTTCTTATGTGTGTGACCTGATAAGCTTCCGAATAATGTTGGCCATAGGCACAAAGTGCATTTACTAAAATACCCTTCATGCCTAACGATCACGAAATAGCGTCTAGCAACACATCGCGACCCCTAATCATCGGAAGAGTCAAAAGCGATGACTACCACCTTCCATGTGAAACAATTAATGTGTAAATAGAATCATATCGCTATTACAATATCCATACGGTCATATCTCGAGTGTCAATACATTAACGACCGTACCTTATAATCTGGATATCATGCTCTCTCGAAGTAACTCATTTACTCTCACTTTTCAAAGATTCACGAGAGCTAGACATTCCTTATTAGAAGGCCCTTTCAGATATTTACTCCTACTATTAGGATACGCGATTTCCGGACTAGCGGCATAAATCGTACACATTCTTCAGTATCATATTCAATCACCACCGCATTTTCTCATCATGACTAGGGGAAACCTCAATAGTGTCAAAGTATGACAACCCACACCGTGATGCCATGAAGACTCCGGTCTCGGGATAATTACACAACTGCCACATACTACGACACTTAATGTAAGTGGGTCAGTCTAACGTATGCATTCTCTAATACACGTCCACGTACAGTCCAAGTGTCTCTACACTTTGATGGACGAGAATTATCCCTATTTTCATAAAAGATAGAAGACATCCAATATGTGCTAGTCTATTCGTACTATAAATGTCCTATTTAATAGTACATACGACTAGAGATATTTAAGTATCAAACATTCTAAAGTGAGTCGAGATCTTATCAACCATAATCACTATTATGATTTCTCTTTCACTTTTTGAAACTAGGGACGTTATCATATATACAATATCATAATTGCATCGTTAAATGAACAAATAAATAATAACAAAAAGCCATTTAATATATGGTCGGATCCGGTCCAACCCGATTGGGTTTAGGACACTATTTCAACACCCTAGCCATCATTGTAGCCTATTTAAAGGCTTGATCATTGTATTTTACAATCAGACTTCGAATTATAATCAAATTGACTACAGTGATGACGTTTTTCTAGTAGATCCCGTTGATTCGAGAATTAGATTTATCAAATCTGTTGAGCTACAGATTTGTGGATGATATTTGTTTTGTAGGTTCTTGATCACAGGTTGATTTTGGGTCTACAAAAATCCCGAGGTTCATTGTAATATTCCGATTTTCGGGAAATGACGACGTGCCATTTTGTTTAAATATTTTGGATTAAAATTAATATATATATATATATATATATATATATATATATATATATATATATATATATATATATATATATATACATATCGTAAATAGGAGTACTATTTAAATCCGCATCTGTGGAACGACAATTTTGTCGTTTTGCGACAACTCTTTTTTTTCTATTTTTTTTTTGTCTGGTCAAGGGAAACGACGTCGTATTGCATTGTACTCCCAGTACACGTGGTTGTCGTCTCTGCACACGTGTGTCCCGCTGTCCATACACGTACCGGATGTCTACGGTTAGAATCCTCCATTTGCCTACTTCCTCGTTCGATCTCCACCACCGTCCCCGAGACCTCTAATCGTTCTTGGTCTCCACTGAAAGAATCCATTGAAAGGTTGAAGATGTTGGTGGGTCGTATGGGTTTCATTTTGATTCACATAAATCTCATCGTCAAGCTCTTTTCCTCTCATTTGGATTGGCTTCTTGCTCCAGATTCTTCCCGGAATGAGCTCTTAAATCAGGTAAAGTTAGTAATTTTTGGGTCGTTCTTTTTCTCGTTTTACTTCATTTTGTTCTCCGGTATGTGTGTCCCAGGGTTGCGGTGGGTTTTCCGGCGATTCATTCTCCGGCAGGTATTTCCTTTTATCTTTTTCTCCTCCGTCTTCTCTTTTTCCTCTTTCAGTCATTCCATTTCCGAATTTCGCCGTTTGTTGGGTGTGTGTACGACTTTTTGATTGCTTTTTGTGGCATTCTACTGCCGGCATGTGCCTCATTGGCTTCAATTTTTACTGTATATTTTAGATTCCAAATTCATGATATTGAATTTTGAGTATTTGCTATACTATACATATTGCATTGAATTAGCGAGTCTGTGTTCGTGTAGCATTCTACCTTGTAAATAATGATTGCATGTGGGTTTGCTGGAAATCGTACTTTATTAAGTCTGTGTCAATAGTCTTTCAGAAATTTAGAGTAAAGATAACATATTGAGGTGGAATAAGATTAGATGATGAAGACAGAGCTGATTTCACTATTTATCATCTTACTTATTACTAATTTTTTCTATATGTACGTTTTTCTGTTGTCAAATATATATGTTTACCCTCATTGGAATTGTATACTGTCTACCTCTCTTTTAGTCCTCATGTATACAGATCCTTGGATGAGTTTGAAAAGAGGTACATGATTTCAAAAGCAGACAGAAGCAACAACTTAGCAGTGATGGATTCTTGTGAGTCTTTGGATTTGGTCTAAAAATTGGAGGAAATTATTATGGTTTATTCCGTCTTTAGAAAAATTATCTTGTTGTCTTGTTTATTGGGTTTTTGGCACCGTGAAGTTTCTGTTAGGTTTTATGCCCGAAAGAAAATTTGTAATTGTTTTATTTAAATAAATGACAGAATTTATTTCATCTTATTTATTCGCATTTATTTCCAATATTAATACACTACAGAAAACCCTAAGTATATTGATTATGTAATCACAACTCAGTGTATGGCTATACACAAGAGGATTGAGTTTGTGAAATATACTTAAAATTAACTTAGTCTGTAGCGTTTATTAATCAGAGTACGGGTCTCTAGATTAATTTGCTAATAATGCGCCCAGAACACTTTAGGTGTGACAGTCTTATCCGGACTGTCGGTAATAGGGTACCTAGTGGGGCATTTATATATGATGATAATCATATAGGGCTGGACCGATTTGATTTGAGTTCTTGATATAATTCCGTAATCGAGAAGTCTTATCGAATCACAAGATGATCATATATGGATTAATCTCAATCCTGAGGTGATCACAGACAACTGCTTAGACTAGGGTAGAGTTTGATGTGTTAGTAAGGATCACTTCGTAGTATGTGGTCCAACACTTCTCGTTGGCTCTATTCTAGAATGAGTGAGTAGCCTGTGTTATCACAGATATGGAATCCATTCCTTCCCTCGGGAAGAAGACAGACAGTTCCCTTATTTGTTAACCCTAGAAACTGATTGATCGGCCGAGTTCATATTATATTGAATATGAACTAATTGATCACTAGGAGGTTAATGGTAAATAAGGATAATATGTTTCGAGAAGGGTTTACGGAAATATCCCGAATCGAAGTGAATAGTCTATGGAGGATTTATCCGTATGTAATGATTATATCAGTGGACGCTTCTCATAAATTGAGTGTAAGTTATCTATATTCGATAGAGTTCAGTTTCGGGTTTATGGTGGGGTAATCTCGGAATTAATAGGTTGGATATAATTATTCTGTCTGACGAATAATTTTATCTAATTTATTGTAGCTACTGAATATGGGTCCATGGTCCCCGACATGGCTCCCAAAATAGCATAATTGGATTTCTCGTCGTTTCACCTCAATTATAATTAAATAGTGGATTGGACTGTTTAATTTAATATGTTGATTAATTGTTTAGTTGGACTAGATAATTAAATACACGGAAAAAGAAATTTTTCGTGGACTCGGCCCAAGGTGTAGAAAAATGCGTGTGGACCTTTTTATTTAATAAATGTGGCGCCATTTTATGTTATAATTATAAAGAAATTAGTTTTATTGGATAATTATTTAACATGTGATTTATCTTTTATTTGTTAATTGATAATTCATGGAATATTAGATAATAATATGATTTATCTTAATTTGTTTAGGATAATCATTTTATTTATCTTTTATTTGGAATAAAGGATTAATGTAATAATATCTCTTAATTATTTAATCTTTGGAGGTTAAGTTTTACTCTCCTATATAAAGAGAGTTCTTCCAAGCCTTTTGACACATAACATACAACACGCCATATTGGAAGAAAGAGCTTAGAATTTTCGGCTGCTATCTTTCTTCGGGTTTCGAGTTGGAATAATCTTCGGGATTATTCCGGTAGCATATCAAGGAGGTCCGGCGGCGGGAAACACCATCCACCTGGTGTTGCTGGGAGATACACGTTGGAAGGCTGTGGCTTCTCAACTTGCGTGGATACTACTTTGATCTTGGAGTTAAGCACCAAAAAATGTAAAATCCAAACCCCCTTGTAGTTAGATCTTTAATTTATGTTCTTTGTTTCGTTTAGATCTAGATCCGATACTTCCGCTGATAATCGGGTCAATCTATGATTGATCCGAGGATATTACATCTAACAAGTGGTATCAGAGCCTTTGATCTAACGATCAAAGTATATGAATTTTAGATCTTGGAGTGGAAAATCATGTTTTAGATGTTTTATTTCGTCTTTTTTTGGTTAAATTCGAATTTAATCATGACTGTATGCTTGTGAATGTTGTGGTTGAAGAGATGGGTTGGGTTGGTATTGTTTATCCGTAGATCTATTTTGTAGCTCCTTTGTTTAGTAACAATTGAGCATAGGAATTATTTTTTTATGCAATTTTCGAAATTCCATGGAAAGGTAGCATCTTTTATTGTAATTTTGTTATTCCGGGCTCGATATATGAAGATCTTGCTGAAAAGATGAAGATCAAGGCGAAACCCAAGGTATGAACGAGGAGAAACGGCTAAAAACCTTGTTTTTTTAAGGCTGTCCAGCACCTTTAGCAGCGCTAAAAACGTCACAACAGCTTCTGTTTTTTAAAAAGGCGGCGGCAGCACCTGTAGCGGCGCTTACTGCCGCCGCAAAAGTTTTTTTATCAAAACCCCAGCTTGCGGCTAGGGTAAACATGCGACTGTTTTTTTTTTCTTGATGTTTTTTTTATAATCTGTATCCTTTGACAGCCGACAAAAAAAAAATCCTTTTTTTATATACATCAGCCGCATTAAATTTAAAAAAAAAACTAATTAAAAAGGTTTTATTTAATTATAATAAATTGGTTTTATTTAATTAAAAAGCCTTTCTCCTCTCGGGTGTTCGTGGTTCGTGATCCGGCAATTCAAGTTCAAGATTTGAAGATCAAGACTCGAAGACATAGATTAAGTTTTACTTTTCCTTAAAAAATAGTTAGTCGGGGGTACCAACAGTCCATCTCGGTGTTTACTATTCGGTATAATTTTGTGTTTGATCAAGATTACGTGCTTAAAACCGGAAAATTGCCATGACTTGCATCTTCATGATTCCACTCCAATGCATACACGTAGTTTTTTAATTTCGAATTAAAATAGACGTGTATAACTCGAATAATTAGTATGAATGCTTATTAATTTAATATGTGGTATTTAAATAATAAGTAGCTAATTATAAAAACCGAGGACCCGGGTTTTGTCAATCGTTACGATTTTAGTGATGGATTCTCGGTGAATCCCACTTGGATAAATCGTTGAGCTTTTCGGTGATGGCTTCTTAGTGAACCCACCTTAAACAGAAACGAGATTACGCTTTCGGTGACAATTTAGAAATCGGAGAATCTTAGTACATGGGTTCGGAAATGGTCTAACCATGGTTGGGCGAGTTCAACCGAGCTTCGGCTCAATCGACTCCCCTCCACGTGTGATGTACGTTACAGCAGTTCGACAGGACTTAGCACAGCCGATAAGCCTTCAAGCTAAATGGGGCTTCTCTTGCCGGATTGGCCTGAACTGTCACATATGTTCCAACGAATAAGACGGCGTAGGCTTGCCTACATAACCGACCCTATTCAGAGTACTTTGATTTTTTGTTTCTTAATGTCAATGCCAAAACCGTAATTAGTAAACCCACCACATTTTCAAAATATTGAGTGGGAGCGGGAAGGCGACAGCCAACCCCACGGCCTCTACTATAAATGCAAGCACGTGAGAGAAGGGTGACGCCTCGAGCCGCTTTGATTCCGGCCCCCTGCGGGTGGTGTTCACCCCTATCAAAATTCAAGGCTTGGTTTCTGAAAGGATAGGATTTCGGGTACACGTTGAGTCACTGACCGACCCTGCGGTGGCATACTCGGGGCATACTTTGAGATCTGATATAGTAGGTCACACTCTTTATGGATATTTTTGAAATATCTAGGCTAGAAAAGGAAGGTAATCAATGATTAAGGTCCGGGATGTCTGATTCCCGTGAGATGTTCGATTCTCGAAGCTTAATCATTGAGAGAGATTGTCTCAGTTTGATCGTCGCCTCTTTGATTGACCCTGCGGCGGCACTGAGGTGTGAGATTAAATCCTTAGAATGGTAGGATAGACTTTATATAGTTTATTATTCCTAAAATACAAGATATAGTAGTGTATATTTGATTAAATTTCTGTCATTTTATTTACAGTAACATGTCTTCGCAAATTCAAACTTTACTGAATGATAAGCTAAATGGCGACAATTTACTAAGTGGAAAAGTAACGTAAACGTGGTGCTCGTATTTGAGAATGCGCGGTTTGTTTTGACTGAGGAGTGCCCCGTTCTTCCCCCTCAAAATCCGCCTAAACGCATTTGCGATCAACATAAAAAATGGACAGAGGCGAATAATAAGGCAAGAGGCATCTTCTTAGCCTCCGTGTCGGATGTCATTCGGAGCAAGATTGAGGGTTTTAATACTGCACGAGAAATCTTGCAGCATTTAACCACCATGTTTGGCAAACCGTCTGATCAAGCAAGACACGAGGCCGTGAGGAAGGCTGTCAATGCCAATATGAGGCGGGGTCAGTCGGTTACTGGTCATGTGATGAACATGATTAGTTACTTTACTAAAGCAGAAACTCATGGTGCGACTATAGACGATGCTACCCAAGTGTCCGTGATTCTCGAATCATTGACATCTGATTTCCTAACATTCAGGACTAGCTACGTCATGTCTAAGGCTCACCTTTCCATGACGGAGTTGATCAACGAACTTCAAGTCTTCGAGGGTCTTTCTTTGAAAGATAAATCCCAAGAGCAGGAAAAGAAGGCTGAGGCCAATATGGTCGTAGCCAAGGCGTCTAAGTCTAACCCGCAGGGTAAGCAAAAGAATAAGAAACAAACTGCGCCGGCGCCTAAACCTATGAAGAAGAAGGCTAAGCCGAATACACCATCCAAGCCCAATGGCAAGTGTCATTACTGCAATGAGATAGGGCACTGGCGTCGTCACTGCCCCGTATATCTCAAAGATGTAAAGGATGGGAAGGTTAAGGCTAGCAATGGGAAAGATAAGAAAGGTAATCCTGAATTACTTGTCTTGGAATCTTTCATGTAGCTAAAGATGTATCAATTTGGATACTCGATACTGGAGCTACTAACCATGTATGTTCTTCTTTGCAGATCCTTAGTTCATTTCAGGAGCTAGAGGAAGGAGCTCAAGTTATAAGAGTCGTCACCGGGCATTAGTTTCAGCAAAAGCAGTGGGAGCTGTGGTTTTACATTTTGGAAATAAAGTTCTACATTTATACAATGTTTATTTCATTCCGAATTTTCATAGAAATTTGATTTCGTATTCTGCTTTGAAAGACTAGTTGTACTCTGTTTCTTTTATGAATGATGAGTTTACTATTTCAAAGAATGGTTTTACTTTGTGTACTACTGTATTAGAAAACGGATTGTATTTCATTAAACCCACGCAAGCTCCCCTGTTAAATACTGAAATGTTTAAAGTAGCGCATCAAAAATCTGCTAAAAGGCAGAAAATTTCTCATAATGAAGATAGTACATATCTTTGGCACCTTAGGCTAGGTCACATTTCCTTGGAAAGAATCAAACGACTGGCTAAGGGTGATACCTTAAAAGAGTTATATGTTGACTCATTGCCGGTTTGCAAATCTTGCCTGGAAGGAAAAATCACTAGCGTCCCTTCTCGTCAAAAGGGAATAGGGCCAAAGAACCTCTAGAGTTAGTACATTCAGACCTTTGTGGTCCGATGAATGTGCAAGCTAGAGGCGGATTCGAATATTTTGTGACTTTCATCGACGATTACTCGAGATTCGGATATGTTTATCTGCTGCATCGAAAATCCGAGACTAGCGTCCCTTCTCGTCAAAAGGGAATAGGGCCAAAGAACCTCTAGAGTTAGTACATTCAGACCTTTGTGGTCCGATGAATGTGCAAGCTAGAGGAGGATTCGAGTATTTTGTGACTTTCATCGACGATTACTCGAGATTCGGATATGTTTATCTGCTGCATCAAAAATCCGAGACTTTTGGCAAGTTTAAGGAATTTCAAGCAGAAGCCGAAAGGCAGTTAGGCAAGTCTTTGAAATGCCTTCAATCTGATCACAGAGGAGAGTACTTAGATACTGAATTCACAGACTACCTACTTGAACATGGGATCTGTTCCCAATGTTCTGCGCCTAGGACACCTCAGCAAAATGGAGTTGCTGAAAGGAGAAATAGAACATTGATTGACATGGTCAGATCAATGATGAGCTACGCCTCGCTACCGATATCCTTTTGGGGATATGCTCTAGAAGCAGCGGTACACATTTTGAATATGGTTCCGTCTAAGTCTGTCAGTAAGACACCCTTGGAACTTTGGAAGGGACGTGGCGAAAGCATACGTCACTTTCGAATTTGGGGTTGTCCTGCACATTTACTGGTGGACAAGACTACGAAACTACAAAAGCGTACGAAAGTATGTCTGTTTGTTGGTTACCCCAAGGGAACACGTGGAGGTCTGTTTTACGATCCGGAAGATAACAAGGTGATAGTTTCGACTAATGCCACTGTCACGGATTTTATCTAACAAAACAAACAAGTAATAAAATTTATAAATCCGGTATTCCCCAAGTGTAGGGATCGTAGTATAGCGATTATACCGGAGTCGGTCACAGGGAATCGGGGTATCTAGTTCATTAATTTTCCTAAGGTTGATACAATTATTCCTAAACCTAAACTAAAACGGAAAATAAACTGGACAGAGGATTGTCAGTCCAAAGCCAGGAAAGATCAAAGTGAAAACGAAATCTAAACTATAAACTAAAAAGAAAATAAACTTTAAGATAACAACGAAGAACAAGGCACAAAGATGATTCCAATTAATTTTAACGAAGAACAAGCTATGATCCACCTATCTCGCAACTCTCAATTTCTACCCTAGATCGTTTAGTGAAGATTTAATAAAGGTTGTGGTTCACCTACCAAAGGTATGAACTTCTACTCTCGTAGATAATCCGCCTATCAATCTCTCGTCTCTCGATCTATAAGATTGATGCTATCAAAACAAGGTGTAAGATCTCTCAATCTAGCAACCTAGAAATTCAACCAATCAACTCTCGTTATTTTTAGGTTAAAAGTCCAAACTTTATTATGGTGATCTAAGGTTTAACATGACTTTCATCAAAATAAACATCAATAAGCAACAATCTATCGATATAATTGCATAATCTATATAAAAGCATAATAAAGATACAAGCTTTAATAAAACTCACAAAACAAATCCAAAGTCGAAAACGAAACGCTGCAGAGAGGCTTCACATGCTTGTTCTAGGCTTAGCCTTAGCTCATCGTTGGAATAGAAATAACATAATTGAAAAGAAATTTAAAAGATGTTTATTGCGGTGGAAAAACGCAAAGAAAAGCTGCCCCAAAGGGGCTTGGGCCGCCAGGGTCGAAATATGGTCCTTAGGGTTTGAGAAATCGCGCCTATTTTTAGGTTTTTAGGTCGGTTTCGCCGAGTCGGTGCCGTGGACGCCCGTCCACCATCTTGGACGCTCGTCCAACCTCTCGAACGGAGCATGAACGCCGGTCCGAGTAGCGTCTAAACTCTCTCGTACCGAAAATCTCCTCTCGGACGCCGCCACTTTTATGGACGCCCGTCCACTCCCGGACGGGACATGGACGCTCGTCGATATGTCCGGACTAGATATCTTCATCTTTATCTCATTCTTCTCATCTCTATCTCTTCTCTTCTTCATATAACTCTTCCTTATCTCTTGTATGTCAAATAAATCCGACTCGTATCATCTTTTGATCCCCTTTTCAGCTCGAAATATGCATATCTACAAACATCAAAACCATTGCAAAGTGTAACATCATCCAAATAATCATAAAACCACCAAGTAAACACATAATTTAATCACTTTTGCAATTAGACCCTTAAAAACATCACTTGCTTAATATTTCAATATAAAGGCCAATTCTTATGCAAATAATATAAATATGGGGAAAATCATCGTAAAATATATCGTTATAAAACGTACAAAATCACCCTTAACAACTCCCCCACACTTATCTTTTGCTCGTCCCGAGCAAAGCAAAACAAAAGAAAGGCTCGGAAAGAATATAGACACCTCAACACATATACCACATAGTCAATAAATTAGAAGTTCACCATCGTGTGTGTGCATAGCCATAGAAAACTTCCACTAAATCCAAACTTGAAAAACTCAAAGCAAAACTAGCTAATACCCCCTCGTGGACTAGCAATAAATGACACACATAAGATGTACCCTACAAACGTGACATATCCCGAAAAATATGATCGAATGAATCTAGGGCCTTTCTGAAATACTCAGAGGATAATCCCTACATCATATCTTTCAGTTTATACTGGGGATAAGATTAACGAAAACTAAGCCTTATATTCAATTCATAACAATATCTTAGTTGATTCGACTTATTCACTTTAAACACAAATTAAAAGAAGCTATTGCCCTCATAGCAGAATAGGACATTTCGAGATAATACCCTACCTTACTCCAATCATAAGGCAGCTTTTTCTAACTGTCGTGAGCTCTTAGTCATCATAGTGGAATAGGACATACGTGGTACACCCTACCTCACCCAAATCATCGACTAGCTTTCGACACACCCATTGATTTATTAATTCAACTTTTTCACTTTGACAATAGTTACGTTTTACTTATCACATTCAAACTTTCAGATATTCACAGTATGTCATACTACGGAACTAAATACAAACTATCATAAATCTCACGATATATACGTAGCACTAAGCACATGACTTATAAGATAATCAAAAACTACTAATCCAAAACGGGGTATAACTTTATAAATTAGCTCATCATTCACTATGGCACATGGAAAATAAATCTTGGTGAAACAACTAACTCACTAAAAATATGGTATACAGCATCAATGACTATAACAAATCGAACAAAAACGTGTATTGCCTACTCGGGACAAAACAAAAACAAAAGTGTCGAAAAATTTTGAAAAATTAAGCCCCCATTTTGCACAGAAACATCATATATTAAGCAAATGGTAGATACATAGCGATCATTCCCCTCCCCCACACTTAAATAACAACATGTCCTCATGTTGTGCAGAATAAGAGAAACTTAGCTGATTGTAGTTCTAAAGTGGCAATTCCGGAAGTGCTACGTATCAACTCCAGAAAGGCTTGATGAAAGCAGTAAACTGTGGACCATCCACCGGAAAACTGACATCATCTGAAAGCTCACAAGTGCTATAGCAAATATCCTGCATACATGAAAAACAACACAAAACGTACCTCGGGGATAGGGGCACAAAAGATTATAGACGAGGCAATATCATAAAACAAAGCATAAGCAGTGCAAGAACTGATAAAAACCAAACCTATGTGAAATGTAGTGCACAGATATAATGTCGGCAAGAGGAAGGTCATATGGATTTTTTCAAATTCAGCTCATGCAAGTTACCTGATCACAAAAACCGACACCAAAACCCACGACGACACAAGACAAAACAAAACAACCCTAATACAACGAAACGAAAACTATCTAATGCAACGAGAAGAGAACTATCTTCCGTATTTATTCGAAAAACAAAAACAATAAAATAAAAAAAAAATAATAATAATAGCAAAAACTTTTCTTAATATTGGGTTGCCTCCCAACAAGCGCCTTTCTTTAGTGTCTTTGGCTAGACACACTTGAAACTCAGCCTGGATCATGCCACTTAACCTTTCTTCCAGCCACTACATCGTGTAAGCTCTGATCAGTGGTGTGGCTGCAGAAACAACATCTCACACATGGGGTCAAATCTTTGATAGCTTTCCAAGCATGTTTAATTTTCCCCATTGTGGACTTCTTCTTCTTCAGTCTTCTCTTTAACCTTCGCTCCCTTGCAAACTCTTCCATATCCCAACTACCAGCCAGAACTTCCTCTACTGGACCGCTGCCGTCACCCTCAGAAAACAAATCGGGCAAAAACTCATCAAACTGGTTGACTTCAGGGGTACCACACCCGAGGATGTCGAGGAAATGAACAATCAAAGGTTTCTCTTTGGGTTGACCAATATAATGCTTGCACCTTTTACCATTCACTCTGAACGGCTGGTCACCATGACCTCTTAACTCTAAAATGCCTCCGGAATAATTTGTAGAATCTCAAAGGGGCCGGACCAACGTGTCCTTAACTTTCCGGGGAACGGATGCAACCTAGAATTATACAAGAAAACTTGCTCCCCGACTTGAAATTCTCGCTTGCTTGATCTTTTCATCATGAAGGAGTTTCATTCTCGTCCTTACCGATCCCGGCACTCTCGTAGGCTTGGAGTCTAAACTCATCTAACTCATGCAACTGTTGCAATCGATGTTTTCCACAAGATTGGGTATCGAAGTTTAAGAATTTAATGGCCCAATACGCTCTATGCTCTAATTCGATTGGCAAGTGGCATGACTTTCCATAAACCATCTGATAGGGTGATGTACCCATGGGGGTCTTATAGGCAGTTCTGTATGCCCATAGTACATCATCCAACTTTAGACTCTAGTCCTTTCTATGACTGTTCACCGTTTTCTCCAGGATCTTCTTCAAACTCGGTTGCTTCGCTCAACCCGACCACTAGTCATCGGATGATATGGTGTGCCGCTTTGTGACGAACACCATACTTTTCAAGAACTTTCTCTAGGGGTCGGTTGCGAAATGCGTCCCTTCATCACCGATCAAGGCACGTGGACACCCAAACCTCACGAAGATGTTTTTCTTTAGAAATTTCATGACCGTCTTATGATCATTGTGAGGAGTGGCTTGAGCCTCTACCCATTTAGACACGTAGTCTACGCAGACTAAGATGTATTTATTACCACAAGAAGATGGGAATGGACCCATAAAATCGATGCCCCATACATCAAAGACTTCGCATTCAAGAATGGGTTTCAGTGGCATGTCGAATCGCCTTGTTAGAGTACCGGTTCTTTGGCACCTATCGCAAGCTTTACAGAAAGCTTCTATATCCTTAAAGATCGTGGGCCAATAAAAACCGGATTGGAAGATCTTAGCAACGGTTTTCCAAGGACCAAAGTGACCACCGGTGGGTCCACTGTGGCATTGCTCAATAATATCGCGTTGCTCAGATTCTGGAACACACCTCCTTAGCAAACCATCTTTACAGATTTTGAAGAGGTAAGGCTCATCCCAAACAAAGTATTTCATATCAGAGAAGAACTTCTTCTTCTCTTGATATGACAATTTTGGATCAAGATATTGGGAATGAAGGTAGTTTACGATGGAAGCATACCAAGGAATCTCAGGAGTGCACTTGTCTAGATGCATAACATTCCGGAGAGGAAGGGAGAGGTATAAATCTTCAGGTTCTTCCTCCTCTTCATCCTTCATTCTCTTATCCACAATCACCTCAACACTCTGTGGCTTCAACGGCTCCTCTAATGTGACTTCCGCCGGGTGATTAAAATCTTCGACTATCTCTAACGTCGGATCTTTCCTAGGACAACCGTCTTCATCATCACACCCTGCAGGAGGGAAGGAAGTCTCTAACCTTTGTAACTTAAGCCGACCCACATCAGGTTCTAGCTCATCAATCGTCCCTTGTTGCCCATGGCTTCGATCTTGACCCAACGGAGAACAAGGATAGTTACTACTCCCACCATTGTATGCTGGTGCATAGTTGGGGTCATATTGGAATTGATTCTCATGACTTGCACCATCATCGTCGTAAGCATCTTCTCCACCATAAGGGAGTGTGGGAGTTAGGTCAATGCCTTGGTTTTGAGCCATTTCCCCGATTCGTCTCTCAAGATTCTTTGTTGTGCTCAGAAGGAATTGGATAATATTGTTTTGCTCCTCCAAATTAGCTTCAAGATCGTCAGATTGAGAGGGGTCTGGATAGTTCTGAAAGTGTTGTGGAAAAGATTGGTCAGACCAACTCTGATTTTGATCGGAAAAATTGATATCTTGATCCTGACTGAAGTTCGGGTTTTGATAAAAATTATGATTTGGATTGAAACCCTGATTTTGAAATTTGCTATGGCCAGAGAACTGATTATCAAATGTCTGATTGTTCTGGCCAATGAAAGCGTGCTTTGTCCACTATTAGGACGAAAACGAGCGCAGATGTCCCACGTTGTCACAATTCGACATGTGACCGGACCGAAATTTCCCGATTATGGAAAGAATTGACTTGATATCCAGCGGGGGAAGAGATCGACACCGGCCAACAAAGATGGCCGGTCGACAACATCTTCCACAGAACAGAACAGGTGAGTTCTGTGGAAAAGACGGGGTCGGATTCATAGGATTAAGCGACATTTGAAGAGATGCCATCTGCTGTTTCAGCATGGCGATCTTACTTTGCTCATCCATGTCCTCAATCCTAGATGGAAGATTGTATGAAACAAAAACAGAAACCTAAACTACGAAAAATTTAAAACAGAAAAACAGGAAACACTAAAAACGTGTTGAAATCTTCTGAGCCCAAAATGGAAGGGAAAACAGTGGATTTTGACCTCGAAAACGGTGTCGGACGGCCTCTAGCAATTTACCACGTCGTCGGCGTCGGAACGAGCTTTCCGAATTGGGGTCCTGCGCGCCAATCCGACACTCGAGCCGAAAGTTATGGCCAAAATACTAAAGAGTGCTAAAACGATCCCTTTTACCCAAAAATTTGATCGTTAAAAACGTGGGGTCAGATAATTCAACCTCAGATGTCCCCGAATTAATGTAGAAACTAGAAAAGATAGAAACAAAAACCCTACCTATGAAAAGACACTGAAACAGGAGGACAGACGGGCGTTTGGAAATCCGAACGCTCGTCCGGAAGGCTGAAGAACAGGACGGGCGTCCAAATTTGATGGGCGTTCGTCTGACTTGGTAAAAACGATACAGAGTTGAGAATTTTAAAACGGACGGGCGTTTGATTGTTCAGACGCCCGTCTGGGACAGAAAAAAAAACAGAAACAGAGACAGAAAAACAGCAGGAAAACGGGGGACAGAAAGGACAGAAAAATAGAAACAGATAGGAAAATAAAAACGAGATAAAGTGGGAGAAACCTAATAGAATACTACAAAACCCAAACGATTAAAAACCCTAATAACCTAACTAAAGTCTACCTAAAAACAAGAAATATAAAGAAATTAAAACAAGAAAAGCGGAACAGCTTAGAAAAACTAATAAAACTAGACAACCGTACCGATTCCCCGGCAACGGCGCCAAAACTTGTCACGGATTTTATCTAACAAAACAAACAAGTAATAAAATTTATAAATCCGGTATTCCCCAAGTGTAGGGATCGTAGTATAGCGATTATACCGGAGTTGGTCACAGGGAATCGGGGTATCTAGTTCATTAATTTTCCTAAGGTTGATACAATTATTCCTAAACCTAAACTAAAACGGAAAATAAACTGGACAGAGGATTGTCAGTCCAAAGCCAGGAAAGATCAAAGTGAAAACGAAATCTAAACTATAAACTAAAAAGAAAATAAACTTTAAGATAACAACGAAGAACAAGGCACAAAGATGATTCCAATTAATTTTAACGAAGAACAAGCTGATCCACCTATCTCGCAACTCTCAATTTCTACCCTAGATCGTTTAGTGAAGATTTAATAAAGGTTGTGGTTCACCTACCAAAGGTATGAACTTCTACTCTCGTAGATAATCCGCCTATCAATCTCTCGTCTCGATCTATAAGATTGATGCTATCAAAACAAGGTGTAAGATCTCTCAATCTAGCAACCTAGAAATTCAACCTATCAACTCTCGTTATTTTTAGGTTAAAAGTCCAAACTTTATTATGGTGATCTAAGGTTTAACATGACTTTCATCAAAATAAACATCAATAAGCAACAATCTATCGATATAATTGCATAATCTATATAAAAGCATAATAAAGATACAAGCTTTAATAAAACTCACAAAACAAATCCAAAGTCGAAAACGAAACGCTGCAGAGAGGCTTCACATGCTTGTTCTAGGCTTAGCCTTAGCTCATCGTTGGAATAGAAATAACATAATTGAAAAGAAATTTAAAAGATGTTTATTGCAGTGGAAAAACACAGCAAAAGCTGCCCCAAAGGGGCTTGTGGCCGCCTAGGGTCGAAATATGGTCCTTAGGGTTTGAGAAATCGCGCCTATTTTTAGGTTTTTAGGTCGGTTTCGCTGAGTCGGTGCCGTGGACGCCCGTCCACCATCTTGGACGCTCGTCCAACCTCTCTGAACGGAGCATGAACGCTGGTCTGAGTAGCGTCTAAACTCTCTGTACTAAAATCTCCTCTGGACGCCAGTTTACTTTTATGGACGCCCGTCCACTCCTGGACGGGACATGGACGCTCGTCCGATATGTCCGGACTAGATATCTTCATCTTTATCTCATTCTTCTCATCTCTATCTCTTCTCTTCTTCATATAACTCTTCCTTATCTCTTGTATGTCAAATAAATCCGACTCGTATCATCTTTTGATCCCCTTTTCAGCTCGAAATATGCATATCTACAAACATCAAAACCATTGCAAAGTGTAACATCATCCAAATAATCATAAAACCACCAAGTAAACACATAATTTAATCACTTTTGCAATTAGACCCTTAAAAACATCACTTGCTTAATATTTCAATATAAAGGCCAATGCTTATGCAAATAATATAAATATGGGGAAAATCATCGTAAAATATATCGTTATAAAACGTACAAAATCACCCTTAACAGCCACGTTTTTGGAGGATCAGTATATGACAGACTTCAAGCCTCGAAGTAAAGTCGTACTTGAGGAGTTACTTTCTGAAAAGGTCAGACCATAAGTGCCATCTAGTGTCACAGTAGACAACACTATGAATGCAACAGTCACCCCTAATCCTAATCCACCCAGACGTACTGAGAGAGTGGTTCGGCCACCAAATCGGTATGGACAATCAGAGGCGAACATAGCCGTCTCTGATGGTGTGGAAGATGATCCAGTGTCTTTTCGCAAGGCCATGGATGATCGTGACAAAGATCAATGGGTTGACACGATGAATCAAGAGATAGAGTCAATGTACTCTAACTCTGTCTGGAAACTTGTAGATTGCCCCGAAGGGGTAAAACCCATAGAGAGCAAGTGGCTCTACAAGAGAAAGCGAGGAGTTGATGGTAAGGTGCAAACCTTTAAAGCACAGCTAGTAGCCAAAGGCTACACACAGAGAGAGGGTATAGACTACAAAGAGACCTTCTCCCCTGTGGTCATGCTTAAATCCATCCGGATCCTCCTTTCTATTGCTGCATGCCTAGATTATGAAATCTGGCAAATGAATGTCAAGACAGCATTTCTTAACGGCTTTCTCGATGAGGAAATCTATATACAGCAACCAGAAGGATTTCGAACAAAGTGTGCAAGTTGATGAGATCCATTTATGCCAAGAGCACAAAGTGTGCAAGTTGATGAGATCCATTTATGGGTTGAAACAAGCATCTCGGTCTTGGAATCATAGATTTGATGACACCATTAAGTCATATGATTTTGAACAAAATCCTGATGAACCTTGTGTATACAAGAAAGTCGTTAAGGATAAGGTTGCGTTTCTAGTGTTTTACGTAGATGACATTCTCTTGATTGGAAACGATAAGGGGATGTTATCGGACGTTAAAATTTGGTTGGCCAGCCAATTCCAAATGAAAGATTTGGGAGAGGCGAATTATGTTCTCGGGATCCAATTACTACGGGATCGTAAGAACATGATGTTAGCTCTTTAACAAGCCACTAACATTGATATGGTGATGGCTAGATATAGCATGACAGACGCAAAGAAGGGTTACCTACCAACTCGTCACGGCGTCCATCTCTCTAAGATTCAGAGTCCTCAGACTCCTGAGGAAACAGAGGCTATGGGAAGAGTGCCTTATGCTTTGGCTATAGGTAGTCTAATGTACGCTATGCTGTGCACTAGACCTGACATCTATTATGGCGTTGGACTCTTCAGTCGTTATCAGTCGAATCCAGGCAATGAGCATTGGATGGCAGTAAAGAACCTCTTAAAGTATTTGAAGAGGACAAGGAATTATATGCTGGTATATTCGGGTGCAAACCTGGATGTACAGGGGTACACTGACTCTGACTTCCAGTCAGATCGAGATGATTTCGAATCTACCTCAGGCTCAGTGTTTACCATTGGTGGTGGTACAGTCATTTGGAGAAGCGTCAAGCAATCCAGCACGGCTGGTTCTACTATGGAAGCTGAATGCATAGCGGCCTCTGAGGCAGCTAAGGAATCAGTTTGGCTCAGAAAGTTCCTGAGTGGTTTAGGGGTCTCTCCAAATCACAACGATCCGATCACTCTCTATTGTGACAACAATGGGGCTGTATCAAATTCGAAGGAACTCCGTAGTCACCGGAAGTCGAAGCATATCGAGCGAAAGTACCATTTAATCAGAGAGATAGTCCAAAGAGGAGACATTTCCGTCAAGAAAATCGCCTCTGCTGACAACCCCGCTGATCCTTTCACCAAGACACAGCCGTTAGAAGTCTTCAACCGGCACTTGGAAACTATTGGTATTAGGGACATGACTTATTTGCTTTAGAGCAAGTGGGAGTTGTATTGCTGTAATATAGATATAGGGTGTACTCTAAAGCAATCAATCCACTTGCCTTTCGTGCAAGTGCGAGATTGTTAGGTTTTATGCCCGAAAGACAATTTGTAATTATTTTATTTAAATAAATGACAGAATTTATTTCATCTTATTTATTCGTATTTATTGCCAATATTAATACACTACAGAAAACCCTAAGTATATTGATTATGTAATCACAACTCAGTGTATGGCTATACACACGAGGATTGAGTTTGTGAAATATACTTAAAATTAACTTAGTCCGTAGCGTTTATTAATCGAGTACGGGTCTCTAGATTAATTTGCTAATAATGCGCCCGAACACTTTAGGTGTAACGATCTTATCCGGATTTGTCGGTAATAGGGTACCTAGTGGGGCATTTATATATGATGATAATCATATAGGGCCGGACCGATTTGATTTGAGTTCTCGATATAATTCCGTAATCGAGAAGTCTTATCGAATCACAAGATGATCATATATGGATTAATCTCAATCCTGAGGTGATCACAGACAACTGCTTAGACTAGGGTAGAGTTTGATGTGTTAGTAAGGATCACTCGTAGTATGTGGTCCAACACTTCTCGTTGGCTCTATTCTAGAATGAGTGAGTAGCCTGTGTTATCACAGATATGGAATCCATTCCTTCCCTCGGGAAGTAGACAGACAGTTCCCTTATTTATTAACCTTAGAAACTGATCGATCGGCCGAGTTCATATTATATTGAATATGAACTAATTGATCACTAGGGGGTTAATGGTAAATAAGGATAATATGTTTCGAGAAGGGTTTACGAATATCCCGAACCGAAGTGAACAGTCTATGGAGGATTTATCCGTATGTAATGATTATATCAGTGGACGCTTTCGACTCATAAATTGAGTGTAAGTTATCTATATTCGAAGAGTTCAGTTTCGGGTTTATGGTGGTGTAATCCCGGAATTAATAGGTTGGATATAATTATTCTGTCTGACGAATAATTTTATCTAATTTATTGTAGCTACTGAATATGGGTCCATGGTTCCCCGACGTGGCTCCCAAAATAGCATAATTGGATTTCTCGTCGTTTCACTTCAATTATAATTAAATAGTGGATTGGACTGTTTAATTTGATATGTGGATTAACTGTTTAGTTGGACTAGATAATTAAATACACGGAAAAAGAAATTTTTCGTGGACTCGGCCTAAGGTGTAGAAAAATGCATGTGGACCTTTTTATTTAATAAAGGTGGCACCATTTTATGTTATAATTAGAAAGAAATTAGTTTTCTTGGATAATTATTTAACATGTGATTTATCTTTTATTTGTTAATTGATAATACATGGAATATTAGATAATAATATGATTTATCTTAATTTGTTTAGGATAATCATTTTATTTATCTTTTATTTGGAATAAAGGATTAATGTAATAATTATCTCTTAATTATTTAATCCTTGGAGGTTAAGTTTTACTCTCCTATATAAAGAGAGTTCTTCCAAGTCTTTTGACACATAACATACAACACGCCATATTGGAAGAAAGAGCTTAGAATTTTCGGCTATCTTTCTTCGGGTTTCGAGTTGGAATAATTTTCGGGATTATTCCGGTAGCATATCAAGGAGGTCCGGCGGCGGGAAAAACCATCCACCTGGTGTTGCTGGGAGATCCACGTTGGAAGGCTGTGGCTTCTCAACTTGCGTGGATACTACTTTGATCTTGGAGTTAAGCACCAAAAAAGGTAAAATCCAAACCCCCTTGTAGTTAGATCTTTAATTTATGTTCTTTGTTTTATTTAGATCTAGATCCAATACTTCCGCTGCATAATCGGGTCAATCTATGATTGATCCGAGGATATTACATCTAACAGTTTCCTGTAGCAGTTTTCCTTTGGCGTGCTCCACACAATGATTTGGGAAAAAGTTAAGGAAAAATACAGGTTCACAAAGAAGCCGCCCAATATGCTCTCAATGATCTTCACAATGGTGATGGTACGTGGAGTCGACCTTCTTAGGTATTTTATTTATAAAAACGGTTTCTGATAATTTTATGGTCATTTTCATCTGCATGTTTATTTCTGCTGTTCATCATACCAGTATTCCAATACCTATAGAATACCTATAAGTTAGGAATGGAAACCCTGATTTCATCAAGAAAAATTATATACCAAAGTTTTGCCCGTATTTTACCTTCGGTTGAGCCAATTTTTATGTATTGGAGTCCTTTTCCAGTAAATTTATTTCTCCATGAGCTGCCGGGATGTGTTTTAGTTTATTTGTTTCCCAGCATTTTCTGGATACAAAATTTAAATTAATGCATTTGCTGGGTTCGAGATTATGGACTCGAAAAAAAGGAGACTATGGCAGAAGAGATGTGAAGAAGGTAGCAGAAATCACTGAATGTTTATGGTTCTTTGTGTTTCTCTGTTTTACAAGCTGCTCATAATTTTATCCGTTTCATCGTAAATAGGATTTATAGATTTGTTCATTCTCTTTGATTGGCAATTAATTAGTACTCCTATTTACGATAAGAGAATTTTTTAGGCAATGAAGATCATTCAATAAGAATATCACTGTGAATCCGTTTGCAGAATCATCTATATGTTGAGGCAACCCGAATGGCATGAATAAGAAATGTTCATTCATTTTCTGTTTGTTTTGCAACAGGTGTAGCCCGGAGGGATCAAATTCTCTTCACTGGAGTTGAGAAATACTACAGATTTGAGCCTTAAAATGTTATTTACGGGTACAATCTTCCATTTGCTTGCATGTGCTTTAGATCTCCGCTGGCGTCCTCCCTGACCTCTGATCGTTGTTGGTGTAACGCCCCGTTCCCGGATACCGAGCCCTTATCCGGAAATACGACGTTCGGCACATATATGAATAAAATTTAATTCATTTATATATGTAAGCCTACAATCAATACAATCAAAGTGCGCGGAATTTAATGCTCGGGTAATAAATATCCATAAAGATACTAGAATACGAAAAGTTACTAAAAGCTGAACGTGTATCAAAACATACAACGGAAGTCCCTCGAAAGTCCAAACGAAACGCTATGAAATAAGAAATAATGATGAACACACGTCATCCCAAAGTACTATGAACAAAGTATAATAAACAGTGCAACATCGCCAACGTAAACAAAAGTGCAAGAATGAAATATCAAGCTCAGAGATCCTCCTCAGGGACATACTCCTCGAAATACTCGTACTCCTGTTCGCCTTCTCACCCCCAAGCACATATAACAAAAACATGCACAAGGAGTAAGTATAAAATACTCAGTAAAGAAGAGAAGTACGTTTAAGCTTAGAATATAATGTTTATTATTATTAGAGTTCTATCAAAAGGCAAGACAGACTCGATTCTACGCATAAAGGTTACATCTCCCAATATGCCTAAACTGTAGCTACTAAGCTTATCTTTGTTACAACATGCTATCAAGGCGGAACGTGACATATTGAAATCTTCAGGATACAATAACCACGGAACGTATTGAAATCTTCAGGATACAATAACCGGTTCCGATAGTGTGAACGTACGGCGATGCCTATAGGCCCGCAGCCGATAGGACACTCACTTTGACCGTCCGTTCACACATCACGCTATAGATCTTCAGGATCTACCCAAGACCACATGGTGTTTAATCTTTTATCTAGCAAGTTGTGTAGTATTAGGTGATTAACTAGCCCTCCTAGTTCATTTAGATAACACTCCCTTACCGACACCACTCATCATGATCAAGAGACCAATTCTAGCTTAAGTAAAGTTTAAAGGTATTATAATAAAATAATAATACGTTTACAAAGAGTTAAGGTTGATTAAACAACCCTAAACGATAGTCGAAAGCCAATTTAAATAAGCTGGGAGACCAGCTCCAGGTGGACGCCCGTCTGAAGGACCAGACGCCCGTCTGAAGGCTCTGGACGCTCGTCCAAAAAGTGGACGCCCGTCCAGACACCCCCTTTCAATCCTGTATCAAAAACTGCACCTCAGACGCCCGTCCGAGGATCCCAAACGCTCGTCCAAGGTTGGACGCCCGTCCAGAAAACCGGACGCCCGTCCGACCTGGGAATTTCCAGAAAAACTGAGACGCGATCCTTCATCGTTTTCATTCGGTTTTCAATCCAAAACCCAATCTTTCTTAACCAAACTCCATCTAAATAATCCACCAACCATACCAAACATCAACCATATCATAGACATCAATTTAACGCAATTTAAAAACCTCAAAACAACAAGAAATCAACACAAATACCACATATTTCAAAAATGAAACGTAAGGGTTTCTCCTTACCTTTCTCTGCCTAAAACTCGAAATGGCTGCTGTGCCTAGTACCGATGCAAAGCTCTCGTCACGAGGATTCTAACGGTATGCTACGATCTGAAAACGGAATAGAAACGAGGGAGATATCAAGGGTCGAAATTCGACGGATTACAAGGCAAAACGAATTTTGCTTCAAACTCGTCCGAAACACGTAAACCATAACTCCAAAACGACTAACCTTCACGGGCGAAATTGGTATCCACACGATCCTTGTGTTCCGTAGAATGTTTTTCCCTTGAGAAGTCTGCACAACCGAGCAATGGTTTAGCCACAAAGATCGAAGTTCTTCACCTCTTTTCTCGTCAAAAACTTGCGCCGCTTTGCCGATGAACCGTTTCCTTCTCCTTTTTTTTTTTTTGAAACCGATTTTGATGAGGATAATGGGGATTAACTCCCAAATAACTCCCCTTAAAGACAAATACCATTAATTCCCTTTTATTTTCTTTTAAATCCATTAATTCCTCTTATTTTCTTTTTCTTAAATTCCAAAAATAAAAATATAATATTCCGATTTTTATTAAAAGACAAGAATGCCCTTTATCGAAAACCGGGATATCACATTCCTCCCCCCTTAAGAGGAGTTTCGTCCTCGAAACTTGAACGTACCTGGTAAATTCAAAAACTCCGGAAATTCGTTGATCATATCACCTTCAACTTCCCAAGTTGCTTCTTCGGGCGTATGGTTGCTCCACTGAACAAGAACCAACTGAACCATCTTCCTCTAAATCATCTTTTCCTTCCTGTTCAGAATCTTAATCGGCTTTTCGTCATAAGCGAGGTTGTCCTGAAGTATTTCTGGATCCACTGTAGACTCAACCTCTGTCTTCGTCAAACACTTCTTCAACATTGAAACATGGAAGACGTTGTGAACTCGGACATAGACTCGGCAACCGAAGTCTATAGGCTAAAGGTCCAATCCTCTCCAGAATTTCAAAAGGTCCAACATACCTCGGGCTCAACTTTCCTTTCTGACCAAAACGCTTTACTCCTCTCATTGGTGATGCCTTCAAGTAAACACGGTCACCAACCTCAAACTCAAGCGGTCTCCGTCTAACATCTGCCCAACTTTTCTGCCTATCTTGAGTTATCTGCAGATTCTTCTTCACTAACTGAACCCTCTCTTTGGCTTGCTCAACTAACTCTGGCCCAGTGAGCTGTTTCTCCCCAACATCATCCCAAAACAAAGGCGTCCTGCATCTTCTACCATACAAAGCTTCAAACGGTGGCATGCCTATGCTCGCGTGATAACTGTTGTTGTAAGCAAACTCTGCAACCGGTAGATAATCTACCCAAGATCCTCCTACCTCCAAGACACATGCTCTAAGCATATCCTCAAGTGTCTGGATAGTCCTCTCAGACTGACCATCTGTCTGAGGATGGAACGCTGTACTCAAATCCAACCGGGTACCAAAAGCCTCCTGTAAGCTCTGCCAAAACCGACTGACGAACCTCGAATCCCGATCAGAAACAATGGAGACTGGAACTCCATGAAGCTTCACTATATTGTCCATATATAGTTCCGTCATCCTTGCCAAGGGCATATTCATCTTGAAAGGCAAGGAATGAGCCGACTTGGTTAATCTATCAACGATCACCCAAATAGAATCATGTCCACCCTTCGTCTTAGGTAAACCTGAAATAAAGTCCATGGTGATCTTTTCCCATTTCCATTCTGGGATATCTAATGACTTAAGCATCCCGCCTGGCTTCCTATGTTCAGCTTTCACTCTCTGACAGACGTCACACTCAGAAACAAACTTAGCAATCTCTAGCTTCATTGAGGGCCACCAAAATCTCTTTTCAAATCCCCGTACATTTTGGTAGAGCCCGGATGCACTTGCAAAAGCGATCTTGTGTGCCTCTTCCATAACTCTCCGTCTCAAATCTCCAACATTAGGCACACGAGAGACGATCCCGATACCACGATTTCCACTCGATCCAACACATAGCCAACTCGTAGGCTTCTCTCTTGCAACCCTCTTCAAATCAACCAAAACTCGCATCTTCATCTTGCTTTGCTCGATCTCATCCATCAACTCGATCTAGCCAACAACGGTGCCGCAAACCGACGGTCCTCAATCCGATCAAATCGCTAAACGCAAATCATCAACCCCCGCCGTGATAGCCTCAATACCGGGCTCTAAAGCCACCGGTTTCTCTCAAGGCATCTCGCTACTACATTTGCCTTTCCCGGGTGGTACCGAATGTCCAAGTCATAGTCCTTCACGAACTCTAGCCATCTCCGCTGCCTCATATTCAAATTCTCCTGGGTGAAGAAATACCTTAAACTCTTGTGGTCGGTGAAGATTCTAGCCTTGACTCCATACAGATAGTGCCTCCAAATTTTCAATGCGAAAACCACTGCTGCCAACTCTAAGTCATGTGTGGGATAGTTCTTCTCATGTACTTTCAATTGCCTAGATGCATAGGCAATGACCTTTCCTCCCTGCATCAACACACAACCTAGACCACGCCCCGAAGCGTCGGTGTAGACATCATAATCATCGAACACCTCGGGTACCGCCAATACCGGTGCCGTAGTTAACTTTGTCCTTTAACAACTCAAATGCTAACTCACACTCGGGTGTCCAATCAAACTTGGTGTTCTTCTGTGTAAGTCTGGTGAGTGGAGTAGCTATCCTTGCGAAATTCTTCACGAACTTTCTGTAGTAACCAGCCAAACCCAGAAAGCTCCTGACCTCTGAAACTGTAGTCGGTGTAGGCCAACTCTTAACTGCCTCAATCTTGGCCGGATCAACCTAAATGCCATCACCTGAAATGACATGACCCAAGAAGCTCACTTGGTCCAACCAAAAGTCACACTTAGAAAACTTTGCATACAATCGCTCCTTCTTCAACGTTTCCAAAACAATCCGTAGATGTTCCTCATGCTCCGCCTCATCCCTAGAGTATACCAAAATATCATCAATGAAGACAATCACAAACTTATCTAGGTAAGGCATGAAGACCCGCTGCATCAAATCCATAAATGCAGATGGAGCATTAGTGAGTCCAAAAGGCATAACAAGGAACTCATAATGTCCATATCTAGTACTGAATGCTGTCTTCGGAATATCTGCCACTTTAACTTTTAACTGATGGTAGCCTGACCGCAAATCAATCTTTGAAAACACTTTCCGACCCTGCAACTGATTGAACAGATCATCTATCCTCGGTAGTGGGTACTTATTCTTGATAGTCAGATTGTTCAAAGCCCTGTAGTCAATACACATCCGCATGCTGCCATCCTTCTTCTTCACAAACAAAACTGGTGCTCCCCAAGGTGAAGTACTAGGCTGAATGATGTTCATTTCTAACATCTCCTTGAGTTGAGCCTTCAACTCCTTCAATTCAGCCGGTGCCATCCCGTATGGTGCCTTGGCAACCGGTGCCGCCCCGGGACTAGTTTGTATCTCAAACTCAATGGCCCCGTCCGGCATGTTCCCCGGCAACTCATCCGGAAAAACCTCTCGGATAATCTCTCGACCACTCTAGTATCTTCCAACTTAGGCTTTGCTTGTTCCACATCCACCGCGTACAACAAGTAGCCCTCACATCCTTTCGACATGCCCCGATGGCCTTGACCGCTGAAATGATAGGATGTCTCTTCTTGCTTGGCCTGTAAACGTTCCCCTGATAAGTCTTATCTGATTTCCCCGGGACTCTGAAAATGACTCTCTTGGCCCTGCAATCCAAGTGAACATAATTCTTGGATAGCCAGTCTATCCCAAGAATCACGTCGAAGTCTGAGAAATCCATGACCGTGAAGTCACTCTTACACTGATAAGGTCCTACCTGAACATCCACTTGTGGTATCATCTTAACCACCTTATTTACCTTGCCTAGGGGTGTAACAATCTCCATAGTATCTCTCAAATGCTCCATAGGTAAATCTAGTTTCTTAGCAATCCTAGAGGACACAAAGGTGGTTGAAGCTCCTGTATCAAATAAGGCCCCGACTACTAGATTACCTATTCTTATCATACCTATCATGCATTTGTCCAGCTTAACTAAAGTTACAACATGTTCCAAGCATGCTATAAATAACTCAAAAGAACAAAACAAACATAAACGGTACCTGTGATCACATCATCCTCTGGCTCAACCTCTCTGGCATCAACGGCAAACATCTGCACTTGCTTACTTGGTCCTGCTCTGCTAGGCTGACCTGCCTGAGCACTGGCTACCCTGCGTGGACAATTCCTGGAGTAATGACCCTGCTCGCCACAAAAGAAACAACCTGAGGTAGCCGGTGGCCTAGCTGCCGGTGGAGCGCCAACTGGTGGTCTAGCTGCCGGTGGCCTGACTGCTGATGGGGCACCAACCGGTGGTCTAACTGCTGTCTGTGTGGGAAACCTCCTGAACTGCTGCTGCGGAGCCCCTCTGCCACTGCCCTGACTGGTCCCGAAACTGCGTTTCTGACCCACTGTAACTTTCTTTCTAAAGGTCTCGACCTCTAAAGCTTTATTCAGAAGTTCTGCCATGTTCCTTGCTGAAAAGCCTAGCATGCCTGCCTGAATCTCATGCGCCAAACCGTCCTTGTAACGGGCCATTTTTCGTTCTTCCACTTGCATCAACTCCGGATAAAATCTCCCTAACTCATTGAACCGATTTGTATACTGGGACACTGTCATTTGATCACCTTGCTGAAGTTTCAGAAACTGGCTAGCCTTTTCCGCTTGTACCGTTGCTGGAAAGTACTCGTTGTAGAACATGGCTTTAAAAGCCGCCCAATCTGTTACCTTACCGCTGCTACTCTGAACCGCATCTATCCAAGCCTCGGCCGAGCCCAAAAGAAAACCGACCGCTAACTGGGCCATCTCTGTCTCAGGAACGCCTATATTCCTGCAAGATTTCTCAAAACTTCTGATCCATTCCTCAGCCTTGGTATGTTCCACATTCCCATAAAAATCTTGCATACGGTTTCTCCTCAGCCTAGTGTGCCAATCTACTGGTGGTGCTGACTCAACAACCGGCCTAACTGGTGGGTAAACCGGAGGGTAACCATAAGGTATCTGCTGTTGCTGCTGAACCGGTGGCCTGAAAGGCTGATAGACCGGGGGATAACCAAGGGGTACCTGCGGCTGCTGCTGATAGTAGTACGGAGCCTGATGCTCAGCCTGATAAGGAGGATACACTGGGTACTGCGGAGGATACGGCGGAGGGTACTGTGGCTGCTGAAAACCATACTGAGGGATAGCCTGCTGTAGTGCCTGTGTCACTGGTGGTGGATAAACAACTGTCCTCTGCTGAAACTGCCCCGACCTGGGTTGATACGAAGAAGGCCAAAGTGACGCTGCATGGTTAACCACAGGTGGAGGAGGTGGTGGTGGAGTCTGATGTTGATCCTGCTCCGGCTCAGGTGAAGGTGTAGCTGTGCGAGGTGGCGGTGACAAACTGCGACGACCCCTAGAGGTTTCACCCCTCTCAGATGTCTGATTACCAATAGCCAAAGTCCTCGATCTTGTGTTTCTACTCATCCTGACAACCAAGAGAACCAGAGTGTTACTAAAGATCTAAAGATAGGATTGAGTTAAACTCAAAGAATAGAAGTCTAAGGAACACGTATCTCGATACCAACCGTAACGCCCCGTTCCCGGATACCGAGCCCTTATCCGGAAATACGACGTTCGGCACATATATGAATAAAATTTAATTCATTTATATATGTAAGCCTACAATCAATACAATCAAAGTGCGCGGAATTTAATGCTCGGGTAATAAATATCCATAAAGATACTAGAATACGAAAAGTTACTAAAAGCTGAACGTGTATCAAAACATACAACGGAAGTCCCTCGAAAGTCCAAACGAAACGCTATGAAATAAGAAATAATGATGAACACACGTCATCCCAAAGTACTATGAACAAAGTATAATAAACAGTGCAACATCGCCAACGTAAACAAAAGTGCAAGAATGAAATATCAAGCTCAGAGATCCTCCTCAGGGACATACTCCTCGAAATACTCGTACTCCTGTTCGCCTTCTCACCCCCAAGCACATATAACAAAAACATGCACAAGGAGTAAGTATAAAATACTCGGAAAGAAGAGAAGTACGTTTAAGCTTAGAATATAAGGTTTATTATTATTAGAGTTCTATCAAAAGGCAAGACAGACTCGATTCTACGCATAAAGGTTACATCTCCCAATATGCCTAAACCGTAGCTACTAAGCTTATCTTTGTTACAACATGCTATCAAGGCGGAACGTGACATATTGAAATCTTCGGATACAATAACCACGGAACGTATTGAAATCTTCGGGATACAATAACCGGTTCCGATAAGTGTGAACGTACGGCGATGCCTATAGGCTGCAGCCGATAGGACACTCACTTTGATTGTCGTTTCACACATCACGCTATAGATCTTCGGGATCTACCCAAGACCACATGGTGTTTAATCTTTTATCTAGCAAGTTGTGTAGTATTAGGTGATTAACTAGCCCTCCTAGTTCATTTAGATAACACTCCCTTACCGACACCACTCATCATGATCAAGAGACCAATTCTAGCTTAAGTAAAGTTTAAAGGTATTATAATAAAATAATAATACGTTTACAAAGAGTTAAGGTTGATTAAACAACCCTAAACGATAGTCGAAAGCCAATTTAAATAAGCCGGGAGACCGGCTCCGGTGGACGCCCGTCGAAGGACCGAGACGCCCGTCCGAAGGCTCGGACGCTCGTCCAAAAAGTGGACGCCCGTCCGGACACCCCCTTTCAATCTGTATCAAAAACGCACCTCGGACGCCCGTCCGAGGATCCCAAACGCTCGTCCAAGGTTGGACGCCCGTCCGAAAACCGGACGCCCGTCCGACACCGGGAATTTCCGGAAAAAGCGAGACGCGATCCTTCATCGTTTTCATTCGGTTTTCAATCCAAAACCCAATCTTTCTTAACCAAACTCCATCTAAATAATCCACCAACCATACCAAACATCAACCATATCATAGACATCAATTTAACGCAATTTAAAAACCTCAAAACAACAAGAAATCAACACAAATACCACATATTTCAAAAATGAAACGTAAGGGTTTCTCCTTACCTTTCTCTGCCTAAAACTCAGAAATGGCTGCTGTGCCTAGTACCGATGCAAAGCTCTCGTCACGAGGATTCTAACGGTATGCTACGATCTGAAAACGGAATAGAAACGAGGGAGATATCAAGGGTCGAAATTCGACGGATTACAAGGCAAAACGAATTTTGCTTCAAACTCGTCCGAAACACGTAAACCATAACTCCAAAACGACTAACCTTCACAGGGCGAAATTGGTATCCACACGATCCTTGTGTTCCGTAGAATGTTTTTCCCTTGAGAAGTCTGCACAACCGAGCAATGGTTTAGCCACAAAGATCAGAAGTTCTTCACCTCTTTTCTGTCAAAAACTTGCGCTGCTTGCTGATGAACCGTTTCCCTTCTCCTTTTTTTTTTTGAAACTGATTTTGATGAGGATAATGGGGATTAACTCCCAAATAACTCCCCTTAAAGACAAATACCATTAATTCCCTTTTATTTTCTTTTAAATCCATTAATTCCTCTTATTTTCTTTTTCTTAAATTCCAAAAATAAAAATATAATATTCCGATTTTTATTAAAAGACAAGAATGCCCTTTATCGAAAACCGGGATATCACAGTTGGTCTCCACTGAAAGAATCCACTTAAAGTTAGAAGATGGGGTGGCAATTATTTAGTACTCCTATTTACGATTACGATAAGAGAATTTTTTAGGCTATGAAGATGATTTAATAAGAAGATCGCTCCGAATCCATAGGCAGAATCATCTGAGTGTTGAGGCAACCTGGACGGCATAAATAAGAAAATTTCATTCATTTTCTCTTTGAATTGCAACCGGTGTCGCCCGGATGAATCAAGTTTTCTTCGCCAGGGATGAAAATTAATACACATCTGAGCCTAAAAACGTCCTCTTTTTGCACGCAAATACTACAATTTCTGTTTTGGGTACTCATCCAAATTTTGTTTCCTCATCTAGTAAGTGATTTCATTGACATCCATCTTCTCATGAAATGAATCAGCTGTTTAAGGATATCTTGAGTTAAATTAATTAAGCAGAAATCTTATAATTGCTTCATCATAATGATCGTTAACTTCAGTAGGAATTGCTTCATTGTCGGCTGTACACCATTCTAATGCAGTCAGGTTCATGCTTTAAGTAGGATTAGTTTAGGAGCTGACTTTGAGTTCAGGAGCGACACATGGGTTGTAACGTTTTCATAGGTGGCTTGAATTCTATCGTGTTTCGTAATATTATACACCACTTTTTTTTTTTTTTTTTTTTTTTTTTTTTTTTTCCGGGAAACGAAAGATTTCATTAGAAAAGTTGGGGAAAGGGTTACAACAGTCTAGCATTCTCCTCTTCACGTTTCAAAGAAACGATCCAAGTAGGAAAGACTCCAGTCCAATCTCCTGGAGTAGTAAGTTTCATAGCAAATGAAGCAACACCATGACTAATTAAATTTACATTTCTACTGATGTGACAGATGGAATACTTAGCAAAAGAGCGCAAAAGATTACAAATGTCTTTAATTATAACTGCAACCGAGGGATGAGCTAAAGAAAGGTCTTTCACCATAGTGACCAAACACTTAGAGTCCGATTTTATAAGGATGCTTTGTTCCAAATTTTTCCTTAGCCTTCAACAAGCCCCACCTCACGCCTTTTCAAATTTTCGCCTCCCGAGAGCGTAATCAACATTTTGAAAAGACCTCCCCCAAATTTCCACCAGGTTATAATTTTTGTCAAAAATTGCGACCACCGCCCGCCGGCTTTGAGGAGCAAATGACTCCAAGCAAGATCGGCCTCGGTCTGGATACAAAAAGAAAATTGGGACATCAGATCAGTAGAAGAACAGGTTTCAGGAGGGGGGTGATTATTATGCAGCGAACCAGGGGAAAATGGATCAAGTGCAGCCTGAGAGTTAGCAAAATAATAGTCCTCAAAATCCCTTGTAGCAAGAAAAACAACAGAATGTGCATCCGAAATGTTTCTGTTAAAAATCCAGTCATTTCTAGATAGCCAGATATGCCAAAGTAAGAAAATAGTTTGTTCAACTTTTGTCTTTAAACTATTAAAGCCATTATCCATGGCAAGGGAAGCCCACCAAGAAGCCGGATCGAAATTCGGTTATTAAAAGTCGGCCAAAAGATAGTACTACAACCCCAAATATCTTTGGCTCTGTGGACAAAAGAATAAGATATGCTCGCAGATTCGTGGATCTTCTCCACAAAACTGCAGGAAAGAGGGATAGAGAGGGATTTTAGTTTGCTAGCAAGGTGAGATCCGCAAGGAGAATGCCTTTTAAACATTTCCGGAAAAAATGTTTCAGCTTTATTAGGGATTGTAAGTGTCCAAATCATCTTCCAAATTTTCCCATGAGAGTTAGAAGAAGTGGGAACTCCAAATCGCATTTTTGCATAAGGGCTCATTATTTTTAGAGAAGAAAAACACATAAGCGTACTTAAGTGTGAAAACACCATTAGGAGATGGTTGCCAGCAGAGAACATCGGGATTATTGCAGAGACTTATAGGTAGGGATAAAATCTGATGAGCATCTACAGGCCAGAAGAGAGTTCTGATTTTTTCCTCATCCCAAGAAGTGTCCCTAATTAGGTCCTTAACCCAAAAAAGATTTGGAGCAGAAACATCAGGAGAGAAAGGCATGCAATTAGGATGATTGGGGAGCCACCTATCCCCCCAAATTTTGATGGACTCACCATTACCCACTGACCAAAGGAGACCCTCCTTGAAAGTAGGCAGCACAGAGAGAACACCCTTCCAAAAAACAGAAGCGTTAGCAGATTTTGAAGCTTGCAAGATATCAGTATAGGGGAAGTACCTGGCCTTCAAGACTTTAGAGACTAAAAGATCAGGGTTTTTTAAAATTCTCCAGATCTGTCTACCAATGTAAGACATGTTTAAAGATTCAAGGTCCCTAAATCCTAAACCACCCATGCCTTTAGGAAGGCACACTTTTTTCCAGCAGATCCAGTGGATGCCCCTCTTCTCCGCTGATGGATCCCCCCACCAAAAATTAGCCATCATAGAGGAAATATCATTACAAAGGCCCTTAGGCAATCTAAAAACAGACATAGGATAAGAGAGGAGCATAGTGATGACCGATTTAAGTAAGATTTCCCTTCCCCCTTGACTAAGGAAATTATTTTTCCAAGAGGAGAGCTTAGAGGCAATGTTATTTTTGATATAGGAAAAAACCTCCTTTTTAGCTCTTCCAATGCATAAAGGGAGCCCAAGATATTTAGACTGAGGAGCCAGGGAGATCCCAGGGAAAAAAGGCATAATGGCATTTTTCAAATTATCATTGACTGCTTTACCAAAAAAAATGCCCGATTTTTGAATATTTACAAGCTGACCAGAACATGATTGATAAAGATCAAGAACCCCACAAAGATTTTCCACTAGTACAGATTGGCTTTGCATAAGACTAGACTATCATCCGCAAAGAACAAATGTGAGATAGAAGGGCTATTTCTAGCAAGTTTTATACCCTGGATGGCACCAATTGCTTCGCATTTTGGAGAAGAAGGCTAGACCCTCAAAGACATCAAAAAAATATATGGGGACAAGTGGGTCCCCTTGTCTTATTCCCCTATTAGGCTTGACAAACCCAGACCTGTATCCATTTATAATGAAAGAAAAGGAGGTGGTGGATATGCATTCAAGGATTCTGTCAATCCAGGCTTCACAAAACCCCAGCTTTTGCATAACAAATCTGATAAAGGGCCATTCAACTCTGTCAAAAGCTTTAGCCATGTCAAGCTTGAGGGCTAAAAAAAGAGATTTACTAGATTTATCATGTATCAAGAGATTCAGGATTTCATGAGCCGGATGTAGTTATCGTTGATATACCTGCCACTAAGAAAAGCTGATTGTGTGTGGCTGATACAAAAAGGCATCACTTTTTTCATCCTGTTAGCTAAAATCTTAGAGAGAATTCTATAGGAGACATTGCAAAGACTGATAGGTCTGAAGTGAGTGACCTCAAAGGAGTATGGGTGCTTGGGTATTAAGGAAATACAGGTATGATTTAGCTCCTTGAGCATTTTACCAGAAATAAAAAAACTTTGGACCATTTTTAAGAGATCATGCTTAATGAGATGGTAAAAGGTCTTGTAAAAAAGGGGGGTCATACCGTCCGGTCCAGGTGCTGAGTGGGACTTCATGCTGAAGACAGCTTTTTTTACTTCTTTTTCTGAGATGGGCAACATCAAAATCTGGTTCATGGTAGGAGTGATCTTTTCCCTGATACAGCCAAAATGCTCATCCAGGTCTGCAAAATTACCTGTGGAAGAAAAAAGAGAGGAATAATAAGAAGCAAATTCATCTGTAATCTCACTTAGAGACTGACACCAGCTATCAGCATGAGCTCTTTTCAGAGCATCTATATGGTTCCCTCTCCTTCTACCAGAAACAGTAGCATGAAAAAATTTTGTGTTTTTGTCTCCACATTTTAGCCAAGAAATTTTTGCTTTTTGTGCCCAAAAGGTCTCCTCAAGCCTGTAGGCCTCTTTTAATTCCTCACTAATAGAAAGGATATCATTAGGGTTGGAGGAATCATTGACGGCTGAGCTTAGCCTGGATTTAAGATCTTTTATTTTAATGGCAGAGTTAAAAATCCTACTGCCTTTCCATTTCAGAATTTGAACTCTGACATTCTTGATCTTCATCAGAAATTTATACATTTTTGAACCAGATGTATTAGATCCCCAACCAGTGGCAACTGCATCATAGAAACCCTCCATACCAATCCACCGTTGGTCAAAAACAAAAGAGCTTTTTTTAACATTATTTAATGGACTGGTGTCCCCTAGTAAAATACAGTGGTCTGAGGCAACAGAGTAGATATGAAAGCAAGTAAATTTAGTAAAAAGGTCCTGCCATTTAATAGAAGCCAAAAATCTGTCTAACCTTTCAAAAGTTGTGATTTGCCCATCTCGAGTTCTTTTCCATGTCCAAAAATGACCTTGGAAACCTAGGTCAACCAACATGTTATCATTAACAAAATTTCTGAAGTCACCTAGTGAGCTTTCAGACCTGGGAATGCCTCCCAGCTTCTCATTTGCACATAGAATATCATTAAAGTCACCTGCAATAACAAAAGAGTCACCCCAGAGAGCTTTTCTATTAGTGATAAAAGACCAATCCTCCCTTCTGGCAACAGGGTTTGCACTAGCATAAATTCCAATGAACCACCAAGAACAGTTATGAGCAGAATCTTCTATTTTTGCTTCAATAGTACAATGTGTGGTGAGAATTGAAGAGATAACAATACCTTTTTGCCACAAAAGGGCCATGCCACCAGCAAGACCAACAGGGTCAACAGCAACAAAATCTTTGAAGTGAAGTTTTGTACAAACTTTTCGGATTAAGGTAGCTTTGTTTTTGGTTTCACTCAAAAAGACCAAATCTGGGGAGTGGAGTCTGCAAACCTCCTCTAATTGGGAAACTGCCAAGGACCCCCCCAACCCTTGACAATTCCACACCAGTGTCCTCATTGATAAGGTGGGAGCCACTCCGGGCTGGCTTCCCCCACCCTATTCCAAATACATAGTTTTTTTTGATCAGGTTCTATAGAAGAGTCAGAAGCAAAGCAATTTATATTAGAGAGTTTTCTTTTGGTTAGAAAGAACCTAGTAGCTGCATCCATATCCATGGGGTACCTTATAGAAAGAGGAGCAGACCTAGAGGCAATGTTCAGATCAGTATCCTCAGGATTTTGAATTTGTGTGCCATTTGAACCAAAAGAGGTGTTACTTGATTGAGACTCAATAGCAGCTTCCATAGTGTCCAAGACAACATTAGCATCTACAATGGTTCCAGTACCACTTATAGAAGAATCTTGGCCTGTGCTTATATTAGTGCTTGGAGCAATGGATTCATTCTGAGGGTTGGGAGCATGTTGCTCTTCCTGTTGATTAAGCAGACCATCTTCTATCATTTCAGCAATGATAATCTCATTACCATGTCCCTCTCGTTTCTCGCTTGAAGATTATTATCCCGCTCGCTTTTCCATTCAAGCAAGAAAGGCCGATTAAATCCACTGTTTAAGGTCACATAAGGATCATTGATTTGGGGAGACGAATTACGGCCACTTTGAATCAGATTTAAAACATAATCAGAGATGGTGAATCTGCATGCAGGATCAGATTCATTTTCACCACCAGAGGTTTGACCAATCTCAAACTTACTCCTTTGCTCCAGAGCACTGCCAACAGGATAAGTAGTTTTGGGTTGGCTTGGGCTGGCCGGGTTTCTTCTTGCTTTTTCTTTACTTGTATCTTTAGCTGAAGCTGCCTTCATCCAAGTACCATATTGATCCTCCTTATGAATGTCTCTTTTTAGATCTAAGCCTCTGATGTGACAAGATCGGGATGCATGTCCAATAATTCCACAATAAAAGCAAAAATAGGCCAGGGACTCATACTTAAAATCAATCCAAATCCGATCCTTATCAAAAGTAACAAACATACCTCTAAGCAAAGGCTTAGTAAGATCCATTTCAACCAAGCATCTGAAAAAATTACCTTGCATGCCACCAGAAGGAGGAGCTCTAACCTCAAGGACCTTTCCAAAGGACATGCATATGTGTTTGACTGCTGATTTTGAGCTGCATTCATGGGGGATATTCCGTAGCCGCATCCGTAGGGTCCCGAATTAAAACCTTGATTATCAGCTTCAATTCCTTTTTTCCAACGCTTCACCACCATCGTGGAGTTTTCGTAGAACCAAGGGCACCCACCATCACGCGGTCAACATCTTCGCTATGATTGAAGAAAACTTGGAATTTGCTAGTGCCAATTCCTTTGAGAGTGAAACCTCTAGTAAAATCCCAAATAATCTTCAAGATATTCTCCATGCCTTTGAATTTTACCGGTTTATCGGTGTAAACTTTACATACCACACTTTGCGAAGACACTCTTCTTCTCGCTCGATTTTGTAACTTCCTTTGGAAGAATAACCCCACAACTTTCAATTTCGTAGAAGGTAAAGTTTTTGAGCCGCTTGCTCCGCAGTGTCTTCCATGGAAACAACAAAAGAGAAAAACAGAGAGTCGGGAAATGGAGGCTGATTTAGAAAAGGATTAAGAAAAAGGGGGCATGCAACTGAGGGAAGAATGCATAAAAAGAGTAGGAGCACTCTCACACTAGAGAGAAGAAGACTCTCACACTAGAGAGAAGAAGCATACACCACTTAATTGAGGTCAGTTTTATGTAATGAATGCTTCGTGTGAACTATCATGCAAGGGTCATTTGTAACCTCTTTAACCATTACATTTCAATTTCAATTTATTTTCTTTATTTATCAATCCATATTGTTAATCTTCGTTGTTTGGAGCCTGATGTTTGCTTGTTCGTTGGGTTTTCTTTTCATTTTATTTACTAATTTTTTAAGGGCGTGCCACCCTTTAACATCCTTTATATGTTGTCGGAAAAAGGTTGTATTGTGATGGGAGTCAACTTTACGTGATTCCGGTGCATTTTCCATTCCCGTTTATCACACTTTTAGCACATTCTCGGTGTTTTTAGACCGTTTTCGGGTAATATCGTGATTTTATAGCACGGGGAGTAAATCCGCCGCTTTGATAGTTTACTACCTCTTTTCAGTGATATTAACCCCATTCCGAGCACTTTTACCCTCCGGAATCGTTTGTGTGTCTTGTTCGTTCATGAGATTGTAGGGTCTAGGTGTCACGAGAACCCGGAAGGCGAATATTTATGATGAGAAGTATGATGAAGGTGCAATAATGAGCCAAGGAAGAAGAAAAATGAAGAAAAGGAAGAAAAATAGTTGGTATCTTCACGCTACGTTCTGTTCATCAGCAATTTGACCTATGATGGAGGCATTTTCTAGTCATGGACTCTTCATTAAAGTTGTATATAATTGAAAGATATTTCCAACGCATTTTGAATCACTCAAATCGGAGTTTTACACGCGAAGATATCATGGTTTTACTGCAGCCAGAAAACTGCATCATCTCAAACACGCGTTTCAACTCTCAAACGCGCGTTTCAAACTGTTAATTTTGGACAGAGAGCACATTAAGCGAAACGCGCGTTTGGGGACCTCCAAACGCGCGTTTGGAGTCATTTTTCTGCAGATTTTTGCCCCTATAAACACCCCCTTTCATCGAATTTCATTGATTATTCTCCCCTCTCTTAGCTAAACTATCCCACTTTTTGCTTGAAATTTGTAATAGATTAGAACACTTTCTCTTAGCTTAGATTAGCTTAAACATAGTTAGATTCTACTCTTTCCAAGCTCAAATCTCAATTCCAAACTCAAAGCATCCACCTTTTAATTAGTTCTTTATTTTGTACTTTTGGATCTCAAACTCGAATTTCTTCAAATTAATGGTATATTTCTCTTCTCTTTTACTTATAATGGCTTTCATTTACTGTTTTATGTATGTTTTGATTAGTATAATGAGTAGCTAATCCCTTTTCATAGTCGAATCATGTGAAATTTGGTGAAATCACCCTTTGGGTGATGAAATTGGGAGTGGGTAGTGCTTTTTATTTTTTAATCTTGCTTGTTTAATGTCTTAGAACTTATTTTAACATATTTGGGCTAGATTGATCACCTAGGTCAAAGTCACACACATCAATCTAAAGAGTTGTTCAGATAGAGAGATGTGGGATAAGGGGTTCTAAGATCGCGGCGTAGACTCGGCTTAGTTGTTAAGCCCGAGCTCAATGCGAGGGTACTCGTTTTAACGTTTAAGCGGATCTAATGCATAGCATGTCTTGTTAGTGAATCTTCTTTAGGGAAGGGTAGTTAACATGGTAGAAGGTGTTAGGAGAGAGTTGTTCAGACCTTAGCACCGGAATTAGAGTGCGCACCCATGAAATTGATTGCGAGAGTTCGTTTGTTATAATGCACACTCCCGGTTTTGTCTACCCTTAGGGTTGAAACTAGCTACTTCGATCATGGTTTGGCTATGTCCTTTAGTATAACATTTAAAAAATCGAGTAGTTAATCTTCTTTCTTTTTTTCTATCTTTAGACTCGTTAGTAGAAATCACTTTAGTGTCGTTGTAGTAAACAAGAACTTTAAAAAGATTGATCACCTAGACTAAGTAACATGTTTTCTTTGGTACTCACAAACACTTTCCCTTGGGTTCGACCTCGTACGCCTGTAGCTATTCTAGCAATCGATCCGGTACACTGTCGGTTAGAGAGTTAGTTTGCCCACGGTTTCGAGTCTTTATAAATTGTTTTTGGAGGGTGAATTTCAGCTCAATCAAAATGGCGCCGTTGCCGGGGAATGTGTGCTATTTGTAATATCTTGCAAGTGAACCGAAGGCTTGGGCCTAGGTTTTATTTTATTGTTTTCTTGTTGTTTGCTTTTTGTAGTACATGACCCGGAGATCTCAAACACCACTCGAGCCATACATAGACGGGATTGAGGCTTACGCAAGGCGTAGAAACAATCAAAGAAGAAGATGTTATCAAGTAGAGGAGTCGAATCCGGTCTTTGAAGAAAGTAGTTTGGGTGAGTTGGAAGAAGGATCCGGTATGGCACAAAATGGTGAACAAGGATTGGAAGGAAATTTGGGGGACAATAATGGGGTCCCAAATCAAAACCCGCCTCTTGTTAACAACAATGCACAAGGAGGTGGGAATGGACACGAAAATAACTATGGGAATGTGAATGGGCCAATACCACATAATGTTCAACATGGGGCCCAAGGGAATCAAATGGATCCCCTTGTTATGAAACAGTTCAATGCATGGATGTTGAACCAATTTCAACAGAACCAAAATCAAGCTCACAATCAAGGTGTAAACGCGATGCCTAATTGGTTTAACGGTCCGCAAGAGCAAAATCAAGGCGGTTTAACTTGTAGGGACTTTATGATGGTTCCCACGGCAACCATGGGGCATAGTCCAATTCGAATGCCACCGGTGGCCACCAATAATTTGGAATTGAATAGAAATATCATACATTTTTTGGGAGACAATGCTATATTCAAGGGACCGCCATGGAAAACCCTCACTTGTTCATTGATCACTTTCTCCAAATAGTCAACTCAACAAAGATCAATGGGGTGAGTGATGGAGTGCTCAAACTTATGCTTTTCCCGTTCGCCTTGAAAGAGCAAGCTAAGCGGTGGTATGATTCGTTGCCTAATGATTCTTTACACACATGGGAGGATGTGATTAAAATTTTTCTCCTCAAGTATTATCCCACATCGAAGACCATGGATATGAAAGAGGCCATCATGTCATTCAACACTTACGAAGGAGAAGAGCTACATGAGTCGTGGGACCAGTTTAAGGCTTTGTTGAGAGGGTGCCCGGGGCACGGGTTGAGATCTTATGAGGTGGTTCATGATTTCTTCCGGGGTTTGGAACAAGTTCATCAAAGTACCTTGCACGCTTCGTGCAATGGAGATATTATGAGTATGGTGCCCGTAGTAGCAATGAACCAAATAGAGAAAATTTCCGAAACCTCAAAGCAATACGTGTCTTCAAGTAGAAAAGGGCCAAGGAGTAAAAAGCCGGGATTGGTTGAAGTGAAGTAAGTGGAAACAAATGAGCAATGTCAAGCTAAGATGCAAATGATGGAGCAAAGGTTGGAGAACCTTGAAAGAGAAAATGAAAAGGCAAGGCTTTGCCAAATATGTGGAGGCCAACATTCGGCTAATGATTTTGGGATGACACACAAATCTCAAAATATGTCATATCCACGATCCTCAATGCAAGGACAAGCTAGTTTTTCGTCACAAGAAAGTCCAACCGATCTAGCCAAGAAAATGATGAACATGTATGCCATGGGGCAACTGAGTGCGGGGCACTTGGGCTACAATCCGGTTACGAATCAATTTCAAAGCGCCGAACAAGGCCCATAAAACGAGCAACCGGTTGTGGATAATTCTCAATGTTATGAGGTGAATTATGTGGGGCAAATTCAAGATGGTAATTATGATCAACAAAGTGATGGTTCTTGGAGAAATAATAATCAAGGTTGGAATCAAAACCATCAAGGGAAGAATTGGAACCGGTATTTTGACCAAGGCCAACACCAAGCTTATAGGCAAAATCAAAGTTCATTTTATCAAGCGCCTAACCAATAAGCCCAATACTATCCTCAACAATCTCAACATCAACAACAAGCTCACTACCAACAACCTCAAGTTCAATCGCAAAATCAAGGGCAAGGCCAAAGTCAAGAGCAAGGCCAACCTTCTCGCGGACAATCTCAATTCTATCAACCCTCTCTCCAAAGACAACAACAAGGGGGTACTTACCAAGAAACTCCTCCACCACTTGCTCCCATTCCGTAAAAGAGCTCCACTGAAAATCTTTTGGAACAAATGTGCAAGACCATGCTAGAACAAAGCAAACATTTGAAAGATCAAGCTTGGGTTATGGCGGAACAAAATCGGGAAATAAGAGAGTTCAAGGTGAGCACGGGGTCCGCCATTCGGAATCTCGAAACACACATGGGGAAAATCACCGATAATGCCATGGTGAACTTGAAAGGAGGCTTACCGAGCGACACGGAAAATAATCCCCAAAATGTGAAGGCCCTATTTTTGAGAAGTGGTAAAGAGGTGAATGTTGATAAAGCTCGAGGAGAAAGGACTCAAAATCAGTCAAAGAGAGAAATGGGTATTTATGAAGATGATGATTTTTATAGGCCGGTTGAGGAAGAAGACTTGGAAAAAGGAAATATTGAGACAGAGGTGGAAGCAATGAGAAGAGAATTGGAGGCCGTAAAGGAAGAGTTGGCGAATGCAAAGAAAGAGAAAGTGGCAGACAAGGAGAAGGAGTTTGTGGCAATTGACATTGAAGAAGAGGAACCGAGTAAAGCAATGGAGAAGAAGGGCACAAGTGAGACCTCACCTCCACGCGTGAAAGGTAAGAATGGTATAATCCCACCTCCCTCTCCCGAATTTTTTTTAAGTACTTTACCCTACCCACCTAAAGGTCAAGTACAAAGTCGTTTGAACCAAGCTCAGAACCGTTTCATTGAAATTTTGCGTAAAATTGACTTGACCATTCCATTTCTTGAAGCACTTGCAAACATGCCTGCTTATTGTAAAGTCTTAAAAGGCTTGTTAAATGATAAGAGTAAAATGGAAGGTTTGGTATGTTTGAATGAAGAGTGTTTGGCGATTTTTGATAGTAAGATACCCCCGAAAATGAGAGATCGAGGTGGGTTCACCATCCCTATTACTATTGGTGATACTGTGATTGAAAATGTGTTGTGTGACCAAGGAGCTTCTGTGAGCTTAATGCCTAGGGCCTTGTACAAAAAGTTAGGGTTGGGTGAGCTAGAACCCACGGGGATGACCTTACAGTTGGCGGATAGGTCGGTTAGGACACCTATGGGGGCAGCGGAGGATGTTCTTGTGCAAATAGATAAATTTACCTTTCCCGTAGATTTTGTCGTCTTAGACTTGGCGATGGATTCTAAGACTTCGGTTTTGCTTGGTCGTCCTTTCTTGACTACGAGTGATGCTAACATAGATGTGAAGAGTGGTGATATTACTTTTCATGTGGGTAAGGAGAGCGTGACATTGAATGTGTATAAGTCTAAATCCCTCGCTTGTCATTCTATCGAATCCACTTTTGCTTGTTCTTGTGTTGCCACTAACCCACAGGAAGTTATGGAGCTAATTGAAGAGGACGCGGTGAATGCACAAAAGGTCGTTGATGGAGTGAAGATCAAGACCGAGGATAAACCGGGATTGCCCGTCTCACCATCATTGTCTCAACCGGACCATAAGCCACTCATCATAGAACCGGGAATTGAACTCAAAGGCAATGTGAAGAAAAGAAGCACTCCAAGAAAAGGGCACCTTAAAGAGAAACCGAAGCGGGAACCAGAAAAGAAAATATTGAGTGTTTGGCAAGAGGTAACTTCACGAGCTAGAAGAGGTACCCCATGTGTTAACTCCACACCTTTAAAACCCCCTCGCGGTGTCTCTCATGAATATACTTATAATTGATATGCTATGTGTTAGGGTGCTTTGTGGTTCGGGTCGTTGTTTTGAGTCTTTTGTGGTATGAGTCTGTTTGGTGCCATTAAGTCGATGCTAATGATGTTAAACAAAGCACTTCTACCTTTTCTCGCCTGTGCCAATAGTATAACTTTGAAAAAATTGGCACTGTATAAGTCATCCCGTCGAGCCAACGACACAAAACAAAGGCGCTTGGGGGAGGCAACCCACCTTTTTGGTAGTAATAATGTGTTTGGAGTGGTCTTTGGGTGCAAGAGGGGAGAGTTTTATCTTAAAAGAGAAGTTGGGGTGAGAATTTCCTTTTGGTTCCGGCTCTTGTACGTAGACGGGGATGTTTTTATGTGAGCCTTTGTGGTCTTATTTTATGCGTGGATGCTCTGTGTTTCTTTTGATTATCTTTACATCCAGTGTGATTCCCGTCTAGTATGGTTCATATTTGTGGCATGGCTTCTACCTTTATAACTCGTACCTATTGCTATCCTTTGGCACGTGGACTTTTCCCGTGCATGTGTTTGCTTTGTTTTCTGTCTACAGGGCTCTAGGTGCTCGAGATGAACATTAAAAGAAGATGTCACGAGTTTCGAGTTACGAGTGCGCCTTCCTGCCGGGTTTTGGTCAAACAACTAAGTCTTTTAATCTTTTTATCTCTCACACACTGAGGACAGTGTTTCGTTTATGTGTGGGGTGGGAGACTTAGCCGTTTTCTTGTTCTCGTTGTTAAATGTGCTTAATATGTGGTATTCTTAGCCTATTACCGGGCTTGAGCCGATTTTTGGGCAATTTTTAAAAAAAATTCAAGGGTTTTAGCACCGTGTTGTGTGTGTTACTTTCACATTCGAGTGGTGACCACCTTAGTGGGGACCCGAACGTATACACTGCGGTTTGATATTATCTTGAGAATGGAGATTATTAATTTCACGTAAGCTACACTTTGTGCACAATTTGATTACTACTACCTCTCATAACACTAGTCTCGAGGCGAAATAGAAAGGTTTACCTAAGTAGGATACGGGATGACGGTCCTGGCGCTTCTTTGACCCGACCAGAGCCAAATAAGCCTATCCCCGAACATTAGACAATCTTAGCCCCTCTCAGCCTTGTTAGAATGGTCTGACCACCATTCGTTTTATAGCTGTTTTGTTACTTAGTCAGAAACCTACCCTAGCCCTTATTTTGGTCACGTTTCCTTCATTTTATACCCTACGAGTGGACCTAGACTTTTGTTAGACCACACTTGCTAATGCAAGTGTGGGGTGGGGGAAATGGTGTTTTAAGTTCGGGTTGGTGTTTTCTCAGTTACGAGCTATAAGGAGAGGAGGAGCTCAATTGGGCCTAGTGTTTGGATTTGGCCCAAGAAGAAAAGAAAAGTCTTTCAAGAGAAAAAAAAAATCAAAGTTCAAAATAAATTGAGAAGTTCTCAATGAATAAAAGCTCAGAGTATATAGAAATGAAGGGTTGGAATCAAAGTGATGAGCTTAAAAGTGATCTTTATGATGTTGGAGTTGGGATAGTTAGACAGGTGCTAATGTATTCGATCTTGCCTCATGACGCTTGAAACATAGTTGAGTTTGGCAATGAGTTCGGGTATGTTAGTATCCTATAGTTCCCAAAGTGTTCAAACTAATCAAAGAGGAGTTTGGATGGTTTGTATGGTAGAGATGAAGTGGTGCACTTGTTGATTAGGTTCACTCGTACCTCTTTTTCTCTAGTTCCCAAAATCTCCTTTTCGATTAACCGGAATTACCCTAGCCTAACGTTATAACCTTTAAAGTCCTACCCGATCGTGTCCAGACTTAGTGACCTTGATTAGTGGAGAAGCTAGTTTGTATGAGACGGTTGGTAGACTTTTGGTCGGGATTCAAGACCCGACAATCATTTTGAGCACTTGGTTTTTAGCTTGGCACCAAACACACTCAATTTTCTTGATAATGTTATAACCGGTGTGTATATGTTCATGTTTCATACTTTGTGGTTACCTCGAGGGTGTGAATAGTAGCACCTACATCACAAAGTTGAATCCCTTGGTTGGTTTTAAAACACCTAATTTACTCGAGGGCGAGCAAAGGCTAAGTGTGGGGTGGTTGATGGGAGTCAACTTTACGTGATTCCGGTGCATTTTCCACCCCCATTTATCCCACTTTTAGCACATTTTCCGTGATTTTAGACCGTTTTCGGGTAATATTGTGAGTTTATAGCACGGGGAGTAAATCCGCCGCTTTGATAGTTTACTACCTCTTTTCAGTGATATTAACCCCATTCCGAGCACTTTTACCCTCCGGAATCGTTTGTGTGTCTTGTTCGTTCATGAGATTGTAGGGTCTAGGTGTCACGAGAACCCGTAAGGCGAAGATTTATGATGAGAATTATGATCAAGGTGTAAGAATGAGCCAAGGAAGAAGAAAAATGAAGAAAAGGAAGAAAAATAGTTGGTATCTTCACGCTACGTTCTGTTCATCAGAAATTTGACCTATGATGGATGCATTTTCTGGTCATGGACTCTTCATGAAAGTTGTAGATAATTGAAAGATCTTTCCAACGCATTTTGAATCACTCAAATCGGAGTTTTACACGCGAAGATATCATGGTTTTACTGCATCCAGAAAACTGCATCATCTCAAACGCGCGTTTCAACTCTCAAACACGCGTTTCAAACTATTAATTTTGGACAGAGAGCACATGAAGCGAAACGCGCGTTTGGGGACCTCCAAACACGCGTTTGGAGTCATTTTTCTGCAGATTTTTGCCCCTATAAACACCCCCTTCCATCGAATTTCATTGATTATTCTCCCCTCTCTTAGCTAAACTATACCCACTTTTTGCTCGAAATTTGTAATAGATTAGAACACTTTCTCTTAGCTTAGATTAGCTTAAACATAGTTAGATTCTACTCTTTCCAAGGTCAAATCTCAATTCTAAACTCAAAGCATCCACCTTTTAATTAGTTCTTTATTTTGTCCTTTTGGATCTCAAACTCGAATTTCTTCAAATTAATAGTATATTTCTCTTCTCTTTTACTTATTATGGCTTTCATTTATTGTTTTATGTATGTTTTGATTAGTATAATGAGTAGCTAATACCTTTTCATAGTCGAATCATGTGAAATTTGGTGAAATCACCCTTTAGGTGATGAAATTGGGAGTGGGTAGTGCTTTTTATTGTTTAATCTTGCTTGTTTCATGTCTTAGAACTTATTTTAACATATTTGGGCTAGATTGATCACCTAGGTCAAAGTCACACACATCAATCTAAAGAGTTGTTCAGATAGAGAGATGTGGGATAAGGGGTTCTAAGATCGCGGCGTAGACTTGGCTTAGTTGTTAAGCCCGAGCTCAATGCGAGGGTACTCGTTTTAACGTTTAAGCGGCTCTAGTGCATAGCATGTCTTGTTAGTGAATCTTCTTTAGGGAAGGGTAGTTAACATGGCAGAAGGTGTTAGGAGAGAGTTGTTCAGACCTTAGCACCGGAATTAAGAGTGCGCACCCATGAAATTGATTGCGAGAGTTCGTTTGTTATAATGCACACTCCCGGTTTTGTCTACCCTTAGGGTTGAAACTTGCTACTTCGATCATGGTTTGCCTATGTCCCTTAGTATAACATTTAAAAACCGTGTAGTTAATCTTCCTTCTTTCTTTTCTATCTTTAGACTCGTTAGTAGAAATCACTTTAATGTCGTTGTAGTAAACAAGCACTTTAAAAAGATTGATCACCTAGACTAAGTAACATGTTCGCTTTGGTACTCACAAACACTTTTCCCTTGGGTTCGACCTCGTACTCCTGTAGCTATTCTAGCAATCGACCCGGTACACTGCCGGTTAGAGAGTTAATTTGCCCACGGTTTCGAGTCTATAAATTGTTTTTGGAGGGTGAATTTCAGCTCAATCATATTGGAGGAAGATATTTCACAGGTTAAAGTACTCCATACCTAGTAAGTTATTTTTCTTCTTTATGTGAGATTTTCCTTCATCGATTGTTTGCTACCGCGTTTAATCCTAAATTATTTTTCTAGGGTTGATGAAAATATTGATCTCATCAGGAGGATTGCCGAAGAACGTACTATCAATTGTCCGGATTCATCAATTCACATGATTCACGGTGTAAAAATAATACCATACTCTTGTATTCCATCAGACACGAAGGTAAAAAATGGTATACTTTACAGCAAACAAATCCATGACTTCTAAAGACTTGTTTATTGTTTTAATGATAGAATGTCCACACCGAGGTGATATTGTGCATGTCTACTAAATTGGTGATGTCAAGTGTTCTTTCATTATAATTAATGTTTAGATGCCACGTTGCTAGGTCATTTTACAGAGAAAAAAGAGCCGAATAGATTGAATGTTGTGGTAGAAGTCAGAAATTGCTTTGGAATACTTGGGTCCAATGTGATCGTTGAGGAACCACCTAGGAAACCTAAAAAAAAAATATCCCCATTTGTGTGCCAATGTGTTCTTGGAAAACTTTATGACAGTCTGATATATATTAGAGTTTTTGGACAACTTTATGAATGTCTAAGTGAATAGAGTTTTTGGGTCTAAAACAACTTCAGCAAGGTTGAACAAAGGGTACGTAAGTATGTAATGATCGAGAAAAATATTTTGGAATGTATATATTAAAGCTACACCATTCAGCATGGCAACTAAATTACAAATCGTTTCGTCACCTACGTAGCATAATTAAAGCAGCTGGTTTACATACATTGCACCACAAATAAATCAGCCTAAACTATAGACTCGTAAAAAATTAAAAGACAGGGCCCACCGTGCATCGCACGGTACGCCTGTGTAGTATGTATTAATTGGGAATTTGTGGACTAATGGTAATTAAGTGGTAATAAAGGGAATTAAATATCAATAATGGAGTAGTTTATTTTGGAGAAATAAACCTCCCATTATTCCTAGGAAGTTGTTAGAAAAGTGAAAACATGAACTCTGCAAGTTTGAGAGCAAAAAGAGAGGCAAGACTACTTCTTCAAAATTCTAAGTGTATACTTGGTGGTTATCAGATCAAAGTAGAGCACCGAAATCGTGAGAAGGCAAGGATCGTTTTGATACCAAGTTTTCCAAGTCTCTTCAAGGTATGAATATCACCCTTTTTGGAAGATCATTGGATATGATCAAGTTTTGGTGTTTTCTTAGAACAATTCGTAAACCTAGTTGTGTAGAAATTGTGGTTGTGTTTAGCATTATTAAATAATAGTCTATGTGGGATCGACCTTGACTCGCTCTTGCTATACTATGATTGACCTAGTCCTTTTGCTAGTATTAAACGACTTACACGCGATCAAGTTTTTGGCGCCGTTGCCGGGGACTATTTATTTAATTGTTAGACATAACCATTAATTTATGGTTAATCTTTTTTATCAGTTTTTTTTCTTTTCGATGATCAAATAAAAATGAGAAGGTTTTTTTTCATCGCCATATTCCTGAGACTGTTGAGCAAAGGATGTGTGGGAGCTTTTTTTTTACTTCACATGATTATTTGATTTGAGTCTTAAGTCTTTTTATTTTTGTTTGGAGTCTTATATTAGTTTTGTTGTGTTTAAGTAATTAAGTTGTTATGTATTGGCTTAAATCGTTTATTGCACTTCTTCTTTTTAGTTGTGCTATTTACTGCCATATGACATAATGGTTATTTTACTTTTTTGCGTCTCGCGGTACTAATGGCCTTTGTGAAAGAAATGTTTGTATAGCTGACCTAGTGCAGATTAGACCTTTGGAGAAGACAACTTTGGTTTCAGTTCAGTGATATGATTTGCTTCAGACAGTAGCCGAGTTCTTCATTTTCCAAAGCTAAGTGTTCTTCTTCTTTCTACTTTTTTTTGCTTTACTTTCCACATTGGAGGCAATTTTGAGTTTTAAAGTGGGGGGTAGGCATAACACTTAGTTTGAAAAAAGAGACACACTTACACTTACTTTTGTGAATTTCAATTTTTTGATTTTAATGAAATAGAGTCCTTAAATCGTTGAAATTGCTTAATTATATACTTAATCCATTAATGATGAATAAGAGGTTTGTCAACTATTTGAAGTAGTGGTTTATTAATCATCTATCTTGTTTTGGAATCGACCTTTTTAAGCATGTATAACTCACTTCTTCAGTATTTAGTATAGATCACGCATTATTCAATTTAGTATGGAAGAATGAGCATGTGTTATGTTGCATGAAGTAGTGACTTATTAATTGTTATTTTACCGTTGCATTCAATTTTTGAGCACGCAATCTGAGTGAGAAGTATTTGGATGAGATGAAGAGTTATCCTACCCGGGAATCGATATTTGTCGATGGTTATACTTTAACCCCTTGTCGTAAGAGGAGGGTAGCACTTGAGTGCCAAACAAGGTAAACTGGGACAAAACAGGCTTGTGAGTGAGAGCAAAAAAAGTGTGAGGTCCGATGGAGCGTAAAACGCACGGCGATTTCAGAAAAAAAAAAGAAAAAAGAAAAGAAAAAAGAAGAAATGAAAAGAGAAAAAGAAAATAAAAGCAATAAAACAAACGAGGACATAAGAGTGATACTCGGTCCCCAAGTCTGTCCGGCCCAGGTAAGTGATGTAGCCCAATTCAAGAGGAAGATTGAGTCTTTTATTGAGTCTTTTAATTAGTCTTTTATTATCCCACATTGGTTAATTGTCTTTTATATTTATTATTATTTTTATTTATTGTTATTTTGTCCCACATTGCTAAAATGGCAATTGGACTTGGAGTCTGTAGCCTATATAAGGCATTTCCTTGTAATTGAATAGGTAGCTTATGATTGAATCAAAAAAACTATTTTGGTTGAAATTCAGAGATTGAATTTTTATCATAAGAAACTTTCAGAGATTGGGTTTCTTTCAAGAAGTTTTCAGAGATTGGACTTCTTTCGATTATCCTAAGACGGGGTAATTGGTTGGTGTTCCTGAGATGGGATCACCGTAGTAAATATTCTGAGATGGAGTATTTACATATCCTTTTGTTATTTTCGTTATATATATAGTCAAAAAGCCATAAAAATATACTTTTCAAAGCTGAATCGTTAGCTGTGCTTTAATCAACGATCTTACGAGATTCGGTTTACATCAGTAAGGTTTCATGTTGTTTGCTTGAGTCTGAAGGCAAGAAGAGCGAGTGTGCAGATTGATAAGTAAGGATTGTGGGGTCTCTATAACTTCATTCTTTTCTTGAATGAACTATCACAAAAGATTTATCACACGACACATTGATGTATTGGTAAATGATGATTAATGGGGAACTTATGGATTTGTTCGTGATATATGTTTTTCCTGACATCCTTGTTGATATAATGTGATTATGTCTGCGTCACTATTGTTTGACAGTTATTCACACACACGTCGGTTCTACTATGAGATAGTGCTTAATAGATTACTGATGGATATGTGTTGACCCTCATCTTATTTATCATTCTTGAATGAGTTTGTTCTTAATGAGTTTGTAATTGTTTATGGGTTTGTTTGATTTGGTTTTTGCTCGGGACGATCAAAAGCTAAGTGGGGGGTAGTTGATGACGGTCAACATGGTATCATATTTTACTATCAATCTACCCCGGATTTGTGTCTCAATGGTGATAATATGTATGAAATCATGAGTTAATTATCTAAATGTGATTAATCCACGTCCGGGGTGACTAAATTGGTATTATGCGTATTAACCGTGTCTTTTATACGTTATTTGCTAGAAATAGAAGCTATTATGTGTGTATTGACACTAATAAAAGATATGCTTCATTGATTTAATAGTTCTGATACAAGTGTTGTTTTATAGTACTCCTAGTCTTGGAGAACAAGTAAAATATAAAGCATATAATATCTAAAATAATTCAAATAATTAACTAAATATTCTTCCCTCGATTATTTCCTCAATACGCCACCGCAATCCCACGGGAAGAGGTACGACGTGGAGATTGGTCTTGAGAGTTGAGAGCATGGTTGGCCAAGTGGTTTGGTGAGTGCATCGGAAATTTATTTGCATTCCTTTTATATATTGTCTATTTATGTTGGTCTATGACCACCCTATCCGGTTGACCTATAAATTGTGGTTGTGTTTAGCATTATCAAATAATAGTCTCTATGGGATCGACCTTGACTCGCTATTTCTATACTACGATTGACCTATTCCTCTTGCTAGTATTAAGCAACTTACACGCGATCATCATTCTTTATGAATCAGCTAGGTGCCTACACGACGTCATTTCTGGTGGAGGCAAGACAACAACAGCTGGAATGGAAGACGACGTAGTTTCAGCATAGATGGAAAAAAAAAGGGTGACGACGAAGATTGGACGACAATGGTTCATCACGCTTAGTATAGCTTGATATATAGTATAATTAACCTCCCTTTTATTTAACTATTACTTTATTTGTTCGGCTTAAGAAAAAACCTCCGCCATTGCCGCTCACAGACCCTTACCGGCAGATTTCCTCCATACTCTCAGGCACATGTACCTACCGCAACTCCATCGTGCTTTGACATCAACCTCATCCCCCACCATAATCGCAACCCATATAGACGCCGTCACCAAATTGCATGATGATGTGCTTTCGTATTATAAGATTCATGGACCTAATACAATTTCATTGAATCGATAGACGGAGAAAGATCTCCAGGAAGATTCAAAAGGTTGCTGCTTGATCACACTATATTCAGTACTTCATACTATATCATTATTTATCCCGAATTATGCTCAATTTTGGAAGGATAGTCTGAATGTTGTGCGAAATACATGTCAAATGCTTAGTATGTGTAACCCAGTTATCGATTCTGCATTTACATTATTATCCCTTGGAGTTGTTACTGTTTTGTCTCATTTTGCGTGATTTTCAGGTGTACCATATGCCGAGAGCAACGAAGAAATGAATCTGGACTAGAAGAGTTAATGGCTGAAGAAGAGACCTGTCAAGAAAATAGGCTAAAGTTGGGCTCACTGATTCGAAAGCCCAGCCACAATAGCGAGTACTTGGAGGACAAGTTAATTGAGCTACAACATGCAAACTAACTCCTAACCGACCAAATATCGGGTAGTTGATAGCATAGTAGGGTAAGTACAGGGTCGATCCACAGGGAAAAGGGATGTTGAATCTAATTTCACTAATCTCCTAAATTGTTACTCTTAAACGAAATAAACGAAAGAAAGAGACATAAAAAACAAAGAACAAATCAAATAAATCTAACCTAGAAAACAAAATAAAACAATCTAAACTAAAGACATGGGATCAAACAACCAATATACAAACCTATGTGATCTCAATCCTAGTTAATCTCATGATTCTAATTCGATTTGTGGTTTCACCTTTTCACGAGACATAAACCCCTAATTCCTTAGTGAATTTATTCTCAAGCTACGGATTCCTAATTCCTTAGTAAATCCAATTTATCAATCTCTACTCTCTCGTAAGTTGAAACTGATTTCCATACAACACTCGGTGTAGATTCAGGTTAACTCTCGTATTTTAGAATCTAACAACCTAGATAATTAATTGATTAACTTGTCATCATTAACGATTAAAAATCCTATCTTTCTATGGTGATCTAACGTTTATGCAACTTCCGTATTATAAACATCAATAGAAAACAAATCTTCCAATCTATTCTCATGGCATCATAAACACATAGAAAAGATACAAAAAGAACTAAACTCATGAAGAAAAACTGAATTGAATAAATCAAGAAGAACTCACATAGTCTCATACATGAATTGATCCAAGAACGAAAACGAAAAGCATCTAAACTACTCCTAATCTAACCTCAGTTCACCCGAGCACAAGGCTCGGGTGACCGGCCTTCAAACTCTCAAGATGCGGACGCCGGCCTCTCTTTTGATGTGAAGAAATTTCGAATGAATTTAGGGTTTGGGGCTGCTTTGTGCTTTTATAATAAAACTAAGTCGGGTGCTACTGAACCTAAGTCGGTTTCGGAAAAAACGGCGGTGGACGCCCGTTTGCTATGTCGGACGCTCGTCCGGAATGCTTGGACGGATACTGGACGCTAGTTTAGCCAACGTCTGAACTCTCTGTATTAGTTTCGACTCCCTGGACGCCAGTTCACTTAATCAAACGCCCGTTCGATATAAACGCTTCTCGGACGCTCGTCGGCCTCAGATGAACGCTCGTCCATCTTGATGCAGAACGGATTTCTTGATAATTATCCTTTCTTTCCTCCATCTTTATCCTCTTGTAACATCTCTATCTCTTCATCAACACTTCAAATTCGACTTTAGACTCTTCCAAATCCTTCCAAGTTAAAGATATGTATCTACACACATCGAAAAACATACCAAAACGTAACACGATTCCAAAACAACATAAAATCATCAAATAAAGCATATAAATCGATACGTTTTCATATTTTACTATTAAAAACACCATTTACTCAATATTTACATATATAGCTCAAAATCTATTAAAATCATACGAATGTAGGGGAAATTGATATAGAAAATATATATAAAATTCACTATAATTTAGCCCTTAACAGCTACCGTGTTTACACTAGGTCGGTTAGGGTTTGTATTAGCTTAAGTCGGCTACAGTGCCTGTATAAAGCCTGTAGCAGTCCCTTTTAGTATATACGTTTAATCTTATCAAGTTTTGTATGAAAGTTCCTTGGTTTTGCTTGTGAGTTTTTTTATTGGTTTCCTTCCCCAGCCATCAACTAGCTTGAGTTGATAAAATTAGACCTCCATTATCAAAGTTATGAAGTTTTGATCGTTCCTTAGTATTTTTGGTGTGGTAGATTTACTTGTTTTTGCACGATGTAATTAATCTACATGTTTAACGAACCCGTAATTTACCAGAAGTAATAGAATGATAAGATGTAATTCCAGAATTAGGAACCGCCGCGCTCAAAATTGAGACGGTCTATATCGCAGCAACTTTAAGTCAACCTAAATCTGGAGATTCAGCGTCAGCTATGTTGATCAACAGTTTTATTTCACATTTAGTTAGATCTATCCAGTCTGCTTTGTGTATTCGTAAACTAACATGGACTATTAGTCAAGTGTGATTTAGGACATAGTCTAGATCAAATTTAGGAACGTGCTAGTCATTGTCAATAGCTGCCTAGGGAGGTTCTCGGTCTTGAGCCGACACTTTATAGAACGTATTGCGTGTGGGTTATTACAACCATGTAAGGACTTTCTAGAACTTATTGCGTGTGAGTTAATACAACCAAGTAAGGAGGTTAACTGCAAATAGACGTTTATTGTCCTTGGAATGGAAGTGAACAAGTTTAGGAGCCCACAGCTAAAACGGAAATATAATATATGTTCTATTTAACTCGGGGAATTACAGGGGGACGTAAACATAATGATTAATTACACCAAGCAAGGAGATAGGTTAGGCGGGAGGAATACCGCTTTATTTTCTGTCTTTATGTTGGTCGTGGACTACTATATGTGTTCTTAATTAGATTTAGTACATTTATTATCAATGTTGCATTGTCTCTGTGTGATCGATCTTGATTCTCCTTTATTGACATAGTACTATTGCTAGTATAAGCGACTTACAAACGCGATATCACTGCTCAATCTACTTTGTTGAATAAACATCGATGCAAACCTGTTGAAGAAATCCATCTGAAGGTCAATGTTCTATGTGATTTTAGCCTTTTATTTGCTTGATTTATCATTTAATTGAGTGCATATTTATGCGATCAGGATCATGTATGGACAAGGATTCATGACAAGTTTGTCACTTTGAGCTGAAAGTTTTGTTTAATTTGTTTACATGTGAGAAATATTTGTGTAAATTATTTTCTTATGAGCAACGGGATATTTAGATGATTTATATTAAGTTGTTTTGTTGGATAATGAACTCTTATGCTTTGAATAGTCATTTTTCTTTCATAACTGAAATGGATTGAACTTTTTTTAGGTTTCATCGGCTCACAAAAGTAGGTCAACTGATAAGAAATACAAGTAGTCTTACAAGGAAACAACATGTCTCGAAAGAAGTACAAGATAAGTAGATAAATAAGAAAATAAAGGCATGATAAAACTCCATAGCGTAGCACGTCAAACATCATCCTTAAAGTCATCACAATCCGGCTCAACTTGTACATCTTCTCCTCAAAAGCAAACACACAAATATGCAAAGGGGTAAGTACAAAAGTAATTAGTAAAAGGTAGAAGTGATAACGCTCTAAATGCTACCATTAAATGAACCTTTATTTACCCCAAATTATGCTCAAGAGAAGGTAGATAGGCCTATTATTGTGAAGAATATGTGTTAAACACCAAGTGCATGTTCCTAGGTTTATAATTCTGCATCTATGTTATTATCCCGTGGATTTGGTACTATTTTGTCTTATTTTGTACACTTTTAAGGATGTACCAAAATCTGGTGCAACTGAGGATGGATATGGGCCGAGAGAAGAGCAATGGGCCAAGTGGATAAAGTCCAGGAAGAAATCTGCCAGAAAAAATGAAGAAAAACTAGCCCGATTAATCGTGGGCTAGGCCCAATTGGGCTAATCGAGGCCTTGGAGGACATGAAATCGAAGTCTGCCGCCTCTACTAGGTCGGTTAGGGTTTTATTGAGTCATAAGTCGGCTGTAACATCTATATGAAGCCGCAAAAACTGATTGTAATATACATTGTCATATACTTAGACATATACTTTGATACATTAATCAAGTTTGATGTAATAAAGTTTCTTTAAGCTTTTGGTGATTTATTTTCTGGTTTCCTTCCCTCCTTGCCATCTCTAGTTTGAGTGGATCAAGCTAGATCTCCATAACCGAAGGTATGAAGTTTTGAACGTTCCTTTATGTCTTTATTATGATAGATCTACTTGTATTTACGTATTATAGTTAATCTGCATATTTAACAACCCCATAATTTACTTGAATTAATCAGAACGAAGCAATGTAGATTCCAGAAGAGTGGGTCATAGTCGGTTTTAATCACAGTCGGTTTTATGAGTACCTAGATGAGTGGGTCATAGAGCTGAGAGAGAGCGCACTCCGGTTCACAAAGGGACTCAATCTTAGAGAGCTTTGATAGAGGAGAATGCACGAGAGATTGCGAGTCTACATCGCAAGCTGGATCGTATGATGGACTTTTTAGGCATTCCTCCTTCGACCCCACCACCAAGAACTGCCCCACGTCACGGAGCATCCTCTTCCGCTGCAGCTACCTCAACTTCTGGACCACCTCCCGGTTTCGAACCTAGAGATGATTGGGAGGACTATTATGATGAGGACTAGTTATTATTATTTCTTGTTGTTATTTTCCATTTTAGTTTTTTATTTTTATTTTTATTTTCCTATCTAGTATTGTAGCGGACTTTTATTAATAATATAATGATTTTGTCGGCTTAAATTGTTTTGGAGTAATTTAATTTCTCTTTTACTGCCACATTTTTATTATACGGTTATTGTCACCCGAGTTTTTCTCTTGGATTGTTCGAGTTATTTAGCGCAGATTTTTTCGAGGGCTTCTTACATAACGCTCGTTGCAATTTTGAAGGTCCATTTACTTACCTTGCTCCGCGCTTATACGAAGCTAAGTTCCTTTTCGTTTTAAATTTTCATCTTCTCATTGGGGACAATGTTTCGATTAAGTGGGGGGTAGGAGCGTCACTTAGCTTTTTAACACTATATTCCAAGTTGCTAGATTATCTTAATTATCTTAGATGCATTTTTCACCACATAGACTTTGATTCGTTATAAGTGAGAAAAATTGAGCTAACTAATTGCACCCTTGTTTCACAACGCTTCGATGAAAGCCATCCACTTTTAAGTAGTGACGCATTAACCATATATACATTCTGTTTATGAACCACCTTTTAATCACGTATGACTCGATTCTTCAGTATGTAATATAGATGAAGCATTGTTCAATTTAGTATAGAAGAATGAGCATGTGTTATGTTGCATGAAGTAGTGACTTATTAATTGTTATTTTGCCATTTGCATTCATTCTTTGAGCACGCAATCTGAGTGAGAAGTATTTAGATCAGATGAAGAGTTATCCTAGACCGGGAATTGATATTTGTCGGTGGATATACTTTAACCGCTTGTTGTAGGAGGAGGGTAGCAACTTGAAAGCCAAACAAGGTAAACCGGGACAAAATAGGCTTGTGAGTGAGAGCGAAAAAAAGAGTGTGTAATTTGCAAAGCAAAGCCGATGGAGCGTAAAACGCACGGCTATTTCAGAAAGAAAAAAAATGAAAAAAGAAAAAGAAATAAAAGAAATAAAACAAACGAGGACCTAAGAGTAATACTCGGTCCCCAGGTCTGCTCGGCCCAAGTAAGGTTTCATGTTGTTTGCCTGAGTCTGAAGGCAAGAGGAGCGAGTGTGCACATTGATAAGTGATGATTGTAGGTTCTCAATAACTTCAATCTTTCCTTGAATGCACCATCACAAAAGATTTATCACACGACACATTGATGCATTGGTAGGTGATGATTAAGGGGGAGCATATGGAATGATGCGTGATATGTGTTTTGCCCCAAAATATATATTGATATAATGTGATTATGTATGCATCACTGTTGTTTGAGAGTCATTGCACACATACATTGGTTCATGACATGAATATTGTTTAATGTGTTACTAATGGATATGAGTAGGCATGATATTTATCCTAGCTATAAAGGCATTGTTCCTTTTTGCTTTTTTTGCTCGGGATGATCAAAAGCTAAGTGGGGGGTAGTTGATAACGCTCTAAATGCTACCATTAAATGAACCTTTATTTACCCTGAATTATGCTCAAGAGAAGGTAGATAGGCCAATTATTGTGAAAAATATGTGTTAAACACCAAGTGCATGTTCCTAGGTTTATAATTCTGCATCTGTGTTATTATCTCGTGGATTTGGTATTGTTTTGTCTTGTTTTGTACACTTTAAGGATGTACCAAAATCTAGAGCAACGAGGATGGATCTGGGCCGAGAGAAGAGCATTGGGCCAAGTGGATAAAGTCCATTAAGAGATCTACCAGAAAAAATGAAGAAAAACTAGCCCGATTAATCATGGGCTAGGCCCAATTAATCGAAGCCTTGGAGGACACGAAATCGAAGTATTCCATCGGTTAGGGTTTAATTGAGTCATAAGTCGGCTGTAACATCTATATGAAGCCGCAAAAACTGATTGTAATTTACGTTGTCATATACTTAGACATATACTTTGATACATTAATAAAGTTTGATGAAATAAAGTTTCTTTAAGCTTTTGGTGATTTATTTTATGGTTTCCTTCCCTCATTGCCATCTTTAGCTTGAGTGGATCAAGCTAGATCTCCATAACCGAAGGTATGAAGCTTTGAACGTTCCTTTATGTCTTTATTATGGTAGATCTACTTGTATTTACGTGTTATAGTTAATCTGTATGTTTAACAACCCCATAATTTACTTGAATTATCAGAACGAAGCAATGTAGATTCTAGAATAGGAACCGACGCCCCCGATTAATCGGCGGTCTTTACCGATTAATCGAGGCAACTTTTAGGTCCCCCTAATCTGGAGATTCAGCGTCAACTACGTTGATCAACAATAATAATTAAAACGATTAATTAAGTCTGGCCAATCTAATATTCGTATATCGTAAATTAACATGAAGGTTGTTAGTGAAGTGTTAATTAGGACATTGTCTTGATGGATCCCTAGGAACGTGCTAGTCATAGTCGATAGCTGCTTAGGGAGGTTTTCGGTCACGAGCCGACATCTCTAGAACTTATGGCGTATGGGCTAATACAACCAACGAAGGAGGTTAGTTGCGTATAGATTGTCTACATGTCCTTACAGTGGAAGTAGATAGGGTTAGGAGGTGCACCCATAGCTAAACTAAATTAAAATATTTGATTGATTTAAGGAAATTATGAGGAGAAGTAAACAAAGGATTGACTACACCAAGTTAGTAGATAGGTGGGATGAGGAAGGAATACCATGTTTCTTTTTATGTTATTGTTGGTCAGTGACCGTATTTGTCTTCTCAATTAGGTTAGACTCGTTTATATTTGAGTTGCATTGTCTCTGTGGGATCGACCTTGATTCGCCCTTGCTATACTACGATTGACCTAGTACTCTTACTAGTATTAAGCGACTTACACGTGACATCAAGAAGCTATCAAACAATTATGCTTTAAAATGAAAGACAAACGTATTATTATTATTAAGTTGTATGTATGAACATGACTCAAACTCTAAGGTTTGTTAGTAATACCATCCGCAACGGAAGCGATTTAAGGATCTAGATCTATAAATTACACGTAATAAAATAACTAGATCTACTCTACAAGGGGGTTGTAGAACATACCTCTTGGATCTCAAAATCCAAATAGAAGAACCACAATAGAAAGAATAAAAGATGGTGTGAAGAGCACCACGATCTTCCGCACGTGTGATCCGAGCAACTCCCGGTGGAAGGAAATCCTCGGCTCGAATCCTCCCGATATGCTACCCGGAAAAATCTCCAAGATTTTCCTCTTACTCTCTTGGCCGAAAATTTTCTTCCTCTCTCTAAGAGATGGAAGTCGAAATTTATGTGTTGTATTTTAGGATTGGGAGAACTCTCTTTATATAGGAGAGTAATCATTGTCCTCCAAGGATTTAATAATTAATACAAAATCAATTATAATAATCCTATTAAATAAAAGATAATCCCATAATATTCTAGAACAAATCTAGAATAATATTTATCTTTATTTCTTACCATAAATATTTATCCAATAAATATTTTGTGCACATGTCTTATTAATACAAAAGAAAACTAATTTCTTGTTGACTAAAACACATCCTTGGCCGAAAATTACATTCCTTGTGACCTAGTCACAATAATTTCGGTCATAACACATTTTTGGGCCAAGATTATGAAAAATGTCTTTTTCACATATTTAATTATTTAGCTCAACTAATTTAATAGTCCACTAAACAATTAATTCACATATCGTTTTAATTAAATTCTAATAAGAACTAAATTAATATTATTATGATTCGACGTCCGAGAATAGCTATGCTATATTGGAGGCACGTCGGGGACCATGGACTAATAATCGGCGGCTCCGATAAATCAAATAAATAATTATCTTACGAACGAATAATTATATTCGATAAATCAATCACAGAATATGCCACCATAATCCCGTGATCGCACTCCTCCGATTATGAGATTATATTTATCTCCTCACGAGAATGATAATAAGCGTCCATTGATATAATAATTACATATGGATTAATCCTCCATAGACTGTTCATTCTAAATCGGGAAGTTACCGTTAACCCTTTTTAGAACCTCTCATCCTTATTTACCATTAACCCCCTAGTGATCAATTAATTCATACAACTTACTGGTAGCTAATCAGTGTAATATGAACTTCATGGATCGATCAGTTTCTAGGATTAACAAATAAAGGAACTGTCTATCTACTTCCAGAAATAGAAGGAATGGATTCTGTATCTATGATAACACAGACTACTCACTCAATCCAGTACAATACCAAGATGGGGTAATTCAGATCACAGACTCAGTGTAATCATTAACCGTCAAGTCAAACCTCATACTGATTCAAGCAGTTGACTGTGATCACCTCAGGATTAAGATATATCTGTAAATATGATCATTGATTGATTCGATAAGACTTCTCGATTACGGAATTATATCGTGAACTCTAATCAAATCGGTCCATCCCTATTTAATATATCTATCATATATATATGCCCCACTAGGTTCTCTTAACCGAAAGTCCGGATAAGACAATCACACTTATTGTGTTCTGGGCGCATTAATAGCACGTTAAAGGAGAGACCCGATACTCTCGATTAACTTCACTACGGGCTAATTGTATTTTAAGTACATCTTCACTGACTCAATCCTCCCGTGTATATCCCATACACTGAGTTAAGGGATTACATAAACGATATACTTTAGGGTTTTCTATAGTGTAAATACTATTCTCACATCGGTGAAATATGAGAATAATAAATATGAATAATAATATCATTTCATTTATTAAATAAAACAATTATAAAATTGTCTTTCGGGCATTACACCTAACAATCTCCCACTTGCACGAAAGCATGTGAATAATTGTTTTAGAGCACACCCTATTATTTAAAATACAACAAACTACATCTCCCACTTGCCCTAAAGCAATGGAGACCCATCCCGTATTCTAGTACCCATTAAGCATATCATAACCATTGCAGATGACAAAGTACACTCCGAGTGTGCCGTCGTAGGATAGGTCAGTGACTCGGGGAGTACCTACATCTAAATATCATGGGTCTTAATGATTAGTCAGGTTGTCGGCTCGAGACGATCCGTAGAATCGAAACGTTACCGGTCCATCTAATCATGTGGTACCTTCCCAATATGCTTTTGACCTCTAGTGATTTCGAAAATCCTTATAAGCTACCCCTTCATCGTTTGCACAATGATGTGGTATCGGCTTCCACATCTAGAATCACTCCCAGATATGAAAAGGAAATTCTTAAGCTATATCGCCTCTCTAGCTACTACAAAAGCCGATAATCACCCAACTAGTTAAAGTCGAGTTGGCGTTGCTTTGGATTCCTCCGGCAATAGCTTCAACACAAGAGTAAACACTGAGCCCGAGATCGACTTAACGATCATCCTCAATCTGACTTAAAGTCAAAATCAGTGTATCACACATATCCAAGTTCACACATGAATATATCCGCATATTATTCCTCGTTCTCTTCAAGATACTAAAAGACATACTAAACTTGCTTTGTTAACCGCCGAATCTAAGATTCGATCAAAGTTGACGTTCAATAACCTGACCATCTCTTACTAGAAAGAGAATCTATCCCATTTCTCTTGATCCGAAGATTTAGAGGGTCATTCCTGAGCCATAGGGTAGAACTTCCTCGTTGAATGTTGCATACACAGATGCATCATCTTAACCAATAAGATGGATGGGAAACCAAAGGATCGATTCTAATGAATTCGACCGAGTCAAACTCTTTAGGATGTTGTCCAAATCTCTGTTGCAGAGAATTGTGGCATTGTCAGATTCTGACTTCAGATAACACACCCGTGTTGATTCCAACTGGTGCAGTGTTATCCTTCTCAAACACTAATATATGTATATATTCACTAATGTACTAAAATTGATATCCAGTCTACAAAAGACTTATCAATATTCTGGTCAAATCCACATATTGTAGAAATATATGACTTCCAGTGACCGAGAGGTTTGCTTTTTATCCACAAAGGACATAAGACTTGACAGTCATCCTGTCATAAGTTCATAAGGCAATACCCTTCTGTTTCGAATGAATCCACACTCCGTTTGTTCGGCAAAAAAGTCTCAGGGAATCACCCCTATTTTCTGATTTTGAACGAAATCATGCAATACTAAGTGGTAAGAGAGTCCAAGGTCTGATTAACTCTCTACTTCTTAGGGAATTACCCCTAGACCACTCAATCTTTGCTCTGAAAGATAAACTTTCCTATTCATTCTACTCTTTTCCGTGTAGATCCAATTACTCCCACTGGGCCTGAGATGCTCAGGTGGTTCTACAAGAGTATGAACAGAACTGAAGTACCGAACTCCATTCACAGGGTTATGGCTATTAAACCAACCTCTATTATCAAAATCCTATACTGCTCACAAAAGAGCCATAGGTCATCAATCGATCCTCAGACTACAAAGTCCGCAGAACCTGTAATGGGTAATGGATAAACCATACTCCCAATACTTACTGGGTGGATCGAAATTCTGATCTAGTTTAGTAGTGTTTTAGTGTTATCAACCGATGTTGGATGTGGTCTGATTTTAATCAGTTAGTAACTACCTTGAGTAAACGTACTTCAAGGTTCAAGGTTTTGCTATTCATGGACTTTATCAGAAAGGATGCAACGGTATAATTGTCCCTTCCCGATTTCAAGAATCCTATATCTAACCTTTATACACGGTTGGTTAAAAGATATATCACGAATGGTCATTGACCGAACGTATGCGCGAAATTCCCAGTCTTACCTTCAAGCACCGTGTGCTAAATGCTTATATTTATGGAAGTGGGGTGAACCGAATCCACACCTTATCCATAAATTCCAAAGCATATTCTAGGCAGACTTCTCGGTCTTACATTTCAATGTAAACCGTTATTTTGCTTCCAATATCTTTATTGAGTTAAGTAGTGTATTGTAGCACATCTAAAAAACTATATAAGGCAATTTAACGGTTTCTCACTTAGTGAGAACATGTCACAATGAGGCAGGCTGAGAATCAGTCTCGAGGACTATGAATGGCCTATTCCGAGTATAGAATACTCTATCTCTCGTTGAAAACCAGAGAAACCTCAAAATATTTTGGATAAACTTTCCGGAGTGTTTGAATAGTTATCAGACAAGAAGTCACTACTCGGAAGCTCCTACTAGCTTGTATCTTTCATCAGACCCCGTAGGTCGTCATGAACAAGCTATGTTACTTCTTTATAAGCATTATCCTTTCCCGATTGAAAGGAAACTTAGTAATTGAACCTTTGAGACAATATAACCAGACTGGGAGAAAGGAATCACCCTGAGCCAGTCTTCAGGTCTTGTCTTTTAAGGACTAACTATGGAATATGAAGAAGCGTTTATCTAAATATAGAAACCAATTGCTTTTGATAGTTCTTAATATGTGTTTTATATACATACTTCAGCAGTTGTAAGTGGTTTTGACTTTATCAAACAAAAGTCCGAGTTTTGGATTCATACTACAAATGGTATATTCACTTTCTATACGACAAACAAATTATCGAATATAAGGTAAATCCTTTCGTTCCAACGAATCTTAAATAGAAAATAATTTTTCCGCGATATCCAGGGATTGAATCCGAGATTCATTTCCTTATATCACTCCCACTATTCTAGCTAAAATTAACTGCCCGTTGTTTACTCTTTTAATCGTTCAATGCACTGCTACCTTGTTCTTCCAAAGAACTTAGCTCGAGAAAATCGCCAAGGATTCATAGGTTGGTGATCCAAAATCACTGTCCTTATCCTATGTTTCAGTGAATTAATTTTCGGTTCAGCCTTAAAGTTTTCTCAGTTTAGATGACTAACACTTTTAGACATATTCTCCCATTCTTGACTTTCCGTGAATGGAAACAGTCTTGAACCAGCGGTTCGTTTGAGTAGACACTACTCTTGAACCGTGGGATGTCTCTTTCGAGTGTTACTCGTCGGGACTTCTCAGATTTTCTAATATACCAGAAAAAACAATAAATCATAACATTAAAGCTCCCATTAGTTTATCGGTTCCAAATACCGTCTAACGAGCAATGCTTTATTTTTATGATTTTCCGAATTTTTCGATTAGAAAAATCTATAGTTCCAATGTTTCCAGAAAAAACAACAAATCATAGAACTCCTACTAGTTCATCGATTCCAAATATCGTCCAACTAGTAACACTTCATGATTTTCCGGTTTTTCAATTAGAAAATTACTCGTGTAATTACTACACACTCAAAATTCACTAGAAGAATTTCAAAGTCCGAAATCACCTTTGATCAAACTAAGTTTGTCTTCCGAAATCACCTTTGATCAAACTAGTGACATACATGTATGTCACTCTGGTTTTTAAAAGACTTAAGAGAAAATATCTCTTTCAAAAAATAATTGCATTATCGATTAACTAGTTCAACGTCCTAGTTACTTTCCACTTTTTAACGAAGTCAATACTAGTCAATTATTATTTTTTAAGCAATTAAGTACGGGATATAATGCTGTAAATAAAATGACATATATTAATTCAAGTTTAACACTACTATATAAGTTTATTTTAGGAATTGTAAACTAAAATTAAGTCTACTCTACCATTCCAATGTTTTAACCTCGCATCTCAGTGCCGCCGTAGGGTAGGTCAAAGAGATGACGGTTAAATCGAGACAATCTCATCAATGAATAACTTGTGAGAATCGAACATCCCACGAGAATCGAACATCCCTTTATTCATTGACTACCTTCCTTTTTTAGCCTAGATATTATCAAGAATACCCTTGTTGAGTGTGACCTACTATATCGGATCTCTTAGGTACGCCCCGAGTGTGCCGTCGTAGGATAGGTCAGTGACCCGACGAGTACCCGGAAATCCTATCCTTTCGGAGACCAAGCCATGAATGTTGATAGGGGTAAACATCATCCGTATGGGGACGAAATCAAAGCGCCGCTAGGCGTCACCCTTCTCTCACTTACTTGTATCTATAGTAGAGGCCGTGGGGTTGGGCGTCGCCTCCCCGCTCCCACTCAATATTTTGGAAGTGGTGGTGGGTTAATTAACCACGTCTTTTTGATGTTAACATAAAAGCACATCAAATCAAGGATTCCGAATGGTGTCGGTAACGTAGGCAAGCCTACCCGTCCTATTCGTTGGAACATATGTGACAGTCGGACGAAGTCGGGTCAAGAGAGCCCCATTGAGATAAGAATGAATCACCCCTCCGCTCGCTGGTGTAGCTTAGTCTTGCCGGACCCCCGTGCATACATCACACTAGGAGGGTTAAGTCGGTCGAACGAAGCTCAGTTGACCACCCAACCTATAGGCGAACCGTTTTTATCCAAGATTTATTGTTCTTTTACCATCATTCAATCTCGTAGACACTACGAATCGAAAACGTGATCTCGTTTGGGCTTTTAAGGTGGTTCGCCGAGAACACACACCGAAAAGGCTTAACGATTTCATAACACGTCCTCGGATCTTTAATTAGTTACTAAATTAATTAATTACCACGTATTAATTAAATTTCAACTAATTACGCGAGTTTGTATACATGCCTATTTTAATTACCAAAATTAAAATTCTACATGTATGCATGGAGTGGATTTATGATATGATGCGTATGTCATAAGCAATTCCGATTTTATATCTATTTTATGATCAAAAACATAAAAAAATAAATTGCGGAAAATTTAAACACCGAGATAGATCGTTGGTACCCCCGACTAACCTATTTTCTAAGGAAAAGTAAAACTAATTCTAAGTCTTCAAATCTCGATCTTCGATCTTGATCTTGAAACTTCCGGATCTCGAACCTTCAATCTTGACACGAACCACGAACGACGAGGAGAGGATGTCGTAATATACCAATATATTTAAAATATATCTATATTAATAATTGTTTTAAATTTTTTTTTATTTTTATAAACAGGTCACGGGAAAATAAAATTATATTTTCTTTTCTTTCTCGGCAGAAAGAACAATTTATTTATGTTGAAACCCTAGCCACATGCAAACGGCTAACTCAGATTTTTTTTTTTTTTTTTTTTTTTTTTTTACAGCATTAGGCCTTGCGGCCAAAGAAAAAATTAGGTTACCAAAAAAATTTTGCTGCATGGAAAAAAAATTGCCGTGACCAAATTTTTGCCGGAAAAAATAAAATAAAACAATCTGCCTCCTCCCGTTATAACCTTCTTGATGATCTTCAATACCATGATCTTCAACACATCATATTCGTCGTCTCGAACCCGGATCAAAATTAAAATTACAAAGAAGCCATCTTTACAATTTTCGAGTAGCATAAAATTAAATTACAAGTCTTATGCTCAAGTGATACTAATCAAAAGAGCTACAAAATAGATCTACGGGTAAACAATACCAACCCCAATCCATCTCTTCAAGACATTCATAACATAAAAAAAATAAACATGCATTCGGCCCCTATAAAAAAATATGGATAAAAAATCTATATGTTTACCACTCCTATATCTAATATTTTATACGTATAAATATAGATCACTACGACCGATACCACTAACGGAAGCGATTTAAGGATCTAGATCTATAAATTACACGTAATAAAATAATTAGATCTACTCTCCACATACCTCTTGGATCTCAAAATCCAAGTAGAAGAACCGCAATAGAAAGAATAAAAGATGGTGTGAAGAGCACCACGATCTTCCGCACGTGTGATCCGAGCAACTCCCGATGGAAGGAAATCCTCGGCTCGAATCCTCCCGATATGCTACCCGGAAAAATCTCCAAGATTTTCCTCTTACTCCCTTGGCCGAAAATTTTCTTCCTCTCTCTAAGAGATGGAAGTCGAAATTTATGTGTTGTATTTTAGGCTTGGGATAACTCTATTTATATAGGAGAGTAATCCTTGTCCTCCAAAGATTTAATAATTAATACAAAATCAATTATAATAATCATATTAAATAAAAGATAATCCCATAATATTCTAGAACAAATCTAAAATAATATTTATCTTTATTTCTTACCATAAATATTTATCCAATAAATATTTTGTGCACATGTCTTATTAATACACAAGAAAACTAATTTCTTGTTGACTAAAACACATCCTTGGCCGAAAATTACATTCCTTGTGACCTAGTCATAATAATTTCGGCCATAACACATTTTTGGACCAAGATTATGAAAAATGTCTTTTTCACATATTTAATTATTTAGCCCAACTAATTTAATAGTCCACTAAACAATTAATTCACATATCGTTTTAATTAAATTCTAATAAGAACTAAATTAATATTATTATGATTCGACGTCCGAGAATAGCTATGCTTTATATTGGAGGCACGTCGGGGACCATGGACTAATAATCGGCGGCTCCGATAAATCAAATAAATAATTATCTTACGAACGAATAATTATATTCGATAAATCAATCACAGAATATGCCACCATAATCCCGTGATCGCACTCCTCCGATTATGAGATTATATTTATCTCCTCACAAGAATGATTATAAGCATCCATTGATATAATCATTACATATGGATTAATCCTCCATAGACTGTTCATTCTAAATCGGGAAGTTACCGTTAACCCTTTTTAGTACCTCTCATCCTTATTTACCATTAACCCCCTAGTGATCAATTAATTCATACAACTCACTGGTAGCTAATCAGTGTAATATGAACTCCATGGATCGATCAGTTTCTAGGATTAACAAATAAGGGAATTGTCTATCTACTTCCGAAATGGAAGGAATGGATTCCGTATTTGTGATAACACAAACTACTCACTCAATCCAAGATACAATGACAAGATGGGGTAATTCGGATCACGGACTCGGTGTAATCCTTAACCGTCAAGTCAAACCTCATACCGATTCAAGCGCTTGATCGTGATCACCTCGAGATTAAGATATATCCATAAATATGATCATCGATTGATTCGATAAGACTTCTCAATTACGGAATTATATCGTGAACTCTAATCAAATCGGTCCACCCTATATGATATATCTATCATATATAAATGCCCCACTAGGTTCTCTTAACCGAAAGTCCGGATAAGACAATCACACCTATTGTGTTCGGGCGCATTAATAGCACGTTAAAGGAGAGACCCGATACTCTCGATTAACTTCACTACGGGCTAATTGTATTTTAAGTACATCTTTACTAACTCAATCCTCCCGTGTATATCCCATACACTGAGTTAAGTGATTACATAAACGATATACTTTAGGGTTTTCTGTAGTGTAAATACTATTGTCACATCGGTGAAATATGAGAATAATAAATATGAATAATAATATCATTTCATTTATTAAATAAAACAATTACAAAATTGTCTTTCGGGCATTACACCTAACAAGGTTCACTTCATGCTCATCAACATGAAATGAGATCCTACTTTGTTTCTAGCATAGCTTATCTTTGTTACATCAAGAAAGAGCACTACGTGTTACAGTATAGAGGCTGAAGGGAATGCTGAGTGTAGTTAGCTGATAAACTCTGTTGATAGTATGAAGACACAGCAGCCTGCTGACAGTATGAAGTCACAGCAGCCTGCTGAGTAATCCAGTGAAATGTAATGTAGAAAGCGGTTATTCAGTTATAGTTTGTTGTAACCGCTTGTAACTTACTTCTAACTGATTCATGAGGTGTATGAAGTTATAAATACCCCATGATCAGCTGAATTGTAATACAACTTGTAACCTTTAGTTCATAAATAATAATTCCGCATTTTATCTTCAGTTTATAATTCTATAAACATCACCATAGTATCAAAGCAGAAATTTGAGAATTTCTGAATGTTTTCCTGCATTTTTCTCTGAGTTTTTTTTGAAGAATCTTGAGAGTGTTCTTCATCATTTCCATGATTTTCGTTTCTTGAGAGTAAAGTTTCATCGTTTTCTTATGATCATTTCTTGATCATTTTTCTGTAATCTCACTTTCATTGTTGATTTGAGATCTTTTTTGGAGTTCTTGATAGCCATGGCGGGTAAGAAACAAGAAATAAGTCCCTCCAGTCCATTCTATGTCCATCATAACAAGAATCCATTTATGGTACTTGTTCAGCCATTGACGAATGACAACAATTATAATCCATGGAAGATATCTATGGAGATGGTGTTAATCTTCAAGAATAAGATTGGCTTCGTAGACGGCACAATCAAAAGGCCAGAAGCAAATTCAGCATATTTTCATGCATGGAGACAATGTGATACAATGGTAAGATCATGGATTCTGAATTCTGTGGAGAACACCATTGCCCAAAGTTTGATGTACTTCAAAAGTGCACATGCAGTTTGGAAGAATCTTACAGCTAGATTTTCTAGTGTTGATGCCTTGAGGCTCTTAGATCTCCTTGAGGTGATACATCTGCTGAAGCAAGGTACTGATTCTTTCAATCAATATTTCACAAAATTAATGGTTCTATGGGAAGAAATCAAGACTATCACGTCTGTATCAGTTTGTTCTTGTGATCCTCATTATCACTGCAATGCAATTAGCACATTAATGGATCATATGAAGGCTGAACATGCCATGAAATTCCTAAAAGGTTTAAGGGATGATTTTGAGCCAATGGTTTCACAGGAAATGCTGATGGTGCCTTTCCTAGAAATTCATGATGCCTTTGCAATGGCCATTAAATTTGAAAGACAGAAGTTATATGTAGCTAATAGGGCCAAGAATCAAGATTCTATGGTTCTCTTGTCTCAGAAAAATGGGTTGGGGCAAAATCAAATAGTCAGCAAACCTAAATCTACATCTGCTACAAATCCCAGACCTAAAAATCCCAAGAAGATGCAATGTAGGTTTTTGTGGATTTAATGGTCATACTGAGGAGAATTGTTACAAGAAACATGGCTATCTTCCTGGTTTCAAGTCAAAAAGGGCTAATTTGGTAAAGGAAGAACAGTTAGCAGAAGAAGATCGGGCCCAAAATAGGTCTGCTGGACCAGGGTTTCCAAATCTTACTACACAACAACTTGACAAGTTGATGGCTCTTCTGAGTTCTGATCCTCCTAGCACGATTTGCTATTGGCCAACCTTTTGAGATTGTTACACACTACTCACCTGCAACAGGGACATGTGATTTAAATTAGTAATATCTGTACAATAGATGTTGGACTCTGGTGCCACATATCACATTGTAGGGTCATTAGATCTGTTAAGTAATCCAACACCTTCATCTGGTATAAAAATGGGATTACTTAATGGAAGTAATGTTTCTGTTACACATATAGGACAAGTAAGGGTAAACCCTCAACTGGTCCTACATGATGTTTTTTGCATTCTTGGTTTTAAATATAACCTTTTATCTTTACCCGCCTTTATTAATCATACAAAAGGTGTAGCTGTTTTTTCTGCTAACAAGTGTGTTTTGCAGGACAAGAACAAGAAAGTGATTGTTTCAGCTGAGTTACACAGAGGACTCTATGTCATGGATCAACCAGTAAGGCTTTCTGTTTACAATGCTGTAGAAAATCACACATTATCTGATAGAATAGATGATGATATTTTATGGCATTACAGACTAGGACACTTTCCAGATAAGAGATTACAAGTTATTAGTTCACAGTCTGCTGATGTCAAGTTTTGTACTCATGACCTTTGCTATGTTTGTCCTATGGAAAAATTAAAGAAAAAACCTTTTCCATTAAGTACAACTGATGTAAATGTTGTTTTTGATCTTGTTCATATGGATATTTGGGGTCCTTTGAAACAACATACTGTGAATGGACAACAATATTTTCTTACTGTTGTAGATGATGTTTCTAGATTTACTTGGGTTTTTCTTATGAGGCCAAAATTTGAAGCTTATGACCTTGTTAAATCTTTTGTTAAATTTGTTTCTACTCAATTTCACAAATTTATTAAAGTTATTAGATCTGACAATAGAGCTAAGTTCCAACTCACTAACTTTTATGCTCAGTAGGGCATCATACATCAAACATCCTGTGTCAGCACACCTGAACAGAATGGTATTGTGGAAAGGAAACATCAGCATCTACTGAATGTTTCTAGGGGACTAAGGTTCTAGAGTAATTTACACATTGAATATTGGGGTTTCTGTTTTTTACATGCTGTAAAATTAATTAATGCTACACCTACACCACTTTTGAAGGAAAGCACTCCAAATAAAGTACATTATGGCACTAAACCAGACTATTCTGTGTTTAAGGTTTTTGGTTGCTTAGTTTTCTCTTGCACACTTTAGCAGTACGGGACAAAATTTGACTTAAGATGTAGAACTTGTGTCTATCTTGGGAATTCAAATACATCCAAGGGTGTTATTCTTTTAGACATTACCAACAAAGATATCTTTGTTGTAGGAACATTCAATTCCATGAGACTTATTTTCCTCTATTTCAATAGGTATTAGAAAGGGCTAGATATCTTGCTGACATGCCAATTCCTTTACCATCAATGGATGATTTTGATGATCTGCTGAACGAGTCAGCAAACCAGCCAGACACAGGGTCAGCTGCAGCTGAGGCATCTAGTGAAGAGCATGCACCAGTTAATCAGGCACCTAAACCTACACAATTAAGAAGGTCCATAAGAACAAGGAAATCACCAACCTTTTATCAATGAGGTGCTCATACTATTCAGCAGACCCCACACATGTTGAGTGAGGTCATTAGCCTGGAAAATCTTTCGGTAGACTATGCCAAATTCATCAATGCTATTGATGCCATTAAAGATCCCAAGACTTACATCAAGCTATCAAGCATGATGAGTGGAAAGAAGCAAAGCAAAAAGAGATTGAAGCTCCACAAAAGACCCATACATGGGAAATAGTTGATCTGCCCCCATGCAAGAAACACATTGGGTGCAAGTGGGTATACATAATCAAATACAATCATGATGGTTCAGTAGAGAGATATAAAGCTAGACTAGTAGCAAAAAGGCTACACTCAAACATATGGCATTGATTATCAAGAAACCTTTTATCTTGTTGTCAAGATTACTACAGTCAGAACTTTACTTGCAGCAGCAGCCTAATAATTGGCATCTACATCAGATGGATGTCAACACTGCCTTCTTACATGGAGATTTGCATGAAGAAGTATATATACAGTTGCCACCAGGTTGTGCATCAACTAAACCAAATCAAGTTTGTAGACTAACCAAATCACTGTATGGCCTCTAGCAAGCCAGTAGACAATGGAACTGCAAGTTAACTGTGTTTTTGGAGGCTCAAGGATTCATTTAGTCTAAGAATGACCACAGTTTATTCACAAAAGGTTCATGGCAATCATTTATTGCTTTGCTGGTCTATGTAGATGACATCATAGCAACAAGCCCCGGTGAACAATTAATTCAGCAGGTAAAGGATGCCCTACATCAGCAATTCACTATCAATGATCTTGGAAAATTGAGATATTTCCTAGGTATTGAAGCTGCTAGAACTTGTGCTGGCATATCAATTTCTCAAAGAAAAGACACTCTTAATCTCCTAGAAGAATATAAATTTTTGGGAGCAAAACCTGTCAAGACACCTATGGAGTCTAGGCAAACTTTACAGCATGGTGATTCACCACTTTTGGAAGATAACACTGCTTACAGATCATTAGTAGGCAAACCTATCTATCTTACTTTCACCGGACCAGATATTTCCTACGCAGTTCAGCAGTTGAGTCAATTTTTAGGCACTCCTACTGAAAATCATATGAGGGCAGCACACAGACTGCTGAGGTATTTGAAAGCCAACCCTGGTCAAGGAATCTTGTTTCCAGCACACAATGATCTTGTACTCAAAGGGTTTACAGACAGTGATTGGGCTGGTTGTCCTGAAACAAGAAAACCAATATCAGGCTACATGATGTTCCTAGGAGATGCACCAGTCTCTTGGAAGGAAAAGAAACAAACTACTATAGCAATAAGTTCTTCTAAGGCTGAATATAAGGCTATGGCAAATGCAGTTTGTGAAATTCAATGGCTCATTTACATTTTCAAGATCTAAAAATTCCAGTTCGACTGCCTACTGTCTTATTTTGTGATAATGCCAATGCCTTGCACATTGCCCATAATCTTGTCTTCCATGAAACAACCAAACACATAGAGATTGACTGTCATGTTGTAAGAGACAAAGTAAAATCTGGACATGTCAAACTGCTTCCAGTCAACACAAAAGAACAAATAGCTGACTTCTCACTAAAGCCATGGATGCACCTATTTTCTCTTATCTGCTAGACAAACTGGGAATTTCAAAGATATTTCAGAGTTCCAGTGGCTGAAGGGAATGGTGAGTGCAAGTTGTTCATGTACCATTCTCAGCTTGAGGGGAGGTGTTACAGTATAAAGGCTGAAGAGAATGCTGAGTGCAATCAGCTTATACACTCTGGTGATAGTATGAAGACACAGTAGCCTGCTGATAGTATAAAGTCACATCGGCCTGCTGAGTAATCTAATGAAGTGTAATGTAGAAAGTGGTTATTCAGTTATAGTTTGTTGTAACCATTTGTAACATACTTCTAACTGATTCATGAGGTGTATGAAGTTATAAATACCCTTTGATTAGCTACATTGTAATACAACTTGTAACCTTTAGTTCATAAATAATAATTCCGTATTTTATCTTCAATTGCAGCTCACCGAGAAGCATCTGGTTGCAACCTACTAGTGGTGCTACATTAGTAGCCACGGGCTAGTCTCGATAGTGTGCATGTTCGGCGAAGTCCCTCCACTCCTGGTGCCCTTCAAAGGCCATCAGAGTTATTCACTTTATACTGACCACAACACACATCGTGATATTGTCTTGTGCCTTACCAAGAACCTTGATGTTTAGGCTTTTAACTACACAAGTACGTATGTTATTAATTGTTTTAACTAGCCACCTAAGTGTTTTCAAGGAAAAAGCTCACTTAACATTCTACTCTATCACTTAGGCAACTACATTCCATCAAAGCCTAACACATACACAGATATTGATGGATACTAACCCATCAAAGCACAAGGCCAATCATGATCTTCCGACGGTCCCGAACTTCAACTCTTAGAAAGAATCCATTCGGTGCTGGAACTAAACGCATCAGAAGCTTAATCATGGCTTTGTCAAGTTTATTTAAGTTTATTAGAACAAGAAACAACATTCAAAACTCGAACCGGAGCTTAAAACACTTAAAACAACAAAACATAGGGTTTGGTTCCCGCTAAAGCTGTTTGGCGCGTGCTAAAACCCAAACGGAACCATAATTGCATTCTGCTTTAGTTTTGGTGCGCACTAAACCATTTTGGCGTGAGATAAACCATTTTGGTACGCGCTAAAACCATTTTGGTGCGCGCAAAAACTCTCTGATCATTCTGCCACCATTCTGATCACCTTTGGCGCGCGCTAAAACCATTTTGGTGCACGCTAAAGGGCCAACACTGCTCTAAACATCAGATTTCCTGCACCATTCGAATCCCAACAAGTTCCCAACACATATTCAACAGATATAACACCGAATATGCAGCAACACAACACCAAAATACTACCATACAATTACCAAACATTATAAAACGGTAAAAGTTCGATATGTAGACCCTCTTACCTCAAATCTAAAACAAAAGCACGCAAATTCGACGTAAAACAGCCCCGACTGAACTTCTCAACCAAAACCTAACTGATCAACAATTAAACCTAAATTAATTGTGATTAAAGGCTTCTAATCAATTTATTCTACGAATAAAAGGATTCTAAACAACCAAACTTGATCTGAAATCCGGCACGAACTTAATGATAAATCTTGGAGACTCTTTCCATATGTTTTTCTTAGTTTTTTGCTTTCTTTTTTTCGAACTTGGAAAACGTATTCTGACAAAATAAAACTTCCTTAGTTAACGGGGAGTTTTATTCCTCATTAACTCCCATATTTATTTCCTTCTTTTTTTCTAAAACTTAAATCCTTTAATTATACATATAATATTTTGAATTTCAGTAAAAAGATACATCGGCCATTTTTTCAAAAATCAGAATATTACGGCGAGTGACGGGATTGGAAAATGAAATCACAATTTGACGGCAAAGGGATAGATTCGGTTTAGGTTTTTAATTTTTTAAATTGAGTTATGCTTGAGGTCCAGGTGTCAGGATTTTAATGGAGATGTTTTATCACATAAGATATCCACTTGGTAAAGTGGTTGCACATTACCCCCCACAATAAAACTAGACCTACATAAAGCATATACCAAAAAGAAGAGAGATGATTCGCAAACTTTTAGGAAATAGAGGGGTCAAAGCTGCTTTTTTTTAGGGAGAGGGGTCAAAGCTGCAATTCTCTCGTTACCAAATTTACATTGCCTACGTTTTCGAGTCTTTGGTCTCTTTGGCAGCTAAAATTCATCTGCTTAAAGCATACTCGACCTCTCACAGTCACAGAGAAAATGTTTAAGAAGTAAGTTCTCTTGCTCTGTTTACGTCGATCTTTTATTTCTGTTTGCTTTTTTGGCAACAGGAAAAAATTGCTGCGAAAATCTTCACTTGGCCTGACGGACAATTTCTCTACAAGATTCCATTTTTTGGGATAGAAATATTAGTGATTTTTACTTCTTTTTTTGTTTTTAAGTCTTTGCAACTCTCGGGGTCGGCTGAAAATGGTGTGAAATTATCGGGTTTCTTTTATGCTTTATAATGCAATCCTCTTGTGATTTGGGAAATTTGGTGCAGAAGGGCTGGCCTTTATGATTGAAATGAACTTTAGGATCGGACAGCTGCATTTTAGTGTAAGCATAATTGGGCAGGCAAAGGAATCTTTACAAAACCTGTGTGGGGCTACAACCTGGAAATGATTTTACTCTTTTTTTTTATTATATTTTTTTTCAATGTAGCTTGGTAGGTGGGATGGAAATTACTACCACTTGTAGCAGATACTCTACAATGACTATCATGACTTCTTGTTATTCGAATGTTGGTGTATAAATTTAGTTTTCTGTCTTGTCTTAGAACATAAATATCTGACTTCAAACCATAAGGCTAGAGCAATGGTCTTATGCTGTTGTTATATTTATATTTGGATAGCTAAACAAAACAATATATGTAGAAGTAGGACTTTGAGTCATGTTTCATTTGTTCTTGGAGTGGGAGGTTATGTTTGATAAGTATCATAGCAACCTAAAATGATATTTTGCATCCTATTTGGACACCTTGCAAGACCATGAATCAAAATGATTCTTTTCCATTGTTGAAGGTATTGCCAATATGCCGTGTTCTGTGTATTTCATGATATTGGACTATTGACTGTCAATCACTCCAGACTTGATTTGGAGTCTCGTCGTGATGGGGAGTGTGTTATTTTCATTTAGTTTTATCAGTCATTATGATGACAGCACTTATTGTTCCTTCTGTCTGAATATTTGTTTACATGCTTCACCCAGTTATTGTTACTGAAAGTTTGAACACATTTAATTCTAATGTGATAGTGCTGAAGATAAATGGCTGACCTTATTGGTTTTTTTTGGAGAATAATCATGCCATCTGAGGTGCTTCCTGAAATGAAATCATATGAGAAATGGATACAATAATTTTCTTTTGTGACATACTATGTCAATAGTTTGATCGTGCTTGATTTTGTTCTAGATGAACATTTCTGTAGTCTTAGTGATAAGAAACTTGCATCAGCTGTATCTGGACTTGAGTAATCAGAGTAAAATGAAGATAATATAGGAGTGAGCAAAGGAGTAGAAAAAGAAAAGAAAGATAAACCTTTGGTGGCCATTTTAGTATAGCAAGAAGAAGTTGAGGTCATGAAATCGAGAATTTTAGCTATTATATGTTGTTTCATATCACTATCGTGAATTCATTCTCTTTGGCATAAACTAGGGGAATGGTTTAGTTGTTGGAAGACTCGAAGAACATTGAGATTTTAAAGGCTTTGCTGGCTTCAGTTAGAGCAGCTGGAATAAACAGATTTGAGTTTGCCAGCCATGACACGCAACTCATAATCTGACATTTGGGAACTTCATTTCAAAGTGTATTCTCAGGACTCGATTTTTTTAAGCTCTTAAGGAGAAGAGAAATGTATACATTGATATGTAACATGCCTTCTCACGTGTGAGTTTATCAACATGTGGATACGAGTACACATGTAGCAGACGTAACATGCCCAACAGTAGTAGTTTTTTTGTTGTATCAGTCAATCAGAGTTAGCATGTTAGAAAAAGGAGTAGGAATGGGTTTTGATCCCCTGATCTCGTGTGCTGATACTATGTTAAATTATACACTCACCTAAAAGATCAAACTGTCAAGGAGAAGTGTAATGTATATATTTATGTCTAACAGATCAATTTGGTGGGGAGACCATGTTTCTTTTGTTATGAGATGGGAAAATCTTTGGATTGTTGCTCAAAATCCACTAATACGTCAGAACAGGCGAACCATGTAGGTTACCCCAGGATTTGGAAACAATGGTTGACGCAATTCATAAACTAAATACTTTTATCGTCAGAAAGGGATTTTTTTTTGTTAGGTGATGGAAGTTAAAATCAAGGTGGGAGCCCGGCACCTAAATCTCCCTTGTTTGAAAGGCTGGTTCATGATAGCTTACTTGAGGTTTAGATATTGTATAACATATTGTCCATAGAATCTGTTATTCAAATGAAAAAGCCCCATCAAGGTCCAATATAAATGTTATATACCCATGTCTTTTACGCATCTTTTTTTGGTTGCCGTAGATGGTTTTCTTCATATAGTTTTGTAAACTGTAGTGTGCACCTTCAATATTCATTTGGTTGCTGAATGAGTATCTTTGTTGTTTAACACTACCTCCGTCTTGCAATATGTTTTTCTATAGTTTTTGCAATTTAAGGAAGTAGGTAAATGCCATAAATTTTAAACGAAATAGTCTAAAAAACCTTTTACTATCAGTAATGCAATAGTCACTAAGTGGTGGAAAGTGGTTGGAGGGTTGATAAATTAGAGGTAAGATAAGGTAAAAGGGTAAAAAAAAAAAAAAAAAACTCTTTTTGTATTCTAAAAAGGCTTATGATATGGGACAAAAAATTGCGCTATGTCAGGATGAAGGTAGTACAATTGACCCCTCCGAGTATCATTAAACAAAGAGAGGGTTGAAGTAAGATTGTCTGATTTGATTTTCTTTTGAGGTTTCATAAGAGAATATCAAGGAGCCTTGGTTTTACGCTAGTTTTGTCAACATTTCCATTTCCATTTACTTGATTAAATGCTTGTTGATATTTGGTTTTTTAGTAGTGTAAGAAATCACATAATGTATTCTATAGGTTGGGGCTGTTACATTCACAATAGTGGAGTTAATGAGTTGGCTGCAGTTATTCCACTATCTTCATTCTGCACAACTTTTTTGACCTAAAGATTTAGTGGCGTATATGCTCTTTTAGTGTTTTTATTACTGTACTCATGGTACCTTTATAAAACATATAGATTCTCGTCTGAGGAAGTTTCTGCCCAAAATCAAGTGAAGGCATCTGTGCAGCGTAAAATTCGACAAAGTATTGCTGAAGAGGTCTCAACCAATGATAATCATATTTCTTGAGCTATTTTTTTTCCATTTGAAAATTATTGTCAAAGGCGGCTTATTTATTTACTTGTTGACGCATATTCATATGGCAGTATCCTGGGCTTGAACCCCTGTTAGATGATTTGATTCCAAAGAAGGCCCCTCTTATCATTGCAAAATGGTTTGATTATTGATGCCCTTTATATTATTTTTTGTGCATTATCCACACTTCTTATTGTTATGAAACTGAGAGTTCCTTTTTTGTCATTCTTTTTGGAAGCCAAAATCATCTGAATCTTGTTGTTGTGAACAACGTGCCATTATTCTTTAATGTACGCGATGGACCATATATGCCCACTCTTCGACTTCTGCATCAATGTAAGTTTGCGTCTTGGAGCCTTAACTATCTTTCTTTTGACTTCATTATGGTAGCTTTCTAGCTTTTTCTGCATTTAAGCTACACTCTTGTTATCAAGTACTACTTGTTCCTTGTAACCTTCGGTTGCTATATGGCATAGTTGTCAAAGGCGTGCCTAGGTGAAAGTCAATGGTTTAATGCCCCTAGGACCATTTCCATAGCCTTTTCATGAAAACTGTGATTAATTGATGTGGCTTATGTTTTATTGTTTTATTTGGTAGATTTAGTTTCGTTTATCTTTGATGTTCAATAAGCATCCTTTTGAAATCATGAACTAAAACATACAAAAAAAGTAGCCAGAACATACAGCTAAAAATAGAAGAATATAAACAATTAAAGTCCACAATCAACTCCCATAATCTATGCTCAATTGACCAAAAATTTAGCCCCACTGATTTAATGTTTCTCTACACTCCCCCTCAAATTGGTGCGAAGATGTTAATCAACCCCAACTTGCTCACGAACGTTTCGAAGTCTTGTCTTGCTAGTGCATGAGTTAAACCATTTGCAGTTTGTTTACTGGATGGATGATACGGAATGCAAATTTTACTACTTTCTATCTTTTCTTCAATGAAGTACGGATTTATCTCCACGTGCTTAGTTCTATCATGATGAACACGGCACTTCCAAATCTTCCAGCATCTGTTTAGCCCATAATTCTTCGTGAATTCCATGAGCCAGGGACCTGAATCCAGCCTCAACGCTGCTTTTAGCCATCACACTTGTTTTTTTGCTGCGCCATGTCACAAGATTCCCCCTTAAATAGGTGTAATACCCTTAGATTGACTTCCTATCCACAACAAAGCTTCCCCAATCCACATCAGTAAACTCCTCGCTTTTTTTGACTTTTTGAACCATAGACCTCTTCCAGGTGTTCCCTTCAAGTACTTAAGAATTCTGAAAACAACCTCCATATGTTTTTGAACGGGAGCAGGCATGTGCTGACTTACAACCCCAACAACGTATGCGATATCAGATCTGATACGGGGTAAATGATTCAATTTCCCCACCAGCCTCTTGTAGTTGTCTTCAGCAACATGGGCATGTTTATCTTCCATCTTCATGTTACACTCCATACGAGTGCCAACAACTTACAACCTATCAGTCCAGTCTCTTTTAACAGGTCCAAAACATAGTTTCTTTGCGTGATGAACAACCTCTCCTTGGACCTTGCGACTTCCTGTTAAAATATAGGTTAAAACTATAGTTTACTATAGTTTAATATCTTTTATCTCTTTTCCTGAGTGTCCTAATGATGTAATTTGGACCTTTTCCCTGTTTTTGTCTTCTTTCTGTTTTTTGGCCCAGAAAACACTGTTCATAGCCGTTGGCACTGTTTATAGCCGTTGGAACAATGTTTTCTGGCTGTTGGAGGTTTTCTCTATATATTGTAACCTTCCCTTATGTTCTCCATAAGGCTTATCTATCAATAATACAAAGTTTCCTCCTATGTTTTCTACATGGTATCAGAGCCTTGTGCTTAAAATCTTCATCTTCTTCCTCAATCCCATTTTTCTGAGTTTTTTCAAAAACCACAAAAATGGCATCTAGTGCTGATTCCTCTGATGTAACTCTAGCTTCAACTGGAGCTTCTCTCAATCAAGGGGGTAGCAATGATAACTCCCATCTTCTTACTGGTAACAATTACCATCTGTGGTCCAGATCTCTGCTCATGTTTATTGCTGGAAAGAGCAGAGAGGGGTATTTAACTGGAGATATCACTGAGCCTCCTGCTAATGATCCTCAATCGAGGCAATGGAAGGCCGAGAACAATGTGATTATGTCATGGCTTGTGGGGTCTATGACCAAGAGCAAAGTGAGAACTTCATGTTCTACAATTCCCGCCGTTGCAAATGTCCGCCGTCCATGACCTCCACTCCAAGAAGGACAATACTTCGCCATCTATGATCTAAAGTCAAAATTGAAGGATCTAAGGCAAGGGGATCAAGATGTCACTCGCACTACAATCACCGAACAAATTATGGCAACAACTCGATCTTTTCGGTGATTACAAATGGAAGTGTACCGTCGATGCAAAAGTCCACAAGGACAATACCGAAAACGACAGGGTCTTTACTTTCCTTACGGGTCTAAGCCCTAGTCTTGATGATGTAAGGGGTAGAATTCTTGGCAAATCTCCCTACCCGGCCTCAAGTCTCGCTTTTTCGAAGTCAAACACGAGGAGAGTAGAGAAATCGATGGCCGGGAACTCAACCCCACCAACCCTCTCGTTCAAACCGATGTTTCGCCTCTCGCTCTTTTCTCAAAAGGTGGTCCACCTTCTCGGTCCACCTCCTAGAAACAAGAAGGAGAGGCCCTTTTGTGATAATTGCAAGAAAGTTGGACATCAAAGAGATTCATGCCGGAAGCTATATGGAAAGCCCGCGATTGATTGGAAACCCGTAAATGGGCCGGAAAGCGAGTCTCGTGGTCCGCCATCCGCTCATATGAGTGAGGATGCTCCTGGGAAACACCTAGAGAGGCACCTCGCTTTCTCACATGAACAAATGGAAATTCGAGGAGACTCATGCAATCCGCTCCTAACTCGCCACTCCTTCCACAACTTCAACAAACTTTCGTTGCTCATTCCGGTAAAACCTCTCTATCTTATACTATTTCGTACCATGATCAACAACAATGGATTGTTGATTCTCGGTGCCTCCGAACATATGACCGGGAATAGGAGGTCGTTTCACTCTCTTATTCCCCGTAAACAGAAAGGTTTGTGAAAATTGCGTATGGGATCTACCTCCGCAGTTCATGGGGTAGGATCCATCGCTTTTCAAGGAATATCATCCTTGATCGTGTGCTCTATGTACCAAATCGTCCCGTAATCTCTTATCTCGTGAACAAATTGACAAAGAAACAGAACATTTCGTCATTTTTCATGACAATAAGTGTGTTTTACAGAGACCAACTCGGGAAGATGATTGGCAATGCTAGTGCAACATCCGGCCTCTACATGCTACCTCGTTTTATGTGATTCCGAGAATGATCAAGACTCGCTTTTGTGTCCGATTCTCGTTTTGAACAACCGTAGTGACAAAATTCTCGTTATGGCACTACGTATTGGGTCACCCCAATTTTATGTATTTGAAGAGGCTCATGCCTCACTTGTTCATTAATAAAAATGTCTCTCAATTTCAATGTGAAGTTTGTTGTATGGCTAAACAAAGGTAGACCGTGTATCACTCCAAGTCTCATACTCCTTCTAAGCCCTTCCACCTATACACAAGGATATTTGGGGACCTTCCAAGGCCAAGAATATCACTGGTACAAGATGGTTTATCACCTTCATTGATGACCACACCAGACTTTGCTGGGTGTTCTTAATGAAGGAGAAGGCTGAAGCTGGTCCTATATTCATGAACTTCTACAACATGATCAAAACACAGTTTGATACTGATATCAAGATATTGAAATCTGATAATGGATCAGAATATCTTGAAAAACAACTTGGAAAATTCTTTGGGGAGAAGGGCATAGTTCACCTAACTTCTTGTGTTGACACTCCCCAACAAAATGGGGTGGCTGAAAGGAAAAACAAGCATCTCCTTGATACTGCAAGGGCCCTCATGTTTGCCATGAAGGTGCCAAAGCATTTCGGGGAGAGGTCATCGTCCCGACCGCCACTTATCCGATTAACAGGATGCCATCTAGTGGTGTTGAATTTTAAAACCCCTGTTGATGTTCTGTCTGAAAGTTTACCATCAAGACACTTGATCCAAAACCTTCCTCCTAAGGTTTTTGGATGTACTGTGTATGTCCACAATCACCACAGGACCAAACTTGAACCTAAGGCATTCAAGTGTGTCTTTATTGGCTATTCTCCAAGACAAAGAGGGTACAAATGCTACTGCCCTCAAACCAGAAAGTTTTTTAACACATTGGATGTTAACTTCTTTGAAGAAAAACCCTTCTTTGATCAAGAAGGAATCAAACAGAACTTTATTTCCTCCTCTCAAGGATGGGATACGAGTCCTAGCACTTTGAATTCTTTGGATGAAGGAAGTATAAATCAAGAGGAAGTCATTACCTCTGATAGTATTCAACCTTCATCTATTCCGAATCCCGAAAAAGGATCCTTGTGCCCAAGACCTCCTATTCAACCGGTGTTTACCAGAGAAACAGGAATAATCTCGAGGTCCAAAGAGATCAAAATCAATCGTACAATATTAATCTTGAAGTTCAAGAAGATCAAAATCATTCGAGGAAGTTACTACCTCGTAATCTCCGTAAAGATCCGTTAGCACCGTGAACTATGATGATAGACCCATTGCCGTGAGAAAAGGAACTAGAGCTTGTACTCGCACCCTCTATACAATCTTTTGGCAATTGAGAACATCTCTAGTTCCTACCAAGTGTTTGTACAAAACTTGGACAAGCATCACATTCCACATCTATTCAGGAAGCCCTGGGATTTCCTGAGTGGAAAAAGGCTGTTCATGAGGAGCTACAAGCTCTAAATAATAATCACACTTGGACCTTGACTTCTCTCCCCGGAAAGAAAACAAGAGGATGCAAGTGGATTTTCACTTTGAAATACAACTCGATGGCACCATTAACAGCATAAGGCTAGATTGGTTGCTGGGGTTACACTCGTACTCACGGCATAGATTACCAGAGACTTTTGCACCGTGGCAAAATTAAACACCATCGTGGTGCTCCTATCTATTGCCGTGAATCTTGATTGGCCCTTACACCAATTAGATGTAAAAAATGCTTTCCTAAATGGTGACCTAAAGGAGGAAGTGTACTTAAGATTGCCTCCGGAATTGACTATCCAGGAGCGAAAAATAAGGTGTGCAAATTGCACAAAGCTCTCTATGGACCGAAACAGCCCCCGTAGCTTGGTTTGGTCGATTTACCAAAGTTGTCAAGAATCTTGGGTTCATACAAGGTCAAGCCGATCATACTATGTTCACCAAGGTGTCTCCTATCAAAAAGAGTCATCCTCATTGTATATGTGGATGACATTATCATAACCTGGGGATGATGCCCCTGAGATTGAATCTCTAAAGCATTGTCTTGCAAAAGAGTTTGAGGTTAAAAACCTTGGACAAATGAAATATTTCCGGGGAATGGAAGTGGCTAGATCTAAGGAGTGGATTTTCATATCCCAAAGGAAGTACATTTCTGATACTGAAACAGGGATGCTTGATTGCAAACCTGCCTCCACTCCTATTGACCCCGGGGTGAAGTTGGAAAAGGAGAGTAAATCGCCCCCGTGGATGTAGGCGTATACCAAAGACTCGGTGGGAAAATTGATTTACTTGGCTCATACTAGACCGGACATATGCTATGCGTGAGTCCGGTCGCCCAATTTATGCATCATCCTTGTCAAGAGCACCTTGATATTGTCCATGGATGCTAAGGTATCTAAAGGGGACAAATTGGTCAAGGTCTTATTTTCAAGAAATCTAAAGACAAAAGATCCAAGTCTTCACCGATGCCGATCGGTGGTCCGTAATTGATGTACGGTCCACTACGTGCTATTGCTCATTCTTCCGGGAAATCTCACAACTTGGAAGAGCAAGAAACAACCAAGGGTTTCTAGAAGCGAAGCAGAGAGGCGCACTGGGGCGGCCTTGGCCCTAGGTATCTGTGAAGGACTGTGGCTCAAAAAGATCCTGGTTGACCTACACATCAAGCAAGAGCATCCTATTCTTCTATCTTGTGATAATGTGTCTGCTATCAACATGTCTGAGAATCCCATTCATCATGATAGATCCAAACATATAGACATTGACAGACACTTTATCAAAGAAAAGGTTGAAGGTCAAGACATCAGTATTGAATTCATACCCTCTCAAGATCGGGTGGCTGATATTTTCACTAAGGGTTCTGCTCTACCTATATTTACCAGAATGAGAAGCAAGCTTGGCTGTTATTCCATCCACAACCAAGCTTGAGGAGGGGTGTTAAAATATAAGTTAAAACTATAGTTTACTATAGTTTAATATAGTTTAATATCTTTTATCTCTTTTCCTAAGTGTCCTAATGATGTAATTTGGACCTTTTCCCTGTTTTTGTCTTCTTTCTGTTTTTTGCCCAGAAAACACTGTTCATAGCCGTTGGCACTGTTCATAGCCGTTGGCACTGTTCATAGCCGTTGGAACAGTGTTTTCTGGCTGTTGGAGGTTTTCTCTATATATTGTAACCTTCCCTTATGTTCTCCATAAGGCTTATCTATCAATAATACAAAGTTTCCTCCTATCTTTTCTACACTTCCATACCCAAGAAGTATTTCAAGGGGCCAAGATCCTTCATTTCAAACTCATTTGACAAGCCTTGCTTCACTCACATTGCCCTTTCTGTATCATCACCTGATATCACAATATTGTCCACATAGACAGTTACCACAATCAATTTTCGAGAATTAGACTTTCTAAGGAACAAAGTATAATTTGAACTGTCCTAGGTAAATCTATGTTTCTTCCTTTAGTCCCCATGAAGGACTGAATTTTTCACATCTAACTGTGTCGAAAGCTAGTCTAAGATCACAGCTATAGACAACAAAATCCTAATCGTATTTAGCTTAGTCGCTGGTGAAAAAGTCTCAGAGTAGTCTAATCCATAGGTTTGAGAGTACCCCTTAGATACTAACCTAGCCATGTGCCTTTGCAAGGTTCTATCCGCATTAAATTTATTGGTGAAAATCCATCTACACCCCACATGTTCTCCATCTTCAGGTAATTCCATCACCTCCCAGGTTCTATTCTTCTCAAGAGCCCTCATCTCCTGCAGGATTGCCTCATTCCACCTAGGACTTTTAATAGCTTCCCGAATATTCTTTGGTATGGGTAAATTTGAGGGAGTAGTGACAAAGGCTTTATGGGATCATTGGGATGGTGTAAGACGTTTATATGATACAAATTTAGTCGAAGGATGTTTAGTATTTGCTATTGGAGTTTTTCTGATGGCAATAGGAACATCTAAAAGTAGATCTTCTGAAGGTAAGGCTTTAAAGAATTAGGTACAAAATCCAAATCAGAATTAGAACTAGATTTACCAGATGAAAATATATGAACATCACTTGCTTGGTGTTCAGTTTCTGAACCCCACCTTGTAAAGTTGATTGGTCCTCTGTCTCAATGTTGGCTGCCTTTTCCTTTTTTCGGCCTTTCTTCTGCTAGGTAACTCCCTACAATTTTCAATTTGCTGGGAGTTTAGGTGGTGATGGCATTTGAGATTCAGACACCAGATCATCCCCTTTCTCCCCAACCTCAGGTGCCTTTAGATAAGTAAAATTCTTGTTACTACTTAGACCATAATCCAAATCCAGCAACTTAATTAACTCCAAATCAGGTTCGTAGTTGACCGACTTCCCCTGTCCAAGATTCTTCTGATTAAAAGGTCAGTCTCAAAGAATGGCATATCCATTGTTACAACAATTTTTTTACCCTCTAGATTAAAACATTTATATTCCTTATGAGTTGAAAAATAGCCAACAAGAACACTTTTTTGACCTTGGGTCTAGTTTACTGCCCAAATAAGTTTGTATGAAAGCAGTACAGTCAAACACCTTAAGAGGCAAATGATTAACAATTCTGGAAGTAGGAAACGGCTCCATAAGAACCACTTATGGGTGTCTTAAAAATTAACACTCTCGTTGGAAACAATATATATCTCTTACGCTTTATGCGTTTGACATAAATATCAATATAGCAGTATGTGATTTCAAATTCTCCAGGAATCGTTCAAATATTTTTCACATCACATTTGGGGGAATCATTAAAATGAGGCAATGAAATTTAGGTTCATTTTCTCGCCTATTCTCATACAAATATTTGATATATTGCAAAATCTGCATTAAAAGCTGCCTTTTGAGGGTTTTATTTTGGTGAATATTATATGAACTTATGTTTCATACATTGCTAATGCTTTTTTCATGAGATGTAATTGTTCATGAATTTTATTTATCTCCCTTTAATCTCGAAAATATATTTCATAACCCCTTTAGGGACTCAACATTTTAATGTGAGGGCGTCTTTTGTGGGTATCAGTAAACTCATTTGAGATTTTTTTTTTTCAGGAAGAAATATTATCCTTTCGGGAGATTTTATCCAATCTCACAATAGTGTTACACATACCGAAAAATGGCCATGGATGCCAACTTTCTTATTATGTATTAGTAGAAGACTATTCACTAGCCTTTGTCTTTCCAACATTGGCTACCTGACATGTATCCATAGCCACAAATATGTTTTATTTTTTACCTGCTACCAAGTAGATGACTTTTGATGACCTATTTGAACGAAAGAGATTGGCTTTTGGGCGGAAATATGCCACAGTTTCTTTGTTAGGAAAGTCGTATCTAAGGAGGTCTAACTTGGTAGATAACACACAGTTTTCCGTCTCACGTTTATTCACTTGAACCACTTGCTGAATTGTGATTTTTCGTTTCCGTTTTCCTTTTTATGTCATTATTTGGAAAGTAAAGATGAATAAAAATTAGATCAGAAATGCTAATATCCAGGGTCTATTTCAGATGTAGAGGAAGTTATTAAAAGTATATGCCATGATTTATCATTCCGTGCACCCTTGTATTAAGGAATACATGAGAGCGCAATTGTGAAAAAGGATCCATATGAATCATTGGGAATAAGAAACACTGTGACTTTTGAATGAACACATATGGAATGCTCTGATACACCAGTTGTACCTCTTAGCATACAATAAATAAAAGAAATTCAAAATTTTCAGAGGGCAAGTTTGCTGCTTCATCACCCTCAAAATGAGTTATGGAGAATTTTATCTCTTTTTAGATGCTTATTAATATGATGCTAACTCTGTATATTATGTTTGATTATACCACTTGTTGCTGTTTGTTCTTGCATCATATGTCATCCAGGGCTGCCGAAGCCTAAATTTATTTGTTTTGGGCATTTGTTTTCCTCAGATCCAAATGTAATGAGAAAGCTGCAAGTTGATAGAGGTGCTATAAAATTTGTCCTTTCTGGTGCAAACATTATGTGTCCTGGACTTACATCCCCTGGTGGTGCTTTAGACGATGAAGTGGAAGCAGAAGCTCCTGTGGTATGTATGCAAAACCCTACTGTTACGTTATTCTTTATCTTCTCAAGTCCTAATTCACCGTTTACTGGAGCTCACACGAGAGTGTTTGTGTGTGAATTCACATCTATCAATGAGCTTTGCATTAGGGTGTAAATTGAGCCGAGTCGAGCCTTGTGATGCCTTAAACAAGTGGAGCATATTTACAGATTTCTTCAGTTTGAGTTCTCGATCATGAGTTTTTCAAGCACAAGCTCAAGCTGAGATTCTAGGAATTTTTAAAAACTTGAGTCAAGTTCAAGTTTTTCATCAAACTAGTCGAGCTGAATAGGGATTCGAATGTAATCCAAAAATATTATAAATATCACACGATTCTAAGCTACTCTGGAGTTGTGTAGCTCACTGTTAACAGAATAAGAAATATTGTATTCTCTTCCTACTAGCCGTTTTTTTGGCTTTAAACCTTGTTACTAGCCGTTATCTCTCTATTTAACCATCTTGTAATCTCCATTTGAATAATAAATAAGAATTCCAGTTTCACTGTTTATATCTTTCTTTACACTCGCTTACTTTGGATTCTCCTGATCCTTTTTCTTTTTCTTTTTCTCTAGGCTATAATGGCTGAAGGAAAACAACATGCACTCGCTATTGGATTCACTAAATTGTCAGCAAAAGATATGTAAGTTCGATATATGTCTATACTCTCTCTCTCTCTGTATATATATCTATTATATCTTCATATATATGTTAACATTGAGGATGCTGGTTGAGAAGCTTTATCGTACAAGTGTTATACGAGTTGGTAATACACATCCATACACGCGTAGACATGTGTCCATCTGGGATCCAAACATAACTACATAACACCAACTGGTGGGCCATAATAATGTGTTCCATGAAGACTGTAGAAAGAGATGTAATGATAATCTTAACGACTAAATGATATTTTAATTATTATTTGAAAACAATTCTTGATGCTATATATTGCAGAAAGACAATCAACAAAGGAATAGGGGTGGATAACATGCATTATCTGAATGATGGTCTCTGGAAGGTAAGTCTTGCTAGTTTTTGTGTTGGCTTCTATTAAACCTTTGACACGAGTCTCCGTTTTTGTTTTGCACTTTTACCATTGTTGTGGATCTCTTATCTTTTTAGTTGAATTGGGTTTTTTTTTTCCCCGCAGATGGAGCGTTTGGATTAAGTTGAGACGATGAAGAAACCAAGGGGTTGTTGGTGCAGTATTAGAAGAGAAGATGATATAATATGCACATTCCGGACTTTGGTTCTGTTCTCCTTGTGTTTGAGCAAATTTTATTCAACTACTATATGGTACAAAGTGATAATATATCTCAAGTAATATGTTTATTTGGTAGAAACTGCTTTGTAAGGGTATAACTCTCATGTTGACTGAAGTATTTTCTATTGATGGGAGTTCTGTGTATCGGTTTGTATGGTTCTAATGAGCCAACATAATCACATGGTTAGAAGAGTTATACCGAGTAGTCCGGGTTTTTTTTTTCCTGATTTTTCGTCTATGTTATGAGATGAGGAAGTCAATTCTGCTCCCACACACACACACACACACACATATATATATATATATATATATATATATATATATATATATATATATATATATATATATATATATATGACAAAAACATTGTAAACCATACATTTTACGGATTATACATCATATTTTATGGATAAAGATTGCATAGAGTGGAATCTTTTCTGGCATAAACCGGAAGTGAACTAGAAACACCTAAAACCGTAACAAACAAACAAAAAAATATTGTTCTACGTCCAAAAATGTTAAGATGAAAGATATGAGCTAGTTTTTTTAATATTTTATTTAAATAAATGTAAATGAAAGGTCAAAAATAAATGCAGTAATAGCTAGACAAAAAATTCCACATGTTTTTCTTTATTTGACAACACCGTGGCGGATCCAAGAATGTTTTTCAGTGGGGCCAAATTCCACTAAAATATCGTAGTGAATTTTCTTGAAAATTTACAAAAAATAATTCACAAATATATAAATGAGAAGGTTTTTGTCTGTTTAGATTTCGGAGAAGTATTAACTGTTTTTATTAATTTAATACTAACAACAGACACGTGTATCTTTATAAGAAAAATTGATGGACCCATACACCCCGTGATCCTTATGCCGTCTACGATGCCGAAAGTAGTTTTGTAGTGCCCAATTGACTTACTGAAGCTTGTAAATAAAGTCTAGTTTAATAGTGATTAGTGAGACCAAATGACAAGATTGATACAATGGTGAGATTTTGGATTTTAAATTCTGTTGAGAACACTATTGCACAATGTTTAATGTACTTCAAAAGTGCCCATGAAGTCTGGAAAAATCTTGCAGCTAGAATTTCTAATGTGGATGCATTAAGACTTTCTAATCTTCTGAAAGAAATGCATCTATTAAAGCAAGGTGCTGATTCTGTTAATCAGTATTTCACAAAATTGATGGTTCTTTGGGAGGAAATCAAGACAATTAGGCCTTTGCCGGTATGTTGTTGTGATCCACAGTGCCACTGCAATGCAATTAACACTGTGGTGGATCATATGGAAACATAACATGTCATGAAAATTTTGAAAGGTTTGAGAGATGAGTTTGAGCCTGTGGTTTCCCATGCAATGTTGATGGTGCCGTTTCCAGAGATTCATGATGCCTTTGCAATAGCCATCAAATCTGAGAGGCAAAAGCTATATGTGGCAAATAAAGCCAAGAATCAAGATTCTATGATTCTGTTATCTAAAAAGTGTGGACATTGCTACAGTATAAAAGTTGATGGGAATGCTGAGTGCATTTTGCTGATCATATGAAGATACCAGCAGCCCGTCTAACAGTATAAAGACTCGGCGGCCGTCGATCGCTTTAATATAGTGTAATATAGATAACAATTATTCTGTTGTTGTCTGTTATAAACCGTGTGTAACTCACTCTAACTGATTCTTGAGGAGTATGAAGTTATAAATACCCCATGATCAACTGCATTGTAACTTAACTTGTAACTTTTACTTGATCAATAATAATTCCGCACTTTATTTTGTATGTAATTCTACAAGCTTCATCATGATATCAGAGCAGAAATTTGAGAATTTCTAAATGCTTTCCTGCGTTTTTTTTCCTCCAATCATTGAAGAATCTTGAGAGTGTTCTTAAATTTTTTGAGTTTTTCAGTTTTTGAGAGTAAACTGTCCTCTCTTTTCCTGTTTTTGTTCAGTTCTTGATCGGTTTTTCACTATCATAGATTGATTTGTGATCGATTCTAGAGTTCTTGATAGTCATGACAGCTAAGAAAAAAGAGATAAGTCCCTCCAGTCCATTCTATGTTCATCTAAATAAGAATCCTTCTCTGGTTCTTGTTCAGCCATTCATGAATGGCAACAACTATAATCCATGGAAAATGTCAATGGAGATGGTGTTAATCACCAAGAAAAAAATTGGCTTCGTAGACGGTACAATTAGAAGGCCAGAAGCAGATTCAGCAGATTTCCATGCATGGAGGAAATGTGATACAATGGTGAGATCATGGATATTAAATTCCGTGGAGAACTCCATTGCTCAAAGTTTGATGTACTTCAAGAATGCACATGCAAGTTGGAAGAATCTTGCAGCGATGATTTTCAATGTTGATGCCTTAAGACTTTCAAATCTTCTTGAAGAAATGCATCCGCTGAAGCAAGGCACGGATTCTTGCTATTAGTATTTCACAAAGTTGATGATTATTTGGCAATAAATCAAGACCATTAGGCCTGTAACAGTCTGTTCATGTGATCCTCAATGTCACTGCAATGCAAACAGCAATCTGATGGATCATATGTAGGCGGAACATGTCATGAAATTCCCTAAAGGATTAAGGGATGAGTTTGAGCTAATGGTTTTACAAGCGATGCTGATGGTGTCCTTTCCAGAAATTCATGTGCCAACCGGCTGTAGGGCTCGGTAGGGTCAAGAAGGAGACGGGGGTTGAAAGTCCTTTCTTGTGTGGGTTTCTTTCCCCCAATAAAACCCGGCACCGGCTTGATCCTAGCAATAAAGCGCTGCTCGTCGGCCTCTTCCTCAAAATCCTTGATGCTTTCGGATCCACTCCGGTGATTCTCCTAAAGGGCCATCCGACATGAGATTCAACTTTCATACACTGGCTGTGCCAAGACTCCACTTTTTCCGAAAGGTCAAAAAACATTTGACGGGCTTTTCTCCGGGGCGCTACTTGATCGAATTCCCAAATTTGGTAACCCAATAAAAATGGTTGAACACGGCAAGAGAGGGCTCTCTTCCAAGTAGACGACTTACAACAATAAAGCCCAGAACGACCCTCATCAGTACCAGGGAAAGATCGCTGGGATGAGTGCCGATTATCTATAATAACTTGACGAGTAAGGGATCGAAAGGGGGTCGAGCCTTGGCTACAAAATGATCATAGTGCAACCAGATGCAATCAAATTTAGAGCGACCACACAGCCGTTTTCTGTCCTTAGCCTCGGGATAGCTAATAAAGCAATAATCTGTGGGAATGTCATAAGTAGCCGGGAGCAAGTATAGTCGGCTAAGCTATGAAACTTTTTCCACTGCTTGGCTACGTCTCTGTCAAAAGCTTTCTAGGCCTCGACCTCGGACGGCCCTCTTCGGTATATAGTTTCGGGGGTCACGGATTCGACTTCTTAAATGCCCTCCACTTTCTGGAACGAGCTTGCTCGCAGTAAAGCCTCACCCTCATCAGGGCCTTGATCAGAAACACTTGGAACCTCTTCCTCAGCCATTTCGATTTCGAGTTGCTCTGCAAAATCTTCGGTACGTCTGCTCGCCTTGATCCACTCAACAGTCCCGTATTCCATGGCTTCCTGATCGTCTTCTTGACTAAGGGTACACTCAGACGACCTCCTGAAAAACACAAAGGTGAGGCGGATCTCAATCACCAAGACATAAGAGTCGGACCAAGACGAGCATGTTTGCTCATCGAGACACCTCGCCCCTCCGTTTTTACCACAGAGGCAGAAAACACTAATGTCCACGATGGACCAACGATAAAGTCAAAAATTCTAAAAGAGGAAAGATTGCAAACCCAGGAAAACAACAAGAGCAGGAGTTGGACGCATGCTAATCAAACGACGAAAAATGCCTCAAAACACTACAATGGGCAGGAAAACGGGAGAAAAGTCTATCCAAAACCTCAAAGATTAAATCGATTCGCGTGAGTTTCCAACAAGGCTGCCTACTAAGAGCTTTGAAATGCATAAGGAAACTAACACAGAAAGAAAAATCAAAAATTTTTACCTGAAAATGGATGATTTGCTGAGGATAAGACGAAGATTGGCCGGAAACTTCAAAGAAACCACCGCAAAAGTACTTCAAACGCCGTCGATATCTACGATTGAACCGTTGGATTCCCCACAAAGAGCCTGAGAATTTTTTTATAAAGAAACGGAAAAGGAAAAAATATGTCGATTTCAAGTTACCCCCTTATATAGGTGATACATGAGCCGAAGCGTCACATCAACTATTTTGAAATTCAAAAATAAAACCACTTCACAGTCAACGAGATATTCCCGCCAGTAAGACTTGGGTCACATCAAACGTCAACCAATTAGACGATCAAGGTTACACCTCGTCTGAAAGCTAGTCAATTATAGCTACCACCAATAAGTCTGTCCGCTATACCGCATAGCATCGGACAATGAGTCATATCGTGACATGAAAGTTGCTAAAACCCGCACACTAGTGCGGTCCCAAACCTATCCGTCGTAGGATGCAGCGTTTCCTAGCCTGTTCGCTTCATCACGCAAGCGTCTTGCAATGAGTCGCAACGCGAAATGAAAGTTGCCCAAAAAACCCGTCACCTTAGGGCGGTCTAGACTGTTCGCTCAAGGCGCACAGCGCTCTTCAACAAATTAATGCGTCGTCAAGGCTAGCTCAAGCCCGATACGACCAAAATCGATACTACCTCAAAACAAAGGTCGCTGGGTCATGGTATACAACGCGTGAACGACCTTACTCCCTGTCCAAACCACAACGAATGGTTTGACCACGGAGTAGGGGGCCATTGATATACCGCAACCGAACACGGCGGACCGGACAACCCTTGGACCCACCTCAGTGGTCTCTTCTCCGCCTCTGACCTCCATCACCACCAGCCAAGCTGGAAATAAGACGATCAAGTCATCGAGCTCACGCGATCATCTCGCCCTTCGAGTTGGGGGCCGAGCGCGCCGCCCCCTGTCCGTCACACCAATCATTCGGACTAAGCCCTCTGCACAGGCAAGCACGTTTCATACTTAGCATTAGCGAGGACAAGGCAATCCCGGCACGAAGACGATAACGTATCCAGCGGTCCCCTCGGCGCAACCCTCTACACTTGCATGTCTTCTTAATTATGCTTAACTATGTCTTGTCACTGCTAGTCTAATCACGATTAGCATTTTGCCTATAAATAGAGGCTTTATATCACTTGTAAAAGATATACACTATTCAATATAAGCAGATAAACTCTGCCAACTTGTCGACCATGTTTTGTTCTTATCACACCTCGTACCCACCGGCTGAGCACCGCCGTGAGTTCTTCACAACCACCGTCTTCTTACTTGAGCAATCATCCCCTCCGTTCAGATATCCACCGTATAAACTCTAGTTCAATCATCGTGATATCCAAGAAATATCAATAGTTAGATCTCATATATTTGACAGGACATTTATGTGACGTTCCATTTTCGGACACCGAGTCCTTAATTATCCGAAAATAACATACGTCACGTATAACATTAATTACATTTAACATTATACGTATGTCTTACATCATCGTATCAAGAGTAAAGCAACGCGGAAGCTAAAAAGACTTGGAAAAAACATGTCAAGTTCCAAAAGAAGTTACAATGCTATCCAACTAAAGATAGAAAGATATCTTACGACAACGAAATCCAAATCTTAAATAACGGAAAGGTCTTACAAACCAAAGGGAAACTTATCATACACACATATGTCTTAAAACGCAAACCAAATAAAGTGCAACATGTCGTCAAACAAAGTACAGTCATTATGTTACAACATTAATAAATAAAAGCACGAGAGTAAACTCCAAGCATAGCATAGCTCATTCAACATTCTCAGATTCATCATCATCCTGCATATCATCTCGGGAAATGAAACAATAAAAATATACAAAAGGGAAAGTACATTGCGTACTTAGTAACATGTAGAAGGTATTGAATAAAATGCTTTATAATGAAAAAGAAAGCAAAGACATTATTACGGGTTATCTTTATGCAATAGACAAGACAACTTCCAATCACATTCTGGTGCCCATAAAGAGGACCTACCATTGGCACAGGGTGCCACAAGAACTTCTTATCCCGGCCAAGCAGCAGACCTTGCGACTGCTTAGGCCATGGATTGCTCAACAACTCATGGGCACTAACTCATAGATGTTCGTTTCTCTCCGGGAACACGTACTGACAGTGAAAGGACAAGAGCTCTCAGACACTCCATGGGGCTTTTTGTGAATTGACGTTTGTTAATACGGGGCTTCATGTCTTTGTTTTTTTTATGTCATTGGCTATAACACATAATTATTGATAGGGTAATTTGATGACACAAATGAAGTTAATGTGTACCTTTTTGTTGACCAAGATATATACATAAAAGTATGTATGTCATTTTGAATGGTATGATATTTTTCGTCTCCTTTTTATGAATCCTTCATTTAGTTAGTGCCTTTATTTGTTATTATTAAATCTTATAAGATGAAAAAAGTTTCTTTCAGTTAAGTGACTTGATCTCTAAAACTGATGAGAAACTGGTGGAACTGATCTGAGAAATGTCAGTTGAGAATGATGGCTAGCTGAATAAGTGTATTCTGTTTTGTGAATGTCAGTTGAGTGAAGCGCAACTGAGTTCTTCTGAAAGTCAGTTGTCAGTTGATTCTGCTGAGAGTTTGCTGAATACAACTGAGTTCTACATCTGTGATGATTGATTAAAAGTCTGGGAAGGTCAGCTGAAGCTGAATTTCGTCTGGTAAAGTCAACTGGAGCTGGGGTCCTGATCGCGTGTAAGTCTCTTCTACTAGCAAGAGGACTAGGTCAATCGTAGTACAACAAGGCGAGTCAAGGTCGATCCCACAGAGACTATTCTTTAATAATGTTACATACACCCACAAAGACTATTATTTAATAATGTTAAATACGGCCACAATTTTTAGGTCAACCGGATAGGGGTGGCCTTTGACCAACATAAATAAACAGTAAATAAAAGAGATATGAATAATCCAATAGTCAATCATATATTGAAAAGTCATTAACCAAACTATTCACAACTAATCTCCCATTAATCCGTATCTGATCCATATGTGTAATTAAGCTACGGGTGCAGTATCCTAACCTTGTTTACTTCCATTGAAAGGACAGTAAACGTCTATGTAAAGTTAACCTCCTTCATTGGTTGTATTAACCAACACACAAAAAGTTCTAGAAAGTGCCGGCTCAAGACCGAGAACCTCCCTAAGTAGCTATCGTGGATTGACTAGCACGTTCTTAGGGATCGATCCAGACTATGTCCTAATTAACACTTCACTTTATCGCCCTTCATGTTAATTTACGATGAAAGGCAAGAAGATTGGCCAGATCTAACCTATCTTGAATTAAACCTGTCGATCAACGTAGCTGACGCCGAACCACATAATTAGGGTTTACTAGGTATCTCGCGGTTGCGTTAAAGACCGCCGCGACTGCGGGAGAACACAACCATTAATTTTGCGTTTTCATATTAATGAATTGAATAATAAAGATTAATGTTTGTTTAATTAATTCATAGTTGATTAAATGCAAGCATAATCTAGATCTATCACGAGAACAATCATGAATCTAAGATGTGAACTAAAATATTGGAATAGATATCACCCATAACAAAGAATAGATCCACTCCTCAACTCTCTCTCTCTCCGGCGATCATAATTGATCCGCGACGAATATAAACCAAGCACAATTCAATAATGAAAGAATCATGATTTATATGCAATGAAAGTAAAGAAGAAAAGAAAAGAATACTTTATTCACCAAAAGACTACATTGTATCTAGTTGATGGAAGAATGAACAATAGGGTGAGTTATTACAAATTCGCAGCTCTGATGGCCTTATATAAGGTGTATAAACCGGATTAAGGGAAACCTAATTCTTGGAGGACAATAAAACACGTTTCTGGCATGTTTTCGCTAGTTCGGCTCGCAGTTGCGAGAGCTGGGCTCGCAGTCGCCGGTGTAGAGATTCGGTATTTAGACCATAATTTGGCCTACGTAACTCCGATTTGGGTGATTCAAAGTGAGTTGGAATTCAAGTTTCAATACCTACAACTTTTATGTAGAAGTCCAAGCCCAATTCTTCTTGTAAGTATCCTGAAAATGCGTTGCAAGTTCACAAATCAGATTCTCGGGTCCAATCTCCATTCGAAACACTTCAACCTTCAGCTCCATTACTTATTTATCAATTGACTCTCATATTCAGCCCAAATGATGCTCCAAACACTCGTTCATTTGTCAAAGAAACCATAGCACACATAGTAGCTTCTATTTACGACAAATAACTCATAAAATACACGGTTAATACACACAATACCAATTTAGTCACCCCGGACATGACTTAATCACATTTAACTAATTAACCCATTATTTCATACATATTATCGCCATTGAGAACACAATTATGGGGTAAGTTGATGATAAAATATGATACCAAGTTGACCATCATCAGGTCTATTAGGTGTAGTGCCCGAAAGACAATTTGTGTAATTGTTTTTAATGGATGACAGAATTTATCTCACCTTATTACTTGCTTTGTGCTTGTAAGTAATACACTCGCTTTGCAAACCCTAAGTATATCGCATGTAATCGCTTAACTCGGTGCATGGCATGCACGTGAGGATTGAGTTAGTGGTGATATACTTAAATCGTTAGTCCGTGGTGAACTTAATCGAGTTTAGGGTCTCTTGATTAAAACACCAATAATGCGCCCGTAACACCTTAGGGTGTGATAGTCTTATCCGGACTCGTCGGTGAGGGGTACCTACGTGGGGCATTTATATATGATGGCATTCATATAGACCGGACCGATTTAATCCGAATTTCTCGGTATAATTCCGTAATCGAGGAATCTTATTAAATCATTAGATGATCATATATGGATCAACCTTAATCCCGAGGTGATCACAGGTGGTGCCGCTTGTCCCGGGGTAGTGTTTGATGTGTTAGTTACGGTTCACTTAAATAATGTGTTCCAAGCCACTTCTCATTGGCACTATCTCCGTATGAGTGAGTAGTTCGATTTTCACGTACATGGAATCCATTCCTTCCTCGCGGAAGTAGAGAGACAAGCCCCTTATTTGTTAGCCCTAAGAAAGTGATCGATCGGCCGAGTTCATATTTAGACTAATTAGCTACTAGTCGATATGTGAACTAATTGATCACTAGGGGGTTGATGGTAAATAAGGATAAGATATTCGAGTCGGGTTCACGGAGACTTCCCTCTCGTAATGGACAATGCCTATGGAGGGTTAATCTGTATGTAGTGATTATATCAATGGACGCTTATTCACTCTATGGGTTGAGTATAAGTATACATCTATAATCGGTAGAGTTCAGTTTCGGGTTTATGGTGGCGTAATCCCGGAATTAATAATTAATGTACTTATTCGTTCGATGAATAATTGATTATTGGAGCTACCGGTTATAGGTCCATGGTCCCCGATGTGGCTTCGTAATTCGGACAATAATCTTGTTATTTGGGCCTCGCGATAATTAATTGGTCGGGCTAATTAATTGATATGCACGGATATTATTTAGTTGGGCTAAATAATATAATACACATAAAAGACATTTTATGTGGGCTTTTTTGACCCAATATGTGGCGCCATTAATGTCCTAATAATTAGAGAGAAATTAGTTTTCTTGGATAATTATTTAACATGTGATTTATCTTTTATTTGTTAAATGATAATTCATGGAATAATAGATAATAATATGATTTATCTTAATTTGTTTGGGATAATCATTTTATTTATCTTTTATTTGAAAAAGGATTAATGTGATAATTATCACTTAATTATTTAATCCTTGGAGGACATTGATTACTCTCCTATATAAAGAGAGTTCTCCCAAATCTAATGGAAAGGTACTATTCACGTCACTATTCACCGAGAGAAATTGGCCGAAAAATTTCGGCCTCTATTCTTAGGGTTCGAGTTGGAAAAATCTTCGGGATTTTTCTGGTTGCATATCAAGGAGGCTCGTGTATCAAGAAGGGTGTCCACCAACCGCCGTTTGGAGAACACATCGGAAGATCAATGCTTCTCTTCCCTATATTGGTAACATGATCTTAACCCCCTTGTAGTAGTTTAAGTCCTTTATTTATGTATTGTACCGTGTAAATCGTGATCCATCCGCGCGTATAGATCTAACTTGGTTAGATCTAAGAACCCGCATCCTTCATGTGGTATCGGAGACAGTTCCACGATTTACATAGTATAATCATAATTAAACGATTTAAAGGAGTGGAATTGCATGTAGGTAAATTTAATTTATTGTTCTATGCATTGTTTATGATTGGTTGTCATGGTTGAAGAGATGGATTGGGGGTTGACACTGTTTACCCGTTAGATCTATTGTAAACTCATATGAACAATGAAAATTCGTTCATATGAGTATAGGAAATTATGTAATTTATTGGTTATTGCAATTTTAATTTCCAGAAAGTAGATCGGTTTAGTAGCTGTTTAGTGTTTTCGTTTTTCCCGTTAATCGAGCCGTTCAAAAGAAGATCCCTCTGGTCAGAATCAAGATTGGAAGTTGATGAACAACCCCACAAAATTTGGCGTCGATCAGAGTCTGTTTGGATTTCCGTTCGTTGCTGCAAAGAAGCTGCTGTAACAGAAAAACGCAGGATTCACAGAAACCCTACCTGTGACTTCCTCGAATTTCTGGGAGAGTTTCGACCGTTGAAACGCAAATCCAACCAGTCAGATTGATAAATATGGAGTTTTGGACGTGGAATAAACATTTCAGGTCGATCGGGTTTCATCTCGATTCCCGATCGGCAGCGGGAAGTCATTGATGCGCTGCTGTAAAAGTCAGATTCAGCAGCAAGTTGGGCGGCTCACTGGAGAATATTGATAAGTCAAAGCTCCGATCCAACCGTCCATCTTGAAGTCCGAAGAATGAAGATCAGATCTGGAAAGTTTCGTCCCGATCCGAGTTCGTTTGATATGCCAATCGTCGAAGATTCTAAACAGATGCAGATTAGGGTTTTATTTTATTTTCGAATAGATTAGTTACGGGGGTGTCAACGGTCCATCTCGGTGTTTATTTTTCGCACTAGTATACATGTGTAGATTGTATGAATAGAACTGGAAAATTGCCATGACATGCATCATATCATGAATTCCACTCCATATGCATACATGTAGAAATTAATTCGAGCAATTAGTTAGGAATGTATAAAACACGCAATTAGTTTTAATTAATTGTTTGATATTGATTAGAAACTAATTAGGGTAAAAAACCGAGGAACACGGGTTTTTTCAATCGTCGAGGTTGGGTGATGGATTCTCGGTGAATCCCACTCTGCGAAAGCATAAGGAGTAAAATCCCGAAACCTCGTGGTTAAGGTGTTGGATTCTTGGTGAATTCCACCTTACCTAAGACGAGATTACGTTCTTGTTCCGTAGTGTCTGCGTGAATGTTTGATGTTTAAGGATTGGATAATCACGGGCAAATAGGTTCGAAAGTGGTTTAACCACGGTTGGGTGGTCAACAGTAGCTACGGCTCAATCGACTTCACCCTCCACGTGTGGCGTTTGCACGGGGGTCTGGCAATACTGAGCCATCCGAAGAGCCACTACGTCTCAACGGAGCTCTCCTAGCCTTGACCCGTCCGACGGTCACATATGTTCTAACGAATAGGTCGGGTGGGCTAGCCCACATAACCGACAACATTCGGGCCTATGATTTATTGTTCCTTAATGTAACATCAAGTCCAAAAACGTGATCGCAAAACCCACCACTTTTTCAAAATATTGAGTGGGAGCGGGAGAGGCGACAACCGACCCCACGGCCTCTACCGTTGACACAAGCAACGTGAGAGAATGGTGACGCCTCGTGCCGGCTTTGATTTCGGCCCCTAAGGAAGGCCTTCACCGCTATCAAAATTCAAGGCTTGGTCTCCGAAAGGATAGGATTTTGGGTACTCGCCGGGTCACCGACCGACCCTAAGGCGGCACACTCGGGGTCTACCTAAAAATCTGAGACAATAGGTCACACTCATAAAGGGTATTTTTGGTAGTACCTTGGCTGAAAAAGGAAAGGTGATTGACGATCACAAATGAGATGTTCGATTCTCAATCTGATCGTCAATATTAATCGAAACCTCTTTGACCTACCCTAAGGCGGCACTGAGGCATTAGATTAAATCCTTGGAACGGTAGGATAGACTATAAGTAATTAGTTTATGTTCCTAAAATTTTAGTAGTGTATGATTTGGATTTATTTTCTCGTCGCTTTTTATTTACAACTATTTATATATCTCTCTGGGTACTAGATCGCTAGTGTATGTAAAATTGACTAGTAACGACTTCGTTAAAAGTGGTAAGTAACTAGAACGTTGTGCTTATTAATCTTAAATGCAATTAATTTTTGGAAGAGATACTTCTCTTGAGCCTTCAAGACTTAAGTGACGTAAATAAGGATGTCACTGTTGTCAATCGTGTTGATCGAGAGACGACTGTAATCAGTTTGAAAGATGATTGGGACGATAAAATTCTTCTAGTGAATTTTAATTGTGTAGTGTCTACATAAGAAATTTTCTAATAGAAAAATTGGAGAATCATAAATTAAAGTGTCGCTAGTTAGACGGTATTTGGAACCGATAAACTAGTGGGAGCTTTTGTCTTATGTTTTTCTAATTTAGAAAATTAGTCCCACTGGGTAACGCTTTCATTAGACATCCCACACGCTCACGAGTAGTGTCTACTCAATTGAACTCGCTAGTTCAAGACTATTTCCTTTTAAGGAAAGTTAAGAATGGGAAAGAATGTCTATAAGTGTTAATCATCTTAACTGAAGTTTTGAGGCTAAACCGAAACATTAAATAAAGAAAGTATAGGATAAGGAAAGTGATTTCGGATCACTAACCAATGAATCCTTAGCGACTTTCTTAACCGAGTAACTTGACTCGGTAGCTTAGTTCTTTGGAAGAACAAGGAAGCCGTGCATTAACGATTAATAGAGTAACAACGGCGTAATTTCACTACAATAATAGTGGGAGTGATACAAGGAAATGAATTTCGGATTCTATCCTTGAATATCACGTAAAAAATTTATTTTTCTCGTTTACGTGCATTCGTTGAAATAAATGGATTCACTTTCAACTCGATATATTGTTGCCTCATACAAAGTGAAGATGACATTTGTAGTACGAATCTGAGGCTCGGACTTTTGTTTGATAAAGTCAGAACCACTAAAAAAAAAAGCTGAATAAGTATAACACATCTAAAACTATTAAAGGTAAAAGGTTTCCGTATTAAGATAAGCGACCTTTCAATATCTATTAATTAGTGCATATATCCTAGAGATAAGACCTGACGACTGGCTAAGGGTGATTCCTATCTCCCGCCTCAGGAACACTATCTCAAAGGAACAATGACTAAGTTTCCTTTCAATCGGGAAAGGGTAATAGATTTGAAGGGGTAACATAGCTTGTTCACCATGACCTTCGGGGTCTAGTGAGAGATACAAGCCGGGGAGTTTTTGAGTGGTGACATATTGTCCGATAACTACTCGAAACGTGATTTAGTTTATCAAAAGAATACGAGGAGGAGTCTCTCGATTTTAGCAGAGAATAGAGTATTCCATGCTCGTAAATAGGCTATCGCATAGTCTTGGGACCGATGCTCGGCCCGCTCCTAAGGAATGATTCTCACGTAAGAAGAAACCATAGACTTGCCGATATAGTTATTAATGTGCTACAATACACCGTTAAACTCGATTAAGATAATTGGTTGCAAAATAACGGTTAACATTATTATGTAAACCGAGAAGTCTACCTAGAAGATGCCGTTGAATTTATGGATAATGAGTGAATTCGGTTCACACCACTTCCATAAATGTAGGCATTTAGCATTTAATGCTTGAAGGTAGGACTGGAGATTTTGCGCATACGTTCAGATTGTGACTGTTTGTGAAACATCTTAATGAACGAGTGAAGGTTGATTATAAGATTCTTGAGATCAGAAAGTGACGGTTGAACTGTCACAAGCCTTCTGATAGAATCTATAAGTAACAACCTTAAACCTTGGAGTACGGTTACCCAAAGGTAGTTACTATCTGATTTAATCAGACCACATCCAACATCGGTTGTTGGTGATTACACTGATAAATACTACTAGATCATAATGTCAATCCACCCAAGACAGAGTGGGAGTATGGTTTAACCGTTGACCCATTGTGATTTTGTGGACTTTATAATCTGCCGGGGTGATTGATAACCTATGGCTCTTGGTGGGGTCGTATAGATTCTCGATTATAGAGGTTGGTTTGAAAACCTTAACCCCGTGAATGGAGTTTTGGTACTCCGCTCGTTCACCTCTTGTAGAACCACCCGAGTGTCTCAGCCCAAAGGGGAGCAATTGGATCTACACGGAAAAGAGTCGAATGAATAGGAAAGTTTAAACTTTCGCCGCAAAGTTGAGTGGTATAGGGTGATTCCCCGACAAGTAGAGAGTTAACCGACCTTGAACTCTCTCACCACTCGCCTTGCTAGATTTCGTTAGAAAGCGTAAAAATAGGGGTGATTCCCCGAGACTTTCTTGCCGAACAACGGAATCTCGAATTCATTTAGAACGTAAGGGTTTTAGCTAAGAATGAATAACGGATTCGTTACAAAGCGTAAGATAGGGGTGATTCCCTAAGACCTTTTTTGCGAGACTAACGATATCTTAATTCATTCGTAAAGAACCTTTGGTAGGAGGCCCGCCATGGCTTATATCCTTTGTGGATTTAAGAGAACCTCTCGGTCATTTAAAAGTCACATGTTTTAAAATATGTGAACTTGACCGAGTATTGATAAGTCTTTCGTAGACTCGGATATCAATATTGGTAAAGTAGTAGTATTAGTGTTCATGAATGATAACACCGAAACAAGCTTGGAAACAACATGTGTGTGCTATCCGAAGTCGGAAACCGACAGCCAAGATTCTCTGGATGAGAGAATTGGACTATATTCTAAGAATCGATTCGGTCAAATTCACGAGAATGAGTCATTGGCTATCCCACCTATCTTATTGAATAAGATGATCTTGCATATACGTATGCAACATTCATCGAGATTAGTCCTACCTTACATCTCAGGAATGATTCTCTAAATCTCCGGATAAAGAGAAAATGGGATAGAGTCTCTCTTAGATAACGGCAAGTCAGGTCATAATAAGTCAATTGCAGTTGAATCTTGGATTCAAGCAATAAGAAGCGGTTTAGTATATCCTCAAGTATCGTTAGAGAACGAGGAATGACATGCTTGTATATTTAGGTGCAAACTTGAATATGGTTGACCACACTGATTTTGACTTGTAGTCAGATTAAGGATGATCATTAAGTTGATCTCGGGCTCAGTGTTTACTCATAGTGCTTAGAATTTCCTTTTTGGTCTGGGAGTAATTCCAGGTCTGATAAGCCGATATCACTTCATTGTGAAAACAAGAAGATATAGTTTAGAAGGATCTTCTCGGTCACAAGAAGTCAAAAGCATATTGAGAGAGAGTACCGCCCGATTGGAAGGACCGACAACGTTTCAATCCTAAAGATCGTCTCGAGTCGACAACCTAGCTAATCGTTGTACCAAGTCGAGTGCTTGGAGGGTACGGCATTGATAGATATGTCTCACCCGCTTTTAGAGCAAGTGGGAGAGTGTTGTGAATAAGATAGGGTGTGCTCTAAAAACAATCGTTGCTTGTCATTTCGTGCAAGTGGGAGATTGTTAGGTGTAGTGTCCGAAAGACAATTTGTGTAATTGTTTTTAATGGATGACACGAATTTATCTCACCTTATTACTTGCTTTGTGCTTGTAAGTAATACACCGCTCGCAAACCCTAAGTATATCGCATGTAATCGTTAACTCGGTGCATGGCATGCACGTGAGGATTGAGTTAGTGGTGATATACTTAAATCGTTAGTCCGTGGTGAACTTAATCGAGTTTAGGGTCTCTTGATTAAAACACCAATAATGCGCCCGTAACACCTTAGGGTGTGATAGTCTTATCCGGAATGTCGGTAGAGGGTACCTACGTGGGGCATTTATATATGATGGCATTCATATAGGACCGGACCGATTTAATCCGAATTTCTCGGTATAATTCCGTAATCGAGGAATCTTATTAAATCATTAGATGATCATATATGGATCAACCTTAATCCCGAGGTGATCACAGTGGTGCCGCTTGTCCCGGGGTAGTGTTTGATGTGTTAGTTACGGTTCACTTAAATAATGTGTTCCAAGCCACTTCTCATTGGCACTATCTCCGTATGAGTGAGTAGTTCGATTTTCACGGACATGGAATCCATTCCTTCCTCGCGGGAAGTAGAGAGACAAGCCCCTTATTTGTTAGCCCTAAGAAAGTGATCGATCGGCCGAGTTCATATTTAGACTAATTAGCTACTAGTCGATATGTGAACTAAATGATCACTAGGGGGTTGATGGTAAATAAGGATAAGATATTCGAGTCGGGTTCACGGAGACTTCCCTCTCGTAATGGACAGCCTATGGAGGGTTAATCCGTATGTAGTGATTATATCAATGGACGCTTATTCACTCTATGGGTTGAGTATAAGTATACATCTATAATCGGTAGAGTTCGTTTCGGGTTTATGGTGGCGTAATCCCGGAATTAATAATTAATGTACTTATTCGTTCGATGAATAATTGATTATTGGAGCTACTGGTTATAGGTCCATGGTCCCCGATGTGGCTTCTGTAATTCGGACAATAATCTTGTTATTTGGGCCTCAGTGATAATTAATTGGCTGGGCTAATTAATTGATATGCATGGATATTATTTAGTTGGGCTAAATAATATAATACACATAAAAGACATTTTATGTGGGCTTTTTTGACCCAATATGTGGCGCCATTAATGTCCTAATAATTAGAGAGAAATTAGTTTTCTTGGATAATTATTTAACATGTGATTTATCTTTTATTTGTTAAATGATAATTCATGGAATAATAGATAATAATATGATTTATCTTAATTTGTTTGGGATAATCATTTTATTTATCTTTTATTTGGAAAAGGATTAATGTGATAATTATCACTTAATTATTTAATCCTTGGAGGACATTGATTACTCTCCTATATAAAGAGAGTTCTCCCAAGTCTAATGGCAAGGTACTATTCACATCACTATTCACCGAGAGAAATTGGCCGAAAAATTTCGGCCTCTATTCTTAGGGTTCGAGTTGGAAAAATCTTCGGGATTTTTCTGGTTGCATATCAAGGAGGCTCGTGTATCAAGAAGGGTGTCCACCAACCGCCGTTTGGAGAACACATCGGAAGATCAAGGCTTCTCTTCCCTATATTGGTAACATAATCTTAACCCCGTTGTAGTAGTTTAAGTCCTTTATTTATGTATTGTACCGTGTAAATCGTGATCCATCCGCTGCGTATAGATCTAACTTGGTTAGATCTAAGAACCTGCATCCTTCAAGGTCCACATCTGGGGTATTTACGACGGTTTCTGAAATATACATACTTTCTTGGACTATATTGTTTATAGTAATAAAGACATTGCACGATTTCTTGTTTCTGTTTACATGACTCACAAATCGTTGAGGCAATACTCCATGATGACTTGATGTGTTTTCTTTGTTGATTTATATATTATTAGAATCATAAAACATATTATTGTTACTTTTCTGTTCAACTTGCAAATCAATAAATTATTTGCATTGCACTTCCTAGCATTCTTGAAACTAGAAGGGATGATATCTTCTCAAAATACATCAGTGTGCTTAAAGAAGGATCAAACATTTATGTGACACTAAACAGAAAGTTTACAGTAATAGTAGTGAAGTTATTTCAAATGTTACAAAATACAAGGCTTACATGTGAAATCATAATTTCAATAGTCAACTAATTTTTAGAAGTGACAATATGTCCACTTGGCGAATTTAAAACGTAAATGCATGAAAGAAGGAAAACCCTCATTTCTGGTACTATGATGCGTTCAAGATAGATAATGGGTTTAATGATGATGTGTGCCGTTGAGGACTATAAATCAACCAACAAAGTGTTGGAGTTTTTAGCTATAATTGAGTTTTGGAACAAGTGGCGAACAGTCCACTTTAGACTCGATTTTGAGATTGTTATGGAATGAATTTATGGAAGCTAAAAATGGTTTTGGAAACTACTAAGATAGTAGTTAATTTTAGGCTTTTGAATCACTCGATTCCGATATCGGGTGAATGAGAAATTAATGCCTAAAGGTAGAGTGATTTATGTGGGTGTTGTAATGGAAATGTGTTCCATTTGTCCCACACAGGTAATGAGACTCAAGTAGAATCACTACTTAAGAAGTAGTGTGGAACTTAGAGGTAAGCCCCAAGGGGCAAGATAATTTTGTGAAGGAGGGAAGACATAGATGTCTGTTGGTTCACCCGCGCGCCGCGTCCTGCCGGCCAGCTCGGCTCCGACTCTGGCTTTATAACCAACATATGACTTCCCTAAAATTCCATTCTCAAAGGTTACTTCTCTACCATTTTTTTGCCTATAAAATAAACAATCATGGATGAAAATTTGACACTTCAGCATTCATTCAAGTTAAGAGATAATGAGGCTATATCAGTTCGCCGACTTTCCTCATTCAAGTGCCAGAATCCGGAAAGGTATTGATTGTTCTATCTTGGGAGACTTGTTTCCATTATCCGTGGGCATTTAATCGGGGCAATAATGTAACGCCCCTCTCCCGCATACCGAGCCCTTATCCGGAAGAGAACGTTCGGCGCGTATAACATTAAATAAATCTAATATTATACGCTAGCCTCTACGTCGTCATATTAAAATTAAAGCAACGGAAGCCCAAAAGGCTCGGGTAAAATCATAAATGTCTCTAAGAATAGAATACAAACCAACTAGGGGTAGAAAAGAAAACTTACAACAACGATAAAAAGCTTACAACGTACGATGCTCCAAAAGAAAGATACAACACTTGTCTTACAAACTTGAAATAATAGTACAACCTAATCTAGTACAACATTTAATAGAAAGGTAAAAAAAAGAAAGTATCATCATGGCATCAATGTTATCAAATCACCATCGAACTCATCAATGAGCTCAAAGCTAACCTATCCGGCTTCTCACCCCAAAAGCTTACAAAACAACATATGCATTTGAGGTAAGTACAAAGTACTTACCAAGAGGAAGAAGCTAATGTATAATTAAGTCTTATGATGAGCGACAAATTGTCAATCATTATTATGACATTTTACCATAATATTGATAACACTTTGAGCATTTTTGTATCAATTCAAGTCATAATTACATAGTTTTATCAAAATATATAAGTAGTAATTATTATATAAATTATCGTATTTTTATAAGTTTTTTATAAGTTTTGTACCGGTTTAGTAACCGGAGTGTCGTGTCGGATTTACGTTTGGTGTTTTGGTAATTTATTGCAGGATTATAGGTTTACCAAGATCCCAAGTGACGACACGTTTTGAGGCCAAAAACATATCTTTTGAGGAATAGAAGAAGATGCCATAAGCTTACAAGTTCAAACGGATCAATTGTCCTAAGTGCTTCTACAGTAAAATATCTTCGACGGACATTTGACCCAACTTAAAGGCATTTTCTGGGGAAGATTTCTTCATGAAAGTTTTAGATCTTCAAATGAGCTTTTCAACGCACTTTGAATCACGTCAATCGGAGGTCTACAACTCATTTTACCAAACAACTGATATTTTGACAGTTCGGCACGAACAGGAATAAAACGGCACGCGCCGGAATCTTCATCATTTCAAGCACATGGGAGCCTGACAAAGGAATATGCACTGTAGCACCGGCAAGCGCCGGGAAGGGGCCGGCACACGCCGGTGCACTACCCCTATAAATACTCCCCTCAGTCCATTTGTTCAAAAGGTCCCAAAATATATATATATATATCTCTATATATATTTTCCTCTACCTCTTTCTTTTTATTTCTTTTATGTTTTGGGCCCATATATGTATATATATATATATATGTCTATGTATATATATATATGTATATGTTTTTATATATATAAATAAAGTAGTTATAATGCCGTTGTAATGGCGGAATAATTATCGAAGATTGTTAAAATCGAAGCTTTGTTATACTACATCCGGTGGAAACGACCCCGATTCAGCAGTTGTAATCGGTAATATATTCTAATATTATTATGTTTACTATTTCTATTTCTATTTATATATTATATATGTTAATTATGTTAAGCTAAAATTATATCTAGCCAAGATATGAATCTGAATTAGTTAATCTTTTTGGTAAAATGAATGATCGACTCTGGTAATAATGATTAAAACCAATTATAATGAATCTCTTTCTATTTCCACTTAATGAAAGTAAAAATTGAATTAGCCACTCGATTTTTACTAGAAACGTAATCTAATGAATTGACAACTCGCGATTAGAATACGAGATCGTAATAGAAAGACCGGAGGGTAAAATTGGCCGAGTGAAAATGTGACAACGGAATCCGATTTCCTACCCGGGGGCAGATTTGTCTTGGGAGAGATAAATCTTATTAAAATTGTGCTCACGATATTATTACGTTAAATCACCTGTTTAATTGATATCTTAAAACTGGCCGTATGACAAAACGAGAGTGACCCATGCTTAAGATGACATTGGACAGAGGACTAGACATATGACAATTTCATACGCTCGTGTAAAGAGGAGTTGTCTAGCTTAGGAGTACACCGGTTCATACATAATTGACCTCCTTGCATCAAGGAAAAGATCTGTCTCATTCAATTTCAATACAAAAAGATATTGATTCAGTAAAGTATTCTTGGCTAGATCCAAAAATATATATATTATCTATTTTTATATTTATATATTTATTTACTGCTTTACTAACAATCTAACTAATCTAACTATCTAACCCGAGGAAAATGGTAAAAACTCCGACTTAGATCGAGTTAATAATAGCTTCTTGGTGTTTAACCACACTTTGAATTATGCCTTCATTTCCCTGAGGATACGACCTGACTCACCAGACTAGAACTACAATTTGACCCGGTACACTGCCGGTAAGGATTGATAGCCTAGAAACAGTCCGTCAGCTTTCTGGCGCCGTTGCCGGGGAAACGACGCTAATTCATTGTGTTCGAATGGTTTCTACTTATATTAGCTTAAAATTCTCGAGGATAAGTCAACACTCTTCTTATCACATTTCTATTTTTATTTTCCGTTGGTATCTACCTTCTTTTAGTTACCAATTTTCTTCTTCTACCAATTTCGAGTTATTTTCTATTTTCGATAGTAGAAAGTAAACGTGGTTCGTTTATTTTTGTTGGTACCTACCTATTGGTAAGATACCAATTATAAAAAAAAATACACTCGGTAAATACAGAGTGGATTCGGTAATTACCGAGAGAAGAAAAAAATGTGGGTTTTTTTATCGATTTCGTGTTATTTTCTATTCGATATTTTCTATTCCACAAGAATTGTCAAATCGCGTTACGAAAATGGTCGAAACCGTTGGTGAAACACCTGAACAAGGGATTGCTCATGCTCAAGGGCATGGCCAAAACCTTAATCAGAATTTACCTCAACCTAATAACCAGAATCAGAATAATAGAAATAATCAGAATCGGAATAAGCATACTCGTCGAAACCAAATCCCCCGAGACCTATATGTGATCGGACCGTAAGAAGGTACCAGATTAATAATCCAATTCGTTTACCCAATAAAGGACCAATTAATTTTGAAATAAAATCTCATCTTTTTGGTTTAATTGACACAAGAGCCCAATTTCTAGGAGAAGATGATGAGGATCCACATCATCATCTCTATCTTTTCGAAGAATTGTGTAATACAGCCAATAGTCATGGTGCTCATCGGGAATTAACGAGGATGTCTATGTTTCCTTTTTCTTTAAAAGGAAGAGCACGAGATTGGTTTATGTCACTTCCACATCATTCATTGACTAGTTGGGAGGATATTCAAACCGAGTTCTTAAAGCAGTATTTTACTCCTGGTAGAAAATTGGAATTAATAGTCGAGATCGCTAACTTTAGACAAGGATCTGAAGAAACGCTTGGGAATGCTTGGGGAAGATTTAAAAAGCTACTAAGAGCTTGTCCCGATCATGGTTATTCCTTAGAAATGCAAATCCAACTTTTCTGTCGTAAATTAAGGAAAAACTTACGTGCAGATGTTGATCATGCATGTGGTGGTTCGTTAATGATGAGTGAAGCTCAAATAGTTTACGATGCTATAGAAAAGATTTCCAAAAACAATCGAATGTGGGAAACCGGTTCTAGCACAAGAAAAGTAGCATTTGCAGGAGAAATTACATCGAATACAGAAGTTCTAGCACACTTGGAGAATTCGAGTAGGAAATTTGACGGCTTATTAGCTAGTAAAACTATAAACTCAGAAAATATCTTACCAAATGAATACTCAAGTCATGATAATGTGTCATTAGGGATGGAAGAACCAGAAGGTTATTCAAGGGAAAAGGTGAGTTTTTTGCAACAGCATAGGAATTTGAACAACGCGTATTCAAACTCATTTAATGCTATTAGAAGAGCTCACCCTACTTTTTGTTGGTCTGAAACCCCTAGTATGCAAGGACAACCACCGTATCCAATCCAGTATGAGAATCCATATAATAATCAAGTTTATCAAGGAGATACCTCGAATCAGAACCTACAATCATTACCTAGACCATATCCACAACATACCACTCAAAGCATACCAGTCACCCAAAGTTCAACTCAACCTGAAGGAGTTGATAAATGGGAGAAATTAATCGAAAATCTGATGGGTATGATGTCAACTCAAGCTCAAAATATGGAAATCATGATGACTTCTATAGTACAGTCACTAAGGATATGAGTACGTTGAAAACATCTATGAGTGGAAATGATACCAGAATGAGATTTATAGAAGCATCAGTAAGGAATATGGAATATTATTTGAGTAGAGAAGGAGAACGTAAAAATAGTAGACCTCCTGGAGGATTACCAAGTAATACTGAAAGAAACCCGAAAGAGGTAACTGCTGTTATTACTAGAAGTGGAAGGATCTATGGAAGTAATGGATTAGAAAACATCAGAATTAATGAAGTAGAGAATGATTTAGATGGTACATATGAGAAAAACATGGAATCTAAAGAGGAAGAGGACATTATTGAAGATTTCCTAAGACAGAACAGATATATTGAACCTGGAAGTAAGGATGAGGAATGGGTCAAGGTTCCTAGAATATTGAAAAATCCAAGAATGAGTAGGACCTTGACCAATGATCATGTTGAGAATGAATCAAGTTTGGAAAGGCCAATTCAAACCGAACCTTATCCGGCTCAACCCAAATTCACCTCGATTCAATCTGATAGGGCAGCACCATATCCAGTGCATATTTTGAAGAAAAAGGTACAAAATGATAACACACAATGTCCTCAAAAGGCACAAACATTCAAGGAAGCTTTACCATCTTCGTCTAATTATAAGGGTAAGGGAGGTATACATTCTAACCCTACTTTAATTGATCTTGAATTACTCCCCCATTCCCCGAAAAAGGAAATCAAAAAGATGAATTTGGATAAGAGGTATGCATGTTTTCTTGACACTTTTCGGCACTTAAATATTAATATCCCTTTCATCGATGTTTGTAAGGGAGAGCTTAGTTTGGGAATGAATAATGAGCGCGTTGCCTTCAACATTTACAATTCATTAAAATATCCATACACTACACTAGAATCTTGTTCTTGTGTGGACCCTTTGTGTCCTTTTGCTGTGGATCGTACTAACACGCAGGTAATTGAAGAAGATGACTTCAGCAATAATGTGAAAGCTCGCAAACCCAAAGCTCGAAAATCAAAGGAAAATGTCAAGAATCGCTTGGATTGGTGGAAATTGTATGCTCTATGTTGGAGACCGGTATTAAAGACGGATGCGGTGTGTGAGGATGACCCACCACCTGTGCATTAAAAACTGAAGCAAGGAAAAGTCTAGCTATAGACTATAAATATAGTGAAATCACGGGTACTATCCTTCCTATTTACTCATTAAGCATTTATTTCTAGTTGATTCGTGTGCTTAATTGTTACATGCTTTGGTGAGTAATTGTTAGAAGTATCCCATTTAGTTTAGTATATTATATTAGTTGCTTAAGTTTGTCAAGCAAACGACGTTAACCAAAAGCGCTACCGGGAGGCGCCCGCAAAAATGTTAAATATAATAATTACTCATACTTTGAATGATACTTTGCGAATACTTCGGATTGATTTTCATTTTGTTTCACCAAGTCTTAGGATGAATGTTTGAATGTCATTAAAAAAGGGAATGATTAGGTGGTTATCCGAAAATCCCGATGGAGAAAAAAGAGAAAAATTCAAATGCGTCATTTCTTGGACTTAGGTTGTTCGAACGATTTGAAATAACCCTTGAGGATCTGGGTATAAAAGACTCATAGTTAATACTTTGCCATACGTTACATTTCATGATCTAGTCTGTTTTAAATTTCAAATAACGTGTGACATGTATTAGTTCAAATACTATGGAATTGAGGAGGTCATAACTTTAACCCACCCACCCACCCTTTAATATCATCCGAGTATTTGTTTTGACTTGTTTTACTTGTTTTAGTGCACCATTGATTTCCCAACAACTTATTTACACTCACTTTACATTGAGGACAATGTAAGTTCATAAGTGGGGAGTGGAGTCGTTGGTCTAGCAATGGAATTAATGTTTATTTTGTATCAATAAATCCCTTAGTTTTCGATTTTTTTTCGAGCATTATTTAGTTGATTAAAATAAATTGTATAAGGTATATATTTCATGGATTTGAAGATATAATGATCAATTTGGATGTGTATAACCAACGTGAACCGTAAGTGCATTGTAATTCCAAATATATTTGTGTAACATGAATTCCTTCACGTAAAGCCTTTGATATTGAAGCGGAAAATTTTAAACTGTATCCATTCAGTATCCTAGTGGTTATTCTAGAGAGATTTGCAGTAACTTAGTACCTAACTTTTGAACGTGTACTGTGAATATTTGAATGTTTGAATGTGATAGAAAGGATATAAGTTAAGGAAGAATACCAAACTAAGATGAACTATATATATGTCGGATGTAGCTACCAATGATTTGAGTGCAGTAGGGCGTTATCATGAAACGTCCTATGTCACTATGAGGTTTAAAAGCTCCCGACTGCCTGATGATAGTAGTCCAGCTAGGGTGTTATCACGAAACATCCTATTGCTGGGAATGAGGGCATATGCTACAAATGTGAAATTAAAAAAAGAAAAAAATGACAATGGTTGAAAACTTAGTTATCTTCTGACTATCCCCAAGTATAAACTGAATGATATGCTTTAGGGATTATCCTAATAAGTACACGGGAGAACTTTGTGTGGAACTGTTACTGCCTATACCTAGGAAAGTCATTAGGATTGTCTGAATGGATACTTGTGCGTTTGCTTGAATTATTCAAGAGAGGATAGTGGAAATTGAAAAGGCATGTCACACACACACTCTGTTATACATTTATATTAAGGTTAACGCCTGGTGTAATTCGAATGGATGCAACATCTGGTTGTCCCTTACATCTTATATCTTCATGAATTTGTCCCTCATTCAATTTGTTTTATCGCTTGTTTTGCTCGAGGACGACCAAAAGCTAAGTGGGGAGTTGTGATGAGCGACAAATTGTCAATCATTATTATGACATTTTACCCTAATATTGATAACACTTTGAGCATTTTTGTATCAATTCAAGTCATAATTACTTAGTTTTATCAAAATATATAAGTAGTAATTATTATATAAATTATCGTATTTTTATAAGTTTTTTATAAGTTTTGTACCGGTTTAGTAACCGGAGTGTCGTGTCGGATTTACGTTTGGTGTTTTGGTAATTTATTGCAGGATTATAGGTTTACCAAGATCCCAAGTGACGACACGTTTTGAGGCCAAAAACATATATTTTGAGGAATAGAAGAAGATGCCATAAGCTTACAAGTTCAAACGGATCAATTGTCCTAAGTGCTTCTACCGTAAAATATCTTCGACGGACATTTGACCCAACTTAAAGGCATTTTCTGGGGAAGAGTTCTTCATGAAAGTTTTAGATCTTCAAATGAGCTTTTCAGCGCACTTTGAATTACGTCAATCGGAGGTCTACAACTCATTTTACCAAACAGCTGATATTTTGACAGTTCGGCACGAACCGGAATAAACCGGCACGCGCCGGAATCTTCATCATTTCAAGCACATGGGAACCTGACAAAGGAATATGCACTGTAGCACCGGCACGCGCCGGTGCACTACCCCTATAAATACTCCCCTCGACATTTGTTCAAAAGGTCCCAAAATATATATATATATCTCTATATATATTTTCCTCTACCTCTTTCTTTTTATTTCTTTTATGTTTTGGGCCCATATATGTATATATATATATATATATATATATATATATATATATATATATATATATATATATATATATATATATATATATATATATATATATATATATATATGTATATGTTTTTATATATATAAATAAAGTAGTTATAGTGCCGTTGTAATGGCGGAATAATTATCGAAGATTGTTAAAATCGAAGCTTTGTTATACTACATCCGGTGGAAACGACCCCGATTCAAATAGTTGTAATCGGTAATATATTCTAATATTATTATGTTTACTATTTCTATTTCTATTTATATATTATATATGTTAATTATGTTAAGCTAAAAATATATCTAGCCAAGATATGAATCAATTAGTTAATCTTTTTGGTAAAATGAATGATCGACTCTGGTAATAATGATTAAAACCAATTATAATGAATCTCTTTCTATTTGCACTTAATGAAAGTAAAAATTGAATTAGCCACTCGATTTTTACTAGAAACGTAATCTAATGAATTGATAACTCGCGATTAGAATACGAGATCGTAATAGAAAGACCGGAGGGTAAAATTGGCCGAGTGAAAATGTGACAACGGAATCCGATTTCCTACCCGGGGGCAGATTTGTCTTGGGAGAGATAAATCTTATTAAAATTGTGCTCACGATATTATTATGTTAAATCACCTGTTTAATTGATATCTTAAAACTGGCCGTATGACAAAACGAGAGTGACCCATGCTTAAGATGACATTGGACAGAGGACTAGACATATGACAATTTCATACGCTCGTGTAAAGAGGAGTTGTCTAACTTAGGAGTACACCGGTTCATACATAATTGACCTCCTTGCATCAAGGAAAAGATCTGTCTCATTCAATTTCAATACAAAAAGATATTGATTCAGTAAAGTATTCTTGGCTAGATCCAAAAATATATATATTATCTATTTTTATATTTATATATTTATTTACTGCTTTACTAACAATCTAACTAATCTAACTATCTAACCCGAGGAAAATGGTAAAAACTGCGACTTAGATCGAGTTAATAATAGCTTCTTGGTGTTTAACCACACTTTGAATTATGCCTTCATTTCCCTGAGGATACGACCTGACTCACCAGACTAGAACTACAATTTGACCCGGTATACTGCCGGTAAGGATTGATAGCCTAGAAACAGTCCGTCATCTTACAACGAAAGGTTCATATTATTATTATTATTAAGTTATCTTTGTGTGACCGACACAACTCTAGGGTTCACTTCATGCTCATCAACATGTCATGACTAACTTTTTCTAGCTTAACTTATCTTTGTTACATCGGCACTCAAGGGCACAACGCATGGTGCTACCCACCACGAGGTATCCTTTGCAACCTATCAATGGATCACACCGATAGCCACGGGTTAAGACCCGATAGTGTACACGTTCGGTGAAGTCCCCCCTACCATTTAGCCGTTTATAGTCCAGTAGAGTTATTCACTTTATCTGACCGCCCACACATCACGATATAGCTAAGTGCCTTACCAAGAATGTTACGATGTTTAGTCTTTTAACTACACACGTACGTTTATTATTAATTGTTAACTAGCCACCTAAGTATTTTCAAGTAAGCTCCCTCACCCCTACTACTCTCTTTCCAAGACCACTAAACACAGACAAGGCCTAGCACATACACAGACATTGAGGAATACTAATTCCTCAAAGCACAAGCCTTTCATACCCTTCCGACGGGTCCAAAACTTCAACTCTATGGAAGAGTACATCCGGTGCCAGAACTAAACGCATCAAAAGCTTAATCGAGGCTTTTTCATGTTCATTTAATGTTATTAGTTCAAGAGATAACATTTAGAACTCATCTCGTAGGTTAAAACACTCAAAATAACATTTAGACAGTGTTGGGGGGCGCCAACACCCTTGGGGCGCGCCAAAATTGCTTCAGAGACTTCACTAAAATCAATGTTCAGGTTTGGGGGGTGCCAAAGCCTTTTGGGCACACCAAAACTGCTTCAGAGAGTTCATAGAACAGGTCAGAGGGCGCCAAAAAGTTCCAAAACTGCACTACATACAGTTTTCTGTACTGTAACGATTTCCTTTCAAAACCAACCAAGTTTAACATCAAAATATACATCCAAATAGCATCAAAACAGGTTCTAAACATGCTATAACACCTCGTATTGCAACAACAACAACTAGCATGATTTCTAACCACAAATCATACCCAAAACACAACCTTAACACCATAAAACCTTAATTAAACATCAGGAAGAGCCTCTTACCTTTTAGCAAGCAAAAAAAAGCAAAACCTTTAAAGGAGACTGCAACACTTATCCAAGACTTCAACGAAACCTAGTTGATCAACCAATAGAACAAGAAATATTGGTGATCAAAACTTCTAGACAACCGAGACTACGAATTAGGAGGTTTAGAACAACAAAGCTTGAAGAACTCAAACTAGGGCAAAACTAACCTTTCTCAAAACTCTAACTTTCTGGTATCACTAGGATGCTCTTCTCCCAAGGACCATGACTCTCTTCTCGAAACTGAAATTTATCAATGATTGGATGCATTATGATGAAAGATCTTATTGAAGAGGTTTTATGACTTTGAGAGGAAATGAACTTCAACCCTTTTCTGAATAAAAGGTTTTCTGACAACTTCCAACTCAAAAGGAAGTTTTATTCATGTAGGAAATAACATCCAAGAGGTTATTTGGCAAAAAATAAAATCCCAAAACTGAATTCCATTTTATTATTTTCCTCAAAAATAACTTCTAGCCATTATTTCCTTTTATTAGAATAAAAGAAAACCGACCTTTTGTTAAAAGAAATTTTTTTCCCTTTTTTGAAAAGACGGGTGGTCACAAATAAAGTCTTAAGGACAGTGTTCTACGCGCCTCAATCACCAATAATTTTTCGCATTTACTATTGCTTTCAGTCGTTCGATTCTATGTGCATATATGTTCGGTGTATGAATATGAATCAAATTTCCTGCAAAGTGTTTATTCGTTTCTGTTATTGATTTTTGCCTACTATATTTGGAAAGTTTCTATAAACAATAAAAACAAATTATCATAAACGAAAAATCATACTACTATTTTTCGTACACAAAGAACAACAAATATATAATGCTCGCATGTTTCGCAAAGATGCTGCATCAAATATATAGGTTAACGAATTCGTTTCTGATCATTAACACACAGTAACACTAAAACAGATTTCACAGTAACACTAACACAGATTCTATAGTAAAATCACCACACACTAGCACAAATTTCATAGTAACACCTTATGTTAGAAATAAAATTTTATGTTTTGATGATGATTCATCTATATTTATTTATTTGTTTGTTTACACCCCATTGATGAAGTGCTGAAATAAACTGTTATAGTGAAAAGCTAAAAGATGTCTAGAATTAATGTATAGGATTTAGTAGAGTTTGATCTTTGTACATGTTGCATCAGACAAGCACTGTAATTAGGGTGTTCATGGATATGGTTTATCTGAAAATCGAACCGATCCGGGCACATTCGGTTCGGTTTGGTTAATACTCATTTTCGGTTAATAATATAAAGAAACCGAAAATTTCAGTTCGGTTACAGTTCACGCCACAAATTAACCTAACCGAACCGAATTAAAAACCCGAACAATTAACCGAAAACCGAATTAAAAACCGAACAATTAACCGAAGTGAAACCGTACCAAACAAAAAACAATAACCGAACCGTTTATATCCAACATGTATAATTAGCTTTTATTACCAAAATATTATTATTTTTTTATAAAAATTGTGTATAACCGAACCGTTATCCGAACCGTTTATCACCGAATGAAAAAACCGAACCGTTTATTACCAAATAGAATTGATAACTTTTATTTCGGTTTTTGGTTAACCGAACCGAACCGAAGCATATATTTTGGTTCGGTTCAGTTTTCGTAAGCAAACGGTTCGGTTTCGAATATTTACTAACCGAAGTTTTTGGTTCGGTTTCGGTTACGGCCATTAACCGTACCGAACCGAACCGTGAACACCCCTAACTGTAATAGATTGGGAGCTGTAAAACTGAAAACTGGAAGTCATATAGAAACTGGATAACATAATAATAAAGAAACTGAAAATGTTGCTCAGATCTAAAACCGAGAAGAACTTAGAATTGCAGAAGGTAAGTTCGCTGATGGATCAAACTCGGTTGGCTTATCTAGAAGCTGAAGGCTGAGGGAACAAACTCAGTTTATGAAGGATGAGGGACACAGACTCAGTTATACAATAAACAAGAACTGAGGGTTCAAACTTAGTTTATGAAGACTAATGCCGAGACTGTAAAGTTGGAATTAAGGTAAGTCTGTGATGACATGAACTGACTTTATAGATCTTGTATGAGGACCTAAGATACATAAGGACAATGATATCTTAGATGATATGTATTTATATGGTGTACTCTAGTCAAGTCAATAAAGATCAGATGTTGTTATAGTATTCAGTTTTAGAAGAAGAGTACAACACTGAGTTAAAGCTCTATATCAGTTTGGAGACTGAAAACCGACCTGCTCAGTTATACAGAGCTTAAAACTGACACACCTCGATATACTCCGTTTAATAGATAAATCATCCAAGAACTGAAGAAAAATCGGAACGTCAGAACGGTCACTGACAAATCTGACATATAGCCATTGATAGCTACAAGGATTCAAGTTCAAACAAGATGAACGTTGGACAATACACTATAAATAGAGGACATAACAACACAACAAAACAACACAACACCAAGAATTAGTGAGCCAAAGTTCTGTTCATCTGTGCATTACTATCACATCGTGCTTTCAAAGATATATAAAGAAATCTTCAAGTGTTCAAGCTACAAATACATAATCAAGATATCAACACTTTGAAGAACCACAAGCAAGAATCACTTACTTGATTCAAAGCCCAACTTTGATTTTTAATCTAAGGTTGAGACTGTGAAGCAAAATCCGGTCTAGTATTTGTCAAGGACAGTTGTTTGTTTTGCAGTCGGGAACACCGTGGTTGTGGTGGAGCTAGAGAAGAGGCAACTCAACCATGTAAGGACCAGTGAAAGCAGTTGGAGAGCAGCAATCCGACCTGTTCTTTGATTGTTTAAATAGTGAAGCTATAGGAATTAGCCAAGGACTATTGTTTAGGACTTTTTGTAACTGATCTACCTCAAAAATTCTAGTGGAATTTTCCTACAGCACAGGGGAAGAGAGGACTAACAGGATTACACCACCTGGAACGTCTAGAATTTCTTGCCTTATTTACTTAATTTATTTTATGCATTTACTTATTGTTATTTACTTTTCAGTATTTGTGAATGTCATAATCTTGTTTGTCCAAGCATACATAACTGATTGTATTTCACACAGAACACAAAACTGACAGATCTCAGTTTTTGCATATAAGATTTTTCATAGATACATCGAGATCAGTTTAAAAAGGCTAAAACTTAATCCGCTGCCGGTTAACTCAGTTTGACTTAAACTCAACTCTGTTAGCTTAACTCCACACAAGTTTAATTGAACCAAGCATTAATTTTTTGTTGAAATAGTGTCCTAACCCAATCGGGTTGGACCGGATCCGACCTGGTCGGATCATTTCTACTATTTCTTCATGTTTATACATATATTAAATGACTTTTCTGTTGTCATATATTTGTTCGTTTAAAGAACCAATTATGAATTGTTATATGATAACGTCCTTAGTATTAAACTGTGATAGAGAAACCATGATATGCGATTATGGTTGATGAGATCTCTAATCATTTTGATAAGTTTGATACTTAAATTTCTCTAGGCTTATGTACTATTAAACAGGGCATTACAAACAGACTAGCACGTATTAGATGTCTTCTGTCTTTAAGGGCAGGGATAGATCTCGTCTATCGAAGTGTAGAGACACTTGGACTGTACGTGGACGTGTATTAGAGAATGCGTACGTTAGACTAACCCACTTACACTGTTAAGTGTCACACTATGTGACAATTGTGTAATTATCCTTAGGACCGGAGTCTACATGGCATCACGGTGTGAATTGTCATGCTTTGACACTATTGAGGTTTCCCCGAGCCATAGGGCGATTATGCGGTAGTGATTGGGTATGATACTGAAGCATGCGGAGTATACATGTTTGGTCGTCCGGGAATCGCGTACCCTGATAGTAGGGGTGAATATCCAAAAGGGCCTTCTTATAAGGAATGTCTTATTCTCGTGAATCTTGCAATGTGGGAGTAAATGAGTTACTTCGAGAGAGCATGATATCCAGATTATAAGATACGGTCATTGATGCTTGACACTCGACGAACGACCGTATGGATATTATTACAGCGATAGGATTGTAAGTTACACGCTAACTGTTTCACATGAAAGGTAGTAGTCATTGCATTTGACGCATCCGATGATTGGGGGTCACGGTGTGTTGCTAAACGCTATCCCGTGATCGTTAGGCATGAAGGGGATTTTCGTAATTTGCACTTTGTGTCTACGGCCAACATATTCGGAAGTCTATCGGGTCACACACATAAGAACATCTAGCCGGATTGAAATGTGGTTATAGTTGATGACCAAATAAGAAAAGAATTTATCTCATGCTATAAATGTTATAGTGGTAAATTAATATGATAGTATTTATTTATTATGAATAAATATAATACAAGATATTAATTATGTTGATTAATTAAATATACATTTATTACATATGTATGTCGAAATTTATTGTGTATATTGATACAAATGTATTTTACAAATTAATTAATCATAGTATTATATTAATTAAAGAATATTCCGGATGCCAATTTATGGCTAAAGGTGGCGTCATTTATAAGTGTATATGATACATTTGAATTGTGCAATTTAATTAATAAGATTATCATAATATTAATAATAGATATTAATTTATTTTGAAAAAAATAGATTTATGGTAATAAGATAAATATAGTCAATATAAGATATTGACAATATATTGGAAATATATTTTTTTTTTGCATTTATATTGGAAATATTTAATATAAGATATTGAATATTAATGAGACAAATCAATCAAATATATTTTCCTTATTTTACTAGTAAAAGGTTTTCTTCCTCTAAACTCTGCTAGATGGCGCCACATGCACTATAAATATAGTGTGGGTGTCGAGCTCTTTTGTACATCACAATTCCAAGAACTAATATTCTTGTGAAAAAATAGAGAGTTTCTTAGGAGAGATTTTGGAGAGAGAAAAGGCCGGTCTAGCAACTGGGTTTTTCTAGTATCAATCCATGACGGGATTCCGGCGGGCTGTTCGTGTGGATCATCGGTAGAGGCCGAACGCTTGGACGGCTCCGTGCACAACTACTCTCCTCAGACGGTCAAAGCGTCGATCTTTTAGATCAAGCAAGGTAACCACCGTCTACTAGCTTATTTGTTTATTGCTTAACCGAAGTCGGTCTTGGTAAAAGGAAATAAAATTTTAAATTCCGCTGCGTTCCCGCGTAGATTTCCTAACAGTGGTATCAGAGCGAGCTTCGAGCTTAAGCAATAAGCATGTAAATTTGCGGAGCAATTAATCACAATAGATGCAAGATCTAGATTCGCGAATACGGAAAACAAAAAAAGGATTCGGGTAGGGAGCTCGGCCGACTGGCGGCGGCTCCCCACCATGCGGCGGCCGGCGGTGGCGGCGCCCTAGGCTGCTACCGTCGGCTGGTTGCTTCGTGGCGGACCCGATTTTGTTTTTCATTTTGTGATATTTATTGTGCATTGATATCTCCTTTGTTTAGTTGTGTCATGTGGCTAACAAATGGTTCAAATAGTTTGGACTATTGAGATGCCACATGACATTAAAATTATCATAGTCTTTCCAAACTTTGTTTGGAATAGGCCTAGGCCTTTTCCCAAATCAAAATTTTGATTTTAAAAAGTGGCCAGACAGTCAACCAAATGTTGTTTTGGAAAGATGCCTTTTGGTTTAAGAAACCAAAGGCATCCCTTTTTGATTTGGAATAAAAAAAAAAGGAAAGAAACAAAAGTGACTTATTTTATTTTGATTTTATTTTAGAATGGTTCTAATTAATAAAGTTAAAATAGAAATCGATTTTAAAATTAACTGTTAATTTTTATTTCGATTAAAAAATCATTTAATTAATTAAATGTTAATTTATTAATTGATTGGATAAAATTATTTAATTGATTAAACGTTAATCGATTAATCAAGACGCAAGTTGTTAAGTTTTAATTTTATCTTTTTCATAAGATGTAATTGTATGGATTAGATATTGTGTAGATATAATATGATTATATGAACCCCGATTGATCATGAGCTCGACCGATATGATAGATGTGAATGATTTAATTTTCTGTTGGTTTTTAAAATTGTCCTAAGCCGTTATGAAGAACGTGACCTAGTTTATTTTCTGCATTATCCCATTCCCGTTAGCTCCCCCCGTGTGCGGCGGGTGTATTTATTTTATTAGATAAAATTTATGTAACAAGAATGGAGCGGAAGATGAAGACCAAAGAAAGAAGAAATAAATATCCCATTGGAGATGGCGAATTAAAGATCTTATTGGCGGTTGCAGCTACTCTTAGATTGTGACCCGCGGTTTCGTCAGTTTGTATTCGAAACCGCACCTAGGAAAAGTCCATGATCATACCGGTTACTTTACGCATTTATTTATTTTGTGCTTGTATTTATTTTATATCATACGATAGATGCATAACTAGGCACGATCTAGATGAATGTGTAAGATGTATGTCTATAGAGATAGATATACTTGATGAGACCGTAATAAATTAATTAAGAGAATTAATTCAAAATTAATTAAGTTAATTAATTTAAAATTACTCCCACCTCAAAAGAATCAAGTCTAAATTGCCTCCCCATATTATAATGACGGTGAAGAGCCCTTGTTCCGATCCAACTAATCAGCCAAAGCAGGGGGTTGACCCACCTCGGGTATATCGTTATTATCGAGATATGATCGCATGAGATCTCACGAATATTGGGGCTATGACTTGACTAAGAATTGACTCGGCCACCAGCCAAAGCGGGGTCGTTTGGGTTTTAGAGGCACGGGTTTGACTATTTCATAAGATGAAAATTGTCAAAGAGTTGAATAGTCAAACATCAAGAGTTGCATAAGATACGATTGACAAAGGATTGTCTACCTATTAGACTATTTTCGACACACCAACCAAAGCGGGGGTCGCAGTAGTTTAGTGGGATCTTGTCCACTAAAGAAATTAAATTTTCTTGAAAGTCAATTGGGAGTAGTTGACTAGTGGGAGCGAAATCATAAACCATAAGACCATTTTTTATTTTGCGTGTATAAACAACAACACTCTTTTATCTTCATTTTTATGTTGTAGTATTTTAGCAAACTCTTATATTTATGTTTTTAATTCTCGATATGAAAAACCAAATTAGGACTGTTACATTTTTAGAAACGTTCTCAAGTATGGTTAAGTAATTTTAATCCTTTTAAAATAAGCAATGACATGAGAAATTGCGTTTTCGTAGTTGAAGACAAGGAGGCTACATATTTTGATGGAGTCCTCTAAGACTTTAACGGAAGCTCACATATTGGACATACTGATATCCAATGAGTCACTCCGTCATACGATGATGATTATTCAATCATTAGATGGATTGGATAAGGATGACCACATCGAATTTTGGAAATATTGTTTTCAAAATTGTAATATTTAAGTATCGACTTATTTCTTTAATCATTGCTTAAAGGTTAATTAAATTGTCAATGTTTTGAATACGATTCGAAAGGTTAAATAAACTATTTAATAAACTTTATTTTCTTTATGAAAGGAAATTAAAGACATAGCACTTGTGATATTTTTTTCTTAAGTCTTATGAAGAATACACTAAGAAATATTTACAAGTGCTTAAAGGATTAAAAAAAGGAAGTTAGGGCATGTGCTTAAAATAAGAGATCTTATCGAAGTCTTTATTCTAGGCAAGTGTGTTGAGATAAACCCATCTAAGTTCAAGTCAACTCTTAGATATATGATATCTTACGAGTATGATCAAATTGGAAGGATTAAATACGGAATACACAAAGATATGGAAAGGTGAAACAAACGTTGCGACATTTTCGGTTTTGTATTCTGAGTCTAGTAAACTGATAAAGGAACTAAATAAATGTTATCATGTTTCGGTTCTTATGAAAAACACATTAGATGTTAGGATTTAATGGACATATTCAATTGTGGGGAATAAATGTTATTCCGATAAAGTTGAAAGGTCATTGAATCTAACATACTAGATTGATATCACTATATAGTTGATATAGGTGATGAAATCTCAACCAAATATTAGTATGGCTGTTATCCTTGATATTTGTGGTTGTTCTAGACATAGTCTCTATGGAAGGGAAGCGTGTAATTAAAACATCATTCTGATGATGCTAAACCATGTGATTATGAATCATGTGGGTAATACGTATCTTATCTAAAGATGACTAAAATACCCTTTTATGAAAAGGTTATGAAATCTATAAAATTGACTAGAGCCTAAACATATTGATGTTTGTTGGCTTATGACAATTTATACCATAAAGAATTGTTTATCTCTCTCTTGGACTATTTTTAGAAATAGTTGAATATGCTTATTGAAGTACAACAATTTGGAAAGCCCGAAAAGTTCAAGGTAGTACGAATATGAGACTGATGAGCTACTTAGAATTTAATCTTCAATTGGATTGAAGTAATTAATACCTGAATGGTGTTTCAGAAGTTGTGTGAAAATGAATAAGATTCCCCCTTGAAAGATGCCATTTTTGGATATGCAATCAGATTGTGCTTCTAAAATGGAAACAACACTTTATATGATAAAGGTGTGACTCAAGCCATGCGAAGTATCCCTTACCCGTTTCAGGATAGTGCCCTTACACTTAACCGAGTTCCAAAGAATAAAGGTTGAATAAATTCCATATTAGATATGGGAGAGGATAATGTTAGGAACATTCTATTATGTTTTGATGATGGCCATACTAGCTGTTATAGCAAGCCTGAAATAAGTTAGAATTCTCTGTATAAGTCTTTACTTAGAGTCTGACAAGTTGTATAAGTTAAGTCAGACAAGTATTGTACTAGTTGGTAGGACGGCAAAGCAAGGACAGATATTCAGCATAGTGAAGCCAGCCAAGCACCAGCAGAGAAGTATGAAGACATTATGGTCTGACTTATAACCAAGGAAGTCTGTGATGACCTTGGATAAGTCTAAGTTATGTTTTAAGTGATGAAACTCAATGTTCAAATATGGTGTACACTGGTCTCACCCAAATCAAGGATCAGTGACGTACAAAGACTCTACAAAATCTAGAACAAAGAAGGAAATAGTGAATCGGCTGAGTAAACTGACTTTCGGCAAAGAGAAAACAAAACAACAAAGAAAGAACTAACGGCTAAGTCAGAAGGCTCACTCGACCGTTCTAAAAACGGCGAAGAGACATTTACAATATCAGATTTGATATACGATGAAGATTCAGAAGATCATGCATTAAATGCACAAATCATTAAAGGATCAATCAAGGACGGATTTTCTGCTATACGTTTGAAGAAAGAATCCGATCACTGAAATCAAGGAGAATACAATTAAGGGGGAATCAAGAATAAAATCAAGGGTTATTCCCTCATTAATATAGCCAACGGACGGAATTTCAAAAACCAAGGTTATTCAAGGCTATAAATAGAAGGCATTGACGGAAAAAAAAACAACGATCAAGAAAGAAAAATCAAGCGAAACTCTGTCAATTTGAAAAGCCTTCTCTCGAACTTACAAAGACATATCTAGTGATCAACTCAAGTATCGAACTACAAAGTCATACTCGAATTGAGATTGATCAAGCAAGTGTGTGAATCACATTCACATCAAACTCAAGCAACCGAATCGAGAGGCAATCGAGAAGGAGTTGAATCTGTGATAGGTTTGTTGAAGGATCTTAATCTTAAGGAACAACAAAAGGAAGACCGAATCACTAAAGTCATTGCGGTCAATGAGTGATAGTCTTGTAGATTGTGAAGCTTGGGAAGCCAAGGACAATCATACTATTGTATCGTGAAAACAATAGTGAATTCCTCCAATCATCACGGGAGAAGAGTGGATTAAGGGATTACACCACCCCGAACCACTATAAGCCTTGTGTCAATTTAATTTCGCAATTTACTTTACGGCATTTATTTATTTAGCCTACATCATAACTTATATCGTGATCGTCTACACCGATTTGAAAACAACATAGTAAGAAGGGACTTATCCGCTGCCTAAAAGCATTTAAATATAAGAAAAGTTTTTGAAACTCCACTATAGTCATTCACCCCCCCCCCCGACTATAGTTTCACCCTTCTCTGGGACCAACAATTGGTATCGGAGCAGTGTTCCTAGTATCAGAACCTGTTCAGATCTAATTTCTTGTAACAAGGAGATCACAAATTTTCAAAGAAGTTTTCAAATCTGAGTTTTCCATTCACTGTCATTTATATATTCAATTATACTGATGGATTCCTCAAACTTCTTGTCAAAAGTACATGTTTTTAATGTTAACAATTTTGATGAATATAAAATAAGAATGCTGTCTCATCTTGCAGCAACTCATGAAGAGATGCTGGATGTAATCAATGATGGACCGATCACAATCACTACGGTGGTAGGCATAGGAGCAGATCAAGGAAAGGAAATTGACAAACCTAAAAAGGATTGGACCAAGGATGACGGGAGAAGAGCAAATCTGGACTTTGTTGCAAAAGACATGATCTTGAAGACCCTAGACGAAGAACATGTTCATGAGAATTAAAGACCGCAAAACGACAAAGGAGATGTGGGACAAGCTATCATTGATAAATGAAGGATCCGAAGCGAGATAAAGAAAACAAATTATCTCGTTGCAAAACGAAGTTTGAGAACTTTAAAATGAAGGTTTGGTGAATCCATTGATCAAATGGACAACGATTCTCAAGCATCATCGATGAATTACAACAGCTTGGACACATATATCCCCAAAAAGAAGTATGCATGAAAATCTTGAGAGGACTACCTGAAATATGGAAGATCATAACATCAGTAATCAGAGAAACAACAAATCTTGCAAGCACTGACACCCTGACACTGATGTCCCAGTTAAAAGCTCATGAATTCGAATTGAACGGCGAAGATGGTGCTCCGGCAGAGACACACAAAATCACTGCATTAGCTGCACCCCAACAAAGTAACTTTGCTGAATGCATCGGCAAAGAGACACAAGAACTAAAAGAAGAGGTAGCTTTATTAGTTAAACGTTTTGACAGGTTTAAAAAGAAGCCATTCAAAGGAAATTCGTCATCAAACAAAAATTCAAGCTCAAACAGAGACATGAAGAAGAAAGATGATGAATACAGATGCTTCAACTGCAACAAGAAAGGTCACTTCAAGGCTGATTGTCCTGAATAAAATGACAAAGATGATGAAAAGAAGAAATACGAGCATCGAAAAGAGAAAGAGCAAGAAGGCACTTAAGGCGAGAATCCAAAGGTGAAAAGCATGAAGAATCATCGACAATGACTCGGATGATAGTGATGAATAAGACAAATTTCGTAAAATGAAAAATCATGCCTATGCCTCATGACCAAAGAATTGGATGAAGATAAAAGTGATGGCTCGGACACCGAGGAAACAAGCCTATTTTAATGGCTAAAGAATCGGATGAAACGAGGTAACATCTAGTTCATGTTCTTCATCTAATGCATCCACATCTAACACGCACAATCCTCTAGTCTCCCATTAGATACGAAGACCTAGTCCAAAATCTCATGACTAAATTTGATGAAATTGAAAAGAATCATGAAATTCTGGAAAATGAATGCAAGGATCTAAGAAAAGAGAATAAGAGGTTAAAGAAAGAATTGGATGAAGCAAAAGTCGAATTAACTAGTAAGGAGACCTACTTAAATGATCAACAAAAAGCGAGATGATCATACATCCGTTACTAAAAGACCGAGTTAAGAAAATCTCCTCACCAAAGTGAAGGTATCCACCGCACCACTAAAAGCACCAAACTTACAAACCCTCAAAAAGGTTTGGATCCGGATCCGGTCTTGGCTACAACGATCGGGATGAAAGTAGGAATAATGATCAACACCATTCTAAATTCGGGACCACTTAGTGGACCAAAATTTAGAAAGGGACGAACCATGGTTCCAACGGATCATCCCGTTCCGGTGAAGTCAAGACCCGGTGTAATGAAACAAAACTAAATCCTCCTTCCAAATCAATCAAGAACCACGGCCATCCGAAAGGAAAAGGCGGACTTTACCCTTCGAGAGGATGATTGGAATGTTACACCTCCAAAATACAAGAGGAAACCATTCCACAAAATGCATCATGTGTTTAAGAAAAACCAAACTGTTCCTAGACACATGAAGCAAGAAAGGTTTCCTACCGCATATTGGAAAGTAAAGAAGGATGCAAATGCACCAAAAGGTGGAGAAAAGTATCGAATACCTTCGGTAAAAACACTAGAAGCTATTCTCGCCATGCCTTATACATATGAAGTTGATGACTTCAATTATCCAAAAAGAAGACCTTTTGGATACACCCTTGGTATGGGAGGCATGATTGCTAACAAGCATGGACCCAAACAAGTGTTGGGTACCTAAACTTAATTAATCTGTTTTGTAGGATGTCCGGTACATAGACAAAGGATGTTCCGGACACATGACAGAAACAAGAAATGGCTCACCGACTTCAAAGCTTTTGATGGACCCAAAGTCACATTTGGAGGTAAAGAAAACCCTGGCAAGATTAAGGGGGAAGGTATAATACTCAAGAACAATCTAAAGATTCAAAATGTGGCATATGTCAAGGGACTTAACTTCAATCTGATGAGCATCAGTCAATTCTGTGACAAAGGCTATAATGTGCACTTCAACAAAGAAGGATGCAAAGTGATTCACAGTCAAACCAACACAGTAGTTCTTGCAGGTAGAAGACAAGACAACATGTATGTGGTGGATCGGAAAACGACCAAGGCGAAAACATGCCTACTTGTCAAGAATAAACAATCAACAAGCCGGATTTGGCACGAGAAGATTAAATCACACGAATTTCAAGACCATCAACAAACTATCAAGGAGCAAGCTAGTAGAAGGCCTGCCAAAGATCACATTCAAGAAAGAGAGTCTATGTGATGCTTGTCAAAAAGGAAAACAAATAAAAAGTTCATTCAAGTCAAAGCCTCATCAATCTACAACAAGAGTTCTACATCTGCTGCACATGGACTTGTTTGGACCAGTCACACCAGTAAGTGTGAGTGGTAAGAAATACACTCTTGTAGTGGTGGATGACTTCTCAAAGTGCACATGGACCATTTTCATGAACAAGAAGAAAGAAACACTCAAGAAGCTGCCAAATTTGTTGAGAAGACTCCAGAATGAGAAAGAGCTAAAGATTATCAAGATCAGATCAGACAGAGGCACTGAATTTCTAAATGAAATTATCAGAACCTATTGTGAAGAAAATGGATTATTACATCAACTATCTGCAGCAGGAACTCCACAACAAAATGGTGTTACAGAAAGAAGAAACAGAACCATCAAGGAAGCAGTCAGGACAATGATACCGAAGCATGTTTACCAAAGAGATTTTGGGTCAAGCGAAAACACAAGATGCCATACACAAAACAGATCAATCATCAACAAACATCATGGAAAAACTCCATATGAAATATGGAATGGTAGAAAACCCAATATCTCATATTTTCATATGTTTGGATCAAAATGTTTTGTCTTAAACAGGAATCAACTGCATACCTTTGATGAGAAGGCTGATGAAGCAATCTTCATGGGATACTCAGACACCAACAAAGCATTCAGAGTACTAAATAAAAGAACTTTGGTGATTGAAGAATCAATACATGTGGTTTTTGATGAACCAAATACAAATGGTGAAGATCTTCAAGATCAAGAAGAGAAAGCACCATAGAGAGAAATCTATACAAATGCAACCATACCAACTACTATCCTGAATCATCATTTTGAAGTACTTGCTCACCGGATGAAGCACACGAAGTTGAAGTTCTTGCTCATGGAAGCAAGCACAAGTGAAGATCAACTTCAACCGGACCTAAATTGGCTAAGAGACCATCCCGAAGAACAAGTCATTGGAGATATTCACACGGGAGTCGAACCGAAGACAACCTGGAGCACATGCTAACTTGCTTTCTATCACAAGTGGAACCCAAGACCATAGATGATGCAATCCAAGAAGCGAGATTGGATCACGGCCATGCAAGAAGAACTAAATGAATTTGAAAGAAATGAAGTCCGGGAACTAGTTGACGGACACGAAATGGCCAACATCATTGGTGCAAAATGGGTATTCGGGAACAAGATGGATGAGCAAGGAACTCGTTGTCGAAACAAAGCAAGGCTAGTTGCAAAAGGCTATTCCCAAGTCGAAGGAATAGATTATGATGAAACATTTGCTCCGGTAGCAAGATTGGAAGCAATCGGACTTTTTCTAGCATTTGCGCACACAAAGACTTCAAAGTCTATCAAATGGATGTAAAGAGTGCATTCCTAAATGGACTTTTGGAAGAAGAAGTTTATGTAGAACAACCTCCTGGATTTCAAATTAAAGGAAAAGAAGACAAAGTATACAAACTCAAGAAGGCCCTCTATGGCCTCAAACGAGCACCTAGAGCCTGGTATGAAACACTCTTGTCACGCTTTCGATCAAGAATGGATTCAACAAAGGAACTATTGACAAGACTCTATTTAAACCGGAGGAAGGAGCAAGCACATTGCTAGTACAAATCTATGTTGATGATATAATCTTTGGATCGAGAGGATGAAAAAGCGTGTGAGAAATTTGCAAACCCGATGAAGAGCAAATTTCGGATGAGCATGATGGGAGAATTAAACTACTTCCTTGGCCTTCAAGTAAAGCAAATGAAGGATGGCATTTTCATTAGTCAAGCAAAGTATACAAGAGATTTGATACACAAGTATGGGATGGATACAAGTGGCACGAGAGACACACCAATGTGTGCCGAGTCATACTTGGAAAAGATGACGGAGGAAAAGATGTTGATCGAAAATGTATAGAGGAATTATTGGATCATTATTATACTTAATCGCAAGCGGACGACATAGCATTTGCGGTAGGAGTGTGTGCAAGATTTCAAGCTCAACCAAAAGAATCACATCTTCTAGCGGCTAAAAGGATAATCAAATACTTGAAAAACACTATAAATGTTGGTATTTGGTATCCAAAAGATGGAGGATTTACATTGATATCATATTCAGACTCTGACTATGCTTTGGATGCAAAATAGATAGAAAAAGCACCTCTGGAACTTTCCAAATGCTAGGAACTAGACTAGTCTCTTGGTTCAGTAAAAAGAAAAACTCTATATCTACATCAACAAATTTGAAAGCAAAATATATAGCGACGGGTAGTCAAGTTGTGCACAAGTACTTGTGGATAAGACAACGGCTAAGGGACTATGGAGTAGAAGAGAAAACAATTCCAATCATGTGTGATAACACAAGTGCGATATCTATTACGTAAAAATCCAAGATTGCACTCAAGAACAAAGCATATTGATGTAAGACATCATTTTATCGAGACCATGTTGAAAAGGGGGATGTCATCCTAAAACACATACCCACCGAAGATCAATTGGCGACATCTTCACTAAACCACTCGGTTATGAAAGATTCGTAAGCTAAGAACTGAGTTAGGAATGATTGAAATTGAATAAGTATCAAACAGCGGGTAACTAGAGTAATCGGCTAAGTGACTTCATTAACCGGTACGACCTTTGCCGTTACAGGAGATGCTGCAAGTAAGGCACTGGTATCCAGCGAAGGTAACTTAACTGATTGTTAGGAACAGTCAAATGGCGCAGCTAAGTGAAGAACCTATTGGGACGGCTAAGTGACCAGATAAGGCACTTCACCGAAATAAAGACTTGGACAAATTAAAAGTGTGAACAAAATCAATTCTGATTACACGTGGAGAATAAGGAAATTATGGAGGATTATTACGTACACACGTGGCGATCAACTTATGATCATGGAGGTAATTATATTATTTTTCGAATTATAAACTCCTCGATTCCCGGGCTCTATCATTACTTGTCTCAAACCACACCCCCATTCCACTCGAATATCGCGATTTTCATACACAAAATCACGCCATTATGCCACAAAATCCTTCCATATTCAAAACCACGTTCACACTACCCAAATCACACTATAAAAACAAGACTTAGAGATTTTCAGAAATCTTTACGCTTTCTTGTCAATTACAAACCCTACTCTTGTTTCTTTCTATTGCAAACTCAAATTCATTTTCAAAACTTCTCTACTTTTAAAAAATGGCATCATCCTCCACAAACACCCAAGCTGGATATGAAAAATCGATTGCCACAGGATCCTTCTTTCAAGAAGAAGACTACTTGAAACTGTGTGGAAATGACGAAGATGCCAAACGATTAGCGACGAGTTGCAAAATCCTAAAACTATCAACCTTTCTCAATCCTCCTATAACCGAAGTTTGCTATGAAAGTCGATTTCCTTACGGAAATCTCGCTCAATACGTGCCTGGGCTCCTGTTTGAAGAAGGTGACGAATGGGAAGAAGACAAGATTGTAGCATCTTTCAACGAAAGGAAGTGGCGATTACGAAAAGGTAATTCACAAACATCTTAAACTTTCAAATAACGGTCAAGCAAAAGTGACACTTGTATCACAAAACTTGGATGATTTCGGGCAACCATTGCCAAAACGGCAAACCCAGGGATCAACAAAGGTCAATTGTTTGAGATCTCGCTTTAAAGAAACCATTCAATGAGTTCGGTGCCCTAATTGGCAAGACCATTGAAGGAAAATTGGGAGCAAATAATGCAATGACTGAAATCAAGATGAGGGTCGATGGGAATCATCTACAATAATCTGCAATTCAACCGGGCAAAATACTTCTTTCTAAGACTCAAAGAGCAAATCCAAGGTGAAGTAAAAGCGACAAACAAGGGGACAAAAGAAGGAAAGACTAAGAAAGGACAATTCGGGTGAAAAAGTCATATGGCATTCGGTTACACTACTTGTTGCAATGTCTTAAAGTCCCCACGGTACAACTCCACAAACCGCATGAATCCAAAGTCATGTTTACTTATGTTAAACAACAACGAAGGTAGGAGAAAGGAAGAGGAAGAAATCCACACGCAAGACCACCGGTCAAAGAAAGAAACAAAAGATTCGGCGAAGTCCGGAAACGACGGACTTTGGACAATTGATTGATGAAGAAGAAGAGGAAGAAGGTTCGACACCGAAGCGAACGACAAGAAGAAGAAATCGGTGGGGATGAACAACACCCTAATAAAGAAAACACTTGGAGAGGATGAGGAATCATCTCCGAAGAAGAAGCTCAGACAATTATCTCGCAAATGATATAGATGATCGAATTGCGAATATCTTGAGTGGAAGGAAGGCGATTCCAAACAACAAACTTCAAGACTCGGATCACATGCTTGCTTTGAAGAAGCATGGCTATTTGATTTTCCGGGAATCACAACTCGGTAGGTGTACTTGATGAATCACCTCTATGGGAAATGGTTGATGCGGCCAAGGCAAAAGCGCCCCCGCATCTCTCGGGAGACAAAGTGATGACTCGAGAAGATGATGGAGATGATCATGATCGGATGATGGTGATGATCATGATGACAATGATGATAATGATCATGATCAAGATGATGATGATGATCTTGGTCAAAATAAAGAAGAGAACTCTCCTGCACCAGATGCAATTGATGACACTACTCTTCTCCGTACATTTTTGAAACCACAAGCCTCCGGCAAGTCTACAACTCCAGCAAAGACATCCACTCAACCGTTGTCTGTCAACGTTCCAGCTAACAGCAGTAACATTATGGACACTGGCTCAGCTGCTGCCACTCCAATCAAGACAACCCCCGGCATAGAGATAGGGGAACGGCGGCTCAAGCCACACCAAAGATACACATCTACCCAAATACTTGAAGATCTAGATGTACATGCGATGTCACTCAACATCAAGACAAGGGACAACAAACGGATCCGAACCAAATTTGAAACAAGGCGAAAACTCTCTCACCGAACACCGGCATTACACATGAAACTTTTGAGAAGGCGGCGGACTTTCCGGTCGAAGAATTGGAACAACAAGCAATGTATCTCGGATCCATGACTTCGACTTTTAATGACAAAAGCTCCTCCATTGAAAACAAGTTTCAAGCCATTGCGAATACATTGATGCACAAAATATTGTTGTTCAACAACAAGGAGAACTGATGAAGCAACTCAACATCAATATCACTAACAGTCTTGCAGGCCTCAGGCAACACATTTCCCAAGAAAACGAATCACTGCCAGTAGCTTTTAGGACTAGACTTCGGAATGTCAATGAGAAATTGAATGATCACAACAAAAGGTTCACTTCCATTGAATCAAAAGTTGACTCTCGATTGGAACGGCGAAAGCCACCAATAGCATCCTACTCCGAAGAAAGGGATGATGCGCCAAAAGGGGGAAAACCGGGATAAGCTTTGAAGGATCAACAATCAGACCCCCAAACTTCACTGAAGAACAATTGAGGGCAAGAGACAGAGAAATAAGAATCAGAAATGAAGCAGAAGAACATCAAAGAAGGGTCAGAGAAGAAAGGGAAAAGGCCCTAAAGGGAATCCTGCATTGGATTTCCCCACCCTACGCAAAGAAGAGATGATGATAGAGACAGGTCCGGCAGACAGCAAAGGCCTAGATCTAGTCAGCAAAGAGGATCAGCCAGTCAACACAGACTCGGCACCATAGGAAAAACCAGCAGAGGTAGCAGCAGCTCCAGATATACTGAGGAGCACAGGACGTACACTGGTCACCAAAGCAAAGCGAGAATATGATGCGGATGTACTTGGACCATGTAAGAGAATTTTTTAGAGTACGGGAAGGACTTTATCCTCACTCCTCACAAGATGAAGCCCGGGCCGACCGGCTAAGCTATCGGGATGAAAGGATGAGAACCGATATGGCCAAACTCTACAATGAAGTCAAAAGAGAATTTGCACTTCTCAAACAAGCCAACAACAAACCAAGCTCAGCCATACCACTATCTGCAAAAGGACCAGAAGACTTGCCAGCTGAACAACAAGAAGAATTCAAATATGTGGCAAAATTCTTCAATCCTATGGGGAGAATGGAAAAATAGGAGCAGTGGAGTCTCTACAAAAGCCTCAAGTTTGCAGATTCCCATATTGCTGAGGCCAGGGAAAGACTTGAAAAATATTTTGGAGAACTTAAGGCAAATGAGACCATGCCTGATTTCAACAGACTCTTTGCCAAAAGAGTTTTCCAGGGTGTATCTGAATACACAGCTTTGGCTTACTGGAAGTGGAAGTTTCCAGAAATTGACTGGAAAGACATGGAAGAGGTTCAGACTACAAAATTCAAGAGGTACAAGGCTGAATTGAGCAAAATGTAGTTTGTAACACTTGAATAAAGTCTTAGAACTTATTACCTATGATGGATGAATAAAATTGTTGAACTTTTAATCTGTTGTGTATTATGAAAATTTTGATTACTTATGTTCCGGCTTATGAGGGTTTTGGCATCATCAAAAAGGAGGAAATTGTTAGGAACATTCTATTATGTTTTGATGATGGCCATACTAGCTGTTATAGCAAGCTTGAAATAAGTTAGAATTCTCTGTATAAGTCTTTACTTAGAGTCTGACAAGTTGTATAAGTTAAGTCGGACAAGTATTGTACTAGTTGTTAGGACGGCAAAGCAAGGACATATATTCAAGGCATAGTGAAGCCGGCCAAGCACCAATGAGAGAAGTATGAAGACATTATGGTCGACTTATAACCAAGGAAGTCTCGTGATGACCTTGGATAAGTCTAAGTTATGTTTTAAGTGATGAAACTCAATGTTCAAATATGGTGTACACCGGTCTCACCCAAATCAAGGATCGGTGAAGTACAAAGACTCTCCAAAATCTAGAACAAAGAAGGAAACAAAGTGAATCGGTGAGTAAACCGACTTTCGGCAAAGAGAAAACAAAACAAAGAAAGAAAGAACTAACGGCTAAGTCAGAAGGCTCACTCGACCGTTCTAAAAATGGAGAAGAGACATTTACAAGATCAGATTTGATATACGATGAAGATTCAGAAGATCATGCATTAAATGCACAAATCATTAAAGGATCAATCAAGGATGGATTTTCTGCTATACGTTTGAAGAAAGAATCCGATCACTGAAATCAAGGAGAATACAATTAAGGGGGAATCAAGAATAAAATGAAGGGTTATTCCCTCATTAATATAGCCAACGGACGGAATTTCAAAAACCAAGGTTATTCAAGGCTATAAATAGAAGGCATTGACAGGAAAAGAAAACAACGATCAAGAAAGAAAAATCAAGCGAAACTCACAATTTGAAAAGCCTTCTCTCGAACTTACAAAGACATATCTAGTGATCAACTCAAGTATCGAACTACAAAGTCATACTCAGAATTGAGAATGATCAAGCAAGTGTGTGAATCACATTCACATCAAACTGAAGCAACTGAATCAAAGGCAATCTGAGAAGGAGTTGAATATGTGATAGCCGTTGAAGGATCTTAATCTTAAGGAACAAGAAAAGGAAGACCGAATCACCGAAGTCATTGCGATCAATGAGTGATAGTCTTGTAGATTGTGAAGCTTGGTAAGCCAAGGACAATCATACTATTGTATCCGTGAAAACAATAGTGAATTCCTCCAATCATCACGGGAGAAGAGTGGATTAAGGGATTACACCACCCCGAACCACTATAAGCCTTGTGTCAATTTAATTTCTGCAATTTACTTTACAGCATTTATTTATTTAGCCTACATCATAACTTATATATGTGACTGTCTACACTGATTTGAAAACAACATAGTAAGAAAGGACTTATCCGCTGCCTAAAAGATTTTAAATATAAGAAAAGTTTTTGAAACTCCACTATAGTCATTCACCCCCCCCCCCCCGACTATAGTTTCACCCTTCTCTGGGACCAACAGATAACGTCGAATCAATCTTAACCGATGATTTGAAGTTGTCATCGGCAAAGTCAGAAATGCTTGGAGCCTAGTATGACATATGCAACTTTGTGGAATATCTTGGCAAGTACGCTAGATAATGTTTACTTGTCCGCGGAGCAAAAGGTGTTTGTCTCCAAACATGCTGTCTTCTAGAGGAAGTGTTTCTTCCAAAAGAGACAGTGGGAGTAAATAAGATCTTAAAAGAGTTTGGGAACCGCAAAGAGATATTCAACCGCTGGAACATGAGCAGAAGCCACATAGCGATGAGGTACACTGCTCAGTGCACATAAAAGTTCTGTAAGTCTGTGGATAACCTCAAGCCTGAAAGGGCTGCTAGTATGTTCATCTTGATGAATGAATATCTCACGACTTATGAAGGAATGTTTGAAAGGCAAGATTGAGAGATATGGCTAGGATCCATAATATCTAAATTAGATTCCATCAGTGACAACCAGGTTGTGAACCTAGTCTGTCTTACCTAGAGGGAATGTCCCTGAAAGGCTGACATGGATAGTAATATGATTACCATAAGGCTATAGTGACGGCGGAAGGGTACGGGGTGTAAACCTTGTAATTATCTTTATGCCGCCAGCTGAGCCCAATTCTATTCATACTTGCTTGTTATAACTTCATATCATGGATATATGATAGTGTTGAAAACGTTGGGCAGATAGCTCGATGTTCATATACGATAACATGATATGTGAGCCCACGAGATCCATTTATGGACTCAAACAAGTTTCTCTAGAAAAATTTCTTTGTTTGATAATCAAAGGAGTTTGATTTAGTCAAAAGAAGGGATATGCCCAATGTGCAAGAGGGATAGTGGGAGTGTTTTACGATTTTTGAGTAAGGTATTGGACATCTCTCTCGGGAATTATCACCCCATGTCATAGTCAAACAATGTTTGGTAGTACAAGGTCTTTACGAAAGCACTTGGATTAGAAGTTCTTATTTTAGAAATAAAAATCTATAGTGATAGATTTAACTGCTGTTGGTTTATAGTTTACCTATATAGATGTGATACTAAAAGAGTTTAGCATAGATCGAAACAGGGGATACTGCTAGCCTGTGTTCTCAAGATCTATCTATGTTAGGACATTAGTCCTAAAGATAAGGTGAAAGATGATGCTTGTGGAAGGTTTCCTTTGCTGCTGTGATAGGAACCATCATAAAAGTAATGCCAGATGTTCATAGTCCATGAATAGTCATGAGCAAGTATGAAAGTAAATCTGGTGAATGTCGAGTGTTGGTCCATTCAAAAGGCTTTGGTTAAGTTTAGAGGGGGGTGAATAAACTTAACACTTAAAACTTTTGGAGTTAACAAACTCAGCAACTTCAGCGGCTGGCGATAGCTCCGTAGTCTACCGACTATTGACTTTACTTGAATTTGTTGCAGCGGAATATATTTAAATTAAGCCTTATTACTTGTTGTTAAAATATGATACCAAGTATTAGATACTCAGTAGTGTATGTGTGTGATTCAGTTGCTAGTTCAGTAGGTTAATGTGTTAAATATACTAAATGCAGAATATAAATACAGAAAGTAAGCAGGCAATTTTTATAGTGGTTCCAGGTGGTGTAATCCTGTCAGTCCACTCTTCTCCTGTGATGTTGGAGGTAATTCACTAGAGATTCTTGAGGTAGCAGTTACAAAAATCCCTAAGTTGCTTGTCTTTCACCAATAACTATGGCTTCACAAACTGAACACTTGGAACAAGTAGAATTGCTGCTCCAAAGTCTTCCACTGGTCCTTGAAGGGTAGGATTGCCTCTTCACCAACTCCACCACAAACAATAGTCCTTGACACCCAAAGATGCTTCTCTGTCTTCAGCAGATTTCTTATAAAAGAAAGTTTGAATCAAGTAAGTGATTCAGCTTTCAGCAGCTTGATCAGGATGATATGATCAGCAGCTTGAGGTCTTCAAGTGTGTGAACTTGATGTAGCTTGAAAGCAGATTACACTTGAAGTAGCTTTATGCTCAGTAGGGTCAGCAGGGTGTTTGATTGATTTAAATCTGATAGCTCAAGATAGATCCTTAATTTTCATCAATGTTCATCACTTGTATCTGAATTTGGAGTCCTGTATTTATAGGTAGGAATCCTTGTGACTTATGTTTGAAATTCAAACATAGCCGTTTCAGATTTGTCCCATTTGACTTGCTTTATGTCACTGTTCATAGTACTGACACTGTCAGAATGCTTTTTGACAGTTTACAGTCTGTCCACCCTTTGACTTGTATCCATTGGATAAAGCTCGTTTCTTTCCAACGTCCATTTAATCTTAACCATTGATTTGTTTGATAAAATCAGAGGTTGTTAGCTGTCCCTTTCTTTGTAATCTTTCAATGTAACTTTTGAATAATCTGAGATATACATCAGCAGGTTCCTGTGAATGTAAGTCTGCTGAAAAGTATATCAGTCAGCTGTTCCAAGGTTGTTGTGTTTATAAAAACACTTCAACTGACTTCTCTGATATCTAACTTTTTATTGTGAAGTTAGATTACACCATTTTGAATATAACTAAGTTCCAATCACCACTTAACTTGTGGAACTTAGACCTTGTACACAAGGTATAGGTAATCAGTTTAGGTCATCACAGACTTCCCTAAATTCTGATTCCATATCCTTGACTTTAAATACTAAGTTTGATCCCTTAGCCTTCAATAACTGAGTTTGAGCCCTCAGCCATCAGTCTTCAGCAGGTTCCTAAACTAGTCTACTGACTCAGGTACCCTACTGATATAGACAGGTCTGCTGATAAAAGTCAGCTGACCTTTTACAGTGCTTGTTTGATCAAACCTATACAAGATCAAACTCTAATAAACCTATACATTTGATCTAGACATCTTTTTTTCATTGCTCTATAACAGCTAGTCTGGCACTCATCACTAAAACTTAAAACAAGTCCAACAATTTCCCCTTTTTTGGTGACGATGCCAATACCCTCCTTACAGCAAAGCAAAAAGATTAAAAACAATAACAGAACAAATATAGTCATTTCTCATTATAATCAGTTGTTCAAAAGTATTACAAGCTAGATTCAGCAAAGATAAAATGCATGTGTAGGTATGCTGATCTTGTGTCTTCTTTCTCTTTCTTCTCTTTCCTTCTCTCGCTGCTCAGAATATTCTCTTATTTCTCTAACCATTTCTCTCATCCATTCATTTTTAATAAGAGAGAAATCAATGTGAGGATTCACTTCTTTCCACCATTTCCATGCCTCAGGTAGAGTAAGGTTGATCTGATGTACTCTAAAGCCTAAACGCATATATACTTCTTTGAATTCCTTCTGTGATTCCTTTGCATTGGTGGTAGGAAGACTTCTTCCACCTTTGCCACCTCTTCCACCTCTATGTGCAGATCTTAAAGCTTTAACCCTTGCTTCCCAAAACTTGAGTCCCAGAAAAGAATTTAGTCCCTCATGGAAACCCTTGTCATGGTAAGGTCTTCTCTTGTTGTTGTACAACTTCTTATATTCTCTGAGAAGATCATCAATAAGTGGAAGTCGGCCAGGTGCAGGTTCTAAAAGCATTGGTGTCATCTTCCCATCTCTTCTTAGCAAAAATCCTAGCAGCCTCTTTTGCTACTGCTGTTTGGCTCTCTTCCCCCTTATTGACATCATCAACAAAACGGGACAGCAGGCCTTGAACACTCTCCTATGTGATCACTAGATTGTTCAGTTGACCCTCCATAATTTCTATTTTAGTGTCAACTGCTGTGATTCTTTCTTGCATTGTTCACACCAGTAGATTGATCCTCTCAGTAAACTTAGGATCCAATCCAGCAAGGTTTAGTGTTCCAGCAGGCTCAGCCACAGCAGGCTTAAGTGCATCAGGAAGCTTGTCAAGTTTCGGTGAATAGATTCAAATTGGTCTTTTAGAAACTTGTCCTTTAGTGTATTACCTTGTTTAATCCCTCTCACATCTTGGGCAAGGTCAGCAAGAGCATACTGAGTGGAAGTAATATTGGAGGCAACTGTTTCTGTAGTCCTCCCTCTATTTTCCACCAGATTCATCAAATCTTCAAACCTCTGCTATTGCCTGTCAAGTTGAGTTCTTAACATAGTTATATCGTTTCTTACAGTCCTCAACTCATCCAAAATCTCTGCTGGTACCCCACCAGCCATTCCTCCAGCCATATGTCCAGCAGCTTCTTCAGTAGGCTCTTCAACATTGTATTGTGCCCTCTCTCTGCTGACAACCATGGCCCAGCTCATATCCCTTCCAAAGCGGGGTTAGGTCCTTGGGGATTGGAGGTCCTTTTATATGGAATTCCCCCACATCATAATTTACATGAGAATTAAGGGTTTAAGTTGGATCTTGATGATTTTAAGTGTTGATTTAATGAGGAGCCGTTTTTACACGAGAGATGCAAATCTCCCCTTCAACAATCGTGTTCATCATGATTGTTGGCTAAACATCCCGCGGTGAGTCGACGGAGGAAGCCTATCAACAACCAAACCAACTAGAGAGTTCGATGCTTAAGTTTAGTGAGTTTATTTCATAGTTTTTCATTACTTTGGATCTGTTTTGTATTGTTTAAGTTTTATTGAATTAAGATTTGATGAAACGATCTATGTTTAATTTATGCTTGAATAAATTTATGAAAGTTTGTTTATTTGAGTTCTCTTTCGTTCAAAGTAATGCATCTAATTGTGTTTTAAGAGATTATGCATGATTAGTTGAGTAAGAGCTTGGAAACGATCTCGTGATTTCGTGTTGATTGCATGTTTAGGTTGTTTGAAAAGATAAACGAAACCCTAGAATTTGATTGAAGATATTTAATTGAATTCGTGAATAAATCACTACTAAAAACTATGTCTTTTTAATCACCATCTAGTTGGGATTGCGACCCGTAAACATCCTATACTACGATCCTTATACTTGGGGTTCCTCAAAAATGGGTACAAATTCCTGTTGTGGTTCATCAGCAACATGTTCTTCTTCAGGCACTTGAAACTCCTCATCACTGTAGTCATAGTCCATCAGCTGCTCATCCTCATCAATAACAGCAGTCTGCTGACCATCTTTCCCTACATTGGACTTTTCTCCAGCAGGCTCTACTACAGCAGCTGTTCAACAATAACAACAGGGGTTTCCTCCAAACCCATAGATAGTTCCAACCTATGTCCAGGTGCTGTTTGTGCCTCAGCAGCCTGTACCTCCTGTTCCAACCTTTGTCCAGGTGCTGTCTGTTCCTCAGCAACATGTACCTCCTGTTTCAACCTTTGTTCAGGTGCTGTTTGATCCTCAGCACCCTGAAACTCCTCAACAATCAATGGTGATCCTTCAAATCCCATCACCATATCCAATCTCTATGCTACCACTGTTTGTTCCTCAGTGATCAGCACTCTCTGTATAAGAATTGCAGGGAATTCAGCCATATTATCTCTTTGAAATTCCCTAACATCAGCAATCCTTCATAGAAAATTGGCGGTTTTGGATAGAGTGTCCTGAGTATCAATCCAGTCTTGATATTGAGCTGAATCCTCAGAACTGACATCAGGTTCACTAAGATCAGTAACCCTTTCTTCATCCAAATCTTCAGTCTGCTGATCTTCAGTAAGTGCAGTAGATTCTTCAACGAAGACAGTATCTATCTCACCAACTAGCCTGTTTGCACCAATATGTATACCCTCATTGATTTGTGCCTCCAGATCATCCATGGTAAGATCATCTAGATCTTCCTCCATTTGACTAGTCTGCTGGCCCTCAGCAGACCTACCAGTATCAGTGGACTGTTGTATACTTGGTTCATTAATCAAATCAGTCCCACTGACTCCTCCTGGACCAGAGGGATGATCATCACCAGAATCAGATGATGAAGAGTCATCACTGTTTGATTCATCTCTAGGATCTCTGAACTTGATACCCTCTTCCTTCTTTTGCTGATCAAAGAGATCCATCAATCTTGCTTCCAACAAAGAGGTATCAACCAGATCAATTAAATTCTCCACTCCCAACTTCTCAAAAGCCCATTCCTCAAAATCTGTCATTGGTTCTGCAGTTGGCTTTTGTCTTTTATAAAATCCAAACTTCCATTGAAAGTAGTTTACAACTAGTAGGAGTTTAGGATCAACATATCCTTCTTTCTTATTCTTCTCCTTCCTTTCAAATGGCATGGTTGGCCTTCTGGGAGCAGTTTGAGTAGCTTGCTGACCTCCAAAGTTCTCAACAAGTAAGGTAAGAGTTTCTTCCACAGATGCTTCTAGGTCAGTAGGTTGCTCAGATTGTACATTAGTGCCTACTACCTCCATTTGTTCAACACTTGGTTCCCCCTAACTAACATGCTCATCAGCAGAGTTAGCAACAACTTGCTCTTCCTCCCGACTATTGCAGAACTTGCAGGGTCTTGTACCAACGTTTCAACTTCCACAGTAGGTGCAGACTCAGTAGTCTGCTATGGGTCTTCAGCAAGTTGCTCAACAACAACTTGTGCAGCTTCAGTAGGCTCAGCAGCCTTTACAGAGGAGGATTCAACATCCTCTTCAGCAGGCTCAGGTTCAGCAGTCTGCTGTGTTTCTCCAGTAGGTTGCTCAACAACAACCTGTTCTTCCTCAGTAGGCTTGATAATTGTTAAGGGTTTAGCTTCAATAGCCTCTTCTTCCTCTTCTTCCCTCTGAGCCTCCAGAATCCTTAAATGTTTCCCTTTGCCATATTTCTTTTTCTGGCAATTTCTTTCATTCTCTTGGAAAGTTGCTCTGATTCAACTTCAGCAGCTTTCCTCTTCCTTGTAATTTCAGCAATATCAATAATTTCAACTTCAACTGGACCCTCAGTTGACTCAGCAGTCTCTGCTCTTTGCTTCATTTTCTTCCTAGGCTTTAACATTTCTATGATTTTTCTTGTGTCAGCAGCGTTTCTCTTCTCAACAGTTTTCTTGGGTGCAGCAGGCTTAACAACTTGCTTAACCTACTCACCACCAGCATCATCATCTCCACCATCATCACTCTCAGTGGCTTCATCATCCACATCTTCATCATCATCCAAACCAGGAATAGGAGTAGCAACTTCTGGCTTGTATCTGGATTTGTTAATCTTTTCAGATGAAATATCAGGTATCTGAAAATGATTCAACAATGTCAGAATTAGTAGACCTTGGGGCTTGGTTTTGGACTTCCTTATACCATCTCTATCTTCAGTAAACACCTTCTTCATGTAGTGTATAAAGAATCCAGCCCAATCAAACTTCATGCTTCTGCAGATGATGATCAGCAGGTCTATTTTAGGTCCAGACAGTGTATCTAGACTCCCAATAAATCCCAAAATGGTTTTGGCAATTAATTTGCTCAGCAGATTATACTCATATCCAATATGCTTCACATTAATGCTTAGTGATGAAGATATCTTCTGATTTGTCTTTATTGCATCCACAAACTTCATTCTTGGAAGATTCATTGCTTCTGGATTTGTAGGAGCATTATTTCCAAGACCAAAATGAAAAACTTCTCTCAGCAGGTCTGAAGAGATTTCAATCTCTCTACCATTAACCGTTGTAGTGAAGGCCTCTCTACTTTCATGTATAACTATGTTCCTCCAGAATTCCAATACATTGACATATGAAATTCTCTCCAGTCTTCTATTGATAACATTCTCCAGACCAGCAATCTCTCTGATTCTTCGTCCTATGTTAATGCCTAGTTCAGTAGAGTGACAGTCATTAACATATCCTCTCACACTCTGACTAGTTCCAATATGAACATCATCCTTGTTTGCCATTGTAAATGAGAAAGATGAAGAAGAAAACTTTCGAATCTGTGTTCACACAAGGTAATTTCAGAGAGATAGCAATCTGAGAGTTGTATGTATCCTCTGTGTATATGTCTGTATATAAAGCAGAGAGTAGTGGGTAGGAAACTGTCAGACACGTACTGTAGCATTAACCACGATTAAATTTTGAGTGAATGTCATCTTGCCACGTGTCCCATGACAGACTCGTAACGGATTGTAACCGTTCGATCGTGTAACTGTGGTTATAAAGATAAAATAAATATCCCGCTATTTTGCTTTTGACTTTGGTAAAGTTTGATTGAGTAACGTTTATTTCAGCAGCCTTGTCTTCAGTAGACTTGGCTCAGCAGCCTGCTGACAATATGTCTCAGCAGCCTGCTGACAGAGTAACTTTGCTGATCTTCAATTCTTCTTGCTTTTGTTCAACTGATAATACAAGATGAAGTTTAATACCAATGACTGATCTGTCAAGTGAGCTCACCCAACTGGACAAAGACCAATCCCCTTGGCAACTTCATTTGCTCAATTGTCCAAACAAAAATAAGTACATGGAATTGTTGATACCAATGACTAATCTGCTAAGTGAGCTCACCCAACATAGCAAATACTAATCCCCTTAGTGAATTCCAGTACACTGCTGATAAAAAATGTATCAGTTAACTTTTATAATTCCAAGTTCAGTCCTTAGTTTAGCAAATCTTTCACTATCCAATGGTTTAGTGAAAATATCAGCAAGTTGATCTTTAGTAGGGATATACAGAACCACCACATCTTTCTTTTCAACATGATCTCTTATAAAGTGATGTCTCACATCAATGTGCTTGGTTCTTGAGTGCAAAACAGGATTTTCTGTGATTGCAATTGCACTTGTGTTGCTCTTTCTTCAATTCCATAATCCCTTAATTGTTGTCTTAGCCAAAGTATTTGTGCACAGCAACTTCCAGCAGCAATATATTCAGCTTCAGCAGTGGAAGTTGAGATAGAATTCGTTTCTTCGAACCGGAAACCGATCTATTTCCCATCAACGACGAGTTCTGTGGTGCTTTTTCTATCAATCTTGCATCCAAGATAATCGAATCTGAGTAGGATATAACCTTGAAGGTTCCATATTTTGAATACCAAATTCCTACATCCAAAGTTTCTTTTAGATATTTGAGAATTCTTTTGACTGCAGCTAAGTGACTTTCCTTAGGTTTTGATTGAAACCTTGCACAAACACCTACAACAAAGGATATGTCGTCCGCGGCGATGGGTACAACGGACGCCTATCATCCTCTCGTATAAAGTCTGATCAACATCTTTGCCTTCTTTGTCTTCATCCAATCTTATATTTGTACTCATAGGAGTTGATACCTTGGTGCTGTTTTCCATACCAAACTTCTTCAGCAGCTCCTTGGTATACTTGGTTTGATGAATAAAGATTCCATCTTTCATTTGTTTGACTTGCAAACCCAAAAAGTATTTCATTTCTCCCATCATACTCATTTGAAATTTACTTTTCATGAGATTTGCAAACTTCTCACATAGCAATTCATTTTCAGAACCAAAAATTATGTCATCAACATAAATCTGCACCAGCAGGGTGCTGTTTCCTTCATTGATTCTGAAAAGATTCTTGTCAATGGTACCTTTGGTAAAACCATTGTCCACCAAGAATTGAGATAAGGTCTCATACCATGCTCTTGGTGCTTGTTTCAAACCATAAAGTGCTTTATTGAGTCTGTACACTTTATCTTCTTGATTTTTAACTTCAAAACCAGGAGGTTGCTGAACATAGACCTCCTCTTCCAGAATGCCATTCTAAAATGCACTTTTGACATCCATCTGATATACCTTGAAGTTCTTATAAGTAGCATATGATACGGGAAACCTAAATTTCACGTACACGTTGAAACGATCTAGAATTATCACGATTTACGGCTCCTCAACCCTCAAGAAACCCGTTCTTGAAAACCTTGGAATTGATCAAAACCGGAGACCTGCCCAAGAAACCTTGATTTGTGAACGTTCAAGAATTGCCAATTCTTGAATTTGATGTTCAAGATTAAGTTTATACGTAAACTTAAAAAAAAACGCAATTTTTCTTGCCAAAGCAAAGAAGAAATTTTATATAATTCTCAATAATTGTGTTTAAACAAAAGACTCTTAAGCCTTATTTATAGGCTTACAACTAAAGAAAATAAATCCCAAATTCCGATGTGGGACAAATAAAACTTAAAAAAAACTAAAAGTAACTCCTAAGTGTTTTATTAAAAATAATCTAAATAAACTCTAAAAAAAATATGCGCCCCAACACCTCTACTCACATCCATCAGCAACAACGAGCAATACTGACTTCTCACAATCAACCTTAGCTGCGTGAACCTTGTCGAATGCCTGCATAACCAATGTAGCTAGAGCTTCATCTCTCTTCTTCCGTTGCAATCTGGTTAGTGGTCCATCTCTAATTACCAACGGATCCTTAGCCTTAATCGGTGACATAAGATCATGATGTGTGACTGGGTGTAACGGGTCCGAACTCACATCATTCCCTCCCGGTTGAGAAGGATCCGTCCTCGGATCATAAGGATTATCAAACAAAGACAACTCGTCGGTGGAAAAGGAGATAGATCGGCAACATTCACCGAAGTAGACACGCCCCAATCCGGTGGTAGATCAATCACGTAAGCGTTGGGGTTGATTCGTTTCAAAGCACTTTGAACGGTCCATCACCTCTCGGATGCGGCTTGGTCTTCCTCTCGGTGTGGGAAACGCTCTTTCCTCATATGTAGCCACACGTAATCTCCTGGCTCGAAAATCATGGGCTTTCGGCCTCTATTAGCTTGCTTGACATATCTAGCGATCCGCTTCTTCGACATGCTTTCTAGCTTTCGCATGCATATCCTTGACCATAGCGACTTTTCCTCTCACCATCCAAACTAGTGACTTCTCCCCGTGGCAAAGGCAATAGATCAATAGGAGCATTTGGATTAAATCCATAAACAAGCTCAAAAGGTGAATACTTAGTTGCTTTGAGTGTGTAGCACGGTTATAAGCAAATTCAACAAAAGGCAAGCATGATTCCCAATTTTTCGGGTTCTTACGCACAATCACACGCAATAATTGACCCAAAACACGATTCACAACTTCAGTCTGACCATCAGTTTGTGGGTGATATGCAGTAGAAAATAGTAAATGCGTGCCTAGCCTCATCCACAAATATCTCCAAAAGTGACTGACAAACTTAACATCCCTATCACTAACAATAGACTTAGGCACTCCATGCAACCGTACAATTTCTTTCAAGAATAAATCAGCAATGTATGAAGCATCATTAGTTTTATTGCATGGCAAAAAGTGCGCCATTTTAGAAAATCTATCCACGACTACAAATATGGAATCCTTACCACTTTTAGAACGTGGAAGTCCTAGCACAAAGTCCATGGAAAGATCAGTCCAGGGGGAATAAGGAATGGGAAGCGGAATGTAAAGACCATGAGGCAAGGACTTAGATTTAGCACGTTTACACGCAATACATGACTCACAAAATTTCTGAACATCCCTGCGCATATGTGGCCAATAAAAGTGTGTGCTCAACATGTCAAGTGTCTTTGTAACACCAAAATGACCCATCAATCCCCCAGCATGCGACTCTTTAACGAGACAATCACGAATTGAACATCCGGGAATACACACACGGTTTTCCTTATAAAGGAACCCGTCGAAGATATAAAACTTGCCATCTAACTTGTACAATTCATCAGTTATAGCATGTTGGCATTTCTTAAAGATCTCATGGAAATCTAGATCAAACAAGTAAAGGTCTTTAATATGCTCAAAACCTAACAGCGTAGTCTGCATGTGAGTAATCAAAGTGTATCTCCTAGACAATGCATCAGCTACGGTATTTTCTTGACCTTTCTTGTATTTAATCACATATGGAAATGTTTCAATAAACTCAATCCACCTAATATGTCTAGCATGCAATTTATTCGACTTTTTAAGTACTTGAGAGACTCATGATCGGTATGAATAACAAACTCCCGAGGTCTAAGGTAATGCGCCGGACTTGCAAACATCTTACTAAGGCATACGAGTTCCTTATCATAGGTGGCATAGTTCAAAACGAGACCCTTTTAATTTTTCACTAAAATAAGCAATAGGTCTGCCTTCTTGAATAAGAACACCCCCAATTCCCACACCCGAAGCATCACATTCAAGTTCAAATGTTTTATCAAAATCGTGTAATGCAAGAATAGGAAATGAAATCAACTTAGATTTTAAAGTTTCAAAGGACTCCCTTTGTTTTGGACCCCATTGAAATGGAGCATTCTTCTTGATTAGATCATTCAAGGGTGCGGCAATGGTGTCAAGTACGGCACGAATCTCCTGTAAAATCCTGCTAATCCGTGAAAACTCCTCACTTCGGAAGCAATCTTTGGCTCGGGCCATTCTTCAATTGCTTTTACTTTATCTCTGTCAACTTCAATGCCCTGCGAACTCACAACGAAACCCAAAAACACAACCCTCTCCATGCAAAAAGAACACTTTTTAAGGTTAGCGTATAACTGGGCTTGTCTAAGGGCATCCAAAACAGCTCTAACATGATCAACATGTGAATCGAGATCTGGACTATAAATGAGTATGTCATCGAAATACACGACAACAAAGTGACCTATGAACTCCCTAAGCACTTCATTCATCAAGCGCATAAATGTAGCAGGGGCATTAGTGAGGCCAAATGGCATGACTAGCCACTCATATAAGCCATATTTGGTTTTAAAAGCTGTTTTCCATTCACGTCAGCCACACCGCCGCGTGTTGCTGCTAGCCCTAGGATCATCTCTTCTCTTTGAAGCCGGCGATCTCACGGCATACCCCCGCCCTCCTTCTTGTCCGTCGCAAATCCAGGCCTCCCAGGTACACAGTTTTTGTTTCCGTCGTGTTTTGTTAAAAAAAAAAAAAAAAAAAAAAGGTCGTCCTTGCTGTTGCTAGCCATAAATGCAATTTTGTTGATTATTGTTATTCCACTTGCACCACCATCAGCCGCAATTTACATCCACCGTGTTTAACCTTATTTTAGTTTATTTTATTTATTTTGCTTATCTAGAGTAGTTTGTCCAGCCTTATAAAAATAAAAAAATAAAAAAAAACGCCAGTGTTAGTTTATTTATTTTTTTTTTTTTGTTACATCCCTTTGTGAGTCAGTCGTGTCTTTCCCTCCTTTACCCAACATTGTGTTTGTGATACAGCCCTCGAATACATAAGTTAAGGCATACATTCTAAGGTTGTTTGTTTGGATTTTGAATCCGTGAATTTTCGAATTGTGTTCTTGAAATTTTAAAAATAGATTTTAAAGCGTTTAAGCAAGAACATAATAATAAGTTTAGCAATTTGATTTCAAGAGTCTTCAAGGAAGAACCAATTATTGTGTGAAAAAAAAAAAAAAAAAAAAAGAAATCGTTATTTGAGGTGTTATGCTCAGTGGTCTATATTGACAAAAAAAAAAAAAAATAACCACTGCCAGCCAGAAATCTCCAGTAGCAATTTCAAATTTTGAGGTGTTATGCTCAGTGTGCTTGGTTCGATTTAGCCACTGCCAGCCAGAAATCTCATTTCCAACTTGATAGAGGTGTTATGCTCGGTGAATTATTCTAAAAATCAAATATCACCGCCAGCCAGAAATCTCTTAAGGTTCATTTTGGTAATTGAAAGATATTGAAAGAAAAGGTTGAATTTACTCTATTGTTGTGATCTTGCATTCATCGTTTGAATCTGATTTTTAATTTTACGAGTACTACAAACGGAAATCTTGGATTAAAGATCTTAACAATCTGATTTGAAAGTGTGGTTTAATTTAAGTAGTTTGGTGGCTGTTCCCCCAAACCATTGTTCTTAGCATCCTATTCTTAGAAAAACCACCAGCCCTTTTGTTACCTTGAGCTTCGACCTTCGAAGGACACTTGTTCTTAATACCTTGGAAATTGCAAAAAAAAACTTCGGGGAGCACTACTACGAGAATCTTGGAAGTGAAAGGATCTCTTTGAGATCAAATACATCTCTCCAGGTTAGTGGATTTCACGTTATTTCCTTTTATTTTCTCTACTACTTGTGTTTGTTCGTGTTGTGATGGCAGGTCCAACCGAGGGAGATGGATCCCAACCAACGGATGGGAATGTGACACGATGGATTGTTGGCCAGGAGGCTACCATTCGGGCACTACAGGAAGGACATAAACAACAAGCCGCTAAAATGGATCAACTGACAGCCATAGTGGCCAGACTTGAAGCCCTTGCCGTAAATGCCCAAGCCAGGCAACCTAACCCGACTGAGGACGAACCAGCGCCTAGTACCACCATCCCAAACCGTAGGGGTAGAGGAGGTGCAGTCAGGGGCCGTGTGCCTACAAGACCGCCAAGGAGAGAGGATACTTGGCAAGTACATGAAAATTTTGGGTCTGAAGTTGAGGGAGAAGATCTGGATAACGATGAGGAAATACAGCAGCAACCAAGGAGAAGACAGCGTCAACTTAGGTTTGACCAAGATGATATCGGTGATGACGAAGCTACAGATGATGTTAGAGGTATCAAACTAAAAATTCCCCCATTCAAAGGTACTACTGATCCGAATGACTATTTTGTTTGGGTAGCTAAATGTGAAAGGGTTTTCAACTGTCGCCGCTGCACTGACAGGCAAAAGGTACACTTAGCCACTATTGAATTTGATGAACTTCCCTTATTATGGCTATCTAGTACTAATGAAAAGCGCAGGAGACAAAGAAAATCTGAAATTAATTCGTGGGAGATACTTAAAGAGGAAATGCATAAACGATGGGTCCCTTCCTCTTACATGAGGGATCAAGTGAAGATATGATGAATCAAAATTTGGTAATAGAACAACGTTTTGATGATATGATGAATGCGATGAAGAATATGTTAAAGGGAGTAACTGAGCAATTTAACCGTGGTGGTAGAGATAACCGCAGTGGTAGAGGTGATCGTGGTGGTAGAGGTAACCGTGTTGGTCAAGGTAACAACTTGTTTTACACATCATGTTTTATTGGAGATTATGAATATGAGTTGTGTATTGATCACGATGAAGAAGAAAATTTAATTAGTAAAGATGTGGTTAAGGATTTAAACTTGCGGACGGAAAGACTTTATCAGCCCTACTACATTGTTGTGGAAAACCATCGGGTTAAAGTTACACGGTATGCACGGGTTCCAGTGTCCATTGGAAGTTATAAAGCTGTTGTCTCATGTGATGTGGTGCCACTGAGTGATGTACATTTGATATTTGGGAGATCATGGTTATCTTTGCATAATGTACGTCATAATGCATCCCGGACTCGCTATTCTTTTTCCTTTTGTGGCAAGAAACATGTTTTTGAATCTCTACCCTCTGTGGCAACAAAGTAATATTCAGATTGAGGAGTCTCAGGCACCAGAAAATGTAAACGAGGTTGTAGTGGAAGACAGATTGGAGGAGGTTGTTGGAGCAAAATTGGTGGATGTAGTCCAAGAGTCGATTGTGGCAGAGGCAATCACCGAGGAGAATAAAGAAGTGGTGGAGATACATGTTGCAAAAGTAGATGAGGATATTGCATTAGTGGTGGATAAAATTGAGGCATATGCGACTGTTGGTCCTACTTCACCGCACACTTGTTCGAGTGCTACTTCGTCTTCTTTGCAGGTACATGAAGATCATCCGCTTGAGGAGCAAACTAGGCTATCTGCTATAACCAATCAAACCAATATATTTCCTATGGATGTTCTTGTCCCAGTTGACATTGATGGCAAACCGAAGCACACCTTCATTGATCATTTTGCGGTGTATTGTGCAGTTATTCCAGCTTCTAATCCCTATGCCTATGTTGCTGCTCCGGAGAGCATTATTTGCATTGAGCACCTGCAAGATTACTACTCATTGGTTTCCTTGGTGATGTATGCATCAACATCTCGAAGATATACTTGATTTGAAGTGGCATGTCCGCCTTGTATTTGATCCGGGCATATCATTGATATTCGTTGTTGGTTCGACCTGTTTTGTCCTTGATGGTGCATTTTACGACATCCTTTTGATTCGAGGACGAATCCTTTTGGAACCGGGCGGGAATGATGTGATTCCCATCGAGAAGAAACTTGTCAAATTTATTTGGAGTCTTTTATTTATTTTTAGTTAACTTTTATTATCCCACATTGGTTAGATAGTATTTTATTTTTGTTATTGTTTTTTATTTATAGTTATTTTGTCCCACATTGCTAAATTAGCAATTAGTCTTGGAGTCGGTAGCCTATATAAAGGAATTAAGAGTCATTGTAATCAACAGAGACAAATTTTGATATATATTATATTTGAAGCTTTTAAGCTTTGGTGAGTTTTCTCACGTTGGTTTTGGTGGATTCCAAACCGTTGTTTGGTGGATTCCAAACGGAACTTATCAAGGTTACGAGCGGACCTTGTGGCGTTCGTATACCAAGGTTCTTAGATGGGTTATCTAAGGGTTGAGGTGATACCAAGGTTCTTAGTTACGAGTTAGCTAAGGGTCGCGGTGCTCGTCGTATTGGTGCCATCAGTCAAGTCCTTGGGCAATTTCGGATCGATTCGGTCACGGATCACATCAGCATATGCCAAGAATAACCTGATAGCTTCCAATCTTGCAACAGGGGCATATGTTTCATCAAAATCTATTCCTTCTGCTTGAGAATAGCCTTTTGCTACTAGTCTGGCCTTATTCCTCACAATGGTACCAGATTCATCCAATTTGTTTCTGTATACCCATTTTGTTCCAATAATGTTTGCATGATTAGGCCTTTTCCCTAGTGTCCAAACTTGATTTCTTTCAAATTCATTCAATTCTTCTTGCATAGCAATTATCCAATCTGGATCTGATATTGCTTCTTCAACAACTTTAGGTTCCATTTGAGATATAAAACATGTAAACATTGCTTCTAATTGTCTTCTAGTCCTCACACCTTGTTGTATATTGCCAATAACTTGTTCAGCAGGGTGATCCCTTAACCATTGTGGATTTTGGTTAGATTGATTCTCAGGAACATCATCTTCAGTAGGGTCTGCTGTTGCTTCTTCAATAGGGGGTCAGCAGATCCTTGAACTGCCTCAGTTGTTGCATCAGTAGTGTTACCAGCAGGGGGTTCAGCAGGGGCAGAGTCAGAAACCTTTAAGTCATTAAATCTTTCCAAAACATCAACACATTCTAGATCAGTGGCTTGTTGATTCTCAGCAGGTTCTGAACCTTCATCTTCTATTCCAGTGAACTTAGGTTCATCAAACACAACATGTATTGTTTCTTCATGTTTCAGTGTCCTTTTGTTCAGTACCCTGAATGCCTTGCTGACAGAAGAGTATCCCAAGAAGATTTCTTCATCTGATTTTGGTTGGAAGGTCTTCAATTGTTCCTTATGATTCAAGATAAAACATTTGCTTCCAAATGGATGAAAGTAAGATATATTAGGTTTTCTTCCATTCCAAATTTCATAAGGTATTTTCAGCAGCTTCTTGTTCACTGAGTTTCTATTTTGTGTATAGCATGTTGTATTAACTGCTTCAGCCCAATATCTTTCAGGCAATAATGCTTCACAAATCATAGTTCTTCCTGCTTCCTTTAAAGTTCTGTTTCTTCTTTCAAAGAACCCCATTTTTTGAGGTGTAACGACGACGACAAGTTGATGTAGTACACCATTTTGCTCACAATATTCTCTTATAACTTTATTGAGAAATTCAGTACCCTTATCTGATCTGATCTTAACAAATTGACAGTAGTGAAGATCAGATTCGACTAGTGAAGTAGGAAAGTTTCCGTAAATCTTATTCATTACATCTTATCCTTATTTTTATTAACCCACTAGTGATCAATTTGTTAATGACCAATATAAATGCCGCGGATCTATCAATTTTTAGGATCAACAAATAAAGGGATAGTCTTGATACTTCTCGTAGGAAGGAATGAAGGAATTTCGTATCTGTGAAACATATACTCAGCTACTCATTCCCGAACGTGAAAGTGATTTGAAATGCGCCATTTAGTGATTCGTAACGAACACATCAAATCTTATCATTAAACAAGCAGGAGTATGTGAACACCCTAGAATTAAGATTAATCCATAAATGGTATCTTGTGATTTAATAAGATTTTTCAATTACAGAAGTATATGGGAAATGAAGATTAAATCGGTCATAATCCTACATGACCGAGTCATAAATAAATGCCTACTTAGATAACCAATATCGATGGTCCGGATAAGACGGTCACACCATAAAGTGTTCTGGACGCATTAATGACGGTTTAATCAGTTGCCAAATACTTTACCACTTACACGGCTTATGTGTATCGCCATAAACTTAATCCTCTTTGTGTCACATTAAGTTGTATGGTTATATATGATACGACTTAGGGTTTTTAGTAGTGTATTATTTATTAGTATAAAGCAAAGAACAAAATGATAAATAAATTGATCATTTTTCAATAATTACAATAAATTATCATTCGTGCAGTACATCAAACATTTATACGTGCTAAATTTCCTCAAGTAAATGGGGTATTATTAAAATATATACAACAACAAAGAATGACCCAGTTTGTAAGGAAATCAAAAGTACTCAACATGGCTATTGAATTTGAGCTCAATCGCAAACACCTTCAAACTTAACTTAAATTCGAGCTTTGATTGACTTATACTCCCTCCGTCCCAATTTGTTTGAGACTTTTTTTTTTTATCCCAAAACAAGTATCATAACTCTAAATAGAATTAAAGTTTTTGCTTTAACTGCCTAAATTTTCCCAGCTCATTAATTGATGTCTTTTAAATATTGTGAAAATAATGCTACATATAAAAAGGATAAAAATGTAAATTAGTCAAGTTTTACTTGAGCAGACAACTCATTAATTAATGTCTTCTTAAATATTGTGAGTTTCAAAATGTCTCAAACAAATTGAGATGGATGGAGTATTAATTAAAAAGTTTTTTTTCCCAGAGTTTATGAAGGCGTTTGAGAGTTTAGTAACATTACTGAGTGAATTATTGTGTAGTAATGTGGGACCTAACAAGAAGTTTTTTATTTTAATTTTATTTTTTGTCGAACAAACCTAAAAAGAAGTTAATTCTATTATTCTGGATCAATATCAAAAAAGCAGAGTGACTTTTATTTTGTGACGGATGACGTATAAAATAATACTCTCTCCGTGTCAAAATATAAGACTTTTTAAAATTTTCACTCAATTCAAGAAAATAGTTAAATGTTATACAATAGATGAATAGTGTTCCGTGATTCTTCCAAGGTGTCAGATTTATTTATTCCTAATTTCAGAGCGTGGGATGTGCAGCGGGTTCAGCAGGTATTCAGGCCATTGGAGTCAGATGCCATTCTGGCGACCACCATAGCCCCTGCTGGGCATTTAGATAGGCGGATTTGGCATTATGATCGTAAGGGAGTTTACACAGTTCGGTCTGGGTACTTCCTGGCCTTATCTCTCTATCGGCAATCTTTTGTGGAAGGGTCATCTTCTTCAGGCGAGGAGAGTAAGAGTTGGAGAAGTTGCTGGCATCTTCATGTGCAGCCACGTATTCAACATTTCTTATGGAGGTTCTCGCATGTTTGTCTCGCTATTGACCAGGGATTACAGAGGAGGAAAATCGAGGATGTCTGTTGTCTGGCATGCGGGGAGAGTTGACTGGAAACTTTATGACACATGCTTTTTGAGTGTGAGATGGCAGGTAGGATTTGACAAGTGTCACCATTTTATGGGATCTTAGGGCGCCTCCGTTCCGCCTATTTTGAGGATTTCTTTATGCGATTAGTAGAGGATCAGAGTGTTTAGGGCACCACGAGATTTGCGTGGCTAATGTGAAGGATTTGGAAGGCATGCTTCTCTGCAGTGTTTGATGAGCAGGCTGTTTACGTCTCCACGGTGTGTATGCGTACTCTGCCAGCATCGGTAGAGTATGCAGAGGCTATGAAGGTTTATCGGACGTAGGACTCTGTTCCACACTTTGTGGATAAGTGGGTGCGGCTAGCAGAGGAAGTTATAAAAGGGCAATGTTGATGCGTCAGTTCCTGAGGCGGGAGCTGGGGATGAAGTCATTTTACGAGATTCTCGTGGGGCAGTTCTTCATTCTTTTGCATATCACTTCGATCCAGAGAACTCGGTGGAATATATGGAGCTAAAGGCTATTTCCTTGGCCTTGAACGAAGCGCGTCATTTGGGGATTCAACGGCTACATGTAGAAAGCGATTGCTTGGCATGTATCTCGAGGCTCTGCAGACCTGTCGAAGATCTTACGGCGCATGGTCGTCTAGTACAAGACTGTTTGGACATGTTATCTAGTTTCACATCTGTTTCCTTTACTTTTGTTCGGCGATATGGAATGTCCCTGCGCACCTTTTAGCTCGACATGCTTTGTTAGTTTTGACTCGGATATCTTGGGGTATCTCGCACCCGAGTGACGTTTTGGCCGTATGTTTGACGGATGTTGCTTAAAACAAGTTCTTTTTCCCTAAAAAAAGTTAAATGTTATTAATTTTAAAGATAAAAGTCTAAAATTGCATTTGATAATGATTAATGTAATACTACTAGTATCTTTTTGTTTTTTAAGTGCAAAAATAATCATAACATAATTTCAATAACACCTCATTCTCTCTTCATCGTCATTACCGTATTGAATATTGACAAAATACATTTTTCATTGCTTATTTATCACATATAGAGGCAAAATCTTTAATCACAGCAGAACGATTGACATTGCCAACAATATTTTTCATGATATACGGTAATAAAATATTTGATTTGTGGTATTAATTGAATAGTGCAGTTTATAATATATTAATTTATCTATCAATAATGTACTATATATGGATTGGTGTTACAGTTAGTATTACATTTTTTAAATGAACTTTCGGGTCAAGCGGATTACAATTACGAGTTTGAACTCGAAAAGTTTGAGTTTTATTTTTATTTTCGAAGGTTGTATTGTATGAATAAGGGTCTCAATTGATAGTTTTTCTATGATTATGAATAAATTTTGAGGCCTTAAAATATATTACTTTTTCGGGAGGGGGAGGGGGTTAGAGGACGGTTTGGCATGCTTTATGGCTAGGCCGGCCCGGCGGTTCATTTGCTCCATTAATACACTTTGTGTACATAGGCGGAGGTACTCTTTCCACGACGGGGTCACAGACCCTGCTAAAATAAAGAAAATGTTAAGTTTTACGTGTAGAAAAAATTTATGGACCCCGTTAAATTTGTTGTTTGCTCTTAAAAACATTTTTAGATATCGCTGAACAATTTTTCTGGATCCGCCACTACTCGTATATTACTCACAATTTTCATAATCAGTGGTAAAAATGTAAAATCAACTTTACGAAGATTTTTCGGAAGAAAAAAAAAACCAACTTTAAGAAGATTTATGTACCCCTTAAAAAACAAAAAGAGTCTTCTCAAAAAAAAAAAAAAAAAAAAAACAAAAACAAAAACAGAAAGAAAATATATATGTGTTTTGTATGTAAAAGAAAAAAAAGAAAAAAGAAAATGAAAAACGGAGCTTAAATTGTACGCGCGTTATCAAATTAATATCTAAGTAGCCGTTGTACTTTCCCTCAAACCGTATATATATATGTATCGATCATCTGATTTCCATAGATATAGAATTCTTACTCCGACGACATTATTTAGTTTCTTCTTCCGCGGGTTATTTACTTACTACTCTACTCTCAGTTAATTGCGACCAGATCGAGTTAATCCAATTGCGACAGAATTACAATTGAGCATCCAATTGCCAGAGAGAGTTATTTACTAGCTACGTCTGAGTATCTAATCCTTCCCGCAATTATTCGAGTTTTTAGTTTGATGTTACTGATTAGAGATGATGACAAATTCGACTCATGTCCTTCCGGTTAATGTGCGAGAGGTTTACGAGCACAATCTGCACAAAGAATTTGATCAGATTAATAAGTTACTACCTAAGTTTAGATATATAGCTATCGACACCGAATTTCCGGGTACAGTTATTGCAGCTGAAAAACCATACTATGTTCAAACCGAGGAGGAGATTTACGGGTCAATGAGAAGGAATGTTAATGCTACCAAGATGATACAGCTTGGTTTAACTCTATCGGATGAAAAAGGAAATCTTCCGAAGCTCGATTCAGAAGACGAGGCTCGATATGGCAATTCAATTTTAGTTTCAACGTCGATTTGGATACCCAGAATCCAAAGTCTATAGAGTTATTGGAAAAGCAGGGTATTGAGTTTGATAAACTCAAGGCTGATGGAATTGATGTGATGAAGTTTGGGAGGATGTTTTTGAATTCTCGATTGGGTTTGTCGGCGACAAACGAGTTTGTTCAAGGTAGAAATAGAAATCATGGATTTTATCAGCAAGAGCATCCTTCTTCTTTGACATGGGTGACGTTCCAAGGATTGTACGATCTTGGTTATTTAATCAAGATGATTTTGATGACGGCTAGTTTGCCTGAGGATGGCGTGAGTTTTAGCGGCATGGTTCGGACGTATCTTGGTTCCTCCTTGTATGACGTGAAACAACTTATGAAACCGTTGGGTTTACACGGAGGCTTAGAAAAAGTTGCTAGTAAATTGGGGGTGACACGGCGTGCCGGTAAAAGCCATCAAGCTGGTTCGGATAGTTTACACACTATGGATGTTTTCATGAAGTTGAAAGAAAAGTATTTTGACGACGGTGCTCGAATCGGTCGATTCAGTTATAAAATGCAAGGGTTGCTGGTAAAGGAGGATGATGAATCATGTATAATCCGTCGCCCCCCGCAAGTCTGTTACATCCCTAGGCCGCCTATCACGTTTTACCACCGGCCTTACCCGGTCGTCATGTATAAAAGGCCGCTTCAGCCTACTATTATGTGGCCTCACCCTCACCCTATTAGGTTACCATATGCCATTTCATGATCAGTGGCTTTGCTTCAAACTTCTTTTTGGTGTAAATGTGTGAAATTTGAAATTAATGAGTATTTATGTTATGTTATGTTATAAATGGCGCCAAAACAGGGCAATGCCCTGTTTTTATTGTTTTGTTCCATTTGTATGTTTGTTCTGATTGTCAGCTCTTGTAAATGGCATGCATGAAAATAAACAAAAAATTGTATGCTAAGAACAACATAGTGGTAGCCAATATTGCTCTCTTGTAAATGGCATGCATGAAAACAAACAAAAATTTGTAATGAATTGAGAAAAACCATTGCTAAGAACAACATAGTGGTAGCCAATATTGCTGCTTAATTTCTACAATCCAAAACCATAAGCAATTGGAAATTTAGGTACAATGCATTTAGTTTTTTGTAATAGTAGTCAGAAAATCTTGCTGTTCAATGATTCTTTTCCATCAGATCAGATGTCCTCACTTTCACAAACATTAATTGCAAATGCTTCTCCAATATAATACAAGTTGTTGGATTGCGGGGCGAATAATTGGCTAGCTCATCAACAGTATACGTACCTAACAAGTGGAAACATCAACAGTACGTTACTTGCAGATAAAACACATTTAGAATGATATATACTACTCTCTTCAGGCGGCTTAATGCATGTACTCCATAATAATAGCTGATATATATATATATATATCTTCTGGTTGGCCATGGCCATGAACCGGAACCCTCGTGATCCTAGGCAAATCAATCACTATTAATGTTAATGAGGTGTTTGAAATACCTTTGATTGAACCAGCTATCTCATCTGTTGCAAGAACAGTTGATTCAATGTCTTCCTCATTTGATTGAATCGTTTTTGCATTGAACACAAGCGTCATTTCTGGCTGAGGAGTAGGATGATCATCCAGCCGAATTATCAAAGGAGAGGAGCACGTGTGCGTATTCCTTGGCCTCTAGGAAGGCTGATGCCTGCCAAAAGGTCGAGCCAGCAGTAATACTATCACATCATACAGGACAAGTTCAACCATATATGTCAAAACTCAAAACCAATTGACAAATTTTCTAACAAATTAAACCTTTGGTTATAGATGCTCTTGTCTTCACAACAATATTAAGCAAGATTGGGATAAACTCTCTTTTCCTGCCCCTCTAACCATAACAACAACAAATCACGTTCACTTAGTATTTCTCACTTCTCATTTCTCTTTGCAGCCCGATTCCATTTGTTTCTTTGGCTGGTTGGCCATGCCATCATCAACTATCGAGGCAGGCATGTCATCCATCTCTTTATCTACTAATCTTTTGATACCCTTTAAGCTAGACAGCCTATGACTTAAAGTAGGTGAAGAAGATGTAAGAGAAACAAGACCATCACTTCCAATCATGGCTGGCAAGGATTCCATACTAGGAGCTGGAGACAGTGAGGCTGACGATTCAACGTACGGTGTACTAAGTGTGCAGATCGACATGTTTTCCCCACTAATCCCACCACCACACTGCATTGATGATTTGCTCACATCCACCCGGATCGAACAAGAATAGCACCCAATAATTCAACATTTGAATTGCTGGGCATTTCACTTGAATTAATGAAAGCACATCCCTTTCTTCCGCACCAAGAGCTACCGCCCGGATCGAGAATGATCATCAATATCTCACTGAGCCAAGAATCTCTAGCATATAACTGGGCTAAACAATTCTGAATCTTAGCTACTATCTTGCATTTGGCACAGTTAAGTATGTAAGAGAAGGCTTTGGCAACAACAATAGAATCCCCTGGGTCAACTGATCACCAGATTTCCAAGCTATTCTAATTTAGTTGGATCTCTCTTGCCTTCGTATCCCACTGCAGGTTCATAACATTTTTACACCTCTGTTAACTCACTTCATAGCACAATTCCCTTCGACAAACGCACAGCTGAAATCTCACAGTCCTTGAGACCCCCATGTCCTTCTTTCTGTTCGGCTGAAAGCTCAACTGGACATTCATCGAACAGCTGGTGGTCATTTTCCATACCTTCAAACTTTAATGTTATCTCAAAAACAAAAAAAAACAAAACAAAATTTAATGTAGGTGATTGCTCATCCTCCTCAAACAACCAAATTAAAACCTCGAGAGCAGGAGAATAAGCTTCATCTTCAATCACGTAAAGAGGAGAAAACGATGGCAAACCTGTCGGAGCTGAATTTCTCATTTTGTCGAGCCCATTGTTATCTGAATTCTCTGATCTCTGACCACTAGCAGCCTTGATAGTTATCGTTTCTTCCTTGACACCTACTACATCTCCTGGAGATGGTTCGGGCATTTCAGCAAACACCTTGTAGGCTTCATTTGGTTCAGCATTTGTATCAAACGTTGTTTCATAATTTGTGAGAGTGGATCCTCGGCTTTTCCTCCCCATTTGTCGAAGATGTAAAGCCTCTCTCCTCCGACTTGACGGTCCCGATCCATAATTTGTCAATCCTCTTGACGGTCCATCCAATTTCTCATTTATCATGTGGAGCAATTCAAATGTTGTGGAGGTTGCATCGAACTTGGAATTTTCCTTGGAGCTTCCTTCACGAAGCTTAGTCTCACCTTCTTGCAACATATGAATGAAGATTAAGGAGAAGTTGAACATAAAGAGAGAGTTGATTGTGGCGGGAAATTTTTTAACTGAGTATATCCTTTTGCTTCACATTTCACTCAAAAGAATAATACGTAATGACAATCACTAGTCTTAGATATTATCAATAAAAAAGATATAGTTTTGAAAAAAAAATCTACGGTCATATCATTTTCACATTTTAAATGTAGTTGATATACCGCGGCCGAACACGGCGGACCGGACAACCCTTGGACCCACCTCAGTGGTCCTTCTCCGCCTTTGACCTCCATCGCCACCAGCCCAGCTGGAAATAAGACGATCAAGTCATCGAGCTCACGCGATCATCTCAGCCCTCGAGCTGGGGGCCGAGCGCGCCGCCCCCAGTCCGTCACACCAATCATTCGGACTAAGCCTTCTGCACAGGCAAGCACGCTCCATACTTAGCATTAGCGAGGACAAGGCAATCCCGGCACGATGACGATAAAGTATCATGCGGTCCCATCAGCGCGACCCTCTACACTTTCTTGTCTTCTTAATTATGCTTAACTATGTCTTGTCACTGCTAGTCTAATCACGATTAGCGTTTTTCCTATAAATAGAGGCTTTAAATCACATGTAAAAGATATACACTATTCAATATAAGTAGATAAACTCTGCCAATTTGTCGACCACGTTTTGTTCTTATCACACCTCGTACCCACCGGCTGAGCACCGCCATGAGTTCTTCACAACCACCGTCATCTTACATTAGAAATCATCCCCTCCGTTCAGATATCCACCGTATAAACTCTAGTTCAATCATCGTGATATTCCAAAAATATCAGTTGGCTCCGTTACCGGGAAATATCATCAAAATCATACTCACAACTTTTCCGGCGACTTACACCGCCATCTTTAAAACCTCTTAGTCAAGAAAATTTTCAACCTTTGAGTTGTGCAGCCTAAAGATCACAGCTTTCACCGTTATCTCAAAAGAGCGGAGGAAAAGCTTTTCGATTTTACGAATCAAGGCCTTTTACACAGGGCAAGCTTACCGGGAAAAGAGACGACTCACCATTGGTAGTGTTAGGTGTAGTGCCCGAAAGACAATTTGTGTAATTGTTTTTGGTGACATAATTTATCTCACCTTATTACTTGCTTTGTGCTTGTAAGTAATACACTGCTGCAAACCCTAAATATATCAGTATGTAACCGCTTAACTCAGTGTATGGCATGCACGTGAGGATTGAGTTAGTAGTGATATACTTAAACTGTTAGTCCGTTGTGAACTTAATCGAGTTTAGGGTCTCTTGATTAAAACACCAATAATGCGCCCGAGCACCTTAGGGTGTGATAGTCTTATCCGGACTTGTCGGTAGAGGTACCTACGTGGGGCATTTATATATGATGGCATTCATATAGGAATCGGACCGATTTAATCGTATTTTTCGGTATAATTCCGTAATCGAGGAATCTTATTAAATCATTAGATGATCATAAATGGATCAACCTTAATCCCGAGGTGATCACGGTGGTCTTTGCTTGTCTCGGGGTAGTGTTTGATGTGTTAGTTACGGTTCACTTAGATATGTGTTCCAAGCCACTTCTCATTGGCACTATCTCCTGATGAGTGAGTAGTTCTGATTTTCACAGACATGGAATCCATTCCATCCTGCGGGAAGTAGAGAGACAATCCCCTTATTTGTTAGCCTTAAGAAAGTGATCGATCGGCCGAGTTCATATTTAGACTAATTAGCTAGTAGCCAGATATGTGAACTAATTGATCACTAGGGGGTTAATGGTAAATAAGGATAAGATATTCTGAGTCGGGTTCACGGAGACTTCCCACTCAGAATGGACAGTCTATGGAGGGTTAGTCCGTATGTAATGATTATATCAGTGGACGCTTATTTACTCTATGGGTTGAGTATATGTATACATCTATAATCGGTAGAGTTCAGTTTCGGGTTTATGGTGGCGTAATCCCGGAATTAATAATTAATGTACTTATTCTGTTCTATGAATATTTAATTATAGGAGCTACTGGTTATAGGTCCATGGTCCCCAATGTGGCTTCTATAATTCGGGCTGATATTCTTGTTTATTTAGGCGTCAGTGATAATTAATTGGCTGGGCTAATTAATTGATATGCATGGATATTATTTAGTTGGTCTAAATAATATAATACACATAAAAGACATTTTATGTGGGCTTTTAACCCTAATGTGGCGCCATTTATGTCTCTATTTAGCACAAGAATTAATTTTCTTGTGTTATGGAAAATAAAAGATATTCTTGTTATATGATTGGTTGGATGACTTGTTATTTGATTTCCTATTGGTCAATACATGTCACAATTAGTCATTAAGGAAAATATCCTTTTATTTTGTTTAATTATTTATTTATTTAATTAATTAATACTTTGAGACCAAGGATTTACTCTCCTATAAAAGGAGAGTTATTCCAAGTGTAATGGGATGGAAAATTTCGACCACATCATCATAAAATAAGAGAAAAATTGTTTTTTCTTGCCTTGGGTTTTTAGAAGAAGAAAAACTATAAGTTTTTCTTGGTGTTGCATATCAAGGAGGTGCTTTTATCAAGAAGGGTGTCCACCAACCACCGTTTGGAGAACACATTGGAAGATCTTGGCTTCTCTTCCTGATATTGGTAAGATAAACTTAACCTCCTTGTAGGATTTTAGATCCTTTATTTATGTATTGTAGTTTATAGATCGTGATCCATCCGCTGCGCGTAACCTTCCATTGGTGTTCAAGTGTATGTTATCGGTGCACTCCTAAGCTAGTAGTTTCTTCTCATACGAGTGTATGAAACTACTATACGCCTCTTCCTTGGTCTAAGAACCCTAGACCTAATGATTCAACATTATTAAGTTCTTGAGTGCAATGAATGAACAACAACCCCCATATAAGAAATCGAGTTCCACTTAAGGTCGATTTTACCTTCCGGCTTTCCTTTCCCTTCTCCCACACCAAGCATCTCCTTTCGGTCTCAACTAAGTGTGTGTGTGTGTGTATGATCGCGTGTAAGTCACTATGTTGATATTACTAGCAAGAGTACTAGGTCAATCGCAGTATAGCAAAGGCGAATCAAGGTCGATCCCATAGAGACAATGCAACTTTAAGCATAAACAACTCTAATCTACTTAAGAATACATATAAACGGTCATCGACCAATAATGAATAAAATAAACGTGGTATTCTTTCCCCATCCCTTCTATCTACTAACTAGGTTTAGTTAATCCATATATTTACTTCCCCATATAATTTCCTTAGACTAATTGAGCTTTTGATTCATTTTTAAGCTATGGGTGCAATTCCTAACCCTATCTACTCCGACCATGGTAGTAGATAATCTATATGCCAGCTACCCTCCTTAATTGGTCCGGAATAGCCCATACGCATAAAGAACTAGAATTGTTAGTATTGAGCGCTAACTCACACCGCTAACCCGCCTAGGCAGCTATCGACACTGATTAGCACGTTCCTAGGGTCCATCAAGACAATGTCCTAATTAACACTTCACTATCAGTACTTCATGTTAATTTACGAATTACGAATACTAGATTGGCCAGACCTCTTACTCGTTTTAATTATTTATGTCGATCAACGTAGCTACGCCGAACCACCATATTAGGTTTTCTAAATTTTGCCTCTGTAAACCGGTATAGACCTCCGGTTTACCGGGGGCGGCTTTTCCTATTTCTGGATCTACATTGCTCAATTCAGATTAATCTAAGTAAATTATGGGGTCGGTAAACATTTAGATCAGCTAAAACACTTAAATACACGTAGATCTACCATATTAAAGACATAAAGGAACGTTCAAATCTTCATACCTTCAAAAATGGAGGTCTAGCTTGATCCACTCAAGCTAGAGATGGCAAGGAAGGGAAGAAAACAAGAAAATAAACTCCAAGGGCTTAAAAGAACTTTATTGCATCAAAATTGTATAATGTAATAATCATAATTTGTATTATAATTGAAGACCTATGTAATAATCAGTTTATGCGGCCTTATATGGATACATTGGCCGACTTATGACTCACAGAAACCCTAACCGACCTAGTAGATGAGGCAGAATCGATTTCTTGCAATTCAAGACCCTCGGTTTACCGGGCCTAGCCCACGGTAAATCGGGCCTTCAATTCTTCTTTTCTTTCAGCAGATCTCTTACTGAATTTACTCCACTCAGCCCAACACTCTTCCCTTGATCCAGATCCGTCCTTAAGCACCCCAGATTTTCTACATCCTGAAAATACATAAAACATGGAAAAATAGTACCAAATCTTCGGGATAATAACACAAATGCAGAATTACGAACTTAGAGACATGCACTCAGTGTTTAACCTATATTCCTTCACAATATTGGACCTATCTATACTCTCTAGAGCATAAATCAGTGTAAATAAGGGTTAATTTAATGGTGCATTTAGAGCGTTATCAACTATCCCCCCCCCCCCACTTAGCTTTTGATCGTCCCGATCAAAGAAAGAGAAAAGAACAATGCCTCACACATCTAGGACAAGGATCATGCCACTCATATCCATGAGTTACACATTAAACAACATCCGTGCCATGAACCAGTGTGTGTGTCTGCAATGACTCTCAATCATCAGTGACGCATACAGAATCACATTATATCGACTAGTATGTCGGGCAAAACACATATCATGCATCACTCTATAAGCTCCCCACTAATCATCACTTACCAATGCATCAATGTGTCGTGCGATAAATCTTTTGTAGTGATATCATAATCAAGAAAAGATTGAAGTTATGGAGACCCCACAATCATTACTTACCAATGTGAACACTCGCTCCTCCTGCTTTCAGACTTAGGCAAACAACATGGAACCTTATTTGGGCTGGACAGACTTGGGGACCGAGTATCACTCTTAGGTCCTCGTTTGTTTTTATTGCTTATTTGTTTTTATCACTCTTAGGTCCTGTTTGTCCCGGTTTACCTTGTTTGGCACTCAACAAGGGGGTTTAAAGTGTATCTATTGATAAATATCGATTCCCGGTCTAGGATAACTCTTCGTCTCATCTAGATACTTCTCATCCATATTGCGTGCTCAAAGATTGAATGCTAATGGCATAATAACAATTAATAAGTCACTACTTCATTCAGTCAAAACACATGCTCATTCTTCCATACTAAAAATCGAATAATGTTTCATCTATATGACATACTGAATAATCGAGTCATACGTGCTTAAAAAGTGTGGTTCATAACAGAATGTATGAATAGTGTGTCATTACTTCAAAAGTGAACATGATTTTCACCTAAGCTCTGTGAACAAAGATATTATTAATTAGTTCGAGTTTCTTGCTTTGAATAAATCAAAAGTCTATGCGGTGAAAAGTGCATCTTAGAGAATCATGATAATCTAATAATGTTAACAAGCTAAGTGACAGTCGTTCCTACCCCTCACTTAATCGAAACATTGTCCTCAATGCAGAGATTAAAATACAAAACGAAAAATAACTTAGCTTCGGTGAAGCATGGAGCCAAGTAAGAACTGGATCATCCATTAAGTAACGGGCTCATGTGACAAGTCCTCAAAACAATCTGCTCATAAATCTCTCAAACAAACCAAGAAGAAATTTGGTGACAAAAAACCGTATAATGAAATTGCGGCAGTAAAAGAGAAAGTAAATAACTCCAAAAAAATTAAGACGACAAAATCATTATATTATAAAATCTACTACATAACTAGATAGGAAATAAAAACAAAAATAAAACAAATGGAAATAACAACAATCATCAAAAAGAAATAAACTAGTCCTCGACAAAATACTCCTCCCAGTCATCTTGAGACTCAAAACCGGGAGGTGGTCCAGAACTTGAGGCAGCAGCGGCGGAGGAAGATGCTCCGTGATCTGGGGCAGTTCGAGGTGGTGGGGTCGAAGGAGGACACCTAATAATACGATCTATTTTGTGATGCAGACTTGCAATCTCTCGTGTGTTCTCCTCAATCATGGCTCTCTGAGATTGAGGTCCTCCTAGAACCGGAGTACGCTCTCTCTCAGCCCTTGAACCGACCTGTCTTGGTACTCTCGGGCGATCGCAAAATGATCTTCAGTCCAGGCTCTTCCCACTCGTCACTGACCAGAACTTTGACCTCGTCTCTGTTGGTCCCTTGGAAAGGCTAACACAAGTTTAGAGAGGGGGGGTGAATAAAATTGTCACCATATCACTCCCAAAAACTGAGTCTAAAACCAGATTGAGTTCAACTAAAGCTTGTGCGGAGTTAAGCTAACTCAACTGAGTATAAGTCAATACTGACTTATCCTTAGTCTAGTTAACCTGCAGCGGATTGAATTAAGCCTTTATAAAATATGAATTATCAGATGATCAGTTTCTTATGTTTGCTGAATATGTGAACTAGATGATTATGACTATAATACAGTAAATAAATGCGTAATGTAAATAAACAAGAATTATAGAGGTTCCAGGTGGTGTAATCCTGTCAGTCCTCTCTTCCCCTGTGATGCGGAGGAAAATTCCACTAGAACTTCTTTGAGATGGCCCGGTTACAAAAAGGTCTAAACTGATAGTCCTTGACTAATCCCTAGCTTCACTATCTAAACGCTTGTAGAATAGGTAGAATGGCTGCTCTTCAATTGTTTGAAACACTTGTCCTTGGAGGGTTGAATTGCCTCTTCCCCAGCTCATCACAAACACAGTCTTCCTGACTGCACTCAACTGTCCTTCACACCTTCTTGGTGTTTCACAGCCTAAAACCTTTGATAAAATCAAAGTTGAGACTTGAATCAATAACTATGATTCAATTGTGATTTGAGCTTTTCTTCTAGATAAAAGATTTTATGCATGGCTCTGATTTCTTCAAATGATTGATCTTGATATACTTGAATGCTAATGAACACTTGAAGAAATCTCTTGATCTTGCAATTAAGTGTTTTCCAGGAATTCTCTTGATTTACTTTCCCCCTTTATATGAGCTTTATTGACTTGATTGATTATTATAATTCCGCCCTCCTGTTTCTTTTCATAAAAGAGTCAGCCTATTTATAGGGGTTTATCTAACGGTCAGATTATATGAATTTGAATCCTTGTAGCCGTTAGTGGTCCTCCTTTCCTGCTTGTACGTTACTGTCAGAACGGATAGATTATCCTCCAATCATATTGCTTGTTCTGTAACGGTTGAATTCTTCTTCAGTTTTACATGACCACAGTTCCAAAACTGATTCACTGAGAATATTGTCAGCTCTCAGTTCCTAAGAGCTTTAACTGATTTTTTACTCTTCTTCAATAACTCAGTATTCTTCCTTTCATCTGATTATAATTGATCAAATCAGAGTACACCATTTTTTAAATCAAATAGCAAAGACATCATCGTCCTTATGTGTCTTAGCTCTCCATACAAGATCTACATAGTCAGTTCAGGTTATCACAGACTTGCCTGAAGTTTAACTCATATAGTCTCGACTTAGTCTTCATAAACTGAGTTTGAACCCTCAGTTCTTCAGTCTTCAATAACTGAGTTTGAACTCTCAGTTCTTCAGTCTTCTAGATAAGTCAACTGATTCTGTGTCCCTCAGCGAACTTACCTTCTTCAGTTTCTGTTGGTGTGCTCTTAAGCCAGTTTTCCAGTATTTATTTTGGATCTCAGTTTCCTCAAGTTACTTACTCAATTTCTCAATTCTGAACCTAGAACTATTACAGTGCTTGTCTGATTAACCTATACAAATATCAGACTCTAATAAAGGCTATACATTGATATCTAGACATGTTTTTGCTTTGCACTATAACAGCTAGTTATGACACTTCATCAATGGGGTCTAACGCAATAACTGAATAAGTGATGAATCATCATCAAAACGTAAACTTTATTTCCAACACTATCTCATGAATACTGATGTGCATCAATAAGCCAATATTGACTGGAGATCCCTGCTCTAGATAGAACATCAATTCCGCCCTCTTTGGTGTGACAAATGCCGTGTGCTTGGTCGGCAAAAGGCATGAACATACAAATCTGTTGATCATCTTCCTATCCCAGGATAAGTCATTCTATAGGAAGATGGTGGGGGTTCCCATAGGATTGCGCTTCCATTCCACCCCGAAGTAATCGGCGATCATCTGCTTCCTCTCTAAGTAATTCACATTTGTGGAGGATGTATACTCATTTGGGCCCATTGGTGGATTGCGAACCCCTATAGTAACCGTTGATCCGCTCGATCGTGAAGTCAACATTTACCCCACAGAACATGGTAAAAGTAGCTCCGGGGTTATGCACCAGATACGTATAAAATTCACGCACCACCATAGCATTGAACTGGCTTGGTGCCTCTGCCATATCCAATATGTCCTGAATTTTCATGGCTCTTGGCAAAATTGAGCCACAATCCTCCAAATCCACGCCGCACTCACGGCTAACCGGCTGGCCATTCCAGTGTCCTCTAAACGAGTCATAAATTTCCAGTGAATCAAAATTCTCAACTCCGTCGATTTAGGGGTTGGCATCTCTATATAGAACCTGCTGACCGCTTGGAAGACAAGAGGTTCTGATACGCTTGGGGGCCATCCTGATGAAATCAAAGACTGAAGATGATGCTGAAACTGAAAAAGGGACCCTCTGTAAATCGGCAGGTACTCCGATTTACCGTAGTAATTTTGTCCGGTTTTTTCTGGGACTGTGCTGCTGATGAATAAAGATGATGAACTGCAGCAACTACACTGTTGCAGCAGTGCCACTCAACAATAGAGGTGGAGAGATGGCAGTTTATGTATTAGAAGGGAAGAAATGGGATTGATTTAGGTGGTTATAGTGGTGGTGATGGTGGCCGAAATTTGTAGAAGAAGAAGAAATGGATAATTTGGTGGTGAAGAGAAAGAAGATGATTGATGAAGATGGTGAAAAATGGTGATGGAGTGGTGATTATATAGGGGAAAATGATAGAAGGTGGAAGGATTTGATGGGATAGTGGGTGGAGGAGTAATGAGGGTGATGGAATTGAGGGGTTTGATTGATGGGATTGAGGTGGAGTTATGGTGGAGTGTAGAAAAGGATGAAATGATGGAAAATAGGGGAAATAGGGCGGTTTTGCTGACTGGTGGGCTGACCGATGCAACGTGTGTCCATCACGTGCTATCGAAAGGTCTGCTTTTTAATCTGACATGGAAAAACTGAAAAAACCCTAGCTCGGTAACTTGGGGGTTACTCCCGACTTACCGGGGCCTACTTTCTCCAGATTTTTCTGTTTTCTTGTTCTGCACACTTTACCTTAGCTCACTGCTCAATCTTGACCTCAAAGTCACTAGTTTCCTACTTCTTTTGTTGTTACTTCCGACTCAATCCTAACCTACTTCACTAGAATCCACAACGAGTAAAAAAAACCTTCCCAACAACCGTCGGTTTCAAGCCTAAGGGTGCGGTAGGATGAAAAAAAAGCTTGTCATTTCATCCGGCTACTTTTAATTGATTCCTATCTTAACTAAGGGTTCGAGATAAATAATTCTAAGTTTTTAGTCTCCATCTCGACTTTCTTCAGATCCTCGTTCACTCAGGGGTTGGGGCTTTAACACGCCAAAACTTTACTCATGAGGTTTTTACCTTCGTAGAACCTTATTGAGCTCTTCTCCTGGCACCCTTTTCTCTCTTAGCTCGTGCACTAGGTCTACCTCTACGTTGAGATTTAACCTTTATGTTCAGGGATTCCATATTTTCCATGTTAAGTTCCATTTCACTACGCCTAACAGAAGCACTGACTTCCATTAGCGTCTGGTCGTGGCCCTATTCTTCATGCTCTCTCTGTAGTACTCTCATGAACTCCTGCTCACCGGTTTCTACTAGAACCTCTCGGTGCCTATGCCTCTCATCTTCTATTTCCAAAATTTTCACTTCCTCCCAACCATAAGTCATCTTGCAACATTCCGGCCTTTTATCTACGGGCTCTAAGATCTTTATAGTTACGGCATCATTATTAGTCCTTAGATTTATCTCCTCATTATCAAAGTCCATGATCGCCCGGCTGGTCGCTAAGAAAGGTCTACCTAATATAACTGGGGCACTAGGATCCTCCAGCACGTCTATAACCGTAAAATCTATTAGAAAGGTGAATCCCTTTTGCCTTAATCCTGCAATTCCTCAGCAGACTGGCAGGCATATCTCTAGTTCGATCAACAAAGGTCATGGTTCGAGTTTGGTCCATGATAACCGGAATCTTAATCTTTTGGCTGAGGGAAAAAGGAAGGATGTTGCAACTCGAGCCGAAGTCGCAGAGACCTAAACCTACTGATATACCGTTGATAGAGATCAGGGGTCAGAACGTCCCTGGGTCTCTTAGCTTCACGACGGTAACTGAGTCTGGGTAATCCTCAGGCTCAGAAAACATAGTGTCCAGATCCTCTTCTGGATCATCGGAATCGTAATCAGATGAAGATATTTCAATTAAATCTAAAGGAAACTCAACTGGACGATACGTGTTGCACTCCGTTAAGCTTTTTTCAGGCTCCTGCTTAAGTGCATCTTTTTCCTTTTCCACCCGCTTCTTGTCCGCTTTGTATTGCTCTTTGACTCCTGATCCTGGGTACATGGAAATAGGCTTGATATTCAACACTGTTTGAGGCATTTTGACTTGTTTTCCTTTTCAACTCCTATTTGACCGAATTTCTAAAGTGTCCTGATATTCCTGCAAAAGAGATAAAAGAAAACAAAGAAAAGGTTAGCTACTTCCACTTCAGTTGGGATTAAACCCATTTGTTGCGGACCTACTAACTAAAATCAATAGGGACATACACAAAATCACAAGGGCTGTCAGAATTTGATTTTTTGGGCCTCGGTATATCGTGGGTAACCCTCGCTAAACCAGGCCTAGAATTTCTCATTCTGGCAATTAAACAGCGTATGTTTTATTCAGGAGGACTCAAGACTCAAAAAGAAAATAATTTAGAAGAAAACGACACTTTTTAATTAGGATTAAAGCGTTTATTCTTAAAATTGGCCATTGTCCCCGGAAACGGCGCCAAAAACTTGATCGTGTGTAAGTCACTTACGTCGATATTACTAGCAAGAGTACTAGGTCAATCTTAGTATAGAAAGGGCGAATCAAGGTCGATCCCACAGAGACAATGCAACTTTAAGAATAAACAACTCTAATCTACTTAAGAATACATATAGACGGTCATCGACCAACAATGAACATAAAATAAATGTGGTATTCCTTCCACATCCCTTCTATCTACTAACTTGGTTTAGTAAATTATTATGTTTACTTCCCCATATAATTTCCTTAGACTAATTGAGCTTTTAATTCAGTATTAAGCTATGGGTGCAATTCCTAACCCTATCTACTCCGACCAAGGTAGTAGATAATCTATACGCCAGCTACCCTTCTTAATTGGTCCGTAATAGCCCATACGCATAAAAAAACTAGAATTGCTAGTATTGAGCGCTAACTCATACCGCTAACCCGCCTAGGCAGCTATCGACACCGATTAGCACGTTCCTATGGTCCATCAAGACAATGTCCTAATTAACACTTCACTATCAGTACTTCATGTTAATTTACAAATTACGAATACTAGATTGGCCAGACCTATTACTCATTTTAATTATTTCTGTCGATCAATGTAGCTGACGCCGAACCTCCATATTAGGTTTTCTAAATTTTTCCTCGGTAAACCGGTATAGACCGCCGGGTTACCGGGGGCGGCTTTTCCTATTTATGGATCTACATTTCTCAATTTAGATTAATCTAAGTAAATTATGGGGTCGTTAAACATGCAGATCAACTAAAACACGTAAATACAAGTAGATCTACCATATTAAAGACAGAAAGGAACGTTCAAAGCTTCATACCTTCAACAATGGAGATCTAGCTTGATCCACTCAAGCTAGAGATGGCAAGGAAGGGAAGGAAACCAGAAAATAAACTCCAAAAGCTTAAAAGAACTTTATTGCATCAAAATTGTATAATGTAAAATAATCACAATTTGTATTATAATTGAAGACCTATGTAATAATCAGTTTATGCGGCATTATGTAGATACATTGGCCGACTTATAGAAACCTTAACCGACCTAGTGGATGCGGCAGAATCGGTTTCTTGCTCCCCAAGACCCTCGGTTTACCGGGCCTAACCCACGGTAAATCGGGCCTTCAATTCTTCTTTTTATTGAGCATATCGCTTATTGGACTTACACCACATTGCCCAACACTCTTCCCTTGATCCAGATCCGTCCTTAAGCACCCCAGATTTGCAATATCCTGAAAAATACATAAAACAAGGCAAAACAATACCAAATCCTCATGATAATAAGACTGATGCAGAATTACGAGCTTAGAGACATGCACTCAGTGTTTAACCTATATTCCTTCACAGTAATGGACCTATCTATACTCTCTAGAGTAGAATTTGGGGTACATAAGGGTTAATATAATGGTGCATTTAGAGCGTTATCAGTGTGTGTGTGTGTGTGTGTGTGTGTGTGTGTGTGTGTGTGTGTGTGTGTGTGTGTGTACGCAAGTGTTAGGTGATCAACCCAACACAAACAATCAATACAATGTAGATCGGAAAAGATATACTACACACATGAAGCTATGAAATGCAAACTAACATTCTCTATCAACCAATAGAGATTAATAACTATCACAAATACATCATCTTGGCTAGAAAAAGCTTAGCCTTCCATGGCTATGAATGTCAAATTGTCACATAAGAACTTCATAACTATGAACATAAAACTAGAAATATTAGGAGAAGAATTTAGGTGCAATCCATATGCTTAAGAATGATACCAATCTCCACTAATTGAAGAATTCGGAGTCAAGAAGTTAGATTGGGTAGGACTTGCAAGCTTGTAAGGGTAGGCCTGGGTAGTTGGCTAAGCGAAGGGTAAAAAAGATATATCAAAGAGAACAAGCAAGATAGCAAGTCTCTACACCTTCACTTCCAAAAATGCCGCATTGGTATCTCTTATCCTTTTGCAAAAATTGTCAAGGTGGCCACCTTAACAAGGAACAAAAGAAATAAGAAACACCGCTTCAAATCCATGCAATTTCCCAAAGCTTGAGTTACTTGACATTGATAAACTAGTCTTCAAAAGGGCTCTTCTTGACTAACCATTTATTGAACTTTATTTACAACTTCACTTGAACTTTATTTGATTTTTTTTGAACTTTTTGATAAAAAATGATTTTTTTTTTATTTTTTTTAACTTCAAAAGATACCATCTCAACTTTGTGCCAAAACAATGTCATCCAACTCTTGCCCAACTTCAAATGTCGCCACCGCACAATACATAGAAACTTACTAAACTTGCAGGGTGCCATGGGAATGTAGACCAATATTGGGCTAAGGGTCGGATATAATGAGGTTAATCATGAATGGCTAGTTTTGAGTGAGGTCTTACCACTCTACAAAGTCTGCGATGGGGAAGGGTGGAAATTATGTTCGGGAAGGTCACTTGGCTATGGTCGAGTCAAAGAAATGCCATAACCGTCATCCCTTACTCCAACTCCAAACACCTTTCTATTTCTCCTCGAAAGGATATCAATCCTAAGTTCTAGTTGCTATGGAAGCATGCTTGCATGGTTACATAAAAGATTGCATGTTAACAAAAGATCGGAATATACGTACTCAAAGAATTCACACTACAAACAAAGATTTGCGATTAAAATGCACTTACATGTCACCAAGGTTACACATTTCATTGAGGTACTCACTCTATCAATTGCAAAATGATATCTTTCAACAAAAAGTGGTTTGTTGTACTTTAAAGTGCTCGAAAATTATCAAGGCTAAGTGTTTCTCAAACATTTAATGACATTACCCTTTGTTGGACTAACTACGTTCTCACTCCCCACTTACGAACTTGCATTGTCCTCAATGTAAAGTGAGTGGTAAGAAAGTAGTTAGGGAAACAAAAAGGAATCAAAACAAGTATCGGGATGCTATAAAAGGGAGGGTGGGTGGGCATGAACATGAACGACAACCAATGAAATGACAAGCAATCCCAAGTACAACAAAATTATCAACCAAAATGTAGAGACAAAAGGATCATTGGCCACTCCGGGCCTCGCAAAAGAGCAAAAATATTATATCAAATTTTTACAGGCTGCCTCCCGGTAGCGCTTTTGTTTAATGTCATTTTCTCGACGTGATTATACGGTAGAAGTGATGGAAATTATACAGATCATCAAGTATGGAGTTATACGGTAGAAACATGGATTATACAGATTATCGTGAAAGATATCACTAACAATTACCTACATAAGCATGTAGCAAATAAGTACAAAAGTCAACCAAAAGATAATGCTTAAGAAGTAAAAAAAAGAAAGATAGTACCCGTTGTTGCTATATTTACAGTCTATAGCTAGACTTATGCACGACATATTTATTTATGCACGGGTGGTGGGTCATTCTTATGCACCACATCCATCTTTTTCATCAAAACAGGTCTCCAACATAATGTAGATAAATGCCACCAATCCCAACGGTTCTTAACATTTTCCTTTGATTTCCAAGCTTTCAGTTTGCGAGCTTTCACTTTATCGCTCACGTCTTCTTCAACTACCTGCGTGTTAGTACGATCCACAACAAGGGGACACGAAGTGTCCACAAAGAACAAGATTCTAGCGTAGTGCGTGGATATTTCAATGACATGTAAATGTTGAAGACAACGCTCTCATCATTAACTCCCAGAATAAGATCTCTATTACAAACATCGATCACGGCTTCTCCTATTGTTAAAAATGGTCTACTGAGGATACGGGGTGTAGTGTACCATTCCTCCATATCCATAACAACAAAATCGACAGGGAAGTAAAATTTATTGACCTTCACTAGTACATCCTCGATGACTCCCTTTGGACGTTTAATGGATCTATCCGCAAGTTGGAGAGTCATCTCCGTACGTTTAAGCTTGCCTATGCCAAGTTTCATAAAATCATCATAGGACATGAGGTTTATGCTCGCACAGAGATCACATAACGCCTTTTTAAACAAAAAAGTCTCCAATCTCACATGGGATCGTAAAACTCCCGGGGTCTTTAAACTTAGGAGGAAGCTTGTGTTGAAGCATGGTGTAATACTCCTCACTTAAACACACCGCCTCATACTCTTCCAACTGTTTCTTGTTAATGAGTATGTCCTCAAGAAACTTGCCATACGCCGGCATATTCGTGAGTGCTTCGATGAAAGGGATATTAATATTCAAGCCGAAAAGTGTCAAGAAAACGTTTGTACTTCTTATCCAACTTCGTCTTTTTAATTTGTTCTTTCGGGGGGTAGGGAAGTGACTCGAGATCAATTAAAGTAGGGTTAGAATGTATACCTCCATTACCCTTGTCATTAGATGAAGATGGTGAAGCTTGTTTGAATGTTTGTGCACCTCGTGTGCGCCATGTATCATCATTCTGCACCATTTTCTTTGAAAGATGCCTAGAGACTTTGTCATTGATCCCGGCGTGAGCCGAGCTGAGGCCGGCGTGCACCGTATGGGTTCCGGCGTGCGCCGTGCTGTCTGTGCAAATTCCAAAAAAATTTTGATCAGCCTCGGCGTGAGCCATGCTGTCTGTGCAAATTCCAAAAATTTCTTTGATCAGTCTCGGCGTGCGCGGTGTCAGTTTCAGCGTGCACCGGCTTTGCACTGATGGACTTCTCCTCAACATGTTCATTGAATAAGGTCCTCAAGTCACTAGCCCTTGGGTTTTTTGAAATTCTTGGAACCTTTATCCATTCTTCTTCTTTCTCCACCTCAACATAGGCATCATTTCTCAAGAAACCATCAACAATTTCTTCTTCTTCACTCCACTCTTCCTCTTTCTCATCATTCAAATTTTCTTCAACCTTATTGCTTTCCTCATTGTGCCCATATATCCTTCTACTTCGAGTGATGATATCCTTGTGCGGATGACTTTCCATCAACTCTTCCGAGTGCTAATACCTCCGTTTGTGCGGATGACTCTCCCATGAAAGAAACTTTTCTTGTACTTGAGCCGGTTTCCCACATTTGGTTATTCTTAGAAATTTTCTCAATAGCATCATACACATCTTGTGCTACACTCATCATCAAGGAACCATTACAGGCTTGATCAACTTCCGCACGTGAATCTTTCCTTAGCCCTAGACAAAAGAATTGGATTTGCATATCCAAGGAATAGCCATGATCGGGACATGCTCTCAACTACCTCTTAAATCTTTCCCAAGCAACCCCAAGTGATTCATTGTCTCAATGCCTAAAGTTAGCAATTTCAACTTTATATTCCAAATTCCGGCCTGGAGAGAAGTATTGATTCAAAAACTCATTTTGGATCTCTTACCAAATTGTCAAAGATTGGTGAGGGTGTGACATAAACCAATCCCTAGCTTTTCCTTTCAATGAAAATTGGAACATTGACATTCTAGTCAACTCGCTATGAATACCTTGACTCTTGGCCGTGTTGCATAACTCCTCAAATTGATAAATGTGGTGGCATGGATCTTCATCATCGTCTCCATGAAATTGGGCTCTAGACTCCACCAATCCAAAAAGATGAGACTTGATCTCAAAGTTGTTTGCACAAACATTGGGTAGGAGGATTGAGTTATTGGTTGCATTTCTTCTCATGGTTTGATCACAAATATCTTCTCATGGTTTGATCACAAATAGGTCTTGGGTTGGAAGGGTTGTTGCGGTTATTTTGGTTCTGCTTGTTGTTGTTGTTGTTGTTGCGGTTTTGGTTGTTGAGTGGTGGTAATGGAGGATTCGGTGGTTGTTGATTGTTGTTTTGTGGTGGGTTAAGGATGTGTAGGTTTGGGTTTTGTTCATTGTTTTGGGCATTCTCATGTTCTTGCCCGCCTTGTGCATTCTCAAGATTCTCATCCATTTATACTTCTTGTCTAGACGATCATTGGGAAGATTCTCTACCAAGTTCCAAACTACGACGAGCTTGACCAACCTTCTTTTTTCCGCAATTCGTTCCCTAATATATGTGTTAATATCTGGAACTTGAGGCATAAGTGGGGTCTTGCCATGTCGAGTACAAGTCATCCACTACAAGATAGAAACAACAAGAACACAATCAAACAACACTTGGTAACTTACCACAGAGGTAAGCACCAAATAAATAAAATAGAAATGAGATTAGAAAAAGATTGACCTATTCTCAAGAATTTTAAGCTAGTATAAGTATCAACCGTTACACAATCCCCGGAAACGGCGCCAAAAGCTTGATCGAAATTTTCTAGGTGTCCAATCTAACCGGAAGTGTATCGGGTCAATTGTAGTCTGGTCTAGTGGTCAAGGTCGTATCCCATAGGAATTGTGAGGTCAAACACCGAAAAACAATTATTATCTTGATCTAATTCGCAATAATAAAAGAAAGTAAATATTCTAAGAATCTACTACTACAAAGGGTGATATAATGATAAAAGTCCTGGCCAAGACAATGCAATGATCAATAAATATCTCTACTAGTATCATGGGAATGGACTACTTACCAACCTTTCATTGGTGTTCAAGTGTATGTTATCGGTGCACTCCTAAGCTAGTAGTTTCCCCTCATACGAGTGTATGAAACTACTTTATGCCTACTCCTTGGTCTAAGAACCCTAGACCTAATGATTCAACATGATTATGTTCTTTAGTGCAATGAATGAACACCAACCTCCTGATAAGAAATCGAGTTCCACTTAAGGTCGATTTTATCTTCCGGTTTTCCTATCCCTACTCCCACACCAAACATCTCCTTTTTTTGGTCTCAACTAAGTGTGTGTATGTGTGTGTGTGTGTGTGCAAGTGTTAGGTGATCAATCAAACACAAACAAGCAATACAATGTAGATAGGAAAAGATATAATACACACATGAAGCTATGAAATGCAAACTAACATTCTCAATCAACTAATAGAGATTAATAACTATCACAAATACATCATCTTGGCTAGAAAAAGCTTAGCCTTCCATGGCTATGAAGGTCAAATTGTCACTTAAAAACTTCATAAATATGAACATAAAACTAGAAATAATAAGAGAATAATTTACCACAAGATTGCAAGAACTTCAAAAGAGAATAATTGCATTGACTCTTCAAGGTTCATCCATGGAGAAAAATTACATCAAAAGAGATTGGTTTCCTTCACAAAATCAACTCCAAAGGCTTCAAGTAGAGATTCTTCTAAGATTACAAGTAGTGTTTCTTTTTGACAGGATTTATAATTCATCTTAATATTTGCATTTATGCTTATATTAATACACTGCTGAAAACCCTAAGTATATCGGTATGTAATCACATAACTCAGTGTATGGCATACACACGAGGATTGCGTTAGTGATGATATGCTTAAAACTAGTTAGACCGTGGTGAATCTAATCAGAGTATGGGTCTTATGATTAATATACCAAAAACACGCCCAGAACACTTAACGGTGTGACCGTCTTATCCCGACAGTCGGTATAGGGTACCTAGTGGGGCATTTATATATGATGTCTATCATATAGGACTGGACCGATTTGATTTGAATTCTCGATATAATTACGAGATCGAGAAATATTATCGAATCACAAGATGATCATATATGGATTAATCTCAATCCTGATGTGATCACAGTCTACTGCTTGGTTCAAAGTAGGGTTTGATGTGTTAGTTAAGGATCACTTGGATACATGTGATCTGAACACTTCTCGTTGGCTCTATTCTGGAATGAGTGAGTAGTCTGTGACTTTACAGATATGGAATCCATTCCTTCCTGTGGGAAGTAGACAGACAGTTCCCTTATTTGTTAATCTTAGAAACTGATCGATGGGCCTAGTTCATATTATATTAGTTATGAACTAATTGATCACTAGGGGGTTAATGGTAAATAAGGATAAGATGTTTTGAGAAGGGTTTACGGAAATATCCCGAATCAAAACGAACAGTCTATGGAGGATTTATCCGTATGTAATGATTATATCAATGGACGCTTTACTCGATGATTATAGTGTAAGTATATATCTATAATCGATAGAGTTCAGTTTCGGGTTTATGGTGGCGTAATCCCGGAATTAATAGATTGAATAAGAATTGTTCTGTTCGATGAATAATTTTATTTAATTTATTGTAGCTACTGGTTATAGGTCCATGGTCCCCGATGTAGCTCCTAACATACATATGTTTCTTGACGTTGGGCCTCAATGATAATTAAGTAGCTGGACTATTTAATTGATGTGCGAATAATTATTTAGTGGGCTAAATAATTAAGTACATGGAAAAGACATTTTTCGTGGACTCGGCCCATAATTGAGTGTGGCGTGTGAAACCCTAATTTTAGGGGTGATTGGCGTGGTATACATGTTGTAATTAGAAAGAAATTAGTTTTCTTGGATAATTACTTGTCATGTGATTAATTGTTTATTTGTTAAATAATTAATCGGGAGATATTAGATATTATCTATTATATATATCTAAATTAGTTTTAGAATAATTAGATTTATCTTATATTTAATAAAGGATTATTATGATTGATTATTTAATTAATTATTAAATCCTTGGAGGACAATGATTTCTCTCATATATAAAGAGAGTTCTCATAAGCCTTTCATATATCACAATACACGCATACACACACACAAAGTTGGCTTAGAGTTTTCGGCCAATAGCTAGGGTTTCGAGTTTGGAAAATCTTCGGGATTTTCTGGGTAGCATATCAAGGAGGTCGAGCATCAAGGATCGATATCCACCAATCGTTGCTTGGAGATACACATCGGAAGACTGTGGCATCACAACTATTTGGATCTCGGCTTCTCAATCTTTAGATTGCATTGTTTTTTTGTTTTCGCTTTTTTTTTCGAAAATCATGATGATGAATGCGTTGATATGTTGTGGTTGAAGATATGGATTGGGGTTGATATTGTTTACCCATTAGATCTTTTGTAAACTCATATAAATTCGTTATATGGGTATAGGAAATTTTGTAATTAGTTTGGTGATGTAATTTTAAATTTCCAAGAAATAGATTTGTTTTGTTGATGTTCGTCTTTTCTATTTTTCCCTTTGATTGAGCCGTTGAAACGACAATCCCTCCGGTCAGAATAAATATAAAAAGTTTCTGAAAAATCCCTCAAAATTTGGTGTTGATCGGAGTCCGTCTCGATATTAGATCGTTGCAATAAAGTTGCTGATGTAACAGAAAAGCACAGCAGCCGTAAAAACCCTAGCTGTGAGTTCGTCAAATTTCTGGAAGAGTTTGGAACGTTGAAACATAGATCCGACCATTCAGATTGACTAACATGGAGTTAAGAACAGGTCCGTAAAGTTTCGTGACGATCAAAGGTCGTTTGGATGTCCGATGATCGATGAAACAGATCAGCAGCAGATTGTATTAGAAACTAGTAAACCCTAGTTAGGGTTTATTTATTTATTTCCTAATAGGTTAGATACGGGGGTGCCAACGGTCCATCTTGATGTTTATTTTCCGCACTAGTATGTATGTTTAGGATGTATGCGTAGAACTGGAAAATTGCCATGACATGCATCATATCATGAATTCCACTCCATATGCATACATGTAGCTATTTAATTCTGGATAATTAATTAGGCATGTATTCAACTCGATTAATTAGTTTAATATTTAACTAAATGTTGTGGGAATTAATTATTTTAAAAACTAATTAAATAACCGAGAAATCGGGTTTTGCCAATCGTTAAGTTTTGGGTGATGGATTCCCGGTGAATCCCACCTTAAACCGGAACGAGATTACGGGTTCGGGAAAGTTTGACAATTTTAGTAATCGGAAAATCATGATACATGGGTTCGGAAATGGTCTAACCATGGTTGGGTAAGTTCAACTGAGCTACGGCTTGATCGACTCACCCTCCACGTGTGACGATTGCACGGGGGTTCGGCAAGACTTAGCATATCCAACAAGCCTTTACTGCTAAACGGGGCTTCTCTTAGCCGGATCCGACCGACAGTCACACATGTTCCAACGAATAAGACGGGTAGGCTTGCCTACATCACCGACACCATTCGGGTACATGATTTTTTGTTTCTTAAAATATTGTCAAGTCCAAAACCGCAATCAATAAACCCACCACTTTTTCAAATATTGAGTAGGAGCGGGGAAGGCGATAGCCGACCCCACGGCCTCTACTATAGATGCAAGCAAGTGAGAGAATGGTGATGCCTTGTGCCGCTTTGATTTCGGCCCCCTTCAGATGGTGTTCACCGCTATCCTTGGTCTCCGAAAGGATAGGATCTTGAGGACTCTCCGGGTCACTGACCTACCCTACGTAGGCACACTCGGGGCGTACTTAAAGGTCTGATATAGTAGGTCACACTCATAAGGATATTTTAGGAAATATCTTGGCTGAAAAAGGAAGGTAATCGACGATTAAAGTATGGGATGTATTATTCCCATGAGATGTTTGATTCTCAAAGTATAATCATCGAGAGAGATTGTCTCAGTTTAACCGTCATCATACTGATACCGACCCCCTAGGCGGCGGTACGATGTGAGGTTAAATCTTTGGAATGGTAGGATAGACTTTTACAGTTTATAATTCCTAAAATTTATCTAGTCATGTATGTATGAATTTTTTCTGTCAATTTTATTTACAACTATCATCTCTAGGCTACTAAACTTAAAGTGTAATGACTTCGTTAAAAGTGGAAAGTAACAAGAACGTTGAACTCATCGAAGAATGCAATTAAATTTCGGAAGAGATATTCCTCTTGAGCCTTTAAATCTTAAGTGACATAGTATAGGTATGTCACTGTTGTCACTCGTGTTGAACGAGAGACGCACTTAGTTCAAAGATGATGTAGGACTATATAAAATTCTATTAGTGAATTTTAATTGTGTGAGTAATCACACAAGAAATTTCTAATTAAAAAATTGGAAAATCATAAATAAAGTGTTGCTAGTTAGACTGTATTTGGAACCGATAAACTCGTGGGAGCTTTATTCTTATGATTTGTTGTTTTCCTGAATCATTAGAAATGTTGAAGAGACTGCACAAGAGTTTTTTCCATTCCTAGAAAAACATGAACAAAGCATTACTAGTTAGACGGTATTTGGAACCGATAAACTAGTGGGAGCTTAGTTCTGGTGATTATCTAATCTCTGAAAAATCATAAATAAAGTATTGCTAGTTAGACGGTATTTGGAACCGATAAACTAGTGGGAGCTTTAACCTTATGATTTGTTGATTTATTAGAAAAATCAAATAGTCCAAACGAGTAACACTATCATTAGACATCCCACGCTCACGAGTAGTGTCTACTCAAATGAATCGCTAGTTCAAGACTGTTTCCATATAAGGAAAGTCAAGAATGGGAAAGAATGTCTATACGTCTTAGTCATCTAAACTAAGTAGTTTTAAGGCTAAACCGGAATATTAATAAATAGCAAATCAGAGGATAAGGAAGGTGATTTCGGATCACTGACCAATGCATCCTTAACGATTTCCTCGAAAGCTAAGTTCTTTGGAAGAACAAGGTAGCTATGCATTAAACGATAAATATGTTAGTAATACCATCCGCAGCGGAAACGATTTAATGGATCTAGATCTATAAACTACACGTAATAAAATAACTAGATCTATATCTACAAGGGGGTTGTAGAACATACCTCTTGGATCTCAAAATCCAAGTTGAAGAACCGCAATAGGATGAACGAAGGAAAGCGTGAAGAGCACCACGATCTTCCGCACGTGTGATCCAAGCAATTCCCGGTGGAAGGAATTCTCGACTCGAACCCTTCCGATATGCTACCCGGAAAAATCTCCAAGATTTCTCCCCTTGTCTCCCCTTGGCCGAAATTTTCTTTCTCCTCTCTAAGAGGTGAAAGTCGAAAATTGTAGTGTGTTATTTGGCTTGGGAGAACTCTCTTTATATAGGAGAGTAAAACTTAAGCCCCAAGGATTTTATAATTAATACAAAATCAATTATGATAATCCTATTAAATAAAAGATAATCCCATAATATTCTAGAACAAATCTAGGATAATATTTATCTTTATTTCTTTACCATAAATATTTATCCAATAAATATTTTATGCACATGTCTTATTAATACACAAGAAACTAATTCTTGTTACCAAAAAACATGCATGTGGCGTGAATTGTATCTTTAATTGACCTAGTCAATTAATTTTTGTCATACACACTAATTTGCCAATTATTATGGAAAATATATTTTCCACTTATTTTAATTATTTAGTTCCAACTAATTAAATAGTCACTAAACAATTAATTCACATATCGTTTTAATAAAGTCCAATAAGAACTAAATTAATATTATTAGGATTCGACGTCCGAGAATAGCTATGCTATATAGGAGGCACGTCGGGGACCATGGACTAATAATCAGCGGCTCCGATAAATCAAATAAATAATTATAGAATAATTATATTCGATAAATCAATCACAGGAATATGCCACCATAATCCCGTGATCGCACTCCTCCGATTATGAGATTATATTTATCTCCTCACGAGAATAATAATAAGCGTCCATTGATATAATCATTACATATGGATTAATCCTCCATGTTGTTCATTCTAAATCGGGAAGTTACCGTTAACCCTTTTTAGAACCTCTTATCCTTATTTACCATTAACCCCCTAGTGATCAATTAATTCATACAACTCACCGGTGATCAATCGGTGTGATATGAACTCGCGCGATCGATCGGTTTCTAGGATTAACAAATAAGGAATCGTCTATCTACTTCCATAAATGGAAGGAATGGATTCCGTATCCGTGATAACACGGACTACTCACTCAATCCAAGTACAATGCCAAGATGGGGTAATTCGGACCACGGACTCGGTGTAATCCTTAACCGTCAAGTCAAACTTCATACGATTCAAGCGGTTGACTCGTGATCACCTCGGGATTAAGATATATCCATAAATATGATCATCCATTGATTCGATAAGACTTCTCGATTACGGAATTATATCGTGAACTCTAATCAAATCGGTCCAGCCCTATATGATATATCTATCATATATAAATGCCCCATTAGGTTCTCTTAACCGAAAGTCCGGATAAGACAATCACACCTATTGTGTTCTGGGCGCATTAATAGCACGTTAAAGGAGAGACCCGATACTCTCGATTAACTTCACTACGGGCTAATTGTATTTTAAGTACATCTTCACTAACTCAATCCTCCCGTGTATATCCCATACACTGAGTTAAGTGATTACATAAACGATATACTTAGGGTTTTCGTAGTGTAAATACTATTGTCACATCGGTGATTATGAGAATAATAAATATGAATAATAACGTCAATTCATTTATTAAATAAAACAATTACAAAAATTGTCTTTCGGGCATCACACCTAACAATCTCCCACTTGCACGAAAGCATGTGATTAATTGTTTTAGAGCACACCCTATTATTTAAAATACAACAAACTACATCTCCCACTTGCTCTAAAGCAATGGAGACTCATCCCGTATTCTAGTACCCACTAAGCATGTCATAACCATTTCGTATTCCAAAATACACTCCGAGTATGCCGTCGTAGGATAGGTCGGTGACTCGGGGAGTACCTACATCTAAATGTCATGGGTCTTAATGATTAGTCGGGTTGTCGGCTCGAGACGTTCCGTAGAATCGAAACGTTACCGGTCCATCAAATCATGTGGTGCGAGTAAACACGAGCCCGAGATCGACTTAACGATCATCCTCAATCGACTTAAAGTCAAAATCGGTGTATCACACATATCCAGGTTCACACATGAATATGTCCGCATATTGTTCCTCGTTCTCTTCAAGATACTAAAGGACATACTAAACTTGCTTTGTTAACCGCCGAATCTAAGATTCGATCAAAGTTGACGTTCAATAACCTGACCATCTCTTACTAGAAAGAGAATCTATCCCATTTCTCCTGATCCGAAGATTTAGAGAGTCATTCCTGAGGCATAGGGTAGAACTTCCTCGTTGAATGTTGCATACACAGATGCATCATCTTAACCAATAAGATGGATGGGAAACCAGTGACTGATTCTAATGAATTCGACCGAGTCAAACTCTTAAGAATGTTGTCCAAATCTCTGTTGCAAGAGAATTGTGTATTGTCAGATTCTGACTTCAGATAACACACCCATGTTGATTCCAACTGGTGCGGTGTTATCCTTCACAAACACTAATTTATATATTCACTACTGCACTAAAATTGATATCCAGTCTACAAAAGACTTATCAATATTCTGGTCAAATCCACATATTTTAGAAATATATGACTTCCAATGACCGAGAGGTTTGCTTTTTATCCACAAAGGACATAAGCCTTGACAGTCATCCTGTCATGAGTTCATAAGTCAATACCCTTCTATTTCGAATGAATCCAGACTCCGTTTGTTTGGCAAGAAAGTCTCAGGGAATCACCCCTATTTTCGGCTTTTGAACGAAATCATGCAATACCGAACTCATTCTACTCTTTTCCATGTAGATCCAATTACTCCCACCGGGCCCGAGACGCTCGGGTGGTTCTACAAGAGCATGAACGTAATTGGAGTACCGAACTCCATTCACGGGGTTATGGCCATTAAACCAACCTCTATTATCGAATCCTATACTTGCTCACAAAAGAGCCATAGGTCATCAATCGATCCTCGACTACAAAGTCCGCCGAACCCGTAATGGGTAATGGATAAACCATACTCCCACTACATTCGGGTGGATCGAAATTCGATCTTGTTTAGTAGTATTTAGTGTTATCACCAACAACCGATGTTGGATGTGGTCGATTTTAATCGGTTAGTAACTACCTTGAGTAAACTTACGCAAGGTTTAAGGTTTTACTTGTTCATAGACTCTATCGAAAGGACGCAACGGTATAAGCTGTCCCTTCCCGATTTCAAGAATCGATAACACACCTTTTTCTCAATGCTACAAGATATATAACGATTGGTCAACGACCGAACGTGTTTGCGAAATTTCCGGACCTACCTTCAAGCACCGTGTGCTAAATGCTTATATTTATGGAAGTGGGGTGAACCGAATCCACACCTTATCCGTAAATTCCAAAGCATATTCTAGGTAGGCTTGGTTGGTCTTACATTTCAATGTAAACCGATATTTCGCTTCTAATATCTTTATTGAGTTAAGCAGTGTATTGTAGCACATCTAAAAAACTATATAAGGCAATTTAACGGTTTCTCACTTAGTGAAAGCATTTCACTATGAGGCAGGCCGAGCATCAGTCCCTAGGACTATGTGATGGCCCATTTCGAGTATAGAATGCTCTATCTCTGTTGAAAACCAGAGAAACCTCAAAATATTTTGGATAAACTTACCGGAGTTTTTGAATAGTTATCAGACAAGAAGTCACTACTCAGAAGCTCCTACTAGCTTGTTTCTTTCATCAGACCCCGAAGGTCATCATGAACAAGCTATGTTACTTCTTTATATCCATTATCCTTTCCCGATTGAAAGGAGACTTAGTCATTGAACCTTTGAGACAATATAACCGATCGGGAGAAAGGAATCACCCTGAGCCAGTCTTCAAGTCTTGTCTTTTAGGGACTATGCACTAACTATGGAATATGAAGAAGCGTTTATCTAAATATAGAAACCAATTGCTTTTAATAGTTCTTAAGATGTGTTTTATATACATATTTCAGCGGTTGTAAGTGGTTTTGACTTTATCAAACAAAAGTCCGAGTCTTGGATTCGTACTACAAATGGTATATTCACTTTCTATACGACAAACAAATTATCGAATAGAAGGTAAATCCATTCGTTCCAACGAATCTTAAACGAGAAAAATAAATCTTCTCGCGATATCCAAAGATTGAATCCGAGATTCATTTCCTCATATCACTCCCACTATTCTAGCTAAAATTAACCGCCGTTGTTTACTCTTTTAATCGTTAAATGCACCTACGCCTTGTTCTTCCAAAGAACTTAGCTCAAGAAAATCGCCAAGGATTCATAGGTTGGTGATCCGAAATCACTATCCTTATCCTATGATTTTCGGTTTATTAATTTTCGGTTTAGCCTTAAAATCAACTCGCTTTTAGATGACTAACACTCTTAGACATACTCTCCCATTCTTGACTTTCCGTAAATGGAAACGAGTTTTGAACTAGCGGTTCGTGTGAGTAGACACTACTCTTGAACCGTGGGATGTCTATTTCGAGTGTTACTTGTCGGACTTCTCGGATTTTCTAATATACTAGAAAAATAACAAATCATAACATTAAAGCTCCCACTAGTTTATCGGTTCCAAATACCGTCTAACCAAAGAATGCTTTATTTTATGATTTTCCAATTTTTCAATTTGAAAATCTCTCGTGTAAACACTTACACGAGTTCTAATGTTTCCGAAAAAAATACAAATCATAAAACTCCCACTAGTTCATCGATTCCAAATATCGTCTAACTAGCAACGAGTTCATGATTTTCCGATTTCTCAATTAGAACGGTTACGTGTGTAGTCATTACACACCGAAAATTCACTAGAAGAATTTCAAAGTCCGAAATCACCTTTGATCAAACTAAGTTTGTCTCTCGTTTGACACGAATGACACTAGTGACATACCTATATGTCACTCGGTTTTTAAAAGGCTTAAGAGAAAATATCTCTTTCGAAAAATAATTGCATTATCGATTAACTAGTTCAACGTCCTAGTTACTTTCCACTTTTTAACAAAGTCAATACTAGTCAATTATAATTTTAAGCAATTTAGTAAGGGGATATAATGCGTAAATAAAATGACATGTATTAATTCAAGTTTAACACTACTATATTTTATTTTAGGAATTGTAAACTAAAATTAAGTCTACTCTACCATTCCAAGGTTTTAACCTCGCATCTCAGTGCCGCCTTAGGGTAGGTCAAAGAGATGACGGTTAAATCGAGACAATCTCATCAATGAATAACTTGTGAGAATCGAACATCCCACGAGAATCGAACATCCCTTTATTCATTGACTACCTTCCTTTTTCAGCCTAGATATTTCCAAAAATACCCATGATGAGTGTGACCTACTATATCGGATCTCTTAGGTACGCCCCGAGTATGCCGTCTTAGGATAGGTCGGTGACCCGACGAGTACCCGAAATCCTATCCTTTCGGAGACCAAGCCATGAATGTTGATAGGGGCGAACACCATCCTTAGGGGGACGAAATCAAAGCGCCTCGAGGCGTCACCCTTCTCTCACTTACTTGTATCTATAGTAGAGGCCGTGGGGTTGGTGTCGCCTCCCCGCTCCCACTCAATATTTTGGAAGTGGTGGTGGGTTAACTAACCACGTCTTTTTGATGTTAACATAAAAGCACCTCAAATCAAGGATTCCGAATGGTGTCGGTAACGTAGGCAAGCCTACCCGTCCTATTCGTTGGAACATATGTGACAGTCGGACGAAATCGGGTCAAGATAGCCTCATTGAGATAAGAAGGAATCACCCCTCCGCTCTCCGGTGTAGCTTAGTCTTGCCGGACCCCCGTGCATACATCACACTAGGAGGGTTAAGTCGTTCGAGCGAAGCTCGCTTGACCACCCAACCTATAGGCGAACCGTTTTTATCCAAGATTTATTGTTCTTTTACCATCATTCAATCTCGTAGACACTACGAATTGGAAACGTGATCTCGTTTGTGCTTTAAGGCGGTTCACCGAGAACACACACCGAAAGGCTTAACGATTTCATAACCCGTCCTCGGATCTTTAATTAGTTACTAAATTAATTAATTACCACGTATTAATTAAATTTCAACTAATTACACGAGTTTGTATACATGCCTATTTTAATTACCAAAATTAAAATTCTACATGTATGCATGGAGTGGATTTATGATATGATGCATGTCATGGCAATTCCGGTTTTATATCTATTTTATGATCAAACACATAAAAAATAAATGCGGAAAATTTAAACACCGAGATGGATCGTTGGCACCCCCGTATCTAACCTATTAGAAAATAAATAACCAAAACCCTAACTAGGGTTTACTACTTTCTAACTAAATCTGCAGCTGTTCGAACTCTTCGACGATCGGCATACAAACGAACTCGGATCGGGACGAAACTTTCCAGATCTTATCTTCACTCCTTGAACTTCAATATGGACGGTTGGATCGGTGCTTTGACTTACCAATTTTTTCCAGTAAACCGCCAAACTTGCTGCTGAATCTGACTTTAACTGCACTGCATCAAGGACTTCCTGAGGCAGATCGGGAATCGAGATGAATCCCGATCGACCTGAAATTTTTATGGTACGTCCAAAACTCAAATTTGATCAATCTGAACGGTCGGATTTGCTTTTCAACGGTCCAAACTCTCCCAGAAAATCGAGGAAGTCACAGATAGTGTTTCTGTGAATCCTGCGTTTTTCTGTTACAGCAGCCTCTTCGCAGCATCAAACGGATATCGAAACGGACTCTGATCGACGCCAAAATTTGTGGAGTTGATCATCATCTTCTAATCTTGATTCTGACCGGAGGGATCTTCGTTTCAACGGTTCGATCAACGGGAAAAGAAAACATACTAAACAGCTACTAACTAGATCTATTTGCTGGAAATTAAACTTGCAATAAAGATAAATTACATAATTTCCTATACTCATATGAACGAATTTTCATCGTTTATATGAGTTTACAATAGATCTAACGGGTAAACAGTGCCAACCCCAATCCATCTCTTCAACCACGACATTCATAAGCATAAAAAATTAAACATATGCATCGGCCCCCAAAAAATTGGGACAAAAAACTCTACATGTTTAACCACTCCTAGATCTAATATTTTATACGTATAAATATAGATCACCAAGGCGACTGATACCACTGTTAGTAATACCATCCGCAGCGGAAACGATTTAATGGATCTAGATCTATAAACTACACGTAATAAAATAACTAGATCTATATCTACAAGGGGGTTGTAGAACATACCTCTTGGATCTCAAAATCCAAGTTGAAGAACCGCAATAGGATGAACGAAGGAAAGCGTGAAGAGCACCACGATCTTCCGCACGTGTGATCCAAGCAATTCCCGGTGGAAGGAATTCTCGACTCGAACCCTTCCGATATGCTACCCGGAAAAATCTCCCGCATTTCTCCCCTTGTCTCCCCTTGGCCGAAATTTTCTTTCTCCTCTCTAAGAGGTGAAAGTCGAAAATTGTAGTGTGTTATTTGGCTTGGGAGAACTCTCTTTATATAGGAGAGTAAAACTTAAGCCCCAAGGATTTTATAATTAATACAAAATCAATTATGATAATCCTATTAAATAAAAGATAATCCCATAATATTCTAGAACAAATCTAGGATAATATTTATCTTTATTTCTTTACCATAAATATTTATCCAATAAATATTTTATGCACATGTCTTATTAATACACAAGAAACTAATTCTTGTTACCAAAAAACATGCATGTGGCGTGAATTGTATCTTTAATTGACCTAGTCAATTAATTTTTGTCATACACACTAATTTGCCAATTATTATGGAAAATATATTTTCCACTTATTTTAATTATTTAGTTCCAACTAATTAAATAGTCACTAAACAATTAATTCACATATCGTTTTAATAAAGTCCAATAAGAACTAAATTAATATTATTAGGATTCGACGTCCGAGAATAGCTATGCTATATAGGAGGCACGTCGGGGACCATGGACTAATAATCTTGCGGCTCCGATAAATCAAATAAATAATTATAGAATAATTATATTCGATAAATCAATCACGGGAATATGCCACCATAATCCCGTGATTTGCACTCCTCCGATTATGAGATTATATTTATCTCCTCACGAGAATAATAATAAGCGTCCATTGATATAATCATTACATATGGATTAATCCTCCATAGATCGTTCATTCTAAATCGGGAAGTTACCGTTAACCCTTTTTAGAACCTCTTATCCTTATTTACCATTAACCCCCTAGTGATCAATTAATTCATACAACTCACTGGTGATCAATCAGTGTGATATGAACTCGCGCGATCGATCAGTTTCTAGGATTAACAAATAAGGGAATCGTCTATCTACTTCCATAAATGGAAGGAATGGATTCCGTATCCGTGATAACACATACTACTCACTCAATCCAAGTACAATGCCAAGATGGGGTAATTCGGACCACGGACTCGGTGTAATCCTTAACCGTCAAGTCAAACTTCATACGATTCAAGCGATTGACTGTGATCACCTCGGGATTAAGATATATCCATAAATATGATCATCCATTGATTCGATAAGACTTCTCGATTACGGAATTATATCGTGAACTCTAATCAAATCGGTCCAAACCCCTATATGATATATCTATCATATATAAATGCCCCATTAGGTTCTCTTAACCGAAAGTCCGGATAAGACAATCACACCTATTGTGTTACGGGCGCATTAATAGCACGTTAAAGGAGAGACCCGATAATCTCGATTAACTTCACTACGGGCTAATTGTATTTTAAGTACATCTTCACTAACTCAATCCTCCCGTGTATATCCCATACACTGAGTTAAGTGATTACATAAACGATATACTTAGGGTTTTCTGTAGTGTAAATACTATTGTCACATCGGTGATTATGAGAATAATAAATATGAATAATAACGTCAATTCATTTATTAAATAAAACAATTACAAAAATTGTCTTTCGGGCATCACACCTAACAAAATAGAGTAGACAACGGACAGTTATTTCAGCTAGAATAGTGGGAGTGATATAAGGAAATGAATTTCGGATTCAATCCTTGAATATCACAGAAAATTTATTTTCTGTTTTCAGATTCGTTGGAACAAATGGATTCACTTTCAAATTGATAATTTGTTTGTCTTATAGAAAGTGAATATGACATTTGTAGCATGAATCCAAGACTCGGGCTTTTGTTTGATAAAGTCAGAACCACTAAGAAATGCTGAAAAGGTATATGTAACACATCTTAAACTATTAAAGGCAAAAGGGTTCCGTATTTAGATAAACACTTCTTCATACTCCATTAATTAGTGCATATTTCTGAAGACTGGGTTAGGGTGATTCCTATCTCCCAGTCAAGGAACACTGTCTCAAAAGGAACAATGACTAAGCTTCCTTTCAATCGGGAAATGGTAATAGATTTAAAGAAGTAACATAGCTTGTTCATAATGACCTTCGGGGTCTTGTGAAAGATACAAGTTAGAAGGAGCTTCTGAGTAGTGACATCTTGTCAGACAACTACTCGAAACGCCAGTAAGATTATCTAAAATAATTGGAGGTATCTCTGATTTCACCAGAGATAGAGTATTCCATGCTCAGTAATAGGCCATAGCATAGTCTTAGGACTGATGCTTGGCCTGCCTCCAAGTGGAATTTATCCACTGAGGGATAACACCATAAATTTGCCTCATATAGTTATTAATGTGCTACAATACACTGCTTAACTCATTTAAGATATTGGTTGTGAAATAACGGTTTACAATATCATGTAAAACCGAGAAATCTACCTAGAAGATGCTTACAAATTTGTGGATAAGGTGTGAATTCGGTTCACCCCACTTCCTTCAATATAGGCATTTAGCACTTAGTGCTTGAAGGTATGACTGGAAATTTTGCGTACACGTTCAGATGATGACTGCTCGTGCAATATCTTATACGTTGAGTAAAGGTTGGTTATAAGATTCTTAAGATCAAAAAGTGACGGATATACTATCAAAACCCCTTCTAAAAGGGTCTATGGATAACAACCTTGGACTTTGGAGTACGGTTACTCAAGGTAGTTACTAACTGATTAGATCAGACCACGTCCAACATTGGTTGTTGGTGATAACACAGATAATTACATCTAGATTAGAATATCGATCCACCTAGAACGCAGTAGGAGTATGGTTTAACCATTACCTTTTGCGGTTTTCTACGGACTTTGAAGTTTACAGAGGTGATTGATTACTGTTTAGGGTCAAATTGTATGATTTTTAACGATATATTTTCCATCAATTTCCCCCATATATGGATGTTTTCCATAGAAATCGAGCGTTATATTGAAATATTGAGTAAATGATGTTTTTAAGAGTTAAATTGCAAAACGTAACGAATTATGTGCTTAAATGATGAATTTATATTATTTTGGAATTATGTTACGCTTTGGTATGTTTGATCCTCTTGTAGATACTCATTGATGATAGAAAAGATGATTTTAGAGAGCTAAATTCGAAGTTGGAAAGAGCTAAAGAGATTTATGGAAGATTGGAAGATTAAGGAAAGAAATCAAGTTTGTGATCTTCAATGGATCGGCGTCCAAAGAAGTGAACTCGGCGTCCACCGGAGCGAAATCGGATCGAGAGAGTTCGAAACTTACCGGACGGGCGTCCGAGGAAGTGGACGGGCGTCCAAGGCTTGAATGATCACCCCATGTGCTTAGCTTGCAAGGAAAAATATCTTGGATATTTTCTACCCCAAACTTGGTGATTAAGGCTTTCAAAATATCCCATGTAACAACATGTTTTGAGTCCTAAAAGATGGATTTTTGAGGAAGAGAAGAAGATGCCACGAGTTTACGAGATCAACGGATCAATATTTTCCAACGCACTTCTACCGTAACCTGTTTTCGATGGAAATTTGACCCGACTTATAGGCATTTTCAGGGGACGAGGTCTTGATGAAAGTTGTAGATACTGAAATGAGCTTTCCAACGCATTTTGAATCACATCAATCGGAGGTCTACAACTCAAGTTATGATTTTTTCTTCCAAACAGCTGAAATTTGGACGAATTGGGAGATATTTGGCTCATTTCCTTGCATGTTACCTTCAATGATGGCAAAGATTCCTCCCCAACAAACTCCACATGCTTGTAACTAACTCTTGCATGACTCATCACCCCTACCCACCATCTCCTACCCACCATATCCTAACAAACTAACAAACTCATCATTACATCCTAACAAACTTCTAACCAACTTCTCACCTCCCTCAAATGCTACCTCCCTTATACACCTCCCTCAAATGATGCCTCCCTTATACACCTCCCTCAAATGATGCCTCCCTTATACACCTCCCATTATATATACACACCTCCATCACCACAAAAAACATACACACTACCATTCACCTAAAAAAAGAGGCAGCCCGCACTTCGAGGGGTTTCAGGCCGATCACCCGAGCCTTGTGCTCGGGTGATCCGGTTAGATTAGGATGTCTTTTTCTCGTTTTTTTTCATCGTTGATGCTTGAAGATCAACCCTTGTATAAACTATGTGAGTTTAATCTCTTTTTAATTTATTCAATCTCTAGTTTATTTTTATGATCTTTAATTTATCTTGTATCTTTCCATGAATTATGATGCTATGTGTGACTAGATCGAGAGATCGGTTACTAATCGTTGTCTAACGTGATGAGAATCGTTGTTAGGCTAGATCACCATAGAAAGATAGGATCTTTAATCGTTAATTCGTGACAAGTTAATCGGTTAATTATCTAGGTTGTTAGATTCTAAAATACGAGAGTTAACTTGAATCTACACCTTCGTTTTGTATGGAATATTGGTCTCAACATTCGGAAGAGGAGAGATCGATAATTGAATTCACTAAGGAATTAGGAATTCATAGCTTGAGAAACGGATTCACTAAGAGATTAGGAATTTGTATCTCGTGTAAAGGTGAAACCACAATTTGAATTAAAATCATGAGATGAACTAGGATTGAGATCACTTAGTTTGTATTCTGTTTGATCCCATGTATCTTTAGCTTAGGTCGTTTTTATTGTTCTTAGCTTAGATTTATCTTATTTGTTCTATGTTTGTTTTTCCTTTATTTGTTTTCTTGAGTGATAATTTAGAGGAATTAATAAAATTAGATTCAACAGCCCAATTCCCTGTGGATCGACCTCTTACTCATTACGCTTTACTAGCAATTACCCGATATTCGGTCGGTTAGGAGTTAGTTTGCATATAGGTTAGGGTTTTATAAATTGTTTTTGTTTAGTGATGCAAAATCCTCCGAACAATTACCTATGGTTCCTTATGGGCTGTATAGGATTCTGATCAATAGAGGTTGGTTTAAAATCCATAACCCTGTGAATGGAGTTTTGGTACTTCAGTTATGTTCACACTCTAGTAGAACCACATGAGTGTCTCAGGCCTACTGGGAGTAATTGGATCTACATGATAAGAGTCGAATGAATAGAAAGTTTAACTTTCGGTACAAAGTTGAGTGGTCTAGGGGTGATTCCCTAACAAGTAGAGAGTTAAGCAGACCGTGAACTCTCTCACCACTCGGTCTTGTTTGGTTTCATTAGAAAGCAGAAAATAAGGGTGAATCCCTGGGACTTTCTTGCCGAACAAACAGAATCTGAATTCATTCGGAACAGAAGGGCTTTAGCTAAGAACAAATGGCAGATTCATTAGAAAGCAGAAAATAGGGGTGATTCCCTGAGACTTTTTTGCTGAACAATCGGAATCTGAATTTATTCGTAACCAAGGCTTATATCCTTTGTGGATTAAAGCAAACCTCTAGGTCATTTAAAAGTCACATATTCAAGTATGTGGACTTGACCAGGATATTTATAAGTCTTTCTTAGACTAGATGTCAATAATGGTAAAGTAGTATATATATTAGTGTTCATGAATGGTAACACTGAAACAGTTGGAAACAACATGAGTGTGTTATTTGAAGTCAGAAACTGACATGCCAAGATTCTCTTTATGAAAGAATCGGACTACATTCTAAAGGATTTGATTCGGTCAAATTCCCGAGAATATGTGATTGGCAATCCCATCTATCCGAATGGTTAAGATGATTTTGCATATCGGTATGCAACATTCAACGAAGTAGTCCTTCCCTACCTCTCACGGAATGCTTCTCTAAACCTGAGGGTGAATAGAAAATAGGATAGACTCTCTTTTGATAAGAAAAAGTCAGGTAATTACAAGTTAATTGAATCTTGGATTCGAGTATTAAATAGCAAGTTTAGTACGTCCTCAAGTATCTTTGGAGAACGAGGAATAATATGCTAGTATATTCAGGTGCGAACATGAATATAAATGATTACACTGATTCTGACTTTAAGTCAGATTAAAGATGATCGTTAAGTCAATCTCGGGCTCAGTGTTTACTCATGGGATATGTCTCATTTGCTTTTAGAGCAAGTGGGAGAATGTTGTGAATAAGGGGTGTGCTCTAAAACAATTAATCACTTGCCTTCGTGCAAGTGGGAGATTGTTAGGTGTAGTGCCCGAAAGACAATTTCTGTAATTGTTTTTGACAGGATTTATAATTCATCTTAATATTTGCATTTATGCTTATATTAATACACTGCTGAAAACCCTAAGTATATCGGTATGTAATCACATAACTCAATGTATGGCATACGCACGAGGATTGAGTTAGTGATGATATGCTTAAAACTAGTTAGTCCGTGGTGAATTTAATCAGAGTATGGGTCTCATGATTAATATACCAATAATGCGCCCCGAACACTTAACGGTGTGACCGTCTTATCCGGACCGTCGGTATAGGGTACTTAATGGGGCATTTATATATGATGTCTATCATATATGACTGGACCGATTTGATTTGAATTCTCGATATAATTCCGAGATTGAGAAATCTTATCGAATCACAAGATGATCATATATGGATTAATCTCAATCCTGATGTGATCACAGTCTACTGCTTGGTTCAAAATAAGGTTTGATGTGTCAGTTAAGGATCACTTGGATTCATGTGATCTGAACACTTCTCGTTGGCTCTATTCTGGAATGAGTGAGTAGTCTGTGACTTCACAGATATGGAATCCATTCCTTCCCCGCGGGAAGTAGACGACAGCTTCCCTTATTTGTTAATCTTAGAACCGATCGATGGGCCCGCTTCATATTATATTAGTTATGAACTAATTGATCACTAGGGGGTTAATGGTAAATAAGGATAAGATGTTTTGAGAAGGGTTTACGGAAATATCCTGAATCAAAACGAACAGTCTATGGAGGATTTATCCGTATGTAATGATTATATCAATGGACCTTTTACTCGATGATTAGAGTGTAAGTATATATCTATAATCGATAGAGTTCAGTTTCGGGTTTATGGTGGCGTAATCCTGGAATTAATAGATTGAATTAGAATTGTTATGTTCGATGAATAATTTTATTTAATTTATTGTAGCTACTAATTATAGGTTCATGGTCCCCGATGTGGCTCCTAATATGCATATGTTTCTTGACGTTGGGCCTCAATGATAATTAAGTAGTTGGACTATTTAATTGATGTGTGAATAATTATTTAGTGGGATAAATAATTAAATACATGTTGTAATTAGAAAGAAATTAGTTTTCTTGGATAATTACATGTCATGTGATTAATTGTTTATTTGTTAAATAATTAATCGGGAGATATTAGATATTATCTATTGTATATATCTAAATTAGTTTTAGAATATATTAGATTTATCTTATATTTAATAAAGGATTATTATGATTGATTAATTAATTAATTATTAAATCCTTGGAGGACAAGGATTTCTCTCCTATATAAAGAGAGTTCTCCTAAGTCTTTCATATATCACAATACACGCATACATACACACAAATTTGGCTTAGAGTTTTCGGCCAATAGCTAGGGTTTCGAGTTGGGAAAATCTTCGGGATTTTCCGGGTAGCATATCAAGGAGGTCAAGCATCAAGGATCGATATCTACCGATCGTTTCTTGGAGATACACATCGGAAGACTGTGGCATCTCAACTATTTGGATCTCGGCTTCTCAATCTTTGGATCAAATATTTTGATTGGTAAGTAGATCTAACCTTCTTGTAGTTTAGATCTATTTATTTTATATGCTATAATTTATATTGATCGTGATCCTTGTTATTACGCTGCGTAATCGGGCGGATCTAGATCCGTCCGGCAATATTACATCCAACATAGTGTTGGGTCATTGGATTTCAAAGAAAGGAATGGAAGTTGATCGAGCAAAGATAGAGGTGATAGAGAAGCTACCCCCTCCAACGAACTTAAAGACGTTGCGAGCCTTTCTTGGCCACGCAGGCTTTTATAGGAGGTTTATCAAGGACTTCTCTAATGTTTCTAGACCTTTGACGGAATTACTTGCAAAAGATGTACCATTCATATTTGGAGAAGAATGCTAGAAAGCATTCAACACATTAAAGCAAATGCTTATAACTGCACCAATTCTGGTAGCCCTAGATTGAAACAAACCGTTTAAGCTTATGTGTGATGCAACCTGGGACAAACGGAGGATAAAATCTTTAAGCCTATCTATTACGCCAGTCGTACTCTTAACAGTTCCTAGAGGAATTATGCGACTACAGAGAAGGAACTCTTAGCTGTCATTTTTGCATTTGACAAGTTTCAACCTTATCTGATAGGATCGAAAGTCACTGCATTCACTGACCATGCAGCTTTGAAATACCTTCTAAACAAGCAAGACTCCAACCCAAGATTGTTAAGATGGATTCTTACAAAAGTTTGATGTGGAAATCAAAGATAAAAAGGGATCTGAGAACCAGGGGGCTGACCACCTGCCAAGATTAACTTTGCTGGAAGAAGAGCATCCGTCTGAGATCAGGGAAAGCTTTCCTAATGAACAACTTTTTGCCGTCTCAGTGGTAGCTCGAGTTGAATCTCAAACCCGACAGACATCAAGAGTGGGCAAGGTATACCCTTGGTTTGCTGATATCATCAATTATCTAGCAGGAAGGTACCTACCACCAGAATTCACGAATGCGGATAAAAAGAAGTTTTTCACGTATCTGAAGCATTATTATTGGGACGATCTCTACCTATACAAATTGTGCCCTGATGCCATTCTTAGGAGATGCGTCATGATGACGAGATTCTAAGTATTTTGCACATATGTCATTCTAGAGAAGCTGGAGGTCACTATGGGCCAGACAAGACGGCGGCAAAGGTACTGCAGTGTGGATTCTATTGGCCAACAATTCATAAATCAACTTATGAGTTTACAAGATCCTGTCATCCTGTCAAATGACTGGTAATATTTCTAAGCGGAATGAGATGCCACTGCAGAGTATCTTAGAAGTGGAGTTATTTGATGTTTGGGGAATTGATTTTGTTGGGCCATTCACATCATCAGAATCAAATCGTTACATCCGCAGTCGATTATGTTTTCAAATAGGTGGAGACAGTGGCTTCACCTACTAATGATGTCAGGGTTGTCCTGAGGTTTCTTAAGAAGAACATTTTGACGAGGTTTCGAATGCCAGAGCCATAATTAGTGACGGAGGGTGTCATTTCTGCAATAGGTTGTTTGAGAATTTGATGATGAGATATGGGGTTAGACATAAGATTGCAGCACCCCCAGACGAGTGGACAAGTGGAAGTCACGAACAGAGAGATTAAGAAGATCTTAGAGAAGACTGTGAATCCCACAAGGAAGAATTGGTCTTTGAAATTAGATGAATCTCTTTGGGCGTACATAATAGCTTATAGGACCATGATTGGGATGTCACCATATATGATAGTGTTTGGAAAAGCATGTCATTCACCGGTAGAACTCGAGCACCGAGCGCTGTGGGCTACGAGATTTCTAAACATGGATGATAATTTAGCAGGTGAAAAGAGAATGCTAGAGTTGAATAGACTGGAAGAGTTTAGGCTTCAAGCATATGAGAATGCCAAGATTTACAAGAAAGGAACGAAGCGTCTGCATGATAAGAAGATTCTGAACTGCACATTTCAAGTTGAAGATAATGTGCTAGTATATAATTCGCATCTTCGTCTTTTTCCTGGGAAGTTGAAGTCTAGATGGTATGGACCACATGTAGTTACGAAAGTCTTCAATTCAAGTGCGTGTGAAGTTATACATGAATACTCTGGGCAGACTTTCAAAGTTAACGGCCACAGGCTAAAACATTACCTAGAGCACAAGTATAATCCTGAATTGGAAGTCTTTACGTAGGAAGAGCCGAAATATGAATAAAGTATCCCTATTAGTACAGTAGAGCTGAAGACTATAAACTAAGAACTATTTCTAAACCCTTATTTATTGCTTTTACTTATTTTAGCTATTTGGAGTCAATAAAGTAGCATGGCAATCGCAAGGTTTTTTCATCACATATATCTTCAGCCATCTGACTAGAGATATATGTGGTTTTTTCCTTCACGATTCTCATGTGATACCCTCGGAAAATTTTTCACGGCTTGCTTAGGCCAATGAAAGAATAAAGTGGCTTAAACTGTTTTTGCGCATTCCTCCGGTATGCACAATTACTGCCACCTTATTTTCCTATTGCCCTTCGCATGTTACTCACAGTTTTTGGAAGGATTTTGGAAAGCATGTAACAACTTGGAAGAGGAATGACCTAGGAGCGAATGATTCTGCTCCGGTATTTGTTTTGACTCAGCCGACATTTCCAGAGCTAAGTATCCATTCTTTTCTTTATTATTATCCATTGGGGACAATGTCTATAATAGGTGGAGGATATGCGTCTTAGCTGGATAATCGAAAAAAAGGGAACAATTTTGGAAATTTGAACACTATTTTTAGCTTGCTATTTGCACGTTTTTTTAGTAAGGAATCGGTAGAAAAGGAGCCCAAGTTCAATTTGAAGTGAGCTATAGCATATTCAATTTAGTATGGAAGAATGAGCATATGTTATGTTGCCTGAAGTAGTAACTTATTAATTATTATTCTATCATTGCAATCAATATTTGAGCACATAATCCGAGTGGTTAAGGGTGATTTTATACGTTTTATAAGGATATATTTTATGTCAATTTTCCCCATATGTGGATGTTTTTCATAGAAATCGAGCTTTATATTGAAATATTGAGCAAATGAGTTTTAGAAGTATTAAAGTGCAAAATCGAGCTAATTATGTGATTTTATTGGATAAATATCTTTAGATGTAAGATGTTACATTTTGCATGTTTTTATCGTGATGTAGGTACGCTTGCATGAGGTGAAAGGAGCTTAAAAGATGTTCAAGTGATGATTTGCATGGAAGGAAAGAGATAGAGATGAAGTTGGAATGAAGATCAAGATGAATTTGGAAGAAAAAGGGAATGAACTAGCGTCATCCGTCCCAAAGAGTGGATCGGGCCCGGAGAAGAAAGTTGAACGAGAGAGTTTGGACGCCGAGTGAACGAGCGTCCGCCTAGCGTCCGAGAGCATCCGGACGGGCGTCCAAGCTTCGGACGACGAGCGTCCGTCCACCGCCATTGCGCGGCCGCCTCAAAAGTCTATAAATACGGCGCGATTTCTACCCTAATGGATATATAATTCGATCCCTCTTGACACACAAACATTAGAGAGGAGCCACTGGCGCCCCGGCCCCCTTTTGGGAGGCCGGGGTGGCGGTTAGATTAGGTTTTATTTTCGTTTTTTTTTTCGTTCTTGTTCGTCCATGCGATGGCCTTCAAGCCGTGAACTGGAGCATCCATGGTTACTTTTCGGCGGCGTTTTTGATTTCTCTCTTGGATAATCTTGTGAGTGATTTTATTTAGAGTTTGTATCTTTCCTTTGTTTATTTGTTTATGCAATCGATATCGGAAGATGTATTGCTATTTGATGTTTACCGTATGATGAAAATCGGTGTAAACCTTAGATCACCATAGGAAAGATTAGACTTTTAACCTTGACATAACGGAAGTTGATAGGTTAGATCTCTAGGTTGTTAGATCTAATAAATCTTGCACCTTGTTTTGAGAGCGTTAATCTCTATAGATCGGAAGATGATGAGATTGATAGACGGATTACTTACGGAAGTAGGAATTCATACCTTTGATTAGGTGAACCACAACTTTGATTGAATCATCATAAGATAATCTAGGGAAGAATTAAGGGTTGCGGGATGGTGGATCATGTTTGTTCTATGTTGATTTGCTTCAGTCATTATCATGATAGTTAGTTTTATTGTTTTCTTAGTTGTAGTTTTATTTTATTTGCTTTTGTTCGCAACGATATTTTCCTGGCTTTGGACTGACAATCCTCTGTCCAGTTTATTTTCCGTTTTAGTTTAGGTTTAGGAATAATAGTAACAATCTTAGGAAAATTAATGAACTAGATACCCCGATTCCCTGTGATCGACTCCGGTATTAATTGCTATACTACGATCCCTACACTTGGGGAATACCGGATTTATAAATTTTATTACTTGTTTGTTTTGTTAGATAAAATCCGTGACAAGTTTTTGGCGCCGTTGCCGGGGAATCGGTACGGTTGTCCGTTCATTATTAATTTTTTTCTAAGGTTGTTCTGTTTTGTTTTTCGTAGGTAATTGTGTTATCTAGTGATTATTAATTTTTCATAGGTTTGTGTTTAGGTTCCAATTAGGGTTTTGTTTAGTTTTCGTGTTTTGTTTGGACTGTTTTCGTGTTTAGCGGCGTTTATGTGCTTCGGTTTGAACGTAAACGGGCGTCGAGCTATTGGACGCCCGTCCGTCCAAATCGATAGTCTCTGTTTGTGTTTTGCCCGGGCGGACGAGCGTCCGTAACTTGGACGCCCGTCCTGTTCTTTCTCCAGGCAGACGTCCGTCCAGTAACTTGGACGCCCGTCTGGCTTGTCTGTCACCAGTTTTTTTTATTTATTTTTGTTTTAGGTAGATATCGTGGTTTAGGGTTTCTGTTTTTCGTAGGTAGGTTTCGTAGGTAGGGTTCTAGGTTGAATCATCGACTCCACGTTTTTCGCGGTCAAATTTTTGGATAAAAGGGATCGTTTTAGCACTCGTTAGTATTTTGGCCGTAACTTTCGGCTCGAGTGTCGGATTTACGCGCGGGACCCCAATTCGGAAAGCTCGTTCCGACGCCGACGACGTGGTGAACCGACGTAGGCCGTTCAACACGTTTTCGAGGTCAAAATCCACTGTTTTCCCTTCCATTTTGGGCTCGAGAAGATTTCAACACGTTTTTCTCCTTTTTTTTTTTAGTTTTTCTCGTTTTTTGTTTTAAATTTTTCGTAGGTAGGTTTAGGTTTAGGTTTTCCGTATCTTTTTCCTTTTTAGTTTCTTTATTTCTTTCAATAAAAGTAGCGTTAAATAAATTGAGAATTTTTTTTTATTTTTCCGTGTTTCGATGACCATTGGGTTAAGAATGTGCAAAACCTTTTTTTTTTACTCAATTTATGAAACGTGAATTTAGGTTTCATAGTTTTGTTTTTGTTTTTAATAAAACTAGGGTTTCTGAGGTATGATTTGATCAAGGGCTCTGATTTTATCTAGGGTTTATGATGTCGGTTGAGTTTCGTTTGGTGTGCACAATTCGAGTCCAGACGAGCGTCCACTTCCTTTGAACGCCCGTCCACTCTTTGTGGTTACCCGACGTGCGTCCAGAGAAGTGAACGCCCGTCCATCCAACCCCACCTGTTCTGGATATGCTTTTGAAGAACCTGGACGAGCGTTTGATCGTCCCAGACGACCGTCCAGTTCATAAATCCCAGACCAGACGCCCGTCCATACACATGAACGGCCGTCCAACCACCCGGTTTTTTTTTTAAAATGTTAAGGGTTTGTGATGAATATAGTAATAAGAATTTGCATTCTTTCACCCCTGACTTGGATGCTTTACTTTAAGCCTCTGTGGCCTTTTCCATATATTGCGGTCCATGTTAGAGTGACTTGTTTGTGTTTCAACGTTACTTTGTTGTGGCATGGCTTCTTTATCTTACACACCCATTTACCTCGATTCTTGGGATGCACTTATAAGAGGGTGTCATGAAATTCATTCACACACACTTAGTTGTTTTATTAGTTGAGTGTTAGGTAAGTCGTGATTGTGAGATGCTTAATTCAAATTTTTCTTAACTTGATTTTTAATGCTTTATTTGACGTGGATACTTCTATATGAGCTTCTGTGGCTAGTTATTTTTACGTAGATGTTATGAACTTGCATGTTTACATCTTTCCATCTACCGATCCATGTTAAATAATTGATTAATTTTTATATACATGATTCATCCATGCATGTTATAGTTAATGTCGGTTCTCGTATGCTATAACTGTTCTTATTGTTATTTAGTAGCTAATGTCGGTTTCCGTATGCTACATATCGTTGTGATGAATCTTGTGAGCTTTGAGACCTATGTGCTTTCTTGTTATTTTTGTAGCTCATATGGGTAGCTACTGTCGGTTTTCCGTATGCTACCATGTCTTCTTATGAGTTATATCTGTTTAGTATAGCTAACTGTTGGTTTTCCATAATGCTATCACCTTTGATGAGTCTTAAAGCGCGTCTACACTGCATATAATGAATAGTACTGTCGTTTATCGTAAACTATCATTATTTGGTAGACGTTTATGATATACATGTCGTGTTGCAAATGAGTGGGCTCGTTTTCTTTCTTTTATTTTCTTTTATTTTTGCATATCATTTACATGCACATCATTTAATTGCATATCATGTAGATTGCATTATAATATATTTTCATGTAGTTGCACCTAGCCTACTATTTTGTAATGTTCCATCTTTATATGAGCTTAATCTGAAAAAATCTCTATGACTTCTTTTCCATGTGTTTTACATGTATGATCTTTTTCCCCGTAGACTCTTTGTACATGCTTTATTAATTGATATGGATGTTTTATTGTGAGCCTATGTGGCCTTTGTATATATGCGTAGGTGTCCTGTTCTTTCACCGTTATGGTTCTCTGTCCATCTATTGCAATCCATGTTGAGTTATTCACCTAGTTAGATGTGATTCCAATTTGATTTATGCTGTTCCTTTTGTCGTCTATCTAGGGTGTTAGGGTTGTTAAAGGCACGTCTACACTTTACATGGCAAGCTTCTGTGGCTTTGCATAATCGAATTTTGTTACGCTTCTGTGGCGTTATTTAGTAGACGTTTATATATTTGACCTCGCTTAGATTAGGGCGACATCTATGGAATTAGTTGGGCTAGTTTATTTTCTTTATTTTCGTTTTGCCTTTTTAGTATAGTTGCATATCATTTAGTTGCATTGTATTTTATTCTGTTTTTTTTCTTCTTTTATTTTTATTTATCTTTTTAGTGCACCTAGCCCTGCTACTTTGTAGTGTCCTCTATCTTTATTTCTTATGCACATGTGGTCCTTATTTGTTTTGTAAAGCTTATGTGGCTTTATATTTGAAGCTTAGGTGTCCCGTACTTTCCCGTGTGGTGATTTTTCCATCGAGCAATTATATCATGTGCTTATTTCTTGTCTATATTATTTTTGCCATGTTATATTCCCCGTGTTCCCCGAGATACTTCCATGTTTTTCAAGTGGTGCGGGTACATTTTTAGGCTTTGTTTTTGTTAAGTGGCCTTGGAAGTGAATACGGAGAGGAATACGTATGACATCTCGTGCCTCGAAACGCGGATCGATTATCTATCCTTCTTGACCTATCTTCATATCATTACCAAATCAGCTAAGTTCTTTTATCTTTTCTTTAATTCTGCACAACATGAGGACATGTTGTAATTTAAGTGTGGGGGAGGGAAATAGTTTCATGTATCTACATTCATTTGCCATACTATTATATTTCTATGAAAAAGTGCTAAATTTTAAAAAATTTGTTTGTTTTGTCCCAAGTGAGCAAAGACATATCTTTATTTGAGTTTTTATATCATTGGTGCATTATTTTGCATATTTAGTAAATTTAGATGTCTCACCCAACACTATTTTTCACGTGCCATAGTAAATGATGAGCTATATTTTAAAGCTATGCCCATTTGATTAGAGATTTTAGATGATTATCGCATGATTCTTTGCGTGCATACGAATTTTGAAAATTTTAATAGTTTGTGTTTAGAATTAAAGTATGACATACTGTGCATATCTGAAGGTTTGAATGTGATAGGAAGGATATAATTTAAGGTTTGAATACCAATCTAAGATGAATAATATGAATAAAATATATATGTATATGTCGGAAGTAGTCGCCGATGATTTGAGTGCGGTAGGGCATTATCACGAAATGTCCTATACCACTATGAGGTTAAATAGCTCCCGACGCCCGATGATAGTAGTCCGGCTAGGGTGTTATCACGAAACGTCCTATTGCTGGGAATGAGGGCACATGGTATACGTGTGTAATTAAGAGAACTTAAAGAAAAATTAGCAAATAGTAATGTGAAAAGATGGGTGAGAACCGTAGTTATCTTCTGACTATCCCCGGTATAAACTGAAAGATATGTTGTAGGGATTATCCTCTAAGTATGTCGGAAAGGTCTTAAATACCCTCTATCATTCTTTTCGAATATGTATGTTTTGTGAGGTGCATGTTATAATCGTTTTTATATTTCTATCTAAATGGGATGTTAGCTAGTTTTGCTTTGAGTTTCTCAAGTGTGGATTTAGTGGAAATTTATTATGGCTATGCACACACACTTGGGTGAACCTCTAAACTATTGAATATGCTTTATGGTTGCATAAATGTTTATATGTCTCGAGTCTTGATTTTGTTTTGTCTTGCTCGGGACGAGCAAGGTTTAAGTGTGGGGGAGTTGTTAAGGGTGATTTTATACGTTTTATAAGGATATATTTTATATCAATTTTCCCCATATGTGGATGTTTTTCATAGAAATCGAGCTTTATATTGAAATATTGAGCAAATGAGTTTTAGAAGTATTAAAGTGCAAAATCGAGCTAATTATGTGATTTTATTGGATAAATATCTTTAGATGTAAGATGTTACATTTTGCATGTTTTTATCGTGATGTAGGTACGCTTGCATGAGGTGAAAGGAGCTTAAAAGATGTTCAAGTGATGATTTGCATGGAAGGAAAGAGATAGAGATGAAGTTGGAATGAAGATCAAGATGAATTTGGAAGAAAAAGGGACCGAACTAGCGTCCGATCCGGAATAGTGGACGGCGTCCGGAGAAGAAAGTTGAACGAGAGAGTTTGGACGGCGAGTGAACGAGCGTACGCCCTAGCATCCGAGCATGCGGACGGGCGTCCAAGCTTCGGACGAGCGTCCGTCCACCGCCATTGCGCGGCCGCCTCAAAAGTCTATAAATACGGCGCGATTTCTACCCTAATGGATATATAATTCGATCCCTCTTGACACACAAACATTAGAGAGGAGCCACTAGGCGCCCCAGCCCCCTTTTGGGAGGGTGGGGTGGCGGTTAGATTAGGTTTTATTTTCGTTTTTTTTTCGTTCTTGTTCGTCCATGCTTGATGGCCTTCAAGCCGTGAACTGGAGCATCCATGGTTACTTTTCGGCGGCGTTTTTGATTTCTCTCTTGGATAATCTTGTGAGTGATTTTATTTAGAGTTTGTATCTTTCCTTTGTTTATTTGTTTATGCAATCGATATCGGAAGATGTATTGCTATTTGATGTTTACCGTATGATGAAAATCGGTGTAAACCTTAGATCACCATAGGAAAGATTAGACTTTTAACCTTGACATAACGGAAGTTGATAGGTTAGATTTCTAGGTTGTTAGATCTAATAAATCTTGCACCTTGTTTTGAGAGCGTTAATCTCTATAGATCGGAAGATGATGAGATTGATAGACGGATTACTTACGGAAGTAGGAATTCATACCTTTGATTAGGTGAACCACAACTTTGATTGAATCATCATAAGATAATCTAGGGAAGAATTAAGGGTTGCGGGATGGTGGATCATGTTTGTTCTATGTTGATTTGCTTCGGTCATTATCATGATAGTTAGTTTTATTGTTTTCTTAGTTGTAGTTTTATTTTATTTGCTTTTGTTCGCAACGATATTTTCCTGGCTTTGGACTGACAATCCTCTGTCCAGTTTATTTTCCGTTTTAGTTTAGGTTTAGTAATAAATAGTAGTGACAATTTTAGAAGAATTAATGAACTAGATACAACCTCGATTCCCTTTGACCGACTCCGGTATTAATCGCTATACTACGATCCCTACACTTGGGGAATACCGGATTTATAAATTTTATTACTTGTTTGTTTTGTTAGATAAAATCCGTGACACCCGACAATAAATTTCTTTGTTCTTTATTTATTTTATTTTATGAGTTCTGGTCGGAGAGACGACGGAGTCGCCACCTAGGGAGAGATCCGAGGGAGATCTACGCTCGTCTTTGAGGGTATGATTTTTTGTCTTTTCCAAGATGTAGATCTGTCGTTGTTCTATTCGACTAGTATGTTTTAATTGCTTATTTAGTTTAATTATGTAGTAGTTATTTCATTTTACCCCATGTGTTATAGATCTGATTCGTTGGTGAAGAAATAATGGAATAGTAGTTGCATTCTTCAGATCTGCGATGGTCTATATCGCTAGATCTGGATACCTAGTAAATTACTAATTCATGATAATTGGCGCCAACTACGTTGATCGATAGATTTAATTTACATGTTTTTAGCATGATCAACTATTTGCATGTCATTGTAAACTAGCATGAAATACGAATAGTGAAGTGCTATGTTTGGACATTATCTAGAATGGACCCTAGGAACGTGCTGGTCAATGTCGACAGCTGTCTAGGCGGGTTTGCGGTATGAGTTAGCGCTCAATATCGACAGCTTTAGTTCTTTATGCGTATGGGCTATTACGGACCAATTAAGGAGGGTAGCTTGCGTATAGATTGTCTACTGCCATTGTCAAAGTAGATAGAGTTATGAGTTGTCCCCGTAGCTGAACAATGAGTAAATTCATCAATGGGGAGGACTGTTGCATGTGTGGGTGGAATAACTAATTACTCATAATTGAACTAATACATTAGAAACTCTAGTTTGCTTCGTGTGAACGAGCATAATCTTGTTAGTTTGAGGCACCAAATTTACTACTGTCTATATTATAGTTGGTCGTAGACCATTATCGTGACAAGCTCAATCTTGATAATTAGACGTTCTTACGAGTCACTGTGGGATCGACCTTGATTTGCCAGTACTCTACTACGATAGACCTAGTCCTATTGCTAGTAAGTGCTTTGCACGCGATCATAAGTGTCGTTTTATGCTGCATTAGTCTTGCTGCTGAGCTTTATAGTTGCTGAATTTGCTGCTGCATACTTTGCTGTATATATAAGCAGCTATATAGTCTGCTGCCGTGTTTTTGCAAGTCTGCTGCCCTTTTGAGAACATTGTGTAATAGACCTCTTAGGGATTATCTTGGTACACTCAGGTCTATTGAACATTGTGTATTCAACATTGAGTTTCAGTTTTGGATAATCTCATTCCTTGAATTTGATTATCACTTCTGAAACTCCACTGAAAAGTTCAGCCTGCTTGTTTAAGTCCATTGTAACTCTATTGTGGTTTCATCTTTCTTTGTGCTTGGACTTGAACACCTTGTAATCTGATTTGTATTTAATATTGATCTGATCTTGATTCCTAAAATTAGCATTTCTGGCATTTTCTATAGATAAAGTCAGTTAAATAATCTGCTTCAGTTTCCTATTTGTTTACTTTAGTAATACACTTCATTTGTTTGTATCAGCAATATAAGCATCTTGATATTCAACTTGTACTGTGCTGTAAACACCATTTGTGTTTGATCTTTTAGTGGCAGCTTTCTAAAACGTTACTATAAATATCCTTTTGTCTTAAATCAGTCTGCATATTATTTTATCACATTAAGTATACAGAACTTAATTAGTTGGTTGTATACTTGACTAACGTTAAATTTCATCTGCCAATGATTTTTAACATCAATTTATCAGGTTAATTGGTTAATTTGATTTGTTTGATCATATTTGATCAGTGTTGTTTTTATATACATATATTGCATTGGTTTTGATTATCTTTGTCTAACACTGCACTACTGTTTTGATCACATAAATAAATCACTTGATCACATAGGTTTTATAACACAAGCGAATAGATTATTAAATGAGCTTCGGCACTTAATTTTCTAGTACTAGTGTTATCATCGAAAAGAGTTTTAAAAATACACCAACACTCTATTCACCCCCCCCCCCCCCCACTAGAGTGTGTTTGCGCCATTATCGATCCAACACATTAGTGTGCTGATTGCATTACAGTGACATTGAGGATCACAAGAACAAACTGACACATGCATGATAGTCTTGATTTCTTCCCACAGAACCATCAATTTTGTGAAATATTGATTGACAGAATCAGTACCTTGCTTCAGCATATGCAGATTCAAGAAAATCTGAAAGCCTTTTGATGGCACGTCTATGAAGCCAATTTTATTCTTGGTAATTAACATCATCTCTATAGACATTTCCATGGGTTATAGTTGTTGCAATTCATCAATGGCTGAACAAGAACCAGAGATGGATTCTCATTAGGAAGAACATAAAATGGACTGGAGGAACTTATTTTTTGTCTCTTTGCTGTCATGGCTACTAAGAACTCCAGAATTGATCACAAATCAACAATGAAAGTGAAAAACCGATCAAGAGATGATCACAAAACTCAGGAAAAGTTATCACATTTTACTCTTAAGAAACTGGAATCACAAAGAAGATGAAGAACACTCTCAAGATTCTTCAAAGATTAAGGAAAACGCAAGAAAGCATTCAGAAATTCTCAAATTTTTGCTCTGATACCATGATGAAGTTTATAGAATTATAAATATAAAGCAATGCGGAATTATTATTGATGAACTGAAAAATTACAAGTTGGATTACAATGTGGCTGATCATGGGGTATTTTTAACTGTATACACCACATGAATCAGTTAGAAGCAAGTTGCAAGCGGTTACAGCAAACTATAACTGAATAACCGCTTTATACATCATCTTACACTAGATTACTCAGCAGGCTGCTGTGTCATACTATCAGCAGGTTGTTGTGTCTTCGTACAATCAGCATAGTGTATCAACTGACTACACTCAGCATTCCCTTCATCCTCTATACTGTAACAACAACTGATGAAGTTTATAGAATTATAAACTGAAAGTAAAATATGGAATTATTATTGATAAATTGAAAGTTACAAGTTAAGTTTACAATGCAGCTGATCATGGGGTATTTATAGATTCATACACCTCATTGATCAGTTAGAAGTAAGTTACAAACGGTAACAACAAACTTATTCTACGGTACACTACATTATACTTAGCAGTTGTTGTGTCTTCACCGGCGTTGTGCTACGTATGCTTGTCGGTTCAGGTTATCGAGGTTGATGTGTATTAGGCGGGTTGCACTCAGCATTCCATTCACCCTCTATACTGTAACACCCCCTCAAGCTGAGAGTGATACATGAACAACTTGCACTCATCATTCCCTTCAGCTACTTGAACTCTGGAAGAGTTTTGAAATTCCCAATTTGTCTAGTAGATCGGAGAAAAAAGGTGTATCCAAGGCTTTGGTGAGAATGTTAGCTATTGTTCTTTTGTGTTGACTGGAAGAAGTTTGACAAGTCCTGATTTGACTTTGTCTCTCACAACATGGTAGTCAATATGTTTTGTTCTTTCATGAAGGCTGGGTTGTGAGCAATGTGCATTGCACTGGCATTGTCACAAAATAACACAGCAGTCAACTGAACTAGAACCTGCGAATCCTGCAGTATATAAATCAGCCACTGGATTTCACAAACTACATTTTCCATAGCCCTGTACTCAGCCTCTGATGATCTTCTAGCTATAGTTGTTTGTTTCTTGGCCTTCCAAGATATTGGAGCATCTCCTAGAAACATCATATAACCTGATACTGATCTTTTTGTTTCAGGACAACCAGCCCAATCACTGTCTATAAACCTTTAAGTGTAAGGTTGTTGTCTGCTGGGAATAAGATTACTTGACCAGGATTAGTTTTCAAATACCACAGTAGCCTATAAGCTGCCTTCATATGATTTTCAGTAGAAGTGTCTAGAAATTGACTTAGCTGCTGAACTGCAAAGGCAATATCTGGCCTTGTAAAAGTGAGATAGATAAGTTTGGCTACTAGTGATCTCTAAGCAGTGTTATCTTCCAAAAGTTGTGAATCACCATGTTGTAAGGTCTGCCTGGACTCTATAGGTGTCTTAGCAGGTTTCTCTCCCAAAAATTCATATTCTTCTAGGAGGTTAAGGGTGTATTTTCTTTGAGAAATTGATATGCCTGCAGGTTTCCTAGCAGTTTCAATTCCTAGGAAATATCTCAATTTTCCAAGATCCTTAATAGTGAATTGCTGGTCATCCTTGACCTTCTGAATTAACCTTTCATTTGGGCTTGCTGCTATGATGTCATTTATATAGACCAGGAAAGCAATAAAGGACTGCCCTGACCCTTTTGTGAATAGACTGTGGTCATTTTCGGATTGAATGAATCCTTGAGCCTCCAAGGATTCAGTCAACTTGCAATTTCATTGTCTGCTGGCTTGCTTGAGGCCATACAATGACTTAGTAAGTCTGCAAACTTGATTTGGTTTGGTTGTTGCACAACCTGGAGGTAACTGCATGTATAATTCTTAATGTAAATCTCCATGTAGAAAGGCAATGTTGATATCTATCTGCTGTAGGTGCCAATTTTTGGCTGATGATGCTGCAAGTAAGGCTCTAACTGTAGTGATATTGACAACAGGGGAGAAGGTTTCTTGATAATCAATCCCATATGTTTGAGTGTAGCCTTTTGCTATTAGTCTGGATTTATATATCTCTACTGAACCGTCAGGGTTGTATTTGATTTTGTACACCATTTGCACCCAATGGATTTCTTGCCTGGGGGCAGATCAAGTATTTCCCATGTACTAGTCTTTTGTAGATCCTCAATCTCTTTTTGCATTGCTTCTTTCCATTCATCATGCTTGATGGCTGGATTGTAAGTTTTAGGCCCTTTAACAACATCAATAGCATTAATGAATCTTGCATAATCTGTTGAGAGATTGTCTAGACTCATGACTGCACTCAACAGGTGTGGAGTCTGTTGAACAGTATGAGCACCCCCTTGATAAAAGGTTGGTGATTTCCTTGTTCTTGTGGACCTTCTTAATTATGTGGGTTCAGGTGCCTGATTGACTGGTGCATGATCTTCATTAGATTCCTTAGCTGCACGTGACCCTATGTTTGGCTGGTCTGCTAAGTCATTCAGCAGATCATTAGAAGTGTCCATTACTGGTAAGGAACGGGCATGTCAGCAAGATATCTAGCCTTTCCCAACACCTGTTGAAATAAAGGAAAATAAGTCTCATGGAATTGAGTATTTCTAGCAACAAAGATGTCTTTGATGGTAATATCTAAAAGAATACCACTCTTGGACATATTTGAATTCCCAAGATAGACACAAGTCCTACATCATGAGTCAAACTTTGTCATGTACTGCTGAAGTGTGCAAGAAAAAACTAAGCAACCAAAAACCTTGAACACAAAATAATCTGGTTTAGTGCCATAAAGCATATCATGTGGAGTGTTTTCTTTCAACAATGGTGTAGGTGTAGCATTAATTAATTTTACAACATGTAAAAGACAGAAACCCCAATATTCAATAGGTAAATTACTCCGGAACCTTAGTCCCCTGGCAACATTCAGCAGATGCTGAAGTTTTCTTTCAACTATACCATTCTGTTCAAGTGTGCTGACACAGGATATCTGATGTATGATGCCTAGCTAAGCATAAAAATCAGTGAGCTGGAACTCAGCTCCATTATCAGATCTAATAACTTTGATAATTTTGTGAAATTGTGTAGAAACAAATTTAACAAGGTCAGAAGCTTCAGATTTATTCCTCATAAGAAAAACCCAAGTAAATCTAGAGAAGTCATCTACAACAGTGAAGAAATATTGTTGTCCATCGACAGTATGTTGTCTTAAGGGACCCCAAATATCTATGTGAACATGATCAAATACAGCATTCACAACAGTGGTGCTCAAAGGAAAATGATTTTTCTTCAGTTTTGCCATAGGACAAACGTAACAAAGATTATGATTACAAAACTTGACATCAGCAGACTGTGTACTGATGACTTGCAGTCTCTTATCTGGCAAGTGTCCTAGTCTGTAATGCCATAAAAGAGCATCATCTAATCTATCAGACAATGTGTAATTTTTATCGCATTGACAACATATAGTCTTATTGGTTGATCCATGACACAGAGTCCTTTGTGTAACTCCGCTGAACCAATCACTTTCTTGTTCTTGTCATGCAAAAAACACACTTGTTAGCAGAAAAAATAGCTGCACCTTTTGAATGATTAATAAAGGCAAGTAAAGGAAAAAGGTTATATTTAAAACCAGGAATGCAAAACACGTCATGTAGGACCGGCTGAGGGTTTACCCTTACTTGTCCTATATGTGTGACAAAAACATTATTTCCATTAGGTAATCCAATTTTTATACCAGATGAAGGTTTGAGATTGCTTAACAGATCTAATGATCCTACACTTTGATCTGTGGCAAGAGAGTCCAAGATCCATTGTATAAATATTACTAAATTTAGATCACTTGTCCCTGTAGCAGGTGAGTAGTATGTCACAATCCCAGCAGGCTGGCCAACGGAAAACCCTACATGTCTAGGAGGATCAGAACTCAGCAGAGCCATCAACTTGTCAAGTTGTTGTGCAGTAAGATTTGGAAACCCCAGTCCAGCAGACCTGTTTTGGGCCTGATCTTCTTATGCTGACTGTTCTTCCTTTACCAAATCAGCCTTTTTTTGACTTGAAACTAGAAGGATAGCCATGTTTCTTGTAACAAGTTTCCTCAGTATGAATCCACAAAAACTACATTGCATCTTCTTGGGATTTTTAGGCCTAGGATTTGCAGCAGATGCAGAGTTAGGTCTGCTGACAATCTCATTGGCTCAAACTCATCTCTTAAACCTTTTAGGATTTTCATGACATGTTCAGCCTCTATATGATCCATTAGTGTGCTAATTACATTGAAGTGACATTGAGGATCACAAGAACAAACTGATACATGCCTACTAGTCTTAATTTCTTTCCACATAACCATCAATTTTGTGAAATAATGACTGACAGAATCATTACCTTGCTTCAGCAGATGCATCTCTTCAAGAAGAACTGAAAGTCTTAAGGCATCAACATTAGAAAATCTAGCTGCAAGATTCTTCCAAACTGCATTTGCACTCTTGAAGTACATCAAATTTGGGCAATGGTGTTCTCCACATAATTCAAGATCCACGATCTCACCATTGTATCACAATGTCTCAATGCATGGAAATCTGCTGAATCTGCTTCTGGCCTTTTGTTTGTGCCATCTACGAAGCCAATTTTATTCTTTGTGATTAACACCATCTCCATAGACATTTTCCATGGATTATAGTTGTTGCCATTCATCAATGGCTGAACAAGAACCAGAGACGGATTCTCATTAGGATGAACATAAAATGGACTGGAGGGACTTATTTCTTGTTTCTTAGTTTCCATGGCTATCAAGAACTCCAGAATTAATCACAAATCAACAATGAAAGTGAAAATTACCGAAAAAAATCAAGAAATGATATTAAAAAAAACTCAGAAAAATGATGACAGTTCACTCTCAAGAAACTGAAAACTCAGAAAAGATGAAGAACACTCTCAGGATTCTTCAAAGATTGGAGAGAAAACGCAGGAAAGCATTCAGAAATTCTCAAATTTATGCTCCGATACCATGATGAAGTTTATAGAATTATAAACTGAATGTAAAATGCGGAATTATTATTGATAAATTGAAAGTTAAAAGTTAAGTTTACAATGCAGCTGATCATGGGGTATTTATAGCTTCATAAACCTCATTGATCAGTTAGAAGTAAGTTACAAACGGTTACAATAAACTTATTCTACAGTACATTACATTATACTGAGCAGGTTGCTGTGTATTGTCAGCAGGTTGCACTCAGCATTCTCCTCAGCCTCTATACTATAACAGCAACTGCCTTCAAGTTTCAAGACAGATAAGCCAAATCAAGTTTGCATATTAACAAAATCCTTGTATGGTTTGAAGCAAGCCAGCAGACAGTGGAACTGTGAGCTGGCTGAGTATTTAGAAGGACAGTGGTTTGGCCATTCAAATAACGATCATAGTTTGTTCACAAAAGGGTCAGGGCAATCCTTCATTGCTCTATTAGTCTATGTAGATGATATACTAGTAGCAAGTCCTGATGTCCATTTAATCCAGAAAGTAAAAGATACACTGCATCAGCAGTTTACCATTAAAGATCTTGGCAAGTTAAGGTATTTTTTGGGCATTGAAGCTGCAAGAACCCCTGAAGGCATTTCTATTTATCAAAGAAAGTACACACTCAATCTTCTAGAAGAATATAAATTTTTTAGGGCTAAACCTGCCAAAACAGGTATGGAGTCGAACCAGACTCTACAACATGGAGATTTACCTCTATTACATGATAATACTGCATACAGATCACTGGTGGGTAAACCAATCTATCTTACTTTCACCAGACCAGACATAGCTTTTGCAGTTCAGCAGTTGAGTCAATTTCTAAACACTTACATTGAAAATCACATGAAAGATGGTCACAGATTGATGAGATATTTGAAAGCTAATCCAGTGCAAGGCATACTGTTTCCAATATAGAACAACTTTATTCTAAAAGGCTTTACTGATAATGATTGGGCTGGTTGTCCTAAAACCAGAAAGTTAGTATCAGGCTACTTGATGTTCTTAGGGGATGCTCATATTTCTTGGAAAGCAAATAACCATACGACTATAGCAAGGAGCTCTTCAGAAGATGAGTATGGGGCTATGGCCAATGCAGTATGTGAACTTCAGTAGCTGGCCTACATCCTACAAGATTCGAAGATTCCCATTCAATTGCATGATATGCTCTTCTATGACAATCCTAGTGCTATGCACATTGCTCATAATCTTGTATTTCATGAAAGAACCAAGAACATTGAGATTGACTGTTATGTTGTAAGAGATAAAGTCAAATATGGCCTTGTCAAATTGCGTCTTGTCAATACTAAAGAACATATAGCTGACATTCTCTCCAAAGCCTCGGATGCACCAAGCTGGTTATAGACCACTCTCAGCTTGAGGGGGTGTTACAGTATATGAGTTGAATGAAGTGCTAAGTGTAGTTAGCATGCAGCGGAGTATGTTCAGCTGACTAATAAAGGCTCGGCGGATAGATCCGCCGAGTTAGTCGACGAGAATAGTTTGTAGGTAGAAATGGTTATTATATTAGATTCTGTCATAACTACCATGTAACTTCTCTTAACTGATTCATGAGGTGTATGAAGCTTTAAATACCATATGATCAGTAGCATCGTAATTTAACACTCTAATTATTCTTTGAATAATATTTCAACCGCTTTCTTTCTTTTGCTTTCGCCGTGTTTACAACTTCAATGTCATTTGAGTCATGCTCAGCTGCCACAACAGTTGTGCCATAAATATTCTCCTGCTGTTTCTTCCTCTTTTGAAAATTGGACTTCCAATGTCCCTGATCTTTACAGTAATTGCAGACATCAGTGGACTTAGTACCTTTAGACCTTGTCTTCTTGGATTTATTCTTTCCAGACTTCCCATGTCCTTTCCACTACTGCTGCTGACTACTAGTCCAACAACTTGGCTGTCTGCCCCTGCTTCCTTATGTCTCAGCTCTCTGGCATGCAAGGCTTACATCCTCCAAAGCCACTGTATCCTTCCAAACTATGAAGGAGTGCACAAAGTTCTCATATGATGCTGGTAATAACACCAACAAAATCACTGTTGCATCTTCATCCTCAATCTTCATATCAATTTTCCTCAAATCCAGCAATATTGTGTTCAGCTGATTAAGATGATCTCTCAGCTGAGTCCCCTCATGCATCCCCAGGATGAACAGACTCTGCTTCAGCAGCAACTTGTTGGTCAATGACTTAGTCATATACAAGCTTTCTATCTTTGACCATAACTTGGCAGCGGTGTATTCTTCAGCAACCTTTGTGATAACATGATCTAACAAGCAGAACATGATGGTTGAGTGTGATTTCTCCTCCTGACTGGCATAATCTACGGCACTGGCACCCCTTTTACCAGATAAAGGAGTCCACAACCCTTGTTGCTTCAACAAGGCCCGCATCTTGATTTGCCACAGTCTGAAATTGTTTCTTCCTGTAAATTCATCTTAACGTTAATTGCCGACATCCTTCTTGCTAAAGAACAGACATTTGATCACAAATTCCTAGGACCGGTCACCGGTCTTGGTGAAGATAAACTCCGTTCAACTGCAAATCCAAACAGAACCTCTCTCTAATACCAGTTTGTTAAAAACAGATGTGTGGACCTTGCTACTCAAAAAAGAACAAACACAAAAGCAATTCAAACGTAAAAGATTAATGACTGTGACAAAACACAGAAATAATAAGAACAGAGAAATTTGACGTGGTTTCTAGCGTTGTGCCGACTCCACGGACCGGAACAGAGATATTTTACCATGCATAGAAATATATGAAGATTCTCACACTTTATATTGATTACAATATTGCATATTTATAGCCTAAGAATCCTAAACCATAACCACCATTAAGTCATGTCAGAATTAACATACATGCCCTAGATGTGGACCCCATCACTGCTGACTCCACCAGTTATGTAACCAAGGAAACAAGATTGTAGAACTCAACAGTATTCAACAGACTCATCAGTCATCTCTGTTAACAGATGGACCTCAGTTGCAGCTCGGTGACTATCATTCTCGGGACCCCGAGGGGTTGGACCACATTGCAACATAGTGTTATTTTATTTAACTACTCTATAAAATCCGCTACACGCCTCGTCCTCTTGCTAGCCTCGTCTTGGAGGATTTGCGGCTCTTAACTCCCCTGAGTCGTTAGATCTGGAGTCTTTGGATGATGATCTAGCTTTGGGGGGTTCTTTTCGGCCTCCGGTTGGATGCTTCACTACGGATCTTGAGCGGTGTTTAGCTTACGGTGTTCTATGGTTGGCGGTGCTATCTATCGCCTCCCCTCCTAGGCTTTCAGTCATGTTTTGGTGTTGGGTGCCGGACTATTGATCGTCGTCGTCAATATTTTGGTGCTACTCGTGGTTTGATGTTTGCTTATTCGGAAGGGAAGTCAGGCTTGTTGGCTCCTTGTACCGTACGGTGACGACGTGTGGCGGAGTTCACTGGCGGTTGTTTTGGAATATATTAAGTTATTATATGTTTTTGTTTGTGTAGTTATTGTGTTGTATCTGTAATTTTCAGATAATAGATTGTCTTTATAGGGTCCCTGTCTGAGCGCCCCTTGATCTTTTCAAGAATTTTTTCACTTTCTGTTTAGAACGCCTCATTCTAATATATTACTTGACTTTGTTGTATTATAAGCTTGTTTAGTGTTGAATGGGTAGTCCAGCCTCGTGCTGGGATCTAGTTCAACTAGTGATGGGTAGTAGTCTAGCAATGTGCGGGTCTGTTTGGATAGCCAGGTAGTTAGTTTTGTTGTAATTTATGTACTGTTCGGATTTAGTAAAATTATCGTTTTTTTGTGAAAAAAGTGTTTTTTTTTTTTTTTTTTTTTTTTTTATCTTTTTTATTTTTTTTTTTTGTGGGTGATACTAGTAGTGTTATTTATGGAAAATTTTTATAATAGAAAGGTTCCAAGTTGTATTTGAATCTCCCTCTGTTAATTTCTTATTAACATTTCTGTTGTGTATTTGGCGCGAAAAGTGAGTCCGTCCTTGTTTCTTTCCGGCGAAGCTGCAGGCACAGGTGCGGGGTGCCTGCCCACTCACTGCGTGGCCGGATCCCGGAGGGGCGATGAACTCCAGAGATTGGATGCTGGTGTCGACTGCGGCGGTGCTTGGGGCACTTGCATCTTCATCTGCGATATATTATGTGCTCAACAACACTAAAAAGCGTTTCTTCTTCTCACCTCCTCCTCCACCGGACCGAGCAACAGCAGCGGAGTTGTCAGTTATGAATCCCGAAACGACACAGTCAACGGCCGCCAGTCTAATGGTTCTCAGCCCCGGAATCCTCTTGATCCCTCGAAACGAACCGGGTCAGTGCACTTTGTTATATAATTAATGAAATCTAGTCTAGTCTAGTAATAATCAGACAAGGGATGGTATTTAATCGTAAGTATAGAATTGTTTCTTACAGATATCTTTCATGGGATGATTATTTTATGGCAATTGCTTTTCTGTCAGCTGAGAGGTCCAAGGATCCCAATAGGCAGGCAAGAAATTCTTCTTTTTTCAATTACTTTTGCTATATGGTTGTTAATTTTTCTATGGCAGTAAGACCCTGCATTTGTAATATCTGTTTATTTTGTTTCACAAGTTTCTGATAAAGGCCTAGGATTTCAACCTTTCAGTACCCCTTTTTTTTACCCCTTTCTCGAGATAGCCATTCTTTTCATCAGGATGTGTTTTTGTTTTTATTTTTTGTGTGTGTAAATCTCTTTTTTTCGAATTTAATGTTTTCTTTTTCAGGTTGGTGCATGTTTGGTCAGTCAAAATGGCATCATACTTGGTAACCTTCCTTTGTAAAATAATAAACTTTCACTATTTTGCAAGTTGAAACTATTTGAGTTTGAGCAGCTATTTCATTGAATCCTTTTCATGTGTAATGTATATTAATCATCATACGAGAGAAAACGTGGCGTTGTTTGGATGTAATGGAATTTAACATTGTATGCAGTATGCACATCCAGTGATTTAGTTAGATGCAGTATCAACTATCAAGTGTTGCTTACACTCTTAGTGCATTATCAACTATTAAGTGCTTGTTTGATAGACCAATGATTTCAAGATCCTTCCTCAAGAAAAACAGGATACTAAGATCCGGATGAAGTTTTAAATAGCTGAACTCTGCATCTGGTGTCCTGAAAAGGAATGGTTGGTACATGAAAGGGGATTTGTTCATTTTGTTAAGTGTAGGAATTATCTTCTTCTGTTAGGACGTTTGCTCTGAGGATGTCACAGTTTTGCAGATCCTATTGAACCAAAGAAATCTAGGTCACATTGCGTTGCCATATGCTGGGATTTTGTTTCTAAACATATGTGCCTGAATTTGATTGTAAATTTGCGGAAGAATGTTGTCAGTTCAATAGGACTACAACATAAAGTGCTCTTGAATATATCTTTGTCCAAATGCTTGGGAAATTCTAGCACAACTTGAGCTTTTAGTAGTCATCACCTGTTAGTTAAGGTTTGCTTACAAGCAAATGACCCTTTTCTGTATTCAGGGATTGGCTACAACGGATTCCCACGTGGATGTCCAGATGACAATCTCCCATGGTCGAAGGTAAGTATTAGCGTGTAAGTCATTTGAAATTGTTTTATTTTTATTTTTATAACTATTTCACCACTTTCTTATCCTTTCTTTAACACTCAGAAATCCCAGACGGGCGATCCTTTGGAAACTAAATACCCGTAAGTGTTGGTGTTTTGCAACTACTTTTAATTGACGAAATCAGAAGGTCTTTTTTTTCTTCCAATAAAATCATTGCTTGTCACTCCCTGTGTTTTTTTGCAGAGGATTTTGGAACCTCCTATGTTTTGGCTAACCATTTGGCTGTGCTTTTGTAGTTATGTGTGTCATGCTGAAGTTAATGCTATCCTTAACACCAATCATGCATCAGCTGCTGGACAGGTTAAATTTTGTTGAAGAACCAAACTTAAGTTGTTGAGATATCATTTCATTTCATTTCACCCAATAAAGTGTTTTGTATTGTTTTTATACTTATTTACAGAGGCTTTATGTGACAATGTATCCATGTAATGAGTGTGCAAAGATCATCATTCAAGTAAGGAAACCCCGTATTTCTTGGCATTTGTTTTTTGGCACTGAAACAGATTTTCTCGGGGCACCACACCGACCTTCGACGACCTTTACAAAATCGAATGTAAGCTCAACAACCGACTTTGCAGAGGTCGAATGTCCAATTTTCAAAGTCGAACCTAACCCGAAGTGTGGTGCCACGATTTTCTTTCTTTCGAGTCTTTAGGGGACATTCTTATTCCTTTTTTTCTTTCTTTCTTTCTTTGTAATTGCTGCAGTCAGGTGTTTCAGAAGTGATTTATTTTGTGGAAAAGAAGTCAGATAACTCTAAAATCGCCTATGTTGCTTCGGAAAAACTTCTGTCAATGGCAGGGGTAAAAGTAAGTTTCCTTTTCTTGGCCTACTTCTCATTCATTTCCGGACTAGCCAATTGCATAACGAAAATGTTAGAGCCACTTCTCATTCAAAACGATGATGATTATTCTGATTCAATTCGAGTCAGAATTTTAAATGTTTTTCATACCCAATACCGGTCAGAAAGACTTTCTGCTAAAATTGAGTCAAGAAAACCTTTAGGGCATGTTTGGTACGGAGAAAAATTAAGAAAAGAAAAATGCTGAGAATAGACATGAGAAAAGAAAAGATGAGAAAAGAAAAAAATATATTCTCACAATTTGTTTGGTATGCATAGAAAAGATATTGAGAATAGAATTGATGGCCTTTTCTATTCTCGCTTAACTTTTCTTCACCTTAGCCTGAGAATTAAAAAGGTGGAAAAGAATTAAGATTTGAGAAAAGTCTCCAACTTGAGAAAAGACACTTTTCTATTCTCAATTAACCAAACATGTCCAACTTGAGAAAAGAAAAAAAATCTTTTCTTTTCTCATCTATTTTCTCCCTACCAAACACACCCTTAACATTCTGTCTGAAAGCCGGTCAGAATCAACGAGTTTGCAAATTATTCTGACCCACTTTGAGTCAGAAAACGATGATTATTCTGATTTAATTCGAGTTAGATCATTGAATGTTTTCTATACTCTATACCGGTCAGAAAGACTTTCTTGACAAAAATTGAGTCAAGAATACTTTTAACATTCTGTCTGAAATTCGGCCAGAATCGACGAGTGTGAAAAAACATAAATTTGAAGGGTAAAAGTGGAAAATAAAAATGCGGTGTATTAAGACTTTTATTCGTGTGAAAAGACATTCCCAACTAAATGTGTTATTCTGTTGCAACCAGGTAAGAAGACACCAGCCTGAAATGAAGCAGATCTTGATCTTGACTCACCTAAAATGTTTGATATTCCTCCGAGGAGCAATTGCACTGATATCAAAAAAGGACAGGACTTAATGTAGTATTGAAAAGTCACCTTTTCCTTTTCTTAAAAAAGCGATTCTTTCAAACCTTTCGTCGAAACATCACATATTGGATTGTTTATTAGATATGAAATGGAAATTCGATTGACGCGGTTGATATTGTGTTCAAAGGCGGCTCCAATAATTTCATTATGTGTTTCATAAACTTGTCAATTTTTTTTTTTTTTTTTTATCTTTTAAACATATGTTAGTATATTCAATTTTATACAATTAAATGTGGGTCAAAATCTAAAAAACAGTATGCCAATACGATACATTTTATGATGCAACGGTTTGTACGAAGGTTGTATCAAGTGACATACATTAGAGCTTTTCGCTTTTCCTCTTTCATAGAATACACTTTTATAGTATGTGAGATTAGAAATGAAATGATTTAATATATGTCATTTGGTACAATATTTCTACTGGGGTTATAATATTTTCTAGGCCAATACATAAAGATAGTGGGTCGATACATAAAATTTAGTGGGTCACACATATACATGTGTTCATAAAAAAATCCTTACTAATTATAATTATAAATATTTTTTTTAAAGGGTCAGCCACCCCGTAAACCCAAAGGATGGTGCCGCCACTGATGGCATCATCCTTAATCGGCCTTTTCAAAGTTGATTCTAGAGCATATAAGTGACTTTTAGACAATCGATCGTGATTCTTTTTCTAGAATTGACTTTTTAAAAGTTGAATATTTCGTGATCTAATGCCGAAGTAAATTTGGGTGGTGCCAGTCTGGGGCGGGTGCAAGATATCAAAAATAGGGTTAGAAATTTGTCAATTTTTTTTTATCTTTTAGACGTAGATTTGTATATTTAATTTTTTAAAATTTTATACAACTAATTATGGGTTAAAACATGGAAAAAAAAAAAAAAAAAAAAAAAAAATGTAGAACAATTCATAACAACTAGTTGATTAATTTCACACACACACACACACGAAAAAATTTATACAACTAATTATGGGTTAAAACATGAAAAAAAAAAGTAATTATGTTTTGATTGTATCAATTTCATATATCTGTGTGTTTGTGTGTTTATAAAATAAAAATCTCTACTATTTATACACAATTATATTTTTAGGGGGTCGGGCGCCACCCCTGATTGTGTTTTGATTGTATCAATTTTCGTGTAAATAAAATATATTGATGGGAGAAAAGTAAGAGAGAACGTTTATTCAAATAAATAAAGTTGTTTATTTAGAAGGGTGAATAAATAGAAAAAATGTTTGTCAAAACGGAATATTTTGGACAGGTGTCTATTTTGGGAGAATTGCTCATATAGTTCTTTTTTTTTACTTCTCATTGCTTATTTAGTCTTTTCACTAAATCTCTATTTAAAAAAAAAAGGTAAAGGCAAATTTTCCCGTGTTTCCCAAATTGCTCCCCCTCAATCAGCCCCAAAATCCCCAATTTCACCCGACACTTAGCCAAATTCCCCATCTTCTTCTTCTCATCTCTTCCTATCAACACACACACATAACACACAAAACCTTGTTATCCGATTCTTTCCCAAATTGTCTCTTGTTGTCTTCGTCTTTCTTCTTCAAATCCTTTACCTAGCTCCAATTTCACAACATTTATGCTCTTCTTCTCAATCCACACGATTTGAATCGAAGCCAGCTATCTTCTTGCAACTATCGTATCAAAGTCGATCCTTTATTTATCGTCTTCCTAATTTCATCCACAACAAAACCCCCAACACCCCGTGTAAGAACACAACAATTCCCGGCGACCCATAGCTCGATCGGAGGACTTGGGTTCAAGAAACAGAATTTTCGGAGGAGGATCTCAATATCAAATTGATTGGTAAGTAATTAATAATTTGTTGTCTTTAATCGATTTAAGTATGTTTAGTGTAATGCAGGTACATTATTTGACAAATGAGCTGATTTGTGAAATGGCTTATTTGATTTGTAGTTTATGATGAATTTGATTGTGAATGTTGTTGTGGAAATTGGACTGTGTAGCTCAGGTTTAATTTGTGGTATATTGAATTAAGTGTGTTTATGATAATGCATGTAGATTATTTGACAAATGGGTTGAATTGTGAAATGGGTTATTTGATTTGGAGTTTATGATGAATTTGAATGTGAATGTTGTTGTGGAAATCGGACTATGTAGCTTCTGGTTTAATCTATGGTATAATGAATTGTTTGTTAGATTTTTGATGTGAAACTGGATTAGAAAGGTTCTAGGTGAAATTCAACCGTAAAGAGGTTGCATTAAGTAGTCGTTGGTATATCCTTATTGTTTGATCTAATCATTTTTTTTGTATTGTAGTAAAACATGAAGCTCAAATATGAACTAACATCGAAGACAGGGCCAAAAAGTGTGAGATATATAACAAAAGTTCGATCGATAAAGCCAAGTATGTGTTTGAAAAGTTAGATGCTAAACACAAAAAACTGTTTAAAGCTTCTTGTTTCGGAAAGTTACTTGAAATTCGTGAACAAACAACTAAGATTGCTTGGATTGGTGCTTTGGTTTATTTGGTGGAGGATCTGAATGCATTCAACAAGTTTCCATGGGGGAGCTTATCTTATAAAAGCACCATTCATATGTTCAATCGGGACTTAAGTGAATGGTTCAAAAATGATGTGATCAAGTATTCATTGTATGGATTCCCGCATGCTTTCATGGTATGTATTCGAATATTAGCATTATTGTAATTCGGAATTCTTATATAATTGTTGAATAGTTTTTGTAAACGTTATGTTATGTAGGTATGGGCAGTTGAAGCCATCCCGTATTTACAAAAAAAAAGGCGAACCTTGTTAACAGAAGAGGTCTTCCAAGAATGCTGAAATGGGAAGTGACAAAGAGGGTTACCTCTACGAAAGTCAAAGCGCTTTTGCAGTTGAAACAGGTTTGAAAATACTATTTTTTTAGGTAGTCTACTTAAATTTTGTTGTGGTATTTTTTTATGTTTTAATTCATGAAATGAATTCAATGTAGATAAAAGTTCTACCAAAGCTTGTCCCAAGTTTAGCTGAAACACGTAAACCATATTATGTCGCATTAACGAAACACATCGGATATTGTAGCGACAACGGGGAGGATGATACGAAGGACAACGTGAAGGCAGTTTCTCCCACGCAAGAAAGTCCTCAACCCGATATTTCTTTGGAAAATAAGGTGGATGTTTTGGAGAAGATGGTGAATGCTTTGCAAAAGAAGGTTGATTTGATGGCGGGTAATTTAGTTTGTGAAAAATGCAAAAATGTCATCAATCCTTTTAGTGACATGGTTGGAGGTCATGAAAAGGAGGAATCTGAAGATAAGGAATGCAACATGGAGGAGGACGTGATGGCGGATGGTGGATGTGATGTGGAGGAACAATTTGAATCAAAGGAGTCCGACATGATGGGGGTGGACATGAAGGAAAAAAGTGCAATGGAAGCTATAATGGCGTTGCATACTTCTGTGATGGCGGAGGTTGGATGTGATGAAGAGGAACAATGTGAATCACAGGAGTCCGACATGATGGTGGAGGACATAAAGAAAAAAGTGCAAAGGAAGGTACATTTTTGAAAGTTCATATGTGTTCCTCCTTTTTTATATACTAGTAATTAATGAAAAAAGCATGAACATGTGAATACTGTGTTTTGATTTAGTTGCCCTAGTAGAGTTAACAACCGAGGATAAGACCTTGATTACGGTGGAAGATGAAGATGAAAAACCGCAAGGTAGTTTGTTATAATAAAATTAACATAATTTCCATTTGTTATTTTATTGACAAGTAATCCTAACTAACTACTATTTTATTTAGAGAAAGCATTGCCCTTGTTGGTACAGCATGGAACACGTTTTCCGTAGAAAGCAGAACATGTTGAAGTGAAGCCTCATATTCATCCCTTGAAAAGAATGAAACTTAATGTTGATGTGTATGATCCGTACCAAGAAGCGGATCCCTCGTTGATGGAGTGCTATGAAAAGTGGCTAGTTGAAGTAGGAGCCGATAGGATGCCCAATTTGTGTTCCTTCAAGTAAAACTTTATTTCCTTTGTTCATTTTATAATAATTTTAATTCTATAATCCAAACTTTTTTACAGCGCTTTGGTAGTGTGGTTGGTTGATCACGAACATCCATTTAGTTCTTTGAAATCTGTTGGTGATGATGGACCCATGCCAAGCTTTGTAAGCCCGTTTTATTTTAAAATTTGCAGCAAGTTATTAAAGTATGTGCAGTAGGGTTAGGGTTTAGTGATATATAAATTTTGGAATTCAGATTTTGGATAGTGCTTTGTGCGAGATCCGAAGACGCAGCAATGCGCACCCGGCATTGTTTGAAGAAGATGCATGTGTTCTTGATAGCCGTTTTGCATATTATGTGAAAGTTGCCTTCCAAAAATATGTGGAAGGAAAACCTATGGAAGTGAAGAAAGGGAGAAAGAGAACTAGGGATGACACAATTAAACCGTCGAATGACGCATTTGGAACAATTTCTGGAAATTTATGTAAAACATTGTTGAATTATGTGGATGGAAAAGTTCCAAATGTAAGCAAACCGTGGTCTGTTTGCCGATATTTGTATGTTCCAATTGTTGACGAATATCAATGGTTTGTATTGAGGATTGATTTCAACGAGCGGAAGATATGTGTGTATGATAGCCTCCCGGGGCATGTTAAAAAGGCAGTCTTAGATGGTTGGTTGGAGCCACTTCAAGTCAGAATATGCGGAGTGCAGTTTAGAGAAGTTCACGGTTGAGAAAGTGACAGGCTTGCCTGTTCAAGGAAATGGGTAAGTTTGATTTCATATATTCAAAGTGTAGATACATGTCTTAGTTTTTAAGTCGATGTTGGTTTAACTTATTTGAATATTTTGTAGGGTTGACTGTGGCATGTTCGCCATTAAATGGATTGAGTTCTTGATTGAGAGACAGAACGTGCGATCTCTTCGGGTTGAATACATGCCGAAGTGGAGAAAGAAGCTAGTTGTGGAATTGTTAGCATGGCTTTTTGAGCTATAAACAGTTTCAGCCGTTTAATATTTTATGATGTTTTGTACTACTTTTTAACATTAAATGCTTCCTGCAATTTAACATTTCTAGCAGTTTAGCATGTTATGATGTTTAATCTTGTTACAGTATTAAGATTTTGAATGGAATGTATGATGCATGACAATATTAAATAGTATGATACAAATACTGCATGTCATCACAATTTCATCACAAGTTTAATCTTGTTACAGACATCATTAATAAAATCCGATGATGTTTGGGGAAAAAAATTCTTAACAGAGTTTTAATGTTATATAAAAGGCTTTTAAATGAGATAATAATTAAAATAAATACAAAGACTTTTAAAGGAATAGATAATTAAATTTAAAAACTAAAAGTTGGTGGTTATATTTTATTGAAGGATTAAAATGAAAAAATGCATCTGAAAATGATAGTAGTTCCCCTAAAAAAATGATAGTAGTATTTAATTTAAATATCATATTTTAAATGTCACAATGTCATGATAAAGAATTTAAAGCGTTGTGTTTAATAAAGGGATCGATCTAGCAACGTGGTAGGTTTGATAAAGAGTTGTGTTTGCAAAACTTATAGAGGCATGTGAAGAGGTTATTTCAAGAATTCAAAGCGGCATGTCAACACCCTATTCAAACGAAGATCGTATATTTTCTGATCAAGAATTTCAATTGAGAAAGAAGTGTTTAAAAGAAACGAAAATGAATCCCAAAATCCAACAAGGTGATAATCCAGAAATCCAACAAGGTGATGTAAGCTTTCAAGATTTGAAGAAGGCGTTTGATGCTATGCATAAGGAAATGGAAGGTATGAAGTCGCGAATCAACTATCTGAATTTAGAGGTGAAGGAACAGGACATGGGGATAGCACAACTAACAAAGGAGGTTGAATCAAGGGAGTGTGAGATAGCGACGCTAAAATCAAGGTTCAAGTTCTTCTTGGATAAGATCAATGAACTTGTCAAACGGTGAACAATGTGTATGCTGCTACCGTACATGATCTTTTTGTCGATGAGATCCATAACTGGATGGTTTAATTCCCCCTTAATTATGACATTAACTGTTTTATGTTAAGTGTTAAGGGTGATTTTATACGTTTTATAAGGATATATTTTATATCAATTTCCCCCATATTTGGATGTTTTTCATAGAAATCGAGCTTTATATTGAAGTATTGAGCAAGTGATGTTTTTAATACGTTAGTTGCAAAATCGTATGAATTATGTGTAAAAATTGATGGTTTTATGTTGATTTGGAAGATACTACATTTTGCAATATGTTTGATGACTTGTAGGTACACAATTCCGGCTTGGAAAAGGATTTAGAATGTGTTTAAATTGGATTGATCTGAAGAAAAAGAAGATAAAGATGGAAATATCAAGTTCAAGTCGAAGCTGAACGTTCGTCTATTTTTCCCGTCCAGTGGACGGGCGTCCATCAAAGCAGACTGGCGGCCAAGAGGTGAAAAATAGATCAGAGAGTTCCAAACTTTCTTGGACGGGCGTCCAATCCATGCAGACGGGCGTCCGTGGCCGACTTACAGCAAACCGACTTTATTCCCTATAAATACAACGCATTATCAAACCCTAGGACATAGACCATACACGCATATTACTTGAGAAAACCCTAGTTTTTCATGCCAAGTGACCTCGGCCGGCTGAGCCTTGGTGCTTGGCCGGCCAAGGGTCGTTTCTTTTCCGTTTTATTTCTGTTTTGCTGCTGCGTTTTATGCTCAACGCTTGGGGCTGAACATGTTCAAACGATTTGAATCTCTTCCATCAGGTTTTTCTATTTCCAATCTAAGTTTATGTTGTGATTTTAATTCAAAGTTGTATCTTTTCCATGATTATTTGTTATGCAATCGATATCGAGAGATGTATTGCTTATTGATGTTCACCGTATGACGAGAGTCGGTGTAAACCTTAGATCACCATAGGAAAGATGTGATTTTTAACCTTGACATAAGTTTATAGTTTAGATTTCGTTTTCGCTTTTATCCTTCCCGGCTTTGGACTTACAATCCTCTCCAGTTTATTTTATCGTTTTTAGTTTCGTTTTCAGTAATAATGGTACAAACTTAGGAAAATTAATGAACTAGATACCCCGATTCCCTGTGATCGACTCCGGTATTAATCGCTATACTACGATCCCTACACTTGGGGAATACCGGATTTATAAATTTTATTACTTGTTTATTTTCATAGATAAAATCCGTGACAAGTTTTTGGCGCCGTTGCCGGGGAATCGGTGCGGTTGTCCAGTTCATTATTAATTTTTCTAAGGTAGTATAGTGGTGAGTATTCCCGCCAACGGAACCAAAAACAAGTTTTTGGCGCCGTTGCCGGGGAATCGGTACGGTCGTCTAGTTTCTTATTAATTTTTTTCTAAAGTTGTTCTGTTTTGTTTTTCGTAGGTTGTTTGTGTTATCTAGTGATTATTAATTTTTCATAGGTTTGTGTTTAGGTTCCAATTAGGGTTTTGTTTAGTTTTCGTGTTTTGTTTGGACTATTTTCGTGTTTAGCGAATATTTATGTGCTTCGGTTTGAACGTAAACGGGCGTCTGAGCTATTGGACGCCCGTCCGTCCAAATCGATCGTCTCTGTTTGTGTTTTGCCCGGGCAAACGAGCGTCCCGGTAACTTGGACGCCCGTCCCGTTCTTTCTCCGGGCGGACGTCCGTCCGGTAACTTGGACGCCCGTCGCTTTGTCTGTCACCGCTTTTTTTTTTTTTCATTTTTTGTTTTTTTTGTTTTAGGTAGATATCTTGGTTTGTCTTTCTTTTGCTTATTAAATAAATGTACTAGGGTTTCGTTTTTCGTAGGTAGGTTTCGTAGGTAGGGTTCGAGGTTGAATCATCGACTCCACGTTTTTCGCGGTCAAATTTTTGGATAAAAGGGATCGTTTTAGCACTCGTTAGTATTTTGGCCGTAACTTTTGGCTCGAGTGTCCGTTTGGAGCGCAGGACCCCAATTCGGAAAGCTCGTTCCGACGCCGACCCCAAAGGCCGTTCGACACCGTTTTCGAGGTCAAAATCCACTGTTTTCCCTTCCATTTTGGGCTCAGAAGATTTCAACACGTTTTTTTTTTTTTTTTTTTTTTTTTTTCTGTTTTTCTGTTTTAAATTTTTTGTAGTTTAGGTTTAGGTTTCTATTTCCGTATCTTTTTAGGTAGTTTTCAATAAAAGTAGCGTTAAATAAATTGAGAGTTTTTTTTATTTTTGCCGTGTTTCGATGACCGTTGGGTTAAGAATGTGCAAAAAGTTTTTTTTTAACTCGATTTGTGAAACGTGAATTAGATGACGAGTTTTTTTTAGGTTTTGGTAGTTTTTTTTACTAGGGTTTGTTCATTAGGGTTTATTAGGTTTCTTTTTCTTCTAGGGTTAGGTTTTCTTTTCCTAATAAAAACTAGGGTTTCTTAAAGCTTCTAGGGTTTATGATGTATGAAGTGTATCTAAGGTTTATGATATAGGTCGAGTTTCTGTTTGGTGCGCATTACTCTAGTGCCGGACGAGCGTCTACTTCTTCTGAACGCCCGTCCACTCTGTGTGGCCTCCGGACGTGCGTCCAGAGAAGTGAACGCCCGTCCATCCAACCCCACTTATTCTGGATATGCTTTTACAGAACCTGGACGTGCGACCACCCAGTTCATAAATCCCAGACCAGACGCCCGTCCATACACATGAACGGCCGTCCAACCACCCAGTTTTTTTAGAATTTTAAGGGTTTGTGATGAATATAGTAATAAGAATTTGCAATCTTTCACCCCGACTTGGATGCTTTACTTTAAGCCTCTGTGGCCTTTTCCATCTATTGCGGTCCATGTTAGAGTGACTGTTTGTGTTTCGACGTTACTTTTGTGGCATGGCTTCTTTATCTTACACACCCATTTACCTCTGATTCTTGGGATGCACTTATAAGAGGGTGTCATGAAATTCATTCACACACACTTAGTTGTTTTATTAGTTGAGTGTTAGGTAAGTCGTGATTGTGAGATGCTTAGTTCAAATTTTTCTTAACTTGATTTTTAATGCTTTATTTGACGTGGATACTTTCATATGAGCTTCTGTGGCTAATTATTTTTACGTAGATGTTCTGAACTTGCATGTTTACATCTTTCCATCTACTAATCCATGTTAAATAATTGATTAATTTTTATATACATGCTTCATTAATTGACATGGATGTTTTAATGTGAGCCTCTGTGGCCTTTGTATATGCGTAGATGTCCTATTCTTTCACCGTTATGGTTTTCTTTCCATCTATTGCAATCCATGTTGAGTAATTCACCTAGCTAGACGTGATTTCAATTTGACTTATCTTGTTCGTTCCTTTTGTCGTCTATCTAGGGTGTTAGGGTTGTTAAAGGCACGTCTACACTTTACATGACAAGCTTCTGTGGCTTTGCATAATCGAATGTTGTTGCGCTTCTGTGGCGTTATTTAGTAGACGTTTATATTCTTGACCGTGCTTAGATTAGGGAGACATCGATGGAATTAGTTGGGCTAGTTTATTTTCTTTATTTTCTTTTTGCCTTTTTAGTATAGTTGCATATCATTTAGTTGCATTGTATTTTATTCTATTTTTTTTCTTTTATTTGTATTTATCTTTTTAGTGCACCTAGCCCTACTACTTTGTAGTGTCCTCTATCATTATTTCTTTTTGATAAAATCTTGTAAGGCACATTTACACTTTCAATTGGAGTTTGATATTTCGTATGCACATTATTTGTATTGTAAAGCTTCGTGGCTTATTTTTGACGCTTAGGTGTCCCGTGTTTTCCCCGTGTGGTGATTTTTCCATCGAGCCATTATATCATGTGCTTATTTCTTGTCTTTAATTATTTTTAGCCATGTTATATTCCCCCGTGTTCCCCGGATACCGCCATATTTTCTTTGAGTGGTGCGGGCATATTTTTAGTTGTTTTTGTTAAGCTACCTTTGGGAGTTGAATCGGGAAGGAATACATATGACATCACGTGCCTCGTTGTCGATTATCTATCCTCCTTCGACCAATCTTCGGATCATTACCAAATCGGCTAAGTTCTTTTATCTTTTCTTTAATTCTTCACAACATGAGGACATTTTGTAATTTAAGTGTGGGGGAGTAAGCTGGTTTTATTATTACTACATTCATTTGCTCATTTATTATATTTCTATGAAAACTTAATTTTTATACCATGCTAAATTTTTAAAAGTTTTTGTTTTGTCCCAAGTGAACAAAGGCATATCTTTATTTGAGTTTTTATATCATTGGTGCGTTATTTTGCATATTTAGTAAATTTAGGTGTCTCACCCAACACTATTTTTCACGTGCCATAGTAAATGATGAGCTATAATTTAAAGCTGTGCCCATTTGATTAGAGATTTTTGATGATTATCGCATGATTCTTTGCTTACATACGAATTTTGAAAATTTTAAAGTTTGTGTTTAGAATTAAAGTATGACATACTGTGAATATCTGAAGGTTTGAATGTGATAAGAGGGATATAATTTAAGGTTTGAATACCACTCTAAGATGAATTGTATGAATAATATATGTGTATGTCGGAAGTAGCTGCCAATGATTTGAGTGCGGTAGGGTATTATCACGAAATGTCCTATACCACTATGAGGTTCAATAGCTCCCGACTGCCTGATGATAGTAGTCCAGCTAGGGTGTTATCACGAAACGTCCTATTGCTTTGGGAATGAGGGCATATGCTATATATGTGTGTAATTAAGAGAACTTTAAGAAAATTAGCAAATGGTATATGGAAAGATGGTTGAAAACCTTAGTCATCTTCGACTATCCCCGCAGTATAAACCGAAAGATATGTTGTAGGGATTATCCTCTAAGTATGTCGGAAATATTTTAAATACGCATTTTATTATTTTTCGGGACATGTATGTTTTGTGAGGTGCATGTTATAATCGTTTTTATATTTCTAATTTAAAAGGGTTGTTGGCTAGTTTGCTTGAATCAATTTCAAGTGTGGACTTAGTGGAAATTTATTATGGCTATGCACACACACTTGGGTGAACCTCTAAACTATTGAATATGCTTTGTATGGTTGCAAAATGTTAATATGTCTCGAGTTTTGATTATGTTTTGTTTGCTCGGGACGAGCAAGGTTTAAGTGTGGGGGAGTTGTTAAGGGTGATTTTATACGTTTTATAAGGATATATTTTATATCAATTTCCCCCATATTTGGATGTTTTTCATAGAAATCGAGCTTTATATTGAAATATTGAGCAAGTGATGTTTTTAATGGGTTAGTTGCAAAATCGTATGAATTATGTGTAAAATTGATGGTTTTATGTTGATTTGGAAGATACTACATTTTGCAATATGTTTGATGACTTGTAGGTACACAATTCCGGCTTGGAAAAGGATTTAGAGTGTGTTAAAATCGGATTGATCTGAAGAAAAAGAAGATAAAGATGGAAATATCAAGTTCAAGTCGAAGCTGAACGTTCGTCTATTTTTCCCGTCCGGTGGACGGGCGTCCATCAAAGCGATCCGGCGTCCAAGAGGTGAAAAACGGATCGTAGAGTTCCAAACTTTCTTGGACGGGCGTCCAATCCATGCGAACGGGCGTCCGCGGCCGACTTACAGCAAACCGACTTTATTCCCTATAAATCCAACGCATTATCAAACCCTAGGACATAGACCATACACGCATATTACTTGAGAAAACCCTAGTTTTTCATGCCAAGTGACCTCGGCCGGCGGAGCCTTGGTGCTTGGCCGGCCGAGGGTCGTTTCTTTTCCGTTTTATTTCTGTTTTGCTGCTGCGTTTTATGCTCAACGCTTGGGGCTGAACATGTTCAAACGATTTGAATCTTTTCCATCAGGTTTTTCTATTTCCAAATCTGAGTTTATGTTGTGATTTTAATTCAAAGTTGTATCTTTTCCATGATTATTTGTTATGCAATCGATATCGAGAGATGTATTGCTTATTGATGTTTACCGTATGACGAGAGTCGGTGTAAACCTTAGATCACCATAGGAAAGATGGGATTTTTAACCTTGACATAACGAGAGTTGATAGGTTAGATTTCTAGGTTGCTAGATTGAGAGATCTTACACCTAGTTTTGATAGCGTCAATCTTATAGATCGAGAGATGAGAGATTGATAGGCGAGTTATCTACGAGAGTAGAAATTCATACCTTTGATAGGTAAACCACATCTTTGATTAAATCATCACAAGATAACTTTAGAGAGGAAATTAAGGGTTGCGGGATCGGTGGATAATTACTTGTTCAATTGTTTAATCACCATGATCATCTTCTTGTTTACTGTTTATTTTATAGTTTATAGTTTAGATTTCGTTTTCGCTTTTATCCTTCCTGGTTTTGGACAGACAATCCTCTGTCCAGTTTATTTTATCGTTTTAGTTTAGGTTTCAATAATAATGGTATCAAACTTAGGAAAATTAATGAACTAGATACCCCGATTCCCTGTGATCGACTCCGGTATTAATCGCTATACTACGATCCCTACACTTGGGGAATACCGGATTTATAAATTTTATTACTTGTTTATTTTCATAGATAAAATCCGTGACAATTTATTTTTTCTCACCTTTTATGTTTTCTTTTCTATTATTGTTCATAATTTTCAGATAAAAAAAATTATCGTTGATTAAAAGAATTAAAAAAAATAATCAGTGGTATTACCGGAGGATTTTAAAACCCTAGTTTCAAAGGACAATTCCAAAACCCTTGTAAATGAGTATTATTTTAAAGCATTCATGAAAAGATAAATAATGTATCACAAGTTTGAGCTTGTTACAGACATCATGAATAATATTCGTTGATTTTTTGGAGAAAAATTCTTAACAGATCGACTTTTAATATATAAAAGACTTTTAAATGATGAGATAATAATTAAAATAAATATAAATACTTTTAAATGAGGAGATAATTAAATAAAATAAATAAAAGTTGGTGGTTATCATTTAATGAAGGATTAAAATGAAAATTTGCATCCAAAAATGATAGTAGTATTTAATTTAAATGGCATAATTATGCTTTACTAGTACATTTACAAAACCTTTCAAATTCACCGGATTAAATTAAAATAAAGATTTTAAAGCGGCAGGTTTAATAAAGAGTTGTTTCTCCAAAACTTCCCTACCAAACGTCGCATGTGAACAGCCTATTAAACGGGGGAGTTTAAAACCCTTGTTTCTTCTTTTGAAAAAGAAAACCCTTGTTTCAAAGGACAATTCCAAAACAAAACCCTGTTTTTTTCAAGTATGATAAAATGAAAATTAATAATGAATGGGAGGAGTTTGCCATTGAAATGCCTTTTGAGTTCTTTGTCATTGAAAATTTCACTTAATTATAATTAATTGATGCATTTAAGACGCAGATATAGAAAATATAGGGGGAATTCGGTTATTATTTCCTTTGTTGGTTTTCATCACAAGTTTAAGATTGTTAAATAGTTACTGCATGAGAAAAAAAATGTTCCATAATTCTTGACATGTTCTTATAATACATACATATATATATATATATATATATGTATATATATATATGGTACACGGTACGGATAAAAAGGAACATAACAGATAGATAGAGTACACAATACAAATAAAAGGAACATAAAATTTTCATTAAAACAGAGATGAACATAAAAATAAAAATAAAAAAGTTCAGAAACAACAAAAAGTTTCAGGAAAATTTGGACAAATAATTGGTAGGTAGAAGAGTTATGGATATCAGGTTTTTATGCACCATAACTTTTCTTTGAAATTGGGTAGGGGTTCAATCTTTTGCCCTGATGCCTTGTTGCAAATCTGGACAAGTTCATTTATCTTGCTCTCGTAGATCTCCATTTGTTCTTTGACATTAGCCAACTCCAAATCCCTTGATTATATTTCCTCAAACAGCTTCATGTTGATCGTTTCCATTTGATTCGAAAGATCACAAGTTTGGTTTAACATGTCTTTTCTTTGTTCTTTCAGTTGATGCTTGAATTCCTTCAGTTGTTGGTTGAATTCGTTCCTCTCCATCTTTTTCTTCGAATTAGTTTTTTATTAAATTATAATATTGGTAAATATGTGCATCAACATATATATATATATATATATATATATATATATATATATATATATATATATGAAGGGCAATATGGCGTTCCAATTGAATGGATGTGGCGTTCCAATTTTTTATGCTAGGCTTTTTCTTTTTATTTTTGTACGAACCCTTGTTTTGTTTAAGAATACAAACTCTTGTTATAGGGATAATCCCACATTTAAAGGGTTTTGAATCGGTTAAAAATTATAATAAATTGAAGAAAAACATACCAAACGTCGGGGGATATCCAAACGGCGGCAAAGGTGTACGTACATAAACCATCTATAAATACCACATTTTCCCATTGTAAAAATTACAATAAAATTATACATAAAACCAACAAAGTAAAAGCAAAATCATGGAAGAAATTAGGATTGAGATTGACGCACTGAGATGAGAGATGCATTATGAGGTTGACTCATTAAGTAGGAAGCTTGATGAAGAGATTGAAGCCAGAGATTGTGAGGTTGCTTATTTGAAAGATTGCATTGAAGAATACAAGAAGTGGATCAATATTCTTGTCAAATTTTTCAAGATGATTCAAAGAGAAAGTGAATCGGTAAAGATTTCAGAGATACGAGATTATATTTGACGCATTCTTGTCAACCCTTGTTTTTTTGAAGTTTATGTTTTTTGTTTTTGTTATTTACGATGTTTTGTATGGTTTTTTTGTTTGTTTTTTCGTTTTTGTTTATCTTTATAAATGAATATATTATAAATGAATCGTAGGTATGTTTTAATCTTGATCACAAGTTTAAGCTTGGTACATTATTAAGTTTTTTGAATTGCATTATTTTCACAGGCTTATACTCCCTGAATAATAAGTATGTTACAAAAAAAAAGATATTTTCCCTGAATAAGTATATTACAATAAATAAAAAGTTTTTCTATGATTCCCTGAATAAATATAGTATTTTCTATTATAAAATATCCCATGTTTTAAGTATGTTAAGAAAATACTGTCTCCGTCCCAAAATATAAGTCCGTTTAGCATTTCGGATTTGTCCCAAAATGTAAGTCCGTTAATAAGGGTTGTTTTTAAGTATGTTAAGAAAATACTATATTCGTCCCAAAATATAAATTCGTTTAGTGGATTTGTCCCAAAGTGTAAGTCCGTTAATAAGGGTTGTTTTAAGTATGTTAAGAAAATACTACCTCCGTCCCAAAATATAAGTCCGTTTAGTATTTTGGATTTGTCCCAAAATGTAAGTCCGTTAATAAGGGTTGTTTTAAGTATGTCAAGAAAATACTATCTCCGTCCCAAAATATAAGTCCATTTATCATTTTGGATTTGTCCCAAAATGTAAGTCATAAATGAATATATAAAATATTAAACATTATTTCCTATGATTTCATAATTAAATATTATAACGTCCATTCATTATGTTTTGTAATATATAAAATAACAGTAAAATGTTTTGAAAATATATACATAATATGGGTGGGCGTAAATAAAAGGGAACAAGAGAAAATTGAATTGAATATTAATAAATAAATCAATCAATCAATAAGTCATGAAAAATGAGGAAGGAATCAATTTCATTCCAAAAGAGAAGAAAACAAAGACACATCCGCACACAAATTCGGCATGACTGTCACGGATTTTATCTAACAAAACAAACAAGTAATAAAATTTATAAATTCGGTATTCCCCAAGTGTAGGGATCGTAGCATAGCGATTAATACCGGAATCGATCACAGGGAATCGGGGTATCTAGTTCATTAATTTTCCTAAGGTTGATACCAATTATTTCTAAACCTAAAACTAAAAACGATAAAATAAACTGGACAGAGGATTGTCAGTCCAAAGCCAGGAAGGATAAAAGCGATAATAAATAAATAAAACTATAAACGAGAAAAAACAATAAAAACGATGATCATGGTGATTTAAACAATTGAACAAGTAATTATCCACCGATCCCGCAACCCTTAATTTCCTCTCTAAAGTTATCTTGTGACGATTTAACTCTCGTAGATAATTCGCCTATCAATCTCTCATCTCTCGATATATAAGATTGACGCTCTCAAACCAAGGTGTAAGATCTCTCAATCTAGCAACCTAGATATTCAACCTATCAACTCTCGTTATGTCAAGGTTAAAAATCCCATCTTTCCTATGGTGATCTAAGGTTTACACCGACTCTCGTCATATGGTAAACATCAATAAACAATACATCTTTCGATATTGATTGCATAACAAATAATCATGGAAAAGATACAACTTTAATCAAATTCACAAAACAAATCTAGATTGAAAATAAAGAACCTGCTGAAACGAATTCACATGTTTTGAACAATTGCTCAGCCTCCAAGCATTCAACATAAAACGGCAGCAAAACGAAATAAAAAGCGGAAAAGAAACAAGAAAAATCGCAACCCCAGCCTCCCCTAAGGGGGCTGGGGCCGCCTAGGGTTTTCTCCTAATGGTTGTGTATCAATAGGTCTCAATAATGTATCATTAGGGTTGAAATCCACTCTGCTATTTATAGAAAACTGAGGCGGCTGCTCTAAGTCGGCTTAAGGACGCCCGTCCAGCTATCTGGATGCTCGTCCATTCTTCTGGACTTGCTTCAGACGCCCGTCCACTCAGCGTCCAAACTCTCTGAATCAACTTTCTTCACCTGGACGCCAGTCCAATATTCTGGACGCCAGTCCAGGCTGGACGGGACTTGGACGCCAGTTCAGTTGGATCCAAATTCGAAATCTTCAACTTTATCTCTTTTCTTCTAGCCAATTCCATCCTTATCTCTTTTTCATCAATTAAATCCGACTCTTATCTTCATTTAATCATCTTTTGAACCGCAATTATGCATCTACACGTCATCAAAAACATCGCAAAGTGTAATAGTATCCAAATAAACATAAAATCATCAATCAAACACATAAATTAACCAATTTTGCGAATAACTCATTTAAAATATCATTTACTCAATAATTCCATTAAACACTCGTTTCTTATGCAAATTATACCAAATATGAGGGAAATTATCATAAAATATATCCTTATAAAACGTATAAAATCACCCTTAACAATGACAACAACAGTTCTGAAAAGACACCGAATTAGATGGCAGGGGGACAGGGGGCAAGGGAATGTCGGATGTGTTGAAAAATGTGCCATCGTTGACCGTGCATCTTTCAATAAGCAAAGGTATAAGGTGCAATGGTAGACGATTTGGATGATTTCATGGGGGGCCGAAATCATTTTTTTCTTTTTATTTTTTATATTTATAGCCACTACTATTGCTAAAAGGGGACACATTTCACCTACACAACTGTTCAACTTTTATTAATTAATACACTCTCGAAAAAAACTACTATTAATAATGTTAATTTTGAATCAAACGTTTATATATACATAGATAAGGGGATCGTGTGGAATCACACATGTTAATCCATAATGAGTATGATAAACACGATACCACTGCATTAACCCGAGATGACAAAGTGGAATAACATTTCGGAATCTATAATAAGTGTGATAAACATGATACCCTTGCATTAACCCGAGATGACAAAGTGGAATAATATTTGGTAATGAGTAATGAGTGTGATAAACACGATACCCCTGCATTAACCCGAGATGACAAAGTGGAATAACATTTGGTAATCCGTAATGAGTGTGATAAACACGATAATTTGGTAATCCGTAATGAGTGTGATAAACACGCTACCCCTGCATTAACCCGAGATGACAAAGTGGAATAACATTCGTAATATCTATAATGAGTGTGATAAATACGATACCCCTGAATTAACCCTAGATGACAAAGTAACCTACGATGAAGATGAAGGGATCGTGTGGAATAACACGTGTTAATCCGTAATGAGTGTGATAAAAATGATACCCCTGCATTAACCCGAGATGACAAAGTGGAATAACATTTAGTAATCCGTAATGAGTGTGATAAACAAGATACCCCTGCATTATCCCGAGATGACAAAGTGGAATAACATTTCGCAATCCGTAATGAGTGTGATAAACACGATACCCCTGCATTAACCCGAGATGACAAAGTTGAATAACATTTTGTAATCCATAATGAGTGTGATAAACATGATACCCATGTATTAACCCGAGATGAAAGTGGAATAACATTTGGTTATCCGTAAGGAGTGTGATAACCATGATACCCCTGCATTAACCCGAGATGACAAAGTCGAATAACATTTGGTAATGAGTAATGAGTGTGATAAACACGATACCCCTACATTAACCCGAGATGACAAAGTGGAATAACATTTGTTAATCCGTAATGAGTGTGATAAACACGATACCCCTACATTAACCCGAGATGACAAAATGGAATAACATTTGTTAATACGTAATGAGTGTGATAAACACGATATCCCTGCATTAACCCGAGAGGAAAGGGCCATTTCACTATATAAAGGTCCACTTGCAAACATAACCTTCATTCATCCAAACATAACACAAACACTTTTCACATCAAAAAAATGCCACGACGTACCCAACATCAGTTACTCCCATTCACTAACCACATATACCATTTTTATGACTATGAGGGAATTCGGTATCACATAGCCGATGGTGTGTTCAACGATGCACATCCTAATCATTTTGAGAACTTGGGGTGGCAAGAATGTTCGTGGTTAACTGGGAGATGCGGCACATCCATCCATAAGAACAATTCTTTGCTTTAATAGGTCAAGCCCCATATGAAATGCATTCGCCGGTTGGCCAATCGAGGCTGGCAAAGGTTAGGTCAACACCCTGTTCGTGTCAATGTTGACGTGGTTTGTGAATTTTATTGCAGTGTTTCTTCTATGTCTGATAACTGTTATGCAATTGTACGTGGAGTCCGTGTGGATTACATTCATACTTTTCTTAACGACTATCTTTGTTTACCCCACTTTCCTCTTGATGTTGAGTAAGTTGACGAGTCTCGTGCTCTGGAAGCTGCCGTGCATTGCATTTGCCCGGGTGCAGTTTGGATTCGAAATGATGATTACAACGAGCTCGCTTTTCCGTTTAGCCACATGGCCGGTGAAAGTGAATATTGGCATCGTTTTGTCTAGTTTAGGTTATTGCCACCTCGTCATTCATACACCGTCTCTGCACAACAACTTCTCATCATTCATACTATCATGACTAATACAACTATTGATGTTGCTGACATAATATTTTGTGAAATTAGAAGAGTGACCGAGAGTACACATGAAGTCGGACTTCCTTACGGGACATTCATCACCGACATAGCAGAGCAAGCTGGTGTAGAGTTTTATATGACTTATGAGATTATCGAATCATGAATCATAATGTATTAATGAACTTGTTTTATTGTAATATCGTTTATCGTACGATATTTGGTAATTTATTTTATTTCATTTGGTAATATCGTTTATTGTAAGATATTTTATTTTAATTTGTTGAAGAGATTATTGATAAGGAGTAATTAATTTAAATATTTGTATTTTAGTATTTTGGTATTTATCATATACTTGGTGGCCAAGTTATGTGTGGCTATATAAACCTCGATGTAAACACATTATTATTCAATGGAAATTATCTAATTCACTTTACAATATGGTATCAGAGCTAGGTTTTTCCTCTCTCAGGATGTTTACGCCAATTTTCTTCTAGTCACACAAAAAAACACCCTAAACCTACGTCTTCTTCTTCAGCGATGTCCGGCGTGACTGATCCGGCCACCACCTCCACGGCTTCTTCCTCCTCCTCCTACCCCTCCTTCACACCCTCCTCCTTCATCCACATATCCAAACTAACTCAAAACAATTACAATCTATGGCGAGCCCAAATCCTTCCTTATTTACGAGGACAAGGCGTGTTCGGCTACATCGATGGAAAAATCCACCCTCCGGCTAAAACGGTGATAGATTCATCCGGTGTTGTCTCCATTAATCCGGCCTACACTGAATGAAGCAAAAACGACAATTTAATCCTCATTACAATCACCTCGTCTCTGTCTGACGATGTTTTGATGCAGGTCTATACATCGTCTTCTTTGTCGGAGATTTGGAAAGCACTTCAGGAATCGTTTGCTTCTACCTGTCGATCCAAGCTGATACAACTACGCACATAATTGGCCTCTGTTCGAAAACTAGAGCTTTCGGCTGCGGATTATTATTTTAAATTGAAGAGGATCGCCGATGATCTTGCTCTTGCCGGACATCCGCTTTCCGACGACGATTTCATTGCTTATCTGTTAGCAGGCCTTGGTCCCGATTATGATCCTCTCATTACTATGATCGGTTCTCGTTCTTCCGTTACAATCGATGAGGTATACTCTCAACTTCTTACGGCTGAATCCCGGTTGCTTAATCACCGCCCCATCCCCACCCCAGCTACTCCCACTACCCCCGCTGTTACTCCGCCGCTTGCTGCTAATTTTACCACATCGTCCGGTCCCTCCCAGACTACCAGAGGTCGGGGATCGAACAATAACAAAGGACGGGGGTGAGGCCGAGGTCTTGGAGGACCTCATCCATCGTATAATGTTGATTCATCATAAGTTTGCCAAATTTGCAACCGTGTTGCCACATTGCTTCCGCTTGCTATTACCGTTATACCCCTACCCCCAACCACCTTAATCCCCACGACCACCTCCCAGCCCGAGACCCCCTCCTCCCCGCGCCTACTACCACTACACACAGACTTACTCCCACCCTCCCACATCTGACTGGATACCGGATACCGGCGCCATGCACCACATGACCAACGACTTCCAAAATCTTAACCTATCCTATGAACCATACGACGGTCCCGATAAAGTTTATGTTGGTGATGGTACATGTTTGCCTATCTCTCACCTTGGCTCTTCGTCTATTTCTTCGTCTACTCATACTTATCTTTTACATAATGTTTTAGTTATTCCCTCCCTAACTCAAAATTTACTTTCCGTCCGTCAGTTTGCTTATGATTATTCTGTTTACTTTGAGTTTTATAATAATTATTTTCTTGTGAAGGACTACTCAGGTCACGTCCATCATAGGGGATTTGTCAAAGATGGCCTCTACCATTTCACTCCCACTCTCCGCAATACTCCGGTTCAAGCCCTTGCTACCACCTCTAGCTCTTCCTCCACCTGGCACCAACGTCTCGGACACTGTTCTTTTCCTGTTCTCCGTCACGTTTTAGGTCGTTTATCTATTAGTCTTTCAAATAAAGCACCCTCATCTGTGTGTGCTCCGTGTCAATTAGCTAAGAGTCATCGTCAAACTTTATATGTGTCTGAATTTACTTCTTCTGCACCGTTTGATTTAATTTATTCGGATGTTCGGGGTCCTTGTACCGAATCTTCTATTTATGGATCTCGCTATTATGTTAGTTTTAAGGATTATTTTACAAAGTTTTTATGGATTTTTCCCTTGAAGCGTAAATCTGATGTTGAACCTGTGTTTCGTGATTTTCTCACTATGATTGAGCGGTTTTGATGATGGCCAACTTTAAAGCACCTTTGTATAACTTAAGAATTTGTATAAGTTGAGTCAAGTAATGAAGATCAATGTTTAAATATGGTGTACACGATCTCACACAAAACAAGGGTCGGTGAAGTACAAGGATTCTCCTTTGAACTTAAAGAATAAAGGAAACAGTGAGTCGGCAAAGTAAACTGACTTTCGGCTGAGTAAAGACAAAGCAGTAAAGGAAGATCTAAACGGCAAAGTCAGGTGGATCACTTGACCATTCGGAGAACGGCTGAGTAAACCTTACTCGATCAGATTATTGAAATATGAAGAAGATACAGAAGATCAAGCATTAATTGCACAATTAATAGAGGATCAATCATGGACGGATTTTCCGGTAAATGTTTGAAGAAAAACCCGATCACTAAAATCAAGGAGAATATTATTAAGGGGGAATCAAGAATAAAATCAAGGATTATAATCCTCATTAATATAGCCACCGGACGGAAATTCAAATCAAGAATAATCAAGGCTATAAATAGAAGGCACTGACAGAAAAACAAAAGAAGTAGAGATAACAATCAAAAAAACCTGAGCAGAAACTCAGTCAAAGTGAAAAATCTTGTATCTGTGCTAAAAGGAAATATCCAGTGATCAACTCAAATCTAAGAGCTACAAATCAAACATCAAGCATTGAGATTGATCAACAATTTGGTGAATTCAATTCACACAAATCAAGCAACTGAATCAGAGCCATCTGAGAGGGAGTTGTGTTTGTGATAGCTGCTGAAGGATTTGATCCCAAGGAGTAGTGAAAGAGACTGAGTCACTGAAGCTGTGCAGTCAAGGAGTGATTGTCTTGTAGATTGTGAAGCTTGAGAAGTCAAGGACAATCGTACTATTGTATCTGTGAAAACAATAGTGAATTCCTCCAATCATCACAGGAGAATAGTGGATTAAGGGATTACACCACCCTGAACCACTATAAAGCCTTGTGTCAATTTACTTTCTACAATTTACCTTACTGCATTCATTTAATTGCTTACATTATACCACATATTATTGATTGCTTAAACTACCTTGAAATAACTTCGTAAGAAGGGACTTATCCGCTGTCCAAAAGATTTTAATTACAAGAAAAGTTTTTGAAACTCTACTATAGTCATTCACCCCCCTGACTATAGTTTTACCCTTCTCTAGGACCAACAATTGGTATCGGAGCAGTGTTCCTAGTATCAGAACCTGTTCAGATCTAATTTCTAGTAACAAGGAGATCACATATTTTCAAAGTAGTTTTCAAATCTGTACTTTCTAGATATACACATATATATCTCTTATTTGTACTTATGGATTCCTCAAACTTTATGTCAAAAGTACCTGTTTTTAATGTTAACAATTTTGATGAATATAAAATAAGAATGTTGTCCCATCTTGCAGCAACTCATGAGGAGATGCTGGATATAATCAATGAAGGCCCAATCATGATCATGACTGTGGTAGCCACAGGAGCAGATCAAGGAAAAGAAGTGGACAAACCTAAGAAGGATTGGACAAAGGATGACAGGAGAAGAGCAAATCTAGACTTTGTTGCAAAAGATATGATTTTGAAGACCCTAGATAGCAACATGTTCATGAGAATCAAAGATTGCAAGACAGCAAAGGAGATGTGGACAAGCTAGCACTGATAAATGAAGGATCTGAGGCAGTCAAAGAAAACCAACTATCTGTTGCAAAATAGAAATTTGAGAACTTCAAAATGAAGGCTAGTGAATCCATTGATCAAATGGACAACAGATTCTCAAGCATCATCAGTGAACTGCAACAGCTTGGACACACATACCCCCAGAAAGAAGTGTGTTTAAAGATCTTGAGAGGCTTGCCTGAAAGATGGAAGATCATAACATCAGTAATCAGGGGAACAACAAATCTTGCAAACACTGACACCTTGACTCTGATGTCCCAACTAAAAGCTCATGAATTCGAATTGAACGGTGAATATGGTGCACCGGCAGAGACACAAAGAACCAGTGCACTGATAGCACCACAGCAATGTAACTTTGTTGATTGCATCAGCAAAGAGACACTTGAACTCAAAGAACAGGTAGCTTTATTAGTTAAACGTTTTGACAGGTTTAGCAAAAAGAAGCCATTCAAAGGAAACTCATCATAAAACAAGTGGTCAAGCTCAAACAAAGATATGAAGAAAATAGATGATGAATATAGATGCTTCAATTGCAACAAGAAAGGCCACTTCAAGGCTGATTGCCCCGAAGAAAACAATAAAGATGAGGAAAAGAATAAGTACAAAGCATCTGAGAAGAGGAAAGGTAAGAAAGCACTCAAGGCTGAGTCAAGCTGTGAAAAGAATGAAGATCTGATAATGACTCAGATAATAGTGATGAAGAAGACAGTTCGGAAAATGAAAAAGCATGTCTATGTCTCATGACCAAAGAGTTAGATGAAGATGAAGGTGATAGCTCAGACATTGAGAAAACATGTTTGTGTCTAATGGCCAAAGAATCTGATGAAACTGAGGTAACATCTAGCTCTTACTCTTCATCAAATGCATCCACATCTAACACTTCACAATCTTCTATTCTCCCATTAGATCCAGTAGCCCTAGTCCAAAATCTCATGACTAAATTTGATGAAATTGAGATGAATCATGAAATTCTGGAAAAGGAATGTAAGGATCTAAGAAATGAAAATAAAAGATTGAAGGAACAACTGGACAATTTGAAAACTAGCTACTAAAGAGATAGACTCACCTAATCAAAAAGCAGCAGATGATAACTCATCCACTGCTAACAGATCAGCTGAGAAAATCCATCCAGCAGCTAAAAACACCACTTGGCACCACCAAAAGCACCGGCTTACAAACCTCCAAGAAGGTTTGGATCCGGATCGGTCTTGGCTACAACAGTCAGGATGAGATTAGAAACAGTGGTCAACACAATTCTGAATCCAGGACAAACATTGGACCAAAATTCAGAAAAGGAAAGACCATAGTTTCAACCACTCATCCTGCACCGGTGAAGTCAAAACATAGTGCAGTAAAACAGCAAACTAAACCATCATTCCAGTCAACCAAAAAGAAAGACCTACTGAAAGGTAAATGAAGACTTTACCCTTCAGAGGATGATTGGAATGCTGCACCTCCAAAATACAAGAAGAAACCATACCATGATGTTCATCATGTGTTTAAGAAAGATCAATCAAGGTATGCTCCTAGACACATGAAGCAGCATGGGTTTCCCACTGCATATTGGAAGGTAAAGAAGGATGCAAATGCACCAAAAAGTAGAGAAAAGTATCAGAATACATTCAGTAGAAATATTAGAAGCTATTCTGCCATTCCTTATACATATGAAGTTGATGACTTCAATTATCCAAAGAGAAGATCATTTGGATATACACTTGGAGTAGGAGGCATGACTGCTAACAGGTATGGACCCAAACAGTGTTGGGTACCTAAACATAATTAATTTGTTTTGTAGGATGTCTGGTTCATAGACAGTGGATGTTCCAGACACATGACAGGGAACAAAGGATGGCTCACTAACTTCAAAGCTTTCGATGGACCCAAAGTCACATTTGGAGGCAAAGAAAAACCTGGCAAGATTAAGGGGGAAGGCACAATGCTCAAGAACAATTTGTGAATTCAAAATGTGGCATATGTTAAGGGACTTAATTTCAATCTGATGAGCATCAGTCAATTTTGTGACAAAGGCTACAATGTGCACTTCAACAAGGAAGGTTGCAAAGTGATTCACAGCCAAACATAGTAGTTCTTGCAGGGATAAGAAAAGATAACATGTATGTGGTGGATTGGAAAACAGCTAAAGCAGAAACATGCCTGTTTGTCAAAAATAAACAATCAACCAACTGGATTTGGCATAAGAGATTAAATCACTTGAATTTCAAAACCATCAACAAATTATCAAAGAACAAGTCAGTTGAAGGCCTGCCAGAGATCACATTCAATAAAGAAAGTCTATGTGAAGCATGTCAGAAAGGGAAACAAATCAAAAGTTCCTTCAAGTCAAAGCCCTATCAATCAACAACAAGAATTTTACATCTGTTACATATGGACCTATTTGGACCAGTCACACCAGTAAGTGTAAGTGGTAAGAAATACACTCTAGTAGTGGTTGATGACTTCTCCAAATTCACCTGGACCATCTTCATGAACAAGAAGAGAGAGACACTCAAGAAGATGCCAGATCTACTAAGAAGAATTCAAAATGAGAAAGAACTAAAGGTTATCAAGATCAGATCAGATAGAGGCACAAAGTTTCTAAATGAAGTAATCAGAACTTATTGTGAAGAAAATGGAGTATTACATCAACTATCTGTTGCACGAACTCCACAACAAAATGGTGTAGCAGAAAGAAGAAACAGAACTCTCAAAGAAGCAGTCAGAACAATGATTACAGAAGCATGCTTACCAAAGAGATTTTGGGCTGAATCAGCAAACACAGCATGCTATACACAAAATAGATCAATCATCAACAAACATCATGGAATGACTCCATATGAGATATGGAATGGAAGAAAACATAACATTTCACACTTACATATGTTTGGATCTAAATGTTTTGTTTTGAACAGGAATCAGTTGCACACCTTTGATGAAAAAGCTGATGAAGCAATCTTTATGGGATACTCAGACACCAGCAAGGCATTCAGAGTACTCAACAAAAGAACATTGGTGATTGAAGAATCAATACATGTAGTATTTGATGAACCAAACACAAATGATGAAAATCTTCAAGATAAAGAAGAAGAAGCAACACAAAGGTAAGCATATACAAATACAACCATACCAGCTACCATTTTGAATCATCATCTTGAAAATCAAAATGAGCCACAAGTCATCACAACAGAAAAAGCACCAGAACTTGAAGCTCATGCAGAACCTGATGTTGTAGAAGCACCAAGTAAAGAAAAACTAATACCAGACCTAAATTGGCTAAGAGATCATCCTGAAGAACAAGTCATTAGAGACATTCACACAGGAGTTAGAACCAGAAGACAACTGGAGCATATACTAAGATGCAGTCCAAGATGATGCAATCCAAGATGATGCATCATCTTGGATGATGCAATCCAAGATGCAGACTGGATTACGGCCATGCAAGAAGAGCTAAATGAATTTGAAATAAATGAAGTCTGGGAACTTGTTGACAGACCAGACACTGCCAACATCATTGGAACAAAATGGGTATTCAGAAACAAGATGGATGAACAAGGAACAGTTTTCAGAAACAAAGCAAGGCTAGTTGCAAAAGGCTACTCTCAAGCAGAAGAAATAGATTATGATGAAATATTTGCACCAGTGGCAAGACTGGAGGCAATCAGACTCTTTCTAGATTTTGCTGCACACAAAGACTTCAAGGTCTATCAAATGGATGTCAAGAGTGCATTTCTGAATGGACTTTTGGAAGAAGAAGTATATGTTTCTCCTGGTTTTCAACCCAAAGGAAAAGAAGACAAAGTATACAAGCTCAAGAAAGCTCTTTATGGACTTAAACAGGCACCCAGAGCTTGGTATGAAACACTGTCACAATTTTTGATCAAGAATGGATTCAACAAGGGAACTATAGATAAAACTTTATTCAAATTAGAGGAAGGAACAAGCACATTGCTAGTACAAATCTATGTTGATGACATCATCTTTGGATCAGAGGATGAAAAGCTGTGTGAGAAATTTGCAAACCTGATGAAAACCAAATTTCAGATGAGCATGATGGGAGAATTAAATTACTTTCTTGGTCTTCAAGTAAAGCAAATGAAGGATGGTATTTTCATTAGTCAAGCCAAGTATACAAAAGACTTAATACACAAGTATGGTATGGATACAAGTGGCACAGCTTGAATGTGACTCTAAACAGCTTGTTGATATGATACATGGTTCAGTTCAAGCTCCTTTGAAATATATAAATGATATCTCTCAGATGATTGAGAAGATAGAACAACAGCATTATCAGGTGACACATATCTTTAGGGAAGGGAATATGGCTGCTGACTATCTAGCTAAAATGGCTAGTACAACACGAGTTCCAATACTATAAGGAGGGGAGGTGCAGATAGAAAGCTGAGGGATATTCTTCATGAGGATAAGATGCGAGATGCCACACATAAGATATCACTGATGGGGATGTTCTCACAAATGTTTGTTACCCTTGGAAGCACCTTTCAGTATTCATTTTCTCGAAAGGTGCAAACCAGTTGTGTCTACTCCATTCTCATAATTTTCAGTACTATGCTTCATTTTTATATGAACAGTTCATGTGTGCTTGTACTTGACTGTGACAGTTTCAGTCGTATTTCTGGCCAACCTGAGGGATATGAGACACCAAGACTGCTTTGGATTATTGCTTGGAGAGCTGCTGTAGTATGAAGATATGATGGAGGTTTTGTTGTCTTCTGTTCATGGTTTCGATTAGCAGCTGTGGAGACCTGAGGGATGACTGCTATGTTGCTTAGGGTGTTGCTGCTTCATGAAGAATTACAGCTTGAGCTTGGACTCTTTATTTTGGTTTGTTTTTTTCGTTGTATTTTCTTTATTTGGGCTGGTTTTTTGCCAATGTGTGAGGCCCATACTCTTTCCTTGGCACCCGATTTTTCCCGCACCGGGTTTTTCGGACCAGGGTTTTAAGGAGGTGGGGTAGCACATTGAAGACATCTTTAGTAGAGAGGAGGCCATGGATGGAAAAATCTTGTAATAGCAAAAAAAAAAAAAAAGTGGCACAGCAGATACACCAATGTGTGCAAGAGTCATTCTTGGAAAAGATGGAGCTGGAAAAGATGTTGATCAGAAAATGTATAGAGGAATCATTGGATCCCTACTCTATCTAACTGCAAGTAGACCTGATATAGCATTTGATGTAGGAGTATGTGCAAGGTTTCAAGCTCAACCAAAAGAATCACATCTTCTAGCATCCAAAAGAATAATCAAATACCTAAAAAACACTATTAATGTTGGAATTTGGTATCCAAATGATGGAGGATTCAAGTTGATGTCATATTCAGACTCTGACTATGCAGGATGCAAGATTGATAGAAAAAGCACCTCTGGAATATGCCAAATGCTAGGCACCAGGCTAGTCTCTTGGTTCAGTAAAAAGAAAAACTCCATATCTACATCAACAGCTGAAGCAGAATATATAGCAGCAGGCAGTTGTTGTGCACAAGTACTTTGGGTTAGAAAACATCTAAGGGATTATGGAGTGGAGTAAAAGACTATCCCAATCATGTGTGGCAACACAAGTGCCATATCTATCACTGAAAATCCAGTGTTGCATTCAAGAACAAAGCACATTGATGTGAGACATCATTTTATTAGAGATCATGTGGAAAAAGGAGATGTAATCCCAAAATACATTCCCACTAAAGATCAATTGGCTGACATCTTCACTAAACCACTCAGTCATGAAAGATTTAGCATGTTAAGAACTGAGTTGGGGATGATTGAAATTGACTAAGTACCAAAGAGCGGCTAACTGGAGTAATCAGCCAAGTGACTTCATCAGCTGTTTAAACCTTTGCCATTACAGGAGATGTAGCAGGTAAGGCACTAGTACTCGGCGAAGTTAACTTCACTGATTGTTAGGAATGGTAAAGTAAAGCAGCTCAGTGAAAAATTTACTAAATTGGCTAAGTGACCAGTCAAGGCATTCCACCGAAATGAAGATTGGAGTCATGGGCAAATTATAGTGTGAACAAAATCAATTTTTATACACGTGAAGAATAAAGAAATTATGGAGGATTAATCAGTGGACGATTACACGCGTGGAGATCAAATTACAATCATGGAGGTAACCATATTATTTTCGAATTACAAACGCCTCGATTCCCGGGATTTATCATTACTTACCTCAATCCACTACCCCATTATTCTCGAATATCAAGATTTATATACACAAAATCATGCCATTATGTCATAAAATCCTTCCACATTCAAACCACGTTCACACTACCCAAATTACACTATATAAATCATACTTAGAGATTTATCAGAAACCTTTACACTCTATTGCAAGTTACAAACCCTACTTCTTACTGCAAAATCAAATCTTTTTCTCAAATATCAAAGAAATGGCTTCATCTTCTACAATCTCTCCTACTGAAAAATTCTATGAAAAATCAATCATCACTGGATCGTTTTTCAAACCTGAACACTACCTCTCTTTCTGTGACAATGATGCACAAGCTCAATGCTTGGTTGATTGTTGCTCAAATCTGGGGTTAATGACCTTCCTAAACCCCCCAATCAATGGAATTTGCTATGAAAAACTGATCGCATTTTGGAAAAATGCCAAGTTTGTGCCCACCACAAAGAAAACTGCTGTCGATTGCATAAAATGTTCAATCTTTGTGAAAGAGGTAGTCATTACGCCTGGTCTTCTCAATAGATTCCTACACCTACCAATGATAGGTCCGGCTAATGTAAAGTTTGTGACGATTGACATCAAGAAATTCTGGGCTGAGATAGCCAAGAACCCCAAGAAAAACAGCAAAACATACAATCTCCCTAGATCAGCGCTAAAACTTCCGTTTGCTGAATTTGCACCGGTCATCACCAAAAACATCGAAGGAAGAAAAGGGTCGATGGAAAACTTAACTGAGTTACGGATCAAGCTAATGGCAATCATCTACGAAGGTACTAAATTTGACTGGGCAACATTCGTATTCAATAGGTTGAAAGACCAGATTCAAAATGAGATTGATCTGACCATTATGGCACCAAGCAAGGGTTTGCAGAAGAAAGGTGATTTCTGGGAAAGGAAATCATATGGATTCCCCCTTCAACATTTGTTCGACACATTGAAAGTGAAACCCACAAATATGCAGGCTCCACACAGGTCTAAGGTAATGTTCACCTACATCAAGGCCTCTATGAAACCCAAACCAACTGTTGGGAGAAAAAGGAAACAACCTGAAGGCAGCAGATCAGGAGTGGGACGAAGAACCAGATCCCAGAATGCACAAGAAAACACCCATGTGAATTCTACCAGCAACGTGAATGAACCTGTGACAATCAGTGATGATACAGCAACAGAAGAAGAAAAACAACAAGAGGACATCACCTACCTAGAAGAAGGTGAGGAAGGATATGCTCTCACTTCATCTGACGAAGAGGAGATGGATGAGAAAGAAGCTGAGACAGAGGATGAACACTCAGAAGGCGGCCATTTTGAAGCTAATCTAGAAAACATGGAGATTTCTGATGATGAGCTGACACTTCAAGAAGTGCTTTTCAAGAGCATTGGCAAAGTTGACGAACAGCCAAGTGAGCCAGCTGATAAAGCTCACTTAACCGAACTTGTCAACTCCCCCACTATTGAACAAGGGGGAACAACAGTAGAGGAAGCCCTATCTCTAGCAGATGCAGAAGCCAGCACACCCCAGCAACCCCCTACTGACTCTAAGTCCAATGAGGAAGAAAAAGAAGAAAAGGAAGAAAGAGAAGCAACCGCAGAAAGTGAAAAGGAAGAAGAGAAGGAAGAAGAAGAAGAAGTGAGAATGGAGGAGGAGAAAGATCAGGATGATGAGAATGTTGAAGCGGCACCAGAGGAAGTTGATCCAGAAAGAGTCTTCAATCTGGACATTCAACCCCTGATTGTGGACATGGAAAAGCAATACCACAGCAGGCAGAATCTGAAAGCTGCCTTAAGGGGTGAAGCAAACTCCCTCAACCACAAAATTGAAGCCCTCATCAGTCACATCAAGGTGCAAGATGAGGTCATGGAAAAACAGGGAAACTTGCTCTGCAACTTACATCATCTTATTCCCTACCATGTCCAAACCAATCTTGAATTTCATGCTGAAAAGATTGACAACAATCTCAAGCCCTTGGTGGACACTCTAAATGCTCACACTCATCAAATTCAGCATATGGATGAGATCACGGAGCACTCAGGCACGCAACTCAACCTCCTACTCAAAGTTGGTGAGGCAACCAACAAAATACTGGAGAAAAGATATGGTCCTCTCCCTGAGTCCGAAGATGCAGTCAGGACTCTTGAAGAACGGTTTGGTGATACCAAAAAGGGGGAAGGAAGCTCAAAGCCTGAAACTAAAAGCTCCAGTGGAAAGAAAGAAAGCCCAACAGATAAGAGCAAAGGCATCAGGTTTGAAGAAATGAAGAAGTAGACCTTATGCCTTATGCAAATTGAACTAATATTGAATTATGTCTATTGGCATTTGGTTTTTGAACAAACAGCAAGAAATATCTTATTGCCCTTAAATGGATGAATAAAATTGCTGAGTTTAATTCTGCTTATTATTATTATGAAAGAATTTGCCATACTTATGTTCAGGCTTATGAGGGTTTTGGCATCATCAAAAAGGGGGGAATTGTTAGGAACATTTTGTTATGTTTTGATGATGGTCATACTAGTTGTTATAGCAAGCATGAAATAAGTTAGAATTCTTTGTATAAGTCTTTACTTAGAGTCTGACATGTTCTATAAGATGAGTCAGGCAAGTATTGTACTAGTTAGTAGGACGGCAAAGTAAAACAGACATTCGGCAGAGTGAAGCTAGCCAAGCACCAGCAGATAAGCAATGAAGACATTATGGTCTGACTTATAACCAAGGAAGTCTGTGATGACCTTGGATAAGTCTAAGTCATGTTTCAAGTAATGAAGATCAATGTTTAAATATGGTGTACACTGATCTCACACAAAACAAGGATCAGTGAAGTACAAGGATTCTCCTTTGAACTTAAAGAATTAAGGAAACAGTGAGTCGGCAAAGTAAACTGACTTTCGGCTGAGTGAAGACAAAGCAGTAAAGGAAGATCTAAACGGCAAAGTCAGGTGGATCACTTGACCGTTCAGAGAACAGCTGAGTAAACCTTACTCGATCAGATTATTGAAATATGAAGAAGATATAGAAGATCAAGCATTAATTGCACAATTAATAGAGGATCAATCAAGGACAGATTTTCTGGTAAACATTTGAAGAAAAACCCGATCACTAAAATCAAGGAGAATATTATTAAGGGGGAATCAAGAATAAAATCAAGGATTATTCCCCTCATTAATATAGCCAACGGACGAAAATTCAAATCAAGAATAATCAAGGCTATAAATAGAAGGCACTGACAGAAAAACAAAAGAAGTAGAGATAACAATCAAAAAACCTGAGTAGAAACTCTGTCAAAGTGAAAAATCTTCTATCTGTGCTAAACGGAAATATCCAGTGATCAACTCAAATCTAAGAGCTACAAATCAAACATCAAGCATTGAGATTGATCAACAAGTTGGTGAATTCAATTCACACAAATCAAGCAACTGAATCAGAGCCATCTGAGAGGGAGTTGTGTTTGTGATAGCTGCTGAAGGATTTGATCCCAAGGAGCAGTGAAAGAGACAGAGTCACTGAAGCTGTTGCTGTCAATGAGTGATAGTCTTGTAGATTGTGAAGCTTGAGAAGTCAAGGACAATCGTACTATTGTATCTGTGAAAACAATAGTGAATTCCTCCAATCATCACAGGAGAAGAGTGGATTAAGGGATTACACCACCCTGAACCACTATAAGCCTTGTGTCAATTTACTTTCTGCAATTTACCTTACTGCATTCATTTAATTGCTTACATTATACTACACATTATTGATTGCTTAAACTACCTTGAAATAACTTCGTAAGAAGGGACTTATCCGCTACCCAAAAGCTTTTAATTACAAGAAAAGTTTTTGAAACTCCACTATAGTCATTCACCCCCCCTCTGACTATAGTTTTACCCTTCTCTGGGACCAACATAAACTGACTGGGGTGGTAAGTACCGCCATCTCACACAATATCTCACCTCGTTAGGTATCATTCACCGCCGCTCTTGTCCACACACTCACGAACAAGCCGGCGCCATCGAGAGGCGTCACTGCCAAATCGTCGAAGTCGGCCTCACCCTTCTCGCCCAATCTAACCTTCCCCTCACTTACTGGGAAGATGCCTTTGTCTCCGCTATCTACATCATCAATTGCCTTCCAACCCGAGTTCTCAATGACTAATACCCATATGAGATGGTCTTTGGACATGTCCCTGACTATTCCTTTGTTCGAGTGTTCGGTTGTGCATGTTGGCCCCACCTTCGCCCATATAACAATCACAAAACCGACTTTCGATCCAAATCCTGCATTTTCCTTGGCTACAGTCCACACCATCATGGCTACAAATGCCTTGATCTCTCATCCGGTCGTGTTAACATTGCTCGTCACGTCGTCTTTGACGAAACAACCTTTCCCTACACTCCATCGTGCACTCTCATCATCCCGAATCTTATCACTATCCTCTTACCGGCCATGCTTCTCCAAAACCCACTACCTCCTGCTCCATCACCAACTCCGGCCGAATTCCCAGCTGCCCTGTCTCCCTCTCCTCCGCCGTCTCTGGTCCCACCCACTCCGCCAAGTGCCTCTCCTTCTCCACCTCGTGATCCTCCTCCGACACATCCTATGGTTACCCGCACCAAAACCAACTCCCTCAAACCAACTCAAATATCCAACTACATTCGCTATCCGCTTCCCCGTGCTCTTCTTAACTCCACCACCTCATCCGACCCAACCTCTTACACTGAAGCCTCCAAACACCGTACTTGGTGTAATGCAATGAGAGATGAAATCAATGCTCTTTTGCGTACTAATACTTGGGATTGTTCCCTACCAGTCCCATATGAATGTTGTAGGTAACAAGTGGGTCTATCGTACTAAGCATCATGCTGATGGTAGTTTTGAACGTCATAAAGCTCGGCTAGTAGCCAAAGGATTTCATCAGGCAGAAGGTGTTGACTTCACAAATACTTTTAGCCCGGTTGTTAAGCCGGTCATGATTCTCCTACTGCTTTCCCTTGATGTCTCTCAGGGATGATCAATTCCTCAAGTTGACATCCAGAATGCTTTTCTTCACGGTCTTCTGAACGAACCTGTCTACGTGCAACAGTAATAGGGTTTTGTTCATCCGGATTATCCAGATTATGTATGTCGCCTCAAGCGCGAATGGTCTCCGACCACCACGTGCCCGGTTTTCTCGACTCTCTCGATGTTTTCTCGTTCATCCGGATTATCCAAGTACCTCTTCCTCTCTTATTACGCAGGTTATTACTTATCTCAGCTCGTAGTTTCCTATCAAAGATCTTGGTACCTTGTCTTATTTCTTAGGCATCGAGGCTCTCTCTACTTCTGATGGCCTTTATCTTACTCAACTGAAATATATACTCCAACTCCTACAGCGGGCAGGCATGGATAAATGCAAACCGTGTGCTACTCCCATGTCTGCTTCCACTCGTCTCACTACCGTCTCGGGATCTTCTTTTGCCGACCCATCTCTCTACCGCACAGTGGTTGGCAGCTTGCAATATCTCAGCTTTACGTGCCCTGACATTGCCTTTGTCGTCCATAAAGTTAGCAAGTTCATGCAATCACCAACCGATGATCACTGGAACGCCGTAAAACGGATATTCCGCTACCTCAAACATACTATTTGTGAAGGTTTATTTCTTTCTCGTCACTCCCCGCCACTCCTCCAAGCCTACTCTGACTCCGAATGGGCTGCGGATCCCGATAATCAACGCTCTGTTGGTGCCTATTGTGTTTTCCTCGGCAATAATCTCATTATTTGGCACTCCAAACAACATCTCACAGTCTCTAAAAGTAGTATGGAAGTAGAGTATAAGACGCTTTCTAATACCGCTGCTGAAGTTCAATGGTTGTCCAGTCTCCTAGCGGAAATGCACGTCACTCTTCCCTCTCCACCGACTTTATGGTGTGACAATATTGGTGCCACGTATCTCGCACACAATCCGGTTTTCCATGCCCGCATTTAACATATAGAAATTGATTTTCATCATTTTCATGAATTGATTGCCTCCAAGCGTCTCTCTCTTTCGTTTCTAAGTTCGAAGGATCAGCTCGCCGACCTGCTCACCAAGCCGCTTGCCCGTCCGCGCTTTGACATGCTCAAGTCCAATCTGTGTTCACCACTTTCCACGGGATTGTGGGGGCGTGTTGAAGAGATTATTGATAAGGAGTAATTAATTTAAATATTTGTATTTTAGTATTTTGTATTTTGGTATTTATCATATACTTGGTGGCCAAGTTATGTGTGGTTATATAAACCTCGATGTAAACACATTATTATTCAATGGAAATTATCTAATTCACTTTACAATATAATCCTTTATTGTAAGATATGTTTTTTTAATTTGTTTGGTAAAATCTTATATTTTCTTATTTTAATGCATTAATAATGCGTAATATATTCGATAATGTTATTATTATATATTTCATTGTTACTTTGTTGTAATAATTATTATTTATTTTATTTTATTACTATATAGATATGTATTGTTACTTGGGTTTGTTGCTTACCCAATTCCACCAAATTCGTTTGTTTCCGTCCAGAAATTTCCCCAATTCAATCCCCTAAATTTCGTTTCCCGCTATCACTTTTCCCCACAATTCGAATTTTTCTTTCAAATTTCAAAAGAATTGAAGAAGGGGGATGGGTAATTAGAGCATATGAATTCCTCTCTCATCCTCCATTCATCCAATTTCCCGGTTTGTCCCCTTTCACCACTCTCACCTTCTCCCCCTTCTCTCTCCCCAAGAACCCTAAATTACCTTATCCCCCTTCATAATCAAGCACTTGGAGCAATGTTTATACGAATTTTCAGGTATTTCAACCCGTTTTATTTGTAGTATATATTCATCCTTAAAAAGTTATATTCTTATTTTATTAATTTATGTTTGAAGTTAGTAAGGGTGTTTCAATCCGATTCATACAGAGATTTCCGATTCCGGCATAAACAACCCGATGTTGCTTACTCTTTCACGAATTTGAAGGTATTTCAGACTTATATTGCAATATACGTTCAACTTGAAAAAATGTTTTGCGTTTGGTTAGGTTATTTTGGGTGTAGGATTCCGATTTTGCAGGTGTTTGACAAATTTGCAAGTATTTGATGTGGTCGTTGTAATATAGTGGTGAGTCAAAAAGTGATTTCTTTGTGTTAGAAATAAAATTGAGTTTTGATGATGATTCATCTTATTTATCTATTTATTTGTTTACACCCCATTGATGAAGTGCTGAAGCTAACTGTGAGTGAATAGCAATCAATTTGTTCAGTTATACTGTATGAAAAACTTATATGAAAACAATCACACAAACTATAATAAAATTGACAATAAGTAAAATGCATGAAGTAAGTAAGGCAAGAATTATAGTGGTTCAAGGTGGTGTAATCATGTCTATCCGTTCTTCCCCTGTGATGTAGGAGGAAAATTCCACTAGAATTCTTTGAGGTAACCGGTTACAAAAAGTCCTAAATGATAGTCCTTGACTAATCCCTAGCTTCACTATCTAAACAACTGTAGAACAGGTGTGATTGATGCTCTGCAACTGCTTGAATCACTGGTCCTTAAGGGTTGTATTGCCTCTTCACTAGCTCCACCACAAACACAGTCTACCCGACCGTCCTTGACAAATCCAAACCGGATTGCTTCTACAGTCTAAATTTTTGATAAAAATCAAAGTTGGGTTGAGAATCAATAAATTGATTCTTGCTTGTGGTTCTTCAGAGTGTTGGATTCTTGATGGAGTCTTTGTAGCTTGAACACTTGAAGAAATCTAGATGTATTCTTGTAAGCACAGAAATTGATAGCAATTCAGATGAACAAGGCTTGGTCTTAAAATGCTTGCAATATTGTATTCGATTCTTGGTGTTGTTGTGTGTTTGTTTCTTGATGCCAAGTCCTCTATTTATAGTGTGAGGTCCAACGTTCATCTTGCTTGAATTTTAAATTCTATCAACGACTATATTTTCAGATGTCAGATGTCAGTGACTATTCTGACATGTCAGTGCTTCATCCAATAACATTACTTGATTTGTAACGTTCTTATGTAATTTCAGTTCTTTGGATGACTGACCCTATAACTGAGTATCTTGATCAGTTTTAGTCTGAGTATGTCAGGTATCAGTTTGTCAACTGACTTAGAGCATTAACTGAGTTTTACTCTTCTTCAAAACTTAGTACTCTATTCATCTGATTTCATTTGACTTAATCAGAGTACACCATATCTTAAAAATAAATCATCTAAGATATCATTGTCCTTATGATTCTTAGGTCTTCATACAAGACCCATAAATTCAGTTTAGGCCATCACAGACTTACCTGAATTCTAACTTTGCAGTCTCGACTTTAATCTTCATAATTGAGTTTGAGCCCTCAGTTCTTCATTCTTCAATAACTGAGTCTGTGTCCCTCGGTTCTTCATTTACTGATTTGTTCCCTCAGTTCTTTAGCTTCTTGATAAGTCAACCGAGTCTGTGTCCCTCAGCGAACTTACCTTCTTCAGTTCTGAGTGATCGTCAGTTCTAGGTTCGGTGACATTTTCAGTTTAAATCGCATCCGGTTTTTCCGGTTCTCGATGATTTCCGCTTACAATGCTTGTCGATATAACCTATATAATTATCAGACTCTAATAAATCCTATATATTTAGTTCTAGACATCTTTTAGCTTTTCACTATAACAACTAGCTTCAGCACTTCATCAATGGGGTGTAAACAAACAAATAGATAAATAAGATGAATCATCATCAAAACTCAAATTTTATTTCTAACAATTTCCCCCTTTTTGATGATGTCAAAACCCTCTTTAAAATAAAAGTTTAAAGATAAAAACAATGCAAAAACAAGTTAAAACTAGAACTGGATATATCATTAAAACTCACAAAAACTGGGACAAGTTACACAATTGATGATAGAAACTGAAGTATAAGCTAAGCAGCTTTTTGTGTAACTAAAATGAATTTTCATTGTTTATCATGAAAGTGATATTCATTTTCCAATTTTGTATCTTACTTGGAAAAGTCTCTGAAATAGTCAACTTGGCTTGACAACTTCCATTTCCTCCATAGGGCTAACTTAGGAAGATCATTTTCACGTTTGTAGTATTCTTCAAATTTAGCAATGTCTGCTTTCATTTGTTCTTTCTTGTCATTGATTTGAAGTATCTCTTCAATCTTCTTTATCTTCTTGTAGTTTGCCATTTTTTGATTATGAAATTCATCAGATAGAAAATAAATGAGAGATTCTTCATAAGTTTTATACTTGTACTTTGTCTTCACATGACTGTAACCTTGTAGAACATGATCCAAAGATCTAGTGTTAGAGCATCTCTTTTCTATCCAGCTTGGCTGTATTTCAGATAGGGCTGTTCATCACTGAGTTCTGTCTCATTGCGAATATATGAGTCTGTTGCTAACTTTCCTTTCTTCGGTTCATTTAGTTCAGCTTCCAACTTCAGCTTCTCTTCTTCTAACTTCAGCTTTTCTTGTTCTGCTTCCCCCTTTTTGGCATCATACAACTGATTGATTAATAAATGAGTAGCCTTTTGATCATCTGCTATGCCCTTTTGAGAAGTTAGAACCTCTTTAAGTTGAGTTTCTAAGCCAAAAATTCTCCTGTTTAGGTGCCATTCAACTTGAGCTTGAATTTCACGATCCTCCATGGTTGTAATTTAAAACTTTTCCTTTAGTTCTTATTTATCTATTTGTTTGTTTACACCCCATTGACGAAGTGCTGAAGCTAGCTTTTATGGTGAAAAGCTAAAAGATGTCTAGAACTAAACGTATAGGATTTATTAGAGTCTGATAATTGTATAGGTTATATCAGACAAGCACTGTAATAGTTAGAGAGTCGTAAAACTGAGAACTAGAAATCATCTAGAAAATTGGATACTGACTTAAACTGAAAATGTCACTCAGAACCTAGAACTGAAGATCACTCAGAACTGAAGAAGGTAAGTTTCTGAGGGACACATACTCGGTTGACTTATCTAGAAGCCGAAGAATTGAGGGAACAAGCTCATTAAATGAAGAATTGAGGGACAAAGACTCAGTTATTGAAGAATGAAGAACTGAGGGCTCAAACTCAGTTATGAAGATTAAAGCCGAGACTATGAAGTTAGAATTCATGTAAATCTGTGACGGCCTGAATTGACTTTATGAATCCTAGATGTGAAAATTCAGCTATGAAAGGTGGATCTTGTATGAAGACATAAGAATCATAAGGACAATGATATCTTAGATGATTTGTTTTTAAGATATGGTGTTAAGTCGAATGAAATCAGATGAATAGAGTACTTAGTTTTGAAGAAGAGTAAAAACTCAGTTAATGCTCTAAGTCAGTTGACTAACTGATAACTGACATACTCAGACTAAAACTGACCGAGATACTCAGTTATAGAGTCATTCATCCAAAGAACTAAATTTACGTACGAACGTTACAAATCAAGTAATGTTATTGGATGAAGCATTGACATGTCAGAACGGTCACTGACATCTGACATCTGAAAATATAGACGTTGATAGAATTCAAAAACAAAACAAGATGAACTTTGGACCTCACACTATAAATAGAGGACTTGGCATCAAGGAACAAACACACAACAACACCAAGAATCGAATACTAGATTGCAAGCATTTTAAGACCAAGCCTTGTTCATCTGAATTTCTATCAATTTCTATGCTTACAAGAATAAATCTAGAATTCTTAAAGTGTCCAATCTACAAAGACTCAATCAAGAATCCAACACTCTGAAGAACCACAAGCAAGAATCAATTTATTGATTCCCAGCCCAACTTTGATTTTTATCAAAGGTTTAGATTGTGAAGCAATCCGGTTAGGATTTGTCAAGGACTGTTGTTGTATTTGCAGTCGGGTAGACTGTGTTTTTTGTGGAGCTGGTGAAGAGGCAATACAACCCTCTAAGGACCAGTGATTCAAGCAGTTGCAGGGCATCAATCACACGTGTTTTACAGTGTTTAGATACTAAAGCTAGGGATTAGTCAAGGACTATCATTTAGGACTTTTTGTAACCGGCTACCTCAAAGAGTTCTAGTGGAATTTTCCTCCTACATCACAGGGGAAGAGTGGACTGACAGGATTACACCACCTGGAACCACTATAATTCCTGCCTTACTTACTTTACGCATTTTACTTACTGTCAATTTTATTATAGTTTGTGTGATTGTTTTCATATAAGTTTTTCATACAACATAACTGAACAACCTGATTGCTATTCACTCACAGTTAGCAAACTGACATTCTACAGAATTCAGTTTTGCATATGATAGAATATAATATATTATTTATTTGTAATTATTTGTATTTACCGTAAATATCGTAGAATGTTCTAGAGCCCTGTTGTATCTATAAATATTGTACAGACTCCTCATATCAATTGTGAATAACAATTATAATTTCCCAATTACTCTATTATGGTATCAGAGCCTAATACTCCTCCAGCATAGATTTTTTTTCATGTTTCGTTTTTTTCTTTTCTTCTCCAAAATCCCGTCATTTCCTTTTTTTTCTTTTCTCCCTTCATCGCCCCTGTTTTTTTTTCTTTTTCCAGCCATGGCGTCTTCCTCCATTGTTACCGCCACAATCCCAGCTTCTGCCGCCTCCATCATCGGCTTTAATCCAGCCATCCAAACCACCGTTAAACTCGATTCTACCAATTACTCCTTATGGAAACTCCACATCGAATCCCTCCTTGAAGGTCATGGTCTCTTGGGTTATGTCAATGGCCGCACCGCTGCTCCTGCCGCTTTTCTCCCAGCCGAAGGCACCGGCAACCCCGCTCCCAAACCTAATCCTGAATATGAGCAGTGGAGACGTCAGGATCGTCTCATCTTCAACCTTCTGCTTGCATCGCTCACGCCCGGAGTTGCTACTACCGTTTCTCACGCCAACACTTCTGTTGAGGCATGGGCATCGCTTTATGATCAGTTTGGTAAACCTAGTCGTGGCAGAATTCGACAAATCAAACAGTCACTGAAACATATGCGTCGAGGTACCCAATCGATTTTAGATTATATTTATCTAGTTAAAGCAAAGGCCGATGAATTAGCACTCCTTGGTGATGCCATGAAACATGATGATTTAGTTGACCTGATTTTGGATACCATCGGCCCGGAATACAGTGAAATTTCACGAGTGATTCAAGTACGTGAAACTCCAATTTCCTTGGAGGAATTACATGATAAATTGCTGAATTTTCAAGTCAAGTTGCTACCGACACCCACTAAAAATCCCTTTTCTCTAGCCGCTGCTTATGTTACCAATGTCCATTTTCCTTCTGTTGCTCCTCGTCCTCCTCAACAACAACAACAATGGCGGCCTTCTCTTTTTCAGCCACCATCACCTAGCTCTCAGACTGCTCCGTTTGGGTCCTATCAGCCCTCAACCCCAACTGGTCCGATAGTGCCTCCTCGGCCCGATGCTTTTGGCAGACCCCGTAAACCTTGGAATGGTCGATGTCAACTCTGTTCTGCACATGGACACTCCGCTAAATTTTGTCCATCGTTCCAGTTTCAACCCATGTCTCCAACAGCTCGGCCCCCACCCAGACCTCAAGCTCATGTTGCTTCTGCTCCCACTCCTCCTTCTCAGCCTGGTCCGTGGTTATTATATAGTGGTACTACTCACCACGTTACGTCTGATTTGCACAATTTATCGCTCCATTCTCCTTATGCAGGCACTGATAATCTTTTTGTTGGCGACGGTTCACCTCTTACCATCACCCATACTGGTTCAGCTTCTCTTCCTTATTCTTTATCTAATTCTTTGCAGTTAAATGATGTTTTATGTGTGCCGGATATTTCCCGTAATTTACTCTCTATTTCGAAATTATGTCAATCCAATAATATTTCTATTGAGTTCTTACTTACTGAATTTGTTGTGAAGGACCTCCAGACGCATCAACCCCTCTTCCGTGGTCCAGTTAAAAATGGACTTTATGATGGCCAACTCAGCCTTTACTTGCTTTTGCCTCGAATAAAGCTTCCTCTGATATTTGGCATCATCGTTTAGGACATCCTGCAGATCCAGTTTTGAAGTCTATTATGCACTCTTTTGATTTGTCATGTTCTGTTTCAAATAAATTTCATTGTTCTGCTTGTTTAGAAAATAAGAGCCACAAACTGTCTTTTGGCCAATCATCTTTAGTTTCCTCCCGTCCCCTTGAATTTGTATTTTCGGATGTTTGGACGTCGCCTGTTTTGTCTATGGATGGTTTTCATTATTATCTTATCTTTGTTGATCATTATACTCGTTATGTTTGGTTCTTTCCCTTAACCCGTAAATCTGATGTTGCCTCTACTTTCATTCGTTTCCGCAGTCTTGTCGAAAATTATTTTGATTCTAAAATTAAAGTCCTGTACTCTGACAATGGTGGTGAGTATATTGCTTTAAGTGATTTTCTTGCTACCAATGGCATTTCGTTTCTTAAAACACCCCCTCACACTCCAGAACATAATGGTCTATCTGAACGTCGTCATTTACATATTGTTGAAACAGGCCTTGCTTTACTTACTCATGACATTTTGGCCCTATGCGTTTTCCAACATTTGATTAATCGTATGCCTACTGTAGTTCTTGACATGAAGTCTCCCTATGAATGTCTCTTTCGCCAACTTCCCTCATATGGTTTTCTTCACGTTTTTTGGCTGCCTATGTTATCCCTGGCTTCGGCCATACTATCCCCATAAACTTCAATCCCATTCCAAACCGTGTATTTTTCTAGGCTATACTCCCACCCAGCATGCTTATTTCTGCTATGATCTCTCTGAGTCTCGTCTTTATGTCTCTCGCCATGTTAAGTTTGTTGAAACTGTTTTTCCTGCCTCTTCCTCCCTTACTACTCCGGCTTCTTCCCAACCTATTCCCCTCTCTCGACCGGATTCCCCATCCTCCCGACGTCCCCGCATCCTCTCGACACCCCTTCCCCCGAACCGGTATCCCTCTCGCTTCCTCTTCACCAGCCTCTTCTCTCGGCTCCACACCTAGCCCACCTCCTTCGTGCCTCCCTCTACTCATCTTATGCGTACTCGTGCTCGAACAATATTCATAAACCCATACGAAACTAAATCTTGCGCCCTTAAACATCCTCAATGGAGAACTGCTATGCAGGAGGAGTATGACGCTTTGGTGCGTAATGATACCTGGGAACTTGTTCCGCCTCATCCGTCCTACAATGTTATTGGTTCTAAATGGGTCTATCGTTTGAAATTCACTCCTGATGGTTCAGTTGATCATTATAAGGCTCGGTTAGTTGCCAAGGGCTTCTCTCAACGTCCTGGTCTCGACTATTCTGAGACCTTCAGCCGGTGGTTAAGACTACCACTATTCGTATTGTTTTATCTCTTGCTTTATCGCAGGGGTGGTCTTTGCGCCAACTTGATATTAATAACGCGTTTATATTTTTTGTTAGCTCAACTCCACACAAGTTTAAAATTGAACTTTACCTGACATAAAATCTAGTTTTTGGTGACAAGTTTATTCACTCCCCCCTCTAAACTTGTGTCAGCCTTTCCAAGGGACCAACAATTTGCTTTGTCTTGTTCGAAAGAACAAATCTCTAATCAATGTTACTATTCTTTTCTTTGTGAAGAAAAATGTGTTGTAAGCTAGAAAAAAATTGGAGACGAAGATGTTGATAGTAATCATTTCTTTAGCACAATATTAACTAAAATTATAAGTTTTGAACTTAACTTTTTGTTGAATATACTAGAATATGATTATTTGTTTGAATAAATTATAAGTTTTGAACTTAACTTTCTGTTGAACATACTAGAATCTGATTCTTTGTTTGACTAAAATTAAAGTTTTGAACGTAACTTTCTTCTTTGTTTGACTAAAATTAAAGTTTTGAACGTAACTTTCTATTGAGCCTATGACTTTGTGATCAATATTGGTGGAACTTTGATTAAATACTAAGACGATTGTTTGATATTGAGCTTAACTTTCTATTGAGCCTATGACTTATTGTTTTCCAAATAATAAACATTTGAAATTGAATTTGGCTGTCATAATTTTGCTTGACTTTTGAACTTGGACACATACTTGAGCTTTATCATCTGAACTTGGACACATATTTGAGACCGTATAACGAATTTGCAGGTATTTCATTGATTGTTTGCACTTCCTCCTTATTTTTATTGTTATACTTGTGGTGTTAATATGTATGTTATGTTGTATAACTTAATTAACTAAATTGTATGTTAATATGTATGTTGAATTAATTTTTCTTTTTCATAAATCATCCACTTTCTTTAAGAATATGAATCAAAATGAAGCTGGATCTTCAACGATTTATGGATCTTCTACCAACATAAACGAAGCTCAGCTATTTCATGGGAATATATTTTTGCAAGGGTGGCATTCTAGCTAAATTGATGACATCAGGTACAAAGACTAACCCAAGGAGAAAGTTCTTTACTTGCGATTTATACCCGGTATGAATTCTCTTAACTCGAATTGTTTTTGTTATAATTCTAGCTACATTGATACAATAATAATATTTTTTTTATTCACTGGTTTAATTCCTTATCTTGCAACAGCATGAACTCAAATACAAAATTTTCCTTCGGCATGATGAATTGTCTTCATATACCGGGTCACAAGAACATGTCAATAACTCTTTAACTTGGTGAGGAAAGTAGTTGTCAATCAAAAGGAGATTGAAATGTTAAAGAACAAGCGAGAAATGGATGCGGAAAAAATGGAACAAGTTGAGATCAATGTTACCGAGTTAATGAAACGTTTGGAGATCACAGCTCAAATGTTGAGGAAGGACAAAGACAGAATTGATCGTACTGAGACACTAATTAAGAAGCTTAGGTGGGAGAATGAATCACATTCAATGAAAATTAAATTATTGACTATTATGGGTTGTTGTATTATTATGTATTTTGTATTCCATGTTGGTAATTAGCAAACATTATGTTGTACAAACTCCAGTTCTCGGTTTCCTTAACTATTGATATAATGACTTTTGCCAGTTTAAAACACAACTTATTTGAGATTGTTAGCAGTTATAACTTAACATACTTGAACTTGTTACCAGTTACAACAAAACATACTTAAACTTGTTATTAGACTAGTTACAACACAACATACTTATACTTAAACTTGTTATTAGACTAATTAAAATACAACTTACTTAAACTTGTTATTAAAAGAGTAAAACTAAAAATAACATATGATACGATTGGGAAAAAATGTTACATACGATTGGTAAAAAAATGAAAATGTTACATACGATTGGTAAAAAAACATAAACATCAAACCATTCAAGGGTACAACTCCATGCGTTAAACATAAATTCTACCAAAAATTTCAACGCTAAAAAGAAACATCAATGCCACCATCATCTTCACCAATCAATCACGAACAACTAGTTTTATTATGATCTGGTTTCTTGCATTTACCACAGTGTATAACCTTTTTCCTGTCTCCGGTAGAATTTTTTTTTTTTTTATGGACGTCCGGATAGTCTCTTTGTCACCATCGGTGCCAAAACCTTCCTGCTTAGCACATCAGCGGGATACTCACAATCAGCTTCATTTATCAAGGGGAACACACTTTCAGAATAAGCTTTCTTCCAATATTTGCTTCTATAATACCGAGTGCAATACTCGTAGCCGTAAAATGGTAGTACCAATAGAACTCACCTCTAATTATGTAGTATTTTGGTACCACAGTTGTGTATTACAGTCATTACATGTTTCTCTTAACTTATAATGCTTGAGAAATACACATCTGCTGGGAATTTGAGGTGATGCACTCCTCTCTTCTATGTTTGGTTGTTATGTTCATAGTTGACTTTATGTTTTTAATCTATTGATCCTTTCTGTGGGTGTGTACCTAAGACTTAAAAACTTAGCTTATATCTAAGTTTTTCCAGGCTATGGAACTGCCTTCTACCTCTGAAAGGTATTGTATTTTCATTACAACTGCCGTGATGTGTCTCACTTCGTTTTTTTTGTGTGTGAGAGACTCACTTCATCATAGCGTCACTCCGTTAAAGCGGCACCATTTCCATTACGTTCAGTCTGCCTTCTGGATTTGGGCCCACTTTTCCAAACATTTACAAATCATTAAATCAACATAAAATACCTTCTTTGTAATTCGAATTAAATGCTAACCGGAGCTTTGTCGTCAAACTGCTTCGTCGTCCATGTTCTTCAGGGAGGATCTTCATCTTCAATGTACTTTCATATAATGATATCAACAATTTTGTCGTCAACTCAAACTTGTTATCTTCTTCAAGGGCGGAGATGGGCCTGTCAAGGAGGTGGAATGGCGGGGTCGGGTATCTTCTTCAACTCAAACTTGCTATATGCTATTTTCCCATTTCGCAGTTATTGGTACACCAGGTCGGGTTTTAGGGTTTGGTGATTGGGGATTTGGGGGGAAAATAATCAGGGTATTTTCGTAAATTCAAGGGATCGGCGGCATTTTGGGCAACTTAGGTGAAAATGTGTGATGAGAGTCTTTTAAGCAAGAACTTGCTCCGAAAAAATCATATAGGCAAAAACTTTGGTTAAACACCCTTCTTAAACACATGGCCCGTCTATTTATTGACAATTTTCAGTTATTTAGGCTTGGAGGCCAGTTGCATTTCATGACTTTTCCTTGGCAGTGCATATATACAATACTCGGTGCATATGAGGGGATCAAGACTTTAGCAAAGCCTAAGTAAATCTTTACTATGTCAAAAGCTATCCACTCTCTAGAGCTCCGACTTTCTCTAGGAGAATTCTCTACTTTCTTGAGTTTAGTACCTAGCCTCTTGGCTTTTCTACCGTTAATCATGGAGAAGGAAGAGCTACAAAATTACTACAAACTATAACAATCAAAGAACCCAACCCCCAAGTTGCAAAAATAAAGTCTTTGGATCTTAAGAAATGAATGGATAACTGCAAAAGCAGCCTTCTTGGAAAGTTCATCTCATGCAAAGATATTCAAGCAAAAAATTACAAAGTTGCAATGGAAAAGTCATGGAGTACAACAGGATTCAAAGTTACTAAGCTTAGCAAGAATTTCTATCAGATTTATTTTGACAAACATGTAGATCTCAACAGGGTTCTCTACTCAGTTTCATAGAGTTATTAAAGTAATTAAATCTGACAATGGAGCTGAGTATCAACTTACAGATTTTTATGCTCAGCAGGGCATCATGCATCAGACATCCTGTGTCAGCACACCTGAGTAGAATTGTACTGTTGAAAGGAAACATCAGCATATGCTGAATGTTTCCAGGGGTCAGAGGTTCCAAAGTAATTTACCCACTGAGTATTGGGGTTTCGTATTTTACATTCGGTAAAATTGATTAATGCCACACCTACACCACTGCGGAAGGAAAGCACTCCACATGAGGTGCTTTATAGCACTAAACCAGATTATTCTATGTTTAAGGTTTTTGGTTTCTTAGTTTTTTCTTGCACACTTTAGCAGCACTGGACAAAATTTGATTCCAAATGTAGGACTTGATCTATCTTGGAAATTCAAACACCTCCAAGGGTGCTATTCTTTTGGACATCACCAACAAAGATATCTTTCTTGATAGAAATACTCAATTCCATGAGACTTATTTTCCTCTATTTCAACAGGTTCTAGGTAAAGCTAGATATCTTACTGATATTCCAGTACCACTACCAGTCATGGACAATTTTGATGATCTTTTGAATAAGTCAACAGACCAATCAGACACAGGGTCAGCTGCAGCTAAGGCTTCCAAGGAAGGGCATGCTCCTATCAGCCAAGCACATGTACATGCCCAATTGAGAAGATCCACAAGGACAAGAAAATCACCAATATTTTATCAAGGTGGTGCTCATACAGTTCAACAGACACCACATCTGCTGAGTGAGGTAATGAATCTGAAAAAACTATCAGCAAAATATGCCAGATTCATCAATGCTATTGATGCTATTAAAGAACCTAATACCTACAATCAAGCTATTAAGCATGATAAATGGAAATAAGCCATGAAAAAATTGATCGAGGCTTTACAGACCAATCATACTTGGGAGATAGTTGATTTACCTTTAGGAAAGAAGCCTACTGGATGAAAATGGGTGCATAAAGTCAAGTACAACCCTGATGGTTCAGTAGAAAGATACAAAGCTAGATTGGTGGCAAAAGGCTATACTCAGACATATGCATTGACTATCAAGAGGCTTTTTCTCTAGTTATCAAAATCACTATTGTCATGTCTCTTCTTGCAGCAGCAACAGCTAATAATTGGCATCTCCATCAGATGGATGTCAACACATCCTTTTTGCATGAGATATACATGAAGAAGTGTATATGGAGTTGCCCTCAGGATTTGCAACAAATAAACCAAACCAAGTCTGCAGATTAACCAAATCTTTGTATGTCTTGAAGCAAGCCAGTAGACGGTGGAATTGCAAGTTAACTGAATCCTTAGAAGCACAAGGGTTTGTTCAGTCCAAGCATGATCATAGTGTATTCACCAAAGGGACAAGACAATCTTTCATTGTGTTTCTAGTCTATATAGATGACATAATAGCAGCCAGTCCTAATGATCAATTGATTCAGCAAGTGAAAGATGATTTGCATCACATTTTACCATTAAAGACCTTGGAAATTGAGATATTTCTTTGGCATTAAGGCTGCTAGAACTCCTACAGGTATTTCCATTTCTCAAAGGAATTACACACTTAACCTCCTAGAAGAATATGAGTTTCTAGGAACTAAACCTGCCAAGAAAACTATGGAGTCTAAACAAACTTTACAACATGGAGATTCACCATTGTTGGAAGATAATAGCTTTTGCAGTTCAACAGCTGAGTCAATTCCTAGACACTCCTACTGAAAATCATATGAAAGTTGTATACAGATTTCTCAGATATTCGAAAGCCAATCCAAGGCAAGGTATATTGTTTCCAGCCTAGAATAACTTTATTTTTAAGGGATTTACAGACAATGATTGGGCTGGATGCCCAGAAACAAGAAATTCAGTATCAGGCTACATGATTTTCTTAGGAGATGCTTCCATTTCTTGGAAAGCTAAGAAACAAACTACTCTAGGAATGAGCTCTTCATAAGCTGAATATAGAGCTATGGCCAATGTAGTCTGTGAACTTCAGTGGCTGTTATATATTCTGCAGGATTTGTAGATCCCCATTCAGCTGCATGCATTGCTTTTTTGTGATAATGCTAGTGCTATGCACATTGCTCATAATCAGGGGCGGCGGCACTCACACCAAAATGGGTCATCTGACCTTCAATTTAAAAATAAAAAAAAATCGCAGTGTATTTTTTACACAATTTAAAATTTTTATGTACTAATATCTACTGACTGACCCGCTAAAATTTTAAAATATAGACTCTTGACCCATAATTATACATATATATTTTATATAATACATTAGAAACTTGTAATACGATATGTCGTTATCGATCCCTGACCCGTGTCACACAATTCCTGCAGCCGCCCCTGCTCATAATCCACAGTGTTTCATGAAAGAACAAAGCACATTGAAATTTATTGTCATGTGGTAAGAGACAGAGTCAAGATTGGCCTTGTTAAATTACTTCCAGTCAACACAAAGGAACAGGTTGCTGACATCCTCACAAAGGCTCTACATGCACCTTCTCATATCTGCTGGACATGTTAGGAATTTCAAGGATATTTCAAGGTTCTAGTAGCTGAAGGAAGTCCTGAGTGCAAGCTGGTCATGCACCATTCTCAGCTTGAGGGGGTGTTACAGTATATGTGTGTGCTGAAGGAAGTGTTGAATGCTCGGCTAATCACATGAAGACTCGGCAGTCTGCTGAGTTAGTCAACAGACCATCCAAACACAGAAAACGGTGATTCGGTTAAAGTTTGTTGTAACCGTTTGTAACTTACTTATAACTGATTCATGATGTGTATGACGCTATAAACACCCCTTGATTAGCAGCATTGTAACCCAACTTGTTGACTTTACTTCAATAGTGATAATTCCGCATTTTAATTACGTTTTGTTTGTATTTCTACAAACTTCAACATCCATGAGGCACTTATCAGACAAGGATTTTGCAGAAGGAATAAGACTAGTTAGATCCAACATGAGGTTTTGGAGCAGGGACAGAAAACTTAGTCGAAGAATCAATTATCTACAAAATAAGCTGGCTGAACTCCAATAGGACCCAAATCCAACCTCTAAAGATGAAAAATCTACAATGATGGAGTTGGACTTTCTTCTAAACCTTCAGGGTGATTATTGGAGACAAAGAGGAAGAGCGGATTGGATTCAGTATGGAGACAAGAATACCTCTTACTTCCATAACAAAGCATCCCTAAGGAGAGAGAGAAATACTATCGATAGGCTCCTGAATGACGAAGGAAAAGAGTTAAACAGCCAGAAGGAAATTCTTAACCATGCCAAGTCTTTTTTCAGTAACCTGTTTTCTTCTAATGAAGGTTCTCTTGCCGACTTGGATAATGTCCCCATCAGCAACTCCAACCTCATCATATTGATCTCCTTAGTCAACCATTTACCGAGGCCGGTGTGCTTAGATGTCACAAGCAGCTTCCCAAAACCTTGGTCCATATGGCGTGCAAGACATTTTCCTTCGAAAGCACTGGTCCATTTACAGCCCAGACCTTCTGCCTTTCATCTTAAAAGTCCGAAATTCAGGAACCAACTTCTCAGCCATAAGTGATACCTACATCACTCTCTTACCTAAAACCCCTCATGCCCAGACGCGGACTCGAAATGATTCCAGACCTAACAAACACTATTTACAAGCTCATTTTTAAAACCCTAGCCAACAAACTAAAAGTTGTCTAGTAGTTGGTTCCCACTCACCGCAACCACTACTACCATCCCAAAAACACGTATGCACGCACGAACATACACAATTTGAGAGTATGATGTCATTAATAAATGTACAATGAATTTGGGGAACCTGCTGTATTATCATAGATTTTCCCCCTTCATCAATATCCGCAACAACATTAAAACGGGGATTTTATCTACTCTCTTGTGGATTTAAATCCATGATAACGTTGTTTAATTTACAATTTAACAGAAGCAAAAAAATAAAATAAAATAACTCCACGATAAGTTCCTTTACATCCACAAATAGTACAATTTATTTAAATTAAAAAATTTCATCAACAATACGGTGAGCAGTCCAGTTCAACAAGGCAAATAATGCGTATAAATTAGCAAAATATTTCAAATTTAATGAAAATATATAGATCTATTATCTCCCTTGAAATACCACCTTCTCTTCTTGCTCTTGAACTTCATGTTCTTCCACCACACCCGCTCATTATCTCTAAACACTATATAGGCATTGATCTATAGCTCCCAACTTCGAAATAGCTGTATGATTTTTTCTAACATGGATTTTTCGTGGTACATACGATAAGTTGAAAAATCCACTAAAAACACGAAACCCTCTTGTCAAAAAAGGACGACCTGAAAAAGAAAAAACGATGCTCCCGACTGACCCCTAGTTTGTATACCCATGAATCATTGTATATGACATCATCATACACCCTATGTATGATCAACAAAAGGATGCAAAACCAAGGACTAAAAGGGGCAGAGCAGAGTGTGTTGTGAAAGATTCGGACATCCATCAATGTTCAATTGAGAAGAAGTATCATTCTCGAATTTCTTACACAAATAAGCATTTCTTCCCTCATCCTCTGACTTGAAAATGAAGCCTGGACCACTAAATTGTCCTATGATGGTCGGGTCAGGAAGAAGGACCGAATAGATCTACCCACAGTTATGAAAACTCAATCCAGTTATCGACCCGTTTAAGGCATTGGGTCACATGTTCAACAGGCTAGTTCATATACTTAAATATCATATTCTGTCATAAAATACTTGAGATTTCACGGACAACGAGAGCATAATAAGAATGCAAAGCAAGTGAAAACTCAAAAGAAACAAGCAATCATATGAAAAAGAAGAGGGGGGGGGGGGAGAGAGGGGGGGGGGGGGGAAGAACAGTAAATTAGAAGTCACTCAAATGCCATAAATAACGTTTTTTTTAGCAAAAGCCTAATCAATCACAGTGCTTATGACAGTCTTCTAGTGTACAATGAGCTACTGACAACTACTATTATCAGACTTTCCAACTTTAACTGCGTGTAAACCACAGCTTCTCATAGACAAACTCCACAAAATAACATTAGCACAAAATATGATTCATTCATTTCCTAAGAAGACGAGGAATACAGATCTACGCATGAGTCCTGAAACATGGTAACTACGTTGTTGTTTCAAAGTACAAAGTACGAAGCCCCCCTTTATCTCAAATAGGCTCCTAGGTTTGCCTGGCCAACCGGAGATCCCTTTATCGCAAATAGGCTCCTCGGTTTGCCTGGCCAACCGGAGACCCTGACGTCGTCATCCTTGTTCCTAGTTTTCTGGCCGTGCGTTGAAGAGCAGCTTGCTTTTGTCTTCGTGTGCGGCTTTTCCTTCGACTGCAAGATCCAACATATAATTTAAGGGCAACAGAGGTCATATAGTGAACCAAAAATTAATAAAAAGAGTGTAGAGTAGATAAAGAACCCTTGAATGAATTTTCTTTCCTACAATCTACTCATAGAGGAGACTAATGGCTACTTTGGATTAAAGTAATGAAAATAATCCATTTCTATCATCTTCAAGATGATAAAGGAATTCCTCTTCAAAAAGAAAAAAAAAAAAAGAACAATGGAATTGAATGTAATGAACATTGACAAAAACCCGTTAGCGTTATCACCACCACCCCAACCCAACCATGACACCTACCCTCCCCTCCCCTCCCACTCACCGCAACCACTACCACCATACCCCAACCACCCACCTTACCACCATCTTTGTAAGAATATAAAAAAAAGAAGTTAATAATAAAATAAATGGAAACATATTTAAAAGCAAAAAAGAAAGAGCCCAATCGTCCCTACTAAATGTACACAGCTAAGATTGGGATTCCAGAATATAAGGGCATCAAAAAGGGGGTTGTACCTAGTAAAGATGAGCCCCGCCGTAAGGACCAGTCCTCCTATTGCCCAAGAAACCCTCTCAGTAATTGGCATCAACTCCATCCATTGCTTGAAATCTTCCAGCACCCCTGAAGCCTCAGATTTTTGGGAGGATCCACCAGATTGAGATGTTCTCCACGAATCGGCAATAGAATCCTTTGTAGCTTTTCCGCCATAACAAAGAGCTTCTTCAAGATCATCATCAGGCATAACAGAGAAACCTGCGGCATGGCAGAGCTCAGTGCCATTAGAGACCCATTCTGAGGCTCTACCACACACAAAGTCGTTTACTCCGCATGCTGCTAGAACCTGGCACATGATTATCCAAAAACACCTACATCTTTTCAAGATTATGCAGTACCTTTACAGAAAAAGATTAAGAAACACTAGCAATGCATAGGAGTTAAGTAAGGGCCTCAGACAATAGAGCTACGAAGAGTAATCCGCTTATCGGCATAAAGAATCATGCAAAACCATGCTCTACAAAAGCAAAATATAATCACAACTTTTCCAGTAGTATATGCATAGTTGAAAGTATAGGTCCAACAACATGTTAGAGAGGAGGGGCCTCAATCTGAAAACCTGCGCTCTGGGTGAGTATGGAAATCGAATGAAGAGATTAAGAAAAAAGATAACTCTATTTCATATATCCAAATGTACAGAAAGGGCTTAAATACAAGCAAAGAAGACCAGCAGCCAGGACAATAAAATTAGCGAGGAACATGTAATAAATGATGTTCACTAAGCTGTCAAAACCCCCAATGGTAATAAGGTCATAAACAACCAGCCAACTACTTTGAGGGATTCAGGCTATCCCTTTAACAAAGAGAACTAGATAACAAGATCATTACAACAATAAAAATATTAATAATATTAAATATTAATGATACTAATATTTCTCTTAATATGCTGGGAAAAACAATGATAAGTGCCCCAAAAAGGGACAAACTACAAATTCTAACTGGCCCCTCATGTTTGTCCTTCGTGAACATGGGCAAATCATGGGCTTGGATCTCATAACATGTATGAAATACAGGTCCAACAACATATAAGTTGAGAGAATTTTGAGGCAAGTGAACAAGTCTCCAGTGTAGAACAAATCACACATTTTGATAACATCTACGGTGACTAAGACTAGGGCAAGAATAGTTTAGCATAAGTCACAGTTACAAAGTATGATCACATGGTTCATGTTGAATATTTTAATGTAAAGGCTGGTTTAGCCACTTTTTTTGGTGGCTTGAATAATCAAAAGTCTATAAGAATAGGGTGGCTTGGTGGCTTAGTCAAAAGCCTACTAAAAGTAAGGCCCCTTGGTGGCTTAGTTTTTTTGTCAAAAGCCTACTAAAGTAGGGTTTGCTTGTCTTCTTGTCTTGTCAACACCTTTTTACTTCTATTTAAGCTAAGATTGAATAAGAAAGAGATTTTATATTATTTTCTTCTCTATGCTTTTCTACAAGGTATCAGAGCCATGTTTCCCTAATTGCTAATTCATCAAAAATGAATTTCAAAGCTGCCATGACAGGAGAACGAAGTTCTTCCACAACAACAGGAGGCGGATCAGTGACTTCTCCTGAAGGAGTAACCGATCCAATCAATGGTGGAGAAGAGAAACCCTAATTCCTCTTTTTTATTGGATGCTCGTAGACTCGCTAAAAAGAACTATCTAGAATGGGCCCAAAACAATTAGGTTGGTTATTGATAGGAGAGGCAAATCAGGGTATCTCACAAGAACAACTAAAATGCCTCCCAACAATGATCCTAAATATGAGATATCTGTGAAAATTCCCTAGTAATTGCCTGACTAATAAATTCTATGGAGCCATCCATTGCTAGGCTGCATATGTTTCTCTCATCTGCAATACAGATGTGGGAGGCAGCCATGGAGATGTATTCAGATCTTGAATGATAACTCAACTCATATCTATGAACTGAAAAGTTGTGGGGGCTGAAACAAGAATACATGGATGTCACCACTTACTATAATGAGGTGGTGATGTTGTGGAAGGAACTAGATCTATGACTTAAGTCATGGGAATGTCATTGCTGGTAGCATTGAATTCCTGAAAATAGAAGAAAACGATTGTGTATACTCTTTCATAGTTGGTTTGAACCAAGATCTAAATGAAGTAAGGGGGAATACTTGGGAGGAAACCCTTACCTACCCTAATGGGGGGTCTTCTCAGAAGTTAGGAGAGAAGAGGCTAGACAGAGGGTAATGCAAAAAGGAAGCAACCCAAAGAATTCTCCCTACATAGCTAGGAGGTATGAGTCCAGAAAGAAGAATATTGAGCAGAAGTTAAGATGTGATCATTGCATGAAAAATGGTCACACTCAAGATACGTGTTGGGAAATCCATAGCCTGGAAGGATAGGGATTCAGTTGGAACCAATCAAGATCAAGGCAAAGTTAATCCAGTGACTTCTAATCCTGATCCTTCGGCCATTCAATGTAAGGTACCCTTCACTAAGGAACAGATAGAGCATCTGGATAATTTGTTCCACTCTCAATCTGGTATGAACTCTAATCCCACTTGTTCATTTGTTGAATCAGGTAAAAATTCATTCTTAGGAGTCAGTCCAAAAGTTAGCTGGGTCGTTGACTCAAATGTCACAGATCACATTAAGTTACCATGCTTTACTAACTATAACTATCTATTTTCATTCTCTTTCACATAATAAACACTTATTGTGCATGAGAGAGTAAAAATGAAAGGCTATAATGCATATTCCACTTGGTACAGACTTCATACAACGGTTTTATTCTAAAGTTTTTCCTAAGGAACAGGTGCCTTCATTCATAAGTCTCTCAAAATCTAGACAAGATTCTTCTTTGGCACAATAGATTAGGTCATCCAAACCTTTCTATGTGAAAAAGTGGTTTCCTAAGTTTGTTCTTTAATATAAATGTGTTACATTGTTTGCCAACTAGTTTTTAGTATCTTTCTTTATCAACAGGAACATCACTCACAACATTCTCAAGTTTCAATTTTGCTTCCATCGGTTTATTGACCGGTTTACAAGAACTCGTACCGATTTCCTCCAACAGATCGAGTACGTACTTGCTCTGGAAACCAACAATCCCTTTATCCGATCTAGCAAACTCCATTCTAAGAAAGTATCTCAAATTTCTCAAATTCAGATGCCAGATTATTCTTGATTTGAGTAATCTCTCATCATCATCTCCCATAATAATTATATCATCAACGTATACTACCAGCATTGTCACCATACCAAAAGTTGCCGCCCTTTGTACAAATAGGGTATGATCAGATTGTCCCTGCCTGTACCCCATTTTTAAAAAATCCACAAACCATTCAAATCAAGCCCTTGGACTTTGTTTAATAGCGTCTTTTTCAATATGCACACTTTACCCTTAAACTTTCCGGTAAATCTAGGAGGAAGATCCATGGAAACTTCTTCCTTAAGGTTCCCATGTAAAAGACGCATTCTTCACATCAAGCTGCTGCAAGGGCCGGTCTAAGTTCACCGCCACTGATAACAAAATCCTTACTGTGTTAAGCTTTGCCAACGGGGGAAAAGTTTCTGAGTAGTCCAATATGTTTGGGTATATTCTTTGGCTACTAGTCTAGCCTTATACATTTCCAAAGATCCATCTGAGTTATGTTTAATTGTAAGAACCCATCTACATCCAACCAGAACCTCCCTTCGGGGAGCTCCACAATATCCCAAGTTTCAATTTTTTCTAGTGCCTTAATCTCCTCATAAACCACAGCTTCAAACTCAGGAGCAATTAAAGCGTCTTGAAATTTTTTGGGTAACTTATTGTCTGAAAGTTTAGAGAGAGAAACAATATCTGAGAGGGAAAGTTGATTATAGGAGATATACTTGTCAAGAGGATATAAAGGTTTTTTGTGCAAGCTCTTGGTGCTTTTCAAAAAGCAATAGGAACACCCAATAGATCATCTTCATGGGCAGATAGTAAGATGTTGTTTACCAGAATCATTGCAATCAGATTCATCTGAATAAGATTCATGAGCAGCGGTGTCAGTTCTAGTGTCCATATCCTTCAAGCCAAGATTTTCTCTTGGAATAAATAATTCCTTTAAAGCGTTGAATGGGAGGCTCTGGCTTTTACTCCCCCTGACCATCATACCCTACACCTGCTTGATCATTCAGAACATGATCATATTTGGTTGGTGCATCCGAGGGAGGTACAAGAGAATCAGGATCAGAATGTCTCTTGTCATCTTCTATTATGGGTGATAAAATTTTATTTGAAAGTGGGACTAAGCTACTGCCACCTCCTTCTACCAATACTTGAAAATCCTTCTCTTCAAATTTGTTCTTTGCCTGAAAATGATTTTCAAAATACATAATGCTTTCAAAAAGGGTAACAACTCTAGTAATGAATTTTTTTGAGTTTGAGGCTCAAAGCACTTGAAATCTTTTTGAAAAGGTTTCAAAAACACAATTTTTCAATCTAGGATCAAGTTTTCCTTGGTTATATCTATGTGCAAAGGTTGTACACCCAAATATTATAAAAGGCAAATCTTGAATTAACCTAGTGTCAGGAAAAGTGACATTTAACTTATTTAAGGGCCTAGTATAACTTAAAATTCGGGAGGGTGATCAATTAATAACGTACAAGGCTGTTAAAACAGCCTACACCCACAGGCCACAAATAGGACTGTTGGAAGCTAGCATTAGAGATCTCACAACCTCTAAAATATGCATGTTCATCCTTTCGGCCATCCCATTTTGTTGAGGTGTGTCGGGACAAGAACTTTGATGAATCTTGCCGTTTTTAACAAAAACAGATCCTAAGGTTTTGTTGAAAATTTCAGTGCCGTTATCACTTCAGAATATCTCAATTTTGGTGTGAAATTGTGTCAAAATGATGTTATACAAAACTGGAAACACACATTCAACGTCAGATTTTCTATTTAACAGGTAAACACAGTTAACATGGTATGATCATCAATAAACGTGACAAACCAACGTTGACCCTTTATACTTTTTAACTTAAACGATCCCCAAACATCACTATGAATCATAGTGAACGGTTTAGTGCCCTTATAAGGTTGACGTGGAAAACATGATCTGCTTTGTTTTGGCAATTCAGAAATTTATTGAAACTAACACTTTCCTTTATTATTGAACAAACTGGGCAGATTACTGAAAATTGGGATGGCCTAGTCTATTCTGCCACATCATAATACTATTTTTATCACCTAGAATAGAAGAATTAAAGCAACTGCTTTTAGAGAAATATTTATTCTTGGAATCCCCCCCCCCCCCCCCTCCTCAAAGACATAAGGTCCACCTTGCACCTTAGCACTGCCAATCTCCTTCCCAGTATGATTATCCTGAAAGTTACAGCCATCAACAGAGAAAATAGCATTACATTTGGAGACTGAGGTCAATTTACTTACTGAAATCAGGTTACAAGGAGGCTAGGAACATGGAGAACCTTTGTGAGGGTAAGATGAGGTGATACAGCTATGGTACCTCCAACAATAGCTGATAAAGAGCCCAACTATTTTTACTTTTTCATTCCAAGCACAAGGTGTATAGGTAATAAAGAGTTAAGACAAATCTGTCATATGATTTGTGGCCCCTGAGTCTATAACCCAGTACGTTGATTGGTTGACTCTACGGAAAGAGAGGAAATATTACCTTTTACGACAAGAGAACGTGTTTTATCAGTAAGGATTTGGGTTTGAAGTAACTTGCTTAATTTCTTCTTAGTGAATTATAAGGGTCCAGAGGAGTTGTTGGGGCCCGGATCAGACGAAACCTGGTTAGTTGCTTTGCACCTCTCATGTTACGCTACCAGCCCTCTTAGGCATCCAATTTGGGGGTTTACCATGAATTCCCCAGCACGTCTCCAAATCTGAATTTAATCTAGCAAGAAAGGAGTATACACTACCATTCTCCTCCCTCTTTTGAAATTTAATACTATCGTTGGTGCAGCTCAAGGTGTTGTCATATGACATATACAATTCTTGCAATAACACCACGATCTCATTGTAGTAGATAGTGACATCACCGACTCCTTGTTTCGTGGTCCAAAGTTTTGTTCTTAACTCATTAATTTGAGATGTATTCTCAAGGTCTGAATACATTCCTTCGGTGCATCCCAAATATCTTTTGCAGTGGGAAGAAACATGTATGGCCTAACAATCGCAGGTTCCATGGAGTTGATTAATATTCCAGATTTGGGATCTCCTGTGGCTGGTTTGGTGGCTTCTCCAGATTTGTTCCTTCATGAAAGGAACCACTCTGGTCTGAGAAGACTGCCCTTGATCAGACAAGACCAGATTCACCTTCCCAGAATCCCTATGATGTCCCCCTGAATTTCTTGACCTCCATGCTGGCTTCCCATGTATTTCCCAGCAAATATCTCGTGTATGTCCAATTTTTTTACAATGCTCACACCATAGTTTCTGCCTCAAATTCTTACTGTTATCGAACTTCCCCACAGCCAAGGCGGATGATTCTGGTTCCCTTGAGCCTCCTTGTACATCACACGACTTCTAGATTCCTCACGCCTCATTTCTGAGAAGACCTCTCACAAGGGTGGCAGAGGTGTCCTCCCCAGGATTCTGCCTCTCACCTCATCAAGATCTGAGTTGAGGCCGGCCAGAAACAAGTAGACTCTCTCGTTTGCTTCTCGCTTCTAGAACTTGGTGCTGTCAGCAGCACAACTCCATTCGTCTTCATGGCACATATCCAGTTCTTGCCACAAAGACACAACTTCGTTATAATAGGTTGTAACATTTTTCAAACCCTGTTTCATCGCCCAAAGTTTTGGTATCAATTCATAGATTTGAGAAGAATTCTCCAAATCCGAATACATCTCCCGTACTGCCAACCATATATCATTGGCAGTAAGTAAGAACATATTAGGACGAGCAATGGCTGGTTCCATCGAACTGATTAACCACGCCAACACCATCGAATTTTCTGATTTCCAAGCCTGCAGCAGTGGGTCGCCTGCACCAGGCTCTTTGGCATCACCGGTAAGGTAACCCAATTTTCCCTTACCGTCAATTGCCAGCTTGATACCATTTAGAAATTTACTGAATAGATAATTTTATTGCTGTGTAAAAACAGAGAGTACAAAACGACTTAAGGCTCTAACAGCCGACTTACTAACTTGGTGCCCAAGAAACATCTTATTTTACGACAAAAGGGTAAACAAGGAAAAACACCAATAAAAATAATGATCCAAACCCTAGGCTTAGGCCGACTTATTCCAACAGAAAGTTTATATTCTTTTCTTCTCTAAGCTTTTCTACTGTTCAACAATGAAATTTCTTATCCTATAACCGTTGTAAGTATGTTATACCAAGCGGCATGCATTAAGTCCAAACATTCGTACTCTATTTCACACAGCAGGGGTGTGTATGATGAATGAGAGTAATATATATTACCGCAATGCATTAATTACACTTGGTACAACGGTTGTACCATAAAATCTCTCGTTCAGCATGAGGCCACATAAAGCGACATCGTCAATTCAATTTCTGTAAAGAACAGCAATTGCTACTGCTTCCACACAATGTAAAAGATCAAAAGAAAATTCTATGCATGCCTGTACCTGTGATTTCGCATCCACAGAAAAGTAAGCATTTGAGCAAGCATGATACGCTTTGTCACAAAGAGAGGCACATATTACAGGGGGTCCGGGCTGCACACCAACATGTGGGTCACATATGGAACATTCCAAGAGCTCCCACAAAAGCAAGCACTCTTCGGATGCTTCTCCGTTTGAAGCCAACCTTCTGATAGATAGAAAAGCTGGATGCGTCTGGCTTACATCACAGCAAGTCTTTTTACGGAACACCCTACAGAACGTAAGATCTCGAGGCCCCTTGTTTAACTTCCTTGGAGGTTTCCCCTCATTGAGAAATGGAGGGAAGCGGCCACCAGGAGAAATACAAACATCCGAAGTTTTTCCTAAATAAAAACAAATTATATTGACTCAATGTCTGTAATAATTAGAAGAAAACACCTGAGAACTTCTAGAAAGAGCAGGAATTAACATATTAATGGCTGAGTACTTGCAAATATATTCACTTATTGTCTAAAGCCCAACAAATCAAATCTTCAGTCACAACTTTAACCCAACTCAAGAAATTTACACTGTCCCACTGTGTCAATCCACTTCTTCATTTTTTGCAAGAGAATAATGACATGTTACATCCTATATATGTTAGACACTCACGTTTCAGTAAATCATTACATTTTACATTGCATCTGATATTAAACCATTACATCTTACCTTTTATCAGTCACTTCACTAAACAGAATATAACAATTCATTTCCCGACGTAACAAAATTAATAAATAAATAAATAAAAATCACACCATCATGGCCCTAACACCGACTTTCCTAAGTAACATGCTCAAAGCATATATATTTTGTTTTGTGATAGATGTTTCCCGTAAAATTGAATATCTTTACTTGTTTTGATGAACCTTTCACAACAACACTTAGTTTAGGCCATATAACCAATAAACTTATTAAACATCAATCTTATTCCTACCAAATGTTAATGCATCTTCTCATTTTCCTCCTAGTTCGACATGTACTCTTTGAAGATATTTCCTTTTTGTCTTAAAACCCTTAATTGATCTGCGTAGTAATATCAGTGTTTCTGTTCTGACATGAAACCACATTTATGATCTAAAGATGTTGCTATCCACGTATGAAGGGAAAAGGTTGACCACTGACATTTATTGAAAACAGCATTTTAAAACATATTGAAAGGCTTAAGCAAGTCAAAAGAAAGCTAGCAAAATAAAACTGGAAGAAGAGGGGCGTAATTTCATATTTGAGACCGCTTAGCAGAAAGACAATGATAACATGTTAAAGAAATACATAAAAGAGGGAGAGGTCACCCTTTGTTCATTCATGTAAATAGGAGTAGAAAATACAAGATAAGTGGGAATACAAGATAAGATCATAAACATTCCAATCTAACATAAATTCAAACTAGTGACTACCCTAAACCTGGGATATTCTATCATCCTTATGTAGTGATAACAACCACCTATACTTATTTCTTAAGAAATCTAACCATTTGGAAGCATTGACCCATTGACTACTCATCCGGGTTATGCCATCTTTTCAGTTGTCTTACGCCCTTTCTTTTCTTATAAAACAACTAAAAATGTTTTCTTTTTCATTAGATCACCAGGTAAGATAGTAAATCCAAGAGTAAAGAGAAAACAAATGAAAGCAAAACTAAAGGAAAGTAATGAAATAATATATCGAGTGGAGGAAGAGAACGCTACTACTAATTACGGATAATCCCTCACCTGGTAGGCAGAGAACAAACTTATACATCAAAGCAGGCCTATCCAAGAGGTAATCCATGTAGACATGGAGACTCAGCAAACCACAAAAGCAAAGAGAAAATCATATTCCAGTTGTAAACTGAATATTCTTTTAATCTCAAACCTCAAAAGGTAGCAGTACAGATGTTTTATCCTCAAACTATTTCCCCATTTCACAAATAACCAGCTTTCATGACAAGGTTTTGGCCAAGGAGAAAAATATTATTTCATGGCTATGTTCTAGCACACACACTTAGAAGAACAAATGTAGAAGATATAAAAAGATGATGAATAATAATTTTATTCAATGATTATTGCTTACCGGAAAACGATACTATTATTAAATTGAAGAATGTTAACCTACACAAACTTCTCAATCGAAGGGGGATAAAAATAAAATGAGGAAAGAGAGTGTAGAAATAAGCAAGAAAATGGAGAGAAAAAGATAAACTCTTATTTTAGAACCTTATCGAGTGAGATACGTGTTCTTGATTTATATAGAAAACCCTTACAACGGCTATAAAGCCAACTAGCAACGGCTAGTAACAAGAAAAACCAGTGAAAAACCGGCCACAATGGTCCTGGAAGCCATCAAGCCTAATTACAGGGATTAGGACTAATCTAAGAACAATTAAGCACTAGAAAAACAACATACATATTTCAACAGAGAGTAATGTGCCTATTGCAACCCAAATTTCACACTTAAGAAGTGAAATAACTATCGCACACAGGACTTTTTAGCAAACATAATAAATAAACCCTAAACCCCTTCAAGTTGAACATCAATATTAAATAAAAAAATAACTACTAGTAACTATCGATATTAACTATCGCACACAGGACTTTTTAGTAAATATAAAAAATAAGCTAAAACACTAAAAAAGCTGCATCCTTTCAACGACAAAGCAAGAAGATAAATCTATTATAAGGAACTCCATTGATGCACAGAAGCTAAGCTAGAAATAGAGCATCGTCCTTCATTGATACCCGAGTTTACACCGAGTCTTACATGATGAAAAGATGGAGAATCTCATAACAGAAAACTAACTGAAGTGTTCAACCTCCAAGCTAAAGGAAACATGGGCCTCTAAAACAGAGCAAAATCCCTCAAATATTCAGCCTGACCCTCAATAATTTTCAATCCTCTTTTGCCCTCAATGACTTAAACCTTCTTTTTTTGTGAGACATACCTAAATTTTAATCAACTTGCCAATGGAAAAATACCATGTGGTAATTCAAGCTCCATCAAAAGACAGTTTAGACATTAGCTCTCTATTCAACAAAATACCCAATTTTCCATTAAACATGAAACTGAAGGGATCACATCTCACAGTTCAAACAAGAATTATCAAATTTGCGTTTTGTTTAAATCTGCGTACCAACCCCTCACTCAAGAGCACAAAACCACTCCAATACCACCACTACCACCACCCAAAAACAGAAAGAAAAGAAACAACAACAACAACAAATGAGAATAAAGAAACCTTCCGTTAACTATTTCCTTTTATCATTATTAATCTCATAATTTGTTTGATTGACAGCACGTATTACTGCAAAAAAAAAAAAAAAAAAAACTTGTGGCTGAGAGCTAGTACCAAAAGCGGAGACGAACGACAGCAAGGAGAGCAGCAAACAGACGGTGAAGTACCATCTCATCCTCCTCAACGGTGCTGCGATTGCCGGACCTTTGCGTTTATTTTTCTAATTTCTCTTTATGAGGAGAAATGTTTCTTTATGTTTAGTTGAGATTTATTATATTTTTATTTTTTAGATTTATTATAGTTTCTGTCCGACTGTTTCTTTACGGACTAGAGCACACGAATTTTCCCCACTCTCGCAACAGTCTATTGCCAAACGGCGATAAAACTGAGAATTTCAAAATCAGGTGGGGCTATAAATCTTTATTTTTTTTTTTTTTTTTTTTTTTGAAAGTAAATCTATTTTTTCATGTCCGGTTTTTTTTATATTATTTTTCAAGTATCCCGTAGAAATTGCAATGATCTAGTATGAGTCCGTTGAAATTTACTACGAATGGGATGTAATGCATTAGAAATCATAGGTTGTTTGGCATCTTGTATCATTGTTGGTCCATTAGAAAGGCTTTGGTCAAGTTTAGAAGGGTAAATAAACGTGACACTTAAAAACTTTTCTAGAGATTTGATAACTCTGCTGAGTAAATAGTGTGCTGACTATTCAACTCTGATGAGTTATATGCAGCGGATAAAACTTAAAGCTTGTTCTTATAAAACTGATGAGCTATGTGTTGTGCACTCAACTGTGAGGTGTTTGTTCAGCATATTGGTAAGTTAGCAGTTGATGTGATAAGATGCAGAAAGTAAATTGCAGGAAAATAAATGCAGAAAAAAAAGGCAAGTTTTATAGTAGTTCAGGGTGGTGTAATCCCTTAGTCCACTTTTCTCATTTGGTGTTGGAGGAATTCGCTAATGTTCTTGAGGTACGATTACGAGACACAATACATTGATGCTTGTCCTTGACTGATAACTACAGCTTCAAAATCTGAACACATAGATGGCAGGTAGAGTTGTTGTTTCCCTAAGTTGTTCCATTATTCCTTCGAGCGTAGGATCGCCTCCTCAATAGCTCCACCACACTCAACAGTCCTTGACACCTCAATAGGTGCTTCTCTGTCAAGAAAACCTTTGACAAAGAGGTTTGAATCAAAAAAGTGATTTAGATTTAGAGCTTTGATCGGCATGGTAAGATCAACGGCTCAATCTTCAAGTGTAGAAACTGGTTCAAACTTGTAAGGATGAACACTTGAAGATCTCTAGATTCTGCAGTTATAAGCTCAGCATGTAGCAGGAATATCCAGGACTCAGCAGTGCAACTTGATAGTTTGAATGCAATGAAAATCTTGGTTCTTCTTCTGGTTTGCAAATTCCTCTATTTATACTTGAATATACAACGTTCAAAATTTGAATTCAGAATAGACGTTGTATGATTTTTGTGAATATTCCTCTGGAAATTTTTGATACATGATTTGTGACAGTATCAATGTCTTCCTGACAATGACAGTCTGTCAACCAATGAAAAAGATTCATTTAAGGCGGCTCTGAAATCTTCATAAAAGACATTTAAATTCCACCATTGATTGCCCATTTGTTCATGTGGTAAATATTGACCCTTATCCTTAATTTTCTTCCAGAACAATCCGAATTGTTTCTTGAAACGGATCAATAAACTTACACTATCTCAGCTATGAATCTGAATGTTGGTCTGCTGAGATGTACAGTAGCTCAGCTGACTCACGCTCTATTGAATGACTTGACTGAGTTCTCAGCTGACTTGCTTATCATATGATCTTATTTAGTGAGATCAGAGCACCATATTTAAAATTAAATAAGACCCTTCATCACATTTCCTTTAGGATCTTAAGTCTTCAATACAATGTCTATAAGATCAGTCCATGCCATCACAGGCTTACCTGAATTCTAGCCCTATAGCCTTGGCTTAGTCTTCATTAATGAGTTTGGAACCTTAGCCTTCAGTCTTCTCTATTGTGTTTGAACCCCCAGTCTTCTCTACTGAGTTTGAAACCTCAACTTTCATCTCAGCAACGGATCCTAGACACTCTACTGAGGTCCTAAGCTCTACCGAGATCCTATCAGTTGACTATTACGGTACTTGTCTAATCAACCTATACAATATTAGACTCTACTGAAACCTATATATTCAATCTAGACATCATTTTGCTTGCATTCTATAACATCTAGTATGGCATTCATCATTAAAACAAAATTATTTCTAACAATTCCCCCATTTTTAGTGGTGATGTCAATACCCTCACCTACAACTAAGCAAAAAGATAAAGACAATAAAGAATAGAAACTGGATATCTTTCATTATAATCAATTATTCAAAAATTATTACAGATCTAAGTTGCATAAGGTAAAAACATAATGATTAGCTAACTAGCTCTAATGAAGTCTTCTTTCCTCTAGTCCTTTGTCTGCATTTTCATGTCAGTTTTTCTCCAAATCTGAAAAATTGATCCAACGATTCCAGTAATCCCAAGCATCCCCAAATGAAGGTTGAAAACCATCTTCCTCAAAACCTCCATCATATTAAATATTCTTGAATTTCTCATAGGAATCAAGAGGTGGTTTCATATCCACTTTCTCACCCATTTGCTTATTCTTTGCATTCAGCACAACTCTTCTTGCCTTGATCCTTTCATCAATTACTCTAGTTTCCAAGAATAACTTGAGACCTTCTAGCTAGCTCAGTCTTCCCATAAAATTACAACAAATGAAATACTACAAGTGTCATTAACATAATTTGCATAGCATGTTTCAAAATCCAAGTCCATGTCATCGCATTCATCCTTATTATATCTCCTTCGAACCATTAACTGATTTTATTTATAGAGGAAAAACAAAACAAAACAAAGAAACAAAGAAACAAAGAAAACGAGTCGTCACAAAAAATGCTGGTATGAGTCATGTACGAGAGTCTTATATATATATATATATTTTAAAAATTGTTGTAACAATATATACATTTTCTAGAAATCTTATTCGAGTATTTATGCAACAATATACTTGTTTAAAATTATGTATCAAGTTCAAGTCGAGCATGCTCATTCGAGATCCGTCAATTCATCAAGTTCCCTTACTAGACATTGATACAGCTGATACGATTGTCTCTACCTTATGACTCTCATTTCACCACCTTATATCCACAACAAGTAATTTTTATAGTGAAGTCCGTCCTTCCGACACCCAATCTCCTGGGGCTTCCGGAGGGTCCACTTGCCTCGGACCTCACAACCGCGATCACAGACCCAATGCATAGCTAACCCGACCGTGAAATCCTCGACGGGCCCATCGAGCGAGAACGAGAACGAGAACGAGAACCATGCCGCCGAAGCGGGAACTAGCCATGCCGCCGAAGCGGGAAAGGTACAAGTACAATACCATGCCTCGGGAAGTACGGTACCTTGCCAGAGGTGGGACATGCAATGTCATTTGTATAAGATTTGTTTCATCACGTTATTATCATTAAGTCGAGAGAGTTAATAAATCATTTTTAACAAGATACATATTATTTTTTTATATCAATAATATATTGGAGTAAATTAAAATGCTTAAAAAAAAAAAAAAACACACTTGATTTTTATAGAAAATAAAATTGAACTCACCGTTTGTCCGAAATCTAAGAGTTTAATTATGCGTGCATTGGATCGTTGTCTGTGTCCTTATATATTTGTCGTCACAAACAAACTACGCGTGCATGCTTTATATATATCTATCAAACATTCCATTGTTTTTGGTACCTTCATTAATTTTAACTTACTTCCCAAACCCACCAAACTACAATACACAACTCCCTGCCATACTTGTATGTATTATGTTTCTCTAAAAAAAAATCCCTACCTTCAGTATAAGATTTGTTCAACAACAAGATTCATATCCACACCACGGCAATAAATTTGTAGCTCCCAACAACGATTATACAATAATTACTTTGATGGTGAGAATTTCGGTTTTGGACCGATACGATTGGTGTATTTGATGATGGTAGACGGCTATTTTTTTTTTTATCAGTTGGGGTAAAAATCTACGGCTTTGTAGAGATTGAGAAACAAGCTGTACGTGTAGGAACACATGCCTCCTCTATGGCTTTGGTGATGCCGGTGGAGAAAACAGAAGGAAAACGGAGACGGAAATTTGGACAATAGAATAAGTCGGATATCAATTTTTGATATTGAACGATGGAACACTGATATGCCTAACATTGCCCTTTATATATTCAGTTTTTGGTGAATAATGAGCCAAAAATAAAGTATGGTCTTAATAGTAATTAATATCCTTTCTCCCCAAAATATAACGGATGATAATTATAAATCAGAAGTAAAAGTAAAGTGTATAACCTAAAACTGTTAAAGATAACAATTACATTCATATTTATTGCTCAATTTAAAGTTTAATATTTATTTTAAAACATCATGTGTACATAATTTAATGCATTGTTTTATGACACTACCTCTTGTTAATAATAATAATAATAATAATAATAATAATAATAATAATAATAATAATAATAATAATAATAATATCACTTTTAGTATAATAATGTCACAACGAAATCATTTCTACGTTGAAAATACTCCAAACTTTTCATAGCTTAATCAATAGTATTAAGATAACATATATCACTAGATCTTAATAGTTAAAAAATAAAAATTATCTAGACATTTACTTAGAAATGCCTAAAAAGTCATTATAAACAACATGACGAAAATCGGGGTGTTACAGATCTCGTCTATCAAAGTTTAGAGACACTAGGACTGTACGTAGACGTGTATTAGAAAATGCGTGCGTTAGACTGACCCACTTACTATATTAAATGTCGCACTATGTGGCGGTTGTGTAATTATCCTAAGACCAGAGTCTTCATGATATCACGGTGTGGATTGTCATACTTTGACACTATTGAGGTTTCCCTTAACCATGGGGCGATCATGCGGTAGTGATTGGGTGTGATACTGAAGCATGCGTAGAATTCATGTTGTTCGTCCGGAAATCGTGTATCCTATGAATAGGAGCAAATATCCGAAAGGGCCTTCTTATAAGGATTATCTTACTCTCGTGAATCTTGCAAGGTGGGAGTAAATGAGTTACCTCGAGAGAGCATGATATTCAGATTATAAGATACGGTCGTTAATGTATCGACACTCTGTTAGGTGTAATGCCCGAAAGACAATTTTGTAATTGTTTTATTTAATAAATGAAATGATATTATTATTCATATTTATTATTCTCATATTCACCGATGTGACAATAGTATTTACACTACAGAAAACCCTAAAGTATATCGTTTATGTAATCACTTAACTCAGTGTATGGGATATACACGGGAGGATTGAGTTAGTGAAGATGTACTTAAAATACAATTAGCCCGTAGTGAAGTTAATCGAGAGTATCGGGTCTCTCCTTTAACGTGCTATTAATGCGCCCTATTCACAATAGGTGTGATTGTCTTATCCGGACTTTCGGTTAAGAGAACCTAGTGGGGCATTTATATATGATAGATATATCATATAGGGCTGGACCGATTTGATTAGAGTTCATGATATAATTCCGTAATCGAGAAGTCTTATCGAATCAATCGATGATCATATTTATGGATATATCTTAATCTTAAGGTGATCACAGTCAACTGCTTGAATTAGTATGAGGTTTGACTTGACGGTTAAGGATTACACTGAGTCTGTGATCTGAATTACCCCATCTTGGCATTGTACTGGATTGAGTGAGTAGTCTGTGTTGTCACAGAGACGGAATCCATTCCTTCCATTTATGGAAGTAGATAGATAGTTCCCTTGTTTGTTAATCCTAGAAACTGATCGATCGTACGAGTTCATATTACACTGATTAGCTACCAGTGAGTTGTATGAATTAATTGATCACTAGGGGGTTAATGGTAAATAATGATAAGAGGTTCTAAAAAGGGTTAACGGTAACTTCCCGATTTAGAATGAACGAACTATGGAGGATTAATCCATATGTAATGATTATATCAATGGACGCTTATTATCATTCTCGTGAGGAGATAAATATAATCTCATAATCGGAGGAGTGCGAAACACGGGATTATGGTGGCATATTCCCGTGATTGATTTATCGAATATAATTATTCTGTTCGTAAGATAATTATTTATTTGATTTATCGGAGCCGCTGATTATTAGTCCATGGTCCCCGACGTGCCTCCAATATAGCATGGCTATTCTCGGACGTCGAATCCTAATAATATTAATTTAGTTCTTATTAGAATTTAATTAAAACGATATGTGAATTAATTGTTTAGTGGACTATTAAATTAGTTGGGCTAAATAATTAAATATGTGAAAAAGACATTTTTCATAATCTTGGCCCAATTTAGTGTGTATAGTCGAAATTATTGTGACTAGGTCACAAGGGATAATTTTCGGCCCCAAGGCATGTTTTAGAGAACAAGAAATTGTTTTCTTGTGGATTAATAAGACATGTGCACAAAATATTTATTGGATAAATATTTTATGGTAAAAAATAAAGATAAAGATTATTCTAGATTTGTTCTAGGATATTCTAGGATTATTTTTTATTTTTTGGATTTATTTATTTGTAAAATAAAATCCTTGGAGGATAAGATAAGCTCTCTTATATAAAGAGGCTTTTCCCAACTCATACACACAACAACACTACAATTTTCGACTTCTATCTCTTAGAGAGAAGAAGATAAAATTCGGCCAAGGGGAAGTGAGGGAAAATCTTGGAGGTTTTCCAGGTAGCATATCGGAGGGATTCGAGACGAGGATTTCTTCCACCGGGAGTTGCTCGGATCACACGTGTGGAAGATCGTGGTGCTCTTCACACCATCTTTTGTTCTTCCTATTGCGGTTCTTCTACTTGGATTTTGAGATCCAAGAGATATGTTCTACAACCCCCTTGTAGAGTAGATCTAGTAATTTTATTATGTGCAAATTATAGATCTAGATCCTTAAATCGCTTCCGTTGCGGATGATATTACTAACACACTCGAGATACGACTGTATGAATATTATTATAGCGATAGGATTCTATTTACATGGTAACCGTTTCACATGAAAGGTAGTAGTCATTGCATTTGACTCTTCCGATTATTGGGGGTCATGGCGTCTTGCTAGACGTTTATCCATGATCGCTAGGTATGAATGGTATTTTAGTAAATGCACTTTGTGCCTACGGCCAACATATTCAGAATCCTATCGGGTCACACACATAAGAACATCTAGCCGGATTAAAATGCTGTTATAGTGATAACCAAATAAGAAAACTTTGTATCTCGACTATAAAGTGTTATAGTGATAAATTAATATAGTAGTATTTATTTATTATGAATAAATATAATACAAGATATTAATTATGTTGGTTAATTAAGTATACATATAATGTATATGTATGTGGCGCATGTGTGTGTATATTGATACATTAATATAGTAGTATTTATTTATTATGAATAAATAAAGATATTAATTATGTTGGTTAATTAAGTATACATATAATGTATATGTATGTGGTGCATGTGTGTGTGTATTGATACATAAGGATTTTGTGAATTAATTAATCATAGTATTATATTAATTATGTTGATTAATCAAATATATATATATTATATTTGTGGTGGGCGAAATTTATATATGTGATATACATGGATTTTGCAATTTAATCAATCATGGCATTATTTTATGTATTAATATTGGATATTAATATATATGGATTTATATGTGTAATATATATATATATATATATATATATATATATATATATATATATATATATATATATATATATATATATATATATATATATATATATATATATATACGCGTACGTGTAAATGTGAAATTGATTTATGGTAATATAATAAAGATATATTCAATATTAGATATTGGCCTTCTAAAAAAAAAAAAAAAGATATTGGCAATATATATATCTTAAAAATATTTAATATGAGATATTGAATATTAATGGGATAAATCAATCAAAGACATTTTCCTTATTTTATTGGAAGTTGGTTTCATTTCTCCTCTATCCATTAAGAAGCTTTTCTCTAGGGGTGTACACGGAAACGGATAATCCGAAAACCGAACCGAATTGTAGTGATTCGGTTCGGTTCGGTTCGGTTATTGACTACCCACGGTTCGGATTGTGAAGAAACCGAAAATTTCGGTTCGGTTACGGTTTTGGCCAAAAATTGACCGTAACCGAACCGAATATAAAACCGAACCGTTAACCGAACCGATATAACCGAACCGTCACTATACCGTTTATACATTATTCTGCATGCTTAATTATACTAAAGTTTTGCTCCAAAAAAAAATTATACTAAAGGTATATACTCTACTCCATGTCGGCAACATATTAAACAAAAAAAAAAAATTTTTTTGTAATACCAACAAAATCATCCACATCTACTCATACCTTATCTCTTTCACTCATACCTTATCTAATATCTAGTTATCTCATCCACTTCCATATTAAGGGTTTCACACGTTGAGTCTTCATTTTCAGAGTTTCTTCACACTTTCATTCGCTCCAAGCCTCCAATCTTTCTTCCCGACTTTTCTCGATCTTCAACAATTTGTGTAAGATTCACTCTTCTATCTTTAACTTTTTTTGCATTCTTCTCTACATTGGTTTCCAATTAGTCTTGTATGCGGGTTAATTATGCAGATATTTGTTTTCAGTATTTTGTATGTTGTTATGTTTCCGTAGGTTTATTGACTGTGAGACTGCTATTTTCTGTTTGATTTGCCTTTTGGAAAGTGTCTATTTTTACCTTATTCTTGTTAATTGTGATTGAGGGGAATGTTTGGTAACTGTTATCTTTGGTTTAAGCAGGTGAAAGTTTTTTTGGTTCTTCTTCACCCCAGATTTTTGTTTTTGTTCCCCTCATCGTTGTATTATGTGAACAACTTGTTATGGACAGCAGTTTCATGGCAGGTGTTTGGGATTGGTTGTATTGGGCTGATATTCAAGGTGTCTTCTCTGTTTTCAAATGCAATAAGTGTACTTGGTTTGCATATTACTCCTGTTTTGGCTGTTGTTTTCTTCCATGATAAAATGACTTGTGCAAAAATTGTTTCACTTTTGCTGGCAAAAAAAAAAAAAACGTTCCTCGTAATGTTGTCTAAGAAAAAAAAAACTTGATTGATTTTCTTGAGCTTTTAGAATGAAGAGAGAACATTTGTAAATCTGTTCATTCTATTGTGTCCACTGTCCAGTGTCTTCTTGTATAATACATCCTTCATTAGATACCTTGTATTGTTGTTGATTGTGCTTAGTTTCACACTTTTTCCAGAACCTTTCTAGGATTAAAGTGTTACAAAGAATGAATATGTATATATAAGAATTCCTTGTTGGAATAATCTATATATGATAAGGTTGTTTTCATAAAGAGTATCTGTGGCTTGTTTTCTACTCAAAATTGCTACTAAACAGATGCATATGACATGCAACTAACATAACATTTAACAAGATGCAACTAAACTATTTTTTCCTATTTTGGTGCATACTTTTACTTTATTTTTCCTCTTTTTCTCCAATGAAATGTCTAGTGTGGGTGAAGCTGAAGACACTCCAAATGCTGAAGATGGTCCAAATCAAAGGCGTGATGCAACGGTGACAAACAGTATCACGGGTCCTACTACAAATAAGCGAGAGAGATCAGCCATATGGCAATTCTTCACAAAGATTTTCATCCCAGGTTCGGAGACTCAATATAATCTGGTGATATGCAATTATTGTAAGTCTCATCTTAAATGCAATTCAGCTAATGGGACTAGTTCATGCCGCAGTCATGCAAAGAGGTGTAAGCTTAATCCATTTCGTGAGGTTGACAGTAATCAAAGTACACTCACTTTTGGAAAATCCGACAATAGTAATGAACCTGACAGGGTATTAACATGGAAGTTTGACCAAGAGGTATCTAGGGCAGCGCTAGCTAAAATGATAATAATTGATGAGTTGCCATTTGTGACCGTTGAGTGTAATGGATTTAGGAGTTTTGTGAACGCTATACAACCTAAATTTAAGGTTATGTCACGTGTAACAATTGCTAGAGATTGCTTGAATTTGTATGCCGCTGAGAAATCAAAATTAAAGAAGTTCATGAAAAATAATGTGCAAAGAGTGTCATTGACTACAGATTTGTGGACATCATTGCAAAATCAATCGTATCTTTGTCTCACTGTGCATTTCATAGACAAACAATGGAACTTACATAAGAGAATTCTGAATTTCTGTGTTATTGGTGATCATACCGGTGACTCTATTGGCAAGATGATTGAATCATGTTTGAAAGATTGGCGTATTGAGAGGGTTTGCACGATTACAGTTGACAATGCTAGTGCTAATGATGTTGGAATTGCATATTTGAGAAGAAAGCTTGTTGCTAGAAATAATGTTGTCCTTGATGGTGAATATTTACATGTGAGATGCTGTGCACACATTCTGAATTTAATTGTTAGAGATGGCCTTGTAGAATGTGATGAAGCTGTGAAACTCATTCGTGCTTCAGTTAAGTATATTAGGAGCTCTCCTAAAAGGCTTAAGTATTTTAATGAGTGTGTTAGGCAAGAGTATGAATGTGCACATGATAAGTTGATATCATTAGCCTTAGATGTTCCTACAAGGTGGAACTCAACCTATATTATGTTGAGTAGTGCCTTGAAATTTGAAAAGGCAATTAATAGGATGGCAATTGAAGATATGTTTGAAGATCTTAGGGATGGGCCTCCTACAGCTGAAAATTGGGAACAAGCTAGGGTATTGGTGAAATTTCTCGTTATTTTCCATGATTGTACAAGACGTCTATCTGGTACATTGTATGTGACTTCACCTCAATATTTCCAAGAGGTGTGTACAATCAAAAGTGCAATTATGGAATACGGGAGGAGTAGTATTCCAGGATTGAGGATAATGGCCAATAGGATGATGGAAAAGTTTGAGAAATATTGGGAAACGCTTGATAAGGTTAACATGATGTTGATGGTTGCTGCGGTGTTAGATCCACGGGTGAAACTGACAAAACTGGAGTTTTTGATTGATAAGCTGAGACGTTCTGGGGAGGATTGTGAACTGTTAGTGTCGACACGTCAGACTTTGAAGTCATTGTTTATGTTTTATAGTAGTGGCACCGAGGCATCTAGCTCGGTTAGTGCAGCTGGGAATGAGTCTGATATTGACATGCTTGATCATAAAGCTCATGTAGATGTGGATGTTGCTAGAAACTGGGATATTGAGTTTGAACAACGCTTGGAAAGTATACATAAAGAGGATGGAAGGACAGAGTTAGATAGGTATCTTGCGGTGAAAAATGTGAAGAATGATGCGAACTTTGACATTCTAGGGTGGTGGAAGATGAATGCTTCTAAATATCCTATTTTATCTACTATGGCAAAAGACATTCTTGCAGTTCCAGTTTCGACAGTTGCTTCTGAGAGTGCTTTTAGCACAGGTTCTCGTGTCCTAGATGCATTTCGAAGTTCTTTAACACCTAAAACAGTTGAGTGCTTGATTTGTGCACAAGATTGGCTTCGTGGCTCAAGTTTGATGGATGTTGAGGAGACATTGGAGAGCATGGAGGAGATTGAACAAGCAGGTTGGCGGTTTCGTTTAGTTATGTGTTACTTTTAATTTAGTTATAAATACTTCTTGCATATGCATCTTTTATGGGTTTTTGTGTGTAGTTTATAGCTTTATAGATGAAACCAAATAATTGTGTTTAACTTGTGCAGTTGCTGCACTTGACATCCATGACCGTGATCCGTAAAAAACTGAAAAGAGTGAATGAAGATGGTTTGTGATTGAGGTATGATTCCATTGTTATTGTTATTGTTTATTCCGTTTACTATATATATTTTTTTATCTACAAATGGAAGGCTGGATTGTAAAATGTCCTTTTTAAACTTCTTTTCCATTTCCATATATCCTGTCCTTAGTGTTTTTCTGCACAAGGCTGGATTGCAAGTATGGAAATATATTGTACATTTGCCTAGTCATGGTTTCCCTCCCTGCACCAGAATATGCGTGCCTTCCTGCCATGGACAATATTGTGGACGTATTTGTGACATTATTGGCTAAGAACCATGTTGTTGGTCCCTTGAAAAAGATTTGGTTAAGTTTAGAGGGGGGGGGGGTGAATAAACTTAACACTTAAAACTTTGGAGTTAACAAATTCTGCAACTTCAGCAGTCTGCTGATACTTCGATAGTCCGTCGAGACTTCGCAGCCCGTCGATAAACGTAGTCTACCGACGCTGAGTTTGCTGAATTTGTGCAAATGGAATTATATCAAAATTAAGCCTTAATACTTGTTGTTAAATATGATACTAAGTATTAGATACTCAGTAGTGTATGTGTGTGATTTCAGTTGCTATATTCAGTAGATTGATGTGTATGATAAACTAAATACGTAAAGTAAATGTTGTAAGTAAATAGGCGATTTTATAGTGGTTCCGTGTGGTGTAATCCCGTCAGTCCACTCTTCTCCCGTGATGTTGGAGGAAATTCACTAGAGATCTTTGATGTAGGCGTTACAAAGATTCCTAAGTTGCTTGTCCTTCACCAATAACTATGGCTTCACAAACCGAAAACTCGGGAACATGTAGGATTGCTTTGCTCCCGAGTCTTCCACTTGGTCCTTGAAGGGTAGGATTGCCTCTTCACCACTCCACCACAAACAACGGTCTTTCACACCAAAGTGCTTCACTGTCTTCGAGGAGTTCTTTATAAAATAAAGATTGAATCAAGTAAATGATTCAGTTGCAGCAGCTTGATTAGGATGATATAATCAGCAGCTTGCAGTCTTCAAGTGTGTATGCTTGATGTAGCTTGAATACAGAATGCACTTGAAGAAATTCTCTAGATCAGTAGCTTTAAGTTCAGTAGGTTCAGCAGGTTGTTTTTCAGCTCAGAATAATATTTCTTCAAAGTTTATCAAAATTCATCATTTCTTTCTGAGTTTGAAGTCCTCTATTTATAGGTAGGAGAGCATGTGACTTGTATTTGAAATTCAAATATAACCGTTCCTTGTTTTTGTCCCATCTGATTTGCCCTCTGTCACTATTCATAGGACTGACACTGTCAGATTTCCTTTTTGACAGTGCAGTCTGTCCACCCTTTGACTTGTGTCCATTGGATAAAGTCCTGTATCATCCCAACGTTCTTTTAATCCTAACCACTGATTTGTTTGATCAAATCGAGGTAGTTGGTTGTCCTTATCCATGTAATCTTCCAATATAATCTTGAATTAATCGAGGTATATATCGCCAGGTTCATCGATCTGTCAAGTACCTATCGTCTCGAATTGAACGACAATTTGCTTGTGTATAAAATATAATGCAGCTGACTTCTTTTATCTAACTTTTATTTGTGAAGTTAGATTACACCTTTTTGAATTATAACCAAGTTCCAAACATCATCCAACTTATGGAACTTAGACCTTCTACACAAGCTATATGTGATCAGTTTAGGTCATCACCGACTTGCCTAAATTCTGATCCCATATCCTTGACTTAAATTACTAAGTTTGATCCTTTAGCCTTCTGTAACTGAGTTTGAGCCCTCAGCCTTCAGTCTTCAGTCTTCAGCAGGTTCCTGACTAGTCTACTGACCTATTTACCCTACTGATATGGACCAGTCTGCTGATAAAGCTCAGCTGACCATTACAGTGCTTGTTTGATCAAACCTATTTATGAATCAAACTCTAATAAGCCTATACATTTGATCTAGACATCCTTTTGCCTTTGCACTATAACAGCTAGTCTGGCACTCATCATCAAAACTAAGAAATAAGTCCAACAATTTCCCCCTTTTTGGTGATGATGCCACTACCCTCACCTAACAACAAAGCAAAAAGACAAAAACAAAAACAGAACAAATATTCATCTTTCATTATAATCATTTGTTCAAAAATATTACAGTCTAGAATCAGCAAAAACATAATGCAGTTAAAGTATGCTTATCTAGTGTCTTCTTTCCCTTTCTTGTCTGGCCTTCTCCACTTGTTCTTGGTAGGCCCTGATTTCTTCTATCATATCCCTCATCCATTCATTTTCAATCAGTGTAAAATCAATGTAGGGATTGACTTGTTTCCACCAGTTCCATGCTTCAGGCAGGATAAGATTAATCTGATTCACTTTGAACCCAAACTTCATGTATAGTTCCTTAAACTCTTCAAGTGAATCCTTTGCTTTTGTGATAGGCAAGTTCCTATCACCTCTGCCACTTCTTCCACCTCTTCCACCTCTATTGCTTTCCCTTAAGGCTTTAATCCTTGCCTCCCAAAATTTCAATCCCAAGAAAGAGTTCAGACCTTCATGAAACACTTTGTCTTGATAAGGTTTCCTCCTGCTCTTTCTTGTATTGTCTAAAAAGATCATCAGTAAGTTGCAATCTGCCAGGTGCAGGTTGCCTGAAAGCATTGGTATCATCTTGCCATCTCTTCTGTGCAAAAAGTCTTGCAGCCTCTTTTGCTGCAGCTGTTTGGCCCTCTTCCCCCTTAGTGACATCATTAACAAAACGGGACAATAGGCCATGAACACTCTCCTGTGAAATAACCAGATTATTCAGTTGCCCTTCCATAATCTCAGTTCTGGTGTCAACTGCAGTAATCCTGGATTGCAAAGTCTGTTCCAGTAGATTGATCCTCTCAGTAACCTTAGGATCCAATCCAGCAGGTTGAGATGTTCCAGCATCCTCAGCAGCTTAGGTGCAGCAGCAAGGTTGTCAAGTTTCTGATGGATGGAAATGAATTGGTCTTTCAGAAACTTCTCTTTTGCAGTATTTCCAACCTTGATTCCCCTCATATCTAGCATCAGATCATTCACGGCATTTTGAGTAGATGTGAAGTTTGAAGCAACTGTGGCAGTAGATTGACTGTTTTCATTCATCATTTTCATCGCTTCTTCAAATCTTTCTTCTGTCTATCCAGTTGAGTTCTTAACTCGTTGCATATCATTTCTAACGCTCCTTAACTCATTCGAACTTCAATCGGCACTTCACCGGTCATCCTTCCACCAAGTAGCTTCATCGTTGTGCTCCTCAACATTGTACTTGTGGCCTCGATTGCTCACAACCATTGCCCAACTCCTATCTAGACCAAATAGGGTTATGTCCTTGATATTCTTCCAAGATAGGATCAATGGCAGGTTCTTCAAAAACAGGTACAAATGCCTCGTTGGGGATCAACTTCAACGTTTTCTTCTTCGGCATTTGAAACTCCTCATCACCGAAGTCATAGTCCGGCGAACGCTCATCCTCATTAACGTTGGTCTGCCTCCGCGACCATCTTTCCCTTCGGTGGTCTTGTCTCCGTAGGCTCCACTACGAAGCCTCTTCAAAGAACAGGGGTTTCCTCCAAACCCAAAGTTTGTTCCAACCTTTGTCCAGGTGTCGTTTGAGACTCAAGCGGCTGTACCTCCCGTTCCAACTCCGTGTGCGTGTCGTTTGTAGCCCAAAGAACTCCGTACCTCCTCTTCAACTCTCTGTGGATTGAATATAGCCTCATTATCCACTTGGAATCCTTCAACATGACCAATCTTGGTTAGGATAATGGCAGTTTTAGTGAGAGTGCCCTCAAAGTCAAATCCATCTTGATATTCAATAGATTCTTCTGAGCTGGCACTAGGTTCACTGAAGTCAGTGACCTTCTCTTCATCCAAATCCTCACTCTGTTCAGGTTCAGTTTGTGCGGTAGGCTCTACAACATGGAATGAATTTGGTTCATCGGCCTAGCCTACTAGCACTTAGATTTATTCCTTCATTGATCAATGCCTCCGAGATCATCCATCGTGAGATCCCGTAGATCCTCATCCATCTCTCCGCCCATCGGCCCTCGCGGACTTACCGATATCGCGTGGACCGTTGTACGTGTGGTTCCTTCAACATTGCAGTCCTACTGGTCTCTCCTGGACCAGAGGGGTGATTATCATCAGAATCAGATGATGAAGAGTCATCATCACCACCTCTTGGATCCCTGAACTTGATACCCTCCTCCTTCTATTGATCATCAAACAAATCCATCAGCCTTGATTGCAGCAAGGTGGTATCAACCAGATCCAGCAAGTTCTCTACTCCCAATTTTTCAAAAGCCCATTCCTCAAAATCTGTCATAGGCTCAGCAGCTGGCTTTTGCTTCTTATAGAATCCAAACTTCCATTGAAAGTAATCAGCCACCAGCAGGATTTTTGGATCAACATACCCCTCTTTCCTCTTCTTCTCATGTTTTTCATAGGGTAAGAATGATCCTCTGGGAGTTCTTCCAGTACCTTGTTGGCCTCCAAAGGTGCCAACAAGCTGATTCAAGGTTTCTTCAACAGATGTCTCAAAGTCAGTAGGTTGCTGAGGTTGTGTATTGGTACCTACTACTTCCATCTGTACAATACTTGGTTCCTCATGACTTACATGCTCATCGCCAGGTTAGCACAGATCGCTCTTCCCCCGAGTTCTTGCAACAACCGGCAGGGTCTTCAACCAAGTCTTCGCCTACCACAAAGAGGTTCGGTGTTCGGTGGTTTGCCGTGGTTCTTCGCAGATACTACGGCGAGCTCGTGGTCGATGACCGCTCGTAAATCTCCAACGATTTCTCAACAACAACTCCGTCCAAATTCGCAGACTTAACAACCTCTTCAGGTGAGGAGTCAGTAATTTCCACAGGCTTGATGATAGTCAAGGGCTCAGCCTCAACAGCCTCTTCGTCCTCTTCTACTAATGCTTCTTCTTGGGCTCTTTGTGCCTCCAAGCTTTTCAGTTCTTTCCCTTTTCCATGTTTCCGTTTATGGATAATTTCTTTTCTCCTCTTGGAAAGGGGTTCATCATCCTTTTCAGTCACAGTGGACTTCCTCTTCCTACTATCTTCTTTCTGTTGTTCCCTTAAGATTTCAACAACAATTTTTCTTGCAGCAACAGCAGGGTCAGTAACCTCCACCGAACCTCGGCGGACTCGGCAAGTCTGCCGTTTGCTTCCTTGTTCTTTTAGAAGGCTTTAATACCTCAGTTATCTTCCTTGTTTCTGCACCTTTTCTTTTCTCAACAGCTTTCTTTGGTGCAGCGGGTTTAACAGGTTTCTTTTTAGTTTGCTTGACCTGCTCACCACCAGCATCACCATCATCTCCACCATTGCCATCATCAGCAGCTTCTCCAGCAACCTCTTCATCATCATTTAGACCAGGAATAGCATAATCAATTTCCTTCGTGTATCTAGACTGATTGATCTTCTCAGGTTCAAGATCAGGAACTTCCAAATGATTCAGCAGGGTCTGAACCATTAATCCTAAGGGCAAGGCCTTGGATTTTCTCTTTCCTTCTTTTTCTTCCTTGGCTACCTTCTTCATGTAATGAATGAAATAGCTAGCCCAATAGAACTTAATGCTCCTACAGATGATTATCATCAGCTCTATCTTGGGTCCTGATAGAGTATCCATACTTTCAACCAGTCCAAGTATGTTCTTAGTAATGAGTTTGCTCAGCAGACTGTACTCATTTCCAATATGTCTGCAATTGATGCCTGGAACGGATTTGGTGGCTGCATTTGTTTTGATTTGATCAACAAAATCCATCTTGTCCAATCCCATTGCTTCAGGATTTACTGGACCATCCACCATTTCTTCAAATCCGAACACTTCCCTCAGTAGACTAGAGGAAACTACAATCTCCTCGGCATTCACAATTGTCTTGAATGCTTCAGTTCCTTCTTCCACAACCATGTTCTTCTAGAAATCAATAACATTGGTGTATGAAATTGTTTCTAGTCTGAGATTGAGTATGTTCTCCAATCCTGCAAACCTCCTGATTCTCCTACCAATATTAATGGCCAATTTTGTTTTGTTTGCATCCACAACAAAGCCTCTAACACTTTGGCTCGTTTCAATCTGGACATCAATCTTTTCCGCCATTTGTATGAGAAGAATGAGATGGAGAAGATAGAATAAGAGTCTGTGTTCACACAGTGTGAAATTCGCAGTGATAAAGCAGATTTTGCAAGTAGAGAATCCGCTGTGTAACAGTCTGAATATATAGACAGTGATTGGTTGTAACTGTCATTGCACGTACATCCATGTCAACCACGATTAATCTGAATAAATGCTGGCTTGACACGTGTTCCATAACGTCTGATAACCGTTAGATCGTGTTAACTGTGGTAATAAAGGATAGTGTAAATATGCCGCCAATTCTGCTTTTTGACTTTAATAACTTTGACTGAGTAACGTTCCATTCAAATAGGGTAGTCCTCGGCGGGGTGGGCTCGCGAGTCCGCCGATGCACGAAGCTTCGCAGGCCGCCGACAAAATGACTCTCCGATCCTTGATTTCTCCTTGTTTTGTTCAATTGATAATACAAGATGAAGTTTAATACCAATGACTGATCTGTCAAGTGAGCTCACCCAACATGACAAAGACCAATCCCCTTGGCAACCTCATTTGCTCAATTTTCCAAACATAAGTACATGGATATGTTGATACCAATGACTAATCTGCTAAGTGAGCTCACCCAACATAGCAAAGACTAATCCCCTTGGTGAATTCCAAGACATTCTTGAATATCACCAACTTTAATAATTCCAAGTTCAGTCCTTAATTTGGCAAATCTTTCACTGTCAAGTGGTTTAGTGAAGATATCAGCAAGTTGATCTTCAGTAGGGATGTATAGAACCACCACATCTTTCTTTTCAACATGATCTCTTATAAAATGATGTCTCACATCAATATGCTTGGTTCTTGAATGCAAAACATGATTTTCTGTGATTGCAATTGCACTTGTGTTGTCACACATAATTGGAATTTCCTTTTCTTCAATTCCATAATCCCTTAATTGTTGTCTTAACCATAATACTTGTGCACAAAGCAACTTCCAAAGAAATACTACATACTCAAATTTCAAGCGGGAAGTTGATATAGAATTCTCGTTTCTTGCTAAACCAGGAGACCGCCTATTCCCCATTAACGACAGTTCCCGAGGTGCTTTTTCAATCAATCTTGCATCCAAGATAATCGAATCCGAGTAGGATATAACTTTGAAGCTTCCATCCTTGGAATACCATATCCCTACTCCCAAAGTCTCTTTTAGGTACTTGAGAACTCTTTTGACCGCACCTAAATGACTTTCTTTAGGTTTAGATTGAAATCTTGCACAAACACCTACAAAGAAAGGATATATCGTCCGCCGCGATAAGGTACATCGATCGCCTATCATCCTTCTGTATAAAGTCTGATCAACATATTTGCCTTCTTTATCTTCATCCAATCTGATATTTGTACTCATAGGAGTTGATTTTTTAGTGCTATTTTCCATACCAAATTTCTTCAGCAACTCCTTGGTATACTTGGTTTGATGAATGAAGATTCCATCTTTCATCTGTTTAACTTGCAATCCCAAGAAGTAATTCATTTCTCCCATCATACTCATTTGAAATTTGCTCTTCATTAGATTTGCAAACTTTTCACAAAGTAAATCATTTTCAGAACCAAAGATTATGTCATCAACATAAATCTGTACCAGCAGGGTGCTGTCCCCTTCACTGATTCTGAAAAGTGTCTTGTCAATGGTGCCTTTTTTAAAACCATTGTCTACCAAGAATTGAGATAGAGTCTCATACCATGCTCTTGGTGCTTGTTTCAATCCATAAAGTGCTTTGTTGAGTCTATACACTTTATCTTCTTGATCTTTAATTCAAATCCAGGAGGTTGCTGTACATACGCTTCCTCCTCTAGAATGCCATTTAAAAATGCACTTTTGACATCCATTTGATATACTTTGAAGTTCTTATATGCAGCATGTGCCAAGAATAATCTGATAGCTTCCAATCTTGCAACAGGTGCATAAGTTTCATCAAAATCTATTCCTTATGCTTGAGAATAGCCTTTTGCAACTAGTCTGGCCTTATTCCTTACAATGGTACCAGATTCATCAAGTTTATTTTTGTATACCCATTTAGTACCAATGATATTTGCATGACTTGGCCTTTCAACTAGTGTCCAAACTTGATTTCTTTCAAATTCATTTAATTCTTCTTGCATAGCAATTATCCAATCTGGATCTGAAATTGCTTCTTCAACAACTTTTGGTTCCATTTGAGATAGAAAACAAGTGAACATAGCTTCCAGTTGTCTTCTAGTCCTCACACCTTGTTGTACATTGCCAATGACTTGCTCAGCAGGGTGATTTCTTAACCATTGTGGATTCTGGTTATTTTGATTATCAGGAATCTCATCTTCAGTAGGGTCTGCTATAGCTTCTTCTACAGGGGGGCAACAGATCCTTGAACTGCTTCAGTTGTTGCATCAGTAACATTACCAGCAGGGTGTTTAGCAGGGCCAGTATTAGAAACTTTCAAGTCATTGAATCTTTCCAATACTTCAACACAATCTGGATCAGTGACTTGTAGATTCTCAACAGGTTCACAATCTTCATCTTCCATACCAGTAAACTTAGGTTCATCAAACACAACATGGATTGTTTCTTCATGTTTCAGTGACCTCTTGTTCAGCACCCTGAATGCCTTGCTGACTGAAGAATATCCCAAGAAAATTCCTTCATCTGATTTTGGTTGGAATGTTTTCAAATGAACTTTGTGATTTAGGATAAAACATTTGCTTCCAAATGGATGGTGTTGGTCCCTTGAAAAGGCTTTAGTTAAGTTTAGAGGGGGGGGGTGAATAAACTTAACAATTAAAACTTTGGAGTTAACAAATTCTCGCAACTTCGGCGGCCTCGCGATACTTCGCATGTCCGTCGAGACCTCGCAGCTCCGCCGATAAACGTAGTCTACCGACGCCTACTTCAAGCAGTTGCCTCGAATTTGTGCAAAATTTGAATAATATCAAAATTAAGCCTTGTTACTTGTTGTTAAATATGTTACTAAGTATTAGATACTCGTAGTGTGTGTGTGTGATTTCGCTTGCTAGATTCAAGCAGTTGATATGAATAAAGACTAAGTGCGTAAAATAAATGCGGTAAGTAAGTAGAGAGATTTTTATAGTGGTTCCGTGTGATGTAATCCCGTACGTCCACTCTTCTCCCGTGATGTTGGAGGAAATTCACTAGTAATCTTTGAGTTATCTCGTTACAAAGAATCCTAGGTTGCTTGTCCTTCACCAATAACTATGGCTTCACAAACGAAAACTAAGAACAGTAGGATTGTCGCTCCCGAGTCTTCCACTGTCCTTGAAGGGTAGAATTGCCTCTTCACCACTTCCACCACAAACCAACAAATCTTTCACACCTAACGTATGCTTCACTGTCTTCAAGGGTTCTTTATAAAATAAAGAATGAATCAAATAAATGATTCAATATTGCAAGCCTTGATTAGGATGATATAATCAGCAGCTTGCGCCTCTTCAAGTGTGTATGCTTGATGCAAACTTGAACACAGAATGCACTTGAAGAGAATAACTAGATCGGCAGCTTTTAAGCTCGCAAGTTCAAGCAGGGTGTTTTTCACTCGTTGGTATCACTTAAAATTTATCCCAAAATTCATCATCTTTTTCTTGAGTTGAAAGTCCTCTATTTATAGGTAGGAATGCATGTGACTTGAATTTGAAATTCAAATGTGACCGTTCCTTGTATTTGTCCCATCTCGCACCGCATTCCGTCACTATTCATAGGATCGACACCGTCAGATTACTTTTTGACAAGCGGTCATCCACCCCTTTGACTTGTATCCAATGGATAAAAATATGGATCATCCCAACGTCTTTTTAATCTCACCTTTGATTTGCTTGATAAGTCGAGGTAGTTGGTCGTTCTTATCCATGTAACTTCCCAATAATCTTGAATTGATCGAGGTATATATCGGCAGGTTCATCGTCCGTCGTAAAACCAATCGTCCGCCGAACATCATATTTTTGTCCGTAAAATATAATGCAAATCGAATCTTTTTATCCAACTTTTGTTTGTGAAGTTAGATTACATCATTTAAAGTATAACCAAGTTCCAAGCATCATTTAACTTGTGGAACTTAGACCTTCTACACAAGGTATATGTAATCGCTTTAGGTCATCACGACTTGCCTAAATTCGATTCCATATCCTTGACATTAAATACTAAGTTTGATCCCTTAGCCTTCATTCACCGAGTTTGAACCCTCGGCCCCTTCGGTCTTCGCTTCGGCAGGTTCTAGACCGCCCATCGACCTATCTACCCTATCGACCTAGATCGGTCGTCGATAAACAATCGCCAGCCTTTTACGTTGCTTGTTTGATCAAACCTATTTATGAATCAAACTCTAATAAACCTATACATTTTATCTAGACATCTTTTTGCCTTTGCACTATAACACTAGTATGGCACTCATCATCAAAACTAAGAAATAAGTCCAACAATTTCCCCTTTTTGGTGATGATGCCACTACCCTCACCTAATCAAAGAAAGCAAAAAGATAAAAACACAAACAAACAAATTCAGTCATTTCTCATTATAAACATTTGTTCACGCTATTACAACTAGATACAAAGAAAGATAAACAATGAAAAGTAGCCGATCTATTGTCTCTTTTCTCTTTCTTGTCTAGCCTTCTCGCCTTGCTCTTGATAGGCTCGATCTCTTCTATCATTTCAACCATCCATTCATTCTCAATAAGTGTAAAGTCAATATAAGAATTGACTTGTTTCCACCAATTCCATGCTTCAGTGCAGACAAGATTGATCGATTCACCCCGAAGCCAAACTTCATATACAGCCTCCTTAAATTCATTCGGAATCTTTTGCTTTTGTAATTGGCGCACCTTTTCACCTCTCGCTACTCCTTCGTCTCTCGGTAGATGCTCTTAAAGCTCTAATCCTTGCCTCCCAAAACTTCAAGCTCAAGAAGGAGTTGAGACCTTCATGAAATCCCATGTCACGATAGGGTCTCCTTCGTTGTAAAACTCTTTCTTGTACCGTGATAGGAGATCATCGCAAGTTGCACTCTGCGCAGTGCAAAGTTGCCTAAAGGCATTTGTATCATCGGTCCATCTCTTTTGTGCAAAGAGTCTAGCAGCCTCCTTTGCCGTGTACCGATTGGCCCTCTTCCCCTTAGTGACATCATCAACAAAACGTGAGATGAGGCCATGAATAGCTTCCCGTGATACTATCACTCGTGTAATTGACCCGCCATAGTTCCAGCTCTAGTATCAAGAGAAGTAATCCTTGATTGCGAGTCTCTTCCAGTCCGTTGATCCTTTCAAGAAATTTGGGATCGCATAGCAGTTGTTGTGCAAGCAAGCAGGCTCAAGCAGCCTTCAAGAAGCTTGTCAAGTTTTTGATGAACGGATGTAAGTTGATCTTTCAAAAACTTGTCCTTCAAGCAGTGTTCCCTTGCTTGATATATCTCACATCATATATCATATCATTCAAAGCATTTTGAGTGGAAGCAAAGTTTGAAGCAAACCGTATTAGCAGCATTGTCCGTTTTCATTGACCATCTTCATCGCTTCTTCAAATCTCTCGTTCTTGCTCGTCCAATTGAGTTCTTAACTCGTTGCATGTCATTTCTTACGCTCTTAACTCATTGACAACTTCAATTGGCACTCCACCGGCCATTCTACGTCGTCAGATCCATCGCAGTGCTCCTCAACCCTATATTGTGCCTCGTTGTCCGCCGATGACCATGGCTCTACTCAAATCTCTCCCAAAGCAGGGGGGTCCTTCCTCAACCATTGCACCAAGAACATCTTCAAGGATAGGATCTTGTGCGTGTTCTTCAACAACTTCTTCTTCTCCAAAAATTTGAAATTCTTCATCACCGTAATTATAGTCCAAGAAATGCTCATCCTCATTAATGCTAGCCTCACGACTATCTTTTCCTACAAAGGGCATTGGCTCCAAAGCAGGCTCCACTACAAAGCAGCCTCATCAATAACAGGGGTTTCCTCCAAACCCAAACCTCGGTTCCAACCTTTGTCCAGGTGTCGTTTGAGACTCGAAATTCGTACCTCCCGTTCCAACCTTTGTGCAGTGTGTCGTTTGTATCCCAAAGAACTCCGTACCTCCTCTTCAACTTCCCGTGGATTGAATATATTGGTATTATCCACTTGGAAACCTTCAAAGATGACCAATCTTGGTCGAATCATGGCAGCTTTGGTGAGAATTCCTTCAAAGTCAAATCCTCTTTGATATTCAATGGATTCCTCGTAACTAGCACTTGGTTCACCGAAGTCGCTGGTCTTTTCCACATCCAAATCAAGCATTCCGTACATCTTCAAAGTTGTGCAAGAGGCTCTACAACATGAAATGTACTTGGTTCATCACCAAATTTACCGCACTCAAATTTATTCCTTCATTTATCAAGGCTTCTAGATCATCCATGGTGAGATCTTGTAGATCCTCATCCATTTCTCCACCGCCGGCCCTCGCAGACTTACCAAGCATTAGTTGGTCGTTGTACGGATGTTTCATGTGCCGCAGCAGCCCCACTTGATTCTCCCGGTCCGAGGGAAAATCTCCTCTACTATCCGATGATGAAGAGGAATCATCGTCACCATCTCTTGGATCTCTAAATTTGATACCCTCCTCCTTCGTTGCTCATCAAACGGATCCATCGAGCCTTGATTGCAAAGCAAGGTTGTATCAATCGATCCAAAGAAGTTTTCCACTCCTAACTTGTCAAAAACCCATTCTTCAAAATCATTGTCATTGGTTGAGCAAATGGTTTTTGTCTTTTGTAGAACCCAAACTTCCACCGGAAGTAATCGCAATTTGTCAAGTTTGGGATCCACAAACTCTTCGCTTTTCTTGCTCTTTTTCACATGCCTCTCAAATGGCATAAAAGATCTTCTCGGGAGCAGCTCCGTAGCTTGTTGACCTCCAAAGGTTCCAACAAGCGTATTCAAGGTATCTTCTACAGATGTTTGAAAGTCGCAGTTGCTGTGATGGTGCATTTGTACCTACTACTTCCATCTGTATCACACTTGGTTCCCCCTGACTTACATGCTCATCAGCAGGGTTAGCAGCAGACTGCTCTTCCCCCTGAACTATTGCCAAATTTGCAGGGTCTTCAACCAAGTCTCCAATCACCTCTTCAACCACCACAAAGAAGTTCGTGTTCGCAGTGGTTTGTCCGTGGTTCTTCGCTGGATGCTACAAAGCAGCTCGTGGTCGGCAGATCGTCGTACATCCTCTACGCATTGCTCAAAAACAACCCGTTCAAAGATCGCGGACTTGATAACTTCTTCATTGGAGGAATCACCGATAACAACCGGTGGAATGATAGTTAGAGGCTCGCCTTCAACAGCCTCTTCTTCCTCCTCTACCGATGCTTCTTCTTGGGCTCTCTCGTGCCTCCAAATCTTTCAACTCTTTCCCTTGCCATATTTCTTCTTTTTGGCAACTTCCTTCATCCTCTTGGATAGGGGTTCATCATCATCATCTTTTCTAGTCAATTTTCTTTTTCTACTTGCTTCCTTCGTTGTTCTCTAAGAATTTCAACAACAGCTTCTTCTTGCACTACAAAGCAGGTCGTCGGTAACCTCCACTTGACCCTCGCAGACTCGCAGTAGCCTCAGTGCTGTTTCCTTTCTTGTTCTCTTTGATTTCAAGATTTCGAATCTTTCTATCATCGCACTCTTCTTCCTCTTCCCCAGCTTTTCTTTGGTGCAAAGCAGGTTTGATAGAAATCTTCTTAGTTGGTTGAACTCGCTCACCACCGCATCACCATCATCTCCATCATCATTATCATCGCCAGCCTTCTTCAAGAATTTCTTCATCATCATCAAGTCCAGGGATTGCATAATCAATCTCCTTTTTGTATCCGGACCGATTTATATCAACCGGTTCAATGTCGTGAACCTCCAAGTGATTCAAATAGGGTTTGAATCATCAAACCTAAGGGTAAGGCCTTTGATTTCCTTTTCCCTAGTTTGTCCTCCTTTGCAACTTTCTTCATATAGTGAATAAAGTATCCAGCACCACCAAACTTCATGCTCCCGCAGATGATAATCATCGCTCTATCTTGGGTCCCGATAGAGTATCCATACCGCCAACTTAGCCCAAGTATGTTCTTTGCAATGAGCTTGCTCGCGACTATATTCATTCCCAATGTGTCCGCAATTGATGCCGTGAACAGATTTGGTGGTTTGATTTGTCTTGATTTGGTCTACAAAAGTCAACTTGTCCAATCCCATTGCTTCAGATTCACCGGACCATTTTCCACTTCTTCAAATCCAAACACTTCCCTCGCCAGACCGGGGGAGATAACAAGCTCCTCAAAGATTCACAGCTTGTATTGAATGCTTCGCTTCCTTCTTCCACCACCATGTTCTTCCGTAAATCAACAACATTGGTGTATGAAATTGTGTCTAATCTCGATATTGAGCTTGTTTTCCAAGCCTCGCAAACCTCCTTATTCTTCGACCTATATTAATGGCCAACTCGTTTGGTTTGCATCAACAACATAGCCTCTTACACTTTGGCTAGATTCGATTTGAACTTCAACTCTTTCCGCCATTGAAATAAGAAAAAGATGAAGAGGAGTTCCTCTCAAATCTCGTGTTCACACGAAGTAGAATTTGCGAGAGATAAAGCGAGAAGATGCAAGTGGTGAATCTGCTATGTAACAAGCCTCGATTATATAGACAAGTGGGTAGTTGAAACTGTCATAGCACGTACATTGAGGTAACCACGATTAATCCGAATAAATTCTCGTCTTGACACGTGGCCCATTACTCCACCATAATGTTTGTAACCGTTGGATGGTTTAACTGTGGTAATAATGGATAAAATAAATATCCCGCCAATATGCTTTTTGACTTTAATTATTTTGACTGAGTAACGTTCCCTCCAAAGAAGGTATCCCTCGCCAGGTGGGCTCGGCGGTCTGGCGATAATGTGCTTCAAGAGCCTCGCGACAAGGTGACTCGTCGATCCTTGTTTTCTCCTTGTTTTGTTCAATTGATAATACAATATGAAGTTTAATACCAATGACCGATCCGTCAAGTGAGCTCACCCAACATGACAAAGACCAATCCCCTTGGCAACCTCATTTGCTCAATTGTTCAAACATAAGTACATGGAATTGTTGATACCAATGACTAATCTGCGCTAAGTGAGCTCACCCAACATAGCAAAGACTAATCCCCTTGGTGAATTCCAAGACACCGCCGAATATCGCTCAATCTTTATAATTCCAAGTTCAAATCCTTAATTTGGCAAATCTTTCACTATCAAGTGGCTTAGTGAAAATATCAGCAAGTTGATCTTCGCAGGGATGTATAGAACCACCACATCTTTCTTTTCAACATGATCTCTTATAAAATGATGTCTCACATCAATGTGCTTGGTTCTTGAATGCAAAACAGATTTTCTCGTGATTGCAATTGCACTTGTGTTGTCACACATGATTGGAATTTCCCTTTCTTCAATTCCATAATCCCTTAATTGTTGTCTTAGCCATAGTACTTGTGCACAAAAGCTTCCAAGAAGAATGTATTCAAATTTCAAAGCAGTGGAAGTTGAAATAGAATTCGTTTCTTGCTAAACCAGGAGACCAGCCTATTTCCCATTAACCGACAGTTTCCCGAGGTGCTTTTTCTATCAATCTTGCATCCAAGATAATCGTAATCCGAGTAGGATATTACCTTGAAGCTTCCTTCCTTGGAATACCATATCCCTACTCCCAAAGTTTCTTTAAGATACTTGAGAATTCTCTTAACCGCACCTAAATGACTTTCTTTAGGTTTGGATTGAAATCTTGCACAAACACCTACATCAAAGGATATATCAGGTCTGCTGGCAGTGAGATACAGCAGACTGCCTATCATCCTTCTGTATAAAGTCTGATCAACATCTTTGCCTTCTTTATCTTCATCCAATCTCGATGTTTGTACTCATAGGAGTTGAGCTCTTAGTCTTTCGTTTTCCATACCAAATTTCTTCAGCTTCTTTGGTATACTTGGTTTGATGAATGAAGATTCCATCCTTTATTTGTTTGACTTGCAATCCCAAAAAGTAGTTCATTTCTCCCATCATACTCATTTGGAATTTACTTTTCATTAGATTTGCAAACTTTTCACAAAGTAAATCATTTTCGAGCCAAAAATTATGTCATCAACATAAATTTGTACCAAATAGGTGTTGTCCCCTTCACCGATTCTCGAAAAGAGTCTTGTCAATGGTTCCTTTTGTAAAACCATTGTCCACCAAGAATTGAGATAGAGTCTCATACCATGCTCTTGGTGCCTCGTTTCAATCCATAAAGTGCTTTGTTGAGTCTATACACTTTATCTTCTTGATCTTTAACTTCAAATCCAGGAGGTTGCCGAACATACACTTCCTCCTCTAGGATACCATTCAAAAATGCACTCTTGACATCCATTTGATATACTTTGAAGTTCTTATATGCAAAGATGTGCCAAGAATAATCTGATAGCTTCCAATCTTGCAACAGTGCATAAGTTTCATCAAAATCTATTCCTTCGCTTGAGAATAGCCTTTTGCAACTAGTCCGGCCTTATTTCTTACAATGGTACCGCATTCATCAAGTTTATTTCTATATACCCACTTAGTACCAATGATATTTGCATGAGCCGGCCTTTCAACTAGTGTCCAAACTTGATTTCTTTCAAATTCATTTAATTCTTCTTGCATAGCAATTATCCAACTGGATCCGAAATTGCTTCTTCAACAACTTTAGGTTCCATTTGAGATAGAAAACAAGTAAACATAGCTTCCATTGTCTTCTAGTCCTCACACCTTGCCGTACATTGCCAATAACTTGTTCAAAGGTGATTCCTTAACCATTGTGGGTTTTGGTTATTTTGATTTTCGTGAATATCATCTTCGCAGGGTCTCTTGTAGTTTCTTCTACAAGGGGGGTCAAGCAGATCCTTGAATTGCTTCGCTTGTTGCATCGGAACATTGTCGCAGGGTGTTCGGCAGGGCGTATCGAAACTTTTAGGTCATTGAATCTTTCCAAAACTTCAACACAATCTGGATCGTTGATTTGTTGATTTTCAAGCAGTTCACACTCTTTATCTTCCATACCAAGAAACTTAGGTTCATCAAACACAACATTGATTGTTTCTTCATGTTTCGTTGTTCTTTTGTTCAAGCACTCGAATGCTCGCGACCGAAGAATATCCTAAGAAAATTCCTTCATCTCGATTTTGGTTGGAAAGTTTTCAAATGAACTTTATGATTTAGAATAAAACATTTGCTTCCAAATGGGTGGAAATAGGATATATTAGGTATCCTTCCATTCCGATCTCATAAGGTGTCTTCAAGCAGCCTTCTTGTTTACCGATGTTCTATTTTGTGTATAGCATGTCGTATTTATCGCTTTCAAATTTCAATATCTTTCGGTAGCAAAGCTTCACGATCATTGTTCTTCCCGCTTCCTTTAATGTCCTCGTTTCTTCTTTCAAAGAACCCCATTTTGCCGAGGTGTACCAAACAGCAGCAAAGTTGATGAAGTACACCATTCTCGTTCACGTATTCTCTTATAACTTTGTTGAGAAATTCAAGACTCGATCGATCTAATCTTTATGACTGTTAAACTTTTCTCATTTTGTAATCTCTTCAAAAGATTAGGTAAGCTTTGGAGAGTCTCACTTTTCTTGTTCATGAATATCACCCAAGTGTATCTAGAGAAATCATCCACAACCACTAAGGTGTATTTCTTCCCCGTCACACTTGTTGGAGTTATAAGTCCAAAAAGATCCATGTGCATAAGCTCCAACACTCGTTAGTTGATTGTTTAGTCTTTGACTTGAAACTAGACTTTATCTCGTTTACCTTGCCGACATGCATCACGATAGCATCCTTCTTGAATGTGATCTCGTGTAAACCAACCACTAACTTCTTCTTCACTAGCCGATTAATATCATCAAAATTTAGATGATTTAACTTCTTGTGCCATAACCAATTGAGTTCGCATTTGGTATGCACAATCAGCAGTGTTTCGGAACTCGCAGAGACCAATCCACAACATACATGTTCTCGTTGCCTTCTACCAAAGCAAGTACAACTTGATCACCTCTTTCACTAATGACAATACAGCTTGTTTTTGTCAAAAGTGACCTTGTATCCCATATCACGAATTGTCCAAAGGCTCGGCAAGTTGTAATCCAAATTCCTTCCACATATGCAACATTCTTGATTGTAAGTCCATTTCGATAAGTGTGCCATATCCTCTTGTATAGCCAGTGTGTATTTTTGTTGCCAAAATTCACCCTTGGACCATTTTTTTGCCACAAAATTTGTAAGATCGTGCTTATTCTTTGTCATGTGTCCGGAACATCCACCGTCAAAGTACCGTACACCCTACAAAACAAAGTTAATGCATTTTAGGTACCCAAACCCGTTTGGGTCCATAGTGGTCGATGGCAAGCATGACCCTTGGTATGTTTCCATAAGGTCTTCTCCTAAATGTGTCATACTTTGGTTCATACTTTGGTTCATACATGTATTCCACACATCCATAAGTTCTAACAAGAGGTTGTGTAGGAACCACATATGTTTTCCGGCCTTTTGGTACATAATGCCGTTTGAAATGATTCTTGTTGTTAGAAACATTTGCATAACCATAGATGTGCCGTCTGTTAGAGCAGTACTGTAATATGGAGTCCGCCGAGGTCTTATGTAAGTCCTCTCGCGATTCCATTGTCTAGGTTTTACCCTAGCAAGATGGTTATACCGATCGTTTCTAGCATTAGATGCGGAATATTCCAATCATTATCGGCAGGGAACAAGCCTACCTTTCCCCCGAGATAAGTATTCCTTGAATGATCAACATTTTTGGATTTGGGATTCTTATTCTTGGAATATTTCGTTTCTTTCCTTCGTGGTCCAAATAGACTTGGTAGCAGTGTCCGCTATCGCAGGCTTAGAAGGTACAAAGAGTCCTATTTTTGGATTTATTCTTTTTACTAGAGCCGTTGACTTCGAAACTTCGATTTTGCTTCTTTGAGGCATTCTCATTTGGTTTTACCGCTTCAAAGAAATTTATCGGGAGATGGATCTAGTGCAGGCACAAACTTAGGACCAATTCTCGGTACTAGGTTCGCAGAACCTTACGGATCCACTCTTGTTAGATTGCCGAGTTCCAAATCCAAGCCCAGCTTCTATCTCCATAAGGCTTTCCTGATTTGTATGCAGTATTGGAACAAGATGGTTCAGCAGATTCAGAGGCTGCTGGATGTGCAGCAGACTTATGCTGATTCTGTCCAACATCTTTTTCCTTACCTTTGAAAACCCTTAATTCAGCTTTCAATCTTCCAACTTCTAACTCAAGAGCCCTTTTTCAGCCTTCACAATCTCATAACCAGATTGTATTATCCTCGCTGATTAAGGATGGCATCCAAAGTCTCATTGTTGTCGAATTTCTAGGATTTGAACCACAAAGTTGATTCACAATCACTTCCAAGCAGAGTGTTTATAGATACAAAGTGTTGTATACCTCCTCGCCATCCATGTTGGCCATCAAAGCATAATCCTCCATATCGAACTAGTGCCGTGTGTCATCCGACTCATTTCCTTTTTCGCATCCCACTTCATATCCCGATTCATCTTCAAGAACCATAGCCTTCTTGCCATGTCTCCTTTGTTGACTTTTGGTCTTCGCAGGTCCGGACAATCGTGTCTAAAATGTCCAGGCTTCTTACAAGCTTGAAGCAAAGATAATCGTGTTCCTTGCCTTGTTTCAATTCGACAATCGTGTCCGAAGTGTCCTGGTTTCTTGCAATGAAAGCATAGATAGTCATTATCTTTCTTTGGTTCTTCTTTCCTTCTCTCGCAGGGCCTCTTTGTGAAATTTCTTGTAGGGGCCTTTCCGCCTTCATCATTCCGATCTTCTTGCTCGCAGGGCAATCGCTCTTGCATCTCATCCAAGCATGTCATCCCGTCCTCCCGATGTTTCTTCATGATGTGAAGCAGCCAATGCAAAGGGTCTTTGGCTCTTCCTTTTCGCCTTCGTGCACTAACTTCTTGCTAAATTCATAGGCCTTAAGATCGTAGAACAATTTGAAGGTGTCTTCCTCATGCAAATTTTCTCATTTCTTCAATTGCAATCACCTTCATTTTCCAAACATCTCTTGCAGTAAAGCTTCCAAGATTTTGGTGTTTACTTCCTCTTTTGAATAACTTACACTCAGCAGAGTAAGCTCATCTAAGATTGCATTGAATCTGGACTCCATTTGCTCAATGGTTTCATTAGGTAGCATTTTGAACTTTTGAAACCTTTTTCTGGCCACACTGATTTTGTTCTTCTTTATTGCATCGGTTGCCTTCACGCATTAAGTGAATCTTATCCCAAAGTTCCTTTGCGCCTTGCAATCTTTGACTTTCATGTACATATTGCTATCCAAGGTTCTCGTAGATGATATCAATAGCAATGTTGTTGAGGTTTGCTCTTTTCCCGTCTTCTCGCATTCCATTCTCTCTTTGGTTTAGGAATGTACTCGCTTCTGTCACCCACTCGTTATCGCCTTTGTAATCTCCAAAGTGGTCCTTCGCTTAGTACATCCATCATCTCATCATGAGTAGCAAGCAAGATATGCCCGCATTCGACGTTTATACTCATCAAATCTATCAAGAGAACACATCAACATGGTTCTAGCATACCGTGTGTTATCCATGATGCAAGTCTTGAAAATCGCAACTTGAAAGAAAGTTTTAAAGAATTTTCACAAGCACAACAAGTAGGATTCCTTCGTAACGTAAGCACCGCTCTCGATACCAATTGTTGGTCCCTTGAAAAGGCTTTAGTTAAGTTTAGAGGGGGGGGTGAATAAACTTAACAATTAAAACTTTGGAGTTAACAAATTTCGCAACTTCGCAGCCCGCCGATACTTCGCAGTCCGTCGAGACCTCGCAGCCCGCCGATAAACAAGAGTCTACCGATCGACAGCTCACTTTGCTGAATTTGTGCAATGGAATAATATCAAAATTAAGCCTTGTTACTTGTTGTTAAATATGTTACTAAGTATTAGATACTCGTAGTGTGTGTGTGTGATTTCGCTTGCTAGATTCAAGAGTTGATATGAATAAAGACTAAGTGCGTAAAATAAATGCGTAAGTAAGTAGAGAGATTTTTATAGTGGTTCCAGGTGATGTAATCCCGTACGTCCACTCTTCTCCCGTGATGTTGGAGGAAATTCACTAGTAATCTTTGAGTTATCTCGTTACAAAGAATCCTAGGTTGCTTGTCCTTCACCAATAACTATGGCTTCACAACCGAAAACTAAGAACAGTAGGATTGTCGCTCCCGAGTCTTCCACCGGTCCTTGAAGGGTAGAATTGCCTCTTCACCACCTCCACCACAAACCAACAAATCTTTCACACCTAGCAGATGCTTCACTGTCTTCAGCAGGTTCTTTATAAAATAAAGAATGAATCAAATAAATGATTCAATTGCAGCAGCTTGATTAGGATGATATAATCAAGCAGCTTTGCGCCTCTTCAAGTGTGTATGCTTGATGCAAATTGAACACGAATGCACTTGAAGAGAATAACTAGATCAAGAAATTTTAAGCTCGCAAGTTCAACAGGTGTTTTTCACTCGGTGGTATCACTTAAAATTTATCCCAAAATTCATCATCTTTTTCTTGAGTTGAAAGTCCTCTATTTATAGGTAGGAATGCATGTGACTTGAATTTGAAATTCAAATGTGACCGTTCCTTGTATTTGTCCCATCCGCACCGCATTCTCGTCACTATTCATAGGACCGACACCGTCAGATTACTTTTTGACAAGCAAGTGCGGTCTCGTCCACCCCTTTGACTTGTATCCAATGGATAAAAATATGGATCATCCCAACGTCTTTTTAATCTCGGCCTTTGATTTGCTTGATAAGTCGAGGTAGTTGGTCGTTCTTATCCATGTAACTTCCCAATAATCTTGAATTGATCGAGGTATATATCGCGGGTTCATCACCGTCGTAAAACCAATCGTCTCGTCGAACATCATATTTTTGTCTCGTAAAATATAATGCACCGAATCTTTTTATCCAACTTTTGTTTGTGAAGTTAGATTACATCATTTAAAGTATAACCAAGTTCCAAGCATCATTTAACTTGTGGAACTTAGACCTTCTACACAAGGTATATGTAATCGCTTAGGTCATCACAGACTTGCCTAAATTCGATTCCATATCCTTGACATTAAATACTAAGTTTGATCCCTTAGCCTTCATTCACCGAGTTTGAACCCTCGGCCTTCGCCTTCGCCTTCGGCGGGTTCTAGACCGCCTCGACCTATCTACCCTATCGACCTAGATCGGTCTGGTCGATAAACAATCGCCACCTTTTACGGCTTGTTTGATCAAACCTATTTATGAATCAAACTCTAATAAACCTATACATTTTATCTAGACATCTTTTTGCCTTTGCACTATAACAGCTAGTATGGCACTCATCATCAAAACTGAGAAATAAGTCCAACAGATGGAAATAGGATATGTTAGGTGTCCTTCCATTCCAAACCTCATAAGGTGTCTTCAGCAGCTTCTTGTTTACTGATGTTCGTTTTTTTTGTATAGCATGCTTTGTATTGACTGCTTCAGCCCAATATCTTTCAGGTAGCAATGCTTCACAGATCATTGTTCTTCCTGCTTCCTTTAAAGTCCTGTTTCTTCTTTAGCAACCCCATTTTGCTGAGGTGTACCAGCAGCAGCAAGTTGATATAGTACACCATTCTGTTCACAGTATTCTCTTATTACTTTGTTGAGAAATTCAGTACCCTGATCTGATCTTATTTTTATTACTGTTAAACTTTTCTCATTTTGTAATCTCTTCAAAAGATTAGGCATGCTTTGGAGTGTTTCACTTTTCTTGTTCATAAAAACCACCCAAGTATATCTTGAATAATCATCCACAACCACTAAGGTGTACTTCTTTCCTGTTACACTTGTTGGAGTTATTGGTCCAAAAAGATCCATATGCATCAGCTCCAACACTCTATTAGTTGATTGTTTGGTTTTTGACTTGAAGCTTGACTTTATCTATTTACCCTGCTGACATGCATCACATATAGCATCCTTCTTGAATGTGATCTCAGGTAAACCAATCACTAGCTTCTTCTTCACCAACTGATTGATATCATCAAAGTTTAAGTGATTCAACTTCTTGTGCCATAACCAATTGAGTTCAGACTTGGTATGCACAATCAGGCAGGTTTCTGGAACTACAGTAGACCAATCCACAACATACATGTTTTGTTGTCTTCTACCAGCAAGTACAACTTGATCACCTCTTTCACTAATGACAATACAATTGTTTTTGTCAAAAGTGACCTTGTATCCCATGTCACAGAATTGTCCAAAGGCTCGGCAAGTTGTAGTCCAAATCTTCCACATATGCAACATTCTTGATAGTAAGTCCATTTCTGACAAGTGTGCCATATCCTCTTGTGTATCCAGGTGTATTTTTGTTGCCAAAATTCACCCTTGGACCATCTTTTGCCACAAAGTTTGTTAAACAGTGCTTATTCTTTGTCATGTGTCTGGAACATCCACCGTCAAAGTACCGTACACCCTACAAAACAAAGTTAATGCATTTTAGGTACCCAAACCCGTTTGGGTCCATAGTGGTCGGTGGTAAGCATGACTTTTGGTAAGTTTCCATAAGGTCTTCTCCTAAAAGTGTCATACTTTGGTTCATACATGTATTCCACACATCCATAGGTTCTAACAAATTAGGTTGTGTAGGATTCACATATGTTTTCCGGCCTTTTGGTTTATAATGTCGTTTGAAGTGATTCTTGGTGTTAGAAGCATTAGTATAACCATTTGTTTGTCGTCTGTTAGGAACAACCCCGTAATATGGAGTCCGCCGAGGTCCCCGCCGAGGCCTTTTATAAGTCCTCTCCGCCGAGTCCTTTGTTGATTCCATTGCTTAGGTTTTACCCTAGCAAAGATGGTTGTACTTATTGTTTCTAACAAGAGGTACAGAATATTCCAATCATCATCGCAGAGGGAACAGCCTACCTTTCCCCCGAGATAAGTATCCCTTGAATGATTAACATTTTTGGGTTTGGATTTTTATCCTTGGAATATTTCTCGTTTCTTACCCTTTCGTGGTCCAAATAGACTTGGTAGCAGTCCGCTATCGGCGGCTTAGAAGGCACATCAGTCCTATTTTTAGATTTACTCTTTTTATTAGAGTCGTTGACTTCTTTGACTTCGATTTTGCTTCCTTGAAGCATTCTCATTGGGTTTTACCGCTTCAAAGAACCTTATCGGGAGTTGGATCTAGTGCACAAACTTAGGACCAATTCTGGTACTAGGTTCAGTGACCTTACTGGATCCACTCTTATTAGATTGCTGAGTTCCAAATCCAAGCCCTGTTCTATCCCCATAAGGCTTTCCTGATTTGTATGTAGTAGTGGAACAAGATGGTTCAGCAGATTTAGAGGCTGCTGGATGTTCAGCAGACTTATACTGATTCTGTCCAACATCTTTTTCTTTACCTTTGAGAACCCTTAATTCAGCTTTCAATCTTCCAACTTCTAACTCAAGAGCTTCTTTTTCAGCCTTCACAATCTCATAACCAGATTGTATTATCCTCAGTTGATTAAGGATGGCATCCAAAGTCTCATTATTGTCAGAATTTCTAGGATTTGAACCACAAGTTGATTCACAATCACTTCCAAAGCAGAGTATTGATGGATACGGTGTTGTATACCTCCTCGCCTTCATCCATATTGGCCATCAAAGCATAATCTTCCATATCGGTAACCGGCCGTGTCATCCGATTCATTTCCTTTTCGATTCCACTTCATACCCCGATTCATCTTCAAGAACCATAGCCTTCTTGCCATATCTTCTTTGTTGACTCTTGGTCTTCGCAGGGTCCGGACAATCGTGTCTAAAGTGTCCAGGCTTCTTGCAGTTGAAGCAAAGATAATCAGGTTCCTTACTTTGTTTTAACTCAGGACAGTCAGGTTTGAAGTGTCCTGGTTTCTTGCACAGATAGTCATTATCTTTCTTTGATTCTTCTTTCCTTCTTTCAGTAGGCCTCTTTGTGAAATTTCTTGAAGGGGCCTTTCCAGTCTTCATCATCCTGATTTTCTTGCTCGCAGGGCAATCGCTCCCGCATCTCATCCAGCAGATCATCTTGTCCTCCTGATGTTTCTTCTTGATGTGAAGCAGCCAATGCAGTGGTCTTTGGCTCTTCTTTTTCAGTCTCAGGTACCAGCTTTTTGCTAAATTCATAAGCCTTAAGATCTGAAAACAACTTGAAGGTGTCTTCCTCATGCAGCTTTCTCATTTCTTCTATTGCAGTCACCTTCATTTTCCAAACATCTTTTGCAGGTAATGCTTCCAAGATTTTTGTGTTTATTTCTTCTTTTGAATAACTTACACTCAGCATGGTAAGTTCATCCAGGATAGCATTAAATCTTGATTCCATTTGCTCAATGGTTTCATTTGGTAGCATCTTGAACTTTTGGAACCTCTTTCTGGCCACACTGATTTATTCTTCTTTATTGCATCAGTGCCTTCACAGATCAAATGTATCTTGTCCCAAAGTTCCTTTGCAGTTTTGCAATCTTTAACCTTCATGTACATATTGCTATCCAAGGTTCTATAAATGATGTCAATAGCAATGTTGTTGAGGTTTGCTCTCTTTCTATCTTCTCGCATTCCATTCTCTTTTTGGTTTTGGAATGTACTCGGTTGTGTCACCCACCAGAATCGCCTTGGTAATCTCCAAAGGGTCCATCGCTTAGTACATCCATCATCTCATCATGAGTTGCGCAAGGTATGCCCGCATTCGACGTTTATACTCATCAAATCTATCAAGAGAACACATCAGCATAGTTCTAGCATACTGGGTGTTGTCCATGATGCAAGTCTTTGAAAATCAGTAATTTGATAGAAAGTTTCAAAGAATTTTCACAAGCACAACAAGTAGGATTACTTCGAACGTGCACGGCTACGATACCAATTGTTGGTCCCTTGAAAAGATTTGGTTAAGTTTAGAGGGGGGGGGGTGAATAAACTTAACACTTAAAACTTTGGAGTTAACAAATTCGCAACTTCGGCGATCCGCTATACTTCGCAGTCCGTCGAGACTTCGCAGCTCCGCTCGATAAATAGTAGTCTACGACGCTTGAGTTTGCTTTGAATTTGTGCAAATGGAATTATATCAAAATTAAGCCTTAATACTTGTTGTTAAATATGATACTAAGTATTAGATACTCGGTAGTGTATGTGTGTGATTTCGCTTGCTAGATTCGGTAGATTGATGTGTATGATAAACTAAATACGTAAAGTAAATGCGTAAGTAAATAGGCGATTTTATAGTGGTTCCGTGGTGTAATCCTGTCGTCCACTCTTCTCCCGTGATGTTGGAGGAAATTCACTAGAGATCTTTGATGTAGTCTGTTACAAAGATTCCTAAGTTGCTTGTCCTTCACCAATAACTATGGCTTCACAACCGAAAACTCGGGAACATGTAGAATTGCGCTCCCGAGTCTTCCACCGGTCCTTGAAGGGTAGGATTGCCTCTTCACCACCTCCACACAAACAACGCCTTTCACACCAAAGTGCTTCACTCGTCTTCGGCGGGTTCTTTATAAAATAAAGATTGAATCAAGTAAATGATTCAATGCGCATCTTGATTAGGATGATATAATCGGCGGCTTGCGCCTTCAAGTGTGTATGCTTGATGTAGCTTGAATACGAATGCACTTGAAGAAATTCTCTAGATCGGTAGCTTTAAGTTCGGTAGGTTCAAGCAGTTGTTTTTCAAATTTCGAATAATATTTCTTCAAAGTTTATCAAAATTCATCATTTCTTTCGAGTTTGAAGTCCTCTATTTATAGGTAGGAGAGCATGTGACTTGTGTTTGAAATTCAAATATAACCGTTCCTTGTTTTTGTCCCATCTGATTTGCCCTCTGTCACTATTCATAGGACTGACACTGTCAGATTTCCTTTTTGACAGTGCAGTCTGTCCACCCTTTGACTTGTGTCCATTGGATAAAGTCCCGTATCATCCCAACGTTCTTTTAATCTAACCACTGATTTGTTTGATCAAATCAGAGGTAGTTGGCTGTCCTTATCCATGTAATCTTCCAATATAATCTTGAATTAATCGAGGTATATATCAGCGGGTTCATCGGTCTCGTCAAGTACCTACCTATCGTCGAACAACAATTTGCTGTGTATAAAATATAATGCAGCTGACTTCTTTTATCTAACTTTTATTTGTGAAGTTAGATTACACCTTTTTGAATTATAACCAAGTTCCAAACATCATCCAACTTATGGAACTTAGACATTCTACACAAGGTATATGTGATCAGTTTAGGTCATCACAGACTTGCCTAAATTCTGATCCCATATCCTTGACTTAAATTACTAAGTTTGATCATTTAGCCTTCTGTAACTGAGTTTGAGCCCTCAGCCTTCAGTCTTCAGTCTTCGGCGGGTTCCCGACTAGTCTACCGACCTATCTACCCTATCGATATGGACCGCCTGTCGATAAAGCTCAAATGACCATTACGGTGCTTGTTTGATCAAACCTATTTATGAATCAAACTCTAATAAGCCTATACATTTGATCTAGACATCCTTTTGCCTTTGCACTATAACAGCTAGTCTGGCACTCATCATCAAAACTAAGAAATAAGTCCAACACATGTCATGTTATATTCTTTTGCCATGTTCTAAGTCAGGTGACTTTATTTCGAATGTCTTATAATACTTGAGATTTTTCTTTGCCTAAGGACTAGACTTTTGTACTACTCAAATGTTGGATCTTTGAATGCTCCCAGTCCCAGACGCATAATATGTAGTTACTATAATTGGCCATATAACTTCTCAGGACATTTTCTTTTTGGGACATGTTTTCCTTCATTATTTTCATTATTAAGCAATGTTGTATGTCTAGTTTGAGAAACATTTGCCTCTATTTTGATTTCAAGGCTAAGGTGTTATATTATATCTCTAAAGATGAATAGAAAAAAGAGTGAAACAATGGATTCTCTTTTTCTATGCTTTTTTTATGCACTCATTTTTTACATGACTAATACATTTTTATTTTCTTGTGTCAATGTTCAGCAGATTACAAAATGTTGGGAGCATTGTCCTTTTGTGATCCTTTTGTGATTTGGATAAAAATGTATTTTGAAGTTCTTTTGATGTGGAACAAATTATCTAACTTCACCCTTTCCACTTTAATGATTTGGAAGATTTCTATTATGTAAGACTAATAATTTGGAAAATTTGTGTAACTTAAAGTCTATTATGTATTATGTAATATGTAAGTCTAATGATTTGGAATGATTTGTGTAACATAAAGTGTATTATGTAAGGATTAATGTAGTGTGTATTATGTGGCTTGTTTGAAGTGTTTTTATTGTAGTTCTTAGATTAAATTGACATTTTTGGTAATTTAAGTTCGGTTTTTCGGTTAACCGATCAAATTGAATCTTTTTTTTCGGTTTTCGGTTAACCGACCGAATTGAACCGTTTGTTTCGGTTCGGTTCGGTTCGGTTACATTATCGAAACGGTTCGGTTTCGGTTTCAATTTTTTACTAACCGAAAAATTCGGTTCGGTTTCGGTTACGGCTGATAACCGTACCGAACCAAACCGTGTACAGACCTAATTAATATGTTTCAAATATAGTGTTGGAAATGTATTTTTTTATTGGAGATGTAAATACTTTGTTGGTAAATGTGTTTTTAGTATTGGAAATGTATATTTTTTATTGTAGATGTAAATATTTTATTGATAAAGGAGGAAAAAATAATAAATGATGCATTGGAAATGTACAATGACAGATAAATAAAAAAGGAGTAAATTGTGAAATATGACAGATAAAAGAAAACGGAGGGAGTATTAAAGATGCAATATTTATTCAATTCCACTCCTAATTTAATTAATTATGCTCTCGATATCATAAAATTTAACCTTGCTTTGATACCACATGCTAGGAGTAATAGCACCGATCGAGACACTCGATCTTTGCACAGCGGAAGCTTATGCGATTTACGATATGAGACATAACTAATTAATCCTACGAGAAGGTTAAAGATTTACCTTATCGGAGAGGAAGAGATAATCGACCAAAGGGAGAAGCCGTGATCTTCCGGATTGTATCTCCAAGCGACGACTGGTGGACGTCGATCCTCGCCATAGAACCTCCTCGAATATGCACAAGAAAAATCCTAGATTTTTCTCCTCTTTATGACTAAGGCAAGAAACTATTTATTCTTCCTTTTCTTTACAAAGTGGCGCAATTTGTGATGTGTCTATTGTGCTAGGATGAACTCTCTTTATATAGGAAAATAACTAGTCAAGATAGTTATCCTTTTCACACCACAAAAACCTATTCCCATAAGGAAAAGATATTTTTGATACAAAATAAGAGATAATTCCCAAAAATTCAATCTCTTAATTTTTCCATTAATTATCCAACAAATTGATAATTAATTAATTACACACATAAGATAAACTAGAAAAATTTCTTCTCCTAAATCCAATATGTGGCGCCAACTTCATAGTCAATTTTAATAGAATATGTCTTTTCTATTTTACATATTTTTTACCAAATAAATAATATTGCATATTCATTAAATAGACCAACTATTTAATTTAATCTTGAGGTTCCATAAAACGAAAAAACACTCGCGTGTTAGGAGCCCACCCGGGGATCATGGACCTATAACTAGTAGCTACAATAAATTAAATTAAATATTCATTGAACATAATATTTCTACTTAATTCATTAATTCCGGAATTACGCCACCATAAATCCGAAACTGAACTCTATCGATTATAGATATAACTTATTCTCAAAACGTCGAGTCGAGTTGATAAGTGTCCATTGATATAATCATTTCATATAAACTAACCCTCCATAGACTATCCGGACTGAAGTAGGATTATTTCCGTAAACCTTCTTCACTACATCTTATCATTATGTACCATTAACCCACTAGTGATCAATTAGTTCATAACCAATACGAACTCCCGGGATCAATCATTTTCTAGGATCAACAAATAAGGGGATTGTCTTTCTACTTCCCGCAGGAAGGAATGAATTCCATATCCATGAAACACACACTTCTCACTCATTCCAGAATAGTGCCAACGTGAAAGTGATTCGGACCGCATCTCTTAGCGATCCATAACGAACACATCAAACCCTATCCTGAAACCAGTAGGAGTATGCAATCACTTCAGGATTAAGGTTAATCCATATATGATCATCTTGTGATTTAATAAGATTTCTCAATCACGGAATTATATGAGAAACTCATATTAAATCGGTCTAGTCCTATATGACTCTTATCATATATAAATGCCCCACTTAGACAACCAATGTCGACGGTCCGGATAGGACGGTCACACCATAAAGTGTTCTGGACGCATTAATGGTGGTTTAATCAATGGACCCCATACTTTGATTAACTTCACCACGGACTAAAATTTCAAGTGTATCACCATAAACTTAATCCTCATGTGTGACACACACCAAGTTATATGGCTACATATGATACGACTTGGGGTTTTCAGTAGTGTATCACTTACAAGCACGAAGCAAGTAATAAGATGAGAATAAATCTGTCATTTATTAATTCTAATTACATAAATTGTCTTTCGGGGGCTACTTCGAACAATCTCCTACTTGCACGTAAGGCCAAGCAACAATTGTCTTTCGGGCACACTATATCTAACAAAAATATGGGTCAAAATCCTTCCAGAAGGATGACCAATTCTTTGATGCAAAATCCCTATACTAGGTTTACTAGACCTATGTCCAACAAATGGAAATCGATACAACATTGTATGGTTTTGAGATGATATATATGGTCCCCATTAGTAAATCTAGACCGATTGTGCTTAATTATGATAAGCTTGTGACTTTGTTTATATCTGTTTGTAATTTAAAGGAAGATGCTTTATTAATATCTTTGAAGAAAAAGGAAAAGGAAATGAAAAGGCAATAGAAAAGAAAAAGGAAAAGTATATCAAGGTTTATGAAAGTCAAGAAACATGTGAACTAGTATATGTGTCAGAAACTCAAGAAACATGTGTTGAAATGGATGTTAATGAAGAGACGTATGTTGATGGTGTTTATGAAAATACATGTGTTGAAATGAATGTTAATGAAGAGACAGATGTTGATGTTGTTGGGAATGGGATGAAAGAGATGTTGGATGTAAGAAGAGAAATCTTAGAAACATGTGTTGAAGATTATCCTTATAACACGGGGAGTTACGATATGGACATGAATGAGCTACTTCAACACTCTTTATTGTCGAATTTGGGTGAAGATGTTTATTTAGAAGAATCATGTCTAAGAATTTGCATGAATGGGTGTTGGGGAGATTTTGCATCATTAAAACAAAAGAAAATTTATAAAACCTATACTACCATGCAAAACTACCTCCTAACCGGCCGAATACCGGGTAGTTGCTAGTAAAGTTGGATAAGTACGGGTATCGATCCTCAGGGAAAAGGGATGTTGAACCTAATCTTATTAATTCTTTAAATTGTTACTACTATTTATTACTAAACCTAAACTAAAACGGAAAATAAACTGGACAGAGGATTGTAAATCCAAAGCCAGGAAGGATAAAAGCGGAAATTAATAAATAAAAATGTAAACGAAAAGAACATAAAACAAAGATACATGGGATCAAACAATATACAAACCAAGTGATTTCGATCCTAGTTCATCTCATGATTTTAATTCAATATTGTGGTTTCACCTATCAAACGTATGAATTCCTACTTCCGTAAGTAATCCGTCTATCAATCTCATCATCTTCCGATCTATAGAGATTAACGCTTTCAAAACAAGGTGCAAGATTTATTAGATCTAACAACCTAGAAATCTAACCTATCAACTTCCGTTATATCAAGGTTAAAAATCCCATCTTTCCTATGGTGATCTAAGGTTTACACCGACTCCCGTCATATGGTAAACATCAAATAGCAATTCATCTTCCGATATTGATTGCATAGCACATAAGCATAGGAAGATACAAAACGAATCAAAGATCATAAAGATAAACAAAGGATTGAATAAATTAAAAGATAAACTCACATAGTTTATACAATGGATGATCTCCATGAATCAACAAACGAAAGAAAAAACATCCTAATCTAACCCGGATCACCCGAGCACAAGGCTCGGGTGATCGGCCTTGAAACCCTTAGAAGGCGGCTGCTGTGATGTATTTTTCGTATGAGAAAATCTGAATGGATTAGGGTTGGGGCGCAGCTGCTTTATATAGACTTTTAAGTCGGTTGGGCCTAAGTCGGTGTTGGACGCCCGTCTGGTCTTTATGGACGCTCGTCCAACTTCTTTGGACGCCAGGCAGACGCTCGTTCACTCAACGTCCAAACTCTCTGAATCAAATCTCATCCCGGGACGCCGATCCACTATTCCGGACGCCGCTCCGGACTAGATCAACACACGATTCTTCATCTCTATCCTCAATCTCTTTTCTTCCAAATTCATCTCCTCTTCATTAATCATCAAATAATTCGAACTTTATCACCTTTTTTCCATATAAATCATCACTTAAACATTATCCAATCTCCTTTCACCTCGTGCAAGCGTACCTACAATCATCAAAAAACATGCAAAATGTAACATATCCAAATAATCATATTTATCAATAAAATCACATAATTAACTCGATTTTGCAATTTAATATTAAAAACTCATTTGCTTAATATTTCAATATAAAGCTCGATTTCTATGAAAACATACGAATATGGGAGAATTGATACAAAATATATCCTTATAAAACGTATAAAATCACCCTTAACAACTCCCCCACACTTAAACCTTGCTCGTCCCCGAGTAAGACAAAACAAAAACATACTATCAAAAACCCACATAACCCGACACGAGATGTAGTCATGCTCACGTCAAGCTAGTATTTAGCAAATCGAACTCACTCGGTGATTGTGTGTGCAAAACCCGCTAAACTTCCACCGATCCACTCTCGATGTATTAAATCAAGCACTAACATTCATCCGGTAAAATAAAAGAAAGTTTCGTCCCGTGTACGGCACTTACCGTACAAAAACTAATTACCAAGAACACAGTAACTAACTCACATTTAAAATCCTTTACTTGGTGCCAAGAAAATACCTTTCAGATCTCTACTGGGTTTAGATCAACTTGACTTAGAGTTCCAAAAAGCAAAAATTTTGGTTTTCTATCGTCGCGTCTCAAAAGTATAACACTCTCCCCCTGCATTAGAGGCAGTCACCCTGAGATCACTCAATCCCTTACTGTCCAAGGTAAACCACACTCCCCAATTGGGGCAGTATCCAAATGGACTCGAGGTGATAGTCACAAACAAACTCAATTTATTATATATATATATAGTATTATATATTAATATATATATATATATATATATATATATATATATATATATATATATATATATATTATATTTAATCCCAAACTCTTTGGAACTCCCGGTCGATATTATTTCTAACACATTCAAGACTTTTAAGGTTCTCAAGAACACTAGGTACTTAGATTCTAACTGTGAGTATAGTACGAATTCTTAACTTTCATCAATGCTAAGTAAGTGTTATCTCGCATCGAGAATTGGCTATCATTTAACTACCCGGAGACTATTTAAATTTTGGTTCTTCATCTAACAGTTCGTGAAATGAAGTTCAAGTGAGTATCGATCTACCAAACCTATTCTTAGAACATGGCACGACTACGATAACAACTAAAGGTGCCAAATTACAAAACTAGCATGCCATTGAAGTTACTCGGGACAAAAATTGAAAATTTAAGCACTTTTCATAGAAAATTATAACTAATATGAGCAAATGAAAGTAGATACATAAATCATCTATCCCCTCCCCCACACTTAGATTGCAACTTGTCCTCAAGTTGTACAGAAATAAAAAGAAAGAAAGAACTTAGCTGATTGTCGTTCGAAAGTGGCAAGTCTGGAAGTGGTATACGACAAATCCAGAAATGCCTGACGAAAGCGATGCCGTGGACCATCCACAAAATAATGATACATGGAACATTACAAAATAGTAGGGCTAGGTGCAACTACATGAAAATATATTACAATGCAGCCTACATGATATGCAATCCTAAAAATAAAAAAATAAATAAAAATGAATAAAAATAAATTCGACGAGCTCGAGTTGAGCGAGTTTCGAGGACAACCCTACGGTGACTACGGCCTATGCGAAACTAAAAAAAAGAAAACGAGGTAGTATTACGGAAACCGACAGCTTAACTACGCTCAAGAAAAATAAAAGAAAAAATAGAAAAACAATGCAACTAGATGACATGCAACTAGATGACATGCATCTATATGATATGCAAAAATAAAAGAAAATAAAAGAAAGAAAACTAGCCTACTCATTTGCAACATGACATGTATATAATAAACGTCTACCAAATAATGACGGAGTTACGATAAACGACGATCTTCGTTCATTACATGCGGTGTAGACGCGCTTTAAGACTCATCGAAAGTGATAGCATTATGGAAAACCAACGAGTTAGCTATACTAAACGAGATATAACTCATACGGCCAAAGACGTAGCATTACGGAAAACCGACATAGCTACCCATATGAGTTACAAAAATAACAAGGAAGCACATAAGTCTCAAAGCTCACAAGATTCATCATAACGGTATGTAGCATACGGAAACCGACATTAGCTACTAATTAACAATAAGACCGAGTTATAGCATACGAGAACCGACAAGTAACTATAACTTGCATAGATGAATCATGTATGTTAAATAGATCAATTATTTAACATGGATTCGTAGATGGAAAGATATGAATATGCAAGTTCGTAACATCTATGTAAAATTAATCGCCACGAAGCTCGGATTAAAAACATCCAAGTCAAATAAAGCATTAAAAATCAAATAAATAAAAATTTTGGAACCGGAACCCGGACGTGCGTTCAAAGGAAATTCAAACGGGCGTTCCAACTTTGCACGCTCGTCTTCGAAAACCGACCGGACGGGCGTTTAGAATACGGACGCCGTCGGTTCTTCAAATCGAACGGGATTGAAAATTCGACGTTTTGGAACGGACGAACGTCCAACAATTCCAAACGCTCGTTTACACGCATGTTAGGGACCGGACGGGCGTCCAATAAACCCGAACGCTCGTCCATACAACGAATATGCATAGAACGCGGCAAAAACCCTAACTATAAACCCTAATTAACTTAAAATCATCATACATCAAAATCACGCAGAGCGACCACATCAAATTCTAAAGCACGGGAGGGTTAGACTAGGTAACAACAAAACACAAACTTCACGTAAAAAATTGAGTAAAAAACTTTTGCACATTCTTAACCCTACGGTCATCGAAACACGGCAAAATAAAAACTCTCAATCTATTCGACGCTACTTTTATTGAAAGAATACAAAAATAAATCGTAACAAAATCGAAAAATTAATTCAATTAGATTTAACAAAACACCGATTCCCCGGCAACGGCGCCACTTTTGTTCGGAGGATTTTGCATCACTAAACAAAAAAATAATTTATAAACCTATACCTACCATGCAAAACTAACTCTCCTAACCGACCGAATATCGGGTAATTGCTAGCATAGTAGGGTAAGTACGGGTATCGATCCACAGGGAATTGGGATGTCGAATCTAATCTTATTAATTTTCCTAAGATTTATCTAAACCTAAACTAAAACAGAAAATAAACTGGACAGAGGATTGTCAGTCCAAAGCCAGGAAAGATAAAAGCAAAAACGAAATCTAAACTTATAGCAAATAATAAAGATACATGGGATCAAACAATATACAAACCAAGTGATTTCAATCCAAGTTCATCTCATGATTTTAATTCAATATTGTGGTTTCACCTATCAAAGGTATGAATTCCTACTTCCGTAAGTAATCCGTCTATCAATCTCATCATCTTCCGATCTATAGAGATTAACGCTCTCAAAACAAGGTCCAAGATTTATTAGATCTAACAACCTAGAAATCTAACCTATCAACTTCCGTTATGTCAAGGTTAAAAGTCTAATCTTTCCTATGGTGATCTAAGGTTTACACCGATTTCCATCATACGGTAAACATCAAATAGCAATACATCTTCCGATATCGATTGCATAAACAAATAAACAAAGGAAAGATACAAAACGAATCAAAGATCATAAAAATAAACAAAGGATTGAATAAATTACAAGATAAACTCACATAGTTTGGTACAATGGATGATCTCCATGATTCCACAAACGAAAATAAACAACCTAATCTAACCCGGATCACCCGAGCACAAGGCTCGGGTGATCGGCCTTGAAAACCTCAGAAGGGCGGCTGCTGCTATGTATTTTAGTGTATGAAATTCTGATTGAATTAGGGTTGGGGCGCAGCTGCTTTATATAGACTTTTAAGTCGGCTGGGCCTAAGTCGGTGTTGGACGCCCGTCTGGTCTTTATGGACGCTCGTCCAACTTCTTTGGACGCCAGGCAGACGCTCGTTCACTCAACGTCCAAACTCTCTGTACCAGAAATCTCATCCTGGACGCCAGTCCACTATTCGGGACGCCAGTCCAGACTGGACGGGACTTGGACGCCAGTTCAGCTAGATCAACACACGATTCTTCATCTCTATCCTCAATCCATTTCATCTCTATCTTTTCTCCTCTTCATTAATCATCAAATAATTCGAACTTTATCACCTTTCTTCATATAAATCTTCAATTAAACATTATCCAATCCTCCATTGAGCCGCATTATGGTGTACCTACAATCATCAAAATCATGCAGAGTGTAACCATATCCAAATAATCATAAATTCATCAATAAAACGCATAAATTAACTAATTTTGCGAATCAACCATTAAAAACCTCACTTGCTTAATATTCCAATATAAAGCTCGATTTCTATGAAAACAATACGAATATGGGGAGAATTGATACAAATTATATCCTTATAAAACGTATAAAATCACCCTTAACATAATTACTTTGTGACAAATATTAAAAAAAGTTATGCGAATGTTTCAAATACTTTTTCATGGAACTTGGTCAAAGTATAGATGGTTATCACTCAGCGATGCGGAAAGTCATTTTTGTGGACGGCATGCATTTGAAAATGAGTTATGAAGGGAACTTACTTGTGGCAACATGTCAAGATGAAAATTATCAAATATTTCCACTTGCTTGGGGTGTTGTTGATTCTAAAAATATACCATCTTCGACATGGTTTTCTTGATAAGCTAAAACCCATCATTGGTGACAAGGATGAGACTTCGATACTTTCTGATCGTGCCGATAGTATTAAAGAAGCTTTCAATGTGGTGTTTAACAATGCGCACCATGGGCATTGCATGTATCACATGCAAAAGAATGTGAGGAGTAAATATCAGAAACGTAATATGGGAATGCTCTTTCAGAAAGCTGCGGAGGCCTATACTGAAGCAAAATTTAAGTTGCATTTCGACAATTTATGTAGAAAATGCCCTAAAGCTGAGGAATATTTGAAAGAAGAAGAATTCCCTAAGTGGTCTGGAGCTCTTTTTAAGGGATTACGTTACAACATAATGACCACAAACCATGCCGAGTCTTTGAATGCAAGTCTAAAGCATGGTCGGGAATTTTCAATAGTTGGGTTGATTAAGTATATCCGGGAGATGTTACATGAGTGGTTTGCTATGATAAATGAAGCATCTAAAATTGCGATACTGCTCTTACTCCAAATATTGAAAATAATGTGAACAATAACTTCGAGTTAGCAAAATGATTTGAAGTTAAACCACTTTCCACGGATAAGTATGATGTTCGCGATATGGATGGTGTTTTTACCTATATCGTTGAGTTGGATCTCATGGAGTGTACATGTGAGAGATTTCAGTTGGATAGGTATATGTGCGTGCATGTAGCTGCTGTGTTGAAGCACACAGGGAAGCGAGCCTCTAAGTATTGCATTTGGTATTATGGCGTCGATTCTTGGAGGCTAGCTTATTCCAAATGTGTGTATCCACTTTAACATGAAGATGAATGTGAGTATCCCGATGATGTGCTTAACGATAAGGTTTTGCCACGAATGGTGCCAAAGAGACAAAGTGGATGGCCATCAAAAAAGAGGAAACACTTGACCGGGGACGGAAAGAGGAAGTTCAAGTGTGGCAAATGCGGTAGCAATGGCCCTTACGCTTCCACTTGTAAGAGTTTGATTGGTGGAGAAATGCCCACAAAATGAAATAAGAAAAGTTACGTCATTGAGTGACAAATGGGAAATTTATAGAAAGTTACAATCCCTACCAAACCAAGTAGAGGAGTGTAATAGTCCCATGCGAAGAAGAATAGACGTGCCTCACCAATGATATTGACGTTTTAGCTTTTAGACATACACATATGTAATTTACGAGTTAAGTTCTAACTACCTGATCCATTCACATAAAAGACTTCTAGGGACTTCTAGTCCCAAACATTCTAATTATACTGGCTAGCACGTAAAAGGATCAATGACTACTAAGTCAATGTCCCACAAGGCCTAAACAACGCTTTCCGGTGCTCCCACCGATACTCCTACTTTGCCATGATAAGGTATATATTTATGTATTGTACGTATATTAATATTTTGTGTTTTTTAATTCAGTCATGTTACATTGCATTAAGCTTTGTTACCTTTTTGTTGACAATGTTACAGGAAGCCGATGGGTTTTCTTGACGATACGCTCTATGAGATAAATTGATGATTTGGTTGTATCATTGGAGATTTCAAGATACATATTATGGATGTTTAAGTATTAACGTTGATGAACAGGATGAGATGTTTACATTTTGTGGCTATTTAAGCATCGAAGATGATTGATTGATGTTTAAAATTCGAAGATGTAAATGATGTTGTCTTTTGAATAATGGAAAGTGATGTGTTGGTTGTTCTTCTTTGTTTGATTGGTTGTATTTTGAATAATGTCAAATTGATGTGTTGGTTGTTCTCCTTTGTTTGATTGGTTGATGTTTAAAATTTGAAGATGTAAATGATGTTTTATTCTGACTAATGACAAATTGATGTGTTGGTTGTTCTCCTTTGGTTAATGTGAAGGGAAGTTGTTGTTTTTTTTTGTTTAAAGCCCCCGGTATCTGGAACCCACTGGTCCGACTAATCCGGAGTTCGGCCCGGGTCGTGCCTGTAGAGTCTGACTCTTACTCAGGGGTAAGGCCTAGCCAAGAGCTCTTCAACATGACGCCTCAGAGGAGAATCAAACCGGTGACCTCCCTATGCATTATCAAGTCACTTACAACTTGAGCCAAGCTACTTGGTTTGAAGGGAAGTTGTTTGAGTGTCATGAATGTGGTGTTTTGCGTCCAATTAATGTATTGTAAAACATTGTCATCCTGGAAACAAGTTTAAACTTGTGTCACCCCTGGAAACAGGTTTAAACTTGTGTCGCCCTTGGAAACAAGTTTAAACACGTGTCACACTATAAACAAGCTTAAATAAATAAAATTCAATGAAAGCTAAGAAAACCAAATGCAGAGTGTTGACAAATATAGAAATATAATCCAAGAACTTAAGTTTTTATTTCATAAGATGGAATACGAAATAAAAGGTTAGACAAGTGATAGTCAATAATAAAACTTTGGAGAGGAATCGTTCCCTAGCCTGTTCTTCTCAAGTAGTGTCTCCAAACGAGCAATCTTTTCTCTATACTGGTGCAACATTTGAACCATGAAATCTGAATTGCGACCATTAAATAACTCAGTGACGTTAATCTCAACTTGTTAATTTTTTTGGCATCAATGTCTCGCATGCACTTTATCATTTCAACATCATTTTGAAGGACACCGATTGTGTATTCAAGTTTTTCTATTTTCTTCATCAAGTTAACAGAGGTAACATGTTCACCTGACCTAGTAGATGAAGACACCTTGCCATGTGGCCCAGTAGATGAAGACACCTTGTCATGCCACTTGAAAAGTCACATTTGTATTCATCCTGCAAAAGAAGAAATTTCAATTATTATACATACATTATCCCCTAAAATAAATGCAAATGCAGCTGGAAAATATAACCAAATAGATAGTCATACCGGGTAATAACTGCAACCGTATAGCAGTCTCCCTAGGTTAATATCTGTGTTTGATGTCACCAATTTTGCAGGAATACCACATTTGCATAACACTATACGCTCATGAGATAGACCAGATTCATTTACTTTGCTAGAAGAACTGAAAGTCGGAGATGTATTCATGTTTTGCTTCAGGTTCGGTTCAGAGATTGCAAGAACTATGAAAATGGGAAAAAAAAACATTGTGCATAATTGATTATTAATTGGCCTATCTATATATCACTAGCCAACCAAACGTAAGACTATCTCAAATTCACCAATCAATACGAAGAATACAATTCATAGTCAAATGCATAAACCTAAATGATCGGGCTCCCTAAATAATTCCTGATTTTTCCATTTACTAATACTAACACATACCTCAATGAAAGTACTTTACTTCTAATAGAGCAAGGTTAAATACAAATGAAACGATTAACGTGAAAGGTAGACTTACAAAGATTAGATCAACATAAAAATATCACCAATAACGAGAATATCTTCACATGAGGGCAATCTATGAGTGAATTTGACTGCTTCTTCAATTCAAAACAGCACAAGGACTTAGAAACTCAAGTTATACTCACACATATTTCAACAAAAGTACTTTTTAGAGAGTAGGTTATAATACTAAAGAAACGACTAACGTGATAGGTAGTCTTACAAAGATTAGATCAAAATAATAATAAATCACCAATAACGAGAATATCTTCTAAAGAGGGCAATCTATGAGTGAATTTGACCATTTCTTCATTTCAAAACAACATCAGGACATACAAACTCAAGTTATAATGACACATACCTCAACAAGAGTACTTTTACGAGAGGTAGAGTTACAACATAAATGAAAAGATTAATGTGATAGGTAGAGTTACAAAGATTATACAAAATAACCAATCACCAAATTACCCTAACGAGAATATGTTCACAATATGTCAATCTATGTAAACATACTGTTGACATCAAGTAAAGTGACTGAATTTGACTGCTTCTCCATTTCAAAACAACATAAAGAAATAAAAAACTACATAAGGGCATACATACAAAGAATATTCAAATACGAACCACAAACAATTTCCCCATTATGATACGTGAGTATTCACCCTAGAGGAAATAGATCATATGTGGAAATTAGCCCACATTTCACCAAAATTAGTGCAAATGGACAAAAATTCAGGGGAAAACTTTGGAAGAAAAGCTAAAAACAAAAGAGCAGAGTAACTCACCAAAGTTAGCTCTGTTAAGTCATTGATGCCTTTGTTAATTCACCCCAATATGTTAGAAATTAGCTCAAATTCATAAAAATGTAACAAAATTATGGAAAAACTAAGTTACCTCGGATAGCCGCTTTGTTAAATGGTAGTATTAATTATTATTAAATTGTAGAGTGTGAATGTTTGGTTGCTTTAATGGAGATATTAAAGGTTGAATGGTGAAGAACAAATGAGGGAAAGACATCAATAAAAGGGGGTGTAGTTGGATTGGGTTAGGGGATGGATGCATTAGTTAGTTGTGGAGAATTTGAATCAAATAATTTCAAAATTTCAAAATTTTGGAGGATTCATAGCAAGAAAGAAAATTTTTTGGTAGAGAATTGAAAGTGGGAGCAGCATTTTGGCTCAAGGGCCGGGAATAGATGATGATTTTAAGATGGTGGGAAACGAAAATTTAGATGACACAAAACCAAACGAATGGAGGGGGAGGGGGACGGCCACATAAATTATAAAAATAAAATAGAAAATTAAAAATAAAAAAAGATAGCCTAGTTAATACAACATAAGCTTACTACTAAATAATAGTTAATACATCTTACTACTAAATAAATAATTAAAACAAAATTAAGAAAATTAAAAAAGAAAATGGGCCAGAGGCCAGAAGGAAAAAATAAGATACAAAATGGGAAAAAAGGACAAGAAAAAAAATGGTTGAGAAGGTAAAAACGCACATGTTACTACATGTGTTACTACATGTTGCTACAACCACATGTAGTAACACATGTAGTAACTTGCGCATTTTTGTCCTTCTCAACCACTATCTTTTTTTCTTGTCCTTTTTCCTCATTTAGATCAAAAACAGTCCTCCACAACCTTTAACCTAAAAGAAAAATAATAGTTAATACATCGTACTACTAAATTATTGCTATAACGGATTCATTATTCATTGCTCGATAATCTCATCACTGCCATAAACCCCTACACCAGCTTGCTCTGCTATGCCGGTGATGAATGACCCGTAAGGAAGTCCGACTTCACGTGTACTCTCGGTCACTCTTCTAATTTCTGAAAACATTATGTCAGCAACATCAATAGGTCATTAGTCATTATAGTATGAATGAGGTGAAATTGATGTGCTGAGACGGTGTACGACTGTCGAGGTGGCGATAACCTAAACTGGACAAAACGATGCCAATATTCGCTTTCGGTCATACGGGTAAACGGCAACGCCAACTCGTTGTAATCATGATCTACAATCCAAACTGCTCCCGGGCAAACGTAAGACGTTGCAACAAGAAGGGCACTATAATCATCTATATACTCGACATCTAGAGGATATTGAGGTAAAAAAAGATAGTCGTTGAGAAAAATACGACTATAGTCCACACAGACTCCACATACGATTGCGTAAGTGTCATCAGGCCTAGTAGAAGCACTACAATAAAATTCACGAACCACATCGACATTAACACGAAAACGGTGTTGACCTAACCTTTGCCAACCTCGATTGACCAACCGACCACGAATACGTCTCATTACGCCTGCGTTTTGACCAAGAATAGCCATGAATTGTTCTTCTGGATGGACGTGTTGCATTTCCCAGTTCACCACAAACATTCTTGCCACGAACAAGTACTTAAAACAATTAGGAGAACCGTGACTGAACACACCATCGGTTATGTGCTACTGAATGCCTTCATAGTCATGATAACGGTGAATTTGGCTGGCGTCGGGGACTAACTGATGTTGCCTCTATCGTGGCATTTTTGAATTTGGAATTTTTTTGGGAATTTTTTTGGTTATGTTTGGCGTAGAATTACGTTGGTGTATATTCCCTTTATATAGGCAAGTTTCAAATGGACCTTTATCTCATGTTACTGTAAGGGTAACATGTGTATCATACTCATTAGGACCACTTACATGTGACATACTCACATTAGATATCATAAACATACTTCCGATTCAATTAGGACCGCTGATGTGTGACATACACACGTAAGATACCATAAACAAACTTCCGATTGGATTAGGACCACTTACGTGTGACATACTCACATAAGATATCATAAACGGACATACAATTCAATTAGGACCACTGATGTGTGGCATACTCACGAACGTACTTCCGATTCGATTAAGACCACTTACGTGTTACATACTCACGTAAGATATCATAAACGGACATACGATTCAATTAGGACCACTGATGTGTGACATACTCACGAACATACTTCCGATTCGATTAGGACCACTTACGTGTGACATACTCACGTTAGATATCATAAATGTACTTTCGATTCAATTAGGACCACTGATATGTGACATACTCATATAAGATACCATAAACGTACTTCCGATTCGATTAAGACCACTTACGTGTGACATACTCACGTAAGATATCATAAACGGACTAACGATTCAATCAGGACCACTGATGTGTGACACTCTCACGTAAGATACCATAAACAAACTTTCGATTCGATAAGGAAACGTACTTCCAATTCAATTAGGACCACTGATGTGTGACATACTCACAGAAGATACCATAAACATACTTCTGATTAGATTAGGACCACTTACGTGTGACATATTCATGTTAGATATCAAAAACTTACTTCCGGTTCAATTAAGACCACTTATGTGTGACATACTCATGTAAGATACCATAAACATACTTTCGATTCAATGAGGACCACTTTCGATTCAATGAGGACCACTTACGTGTGACACTCTCACATAAGGACTCTTAATACAATTAGTACTACTTATGTGTGGCATACTCACGTAAGATACCATAAACGTACTTTCGATTCGATTAAGACCACTTACGTGTGACATACTCACGTTAGATATCATAAACATACTTCCGATTCAATTAGGACCACTGATGTGTGACATACTCACGTAAGATACCATAAACATACTTCCGATTTGATTACGACCACTTACGTGTGACACACTCACGTTAGATATGTTAGGTATAGTGCCCGAAAGACAATTTGTGTAATTGTTTTTAATGGATGACAGAATTTATCTCACCTTATTACTTGATTTGTGCTTGTAAGTAATACACTGCTGCAAACCCTAAGTATATCAGTATGTAACCACTTAACTCAGTGCATGGCATACACGTGAGGATTGAGTTAGTGGTGATATACTTAAACTGTTAGTCCGTGGTGAACTTAATCAGAGTTTAGGGTCTCTTGATTAAAACACCAATAATGCGCCCAGAACACCTTAGGGTGTGATAGTCTTATCCGGACTGTAGGTAGAGGGTACCTACGTGGGGCATTTATATATGATGGCATTCATATAGGGCTGGACCGATTTAATCTGTATTTCTTGGTATAATTCCGTAATCGAGGAATCTTATTAAATCATTAGATGATCATATATGGATCAACCTTAATCCTGAGGTGATCACAGGATGCTGCTTGTCCCGGGGTAGTGTTTGATGTGTTAGTTACGGTTCACTTTAATATGTGTTCCAAGCCACTTCTCATTGGCACTATCTCCCGATGAGTGAGTAGTTCGATTTTCACGGACATGGAATCCAATCCTTCCCGCGGGAAGTAGAGAGACGAGTCCCCTTATTTGTTAGCCCTAAGAAAGTGATCGATCCCGGGAGTTCACATTTGACTAATTAGCTACTAGTCAGATATGTGTGCTAATTGATCATCAGGGGGTTAATGGTAAATAAGGATAAGATATTCTGTGTCGGGTTCACGGAGACCTCCCACTCAGAATGGACAGTCTATGGAGGGTTAATCCGTATGTAATGATTATATCAATGGACGCTTATTCACTCTATGGGTTGAGTATAAGTATACATCTATAATTGGTAGAGTTCAGTTTCGGGTTTATGGTGGCGTAATCCCGGAATTAATAATTAATGTACTTATTATGATGAATAATTAGTTATTGGAGCTACTGGTTATAGGTCCATGGTCCCCGATGTGGCTCCTGTAATTCGGATGTTTTTCCTGTTTTTGGGCCTCATTAATAATTAATTGGCTGGGCTAATTAATTGATATGCAAAATATTATTTAGTTGGGCTGAATAATATAATACACATAAAAGACATTTTATGTGGGCTTTTAAACCCTCGGGGTGGCGCCTCATACTTCATTAAATGCAAGATTTGATTTTCTTGTGTGATTAATGATTAATAAAAGATAATTGATTTGTAATTGATTGATTGATTAATCACAATCTTTTATAAATGGAATTATCCTTTATTGTGATTTCTTTTTAATTATTTATTTAATTAATTAGAAATTTGGAGGTCAAGGATTTACTCTCATATATAAAGAGAGTTCTTCCAAGACAAAAGTGACAAGCAAAATTTCGCCCCCCCCCCACACTAGAATAAAGAGAGAAAAATTTGTTTCTTGTCTTGGGTTTTTTGGTTGAAGAAAAATTTGTTTCTTGTCTTGGAGTTTTTCTTGAAAGCATATCAAGGAGGTTTCAAATCCAAGGATCGGTGTCCACCAACCACCGTTTGGAGAACACATTGGAAGATCTTGGCTTCTCTTCCCACTATTGGTAAGATAAACTTAACCCCCTTGTAGTAGTTTAAGTCCTTTAATTATGTGTTGTGATATATAAATCGTGATCCATCCGCTGCGCACAGATCTAACTCGTTTAGATCTAAGAACCTGCATCCTTCATGTGGTATCAGAGCAAGGTTCCACGATTTATATAATCATAATCGTAATTAAACGATTTAAAGGAGTGGAATTGCATGTAGGTGATATTTTACTTATTATTATGCATTAATAATTTTTAAATTGCTATGGTTGAAGAGATGGATTGGGGTTGGCACCGTTTTCCCGTTAGATCTATTGTAAACTCATATAAACCATGAAAATTCGTTCATATGAGTATAGGAAATTATGTAATTTATGTATTATTGCAATTTTAATTTCCAGAAAATAGATCTGTACATTAGCTGTTTAGTCTTTTCGTTTTTTCCGTTGTTTGAGCCGTTAAAACGAAGATCCCTCCGGTCAGAATCAAGATTGGAAGTTGATGAACAATCCCACAAATTTTGGTGTCGATCAGAGTCCTTTTGGGTTTCCGTTCGTTGCTGCGAAATGGCTGCTGTAACAGAAAAACGCAGGATTCACAGAAACCCTAACTGTGACTTCTTCGATTTTCTGGGAACAATTGGACCGTTAAAATTAAAATCCGACCGGTCAGATCGATAATCATGGAGTTTTGGACGTGAAATAAAATTTTCAGGACGATCGGAATTCATCTTCATCCCCGATCGATCTCGGGAAGTATATGATGCGCTGCTGTGAGAGTCTGTTTCAGCAGCAAGTTGGGCGGCTCACTGAGGAAGATTGACAAGTCAAAGCTCCGATCCGACCGTCCATCTTGAAGTCCGAAGAATGAAGATCAGATCTGGAAAGTTTCGTCCCGATCCAAGTTCGTTTCATATGGCGATCGTCGAAGATTCTCAACAGCTGCAGATTAGGGTTTTAATTTATTTTCGAATAGATTAGTTACGGGGGTGCCAACGGTCCATCTCGGTGTTTATTTTCCGCACTAGTATACATGTGTAGATTGTATGAGTAGAACCGGAAATTGCCATGACATGCATCATATCATGAATTCCACTCCATATGCATACATGTAGAAATTAATTCGAGGAATTAGTTAGGCATGTATAAAACACACGATTAGTTTTAATTAATTGTTTGATATTAATTAGAAACTAATTAGGGTAAAAACCGAGGAACACGGGTTTTTTCAATCGTCGAGGTTGGGTGATGGATTCTCGGTGAATCCCACTCGCGAAAGCATAAGGAGTAAAATCCCGAAACCTCGTGGTTAAGGTGTTGGATTCTCGGTGAATTCCACCTTACCTAAGACGAGATTACGTTTTTGTTCCGTAGTGTCTACATGAAAGTTTGATGTTTAAGGATTGGATAATCACGGGCAAACAGGTTCGAAAGTGGTTTAACCACGGTTGGGTGGTCAACAGTAGCTACGGCTCAATCGACTTCACCCTCCATGTGTGGCGTTTGCACGGGGGTCTGGCAATACTGAGTCATCCGAAGAGCCACTACGGCTCAACGGACCTCTCCTAGCCTTGACCCGTCCGACGGCCACATATGTTCTAACGAATAGGTCGGGTGGGCTAGCCCACATAACCGACAACATTCGGGCCTATGATTTATTATTCCTTAATGTAACATCAAGTCCAAAAACGTGATCAGTAAACCCACCACTTTTTCAAAATATTGAGTGGGAGCGGGAGAGGCGACGGCCGACCCCACGGCCTCTACGGTTGACACAAGCAACGTGAGAGAATGGTGACGCCTCGTGCCGGCTCGGGACCGGCCTCCACCAGGAAGGCCTTCACCGCTATCAAAATTCAAGGCTTGGTCTCCGAAAGGATAGGATTTTGGGTACTCGTCGGGTCACCGACCGACCCTAAGGCGGCACACTCGGGGTCTACCTAAAAATGCGAGACGGTAGGTCACACTCATAAAGGGTATTTTTGGTAGTACCTTGGCCGATAAAGGAAAGGTGATTGACGATCACAAATGAGATGTTCGATTCTCAATCGATCTTCAATATTAATCGAAACCTCTTTGACCTACCCTAAGGCGGCACCGAGGCATTAGATTAAATCCTTGGAACGGTAGGATAGACTATAAGTACTTAGTTTATGTTCCTAAAATTTTAGTAGTGTTTGATTTGGATTTATTTTCTTCGTCAATTTTATTTACAATCTTATTATATATATCTCTCTAAGGTGCTAGACTTTGCTAGTGTAAAATTGACTAGTAATGACTTCGTTAAAAGTGGTAAGTAACTAGAACGTTGTATTTATTAATCTCCCATGCAATTAATTTTTTTCGGAAGAGATATTTCTCTTGAAGCCTTCAAAACTTAAGTGACGTAAATAGACATGTCACTGCTGTCACTCGTGCGAACGAGAGACAACCGTAGTTAGTTTGAAAGATGATTGGGACGATAAAATTCTTCTAGTGAATTGTGTAGTGTCTACACGAGAAATTTTCTGATAGAAAAATTGGAGAATCATAAATTAAAGTGTCGCTAGTTAGACGGTATTTGGAACCGATAAACTAGTGGGAGCTTTTATATTATGTTTTTTTCTAATTTATTAGAAAATCAGTCCCACTGGGTAACACTTTCATTAGACATCCCACGGTTCACGAGTAGTGTCTACTCAAACGAACTTGCTAGTTCAAGACTATTTCCTTTTAAGGAAAGTTAAGAATGGGAAAGAATGTCTATAAGTGTTAATCATCTTAACTAAAGTTTTAAGGCTAAACCGAAATATTAATTAAAGAAAGTATAGGATAAGGAAAGTGATTTCGGATCACTAACCAATGAATCCTTAGCGACTTTCTTAACCGAGTAACTTGACTCGGTAGCTTAGTTCTTTGGAAGAACAAGGAAGGCGTGCATTAACGATTAATAGAGTAACAACGGGCGGTAATTTCGGCTACAATAGTGGGAGTGATATAAGGAAATGAATTTCGGATTCTATCCTTGAATATCACGAGAAAAATTTATTTTTACGTTTACGGATTCGTTGAAACAAATGGATTCACTTTCAACTCGATATATTGTTGCCTCATAGAAAGTGAATATGACATTTGTAGTACGAATCCAAGACTCGGACTTTTGTTTGATAAAGTCAGAACCACTAAGAAAAGTTGAATAAGTATAACACATCTAAAACTATTAAAGGTAAAAGGTTTCCGTATTAAGATAAGCGACCTTTCAATATCTATTAATTAGTGCATATATCCTAGAGATAAGACCCGACGACGGCTAAGGGTGATTCCTATCTCCCGCCTAGGAACACTATCTCAAAGGAACAATGACTAGGTTTCCTCTCAATCGGGAAAGGTTAATAGATTTGAAGGGGTAACATAGCTTGTTCACCATGACCTTCGGGGTCTAGTGAGAGATACAAGCTAGTGAGAGTTTTTTGAGTGGTGACATTTTGTCTGATAACTACTCGAAACGTGATTTAGTTTATCAAAAGAATACGAGGAGGAGTCAATCCACCCAAGACACAGTGGGAGTATGGTTTAACCGTTGACCCATTGTGATTTTGTGGACTTTATAATCTCAGGGGTGATTGATAACCTATGGCTCTTGGTGGGCTGTATAGGATTCTGATTATAGAGGTTGGTTTGAAAACCTTAACCCTGTGAATGGTGTTTTGGTACTCCAGTTCTGTTCAGCCTCTTGTAGAACCACCTGAGTGTCTCAGGCCCGGTGGGAGCAATTGGATCTACACGGAAAAGAGTCGAATGAATAGGAAAGTTTAAACTTTCGGCGCAAAGTTGAGTGGTATAGGGGTGATTCCACGACAAGTAGAGAGTTAACCGGACCTTGAACTCTCTCACCACTCGGTCTTGCTAGATTTCGTTAGAAAGCGAGAAAATAGGGGTGATTCCACGAGACTTTCTTGCCGAACAACGGAATCGAATTCATTCAGAACAGAAGGGTTTTAGCTAAGAATGAATAACGGATTCGTTACAAAGCAGAAGATAGGGGTGATTCCCTAAGACCTTTTTTTTGCGAGACTAACGATATCTTAATTTATTCAGAAAGAACCATTGGTAGGAAGCCTGCCATGGCTTATATCCTTTGTGGATTTAAGAGAACCTCTCGGTCGTTTAAAAGTCACATGTTTTAAAATATGTGGACTTGACCAAAATATTGATAAGTTTTTTCGTAGACTGGATATCAATATTGGTAAAGTAGTAGCATTAGTGTTCATAAATGATAACACTAAAACGGTTGGAAACAACATGGGTGTGCTATCTGAAGTCGGAAACTGACACGCCAAGATTCTCTGGATGAGAGAATTGGACTATATTCTAAGAATTTGATTCGGTCAAATTCACGAGAATGAGTCATTGGCTATCCCACCTATCTTATTGAATAAGATGATTATGCATATACGGTTGCAGCATTCATCGAGAGTAGTACTACCCTACCTCTCAGGAATGATTCTCCAAATCTTCGGATAAAGAGAAAATGGGATAGAGTCTCTCTGGGATAAGGGCAAGTCAGCTTAAAACGAGTCAATTGCAGTTGAATATGGTTGACTACACTGATTCTGACTTGTAGTCAGATTAAGGATGATCATTAAGTTGATCTCGGGCTCAGTGTTTACTCATAGTGCTTAGAATTTCCTTTTTGGTCTCGGAGTAATTCCAGGTCTGATAAGCCGATATCACTTCAATGTGAAAACAGTGAAGAGATAGCTTAGAAGGATCTTCTCGGTCACAAGAAGTCAAAAGCATATTGAGAGAGAGTACCGCCTGATTGGAAGGACCGACAACGTTTCAATCCTAAAGGTCGTCTCGAGTCGACAACCTAGCTAATCGGTGTACCAAGTCGAGTGCTTGGAGGGTACGGCATTGATGGATATGTCTCATCGCTTTTAGAGCAAGTGGGAGAGTGTTGTGAATAAGATGAGAAAGGGTGTGCTCTAAAAACAATCGTTGCTTGTCATTTCGTGCAAGTGGGAGATTGTTAGGTGTAGTGCTCGAAAGACAAGTTGTGTAATTTTTTTTAATGGATGACAGAATTTATCTCACCTTATTACTTGCTTTGTGCTTGTAAGTAATACACTTTCGCAAACCCTAAGTATATCAGTATGTAACCACTTAACTCAGTGCATGGCATACACGTGAGGATTGAGTTAGTGGTGATATACTTAAACTGTTAGTCCGTGGTGAACTTAATCAGAGTTTAGGGTCTCTTGATTAAAACACCAATAATGCGCCCGAACACCTTAGGGTGTGATAGTCTTATCCGGACTTTGTAGGTAGAGGGTACCTACGTGGGGCATTTATATATGATGGCATTCATATAGGGGCCGGACCGATTTAATCGTATTTCTTGGTATAATTCCGTAATCGAGGAATCTTATTAAATCATTAGATGATCATATATGGATCAACCTTAATCCCGAGGTGATCACGGGATGCGCTTGTCCCGGGGTAGTGTTTGATGTGTTAGTTACGGTTCACTTTAATATGTGTTCCAAGCCACTTCTCATTGGCACTATCTCCAGATGAGTGAGTAGTTCTGATTTTCACAGACATGGAATCCATTCCTTCATGCGGGAAGTAGAGAGACAGTCCCCTTATTTGTTAGCCCTAAGAAAGTGATCGATCCCGGGAGTTCACATTTGACTAATTAGCTACTAGTCAGATATGTGTGCTAATTGATCATCAGGGGGTTAATGGTAAATAAGGATAAGATATTCTGAGTCGGGTTCACGGAGACCTCCCACTCAGAATGGACAGTCTATGGAGGGTTAATCCGTATGTAATGATTATATCAATGGACGCTTATTCACTCTATGGGTTGAGTATAAGTATACATCTATAATTGGTAGAGTTCAGTTTCGGGTTTATGGTGGCGTAATCCCGGAATTAATAATTAATGTACTTATTATGTTCGATGAATAATTAGTTATTGGAGCTACTGGTTATAGGTCCATGGTCCCCGATGTGGCTCCTGTAATTCAGATGTTTTTCCTGTTTTTGGGCCTCACTAATAATTAATTGGCTGGGTTAATTAATTGATATGCAAAATATTATTTAGTTGGGCTGAATAATATAATACACATAAAAGACATTTTATGTGGGCTTTTAAACCCTCGGGGTGGCGCCTCATACTTCATTAAATGCAAGATTTGATTTTCTTGTGTGATTAATGATTAATAAAAGATAATTGATTTGTAATTGATTGATTGATTAATCACAATCTTTTATAAATGGAATTATCCTTTATTGTGATTTCTTTTTAATTATTTATTTAATTAATTAGAAACTTGGAGGTCAAGGATTTACTCTCATATATAAAGAGAGTTCTTCCAAGACAAAAGTGACAAGCAAAATTTCGCCCCCCCACACTAGAATAAAGAGAGAAAAATTTGTTTCTTGTCTTGGGTTTTTTGGTTGAAGAAAAACTTGGAGTTTTTCTTGAAAGCATATCAAGGAGGTTTCAAATCCAAGGATCGGTGTCCACCAACCACCGTTTGGAGAACACATTGGAAGATCTTGGCTTCTCTTCCCACTATTGGTAAGATAAACTTAACCCCCTTGTAGTAGTTTAAGTCCTTTAATTATGTGTTGTGATATATAAATCGTGATCCATCCGCTGCGCACAGATCTAACTCGTTTAGATCTAAGAACCTGCATCCTTCAAGATATCATAAACGTACTTCTGATTCAATTAGGACCACAGATGTGTGACATAATCACGTAAGATATCCTAAACGGACTCTTAATACAACTAGTACTACTTATGTGTGACATACTCACGTAGATATCATAAACGGACTCTTAATACAATTAGTACTACTTATGTGTGACATACTCACATAAGATGCCATAAACGTACTTCCAATTCGATTAGGACCACTTACGTGTGACATACTCATGTTAGATATCATAAACGTACTTCCGATTCAATTAGGACCACTGCTGTGTGACATACTCACGTAATATACCATAAACGTACTTATGATTCTATTAGGACCACTTACTTGTGACATACTCACGTTAGATATCATAAACGTACTTCCGATTCAGTTAAGACCACTGATGTGTGACATACTCACGTAAGATATCATAAACAGGCTCTTAATACAACTAGTACTACTTATGTGTGACATACTCACATAAGAAATCATAAACGGACTCTTAATACAATTAGTACTACTTATGTGTGACACACTCACGTAAGATACCGTAAACGTACTTCCGATTCGATTAAAACCACTTACGTGTGACATACTCATGTAAGATATCATAAACGGACTTTCGATTCAATGGACTACTTACGTGTGACATGCTCACGTAAGATATCATAAACAGACTCTTAATACATGTAGTACTACTTATGTGTGACATACTCACGTAAGTTGCCATAAACGGGCTTTTGATACAATCAGTACTACTTATGTGTGACATACTCACGTAAGATACCATAAACGTACTTCCGATTCGGTTAGGACCACTTACGTGTGACATACTCACGTACGATATCATAAACGGACTTTCGATTCAAGTAGGACAACTTACGTGTGACATACTCACGATAGATACCATAAACATATTTCCGATTCAATTATAACTACTTACGTGTGACATACTCACGTAAGATATCATAAACGGACCATTTGTGTAGATGAAATATGTCCCCTTACCCAGTTATAATATAAATATAAAACATAAAAAACAAATTAAAACAAAATTCATTTCGGCACCCCATGAATCCCAAACGATACTACTACTACTTCTACCCTCGCTTAATATGAAATGAAGGGGGAATGTACACGGTCAACTATGGCACAATCTTCAACACTTGACCGACATTCCACTGCCCCTTGCCCAGCTGATTTTGTCCTCTTTTGTCCTCTTTTTAACTGTGATTCTCATGCCTTGCATGCGGATGAGAGGTTTTATATCTTTCTCTTTTGGAATGGAATATATTCCTTCCTTCTTCTTTTCATATAGTCGATGGATTTGCTTCCCCTTCGTTTTCTTCTTCTTTATTTTCTTTATTATTATATACTATAATTGTAATATTTTGTTCTATTATTTTCCTGGTTTTTGTTTTCTTCTTTTTTTAAGATTATTTTTTTTGTTCACCTTTCTTCTTTTTATTTTATTGAAAAAAACAACTTATTTATCCTATTAAATAAGATAATGAATGGCCATGATAATATATAAACTCATAATTGTTATTTTTTAGTTCTAACCCCTTAAACTTTACTTTGGGGATGTAAAAGGGTTTTCTAATATTATTAAATGACATGATTTAATGGGGATGTAAAAGGGCTTTTTAATATCGTAAAAGAATAATTTTGTCATTCAACTCACGTAAGATATTAGACACTAATCATTTAATTTTCTTAATCATGTGAATACACTTAAAGAAACAGATAAAAAAATGGAGTAACCCTTGCTTGTATGATTTCCAAATTTATTAATCATTTAATTTTCTTAATCTGTGTGAATACACCGATTATTTCCAATCTTTCCTTAATTCATATGAATCATCTCTGATACGCATATCCTAAAGATTCTTTTTGAAGCGTTTGTTTGATTTAAAATATCTTCCCGTATATCCTGATGATTTTATTTTGATTATCTCCTCATTTCCCTATATATATATATATATATATATATATATATATATATATATATATATATATATATATATATATATATATATATATATATATATATATATATATATATATATATATATATATATATATATATATACACGATTTTATTTTGATTATCTCCTCATTTCTCAAGTCCGTAAAAAACATACGATTCAAAAAAATAAAAAACGGGATATTGTAAGTAGCTTAAACTCGTGATGAACATTGACACAGGCTTAAACTTGGGTAGGTAGGTAATTTTTTTCAAACAAAAGAAATTAAATAAGTACATAGAATAAGCATGAACATAAATATAAAAAAAACGGCAGTTTCAGGACATGAACATATAAAAATAAAAATAAAACAACAAAGTTTCAGACATGAACATTAAAAAAAACAAAATTCCTCAAACAACAATAAAGTTTCTTAAAATATCACATATAATGCGGTAGGTAGGCAATCCATTTCACCGACGACTCGTTGCAAACCTGGACAACTTGATTGATCTTCCTCTTATAGCTCTGCATTGTCTCTTTCACATTTGTCAACTCACAATCTCTTGATTCTACCTCCTCAACCAGCTTCATGTTGATGATTTCCGTCTCATGCAAAAGTTCCCATCTCTGTGATAGCATGTCTTGTCTTAGTTCCTCCAGTTGGTGCATGAATTCATTCATCATCCGTTTCTTCTCTTCCTTCAGTTGTTGCCTGAATACGATCCTCATCGGTTGTCACTTTTCCTCCAGTAATTTCATGAATTCGTTCCTCTCCATGGCCATCCTTTTTCTTTGATTTACTTTCTGATTTATATTGTGATTTACGGTAGTTATAATCTCTGTATTCATCTCTACATATATATAGGCTGGGTTGAATGTAGCGTTGCAAACTTGCAATTAAATGGATACGACCCATGGCTTTTCAAGAAGTAATAGTTATGTTATAGTAGTTATCGAAACTTCCTTATAATTACGGCGACCTTGGTAGTTGAAAACCATTCTTCGTATTCACAAATTTGAAATCAAATCCAGAACCGCTTCATATTCACATTTGAAATCAAATCCAGAACCCTTTTATTGTATTAAAAAAATCCATTTGAAAATCCTTCTTATAATTAATTAATTAAGGCGTCAAAACCCTTCAATTATATCACAACCCAATTAACTATGATTTTATTTGATTCTATCGTGATAATTCGATTTAACTATTGAATCTTTACTTAACCTATTATATATATCAAAATCAAATATTGTATCGTGATTATTCGATTTAAGTTTAACTCTATGGCCACAATTTTAAACATGAATCTTATCACTGTTTTTTTTAAAATGTCAATTAAACGTGTGCAAACAATTATATGGTTTTATCACATGTTATAGATGGTTTAAACTTGATTCTATAACAATTATAGGGTTTATATCTTGATAAGGGTTTAAACATATTACCGGGTTTAAACTTGATAACCAACTCCCAACCCAAGGAAGAAATGAAGTACAATTACATGAACAACCAGAATTCTCAATGTTGAAGATACCAATCGTTCGCTATTATTCCATCATCCTGCCTTTTATTTGAATAACACACCTTAGCAGTTATGCCGGAATTCTTTAAGGCAAGGATATCATCAACAAGCACTCTACCATCTTCATTCATAGATTCATTGGCAATAGCCCTAATAGCATAGAAAGAGTCAGATTCCACAACAACCTGGGAGACACCATAGTCCTTAGCAATCCACAAAGCTTCTTTGATAGCCATCAATTCCCTTTGAAAGATGGAGTTTCTTACCATAGAGATCATGAATCCTCTAATCCATCTTCCATTACCATCTCTAGAGACCCCACCAACAGCCACCATGCCCTCACCATTCTCGTCAAACTCCATGCAGCTGGCATCAATGTTAACCTTAATCCAACCCTCAAGAGGAGGTTCCCAAGCAATCCAATGAGGCTCCTACACATTAAGTTAACACTTATTAGAACAACCAATGTTAATAAATCCTTAAGAACAACCAAAAGAAAATGGATTTTAAAGAAGATAGTATTTAAATCAACAACTTTAAGCGAATTAGATTATGTTCAAATTTAATCAAAGGATTACAATTAAGAATCAATGGATAGTGATTAGAATGGACTTTAGGGAGATGAGTCACCTCATACTGATGAAACAAAAGTCTCCATTCTACATTAGCCATAAATCTATCAATCCTCCAAGTAAAGGCAGGTTCAGAGTAGCCCAAATCTATCAATCTACAATTGCTAACATTGGAGTTGAAGTTAGCAATCCTAGAAATATTATTCCAAAGATCAGCTTGTTCATATTTCTCAGAGATGTGTGCATGAATAACATTAGGATATGCTACATAACAGTTAATATCCAGCAAATCCGAATTCCAAAGGATCCAAATACCTCCTGGAGGAGATTGTAAGAAACCTATAAAACCAATCTCAGCAATGACTTTATTGGTGCGTTTGTTAGGACGGAATGGAAGGGAATGAAATGATTTCATTCCATTCCAATGTTTGTGTATGATAATAAGGGAATGGAATGGAATGAAATTTATTCCAATGGAATGAAAAAGGTCAATTTTCATTCCTTCCAAAAATGGATGGACTGCGATGGAATAAAATGAAAATCGACAAAACACGTGGGTCGTGGGGTAAGAGTGTGTGGGTGGTAGGGTAGCTTAGGGTAGGTAAGTTAAGGTAGGGTAGGAGGTAGGGTAGAGTAGGTGGTGGGGTAAGTTAGGTAAGATGCGTAAGGTAGGATAGGGTAAAATAGGATAGGATGAGGTGGTGGTAAGGTATATGTGGGGTGGTGGGTAGGGTAGAGATGGGTAGGATAGGGAAGGGTGGGGTAGGGTGGTGGGTAAGGGTAGGGGTGGGTGGGGGGTCTGGTAGGGTTGAGTGGTAGGTAAAGTAGGGTAGGGTAGGTATGGTAATATAGGGTAAGGTGGTAGGTAAGGTAGGACAAGGGTAGAACTGTGTAGCATAGATGGTGGGTAAGGTAGGTTAGGGTAGGGTGATGTGTAAGGTAGGGGTGGGTAGGGTAAGGTATGTGGGTGGTGGGTAGGGTAGGTAGGATGGGGTGGTAGGTAAGGTAGGTGGGTAGAGAGGTAGGGTGCAGTGGGGTATGGGTAGGGCTACCCTACCCCACCCCACCACTTCCACCATATCATACCTTTTATTCATTCTTTCACATCTCAAATGCGGTAATGAAATAAATTTATTCCATTCCATTCCATTCCTATCACTTTATTTCATTCCATTCCATTCATACATAACAAACATGCAGCTTTCTTGGCCTAGACTTTGGATTCAAAATGGATTACCGCTTCAGGTTTGTGATTAAGAAGCAGCTCTTTGATGTGTCTCCTGAATTCCTTAGAGCCAGCACTTCTGCAATTCCAATTGAGGATCTTCATGATACCAGTGTGCGGAGAGGGGATCTTCTCAAAAGAAGAAAAATTACTATGAATCATTTTTTCCAAGATTTCCATCTAAGGATCATTCAGTCCTATTGATGATAGACTAACATTCCATATCTGCATCATCTCCTTCCATTCTATTGTTATTGAGCATTCCTTCACCATGTGCACATATTCCAACATCACACAAGACTCCACCTCCCCAACAAGACGTATATCTGAGTTTAGTTTGGTCCTGTGCCATAAAATTCTTGCCATTCTCTTCAAAAAGGATATCTACACGATTTTTATTAAAACTCCCTTTTTGCTTTGTTTGAGGCTTAGAGTGACTTGTCTCCACTCTTGAGATTGAAAAATGTTGGATAAACGAGTCTTGTTGTCGTGTTACCAGCTGAAAGATTCCTGGCCTAGAAAAGCAAACCTAAAAAAGACAAAAAGCTAATACCTAAAAAATGCTATTATGAAAAAAATGAAAGAGGAAACCCTAGATACTACTTGTTGGTTATTATCCCATCATCCAACCTTTTTAAGATAGTTATGCAACAATCTCGTTTCTTCTTTTAGATTTTTTTATTAATCGCAAATCCTCTCGTTTCTTCTTTTGCTTTTTCACTAATTGCAAACCCTAATAAATTATAGCAATTTGCATGCAACAACTACAGGTATGAGGAACTACGTACATTATAATAAGAAGAAAAATTACAATGAATAGGAAAAAAGATTCCTGGCCTAAGCCCTTGTTGTTTTTATTACCCTTGTTATGTGGGCATTTTAGGAATTTACGAAGAGCCTTTTGGTCTAAATATTAATTAGTTATGCAACGATCTCGTTTTCCTTCTAGTTTTGTTATGAATTGCAAACCGCCTCGTTTTTCTTCTACTTTTTATTAATTTCAAACACACTCGATTCTTCTTCCGGTTTTTATTCATCGCAAATCCCCTCGTTTCTTATTCTACCTTTTTATGAATTGCAAACCCTAATAAATTACCGCCATTTGCATACAACAACTACATTTGAGGGATGAGGAACTACGTACATAATATCATTCAAACAATCAATAAAAAACGGACTGATAATATTATAAATGATTTCAAGTTCAAAACAAAATTTTATAACATAATAATATTAAAAAAATAAAGTGGGGTTTGGATGGGGGTTGGGATTTGATTAAATGTTATGGTCCGAGAACTCTATAACATACTCTCTTATTGAGAGAGTTTGTGCTCGAACCCCAACTCCAATTGGGGACAAATAAACATTATTATTCTCCGGCCATGGCATCATGCGATAGTGCACGAATGCACATGAACATCCCACTGCAATTTTGTAAGCATCATTGCATAGTCGTATCAGATCGTTGATTTTCTTTTTGACTGTTTTGTTGGTCCCAGAGAAGGGTGAAATATAGTCAGAGAGGGGGCTGAATGACTATAATGTGAGTTTATAAACTTTAAACCTCAAGAGTTACAATTTTTTTTTGGTGAAAAGCCTTTGTGCAACGGAATATTAAAAACCTTCTAAAACGTATTTTCAAACCACTTAAGCAATCACAAGCATATAAATAAAGTACTAAATGTAAATGCAGAAAGTAAATGTTGTAAGTAAGTGACACTATTGGTCCCTTGGAAAGGCTAACACAAGTTTAGAGGGGGGGTGAATAAACTTGTCCCCAAAATCCCTAAAAACTGAATCTTGAACCAGATTGAGTTCCAACTTAAACTTGTGAGGTGTTAAGTTAACTTAGCTGAGTATAAGTCAAGACTGACTTATGCTTAATTGAGCTAACGGGCAGCGGATTATTAAATCCTTTTTATAAAACTTGAGTTATCAGTTTGAAATGCAATGTAGTGCTGACTCAGTTTCTTATGTTTGCTCAGTGTGTGATTTGATGTAATATAAACTATGAAGCGGGAAGTAAATGCGTAAAATAAATAAGATAGAAATTTATAAGGGTTCTAGGTGGTGTAATCCTGTCAGTCCTCTCTTCCCCTGTGATGCGGAGGAAAATTCCACTATAACAATTTGATGTAGCTCAGTTAAAAAAAGTCCTAAACTGATAGTCCTTGACTATTCCCTAGCTTCACAATCTAAGCAACTATAGAACAAGTAGAATTGCTATTGTGCAACTGCTTGATCCGCTGGTCCTTAGAGGGTTGTTTTGCCTCTTCACCAGCTCATCACAGACACAGTCTTCCTGACTGCAGCTCAACTGTCCTTCACACCTTCTTGGTGTTTCACAGTCTAAAAACCTTTGATAAAATCAAAGTTGAGACTTGTATCAATAACTATGATTCAACTTGTGATTTGAGCTTCTTCGTCTTGATGTGTATGATGTACTCAGGCTCTTTTTTTTCCTTTCAAGTGTTTGATCTTGATGTTCCTTTGAATACTTGAGGACACTTGAAGATTTCTTGATCTTGCAGTAAGTATATAATAGGAGTTCTTTTGATTCACTTTCCCCCTTAGTAGAATCTTTCTTGAGAAATTTAATTTTAGAACTCCGAACTTCTTCTTGTGGTAGAAGTGACCTATTTATAGGGGTTTCTCCAACGGTTAGTTGATTTAACGTTTGAATTTAGAACCTTCTATCCGTTGGTTGTCCTGCTTATCCTTTTGAATGTCAGTGTCCTTTCTGACATCTCTGAGTATCCAATAAAATTGGTTTCTTTATAACGGTCTGATTCTTTCTTCAGTTTTTATGACTTCAACTTGAAACTAATTTTCTGTGAACTAATCAGTTTTCAGCTTAAGAGCTTTAACTGAGTTTTTACTCTTCTTCAAAAACTCAGTACTCTATTCTTCATCTTATTTTAATTGATTTAATCAGAGTACACCATCCCATATAACTCCAAGATATCATTGTCCTTATGTATCTTAGGTCTTCATACAAGATCTATAGAGTCAGCTCAGGTCATCACAATCTTGCTTGAAATCTAACTTTACAGTCTCGGCTTTAATCTTCATAAACTGAGTTTGATCCCTCAGTTCTTCAATCTTTAATAACTGAGTCTGTGTCCCTCAGTTCTTCATCCACTGAGTGTGTTCCCTCAGCTCTTTAGCTACTAGATAATTCTACCGAGTCTGTGTCCCTCAGCGAAGTTACCTTCTTCAGTTTCTGTTGGTGTGCTCTGAATCAATTTTCCAGTCGTCAGTTGTGAGCTCAGTTTCATCAAGTCAGTTACTCATTTTCTCAGTTCTGATCCTAGAACTATTACAGTGCTTGTCTGATTTACTTATACAATTATCAGACTCCATTAAATCCTATACATTAATATCTAAACATCTTTTTGCTTTGCACTATAACAGCTAGTTATGACACTTTATCAATGGGGTTTAGAATAATAACTGAATAATTGTTGAATCATCATCAAAACAAAAAAATTATTTCTAACAATTTCCCTATTTTTGATGATGACAATACCCTCCTTAAAAGCAATGCAAAAAGATAAAGACAAAGTAATAACAAACACAAAGAACTGAGAAAATGAGTTTTATTGATGATACTGAGTTACAATTCAAGTATTAAAATACAACAGACTTTGAAAAGAAACTAAGTTTCAGCTTCCTTTCCCTTTCCTCCAGCTTTCTTGTCATTCAGCTCAGCTATTTCCTTCATGGCCAGATTTTTAATGTTGTTCTCGACTCCATTTATGTTGGCCCATACATTCCATGAATTTGTCATATTATGTTTCCCGAAAAACTTGCTTTTGAATAAGATTGCAAACAAAAATACAGTTTTCTTCAATTTCTCACTTGTAGCTGTCTTCATTAGATCTTTAATAAACCCAGGTTCAGTTTCTGCAACTTTCTTCTCAACTTTTTCCAGAGTACCATCTCTTCCCCATTTGTTCAATTTCTTCCAATAGTGAACAAGAACTTTATGCATAATTAGAAAACTTTCCAAGGCTTGCTCTCTTGATTCACTTTCCTTTCTAGGTAACTCCTTAAAAATGTTGTAAATATTTGAATCTAAGCCAAGTCTTTTGTCAGTTGGTTCAAAGAATTTCATAATCAGCTCATTTTCTTCATCAGTCACATCTCCTCTAGCTTTTCTGAGTTCGATCGGTTTCTCATCTATGCTCCTAAGAACTTCTGGCATTTCAGCTGCATTGACTTGTAAGATTGCTTCATTTTCCCCCTTATTGACATCATCTTTACGAATCAAGCTTCTTATATAAGAGTTCAAGTGCTGTTGATTGTATGCCAATCTGGTTTGTGCAACAACTGAGTCTCTCATAGCATTTTCCAGTAGAAGCATCCTATCATGTACATTGGTGACCATGCCTACCAGTCATTCTTGAGTTTTAGTTTTCCTAGCTTCCGTTTCAATGGATGCCTTTCTGATTGCGATCAAGGTATCATGACAATCCTCCTTAAAACTATTTAACCTCTTTTCCATGTTAGATCTTTCATTCTTATTTTCCTCCATGGATTGTAACACTTTTCCAAAAATGCCCATATCTTCATTCTGCATTCTCACTAGTTCATTAAATTTGTACTTGATGAATTTAACTTGTGTAGGCACATCTTTTCCAGTTTCAGCTTTCTTCTCTGTTTTACCTTCTATAGACTTAGATACTTTCACAGTTTCCTCTTGAGACTTGGTTGCATCAGTCTCATTTTTCTGAATTTATTTGGAAGGTGTGGAAATGATTGTATTCAGTTTTTCTTTGTAGTCTTCAGACTTCTTTCTTTCTTCAGACTGTCTTCTTAATTTTTCTAGGACAGAATGGTCTGTTTCCTTCACTAGTGACAGTTTCACATCAAACTCGTCATCAGTTTCTTCTTCTAGTTGATCAGTTTTAGCTTTGTCAGCTTCCGCCTTTGCTATTTCGAGCACATCTCTGTCAGTCGGCGACTGATATCCTTCTTCTTCTTCCTTTTCTGATTCAGACTGAGTCTCAGAATCTGAGTCACTGCTATCTTCACAACTGTTTTCATCAGAATTTTCAGTAACATTTTTTCCTGTTTCCTTTTCTTGCAGAGCGGTAAGTATCCCTTTTTGTAAATCAGGATCTCCCTGTGAATCATCATCGTCATCATTATCATCATCCTTCTTTGACTTTGAAGCACCTCTTTTAGCGAATTTTTCCCAGTAACTGTTTCTATTCAATGAGTATATATTACTCAGAAACTCTTTAGAATTGAATAGTTGGGATAGATGAGTAATATTGAATAATTCAAAGACCCATTTCTCTATGCTTTCCATGGTTTGTAGTTGGCTTCTTTGATTTTCGATTGAACTGAACTTCCAATGTTGGTAAGCATTAAGTCTTCTACAGTCAGCTTCAATAAGTTTCCCAATATCAACAGAAGGATCAAGTTAGGTTAGGATGTCTTCAGTTTCTCCAGGAATCTCCGAATTAGATTCAGTCAAAGTCTCAACTTGTTTTTCAACTTTTTCTGCTATAGTTTTGCTGGATTCCCCCTCAGCAGCAACTGGGATGACAGATGATTCAGCTTCAATTTCAGGGACTAAGGTAACTAGCTCATTTCCCAGATTCTCTTCAGCGGCAACTTTTTTTTCCGGTAAAGGTTCAATTTCAATTATAGGTTCAACTTCAGCTAAAGGTTCAGTAACCTGTCCAGGGCCTTCTCTAGATTCAGCTGCATGAGGCTCACTTGGTTCATTTTCCAGTTCAACAACTGGTTCGTTTATTTTCTCAGTTTTATCAACTACTTCTTGAATTTCTTCTTCAATATGCTCATCCAAGCTGATGACTTGTCGTGGTGTAGATTCAACTTCATCAACTCTTTTTCCTTCAGACTGAGAAACTTCCAGTTCTTTGTTTGATTCTTCATACTCAAGTCTGGAGGCTGAATTTTGCAATGTAGATCTTGATATGGTTATCAAGTTGAGCATAGCGATTACACCGGGTCTAATCAGTTCCTCATCACTATCAGTTTCCTCATCATCAAATTCAGTTCTCAGGGTTTGTTCCCCCTGAGTGTCAGCTTCTGGTAGTGATGGAACAATTTCTTGAATCTCTTCCACTGATTCTTGAACGGGTACATGATTGCAAAATAACTAACCGCTAACTTTGACCGATAGAGTATCGGGTCAACGGTAGTATAGTGTTGTCAAGGTCGAATCCACAGGGAGTAATGTTCAAGTACCAAAGTCGAATTAGAACTTAGTTCAGGTCAAAATAATAGTGGGAAGGTATTATACTAGTGCAAAAGTAAAGATTATACTAATGAGTTTACTTCTAAGTATTAAAGGGTATAGTCGAACTATGTTCCCACGAGCTACTTTTACCCCTAAGGAAGGACTTAAAAGGAAGCGTGTCTTAACCGACCTACCTATCCAATGTAGTTTAACGACATCCACGGGTGCCAACTCCTAATTCTAGCGATTAGACTGAACAACTCGATCTAACCACCCTATGTGAAGTTAATTAATTCTCTCTTTAGAAAACCGATTAACCTAACATGATTAAGCTCTAGATTCGCTCGAACAACGATGACAAACCTCTGTATTGGAAACGGACCTAACAACTAGGCCGAATCTTCGCAACGATCCTAAAACCCCTTATCCCACATCTCACCGCAAAATGCATCTATAAGTTCGATGTGTGTGACAGTGAACTAGGTGATCAAACTAATCCAAAGACATTAAAATAAGTTTTAGGACGTGGATTAATCGTTTAAACAATAATTTACGCACTACACAACTCCCAATCTCATCCCCCTTAGGGTTTTCGCTTGCTTTCACATAATTCGACTACACATGAATTTAGCTACTCATAATTATGCTAAAAACTAAAACAAGAATTGAAATCATGCTAGAAATAATAAAAGAGAAAGTATCCATTACCATAAAACTGAGGAAAAATCATATCTGAAACAGTGCGAAGAAATAATCCACCAAAAAGACAATCTTTTGAACTTTAAACGTAAATCTAAGGTATGAAAAGTGTTTAGAATCAAAGGATGTAATTTATAGGATCAAAGGATCAAAGGTGATCACACTACACTAAAACCGCACACAAATCGCCTAAAAAGAGTCTAAAGTCGGCCAAAGATGAGTAGGGGCTGAATGAGCTGCGTATTTATAGAGTAGGTCAAAATTCTGCTACTGTCGGTCCTGGACGCCCGTCCGGTCCATGTCAGACGCCCGTCCGCCTGGAAAATATGAAGATATTAGGGCTTCGTCTTCATTGGACGGGCGTCTGCCTTCCTCTGGATGCCCGTCTGGAATATCATGATTTAGGGCTTTTTGAACCCTGGACGCCCGTCTGGAACCCTGGACGTCCGTCTGTGTTAAATAAGCTTTGTGAATCGGGTTGGGTCTACCCAAACGCCCGTCCGGGGTCTTTTGGACGCCCGTCCAGCCAAAAACATAACTTTCTGAATGAAGTGTGACTTCTGTGGACGCCCGTCCGGGATGGGCAAACGCCCATCCGATGTAGCCTTCCCTCAGACGCACGTCTGGAGTATTTCAAACGCCCGTCTGGGTTGTCTTTATTCCAAACTTAGCTTTTCTCCCATTTTCATCCAACTCTCGTGCCACGATCACGTCTCATAGTCCAAAACATCGCCTTCCGGGTCCTCGATTCAACTAAGTCCTGCAATAACATAGACAAACAAACACCACGCATAATTCTGCAAGACAAAAGCGCTCGAAAAGAGTGAAATATCGCTAAAAAGGCGGAGTTTACTATCGATATGACAGTTTAACTCCCCGTGCATATAATTCCAGATATTACTCTCGACACAGTCTATATCTACCCAAAACATGCCAATAAAGTGACAAACGGGGGTTAAACTGCACACCAAATTACAGTAAAGTTGACTCCCATCAACCACCCCACACTTAGCCTTTGCTCGTCCTCGAGTAAGTTAGGCGTTCTAAAACAGACCATGGGATCAACTTTACGAAACATGCATAGCGCTCACAACATCAAGGCAAAAGTAAAGTAGACACTGAACGTACACCGCTTGACTCTACCTTACCACGAAAATGAAGTGTGTGTGTGTGATATAGACCGAGGACTACACTCAAAATGATCACCGGCTTTGAATACCGGCCAAATGACTACACACAACTTATACCAGGCTATAATCTCCACTAATCGAGGCAACCGAGGCTAAATACGGTCAAGTAGGACTTGAAGGGTTATAATGTCAAGCTCGGGACGGGGTTAATCGAAAGAAAATTTTGGGACTAGAGAAAGAGAAAAACACGAGTGAACCTAATCATTTCATGTACCCTTGCTTTGAAAACATACCCAACCACACCAAAATTCTTTCGATTCTTTCTGTACTCATTGATAAACACCCACAACCTTAACATCATACTCTTATTTATTCAACACATCCTTCTTTGACTCTTTTTTTTCAACTTTATTCAACTTCCTTTTTTCTTTTTTTTCTCTTCTTTTTTTTCATTGCTTTTCATCATTTCATTTTTTTTTCTCTTTTTTTTTTTTTTTTTTCATTCATTTTTCCAACCAACAAGCCTCACAATAGATTCCTCGAGCTCCCCCTTCATTATACTAGCTCGTACTAACCAACTCCTCTCGAAACATGCACCATCTCCCACCCCACACTTGCTTCAGCAAGTGTGTCTAAAGTAATAATTAAGTCCACTCGTAGGGTGATCAAAAGGAACGTGACCAAAAATAAAGCTCAGGGTTTGGGTAATACAGGCTAAGTAACCAAACGGCTCATTTCGGACGGTGGTCAGACCGTCCTATCAAGGCTTAGAGGGGTTTCTATGGAAATAATGTTGGGATTTTGGCTTATTTGGCTCTGGCTAGGTCAAAGAAGCGCCATAACTCTCATCCCGTATCCGGCCTAGGTTAACCTTTCTATTTCGCCTCGAAACTAGTGGTACAAGTGCGTACAGCAACCAGACTAAGTGTAACCAAGGTCTACGTGCAATAAATAAGGGTTCGTATCGTGACAAAATAAAATCGCCCTACATACATTACTCATCTACTAAGACATCCACCAAATCCATCGTGAGAAACATGCATATAACGCGGCGTCGAACCGTGAAAAGTTTTAAAATTTTTAAGCCACGAACTGACTCGAAAACGGACATTAACCAAGCATATCACAATTAATGGTATATTTATCAATCGAAACAATAAAGCTAAGTCGTATCCACCCCCCACTTCGAATGAAGCACGGTCCTCAGTGTGTGAATGAGATAGAAAAGGAGACTTAGCTTTAGACCCGGCAGAAAGGCGCTATCGAATCCCGTAACCACCGTGAGAAAACACGACCCCAATCCCTATACCAACCAAAAACAACCACAGCAAAGCATGCACGGGACATGGTCCACGTGCCAAAATATTGGGTAGGAAGGGGAAATAACAAGAAAACGGCCCTGTCACGTCAGAAAATTCGACATACAAGTGTAAAGCACACAGTGGATTGCTATAGATGGATAAACGACCCAAACAGGGAAAAGCACAGAACATCTACGCGTATAAGAGAAAACCACAGAGGTTTGACATATATAAAAACAATCCACAATGTGTACCAAAAAAAACCAAACACAAGTACGAATGTGCCTTAAGGCTTACAAAACCCATCATAAAAGTATCAACTCAAAACCAAAAGTAGCATCAAATAACATACAAATGTATCAAATAGACTCAACAGCTCCTAAACAACCCTAACACCGGGCACAAACGATAAAAGGAACAGCATAAAACAAAGAAAATCACGTCTGGCCAGGTGCTACATCATCACCAGCAGTGGTGGTACTGTCAATAGGAACATCAGTAGGAGCTCCGGTCTCGGCCGCCTCAGCCTCAGCCGTCTCCTCGTCAGATGACGATGCATCCTCCGCCACGATCTGTGTGATGGCCTGCTCGATATCATCCGAAAAGTGATAGTCCATGGTGCTCGGGGCAAAAGCTGCCGGATCCGGGAGTCGACCCTCACTCATCAGCATTAGGAGAGTCAAAATATTGTTCTGCGTTTGCTGCTGATCCTCCATCCAGTTCTTGAAACTGTTAGCCATGCTCAACCTCATCCTCATGGAGGGAGAAATAGAGAGAACTGGTGGTGTTGGAGTCGGAGTTGAGGACGAACTGGGCTGCTGTGATGCCATACGCTCCAGCTGTGCCGGGGTCCTTACTTTCTCTCTCTGCAACAACCGATGATTCTTAGGCCGGTGATCCTCCTTATACTCCGGGACCCTAGCGTCCTGACACAAGCTGTAAATCAGATGGGGGCAAATCAGACAGCGGGTGTAGATCTTCTGGTTCATGTCAAACTCATCATAAATGGCCTGACCCACATCCACATTTAACTTAAAATTGAGGGCATAAAGCATCCCTAGATCACCGATGTGGAAATGGGTCAGGTTGTTCTTAGGTAGCAACCGGTTCTGGATAAATTGGCATTGGACTTTCCAATCCTCCACCCACGTTGTCGTGACCAACTCTTTTCTCACCCCGCCGCCGCCAAGAGTCCAAGGCACATCCGGGCATACCAACAACTGGAGATCCTCTAACGGGTCCTCCCCGCATCCTGTTTCGCCTTTATCGCCTCTTTATAATCCAAACCCTCGAACGGTGCCAGCCCATATTTCACCTTGATCACCTTGGCACTAAGCGGGACTTGGACCCCCCGAACTTTAACCATCCCCGTTTCTAGGCTTGACTCCGACAGATTTGCGTAAAACTCACGCACCAAGGTCGCATTCACTTTTACCTCCGGGGTTGTCATCAAAGCCTTCCACTTCCTATCAGTTAGGTTTTTCACGAAATCCTTGTCCACGTTATACTTATGGAATGCTCTCTCTGTAAGCATCGTGCGGGTGAGGTAGTGCTTGTTATAGACCTCTAAAGCTTTAGAGTTCACAAGGGGTCCTCCAGGTCCTATTCTCTGGGTTCTAACCGGCACCACAATGGTTTCACCCCCTTCAACCGTAGCTTCAGGTGTAGCCCTAGGTTCCCTCACTTCTGGCTCAACCCTAGGTGTTGGCTCAACTGTTCTCCTTCTCACCAATGGCTCATCATCCGTCTCAGATTCCGACTCATCTCTCAAGGACACCCTAGCTTGACTCAGGGCTGCCCTAGGGGGGTTTTGCCTCTCTCTGATCTCCACCCCTCGGTTTGGATTCACCGGTCTAGGTTCAACTGTTTTCTTTTTCTTACCGGCATCCCGAGCAATCTCCTTCCCATAAAGTTTCTGCCCCGAGGCCCCCTCCATACCACCAGTACGCACCATTATAACTCACACTAAATACCCACAGCAGACCCAACCACACAGAATACAATGCACAACCCGATTATCGTCCAAACGGGATTTCCCAACACAACACCAATCAAACCATACCAAAACCGACCCACAAACGTAATGCAGACGTCCATAATCAATCAATAGCACCCCCAGATCATCATCAAAGCACAAACAACACAATACAAAGCAAAACAAGCCCAATCAGTGGCAGTTCGTTTAAGGGCCGACTCGAAAATCGAACAAAAAAAACGTAAATTAAAACATGAAAAGCTTATAGATTCTTACCAAAAGGGATGCTAGGATGATGATAGAAGTGATTAGAACCCCGAATGGTGCACGAAAGGGCCAAAGTTTGGATTTTTGTACCTTGAAAACCGCCCCTTGCTAGGTCTCGAATCCGGCCTAGAAGTGTTTGTTGGTGGATTTGGGTTTGTGAAATGAAGAGAAGAGATCAAGAGGTGTTTGGGGGACTTTGAATCGCTCCGATCGGATCAATAACGAAGATTTTAGGTTAAAAGGGCGTGAATGGTCGGGTTTGGTGAATTTAAAAACTGATTTGAAAAGGTTTGAAGAGGCTGGGGTATTTATAGAGGAGGAGGCAGACGGGCGTCCGGCTCGTCCGGACGGGCGTCTTCCTGGGCATTGAAGAACTGGACGAGCGTTTGGGTCATGCCGGACGCTCGTCTGACTTCTCAGAATCACATACAGCGTTGGCCGATTTTGGCTGGACGAGCGTCTGTCTAGGGTAGACGCCCGTCTGAAGGCCAACTCAGATGGACGGGCGTTTGCAGAGGGTGGACGCCCGTCCGACCCCAGTTCTAAGCCAAACACAGAAATCTCGATCCCTTTCGATTTTAACCTTTATTCCAACACCATTTATTAACAAAAACCTCAGAAAACTCAGGAAATGGTGGGTTGCCTCCCACCGAGCGCCTTTGTTTTACGTCGTTGGCTTGACAAATGACTTATACTGTACAGGTTTTTTCCAAAGTTATACTACCGGCACGAACGAGGAAGCGATGATAGAAAGATGTGATGGTGGAGTGATAAAAGCAGAAACGTCAAAGTTTAAAGTCCATGACGAGACTCAGAACAGATGGATCAAGGCTCGGGATCAGTCAAATGCACAATCTCGAGAGCCTCATCAAATGGTAAATTTTCATACTTTTTGAGACGAAGGCCGTTCGTGATGAACGTCCCATGCTTCGGATGTGTCACCTCGAAGGCTCCCGAGTCGAAAACTCACAAAACCGTATACGGTCCCGACCACCTCGACTTAAGTTTGCCTTGAAACAAATGGAGGCGAGTATTATAGAGAAGGACCTCATCACCTACGTTGAAAACACGCGGTTTGATCAACTTATCGTGAAGCATCTTAGTCTTCTCCTTGTACTTTGCCGAACAGTCGTAAGCTTGAAGGCGAAACTCATCTAACTCGTTCAATTGGGCCATCCTTCTTTCACCGATCAATGCGTCGTCCATATTCAGATTCTTAATCGCCCAATAGGCCTTATGCTTTACCACTACGGGGAGATGGCAAGCCTTGCCAAAAACGAGCATATAAGGTGACATACTTATGGGTGTCTTGAACGCAGTTCGGTGTGCCCAAAGCGCATCATCTAACTTCTTTGACCAATCCTTAAGGTTGGAATTGACTGTCTTTTCCAGGATTCTATTGATTCCCCGATTGGATACCTCTACTTGGCCACTAGTCTGGGGGTGGTAGGCAGTGCCTAATTTATGAGTGACCCCATACTTCATTAAAAGCTTATCGAATTCTCTATTGGCAAAGTGACTTCCATTGTCACTTATTATTGCTCGAGGTACTCCAAACCGGGATAGAATATATTTCTTAAGAACCCTTATGACTACATGTTTGTCATTAGTAGGCGAAGCAATTGCCTCAACCCACTTTGAAACGTAGTCACAGGCGACAAGAATGTACATATTCCCGAAAGAAGATGGGTATGGTTCCATGAAGTCTAAACCCCATATATCAAAGACTTCACACACTATTATCGGTTTCTGGGGCATCTCATTTCTCTTGGAAATCCTCCCGGAGCGTTGACAAGCGTCACACGTCTTAACATATGCATGTGCATCCTTGAAGATAGTGGGCCAGTGGAACCCACTTTGTAACACCTTCAGCCCTGTTCTCTCGCCCGAGAAGTGGCCACCGGCCACTTTGTCATGGCAGAACGAGAGAATACTCACTATCTCACTGTCATCCACACACCTCCTCAGGATTCCATCTACACACAGCCTAAACAATAAGGGGTCTTCCCAGACATATCGGTTCACCTCGCTATAGAACTTCTTCTTCTGATTCTCGTCAAAATCCGGATCTACGAATCCATACTCGTGATAATTAACAAAAGGGGCATACCATGGATTCCCTTTCTTCCCTCTCTGAATAAAGTTTCCCCGCTTAACCGGGAGCATCGTATCCACTACGAATAACTGCTCATCCCGAAAACGGTCATCAATATCGACTTTGACAAAACATCTCTCTTCACCCGGCTCCATCCTACTCAGATGGTCAGCTACTACATTCTCACATCCCTTTCTGTTCTTAATCTCTACGTCGAACTCTTGAAGGAGCAAGATCCACCTCAAAAAGCGTGGTTTTGCATCCTTCTTGGCAAATAGGTATTGCAACGCAGCATGGTCAGTGTGAACTATGACTTTCGACCCAACCAAGTACGACCGGAACTTGTCGAAAGCAAAGACAACGGCTAAAAGTTCCTTCTCAGTTGTGGCGTACTTCTGTTGAGCCGAGTTCAAGGTATGGCTCGCATAGTAAATGGGTCGAAACAGCTTGTTGACCTTCTGACCTAGGACAGCTCCTACGGCATAATCACTCGCATCACACATCACTTCGAACTCCTTGGACCAATCAGGCGCCACCAAGATAGGGGCGGAAGAAAAAAGAAGTTTCTTAAGGGTTCGAAATGCATCTAGACATGCCGCATCGAAAACACCGGGGGCGCCCTTCATCAACTGAAGAGTAAGAGGTCTAGCAATTTGGGAAAAACCCGGAATGAATCTACGATAAAAACCTGCGTGACCCAAGAATGACCTCAGAGTCTTCAGATTTGTCGGCATAGGAAGCTTAGAAATTGCCTCTATTTTGGCTCTATCGACCTCTATCCCCTTCCCCGACACCTTATGTCCTAACACAATCCCCTCAGTTACCATGAAATGACACTTTTCCCAATTTAAAACCAAGTTTGTCTCCTCACAACGCGCAAGCACCTTATCAATATTAGACAAACATTCATCAAAAGTATCACCAAAAACACTAAAGTCGTCCATAAAGACTTCCATGAAACGCTCTATCATATCAGCAAAGATGGCAACCATGCATCGCTGGAATGTCGCGGGTGCATTACACAACCCAAACGGCATTCTTTTGAATGCAAAGGTGCCATACGGACACGTGAAAGTAGTCTTATCCTGGTCATGTATATCGATGTGAATTTGATAATAACCACTAAAACCATCCAAAAAATAGTAAAATGCATGACCACTCAGACACTCTAGCATTTGATCAATGAAGGGGGGGGAAAATGATCTTTCTTAGTCTTATCGTTTAGCATGCGGAAATCAATACAAACTCTGTGACCAGTAACTAAACAAGTAGGAATGGGCTCACCGTTATCATTAAGCTCAACTGTGATGCCTCCTTTCTTGGGTATGACTTGTGTGGGACTCACCCACTCACTGTCAGAGATCGCATAAATTATCCCCAATTCCAGCATCTTTACCACATCTTTCCCGCTACCTCTTGCATGTGTGGGTTCAGCCGTCTCTGAAACTGCCTGACCGGCTTGGCACCCTCCTCAAGGATGATCTTGTGCTTGCAGATATCAGCACTAATCCCTTTTATGTCAACCATCTTCCATCTGAAGGCCTTTTTGTGTTTCTTTAGAACATGGATCAACTTAGCTTCCTGCAAAACAGTTAGTTCAGATGAAACAATAAGAGGAAGTAATTCATCAGGTTCCAAAAACACATACTTAAGATGCTCAGGAAGTGGCTTCAGCTCCAGATCAGTAGGTGGTTCCTCGATTGACGGCTTTGGCAACTTGCCAGTCAAACCGAGCTTTAGCTTCCTATTCCAGCTTGCGTCGACAAAAGGGGTTGCCTCCAAATGGTATACTTGAGCTCTCATTCTCGGATCGTCATCCTCAGCGGTGCTTGACTTCATCAAGCATTCTTCCATAGGCTCTTGGTATCCCTGCAGGTTAGTGTGCTCCAAAATACAAGGATATATAGCATCAACAGAAAAACAATCACTCTTTTCATCATCAGGATGCTTCATTGCATTATAGACATTTATGGCCACACTCTCTTTCCCGACTCGTAGTATGATCTCTCCCCTCTTTACGTCTATCAAGGTCTCTCATGTGTTCAAGAAAGGCCGACCTAACACAAGCAGGGCATCAGCATCCATGTCTAAGACTACGAAGTCAACGGGGAAAACAAACTTGTCAACCTGCACTAACACATCTTCAGCTACCCCCATAGGTTTCCTAACAGACCTATCTGCCATCTATAGGGTCATCCCTGTTGGTTCTAACTTACCCAACCCCAATTTCTCATACACTCCTCTAGGCATCAGGCTCACAGAAGCCCCTAGATCACATAACACATTTTTAAACACAGTTTCGCCAATGGTAATTGGGATGGTAAAACTACCTCTATCTTGTAGCTTGGGGGTATCCTATTTTCAAAGATTGCAGAAAATTCCTCACTCAAATGCACCATCTGTTGCATCCTCTCCTTACTTGATAACATTCCTTTCAAAAATTTAAAATATGGGGGGATGCTCAAAATTGCCTCTAATAGGGGAATATTTACCTCTACCTTTCTTAAGAGATTCAGAAATTTCGCCTGACCTTGGGTCAGTATGTCCTTTCTGGGTCCCTTAGAAGGATAGGGTAAAGTACTAACATCAAAATCAGGGGGAGGGGGAGGAATTCTGTTTTTCTTACCTTTCTCTTTGGGTGGTGAGGGATCTTCTTCTTTAATGTCCAAGACCACATAGTCTGTCTTCGGTGTTGTCCCTTCCACTGCTTTCTGGTTTGCCTCAGCCAATGCCTTTTTCGTCGCTTCCAACTCTTTCCTCATTGCAGCCATTTCTTTCTCCACACTGCCATACTTCCAAATCCTCAATCTCGACTTCACCATACATAGCCCCATCACGGTCGACTTCCTTCTCTTTCCCTGACTTATCGGTTTTTGCTTTTTCGGCCCATAATTCCTTCCTCTTGTCACTCAGCCCAACCTCTTTACCACTTCGTGTGAACACAGCATTCACACCCTTTGGGTTCCTCTCAGTGTTACTCGGAAGTCCACCACTCAAATTCGTTTTCAATGTGTCGGTTATTTGACCCACTTGGGTTTCCAAGTTCCGAATGGCAGAATGCGTGGCCACTTTTTGCTCTACAGCATTCTTATTTAGCTCAGAAACAGTCCTATCTAATCTCTCCAGAAGTATCTCAGCGGATGTCTTCTGAACACCAGAATTGTTTGATTGCTGACTGTTTTGGTTGTTCTGGTGTAAATGAGCATTCGGATGCTGATAGGTGCCAGAGTTATTATTTCTCGATGGTTGGCTCGCGGATTCTGATTACTTTGCTGGCCCTGATTCTGATTCCAACCTTGATTCGGCCCCAATTCTGCCCTTGCTGTTGCTGTTGGCCTTGTGACTGAGATTGCGGGTTCTGACTATTTTGATTCCAGCCTTGATTCTGATTCTGTTATGAACTCGATTCTGGGGGTTCTGATTCCAAGGTCGGTTGTACGGGCTTTGGTTTTGCCTGAAACCTTGGCTCTGATTACTGTTTCGATTCCAATTCTGATTCTGCCCCTGGTTCCAACCTTGTCCAACATAATTCACATCATATTGTTGTGAATCATCACCCATACCATAATCCATTTGAGGCACTTGCTGATTATCAAAGTTCTGAGTCCACTGTTGCTGGCCAACCTCTTGCTGATTCATATTTGTCTGCCCCATCGCATAGACATTCATGCGCTGCTGGTCGTTCTGATTGCCAGATTGCTGTTGTACTGGAGTAGGTGTCAGCTGTTGTGGGTAAGTGGAATTTTTCGACGATGCACATTCCATGGCAGAATGTCCACCTCCACAGAGTTGGCATTGCTGTGCCTTTTTCCGTTCTAACTCCATTCGGTCCATTTTCAGCACCATTTCTTGCATCTTATCGTGCATGGCTGATTCTCGATCGAGTTCCTCTTTTAGCGACTTCACACTTTCCATGGGGGCTTTCTTCTTCTTTCTACTCGACCCCCATTGTCCTTCTCCATCTGTGCATTCTCAATCTGTCTCATAGCTTGTTTTGGCGGCAGATTCATGATATCTCCGCCACTGGCGGCGTTCAGCTTATTTTGGTCCATCGGCTCTAAGGCTCTGAATAATATGATAACCTGTTCCACCGTAGAAAAACCGTGTGGAGGGCATCTCTTCGTAGACCCCTGAATCTCTCATAAGTCTCTTTTAAGGTCTCTCCCTCGAGACCGTCAAACGAAGAGATTTCTTCCTTCAAATCTAAAATCTTCGCCGGAGGAAAATACTTTTTCAGAAACACTCGCGTTACATCTGCCCAAGTATGTAGTGAATCGTTGGGTAATGAATCAAACCAATCTTTAGCAGCTCCTCTCAGTGCAAACGGGAACACTATCAGCTTTATTGCCTCTTCACTAACCCCATTATATCTCATTGTCCCCCAAATTTGAAGAAAATGATCTAGAAAGCTGTTTGGGTTCTCAGTTGACTTCCCGTGGAACAGGGCATGCTCCCCCAACATATTCAGAATATTCTTCTTGATGTCCAAGTTGTTTGCATTAATTGGGGGCACTCTGATCGGATTGTGCCCTATAACCTCCTGAGGTGTAGTGACGTAATCTCGGCAAACCCTCGGTCGCTGTACCTGCTGAGCCATCTGTGGCTGATAATCCTGTTGTTGTTGCTGCTGATGATACTGCTGCATAGGTGGTTGCTGATTATATGGGTTTTGGAACCCCTGTTGATTCCCTTGATTCTCTAGCATCTGCAGTACTCGATTTACCGTCTCTTGGTCTAATTCGGGTCCGAAGTTCTGCGTATCCTGAATATTTTGTCCTCCCCTGTACTGTCCAATCCATGTCCTCTGATTAAGCTGTGGGGTTCTCAACTGACGCAACACTGTGTCATCCTCTCTTAACGGTTCATGACGAGGGGTCCTCGGTGGAGTATGCGATGGTAGAGTTGCGTTACCACCAGTAGTGTCTGAGGTTTGCCCATGTACATTGTGCTCGATTAAGGGTTCTTTGCCATCTCTATGATTCGGTGAATCCTCCATTCCCTCTGAGGATTCTGACAATGAGGGTAAGCTTTCTACTGTCCCTTCTTCTTCGAACAAAGGGTTCGGACTAGCAACTAGAAGTTCTCCTCGGCGTTGATTATTTCTATGATGTGAAAACGCTTCAATTTCTTCAATTGGCTTGATGAGTGGTTCTTTGGAGCTTCGGGTCATTCACTGACAAACAAGAAACAACAAGAAAACAAAATAAAACGACCTAAGCCCAAGCTTTCGGTCAACTTACAAGATATTAAACGTTACTCCCCGGCAACGGCGCCAAAATTCTTGATAGCAAAATAACTAACCGCTAACTTTGACCGAAAGAGTATCGGGTCAACGGTAGTATAGTGTTGTCAAGGTCGAATCCACAGGGAGTAATGTTCAAGTACCAAAGTCGACTTAGAACTTAGTTCAGGTCAAAATAGTAGTGGGAAGGTATTATACTAGTGCAAAAGTAAAGATTATACTAATGAGTTTACTTCTAAGTATTAAAGGGTATAGTCGAACTATGTTCCCACGAGCTACTTTTACCCCTAAGGAAGGACTTAATAGGGAGCGTGTCTTAACCGACCTACCTATCCAATATAGTTTAACGACATCCACGGGTGCCAACTCCTAATTCTAGCGATTAGACTGAACAACTCGATCTAACCACCCTATGTGAAGTTAATTAATTCTCCCTTTAGAAAACTGATTAACCTAACATGATTAAGCTCTAGAGTCGCTCGAACAACGATGACAAACCTCTGTATTGGAAACGGACCTAACAACTAGGCCGAATCTACACAACGATCCTAAAACCCCTTATCCTACATCTCACCGCAAAATGCATCTATAAGTTCGATGTGTGTGACAGTGAACTAGGTGATCAAACTAATCCAAAGACGTTAAAATAAGTTTTAGGACGTGGATTAATCGTTTAAACAATAATTTACGCACTACACAACTCCCAATCTCATCCCCTTAGGGTTTTCGCTTGCTTTCATATAATTCGACTACACATGAATTTAGCTACTCCTAATTATGCTAACAACTAAAACAAGAATTGAAATCATGCTAGAAATAATAAAAGAGAAAGTATCCATTACCATAAAACTGAGGAAAAATCAGATCTGAAACAGTGCGAAGAAATAATCCACCAAAAAGACAATCTTTTGAACTTTAAACGTAAATCTAAGGTATGAAAAGTGTTTAGAATCAAAGGATGTAATTTATAGGATCAAAGGGTGATCACACTACACTAAAACCGCACACAAATCGCCTAAAAAGAGTCTAAAGTCGGCCAAAGATGAGTAGGGGCTGAATGAGCTGCGTATTTATAGAGTAGGTCAAAATTCTGCTACTGTCGGTCCTGGACGCCCGTCCGGTCCATGTCAGACGCCCATCCGCTTGGAAAATATGAAGATATTAGGGCTTCGTCTTCATTGGACGGGCGTCTGCCTTCCTGAAGAGAGTTTGAGAATGTGATAAACACAAGAGTAAACTTCAACTTAGTTTATTCATTGATATGAGAGGTGTATAAATAGATACAATTGAGAGAGACAAGCAAGCTAGCTTGGGCGGCAAGCATGCAAAAGTAAAAGTAAAAGCTATGTCTATGACATAAAGTAAACTAGAGTTTGACATATTAATTGTTTATGTCTATGACATAAAGTAAACTAGAGTTTGACATATTAATTGTTTATATGTATCACAATTAATATGTCTTTTACAATTAAATAAAGTGTACAAAATATCCTGTACGAACTCCCCGAGGCCGCTGGGCACCTGTCGAACTTCGACGGACTCGGCGATCTCGCGAAGTAATCTTTGTAATATTTCCACACCCCCTCAAACCGGGCCGTATATGTTGATGCGGCCAAGTTTGCTACTAATTCTCGCCGAACATAAGAGGTGGAATAGCCTTGGTAAGAATATCGCATTCGATCTGCGAGGGAACATACTTTGAGTTGAATAATCTTGGCATCAATCTTTTCCTTCGAAAAGTGTCTGTCAATGTCCACATGCTTGGTTTTATCATGATGGACGGGATCTTCACCATGCATAAGGCTGAATTATTATCACGAAAGAAGAGTGTGATAGGTTGCGGGAGAGGTTGTTGAAGTTCGGTCGCACTTTTTAGCCATAGAGCTTCAAAAATGCCAAGTACAAGTGCCCCGAGTTCGGCTTCGACCTTGCTTCTTGACACGATGGTTGTTTCTTGCTTCTCCAAGTAACCAGGTTCCCCCATACATATGAGCAATAGCTTTGTGGTAGATCGTCTGTCAATGTGACATCCACCAATCGGCATCGGTATAGACCTTGATTGAATTATCGGTAGACTTGGTGAAGTGCGCCTTGGCCGAGTGGACTTTAAATATCTCGGTATCCTATTCACGGCATCCCAATGTTGCTCAATAGGGCGGTGCATGAACCGACCGACCGTACTAACCCCATATGCAATATCGTGGCCTTGTGTGAGAAAGGTAGATGAGTTTACCTACAAGCCTTTGATATTGTTCTTTTACGACAACAATGTCACCATGCGATAGGGTGTTACGGGGTCTACTCTGGGGATACGAAAGGTTTGCATCCCGGATGCCGCTTTCCTTCGGTAGATCCAATACATACTTCCTTTGGGAGACTGAAATGCCTTTGGTGTTTCTAGCCACTTCCATACCAAGAAAGTACTTGAGGTAGCCCAGATCCTTAACTTGGAATACCTTTGCCAGTAGAGTCTTTAAATTTTGAATCTCAGTAGAGTCATCTCCAGTAAGGATGATATCATCCACATATACAATAAGAATAGACCTTCTCTGGTTGGTTGTCTTGATGAACATAGTGTGATCTGAGTTGCATTGATGATATCCGGCGGCTTTGACCACGGTAGTAAGTTTCCCAAACCAGGCTCTTGGGGATTGCTTCGGGCCATATAGAGATTTTCGAGTTTGCATACCTTGCCCCGAGTGTGAGGATTGACAAAACCGGGAGGTACATTCATATAGACTTCCTCGGTGAGATCACCATTGAGAAAAGCATTTTTGATATCCAATTGGTGTAGAGGCCGGTCCGGTTGGACAACAGAGAGATCGAACCCGACGGTGTTGAGTTTTGCCACTTTGGTGCAAAAGTTTCCTTATAGTCAATACCATAAGTTTGAGTGAATCCCCTTGCTACCAATCGGCTTTGTACTTGTCAATTGTACCATCGGCATTGTATTTGATAGTGAATAACCATCTGCAGCTAACTGTCTTTTTTTCCTTTTGGAAGAGTTGTGAGATCCCAAGTATGATTATCCAGGAGGGCAGTCATCTCTGTTTTAACAGAAGCCTTCCACTTATCATTTTGAAGAGCCTCCTGAATATTTTTAGGAATAGAGTGAGAGTCCAAGTCCTGTGTAAACATGGCAAAGACGGAGACAACTGATCATAAGATAAGTAAGTATGAATAGAGTGATCAGTGCAAGATCTCTTTCCCTTTCTGAGAGCAATAGGCCTATCATCAATGTCGGCGGACCGCCGGGATCCGTAGAATGCTTTGAGTGTCGGTAGGCTCGGGGTGCCGGGCTGGGGTCGGTAGTATCGAGGTTCGGTAGTATCGGGTACGGGGGTTTGCCGAGGATCGGTGGTGAGTATCGACGATCTCCGCCGAGGGTTAAGAGTTTGCTGAGGGAAAGGGTTTAGGTCAATTTAAATTAGGTTTCCATCAGTGACTGCCTCAGTGGACTTGCTGTAGTAGGGAGTCCTTTCAAAAAAAATTACATCCATAGAATTGTAAAATCTCTTTTCGAAGGAGAGTAACACTTGTAGCCTTTCTGTCCTTTGCATATCCTAAGAAAATGCACTTGTGAGCCTTGGGATCAAGTTTGCTTCGTGTTGGGCATGGATATAGACAAACACGGTACAACCAAAGATTTTTGGAGGTAATCGGGAAATAAGATGGGGGCGGGAGTGTGTGGTCGGTAGGGTTTTGATTGGAGTTTTGAAGCCTAGTACCTGCCGGGAAGTCTGTTGATTAAGTATGTGGAGGTCAATATAGCTTCACCCCACATATATTTTGGAACATTAGTGGTAAACATGATAGACCTAGCCATTTTTAGCGGATGCTGTTCTTTCTCTCAGCAACCCCATTTTACTGAGGAGTTTCAACACAGCTACTGATATGGACAATCCCTTTATCCATCAAGAAATTACTGAGATGAGACTCATAATATTCAAGGGCATTGTCAGTCTTCAAAATTTTGATCTTAGTGTCAAACTGAGTGGAGACCATGTTGTAAAACTCTTGAAAGATGGATCCAACTTCAGATTTATCCTTCATTAAAAATAACCAAGTGGTTCTGGTGTGGTCATCTATGAAGGTAACAAACCACCTCTTCCCTGTTATGCTTTTTACTCTTGAGGGTCCCCATACATCACTGTGAATTAAGGTGAATGGTGTGGAAGGTAAGTGAGGTAATTTTGCATACACGATTTGGTGAGTTTGGCAAATTGACAAATATCACATTGAAGATCATTCAAATTACAACCTTTAAACAATTCGGGATCTATAGACTTTAAATAACTAAAACTCTGGGATGTCCTAGTCTATAATGCCATAACATGATATTGTCTAGGTTTTGAGTGCGAGGCCGAGGCGAGTCGGTCTTCGGTCTTCGTCTTCGGCGGGGTTGACCACAAACAATCCCGAGCAAGGTTTAGCGGTCCCAATCACGCCTTTGAGGAATGATCCTGGAATGTGCCTTGATTCTCATTAAAAACAACAGTCCATTTCAAATCTTTAGTAAGTTTACTTGACGGTGTATGAGATTGCAATCTAATTTTGGAACAAATAGGACATCCTGTGAGGCATATCTTATTAGTAAGCCGCACCTTACCAAAACCTTTTGCACTAGAAATAGATCCATCGGCGGTCTTAATATTGTGAATTTGGGGACATGGCATAAGTTGAGTAATGAGATTTTTATTACCAGTCATGTGGGATGAGGCCCCAGAGTCAACAATCCAGGTTTCATTACTAATAGATGAGTAGAATTTACCTGTCTTGGCATGAGAGGCTATGTCGGTAGAGTGACTACCTTCCTTTTGTTGAGTTAGGAAGGCTTTGAATGCGACAAGCTATGCATTCAACTTTGTTGTCATCTTCTTCCTCACTTATGTGTACCGCACGACTTTCCTTGGCGGGTCTTGAGGTCTTGGAGGAGTTAGGCTTGCCATGTAGTTTCCGGCAAGTGTCCTTGGTGTGATTTGTGCGTTTGCGGTGGTCACGAAACGCCTTCCCGCTTTTCTCGGTAGGCTTCCCGTAAGCTTCGGTAGGGTTCCCGACGGTCGGCGGGGTGGCACTCTCGGTAGGGTTTTCGGCGGGGGAGTTCGGTAGCATCACTTTCCTCCTCGCTTTCCTCATGTTTGACCTCGGCAAACATGGATTTGAGATTTGGGAGAGGTTTAGTAGCTAGAATTCTACCTCTAACATCATCAAGAGTAGGATTCGGTCCGAGTGAGGAACTTGAATACTCTCTTCTTTTCTATGATGTCTTTATATAGAGCGACATCCTTGACATCATTCCGGGTGTGAGTTTCCAACATATCTAGGTGTTGCCATGCCTTAGATAGTTGATTGAAATATTGAGTTACGGACATATCTCCTTGTCTCAGCTTTGAATCCGAGCTTCGAGTTCGTAGACTTCAGATGTATTGTCCTTTTTTGAGTAAAGGTCTCTGGCATTATCCCAGATTTCCTTAGCAGTGTCATACATCATGAAGTTCTCACTGATCTCTTTTGTCATAGACCTCGTGAGGATGGTCATGACTTGGTTATTTTCTGTGTCCCATGCTTCAAACTTGGGGTCAGTTTCAGCAGGGGCAGGTTTGGAACCAGACAGATATCCCATCTTGCCCTGGCCGGAGATATACATTTTCATAGACCTTGACCATAGCAAGTAATTGTTACCATCAAGTTAATGATTTGTAAAAGAAGAGTGTTCAGTTATCCCAGTCTGCTGAGGCAGCTGTGAGTCTACTGAAGAAGATGAAACTTCAGATAATGTTGACATTTTTCTGAAAAGGAACTGAGTTTTGCAGCGGATTTTAGAACTCAGTAAGTCTCTGATACCATGAAGAGAGTTTGAGAATGTGATAAACACAAGAGTAAACTTCAACTTAGTTTATTCATTGATATGAGAGGTGTATAAATAGATACAATTGAGAGAGACTAGCAAGCTAGCTTGGGCGGCCACTTGAGTATGTAGATGTGGGCGGCAAGCATGCAAAAGTAAAAGTAAAAGCTATGTCTATGACATAAAGTAAACTAGAGTTTGACATATTAATTGTTTATGTCTATGACATAAAGTAAACTAGAGTTTGACATATTAATTGTTTATATGTATCACAATTAATATGTCTTTTACAATTAAATAAAGTGTACAAAATATCCTGTACGAACTCCTGAGGCCGCTTGGGCACCTCGTCGAACTTCGAGCGGACTCGGCGGTCCGTCGAAGTAATCTTTGTAATATTTCCACACTTCCTCTGGACGCCCGTATGGAATATCATGATTTAGGGCTTTTTGAACCCTGGACGCCCGTCTGGAACCCTGGACGTCCGTCTGTGTTAAATGAGCTTTGTGAATCCGGCTGGGTCTACCCAAACGCCCGTCTGGGGGTCTTTTGGACGCCCGTCCAGTCAAAAACATAACTTTCTAAATGAAGTGTGACTTCTGTGGACGCCCGTCTGGAGTATTTCAAACGCCCGTCTGGGTTGTCTTTATTCCAAACTTAGCTTTTCTCCCATTTTCATCCAACTCTCGTGCCACGATCACGTCTCATAGTCCAAAACATCGCCTTCCGGGTCCTCGAGTCACCTAAGTCCTGCAATAACATAGACAAACAAACACCATGCATAATTCCGTAAGACAAAAGCGCTCGGAAAAGAGTGAAATATCGCTAAAAAGGCGGAGTTTACTATCGATATGACAGTTTAACTCCCCGTGCATATAATTCCAGATATTACTCTCGACACGGTCTATATCTACCCAAAACATGCCAATAAAGTGACAAATGGGGGTTAAACTGCACACCAAAGTACAGTAAAGTTGACTCCCATCAGTACATCTTTAGTAATAGACTTTGTAGAGGTTTCAGTTTTAGTTCTGAGTTTCTTTGCTTGTCCTCCAGTTTCTGACGTCACAGATTTAACTGGTGATGCTTCATTGCTCTGTTCAACAACTTTGGCTTTCTCCAAATCTTCCAGTTTTCTCTTCCTCTCATTTAACTTCTCAAGATCCTCTAAAGCTTCCTCTGTTGTGATTTTCTTAGATGATCTTTTTCTTTTCTTTTTAGGTTCAGCTTCAGAACCTTCGGTATTCCTTTTTCCATACTTACTTTTCTCATCTTTTGCTACAATTTTACCATCCACAACTACGGTCGATCCTCTTCTTGCAATTCCAAAATGGTCAATAATCCTCTGTGTCAATAATGCAAGCGTTTTCTTGTGATAGAATCTCCCTGTCCTTACATCAGTTTTCTTCTTGGCTACATCAGATGACTGGGCTGCTAATTGATCCAGAATATATCTCTGCCAGTTAAAGTTTTCTTTGAACCAAATAACATAAAACAGCTCTAACTTGGTGCCGGAAAGATTGCTAAATTTCCTGCGTTCCCAATAACACAATTTGCTAGCATCTTGGTTAAGTAATTAAACTCAGGTTTGAGGAACCTATTGAGCCTGACAAAGAGATATTGGAATCTCCCTTAATCGCAATGTCCTTCGACAACTTCTCTCTTTGTTCTTTGGATAATATGATAACAAAGGAATATTCAGATTTTTCGAAACCAAAGATATCTGCTATAAGGTTCTCAGTGACCTTAACCTCATTCTCATTAATTCTAGTTGTGTAGGTATAGACTCTTTCATCTTCTATGTTTGTACTTCCGAACTCATAAAAATCACCGATGCTATCCAGACAGACACTTTCCAGGGCAATGTTGAATACTCCTTCAAAACCTTTAATTTTTCTGATTCTATCCACGATTTTCTTAGCAAGATCTGAGTTATTATATCTCCCATGATATTGATCTAGTGAAATGATCAATCCTGGTTCAACTCTGGTAAAAGTAATAATTTCTGATAGTTGGAGTGAATTTGAAGAATTTGAAGATAGAGAAAATTCTTCAGACTAAGGTTTGAGCAAAAACTGATTGTAGAGAATTGATAGGTAAAATAAGAGGGTATTTATAAGTGGTAGATTTGGTGGTTAGAAAATCAGAGTGGGATTCAAAATGCCTTGTCATAAATCATAGCAGACGTTGAGATGCGAAAAAGATGGTGAGAAGGGAAGATGGACGATTGAGATCAGCGTAGGGTACGACTTTTAGTTCGTAGCCTATGTCAGTAAATGTAGTAGATGCGGTGTATCTCCAGCTGTAAGTGTTTTAGCTTGATCTTATCCACAACTTGATCTGATTTCAATTGTCTTTATCTCAGTTTTGACTTCCTGATCAGTTTTGCAATCTCGTATGACTCAGTTTTGAGTAGGTCAGCTTTCCGTATTTCCTTGGTGGTCATTTTTCATCTGCAAAATAAATTAAGAACTTTTTGGTACCCATACCTGTTTGGGTCCTATCTTATTAGTTTTTGAGTTAATTCTTAAGGATAACTTCTTTTCCTTAGGATTAGTCTCCTTTTTGAGATCATTCAATTTTCTCCAAATTGATTTCATTTCTCTCATATATCTTCCTTGACCTTTTGACTTGGTAAAGTCAGTTTTCACAAAATTTTGCTTTTTCGACTCGATCGTCTTTTTCTTGAAAATTTTGTGGGACTGAGTGATCATGGGTCCATTCCAGTCTTCATCAGTAGGAAAGAGTCTCCATTTCCCTTCGAATCTATTATTCCATGAATGATTCTCATTCTTTGGTGATTATGACTTGAATGTTCTATTGACTGATCTTTGATCACTTCTGTCTTTTCTAGCTAGAGCTGTTAAACGAACAGAGCGTTCATGAACAAGGCTCAAACTCAGCTCGTTTAAGCTCATTCGAGCTCGTTCATTTATGGTATCGAGCCGAGTTCGATCAGTTTTTCCTACTCGTTTACTAAACGAGCGAACACGAGCCTTGCTCGTGAACGCTCGTTAATGTTTGTGAACATCAATAATATAAATAATTAATATAATAATATATAAAATATATATACATATTAACAATTTTTATTTAACAAATATAAGATATCAGGTTCTCCCCCAATTCCCTAAACCTAAACCCCCACCGCTCTCCCTTCTCAGCTCACACGACTCACACCGCCGCCGATCTCCCTCAAATCGGCGCTCTTGCTGCCTTCAGTCCAACGTCCCTTCACCCTCTTCCTCTTATTTCGGCCTTCACCTTCACTCCTCAGCCAAGTTTTTCACCAGAAGCAAAACGAAATCAATTGGTTTCGTCGCCGTCAATTGTCTCCGTTCCGGCCGTCGATTGTCTCTGTTCTGGCCATCCATCTATCATGAAATAATTCTACTTTTGGAAAGTTTCCTTTTAGTACTTATTTCCTTCTTTTTTTGTAAAAAGCTGCTGAGCTACAAAATTCTGTTAGAAATGTTTCTCTTTCATTTATGTTTTTCAAGTGTTAGCACCTTGTTGGGAGGATTACAAAATGTTGGTGTGTAGGAGGTGTATAGGCATTGTGAATGAAACTCGGTTCTTCCTTTCAAATTCTATCTCTTTTCTGTTCTCCCCTATCCCATTTTTCTTCTATGTTTTCTGCATTTTTCAGCTTAATTCCTAGAATTGCTTTGTGAATTGGACCTCAATTCATAACACCATCATCTTCTACTTTTATGGTAAGTCCTTTTCATCTGACTCGTTCACTATTTCATGCTTCTTTGCTGCATTTTTGTCAAATTCGAACCAGACAATAGTTCCTTCATCATTCATCACTTGCATATGGTGATGGTAGGAGTGATGTAGACAAACCCTTACACAATGTGATTGAACGAGCCGGGCTCGAGTTCGAGCCTGTTCGTGAGCTTGATCTCGAGCTCGAACATTTTTCATACTTATTGAGCCGAGCTCGAACAAGCTTTTAGGCTCGTTTGAGTTAACGAGCGAGCTCGAGCAGGCTTGAGTACAAACGAGCTTGAGTTTGAACATCAGCTACTCGGCGCGGCTCGTTAACAGCACTATTTCCAGCCTTTTGAGTTCTTTTGTAAAATCTGTCAGTTTTTTGAGTTGACACCAACTGATTTCATAGTTTTGTCAATTTTCGATTGAGGCCGTGCTGAGTTTTTGTCAATTCTAACAATTTTGTAAGTTTTCTGAGTTCCTGACTTTTGTGCAACAACAAACTTAAGTGCAGCTGTACTAGGTCTGAACTTAGAATTCTGTTGGTTGTCAAACCCTAAACCAGTTCTGTCTCCAAATGGTTTTCCTGATTTGAATTGAACATTAAGATTTGGATCGATTGATGATTCCGTGATATTTATCACTTCCGTTATTTCATCAGTTGAGCCATTACCTTGAGTTCTATTGTTAGTCTTGATAAATTTTATCTCAGCATTTAATCTTAGAACTTCAGCTTTCAACAATTCTTTTTCCTTTTTTACATTCTCATAGTTCTTTTGAATTGCCTCTAATTCCTTTATGAGTATTTCCAAGGTTTCATTGAAATATGCATTTTTATGATTGTTTATGGCAGTGTTACAATTTGATGTAGAAGCATTTACCTCTAGATGGTTGATCGATAAATTTTCAGTTGTAGCTTCTTCATCTTGCATTATTCGTTTTCCTTTACTTGATAAGGCATTGTCCTTTGCTGGTTGAACTCTGAAAAGAATGATTTCTTCATCACTTTCAGTGTGATTTTGTGCAGCAAGACTTCATGGTAAATTCTCTGAATTCTCATGACTATTGGTAATTATTGGATCTTCAACAAATGTCTCAATTAATCTTCTTGAGTGTCAGCAACAAGAGCCTGGAATTTGCTTTTGTATTCATCAAATCTTAAAAATGAGTAATTAATAACACTTCTAAAGTGATGTTGTGTATCCATGATGGAGTTTTGAATAATTTGAAAATTATTTGAACAAACTAATATTTGACAATCAACAAAGGATCTCTTCGGAACAGAAACTCTGCTCCGATACCAATTGTTGGTATCGGAAACAACTAAAGACCAGTTACTTCAAACTGATAAAGCTCAATCGAAGATCTTTTCAGAGTAGAAGATTTGCTCCGATACCAATTGTTGGTCCCTTGGAAAGGCTAACACAAGTTTAGAGAGGGGTGAATACACTTGTCCCCAAAAACCCTAAAAATTGAATCTTGAACCAGATTGAGTTCCAACTTAAACTTGTGCAAAGTTAAGTTAACTTAGCTGAGTATAAGTCAAGACCGACTTATGCTTAACTGAGCTAACCGGCAGCGGATTATGAAAGCCTTTTTATAAAACTTGAGTTATCAGTTTGAAATGCAATGTTGTGCTGACTCTGTTTCTTATGTTTGCTGAGTGTGTGATTTGATGTAATATAAACTATGAAGCGGTAAGTAAATGCGTAAAATAAATAAGACAGAAATTTATAGAGGTTCCAGGTGGTGTAATCCTGTCAGTCCTCTCTTCCCCTGTGATGCGGAGGAAAATTCCACTAGAACTCTTTGAGGTAGCTCAGTTACAAAAAGTCCTAAACTGATAGTCCTTGACTATTCCCTAGCTTCACTATCTAAGCAACTATAGAACAGATAGAAGTGCTGCTCTGCAACTGCTTGATCCGCTGGTCCTTAGAGGGTTGTATTGCCTCTTCACCAGCTCATCACAAACGCAGTCTTCCTGACTGCATCTCAACTGTCCTTCACACCTTCTTGGTGTTTCACAGTCTAAAAACCTTTGATAAAATCAAAGTTGAGACTTGAATCAATAACTATGATTCAACTTGTGATTTGAGTTTCTTCTTCTTGATGTGTATGATTTAATCAGGCTCTTTTTTTTTCTTTCAAGTGTTTGATCTTGATGTTCCTTTGAATACTTGAGGACACTTGAAGATTTCTTGATATTGCAATAAAGTATATAGCAGGAGTTCTTTTGATTCACTTTCCCCCTTAGTAGAATCTTTCTTGATAAATTTAATTTTAGAACTCCGAACTTCTTCTTGTGGTAGAAGTGACCTATTTATAGGGGTTTCTCCAACGGTTAGTTGATTTGAACGTTTGAATTTAGATCCTTGTATCCGTTGGTGGTCCTGCTTATCCTTTTGAATGTCAGTGTCCTTTCTGACATCTCTGAGTATCCAAGAAAATTGGTTTCTATATAACGTCAGATTCTTTCTTCAGTTTTTATGACTTCAGCTTGAAACTGATTTTTTGTGATATAGTCAGTTTTCAGCTTTAAGAGCATTAACTGAGATTTTACTCTTCTTAAAAAACTCAGTACTCTATTCTTCATCTGATTATAATTGATTTAATCAGAGTACACCATCCCATATAACTCATCCAAGATATCATTGTCCGTATGTATCCTAGGTCTTCATACAATATCTATAGAGTCAGCACAGGTCATCACAATCTTGCCTGAAATCTAACTTTACAGTCTCGGCATTAATCTTCATAAACTGAGTTTGGTCCTTCAGTTCTTCAATCTTCAATAACTGAGTCTTTGTCCCTCAGTTCTTCATCCACTTAGTTTGTTCCCTCAGCTCTTCAGCTACTAGATAAGTCAACCGAGTCTGTGTCCCTCAGCGAAGTTAACTTCTTCAGTTTCTGTTGGTATGCTTTGAATCAGTTTTCTTGTTGTCAGTTGTGAGCTCAGTTTCTTTAAGTCAGTTACACGTTTTCTCACTTCTGATCCTAGAACTATTACAGTGCTTGTCTGATTTCCTTATACAATTATCAGACTCTATTCAATCCTATACATTAATATCTAACATCTTTTTGCTTTGCACCATAACAGCTAGTTATGACACTTCATCAATAGGGTTTAGAATAATAACTGAATAACTGATGAATCATCATCAAAACATAAATTTTATTTCCAACAGACACGAAGTTTATAGTGGTTGGTTTAGGGTGGTGTAATTCCTTAGTCCACTCTTCTCCTGTGAAGATTGGAGGAATTCACTATTGTCTTTCACCAATACGATAGTATGCTTGTCCTTGGATACACAAGCTTCACAATCTCAAGACTATCACTCCCTGGATACAAAAGCTTCAGTGACTCAGTCTTCAACACTTCTCCTTGAGAACAAATCCTTCAACAGCTATCACACCAGGTTGCAATTCCTTCTCCGATGATCTGATTCAATTGCTCCAAAAAGAGTTGTGAATTAAATTCCCAAGGTTTGATCAATCTCAGTACTTGATGTGGATTTAGAGGTCTCTATTTCTGAGTTGATCTTTTCTGGATTAAGAAATGTATATCCAAATGAAGGCTAGAGGATTTGACAGTGTTTCAGCACTTAGAAGTATTTCCCGTATATTTCATATTTTGTCCCTTCTGTCAATGCCTTCTATTTATAGCCATGATTTCTTGATTTTGAAATTTGGTCCGTTGGCTGTTAAATGCGAAGAATAATCCTTGATTTCATTCTCCTTGATTTCAATGATCTGGATTTTCTTCAAACGTTCTTCATAGAATCCGTCCTTGATTGATTCTGCATTAATTGCTTGATTTCCTTATTTTCCACGTTCTGATTCAAGTGTAGACAGTATACTTGACTTTGATGTTGCTTCACTCGGTTGTTGTTTAGCCGGTCCAGTGACTACTTTACTTATCTTCTGGTCACTGGGCTGCTATACGCTGCTATCAGTCTGCTGTTTTTTTCCTTTCTGCTTGTTTTTCTTAACTGATTTTTGTACAGCGGATAGAGCTCCACTTCAATGATCCTTATTTTGTGTGAGATCAGTGTTCACCATATTTCAAATAGATTTCATCACTTGTAAAATATATCTTAGACTTATCCAATGTCATCACAGACTTCCCTAGTTATAAGTCAGTCCATAAGTCTTCACTTTACACTGCTGGTACTTGGATGTCTTCACTCAGCTGATCTATTGTTCTTCATTTTACTGAGCCGTCCTACCAGTCTAGTACAATGCTTGTCTAACTGAACTTATACAACATGTCAGACTCTATGGTGCCGTTTGTTAAATCTGGAGTTTGAAATCGAAATCTGAAGGCTGAAATCTGAAATCTGAAATCTATATAAAAAGTAAGGTTGTGTTTGTTTTGGGTTAGAGTTTTTTTGGGAGTTTTTTTAGATAAAGTAATTGAAATAATGATTAGAAAGTTGATGGGGTAAAATAAAGTAGAATAATGATTGGTGTAGATTATGAAATGATTGGTGAAATAAAGTAGAATAATGAATAAAATAATGGTAAAAATGTAATAAAGTTGATAAATGAAATGATGAGAGATGATTTATATTTTTTTATTTGTAGTTGAAGATTTGATTGTTGAAAGAATCTAAGAAATGATTGGTGATGTGATGGAAAAAAAACGCAAAAAAACTCCGGCTAAAACAAACGGAGCCTAAGTGTTTTTTTAAATGCCGATTATAAAAATGTCAAATTCCACCACCATCCGAATTCGAATATGTGTATCTTTACACCGTTGCCCAATATTGCCTCTTTTTCACACCACCACCACCACACACACACACCCCCACCCACCCACACACACACACACATATATATATATATATATATATATATATATATATATATATATATATATATATATATATATATATATATAAATGTTCTATATATACATGAAGGATAGAGAGATACCAAAAAATCATAAAAACTCACAAAACATTAAGGAAATTGAGATACCATAAAAGCATAAAAGATCACAAATAAAACATATAGAAAGTTTGTAAATATTGTGCATCAATCATAAAAACATTAGCTTTAGCGCATTCTAACATTTTCTATTTGATTTGTAATTTCTTCATGCAAATTTAACATGAACGCTTGACCATCTTTTGGTGATCCTCTATCCAAATCGTGATTATGTGAATCATCATTCATTTGCCAAGCGTTCTCCAAAATTTGATCCTCTTCAACAAATTGTTGAAACCACATATCGTTGCTACCTCTCTTACGAAGATAATTGTGTATCGTGGCACAAGCTATTACGATGTTCCGTTGAATTCGAAATGGATATGGTGGCATCTTTTTAAGAATAGGAAAGTGTAACTTTAAAACACCAAAAGCACGTTCAATGATATTTCTCAGCCTTGCGTATGACTAGTTGAATTGCTCTTCCTTTGTGCTTGGCCTACTGGTTCGGAAATCAGATAGCCGATAACGAACATTACGATATGGTGACGTAAAACCCCCTAGTGTGAGGATAAGCTGCATCGCATAAGTAATACTTATTTGTAAAAAAGTATTAAATTAGTATATAATAATATATTATTTCTTGCAAAATAAATAAATATTATATTTCTTTTACCTAGAGGAGGAAGTGGAAAATTACTTGACGGGTCACGTAATGTCTCCGTTAAAACCCGAGAATCATGTGCTACTCCTTCCCAACCAGCCCATATAATAAATGTGAATACCATGTTGAAGTCACAAATGGCCGGCACATTCTGAAAACAATCACCTTTGCCTCTTCCCCTATAAGGAGTTTTCCTATTTAACGGTACAACAACATGTATAAGAGTTCCATCAAGTGCACCTATTGCACCCTAGTGAAGCAACATGTTTGATAGAATTAAAACCAATAATGTAACATCTAATGATATCTTGAATTTACAATATTAATGACAATAAAATTGAAATGACAATAATACCTTGAAAAAATTTCTCAGTCATCGTCGTTGTTTGACAATCTGATTTGCACCTGGTGAATAATTAGGGACGGTCATTTCTTTGGAGAACATTAATACAACACATAAAACTTCATAAAAATATTTATGGATTGTCTGAGTCGAATGATTAAATCATCTCTTCAAAACACGAGTGGAATGCCCTTGCCCTAACGTCCTTAGAAACATTGCTACTTTTTCTTCAACAAAAAGATAACGGCTATTTCGGATCCAACCTCTGCTTCGGAAATGTTCACACATATTTAAGAAATCGTCTTTTTTCAATTCGTAGCATTTCTTTGCTATGTACTGGATTACCATGAATGATTTCATGCACATAACTGTTCCCCGAAAGCATTGAATTTGTGTTGGGTCTCCTCCCAATTATTTTTCGCTTTGATCTTTTTATCAATAATAAAACTGCCATAGCCAAAAGAAGCTATTTATAATTGTCGGTCGGCATGTTGCAAATCATGCATAAATCACATCAAAATAAGAATTTATGCAATGAAAACATCAAAACAGAAAAACTTGTATAAGGATATATAAGGCATTCAAACCTTATTAAAACTCAAATTGAAAGTGCATAGTTTGAATAAAAGATAAAACAATATTTTCATGACAAATAAACTAAAAGTTTAATAACTATATAAACCAACCTAAACTAGATTTAATTTTTCTCGCAATCATCAAAATCCAATTTCTCCTTAATGCTTCTGGCTTCTCATTCAGTTCGATCCATTGCTGCATGTAGGCCTTATTTTCATAGAAGATATTAGTTGCTGCTAAGTATAAGGGGTCCATTGTGTCTAAGGTTTGCATTTCATCTAACAATTTATTACATTCTTGGATACTTGAACCTTCTGAATTTTCTAGTGTTTTTTTTTACTCTCAACATCTCAATCTTTTCAGATGTGCTACATCATTTTCGCCGCTTAACTTCTTGTTTGACTCTGCCATCAAATGGACATGTGCAATCTTCCTTTTCATCAAGAATTATAGAAGCTTGTGTGTTACAATTCATAACATCCATTGGCAATCATTCCTTTGAAGGTCCCCATGCATCTTTATCAGTAGCTAATAATATTCCATCGAATAAAGCTCTCATTTCATCGGGATACTCCAAGGACTTATATCTAAATTGTTTCACATCTGGATTTAATTGTTTTAAAAATTAATTAAAAATCACATAAATAAACGTAAAATTTAACATTGCGAAAAATATTTATGGTACCTTAATTTCCTCGTCCCACTTCTCATCTGTCCAATTTATCTTTTTTGTAACGGGGTCGTAGTTTGTGTTTTCCGTTTTACCAACTTCTCATCTACCCAACATTGGTACACTTTCTCTTTAGGTAATCCCGTTTATTTTTCATTTGTTTCTGGGTGAAGTCTATATTTTTCTTTTCTTTCAATTCTACCCTTATTCTTTCCCAAGAGTCTTTTTTCAAAGAGCTCTCACTAAAGCTTCGTTTGTTAGCTTCATCCAAACACAAATCAATGAAACTTTTCATGACTTCTGGATTTTTCCAGTTTGCTCCGCTAGATTCTTCATTTGTCATTGTCGCCTAAAGAAACTTTGCTTAGTACATATGTTACTAGAAAGAAAAAAAAATGTGGACATGTTTGCAGTCCACAAGGATAAATGAGTCATCAGGAGATTTCAATTTGACTTCGATTAAAGAAAGGCTATGAGAGAAAGAATCAAAGAACAAAAAGCAAGATAACAAAATTTTCCATCCTAGATAATATAGGAAACAATGACACGCTCTAAAATGCATTACAGCATACTTTTTCCCCCTAATAATCTCATGTTATTTCCTTAATCATAGTTACCTGATAGCATATAAAGAAACATAGGATGACGCGATACAAGGCTAACACAATTCATTAAAGGATGAAAAGGAAACATCAATGTCGTCATTACAAGAAACCATTACTCATTAGTGTCTTGCACCAACAAACCCCAATTTAAAGAGAGATCATTATAAAACAAAGATTAACTGCCACACTAAAAGATGTTGTTAAAAGCATTGATTCTCTCAAAACAATATGAAAATGAAACATGACTTTGATTAAAAGCCTCCTAAGCAGCCTTCTCACTTTCACTTTTTATCAACATACCGCCACAAACCAACAATATAATTTAATTGACCTAAATCACAATTCATCACCACAAAACCAACATCCACAACCATACATAATTTACTAAAACGAACAGAACATGGAAATACAGCAGAAGAAGCCAAGAAGAGAACAAACATCAAGAATGAACACACAGGTTATTAGAGGAAAGCTCTCAAAATGACTGCAGCTACGTTCCAAAATTACACACACCAATCCATCATAGTTTGAACAGAACATGAGGCCAAAAGACAGACCACTAGATGGTATTTCCTAGTTTAATACATAGGAGAAAAGCAAATGAATATCTTAAGAAAATAGTGAGAAATACTCCCAGTAGTCACGTAGATAAAATTCAGGGGTGAACGTTGCAACCACTTTGATTTCCAAGAAATCGATCTCTTCTTTTTCTAGGAAAGATGAAAAATAAGAAAATACATCTAGGGGATATCGCAGTAAAACAGATGAGAAATCAACGCTTATGGCTGATTTTTCTCTGCCATAAGAAATCCCTGATTTTTCTCCTGCAGATATTTTACAGAGAAATTCTCTAGAGGATCAAGATGAGATATTGAATATTTTCCTCAACCCATCGTGATTTTGCTAATATTGAAGAAGATAAGGATGGATGAAGACCGGGGAAGATTTTGGAGAAGGTAGGAATAAAGAGTGGAAATATTAAATTTGTTCAGATGCGATTGCGCGATATTCAACGATAAGTGGGAGAAGGAAGTCTGAAAAATTTACACGTACGTTCAGAGGGTCTTAATTGATGAAGAGGGACGTTAAAATAATTATCAAACAATATTAATTTTAAATATCACTTATTTTTTTAAGAAAAAGTGCTTTTTGGTTTAACAAACACCCCCATACACTACTGGGATCCTATCATATTTTTTATTACAGTGCTTAGTCTGATTAACTTATACTATATAAGACTTCTAGTAAAACCTATACAATCATCTAAGACCTATTAGACTTATATTGTTGGTTTGGTCATCATCAAAACTAAAACTTTCTAACAAGTTTCTTCTTGGACTTCATTATCTTCTCTTGCTGGGTAGCGGCTGGACTTTGGGTCAGCATGTAATTAAGAAATTCTGGCTAGGGTATCAGTAGCTTAAGTGGTCCTTCTTTTAGCGTCAATCTTGTGAGAATCTACTAGGTGATAATATAACTAGAGGGGTGAATGGTTTATTCTATGTAATTTACCTTTTAAAACTTTACCACATTAAAAATGTTTTCTAGTTATCCTAAGTTAATCTTATCAAACAAACCATACTGGGATGATATACTTGTTTTTGTAGATTTTTTAGTTAGAGGATTCTATTAAAAAGGAACTTATCATGAATCTAAACATATTTTGTCCCTTCTGTCAATGTCTTCTATTTATAGCCATGATTTCTTGATTTTGAAATTCGGTCCGTTGGCTGTTAAATGCGGAGAATAATCCTTGATTCTTTCTTGATTTCATTCTCCTGGATTTCAGTGATCCGGATTTTCTTCAAACGTTCTTCATAAAATCCGTCCTTGATTGATTCTGCATTAATTGCTTGATTTCCTTATTTTCCACGTTCTGATTCAAGTGTAGACAGTATACTTTACTTTGTTGTTGCTTCACTCGGTTGTTGCTTAGCCGGTCCAGTGACTACTTTTCTTATCTACTGGTCACTGGGCTGATGTAGGCTACAATCAGTCTGCTGCTTCCTTTCTGCTTGTTTTTCTTAACAGATTTTTATACAGCTGATAGAGCTCCACTTCACTGATCCTTATTTTGTGTGAAAGCAGTGTACACCATATTTAAAATAGATTCCATCACTTGTAAAATGTATCTTAGACTTATCCAAGGTCATCACAGACTTCCCTGGTTATAAGTCAGTCCATAAGTCTTCATTTTACTCTGCTGGTACTTGGCTGTCTTCACTCAGCTAATCTTATGTTCTTCATTTTACGGTGTCGTCCTACAATTCTAGTACAATGCTTGCCTGACTGAAATTATACAACATGGCGACTCTAAGAAAAGTCTTATACAAATATTACTAACTCATTTATACTTATTTCAGGCTTTCTATAACAGCTAGTATGACCATCATTAAAACAAATAAAATGTTCCTAACAATTTCCCTCTTTTTGATGATGCCAAAACTCTCATAAGCCTGAATATAAGTGAAAACATTTTCATATAATAACATGAATAAAATTCAGAAATTTTATTCATCCATGAAAGGCAAAAAGATTCAAACAGAATAGCATTATTACAACTACAAGTTTCTCAGATTTTCCTTGTACCTCTTGACATTTGTAGTGTGAATCCCTTCCATATCTTTCCAGTCAATTTCTGGAAACTTCCTTTTCCAGTAATCCAATGCAGTGAGGTGAGTGAGTCCTACAAATACCCTTTTGTCAAATAGCCTGTTGAAGTCAGACATAGTTTCATGTGTCTGTAGTTCTCCAAAGTGTTCTGTCAATTTGGACTTTGCTTCAGCAATATATGAATCTGCATACTTCAGATCCTTGTACATTACCCACTGTTGTTGAGGAGTTATCCTGGCCATGGGTTTGAAAAACTTTGTCATGTTGTTAAACTCCTCTTGTCTTTCACTAGATAATTCCTCGGGCCCCTTTGCAGAGAGAGGCACTAATTGATTTGATCTACTGCTTGAGCCAGATGCTCCTTTCCTTGATCCTTGCTTCAAGGATGCATACTATCTTTTGAGTATACATTCGTGCCATATCTACTCTCAATTCATCATCTTGATAGCTGAGCCAGTCTGCCCATGCTTCATCTTATGACTCATTTGGATATAACGCATCTTGGACTCTGAAGAATTTCTTCACATTACTGAGTACTTCTCCTTCTTTTTCCTCCCTATTTCCGAATGAGGTGAAGTGTCATTTCTGACTTGAGTGTCTTCCAACAGTGTGACTTTGTCCACTTTCACTACCTCTAACTTGGTGTTGGATCGATGTTGACTTTTAGAACCTCTCTGTTGACTAGACCCATGCCTTCGTTGACTTCCTAATTTGTCCTTGTCGTCATCTCTGCTTTGAACTGGAAATGGTAGGCCAAAACAAGGCTCATTTCTAGTTCTTTCATCCAAAGCTCTTTTTTGTTGTTCTTTAGCCTCATTTTTGATTCTTACTTCTCTATCTCTTGCTCTGAGCCATTCATCTGTAAAGTGTGGTGGTCTACTGGTAGATCCTTCAGGCTTATCCTTTCCTTCCCCCTTTTTGGCATCATCTCTAGGGAGTTGGAGTAGGATATTATTGGTAGTCTCTGAAGCAGAGAGAAGACTATCCAATTTTCCATCTATTGAAGTAAACCTATCATCATGTGCGTTTAATTTTTCTTGTCATGGGATTGAGTCGATTTGCCATGGCCCTGGTCAAATCAACCAATTCATTTGGAACATGTTGTCTGAGACCTGTGATTCTGTTTGTGAGGTTTGTGTTCATCTGAGTTATGAGTGAAGTCTGTTGCCTAATAACATTACTTTGCACGTTAATGTAAGTAGACACGGCTTCAAATCTGTTCTGTAGAGATTCACTCTCATTCATCAGTGATGCTTGAAGATTTCTCAGAGCTAGTGCTTACTTTCTCTAGCTCATCCACCATAGCATCAACTGCTGATTGAAAAGATTCATCAGACACACCAGTTGGTATTTGAGATATGGCTTGCCTTATGTCAACTGGTGGTGTCCGGGCTGGTTCAGGTTCAATTTGTTGTACTGGCTCATGTTATGTCAGTGGAGTGGATGCCAATGCGATTCTTGATGTGCCAATGCAGATTCTTGATGTGCTCGTCTCTCATTCGCTTGTTCTGGCTGAGTGACATCTCACCTACAACTTCTTCAAGTACTTGGGTGGTAGAGATAGCTTGAGTAGGACTCATTATCATTCCCTCTTGCTTTGTGCTGTGGATTGTCTTGACTGGTGTTCCAGCAGCTGATCCGGTGTTTAACACTGCTGTTGGATCAGCTGATGTGTCAACCGAGAGTTGCACAGGAGGGACTTCTGCTGATCATTGATGGTTGGGTGATAGTTGACTTGACTCAACTGGTATATTGCCTTCAGCTGCCTCAGTGTGCTGCTCATCATGCTGAGCTGGTGTTGTTTGCTTTGCCGTTTCTATCTTCTGTAGAAGAGCATTTAGAGTTAGATCATCATCAACTATATCATCCGCTCCTTTATCATCACCATTGTCACCAACATCCTGATCATCATCAACATCACTATCATCATCTTCTTCATCATTGGCTTCACTTTCTGAGTGCAAGAGCCTTTCCTTTGCAGCTCTTACCAAGTCCTATAAGTACCTTTCATCAAGAATCCCACTTAGAGTAGTGACACCCATAAATGAAAAGAACCACTCTTCCTCATGAAACATATTTGTGTAGTCTGTCAATTAGATTTTCGAGTTGCCCGATTTCCAGTCCAGATACTTTCCAACCCTTTCATCAATTTCCATCTCAGGGATATCTTCCGCTTGTTCCCTAATTTCCTCATATGTTCCATCACCATTATTTCCACCTTCTTGTTCCACTGGTTTATCTTCTTCTTCATCTATCATATTTCCAAAGGATTCTCTGTCCAAATTTTTCTGAGCCTTGGATTTTTGTTTCTTCCTTTGTGTTGATGTATTTGTACTTGATCTCTTCCTATTTTCACATCCTGTAGCTTTTTGTTGTTTGACGTAGTAAACATTACCTTGGAATCATGCAGTTTGTGAAGTTCCACGGTAGGGACATTCAGACACTTTAGCAGATAATGAAGAGGAATCCCATAGGATTTCCTCACCCAGAAGATTCCGGGTTTTTGTTGTCCTTTCTTTATTACCTTTGTTTCACCATCGGTTCTCCAATCATTTGCTCTCTGATTCTTCTCAAAATGTAGTTTGCCCAATCAAACTCTAGATTATTTTAAATGATTCCCATTAATCTCATACGTACATCAGTCATCTTGTCCATGGCTCCAAGTTTTCCTTCTATATTTTTCCCATTTACGGAACTGAAATCATTGAAAGGTTTCTTGAGCTCAGTCTTAAAGCAGTTGAACTTCATTTTTTGTGCATTAGCATTCTTCCTGACTTCTTGCCATAGGGCATCCGTATCCTGAATTACGTGCTCTACCTTTGAGCTTCCAGTATGGGGAAGCCTTAGATGCTCATGGAGTAGTTCTGCTGTAATCTCCAATTCTCTTCCATTTATAGTGGAGACAATCTGATTTACTCTAATGCTTCCATCTTCAGTCGGCATTCCGGGCATATATTTAGCATTTTTCCAGAATGCGATGAGGCTTTCATAGCAAATCTCAGTGATTGGAGGGTTGAGAAAGGTCATCAGCCTTAGATTTGTACAGCCATCTACTAGATGTTGTGCCTGAGGGTCATTTTGGCATAAAGAGAGATAGTGTTCGGGTCTGAAGAAAGACCCGGTCACAATCATTTTCTCATAGTTCTTTGCAGTCTTTTTGGTGGAGAAAAATGAAGCCATTTCTTTGCAGTCTTCTCGTAGTTCCAATGCTTCCATCTTCAGTCGGTATTACGGACACATATTTAGCCTTTTTCTAGAATGCAAAGAGGCTTTCATAGCAAATCTCAGTGATTGAAGGGTTGAGAAAGGTCATCAGCCTTAGATTTGTACAGCCATCTGCCAGACGTTGTGCCTGAGGGACATTTTGGCATAAAGTGAGATAGTGTTCGGGCCTGAAGAAAGTCCCGGTCACAATCGTTTTCTCATAGTTCTTTGCGGTCTTTTTGGTGGAGGAAGATGAAGCCATTTCTGAGAATTTGAGAGTAAAAAGCTTTGAATTTCTGGAAAATAGCTTTTTGATATGCAAAGAAAGCGTAAGGAATTTTGTGAAAATGTATAAGTGTGGTTTACATAGCCAGAAAATTCAGAGTGTGAAAAGAATTTGAATATGTAAGGATTTAGTAGAGTAATGGCGCTATTTTGTGTATAAGAAATCGTGGTTATTGAGTGTTGTGGGTGAGTGGATTGAGGCAAATAATGATAATGCCCGGTAATCGAGGCATTGCCGTCATTCAATCAATTCAAAATGTAACCTCCATGATTTAAAAAGATACCCACGTGTGTAATCCTCCATAATTAATAAATAGAATCCTCTGATTTTCTACATGTGTAAATGATTTATTCATTTCACACTTCATTGCTAATAAAGGTTCACGGTGGAGTGATGAGCTGAGTTTGCTGAAAAGCCGGTCCTTTCATGAGTTGCTTCATCAAAATTGTTCCTAACAACCAGTGAAGTGAACTTCGCTGGAACCAGTGCCTTACCTACCAAGTGAGCGCACCCAAAATGGCAAAGGTTCAGTCAGCTAGTGAAGTCACTATGTTGGTTACTCCAGTTAGCTGCTCAAAATGACTTAGTCCAATTCAATCATTCCCAACTCAGTCCTTAATTTACAAAATATTTCATGACTGAGTGTCTTTGTGAATATATCAGCCAGTTGATCCTCAGTAGATAAATGTTTCAAGATAACATCTTATTTTTCCACATGATCTCTGATGAAATGATGTCTTACATCAATGTGCTTGGTTCTTGAGTGTAGCACTGGGTTCTCTGTAATTGAGATTGCACTTGTGTTGTCACACATAATAGGAATTATATTCTCTTCTATTCTATAGTCTCTTAGTTGCTGTCTGATCCAAAGAACTTGTGCACAACAGCTTCCAGCTGCTATATATTTTGCTTCAGCTGTTGAAGTTGATATGTGATGTATGACAAAAATATAACTATATTATATGACTTTTTATATCGTATTTACGATAATATCGTATAAATTCTATAAAAATATATCTAAAAACACATAAAAATCGAAATCGTTATAAATAGATATTATCGTTATTATTTTAGTAAAACTTATAGTTTTTATGATCAAAATTACTGTGGCTCGTGTTTTTGACTGTTTCAGGGTACGTGTGATGGAAAACTGAAGGATTAAAACCGAAACAGTAAGAAACGGAAGAAAGATATTTTTCAAGATCCGGCCCGAACCGAAAAACCCGGCCCGAGCCGGAATCTCTCTCGCACCAAAGACACGGGGACCGTCGTGAGAGAATCTCCACCGTAGCACCGGCGCGCGCCGGTACTACACCGGCCCGCGCCGGCCTTGTGATGCACTCTATAAATACTCCTCATTTGCAAATTGATGGAGTTGTACCAATATATATATATATCACTTCTATATATATATATATATTATCTTAATCTAGTTTGTAGTTCTGTAAATACCGTAAACGACACTCTGTCGAAATAATACTGTAGTATAAGTATCGTTTTAGTACTTAGAAGGTTTATCAAGGCTCGTTGTTGCTAAAGGAGTTGTTATTTCCGGAGAATACGGCTCTGACGCTACAATTGTAATCTGGTAACTTTTTAATGTATTTATGTTTGTTTGTTGTTATTAGTATCTATCTATTAGTTATAATGATATTAGGCTAACTTTATATCTAGCCAAGATATGAAATTGAATTAGTTTATCTTTTTAGGGAAATAGATGATGACTATGTTAAAATTGAATTAAAATCGATTATAATGAATCTTTTTCTATCTTGCAACGTATTGATAATATTCGGATTGACGTAATTAATCAAGATGAATCGCAACATATAACCTAATGATGAACTCGACCGAGAAGTTAGGATATGAGATAAAGGATAGAAAAACCGGAGGGTAAAATTGGCCGAGTGAAAACGTGACAACGGAATCCGATTTCCTACCCGGGGCGATTTGTCCCGGAAAGATGAATCTTATTGAAATTTGTACTCGAGATCTTAATAATGTTAAAATCACAGCTTAATTGAAACTACACCGTTTGTGTTAAATCGATCCGCTTGACAACCGGAGCCTCTTGAATAACATCGGCCGTCTGACAAACGGAATAACCTCTTTTATCCGGGGTAGATTTGTACTCGGTACTGCTCGTACTAACCGAGATTAGCATGGGGCAGTTGTGGAGATTAAACTGATGACAATTTGACATATGACAATTTCATACGCTCGTGTGAGAAGGAGTTGTCTAGCTTAGGAATACACCGATTCACATATAATTGATTCACCTTAAAATAAGGAAAGTTCGAGCACATCTATTTCTACTAAAAAGAGATACCGATTCAAAGTTGACATATTCTTGGCTAGTCTTCTTTAATAATATTACTAGTATTTATATCTTATATATTGTATTGGTACCTATATATATTTATATCTATATATATATTTGTATTTCTATATGCTTATATATATATTTTTGTATCTATATATATCTGTTTTAGTTTTATGCATTTATTTACTGTTTTAAGGTTACTAAATAGAAAAAAGAAAAATTGCGACTTAGATTGAGTTAATAATAGCTTTTTGGTGTTTAGCCACACTCGAATTACCTTACGTTTCCCCGAGGATTCGACACCCGACTCACCATACTAGCACTACACCCGATACACCGTTTGACCCGATACACCGTCGGTTAAGGACTCGGAATAGCACTAAAAAAAGGCCACGTTAGCTTTCTGGCGCCGTTGCCGGGGAAACGACGCTAATTCATTGTGTTCGAATGGTTTCTACTTGTATTAGCTCAAAATTCTCGAGGATAAGTCAACACTCTTCTTATCACATTTCTTTTTATTTTTCGTTGGTACTTACCTTGTAGTAAGTTACCAATCTTTTTACTTCGTTTTTATCAAGTTATTTTCTCGTTTTCGATAGTTGATGACCGTAAGCGGTAAGGCCCCACTCACTCCTTATAAGCCCGACATAAATACTTACGAAAGGCAAGCTAAGAGTAGAGAGTAAACGTGGTCATACTAGTCGTGGAAATCCCGACGAATCATCATCAAATCGAGAAACGAGAATGGCCGAAATCGTTGATGAAACACTCGAACAAGGTATTGTACATGCCCAAGGACATGGACAAAACCTTAATCGAATCCACCAATACCAAATAATCAAAATCCTAATGATAGAAATAATCAAAATCGGAACCGTAATAATCATAATAATCCTAACCTACCAAACCCGAGACCTATCCGTGATCGACCGTAAGAAGAAACCGACTAATAATCCAATTCGTTTACCAAATGAAGGAGCGAATAATTTCGAAATAAAATCTCATCTTTTTGGTTTAATTGACACAAGAGCCCAATTTCTAGGAGAAGATGATGAGGATCCACATCATCATCTCTATCTTTTCGAAGAATTGTGTAATACAACCCAAAAGTCAAGGTGCTCATCGTGAATTAACAAGGATGTCTATGTTTCCTTTTTCTTTAAAAGGAAGAGCACGAGATTGGTTTATGTCACTCCCACATCATTCATTGACAAGTTGGGAGGAGATTCAAACCGAGTTCTTAAAGCAATATTTTACTCCTGGTAGAAATTTGGAATTAAAGGTCGAAGTTGCTAACTTTAGACAAGGATCTGAAGAAACGCTTGGGAATGCTTGGGAGAGATTTAAGAAACTATTAAGAGCTTGTCCCGATCATGGTTATTCCTTAGATATGCAAATCCAACTTTTCTGTCGTAAACTGAGGAAAGACTCACGTGCAGACGTTGATCATGCATGTGGTGGTTCTTTAATGATGAGTGAAGCCCAATTAGTTTACGATGCCATAGAAAAGATTTCCAAAAATAACAGAATGTGGGAAACCGGTTCTAGCACAAGAAAAGTAGCATTTGCAGGAGAATGTACATCGAATACGGAAGTTCTAGCACACTTGGAGAATTTAAGTAGGAAATTTGATGGCTTACAAACCAGTAAGAATGCTAACTTGGAAAATAATTTAACAAATGACTACTCAAATCATGATAATGTGTCATTAGGGGAAGAACCGTAAGGATATTCAAGGGAGGAGGTGAGTTTTTTACAACAAAGATAAGAATTTGAACAACGCGTATTCAAACTCGTTTAGTGCTATTAGAAGAGATCACCCTACTTATCGTTGGTCCGAAAACCCTAGTAAGCAAGGACAACCACCGTATCCAGCTCAATATAAGAATTCATATAGTAATCAAGTTTATCAAGGAGATACCGCAAATCAAAACCTACAATCATTACCTAGATCGTATCCACAACATACTACTCAAAGTATACCAAATACTCAAAGTTCAACTCAACCCGAAGGAGTTGATAAATGGGAGAAATTAATGGAAAATATGATGGGTGTAGTTTCTACTCAAGCTAAAAATGTAGAAACTATGATAACTTCTATAGGGACAAATACTAAGGATATGAGTACGTTGAAAACATCCATGAGTGGACATGATACCGTAATGAGAACTATAGAAGCATCAATAAGGAATATGGAAGATCATTTGAGTAGAGAAGGAGAACGTAAAAACAAGAGACCTCCGTGAGGATTACCAAGTAATACCGAAAGAAACCCGAGAGAAGTAAATGCCGTTATTACGAGAAGTAGAAAACTTTGTGGAAATACCGGAACGTAAAACTCGTGAGATAATGAAGTAGAGAATGATTTAAATGGAAAAATTGAGACGAATATGGAAACCTCGCTTGAACTTGAATTTATCGATGAAGAAGAAGAAATTATTGAAGATTTCTTAAAACAAAATAGTAAAGTTGAACCCGAAAGTAAGAATAAGGAATGGGTTAAAACTCCTAGATTCTAAAAAATCCAATGGACAAGGACTCGAGAACCTTATTTAAGGAACATGTTAGAGAAAACAATACTGAAGAAAAGAAGGAAGATTTGCCAATAACCGAAAAAGGGAAAATCGATACATAAGATGTTTCAAAGAAAAGATCGTATGAGAATGAAACATGGCGAACAAGTACTGATCAAAGATTTAAGGAAAAAGGAAAAGAGGGTATAACTTCAGAACCAAAGGTTATAGATTTGGAATCTTTACCTTACCCACCTAAGGATCAAATTAGAAAGATAAAAACTGATAAGAAGTATGCTCGTTTCCTTGATACTTTTCGTCATATTCATGTCAATATCCCTGTTATCGAAGCCCTAATCAACATGCCTACCTATGGAAAGTTTCTTAAAGATATCCTATCAAACAAAAAACGGTTAGAAGAATATGAGAATATATGCCTTAATGAAGAATGCTCGCAGCATCTCCAACATAAGCCGCCTCCTAAACTTAAAGATCCCGGTAGTTTTACCATTCCATGTGAGATTGGAGGATTTCTATTAGAAGGTACTATGTGATCTAGAGCAAGTATAAATCTCATGTCTTATGAGGATTATAAGAAACTAGGCATAGGAGAGCTTACAAATACCGAAACGACCCTTCAGATGGCAGATAGATCGATTAAACATCCTAAGGGAGTCATTGAGGATGTGTTGGTTAAATTAGACAAATTTTACTTTCCAGTAGATTTTGTAATAATGGAAATGGAAGAAGGATATTCAGCGCCAATTATTCTAGGTCGTCCATTTCTAGCAACGGGAAGAACATTAATCGATGTTCAGAAAGGAGAACTAATACTAAGAGTTAATGAAGATGAAGTTTCCTTCAATAAAAGCTATGAATCATCCATACAATTCACCAGAATCGTGTTCTTTTATAGATGAGATATCTACACTCTGTGGTGATCAATTGCAAGATTATGAAGATAAGCTAGAGGAATGTTTAGCATTATCTATCTATAAAGAAGATGAAAATGATACCGAAATGAAAGAAGTGATCCTTTATCTTGATAAGGGGCGTTTTCTAAACATCCGTGGCATAAGTATTTGGAATTAGAACTAGAAGGGCCGCTCTAAAACCTTCAAGAGAAGATCCACCAAGGAATCCTGAGTTGAAACCACTTCCTACAAATCTTAAGTATGCTTTTCTTGAAACTCGATAATCTACTACCGATTATTATTTCATCAACCTTAACTAATGAACAAGAAGATCAATTACTTAGAATGTTAAGAAATCATAAGAAAGCTTTTGGATGGACAAGGCGTATATTCAAGGAATTAGCCCCGAGATATGCGTTCATAAGATCATCCTAAATGAAGGAGCTAAACCTTGTATTCACCACAACGCCGCCTCAACCCAAATTTACAAACCATTGTTAAGAAAGAGGTTATTAAGCTATTAGAAATGGGGATAATCTTTCACATATCGATAGTGAATGGGTGAGTCCAACTCAAGTAGTACCAAAGAAAGGAGGTTTCACGGTAAAAGAAAATGATAAAAATGAATGGATTCCGACAAGGGAAATTACAGGATATCGAATGTGTATTGATTTTAGAAAACTCGAATGAACATACTAAGAAAGATCATCATCCACTTCCATTCATCGTACGTATGTTGGAACGATTAAGTGGACATAAATATTACCGTTTCTTAGATGGCTATTCAGATATTTACAGATATTCATTGCAAAGAGAGAGATAGAGAAAAAACTACTTTCACCGTCCGTATGGAACTTTTGCTTATAAAAGAATGCCATTTGGTTTATGTAATGCACCAAATACATTTCAACGATGTATGATGGCAATATTTTCTGACATGGTCGAGAAATTCTTAGAAATCTTTATGGATGACTTTAGTGTTTACGGAGATTCTTTCGATGAATGTTTATCACACTTAGAACGAGTGTTACAACGCTGTGAAGATACTAATTTAGTATTAAATTGGGAAAAATGTCACTTAATGGTATCAGAAGGAATTGTTTTAGGTCATAGAATCTCTGAAGTAGGTATCGAAGTAGATAAAGCTAAAGTCGAAGTAATTGAAAAGTTACCTCCACCACCAATTTAAGAACTTTGAGAGGATTTCTCGGACATGCCGGATTTTATAGGAGATTTATTGCGATTTCTCAAAAATAGCAAAGCCTCTAAGTCATTTGCTTGAAAAAGAGGTACCATTTAACTTTGATGACAAATGTATGGAAGCATTTCGCACCCTAAAAGCGAAGTTGACTATCGCACCAAGATCGGTAGCACCGATTGGGATTTACCATTTGAGATTATGTGTGATGCAAGTGATTTAGTTGTAGGAGCTGTCTTAGGTCAACGATATAACAAAGTACTCAAGGCGATCTACTATGCATCTCACACTCTAAACGCAACTCAACTCAATTATGCAACTACGTAGAAAGAACTCGTTGGTCGTAATCTTTGCCTTAGAAAATTTTAGATCGTATATTGTTGGATCTAAGGTTATTATTTATACGTACCATTCAAATTCTTGAAGTATCCGTTAAGTAAGAAAGATGCTAAACCACGTCTTCTTAGATGGATTTTGTTACTTCAAGAATTTGATATAGAAATCAAGGATAAAAAAGGAAGTGAAAATGTAGTAGCAGATCATCTAAGTAGAATGGAAAATGATGAAGGAAGAGGAAATGAAATACGAGATTTATTTCCTGATGAACAAATTTTTAGGATAGATACTCCCTTAACCATGCAATTATTAAAAGATAAAATACCATTAAAAGAAAATTCACCATGGTTTGGGAATATCGTTAACTATCTTACCTGTAATTACGTCCCGTCTCATTGGACTTGGCGCGAAAAAAAGAAATTCTTTTACGACTTAAAGTTTTACTATTGGGAGAAACCGATCTTTTCCGAAGATGCTCGGATGGAATAATCGTAAAATGTATTCCCGATAGTGAGATTTTAAGTGTTTTATCGTTCGTCATGATCGTGAGGCAGAGGTCATCATGGAGGATGGAAAACTCGCTTTTAAAGTTTTACAATGTGGTTTTTATTGGCCTACACTATATAAAGATGCGTATAAATATGTAAAATCTTGTAAATCATGTCAAAAATGGGGAAATATATCGAAAAAACATGAAATGCCTATGCAACCGATTTTAGAATGTGAATTATTTGATGTATGGGGTATAGATTTCATGGACCTTTCCCTATATCATTTGGAAAAAGATTTATTCTTGTAATGGTTGATTATGTCTCGAAATGGGTAGAAGTCGAAGCTCTTCCCACTAACGATACCAAGGTTGTGCTAAGGTTCCTTAAAAAGAATATATTTACAAGATATGGCACTCCGAGGGCTATCATTAGTGATAGAGGTTCACATTTTTGCAACCGACCATTTACTAGGATAATTGAGAAATATGGTGTAACTCATAAACTAGAACACCTTATCATCCGCAAACTAGTGGACAAGTAGAGGTGTCTAATAGAGAAATTAAAAGAATCGTGGAGAAAACAAAGGGACTCAAATCGTAGAAACTGCGTAAAGACGAGATGATGCATTATGGGCATATAGAACAAATTTTTAAAACACCTATTGGTTGTTCTCCTTATAAATTAGTTTTTGGTAAATCTTGTCATCTCCCCGTTGAATTAGAACACCGAGCTTTATGGGCTATTAAATTCCTAAATTTTGATCCTAAAGTCGTTGGTGATCATAGATTACTTCGCTAACGTAACCGGAGGAGTTTCGACTCGATTCTTATGAAAATGCTCGAATCTACAAGAACGCACGAAAGCTTTCCATGATAAGAAAATCTATAATCGTGAGTTCCATGTAGGTGATCGAGTGCTTTTGTACAATTCACGTTTAAAGTTGTTTCCAGGAAAGCTTAAATCTAGATGGACAGGTCCCTACGACGTAACTAAAGTCTATAAGTCTGGAGCTGTTGAACTAACTGATGGAAAAACAACTTTTATAGCCAATGGTCACAGGGTAAAATTATTCGTGGAAACTGAAGGGATACCTCAAACAGAAGAAATATTATTGCTTAACGACCCTCCAGCGGATTAAGGAAGCAGGAGTTCTAAACTCAACCGATTACGGGTACTATCTTTCTAAATTCACTTTTTTTTATATGCAATTTAAGTAGTTTCGTCTTTTACCGGATAGACGTAAAAGAACTGGAATGCCTTTTATAGATAGAATAGAAGTTTTTATTTTACTTTTAAAATTAGGTTTAGATAAAGATGTTGCCTTTAGAATAGAAGCCTTAGTTTCTAACTTGAACAAGGAACTGATACGCGAAATCAGAGAAAGAGATCTTTGTAATGGAAATTCAAGAAGTGCTATAAAGAGAATGGCAAGATTTCTAAAGAGATGTAGAATCTGTGGCAAAAGTGAACATAATGGAAAATGTGGGGAAGGCACAACCAAATCCCAGGATGAATGTTTGAATGTAATTAAGATGGGAACGATTAGGTGGTTATCCGAAAATCCCGATGGACAACAAAGAGAGAATTCAAACGCATCATTTCTAGGAATTAGGTTGATGGACCGTTACTATAGAAATCTCGAAGATTTAAAGATGATAGGAGTAGAATTAGACTAAATTTTATTTTTTGTCTTTTATTTTTATTTTCAAAAATTTCATAAAAATTTTATGATAAATTTATGATTATATCATATATGGTTCTTATGATAGAATTAAAATTTATCATACCAAAAATATTTTCTTTAAAAAGCTTTTATAAAAAATCGTAATAATTTATTTTATCATTAAATAATTTTATGATTTTATAAAAATATTTTTATGATACAATTTAAATTATTACACACAAAAAAAAAAAAAACAAAAAAAATGAAAGGAGAATCGAGTAATTACTAACGATTCGAGTCGATAGGAGTTCGATTCGATTCGTTAGCTATATAACCTAAAAATATCACACTTTCATCTTCATCTTCCTCATTTCTTCACCAAGGAGGCCGACCCCCACCCCTTTTCCCCTCTTCAAAAATTTCATCACTTTTCACCAAATTTTCTATCCCAAATTACTTAAGTAATCATCTTCTCTTCCATTCCACTCCACAAATTCATCAACATTGCATAAAAGGATAGATTTTTCAAGCAAAGCTCCTCTCTTTTTCAAAACATTTCGGCGGCACCACCATCTATTCCGGCAACTATCTACTCTTTCTAGCTCTCTACGGTAACTATATATATATATATATATATATCAATCATTTCAATTTTTATCAAGCTTTTAGTTTTTAATTTTTAATTTTATTTTTTTCCTATAATTTGGTCTAAGTACTTGTTTGTGTTTGTTGTTTGTTGTTGTTTTTTATGTTATTTTGTCATACCAATATCGTAGATGGCCTCATCATCTATGAGAAGCTCTAAGAAAAGAAAACCGTATAACCCCGTAGAGTACCGGTTCATGAACCGCGACCCTTAATCGAACTTGAAGAAGCCGTTTCTTTTGAAAAAACCGCTAGTATTGAAGCTAAAAATGCCTATGATGGATTTTTCGAAGTGTGCGGGGTCACTCTAGAACGTGGTATGGATTTTGACTGTTTAGGAGAAGAAGTGAAGAAAATCTTACAAGATAGGGAATGGATGGAAATTGCGATGGAACGCGCTAGTAACATAAATGTCACAATGGTAGCCGAATTTTATTCTCGTTTTATCTACTTATGATAGGCTACTCTTGATGATCTAGAAAGTATCCCTCTTAGGACGGTTAATGTCTCCTTCAATCCCGTCATGATAAATTCTATTTTTGGGTTACCCGAGATACTTGAGGATGATGATTATCGACCGTTTGGAATTTAGACCTCGCTCGGTAGACTACTAGCTAAATCATTTGAAGCTCAGTCGCCTTTGATCCCACAAAGAGCTTGGAAGGATAATAGGTTTCCTTATGGACAAGTGTATAAGGGACATCGTGGGCTATCAAGCAATTTATAGGATATAATGTTAATCCTTCGACTCATCTCTCGTGCTTATGGTCGTGAGGATGTTGTTTTGACCTGGGCTATGGTGCATGACATTCCAATAAATCTAGGGAAGTTAATTTTTACCAAGGCATGTGATTTTGCTAAGAATAGAACTCGATGAGGACGTCTGTCGTTCCCTAATCTTATTTCTGCCTTGTGTGATCTTCATGAAGTACCAGTACTACCCTCAGATAGGATTATGTCACCTTTTGCTCCACTTATTGGCCGTAAACTAACCGCATTGCCTCGCCGGTAGAATCAACTACAATAATCCTAACCGCCAAGAACATCAACAACCACCACAAACCCATCCCCTCTTCATACATCTCGAGTTCCTAGGCAATCCCCTCGGCCGCGCCCACTTCGTGGCCGAATAGCCGTGTAGAGGCTATGTTTCAAAGATATGATTCGGGCTCGGGCTAGAACCGATGCTAATATAGCCTTAGCTTGTGAACGAATAGGAAGTGGGTCAAGATCTTAGGATTGGCCAAAGAGGTCACAGGGCTTTCATCGGTGCAATAACCCGTATATGCGAGAGATTTCTACACGTTACCCTCGTAGTCGCCGACCCATATACTATGCCGTATTGGATTCCACCCGTCCCACTACCGCTTTATTCCAGGACTATATGCCGTCATCCGTAGGACAGGGGTAGTATGTTTACGGTGTTCGTTTGATGCATCCATGGGCATGGGAGGTGTAACTTCGCAGCGCATGTGGCACGGGTCTCGGCTCGTTTGGATTGGAAGGTTCGGTGACGATGACGACTAGGCAAACTCGTGCTACATTTCAAGCTTCTACGTCGGTGGATCCACAACAGCTTTAACTATGATATTAGTACGACTCGCCCTCTCGGGACCGATTTTACTTCTAGTATGTTTGGATCTTTTTCGGCTCATTTCGACTCATCTTATGATGAAGATGAGGATTACGATGGAGATGAGTAGTTAATTAAACTTTTCCTATGTTACGATGTATGACGATATACTTTGGTTTGATTTTTATTTTAGACGGTTTAATGTACTCGTGGTTATCCGTTTTTCCACCCCATTCCTTACAATTATATGAATGAAGCAAATCCAAACCCTTTTTTGAGTAATTTCAACCAATCACCGGTGCTGGTTGAAAGAGGTCTAAATTTTCGAAAAGTGGATAATTGGGCATTCATAAGAATGGAAGCAGATGGGTGGGACTATTTTTGTCGTATGCCCAGAGGAAGAATTAATGTTACAATGGTAAGAGAGTTTTACTCGACTTGCGCAGGCTAGTACTCTGTAGTCGTTACGATCCGTTACCATCGAGGTACTATTGTTCCTTTTACTTCTACCATAATCAATCAAAATTTTCATATACCACCAAATTCAAACATCACCCTCTAGTCATTATGAGTATCGGTGGAGACTTGATACCGTCGAAGGATTTATTAACAAATGTTCGGGATCTTATCAAGTTTTATTCCAACATTATAATAGGGATAGAGTTGTCTCCACTGCCGCTTTACTTCCCCATCTGAGAACGTGGAAACGTTTCATCAATTCACAAGTTTATCCAACTGATGATTTCTCGGAAATCGTTGATGATGAATTGTTACTATTGTATGCTATAACGAGCGAGGTCGTTATAGATAGATTGGGGAATATTGATTCGAAAGCAAATTGTTAGTTTTGCATTTGGAAGCGATCGATCCGTCGGCCCTATGCCTTTTGCATGGCCGATTTCCGAATAAGTGTTCGTTTGGCTAGGGTACCGGAAAGAGCGACATATTAGTACTTTCCAAATTCGCCTTCCTCGTGTAGGCTACTACCGGTCGATATTCCGGGAGGATCTTCAAGTGGAGAAAATTAGATAGTTATGTTGGTTGTAAGGAATGAGTATCAAAGGTAATAATAATGGTAGAATAAATTAACTTAGAATAAATTAGTTTAATCATAACTTAGATTAACTTAGTTTTAGTTTATAGTAGTATTTAGTAGTTAACTTGTACTTTTTAATATTGTAATATATTTGTTTGTGTTAATGTTTTTTTTATGCTATATTATATAAACGCTAATCTATATGACACGTAACAATATTCACCCGTTAAAAAAAAAAATTTATTTCCTCAACCAACTTTTTACTACTCATTACACATCGAGACGATGTCAATTCGTAAGTGGGGAGTAGAGATTGGTTAGTAAATAAAATAAATTTAATATATCAAATACTGATGCACTTAGTTTAATCAATCTTAAGGAAATAAACGAAATAATATATAATCATTATAATAAAAATGATATATTTGGATAGAATAAATTTTTAATTAAGTAAAGTAATCTCGATATATTATTTCTATATTATTTATATCTATGTTAGATTTTTATCAAGATTTTAAGTATGTATACCTAGATAAATAGTATGAAATATTATTTTTTTATGAAATTAGACAAAAGTTACTTATAATTATAATAAAATTTTAGAATGATTTTCTTTTCAAGACAAGTATGAATTTGGAATCGGATTAGGAATGATGAGATTTTTGGCATTACTTTGACTAACTATGGCCAAATAAGCCTACCCGAATGTAATTACCAATTTTTGTCCCCACCTCACCTTGCAGCAGAGAGTGATCAAGACCTCACTCGAAATTAGCCATTATGATTAACTAGATATAACCGACCCTTAACTTAAATTGGTCTACATTTCCTTGGAATCCCGTAAGTTTAGTATGTACTTATGGATAGCGGTGACGACATCGAAATTCAATAATGGTATATGCTGAGATTGGAATAAATATTATTCGGAAGGCAATCTATTATCAAAAAGTGTTATTCTCTAGAAAAAGAAAAAGTTAGAATAAGTAAGTGCTGATGTATCCGTACTCACCTCATGACACTTGAAAGATAGTCGATGCTGGTAATGAGTTTGGATATGTTTGTTTATTAAAAATAAAAAATAAAAATAAAAAAACAGTGTCAGGATGTTACTAATCAAGGTATTTTTTTTTTATCAGAAATTGAAGGTGTAAGTACGTACGACTTGCCTCTATTTTCTTTTGATTTTCCTTTGTTATCCTTTCGATTAGCCAAACACCCTGAGCCTGAACGTTATAAGCCATTTTGTCAACTACTTGACTTAGTCCTTGATTCCGAAATTTCATATAGTGGCGATTACAAAATTATTCTAAGTATTTTATTTTATAGTTATTAAGTAATTCATGTAGAATTTCATTTAGATAATATTTTATAACTAATTTATTAAGTTATACACACTTTTTATTTTTTTAATAATCTTAGATAGATAAAATTAATATGATTATAATGTTGACAGCATACGTTACTGAGTTAGAAATTTAATCTATAAGAACTATATTGTTTGCATTATAACAGTTTATATATTATCGCTTATTTTGCTCGAGGACGATCAAAAGCTAAGTGGGGAGTAGTTGATGTATGATAAAAATATAACTATATTATATGACTTTTTATATCGTATTTACGATAATATCGTATAAATTCTATAAAAATATATCTAAAAACACATAAAAATCGAAATCGTTATAAATAGATATTATCGTTATTATTTTAGTAAAACTTATAGTTTTTATGATCAAAATTACTGTGGCTCGTGTTTTTGACTGTTTCAGGGTACGTGTGATGGAAAACTGAAGGATTAAAACCGAAACAAGAAGAAACGGAAGAAAGATATTTTTCAAGATCCGGCCCGAACCGAAAAAACCCGGCCCGAGCCGGAATCTCTCTCGCACCAAAGACATGGGGACCGTCGAGAGAATCTCCACCGTAGCACCGGCGCGCGCCGGTACTACACCGGCCCGCGCCGGCCTTGTGATGCACTCTATAAATACTCCTCATTTGCAGCTTGATGGAGTTGTACCAATATATATATATCACTTCTATATATATATATATATTATCTTAATCTAGTTTGTAGTTCTCGTAAATACCGTAAACGACACTCGTCGAAATAATACCGTAGTATAAGTATCGTTTTAGTACTTAGAAGGTTTATCAAGGCTCGTTGTTGCTAAAGGAGTTGTTATTTCCGGAGAATACGGCTCGACGCTACAATTGTAATCTCGGTAACTTTTTAATGTATTTATGTTTGTTTGTTGTTATTAGTATCTATCTATTAGTTATAATGATATTAGGCTAACTTTATATCTAGCCAAGATATGAAATTGAATTAGTTTATCTTTTTAGGGAAATAGATGATGACTATGTTAAAATTGAATTAAAATCGATTATAATGAATCTTTTTCTATCTTGCAACGTATTGATAATATTCGGATTGACGTAATTAATCAAGATGAATCGCAACATATAACCTAATGATGAACTGACCGAGAAGTTAGGATATGAGATAAAGGATAGAAAAACCGGAGGGTAAAATTGGCCGAGTGAAAACGTGACAACGGAATCCGATTTCCTACCCGGGGCGCATTTGTCCCGGAAAGATGAATCTTATTGAAATTTGTACTCGAGATCTTAATAATGTTAAAATCACAGCTTTAATTGAAACTACACCGTTTGTGTTAAATCGATCCGCTTGACAACCGGAGCCTCTTGAATAACATCGGCCGTCTGACAAACGGAATAACCTCTTTTATCCGGGGTAGATTTGTACTCGGTACCTGTTCAGACTAACTGAGATTAGCATGGGGCAGTTGTGGAGATTAAACTAATGACAATTTGACATATGACAATTTCATACGCTCGTGTGAGAAGGAGTTGTCTAGCTTAGGAATACACCGATTCACATATAATTGATTCACCTTAAAATAAGGAAAGTTCGAGCACATCTATTTCTACTAAAAAGAGATACTGATTCAGTGACATATTCTTGGCTAGTCTTTAATAATATTACTAGTATTTATATCTTATATATTGTATTGGTACCTATATATATTTATATCTATATATATATTTGTATTTCTATATGCTTATATATATATATTTTTGTATCTATATATATCTGTTTTAGTTTTATGCATTTATTTACTGTTTTAAGGTTACTAAATAGAAAAAAGAAAAATTGCGACTTAGATTGAGTTAATAATAGCTTTTTGGTGTTTAGCCACACTCTGAATTACCTTACGTTTCCCTGAGGATTCGACACCTGACTCACCATACTAGCACTACAGTTTGACCCGATACACTGTCGGTTAAGGACTGGAATAGCACTAGAAAAGGCCACGTCAATATGGAATTTTGTTTCTTGCTAAACCATGATACTAGTCTTCTTCCTAGCATCTGAAAAGTTCGTGAGGTGCTTTTTCTATCAACTTTGCATCCTGCATAATCTGAATAAGATATCAATTTGAATCCACCATCTTTTGGATACTATATTCCCACATTCATTGTGTGTTTTAGATATTTGAAAATCCTTTTTTGTTCTAATAAGTGAGATTCCTTAGGTTGTGATTGAAATCTTGCACATACTCCTACAGCAAATGCAATGTCGGTTCTGCTTGTAGTTAGATAGAGTAAAGATCCAATAATCCCTTTGTATAGCTTTTGATCAACATCCTTTCCATTCTAATCCTTCCCACGTATAGTTCTTGCACACATGGGTGTTTCTGATGTTCCACTGGTGCCCATACCTTACTTGTTTATCAAGTCCTTTGTGTATTTTGCTTGATTTATGAAGATGCCATCTTTCATCGGTTTCACTTGTAATCTAAGAAAATAGTTAAGTTCTCCCATCATGCTCATTTGAAATTTTCTCTTCATCAGACTTGCAAAATTTTCACACAGCCTCTCATCTTCTGATCCAAATATGATTTCATCCACATATATTTAAACTAGCAATGTTCTTGGTCCATCTTCTAGCTTGAATAGTGTCTTGTCTATTGTGCCTTTGCTAAATCCATTGTTGATCAGAAATAGAGATAGTGTTTCATACCAAGTTCTTGGTGCTTGTTTGAGTCCATAAAGTGAGTTTGTACACCTTGTATTCTTTTCCTTTATCTGAAAACCAGGTGGTTGTTCAACATATACTTCTTCTTCCAAGAGTCCATTAGGGAATGCACTATTTACATCCATTTGATAGACTTTGAAATCTTTGTGAGCTACAAAAGCTAGGAAAAGTTAGATTGCTTCCAATCTTGCTATTGGTGCAAATGTTTCATCATAATCCATGCCTCTGCTTGTGAACATCCTTTTGCTACAAATCTTGCTTTATTTCTGACAATAGCTCCTTGTTCATTCATCTTGTTTTTTGAATAACCATTTTGTTCCAATGATATTTGTCATATTTGGTCTATCAAAAAGTTCTCAGACTTCATTTCTTTCAAATTCATTGAGTTCCTCTTGCATAGCTTTGATCCAATCAGCATCTTGGATTGCATCATCTATTGTTTTGGGTTCCACCTGTGACAGAAAATAAGTTAGCAATCTTTCCAGTTGTCTTCTGGTTCTTACACCTGCGTGAACATCTTCAATGACTTGTTCTTCAGGATGATCTCTAAGATAATTCAAATCAGGTTGAAGTTGTGCTTGATCTGGTGCTTCCACTTTGTCTGTTTGTGCATCAGCTTCTGGGGTTTGATCTGGTGACTCTCCTGGTGTAGTAATCTATACATAATCTTGGTTTTCAACAGAGTGATTTAGTATAGTGGCTGGTACTGTTGTATCCATATAGACTTGCTTTTGTGTAGCTTCTTCTTATGTGCATAAGTCTTCACCACTAGTGTTTGGTTCATCGAACTTTGTTTAACACTCTGAAAGTTTTGCTGGTATCTGAGTATCCCATGAAAATTGCTTCATCAACTTTTTCATCAAGTGTGTGTACTGATTCTTGTTCAACACAAAACATTTAACACCAAACATATGTAAGTGAGATCTATTAGGTTTTCTATCATTCCACACTTCATATGGTGTTTTGCCATGATATTTGTTGATAATTGATCTGTTCTGAGTATAGCATGATGTATTTGCTGCTTCAGCCCAAATCTCTTTGGTAAGCCTGCTTCTGCTATCATTGTTCTAATAGCTTCCTTTAAAGTTATGTTTCTTCTTTCTGCTACTCCATTTTGTTGTGGAGTTCATGCTGCTGATAATTGATGTAGTACTCCATTTTCTTCACGGTAGGTTCTGATTACTTCATTAAGGAATTTTGTGACTCTGTCTGACCTTATCTTGATAATCTTTAATTCCTTCCCATTTTGTATTCTTCTCAATAGATCTGGTAGTTTCTTGAGTGTTTCTCTCTTCTTGTTCATGAAAATGGTCCAGGTGTATTTGAAGAAGTCATCCACCACAACTAGAGTGTAATTTTTGCCACTGACACTCACAGGTGTGACAGGTCCAACTAGGTCTATATGCAATAGTTGAAGAATTATTGTTGTTGATTGAAGTGGCTTTGACTTGAATGAGCTTTGATCTGTTTTCCTTTCTGACAAGCATCACATAGACTTTCTTTCTTTAATGTGATCTCAGGTAGGCATTCTACAAGTTTGTTCTTTGATAACTTGTTGATTGTCTTGAAATTCAGACGTGTGAGTCTTCTGTGCCATATCCAGCTGGGTGACTGTTTGTTCTTGACAAGCAAACAGGTCTTTGCTTTTGCTGTCTTCCAATCCACAACATACATGTTGTCTTCTTTTTTTCTTGCTAGTACAACTGTATTGGTTTGTTTATGAATCATCTTGCATCCTTCTTTGGTGAAGTTCACATTGTAGCCTTTGTCACAGAATTGACTGATGCTCATAGATTGAAGTTCAATTCTTTGACATAGACTACATTCTGAATTTTCAAGTTGTTCTTCAACATGGTGCCTTCCCCTAAATCTTGCCAGGGTTTTCTTTGCCTCCAAATGTGACTTTGGGTCCATCAAAAGAATTGAATTCAGTCAACCATCCTTTATTTCTAGTCATGTGTCTGGAACATCCATTGTCTATGTACCAGACATCCTATAAAACAAATTAGATAATTTTAAGTACCCAACACTGTTTGGGTCCATACCTGTTAGCAGTCATGCCTCCTACTCCAAGTGTATATCCAAAGGATCTTTTTCTTGGGGGGTTGAAATCATCAACTTTATACGTATAAGGGCAGAATAACTTCTAATAGATTTACTAAAAGTATTCTGATACACTTTCTTGCTTTTTGACATTCCTGCATCTTATTTTACTCTCCAATATACAGGAGGTGATATGTTCTCATATAGTATTTTGCAGGGCCAGTCTTATTCTGGTATCTCCTGAATCCAAAGGATTGTTTATGACTTGGTCTCCTTTTGTAGATTGGGGGTGTGACATTCCAATCATCTTCTGAAGGGTAAAGTCTGCCATTACCTTTCAGTATGCCCTTACCTTTAGTAGGCTAGGTAAGATGATTTACTTTGTTGTTTCACTACACTGATATGTGGCTTTGCTGGTGCAGGATGGGCAGCTGACACATTGGTCAGTCCTTTTCTGAACTTAGCACCAGTTTTGGTCTTTGATTCATTCTTGTGTTGACCCTGTGTCTTCCCTCATCTTGACTATTGTAACCAAGACCATATCTGTATCCAAACCTTTTTGGGGGTTTCTAAGCTGGTACAAAAATATTTTCTGCTGGTGAGTTAGTTCTCTTAGCCGGTCTGTCAACATTAGATGTTTGACCAGCTGCTGTTTGTTGAACATCTAAGTTAACTTCCTTACTAGTTGAGTGAGATTTTTCATATCCAGTTCTCTTTTTAGTCTCTTGTTTTTCTTTCTTAGATTCTTACATTCTTGTTCCAGAATTTCATGATTAGATTGAATTTCTTCAAAAATCTACTCATGAGATTTTAAATCAAACTCGTAGAATCTAGAGGGAAACTGGTTGATTGTGTAGTGTCAGATGTAGATGCATTATATGAAGATGCACTAGATAGTACCTTTGTTTCTTCAACTTCTTTTGCCATTAGACATAGACATGCATTATCATTGTCTGAGCCGGTGCCTTCACCGGCATCTGAGTCGTTATCAGATGACTCTGTTGCATCACTCTCTTCACTGCTGGTTTCAGCCTTTAATGCCTTTTTTGCTCTTTCTTTTATCTTTTCATTTGTATCTTTTCTTTTCCTCGTCTTTGTCTTTCTCATCTAGACAATCAGCTTTGAAGTGTCCCTTCTTCTTGCAGTTGAAATCTTAGAGTCTCATCATCCTTCTTCTTGAAATATTTGTTGGATGAAGTTTTGTTCTTGGATGAAGAACTCCCATTGTACTGCTTTTTTATGAATCTGTCAAATCTTTTAATCAGTAATGCAATATGCTCTTTCAGGTCTTGGGTCTCTTTGCCGGTTGAGTCAGCTGCTTTGCTGAGGTGCCACCAGTGCACTGGCCATGTGTGGCTCTGTTGGTGCACCATTTTCATTGTTTAAATCAAATTCATGAGCTTTCTGTCGTGACATTAATGTTAAAGTATCAGTTTTGGCAAGATCCAATATGCCTTTGAGTACTGATGTGATGATCTTCCATCTTTATGATAGACCTCTCAGAATCTTCAAGAAAACTTCCTTTTGTGGATATGTGTGCCCAAGTTGTTGTAGTTCACTGATAATACTTGAAAATCTATTATCCATTTGATCAATGGATTCACCGGTCTTCATTTTGAAATTTTCAAACTTATGTTTGGCAACAGATAATTTGTTTTCTTTGATTGCCTCTGATCGTTCATTGACAAGTGCCAATTTGTCCCACATTTCTTTTTGCGTTTTGCAGTCTTTGATCCTCGTGAACATATTGTTGTCAAGAGTTTTCATTATTATATCTTTTGCAACAAAATTTAGATTTTCTCTCATTCTGTCATCTTTGGTCCAGTCCTTCTTTGGTTTTTCAATGGATTTCCCTTGATTTGGACCACTAGGTCTCTGTAGTCATTATTTTAATAGGACCATCATTGATAACATCCAGCATCTCCTTATTTTAATAGGACCATTATTGAGTTGCTACAAGATAAGACAACATTCTTATTTTGTATTCATCAAAATTGTTAACATTGAAAACATGAATTTTAGACATAAAATTTGAAGACTCTATAATAAGATTATGAAAAGCGGTACTTAAAACTTTTTGAAAATAGTGATATCCTTGTTACTAGAAATCAGATTTGAACTGGTTCTGATACAAAGAACACTGCTCTAATACAAATTGTTAATCCCAGAGAAAGGTGAAATATAGTCAAGGGGGGGTGAATGACTATATTGTGAGTTTAAAAACTTTAAACCTCACGAGTTACAAAAACTTTTCTGATGAAAAGCCTTTGTGCAGTGGAATATTAAAACCCTTCTAAAACGTATTTTCAAACCACTTAAGCAATCACAAGCATATAAATATATTACTAAATGTAAATGCAGAAAGTAAATGTTGTAAGTAAGTGACACAAAGTTTATAGTGGTTCAGGGTGGTGTAATCCCTTAGTCCACTCTTCTCCTGTGATGATTGAAGCAATTCACTATTGTCTTTCACCAATACAATAGTATGATTGTCATTGGCTAACAAGCTTCACAATCTAAAGACTATCACTCATTAGCTACAAAAGCTTCAACACTGCTCCTTGAGAACAAATCCTTCAGCAGCTAACACACAAGGTTGCAATTTCTTCTCAGACGATCTAATTCAATTGCTCCAAAAAGAGTTGTGAATTAAATTCACAAGGCTTGATCAATCTCAGTACTTGATGTGGATTTAGAGCTTTGATTCTAAGTTGATCTTTTCTGGATTAAGAAATGTATATCCAAATGAAAGCTAGAGTATTTGATAGAGTTTCAGCACTTAGAAGTATTTCCCGTATAGTTCATATTTTGTCCTTTCTGTCAATGCCTTCTATTTATAGCCATGATTTCTTGATTTTGAAATTCAGTCCATTGGATGTTAAGTGCGGAGAATAATCCTTGATTCTTATTTGATTTCATTCTCCTTGATTTTAGTGATCAGGATTTTCTTCAAACGTTCTTCATAAAATGCGTCCTTGATTTCCTTATTTTCAACGTTCTGATTCAAGCGTAGACAGTATACTTGACTTTGCTGTTGTTTCACTCGGCTGTTGCTTAGCCGGTCTATTGACTACTTTACTTATTTGCTGGTCACTAGGCTGCTATAGGCTTCTATCATTCTGCTGCTTTCTTTCTGTTTGTTTTTCTTAATTGATTTTTATACAACTGATAGAGCTCCACTTCACCTATCCTTATTTTTTGTGAGATCAGTGTACACCATATTTAAAATAGATTCCATCACTTGTAAAATGTATCTTAGACTTATCCAAGGTCATCAAAGACTTCCCGGTATAAGTCAGTCCATAAGTCTTAACTTTACTCTGCTGGTACTTGGTTGTCTTCACTCGGCTATCTTTTGTTCTTCATTTTAATGAGCCATCCTACCAGTCCAGTACAATGCTTGTCTAACTGAACTTATACAACATGTCAGAATCTAAGTAAAGTCTTATACAAATATTACTAACTCATTTAGACTTATTTCAGGCTTGCTATAACTGCTAGTATGGCCATCATCAAAACAAATAAATTGTTCCTAACATATTTTGATGCAGTCATTGATATACGCCACTTCAACGTACATGGCTTCCATCTCCTGTGTCATCCCTATTTTTAGTTGATCAATTTCAAAATGAAATTCTTGTCTTTGGCCGTCCAATTTTCTTAGCAATTCTTGAACCTGATTTCTTAAATCCGCAATCTCGTTACTATGCTTATCCATTCTCTTCTTCCACTTTTCTGAATTTTTTCTGATATGAATTGTATGCATGTTGTTATACTACTATTTATCGGCCCATTCTTTTAAGGTTGTGGCGTCTCTTCGATTTACCCTAGCATGAGACCCTTCAGATTCGTATTTAATTTGTATTTACTTCGATTTAAAATTTTATCTAACTCATATTTACATCTTTTTTTCTTCAAATTAATCAATTTTCTAACAAATTTCATAGTATACATGGTTTAATTCCAACTCATACCCGCAACAATCTCAAACTTGTGTCATTGACCGAAACAATCTTGAACTTGTGTAATGTTAAACAAAAGAAATGAATACTTCTTACTCAAACTTGTGTCATTTACCGAAACAATCTTGAACTTGTGTAACGTTAAACATAAGAAATGAATTCATTATGAATTGTATAATTCTATCGTGTATTAAGTTCTTCATTTCAAGGGTCAAATATTCTAACAAATCATCATGTATAATGTTAAGCAATTAATGAATCAAACCATAGTATGGATTATGGAATTGTATAATGTTAATCAATTATAACTACACCTTACATTAACTATGTTGATTTGTATAATTCTTTCAGATTCACTGTATTAACTTCTTCATTTCAAGGGTCAAATTTTCTAATGAATAATATTAAGCAACTAATGAATCAAACCCTAGTTCTCAAATATGGGAGAAAATAACAATTACAAATACAATATACATAATAATAAGAATGAAACCAAATTTCTCCCTCCTTGAAAACATTCTTCTTCAAATATCAATTACCAATACAACACATAATAAAAATAAAGAAACCATAGTTCTCCTTCAAAACACCTTCTTCAAAACAACAATTACAGATTATATTCTCCTTCAAACCATTCTTCTTCAAAAACAAGTTAATTGTTTATCATGACATACTATCATAGATGGTTAACACGAGCATGTGCAATTTCTATGGCTCAAAGTTCCAAGAAAGCAATTCTGCGACCAACTGCTTTCTCCAATCCGGCATATGCTCACACCGAATTAATGATAGATCCACTCTTCCAAGCATGAACTCCACGAATTTAAGAACAAACATGCACAATCAGTCCTACCAAATTACAAGAACTACAAGATATGTTAGTCACAACATCGAATACCTTAATAATCCTTATATATATTGCATAAAATTATCAAACATACCCATTTTTGGAGATGGACAAACCATGCTCTTCACCGCTAGATTTCCCACAGAATAATTCCCATAGCCTTTTACATGTTTCTTCATTAAATGCGGTGTCACAACTTGCAGAGGCATGATACACCTTCCAAGAATCACTTTTCTGATATGCCCCGGAAGGCTGTCATACACGTAAATTATCCTCCCACTCAGATCAATTTTCAAAAGAAGCCAATGATCCCTCTTTATCATCGGCACATATAAAGCTGTGCAAACTTCCCGTGGCTTGAAAAATTCCGCCGCTGTCCCCTTCACAAAAATCGTCATTTCCTTATGTTTTTACTGTGTGGTGTGTGGAAACCTTTGACATAACATGCAAATAGCGTATCAAAGACACGGGCATCTTGGTCAAACATATTCGGGTAGTCTAAGCATCGCCGGCGAATTTCACACAATGAACTATCCAATACCTGAATAAATATAACAAAAGCATACACTTTCAATCTAAATTGATGTTAATTTAAAATCTAAAGCATATACTCCTTATGTTGCTTGGCAAGCTCTTCCCACTCTCAATTCCTTTCAAAACACTTTCTTGGATATCACCGCCAACCAAACTCACACGTACACTGTGTAAATGAAAAGGAAGAAAAAACTAATTAATCATCAAAATAAGGTTTACAAATTAGGGTTTACTTTAACCGTATGACATTGATAGTGTCTTCATATAAAGCTATAAACTGGTCAACACGCTTCGTCAGCACGGGATCCAGTTTTCGGAATGGATCATAAGCATTAAACTTCTTCAGTTTCCTTTTTTCGGTAGTTCAATGTAAGGGCTTCTAAGTGCTCTATTCTTCGGCTTCGTCGTCAGCGTCGGTAGGTCGAAACTTACGACTACATAAAACATTCAATGACGTAATTACAACTTTTTCCCGCACTCTTCTTCATCTACGATTTCAACAACATCCCTTTCACTTACATCGGCTCTCTCTTCTCCTACGGCATTACCTAATCATAATTTCAAGAAAAAAATTTATGAATGAATTAATTCTCTCACCAAAACATATAAAAGACAAATTTAACATTATACCTTCGTCGTTTGGGTTTCCCTCACCTTCCTCCCTTATATCAGCTTGCTCCTCCTATAGGCCAACCTCGTTTACCTTTTCAGAAGCTTCCTCCTCCATTTCAATGTCCTCATTTATCTCTTCACCCACAACATAATTTCAAGAAACGAAATGTTATGCACTAATTCTCTCATCAAACAACATACTAACAAATCAAAAGGACAAGTTTAACATTATACCTTTGTTGTTTCAGGTTCCCTCGACTGTTTCCTCAACCGGGGCATCAGGTTCATCCCCCACGTTTAAGGGTGCATCACCTTCCCTACCTCCCTCGACCGTTTTCTCAACCGCGGCATCAGGTTCATCCACCGCGTTTAAGGGTGCATCACCTTCCCCACCCTCGTTCACATTTTCTGGTGGGGCCTCCCCTACCTCTTTATCACCTTCCCCAACCTTCTTTACAGTAGCAGCAGTTTCCACCTCAATTTCATTGGCCTCGTTTCTCCCTTCAACTACGGCATTTACTAATCATAATTTCAAGAAACAAAATGTTATGAACTAATTCTCTCATCAAACAATATAATGAACAAATCAAAAGGACAAGTTTAACATTATACCTTTGCCATTTCGGGTTTCCTCGACCATTTCCTCAACCGGGACATCAGGTTCATCCACCACGTTTAAGGGTGCATCACCTTCCCCACCCTCGTTTACATTTTCTGGTGGGACCTCCCCTACCTCTTTATCACCTTCCCCAACCTCCTTTACAATAGCAGCAGCTTCCTCCTCAATTTCATTGGCCTCGTTTCTCTCTGCAACCACGGCATTTCCTAATCATATTATCAAGAAACAAAATGTTATAAACTAATTCTCTCATCAACAAATTTAACTTTATACCTTTTCCATTTCGGATTGCCTTCACATTTTCATCTTCCATTTCATTCAACTCTTCATCACCTCCCATTTCTCTTACATGTATACCATCATTTTTGCATTTTTTACATGCACCAGAAAGACGAACCTCCATCAATTCAACTTTATGCTAGACCGTATCCAATAAAGCGCACATTATTTTGTTCTCTTCAGCAATTTTTACCAATTCTTCACACATTATTTTGTTCTCTTCACTCACAGCAATTCTTACCCATTCTTTTAACTTTTTATAATCAAAGTTACCCGTTGATTGCTCAGTTGCATTGTTCGGAGAAGAGGGGCCGTCAACTACAGCTTCTAGGCAACAAGAGGTGCCTTCACCTACATCATCTTCATTGTCAAGTAGTTTCATCATCTTCATCTGCCCGGGGCATCACAAAATAAGCTTTTTGCTTTTCAGCTTCGGATGGAACCAACTTTCGAATTGCATCCACCTGCATTATCTACTACTCATAAATAATGTGAAGGATGCATGTACATACCAAACTTAAGATAAAAGTTAAACATCACTACCTCTCTCGATTCAAGAACAACTCAACTAGGGCATATTTGACCGTTTTTGCCTCTCCTCACTTCATCATCCTTGGGAGAGGCATCATCGTCAACAATCTCTGAAAACTTCCTTAAAGAAGGAATCTCTTCAAGTGCCCAAACCTACGATGCATCTACATACAATTGATTGAACAAATATAACCAAAAACTTTAACAACATACGTGTGTGTGTGTGTGTGTGTGTATATATATATATATATATATATATATATATATATATATATATATATATATATATATATATATATATATATATATATATATATATATATATATGAATTAAAACGAGCGGATTTGGCTTTTACATACCTTCAAAGCATGCGGAAACCATAGAAAGTATATTGGATCGGGACCTTTTTGAAAGCATCGCTTAGGTCCCTCCTCAAAACATGGACAGTGGTTTCATAAGAATCATTTCCCCATGGATACTTGTTGAAAGCATCCAAATCATCAACCAATTGAAAAATCCACCAATCCACCGCATGCAGGGGCGCCTGCAGGAATTTCAGGATGGGGGTCAGGGATCGAGAGCAGCACCGTCATAAGACAATAGTTTTATCTTTTTTTAGAAATACTATATGGTCAATAGTATTGAATAAACAAAACAATGGGTCAGCCGTTGAAAATTAGGGGGTCGATTGGCTATGTCCTCTTTTTTATCTTTATAAATATACATAGGAATTTTCTTTTATATTAAGGGGGTCAAGAGCACCCAAACCCATCATGTAAAGCCGCCCAACACCGCACGTTTCTCTTCCGATGCCCACACAACGTACGTCAAGATAACGATCAACCCCAACTTGTAACGATCTACAGTATTCTTAGTGCTATTAAACTTTAACCACACATGCTTCCTATACACTGACACAAGGTTTTTAAAATACTTCTTAACTAATCTAGACTATTTTTCTACACCTCAATCGACATTGCTATCATCACCAACCAAGAAACCTGTAACAAGCGCAAATTCTTCTACACTGAATCGTATCTTTTTGGCTCCAACTTTGAACCAAAAAGCATCTCTATTTACAAGCTTCGCCAACCTCATTATCAACTGATTTACTATCTGGTTGGCTTGCAGATCCTTCAAATTGATTAAATGTCCAAAACAAGACTGTTCCAACTTTGCTTTGTGCTCGTGTCAAGCTTTTTATAAACTTTTTTTGCTTTACCAATTGAACATCGGTTTACAATTTCATATTTTGCAGTCCGGTCTTGTGCGTTAAGTGCATAAACCAACACCATTTTTAAACCAATTTTCTATAACCAACAAAAAATAAACAAAAGGTATCAATCGAATTAAAGAACAAATGAATTTGAATACAGTTGAAGCAAATAAGAAATTTCAATTCAACGCCAATAACTAATAACTCATCACCGCCATTGTTTAAGCTACCAAATCATTCAACACCACAAAATTTAACTAATCACACCCAAAATCATACATGTTTAAATGCATTGGGTCGAGTGAACTATTATCTACATGCACATACCAATATGCATGAATTATAACCCACAAAATCGTACCTTTTGTAGATTTGCTCGAAGGTTCCTGCCAGCTTCTTCAAATTCCTGTTCTTGGCCGATCAGCTTCCTCAACTAGGTGAGTATTGGAGAATAGGGAATGTTGAAGAATTTTGCTGATCACAGGTTCGGATCTATGTTGGAGCGGTGATTTTGTGTTGTCTTCATAGAGTAAATGTTGGCTGGGTGAAATCGATGAAGGTTGGGGATTAATGGGAAAGAAAATGGGAATTGCGTAAGGAATTGAGGATTTTGGAGAGGGAGTATTTCTGTCTTTGCATTGTTTTATAAGGTTTTTCATGTTTTTCATTTTCTTTTAAAATAGATTTTGGGTCAAAACTCATTTTTGCAAAGCCAAATTTTCGGAAGCTCATACGCGCCGTTCCCCTATTTTATTTCCTTAGTTATGAAAATTAGAGAACAAATATTTTCTTTCTTAGGGAAAGTGTTTTATTTTTTAGGGAAAAAGTTATTCTAGAAGATTTCTAGTTCTATTTGCGATAAATAGAGACAGCTCTCATTGTATTCAACACATCTTTTTAACAATAAAATCATATAAGAGTTTTATCTTGTTAAACCTTTTGGCTTGTGTTTGTTTTTGAATTTTCGTCCGATTGAACGATATCAATCACTCTCGTCCGTTCGTACGATAACGAACTTGGTTCTCCCGGTCACGTGTCCTGTCTAACGTCAAGAACAATAATCAAAACTCAAAAGACAGCAACATTAAAATACATTGCAAAAAGAATCCAACCCGTGAATTTATAAAATATATATAACAACTGAAATTGAGAAACTTGAATAAACTATGTGAACCTTCAGCTACATTCACCCATTATCAATGATACTCCAACAAATGCATCTTTCTTCTTGGCCAAAAGTATAGCCTCAAGTATAAAAATATAGTAAAGCACTGCGGACTCGGATAGGATTGTGCGTGCCAGGCCCTTCGGGTGTCATATTTTGGCCGAGTTTGCTGTACCTTCGGCCCCTATGTTAGGCGGCCATAATATTTTCTTACGTTTTACCGCTGTTACGCCAGAAAGAAAAGGTTACACACGAACTCCCGTTCTGCGACTCACATGCTAAGAGTTTATTTCATAATCCTCTTTTTCTCTCCTTTCAAGCTTTCCCCAGCCCCTTCTCATCAATGGACTCCTGACGTATACGAAGGAGTGCGGTTCGCTGGTAGCCCAAGAACGCGTGCTTCTCGCCTCAAAGCTCCTCTGGGCGCTAGGCGCTCCCGTGGTGCGCGAGAAGGAAGAAGGACTCATACTTTGTTGCATCTGGCACGAGATGATAAAGAGAGAGCGGAGTCTATCGATGAACAGCGGATCGGATCAAAAGCTCAATGCATATATGACGATACCGGATTTCACCGTTCCACGTGTCAAGCACATGACATCCTAAATAAGGGCAAGATTAGACCTAATACCTTAGCCATAAGGGCCAGGAGTCCCATTATAGGCTGGGCCGAACTGAGTCCTCATGATAGAAGTCCGTTCAGGTCGTCCCCCGATCCACCGCAGGTCGGTCAGGACCGGCGAGGGGTAGACCAACGCAGCTCAGTCGACTCGACCTTAGCATCTCGCTGTAGGTCGGCTAGAGAGTATAATAATAATAATTATTATACGATAATTATGGAAAGAATCTCAAGTCTTTAAGGCTCCGATCTTTGTCATTTAATATTCAAATGTCTTAATTATCTCCTAAAATCAAGGGATAATCCCAGAATTATCTCGAACTTGAACAACACGAAACTAGAGTCCACATTGGACACGACCCATGCAGGCCTAGGGCACAATCGCCCCCTATATAAACAACCACAAAGAACTACGGCAGACTTGATTCCAACATACACATTGGATACGTAGGCATCCTGGAGAAATTCTCAGGCTCAGTCTAAATCACCTCCGAAAACTCCTTCCCTTGTTCATATTTTCTCTTGATAAATCGCCCTCAACCAATTACCACTAGATCAAAGGGCTAAATTTTATACCCGATGAATTTTCTTTCGTCAATTGGCACTAGAATGAGGTCCTTCTACTGGTGATTGTTTGTTGAGGATTGAAATCAATCATCATGCCACCGAAACCCAACTCAGGAGCCCAGAAGGCTGCTGTAGTGGCAAATGCAGCAAACGTCCAGAATAATCAAAACAGCGACCATGACGACGAGGATGCTGATATAGAAAGCCAGACAGAGCAATCAGAGGAAGCCTCCTTAAATTCAGAGCAACAAGCTGTTAAGAAGCAGTTGGCGCCATGGATCCCGCTACCAGACGGGCCATCCTCTAGACAGTACAATCAGAAGAGGATAATTCAAAGGAGGAGACCGGAGAATAAACACCACTTAATAAATTAAAACAGGATGAAGAGGCATCTGTCTCAAACAAGGGAAAGAAACCGATGAATGCTCAGGTTAGGGAGGCAGCCCGTGCGGAGATCAATGCCATGATGGGCAAGAGAATGGATGATTTCAACTTTGTTTCACCTTTCACGAGGCAGGTAGATGAGTATGATCGACAAGCAAGATTCAAGGTGTTCAAACTAGACTCATACGATAGATCCAAGGATCCATCAGATCATTTGTTTCAATATATCACACAGATGAGTCTCTTCAACGCTTCAGACGAGATGAAATACAAAGCGTTCCCCACGCTATTGACGGGCAGGGGCCGTGAATGGTTTCGAAACTCCCACCAAGGTTAGTTTCCAATTTTGAAGACCTAGGGAGAATGTTTCTTAAGGCATTTGTTACAACTAGGCCATTCAAGAGAAATGCGACCATCTCCATACAATTAAACAAAAGAAATAGGAATCTGTCCTCCAGTATTTAAAAAGATTCAATGAGAAGTCTGTACAAGTTCAGGGCATGGACGATTCGCTGTTGATAACATCGTTTATGGCTGGGCACCGATAAGGACAGCTATACGTGAAGCTGAGCAGTAGACTCCTTAGGACAATGAAAGAATGCATGGACGCTACATACAAGTATTGCCAGGGAGAAGAGGTGAATAGACTAAAACGAGAATCAGAAAAGGGAGAGACTAAAAGAAAAAGGGCGGAAGAAAAGCCCGACAAGAAGAGGAAAGCGGTATGGGATCGCACTACTACCCCAACCGCAAATCGGTCAGGGAAGAAAGGCGCTCTACAAGAGAGGGATTTTATCCCTTTGAACAGATCCCATGTACAAGTCCTGGCCATAATGGAGAGAAAAGGGTTGGCAAGAACCCCCTCCGATGAGGGGACCGCCAGAAAGAAGAGATCAGAGCAAGTTATGTGCCTACCACAAGGATGTGGGCCACGATTCAGAGGAATGCAAATATATGATAAGAGATATTGATGCTGCTATTATGGATGGAAATTTGGATGGGGTCGTAGACCGATCTCAGACCCTTAGCCCCAAGGCCGAAGAGAGTTCATGAGGAGAACGTACAGGCAAGACCGGGATCGCCAAGACGAGCCTCAAAGGAGAAGGGATAGGACCTCAGACGCTAATCGGCAAATAGATATTCACGCAATCAACACCATCGTAGGCGGGCCTAGCGCCAGCTTGGATGGATTAAACGGACAGGTCGGGAAATCGGTGATCTACGGTCCAAAGGACCCACTTCCTATGATAACTAACAACGAGGGCTTAGTCATTGAAGTTTTGGTCCACAAAAATCTTGTGAAGCGCATATGTGTGGACACTGGAAATGCTGTTAATGTCCTGTACCACTCCGCCTTCCAGTCTATGAACTTACAGGATTCCGATCTCACCCCCATGTCGGCACCTCTTTTCGGTTTTGCAGGACCTCCAACTCATCCTCGGGGAATGATCAATACAACATTTGAAAGAGAGCCGAGGTGCAAAACATTAATGATAAACTATATGGTGGTAAAGGCTCCCTCAGCATACAACATCATTATGGGAAGACCAGCATTGATCGAGCTCTGAGCTGTCATTTCCCCGGCCCACATCAACCCAAAGTTCCCCACTACGGATGGATCAGTAGAGATAAAGGGAGATGTTGAAGCAGCTAGGAGCTGCTACACATCAATGATCAATAGGAAAGGGGTCGAGTGACACAACTTGAGACGAGCTACAGGCATTAGTAGTTGCCATTTTATATTCCTGTCATAAATACATTTCTTCTGATACTTTGTTTTTGAATGGTTTGATTTGGCACTTGGCGGGTGCTTTTCTTTAAGCAATTTATATTTTTGTCTTATTCATGGAGCATGATTTGCATGGAATGATTATACAAATAAAGGTTGCAGAAGACGCACTAACGAATGTCCGCAGGACGGACCCACTGAGTTCCGCATGTCGGACTCAATGGAATTTTTTATCTAAGTCCGCAGCACGGATCTGCTGAGTTCCGCAGGTCGGACTCAGTGTAATTTTTATCTAAGTCCGTAGGACGGACCCGCTGAGTTCCGCAGGTCAGACTCAGTGTAATTTTTATCTAACTCTGCAGGACAGACCCACTGAGTTCTGCAAGCCGGACTCAGTGTAAGTTTTATCTAAGTCCGCAGGATGGACCCGCTGAGTTTTACACGTTGGACCCAATGTAATTTTTATCTCAGTCCATAGGACGGACCCGCTGAGTTTCGCAGGTCGGACCCAATGTAATTGTATCTAAGTCCGCAGGACAGACCCACTGAGTTTCACAGGTTGGACTCAATGTAATTTTTATCTAAGTCCGCAGAACGGACCCACTGAGTTCTGAAGGTCGCACTCAGTGTAATTTTTATCTAAGCTAGCCTGTAGGATGGACCCACAGAGTTCCACAGGTCGGACCCAGTGTAATTGTATCTAAGTCCACAGGACGGACCCGCTGAGTTCCGCATGTCAGAACCGCGTAATTTTATTGGATCTACGGGACTCTAGAAAAAGGAGGAGATAGATACAAAAAAGAATAAAATCATTCATAAAATCAGAATGTACTACAAAGTGTGAGCAGAAGAAAATGTTAAAGTAAAAACTAATCCGTGCTAAGGTACATATCCTTATAGCTGACCGGCATTCCACAACTACTGGTACAAAGATTTGAGAAGCGAAAGGTATAGGCCGAGCATGATCCATTATCCTCGCTAAATTGATGGCCTCGCAATGAATTATGACCCCCTCCCCCAAGTCGACACCCACCTGAGGGGTAAAGATAGCATGAATTAGAATGGCCTCTTCATCAGTAAGCACCTCGAAATCTACCGTCGAGATAGTGTGGGTATTGATGAACCATTTCCATTCCCGATGTGACCGGTGCAACCCGGAGGCAACACCTTGCAAAACAGGATCTTCTTCACCTGGGAATAAGCATTGGTATGTGTATGCTCTATGAGCAAGATTAAGCTCCTCGTTATCCAAATCCCAAGCCTCCTTGTAATGCATGGCTGGATCGACGTCGGGGAGGTGAAGAAACACGTTTATGGCCACCAGAGTAAATCCAACAGGGACACCTCGAAGAAAAAATGAGGTGGTGCCCTTGACGGAATCAGCCTCCGATAAAACTGAATAGAACTCACGCACTAAGGTGATATTATACCTCCCCTTAGGTGCTTCCGTAAAGTCACGCCACCCTAAGAAAATGACGCGAAACATAGAACCACTCCCTTCAACTTTATGCATGTTCAAACCCCTCTCCGCTAGGGTCCGTTGCCTATTGAAGTACCCCCAGAAATTTGCATGGGCAATAGCAGATGCCTTAGCAAAGAAAGGGGACACACTGGGGGCAGGAGCGGATGAGGAACCAGTAAAAGACATCGACGTATTGAAAAAGAAAATGAGTACTCAATAACAAAAGCTCTAAGTTTGCAAGTGCGCTGAAAGATAGAGAAAACCACCATTTATAGAGAAAGGAAAATAATCAGACAACCAAGATTGAAAAGACCTAACAGATAGGATTTATAATGGCGTTTCAGGTTCTAAGACCGCGTTTATTGCCCCACGGTTGCCAAAACCCTAGTCAATGCAATATTAAATGCACGGTCATAAAAGCAGCGACAGAATCGACGGACATGCTATGTTCCGCAAGTCGGATTCCATATAAATCTACATCCCACACGCTGAGTTCCGCAAATCGGACATAGCGTAAACCTTTATCTATATCCACAGGATAGACGTGCTAAGTTTTGCAGGTTGGACTCGGTATAAGTCTTCCATTCTATAAAAATTGATACCCTAAGAGGGAAAATGATGACGAAGTATGAGTTCAGTATGCCATTCAAAGAATACATCTTACCGAAAGGCATACCGGGGGGCTATCCAACACAGATCAGATCATCAGAATCAAAAGATACATTCAAGTAAGTGCTAAAAAAATTTACATTAAAAGTTTTTTACATTATACATTATGCTTCATTTACAATTTTTGATACTAAAAAAAAATAATAATACAAGTTAAGACCCAGGAGTTGAATCATATCCTGGTGTCGTAGCTGCACCTGTCCCAGGTTGGTCGGAAGACCTCTGAAGGGAAATCTTCCGAGCTTTATGCCGAGCTACAATATCCACTCCCTTTCAGAAATCCTCCACACGATCACTGTAAACCTTGTCCATACCAGACCTGTACATGTTGGCACGGGGAAGGCGGGTGGTGTCCAAATCAGGAAATTAGGCCAAGGCCTCGGTAACGCCCATAGAGTAAAACTCAAAGGCAGCAGGGGCGAGCAATAGGTCCAAGGCCTGTTTAAACTCAGGAGAGGCCTTATACTCGCCTAGCACTTTGGAAGGGGTGGCGGCAAGCTCAACCGATAAGACATTCTTCTCTTCTCTCAGTTTGGCAATAATCTGTCCCATCTCAGATGTCTCTGCCAAGTGCTCCCCATGCATAGTTTTTAGAGAGGCTTTGTATGCGGATCCTAATCTCTGCAGCTCAGCTTCCTGAACCTGGAAGCGTTGCTTGAGAGATTCATTCTCCTTAACTGGGGCTAACAAACTTTGACTGAGCTGCTCACGCTCGGTTAATCCTCGCTCTAGCTCGGAGATCCTCTTTATCAAATTCTCCATACATGAGGCAGAAGCAGCCAGTCGCTTGAAGGTCACCTCTCCAATACGAGACCCCTGAGACAGGAACAATTTAAACTTTAGAAGATATAAGGCCTAATGATAGATTAGCTCCAAGAATACTTACGTATTCGATTATGCTGATACCTTCATTGGCCAACTGCTCATTGGTCATTTCCAATAAAGGATCAGGTTCCAGTTCTTCCTCGTCCTCAGCGTCATTACCTTCATCGGCTTCACCATCCGGGTCAATCGACTCAGGAGACTGACCCAAAGAAGCATCGGTTCTGCTTATCTATTGAAATAGTGTCCTAAACACAATCAGGTTGGACCGGATCCTACCGGGTTGGATCATTTCTACTATTTCTTTATGTTTATACATATAATAAATGGCTTTTCTGTTATTATATATTTGTTCGTTTAACGGACCAGTTACGATATTGTTGTATGATAACGTCCCTAGTGTCAAACTGTGAAAGAGACACCATGATAGTGATTATGGTTGATGAGATCTCGACTCACTTTAAAAGGTTTGATACTTAAATGTGTCTAGTCGTATGTACTATCAAATGGGACATTGATAGTACGATTAGACTAGCACGTATTAGATGTCTTCTATCTTTTTGAAGATATGGATAGATCTCGTCTATCAAAGTTTAGAGACACTTGGACTGTACGTGGACGTGTATTAGAGAATGCGTATGTTAGACTGACCCACTTACTTTATTAAGTGTCGCACTATATGGTAGTTGTGCAATTATCCTGAGACCGGAGTCTTCATGACATCACGGTGTGGATTGTCATGCTTTGACACTATTGAGGTTTCCCCTAGCCATGAGGCGATCATGCGGTAGTGATTGGGTGTGATACTGAAGCATTTGTAGGATTCATTTTGTTCGTCTGGAAATTGCGTACCCTAATAGTAGGGGTGAATATCCGAAATGGCCTTCTTATAAGGAATGTCTTATTCTCGAAAGTCTTTGCAAAGCGGAAGTAATATGTCACTTCGAGAGAGTAGGATATCCAGATTATAAGATATGGTCGTTGATGTTTGACACTCGACGTACGACCGTATGGATATTATTACAGCGATAGGATTCTATTTACACCGTAACCGTTTCACATGAAAGGTAGTAGTCATTGCATTTGACTCTTCTGATGATTGGGGGTCACGGTGTGTTGCTAGACGCTATTCCGTGATCGTTAGGTATGAAGGGCATTTTCATAATTGCACTTTGTGCCTACGGCCAACATATTCGGAAGACTATCGGGCCATACGCATAAGAACATCTAGCCGGATGAAAATGCGGTTATAGTGATAATCAAATAAGGAAAGTTTTATCGCGACTATAAAGTGTTATAGTGATAAATTAATATGGTGGTATTTGTTTATTATGAATAAATATAATACAAGATATTAATTATGTTGATTAATTAAATATACATATAATGTATATGTATGTCGAAATATATTTGTGTATATTGATACACATGTATTATATAAATTAATTAATCATAGTATTATATTAATTAAAAATATTTCGGATGCCAATAATAGGCTATTTGGGGCGTAGACTATGTGTGTATAAGATACACTTGGATTGTGTAATTTAATTAATGAGATTACCATATATTAATATTAGATATTAACGACTATAGATTTGCACACATGTGTAAATTGATTTATGGTAAAATAATAAAGATATATTAAATATAAGATATTGTCAATATATATCTTGGAAATATATTTAATATAAGATATTGAATATTAAATGAGATAAATCTAGAATATCTATTTTCCTTATTTTACTAGTAAAAGGTTTTCTTCCTCTCTACTCATCTAGGGGCGCCACCTCCACTATATATATGTAGTGGGTGTCAAGCTCTTTTGCATATCATAATTCCAAGAGACTAACAGTTCTTGTGAAAAATAAGAGAGCTTTGAGAGAGAGAAAAGATCGGTCTAGCAACCGAGTTTTTCTGGTAGCAATCCATGATGGGATTCCAGCGGGTTGTTCGTGTGGATCACCGGTAGAAGCCGAACACTTGGGCGGCTCCGTGCATCACTACTCTCCTTAGACGGTCAAAGCATCGATCTTTTAAATCAAGCAAGGTAACCACCATCTACTAACTTATTATATTTGTTGCTTAAACGAAGTCGATCCTGGTTAAAGAAAATAAAATTTTGAATTCCGCCCTAACAGTGGTATCAGAGAGAACTTCGAGCTTAAGCAATAAGCATGTTAATTTGCGTAGCTAATTTTATCGTTTAAATCACATAATTAAAAGACGAAAGATTTTTTATTCATAAAACGATACACGAAAAGAAAAAAACGAGATCGGGTGGCGCTCGGCCGACTGGCGGCGGCACCACCACTAGCGGACGGTAGGCGGCGGCGGCAGGGCAACCTGCTGCCGGCATTGGTTGACTGGTCAAAGGGGGTGGATCTCCAAAATTTGTTTTGTGTATTTGTGATTCAATATTGTTCATAGTTGTGATTGATATCTCTTTGTTTAGTTGGTGTAATGTGGCTAACAATGGTTCAAATAGTTTGGACCATTGGGATGCCACATGGCATTAAAAGAATATTGACTTTCCAAACTTTGTTTGGAATACGTCTAGGCCTTTTTCAAATATTTGATTTGGAAAAAGGCCTAGTCCTAGACCATTTTCAAAATTTTAATTTAGGAAAGGGCCAAGGTAGATGTCTTTTGGTTTTGGAAACCAAAGGCATCTCTTTTGATTATGAATCAAAAGAAAAGAAATGAAAGAGACATAATTTTAATTTTGATTTATTTTTAGAATAGTTCAAATTAATTATAATTAAAATTGAAATCGTTTAAAATTAACCGTTAATTTTATTTCAATTAAAATCATTTAATTTATTAAATGTTTAATTAGTTAATTGATTGGATAAAATTATTTGATTGATTAAACATTAATCAATTAATTAAGACGCAAGTAGTTAAATTTTAATTTATCTTTTTCATAAGATTTTATTGTATGAATTAGATAGTAGATATAATGTGATTATATGGACCCCGATTGATCATGGACTGGACCGATAGGATAGATGTGAATGATTTATTTTTCGTTGGTTTAAAAATTGTCCTAGATCGTTATGAAGAACGTGACTTAGTTTATTTTCTGAATTATCCCATTCCCGTTAGCTCCCCCCCCCCCCCGTGTGCGGCGGGTGTAATTATTTTATTAGATAGAATATTATGTAACAAGAATGGAGCAGAAGACGTAGACCAAAGAAAGAAGAATAAAGATCCCATAGGAGATGGCGCATGGAAGATTTTATTGACGGTTGCAGCTACCCTTAGATTGTGACCCGCGGTTTCGTCAGTTTGTATTCGAAAGTGCACCTAGGAAAAGTCCATGATCATACCGGTTACTTTACGCATTTATTTATTTTATGCTTGTATTTATTTTATATGATACGATAGATGCATGACTAGGCACGATCTAGATGAATGTGTAGAATGTATGTCTATAGTGATAGATTTGGATACTGCTTAATTTTCACAGTTCACCCTCACATGTATGCTAAAAGAGTTTGGAATTCTCGGGATCTACGATAGGACATCAGTCCTAAAGATAAGGTGAAAGATGATACTTATGGAAGGTTCCCTTTGCTACTGCTATTTTACATCATAAGAGTTATGCTAGATGTTCGTACTCCATGAATAGTCATGTGTAAGTATGAAAGTGGTTCTGGTAAGTGTCGAGAATATCCTTAAAGGTGTTAAGGATGGGTTCCTAGTTTATTGAAGCTTGGAATCAAATAAACATAAATATATAGATGTATACCCTCAATCTTATGAAGATAGTGGGAGCTACAGTGTGGGTTTGCATCCACTTTGATTAAGTGATACAGTGAGCTAGAAATGTTCTCAGCAAGAAATCACTGTGAATTCTACAACTGGGACAAGACACAGTAATGCCTTAGAGGCGCAGCGGAAGCAGTACATGGATCTAAAAGGTTCAATCCTGAACCTTGTGCGGTTCTTCCACATTTACTATATACTTGATATAGTAGTGGATTCATTGCTTGAAGCAAGGACCAGGGTCTCGTCAGAGATTCATGTGTGTGTTGAGGCGGCTCCTTTTTGACTTGGTCATTTAGAGCAAGATATGAAGATAGTCGGAGTCCCCACGGATGGTGATCCGTTTACACTTAGGGTTGGATGCGAGTATTGCATGAGACTCTTGTGTTTCAACTTGGTCTTGTGTGTACGAGTGATTGGTTTTAGGCCAAGTGGGAGATTGTTGAAATAGTGTCCTAAACCCAATCGAGTTGGACCGGATCTGACCGGGTCGGATCATTTCTACCATTTCTTTATGTTTATACATATAATTAATGGCTTTTCTGTTATTATATATTTGTTTGTTTAACGGACCAATTACGATATTGTTGTATGATAACGTCCCCAGTGTCAAACTGTGAAAGAGAAACCATGTTAGTGATTATGGTTGATGAGATCTCGACTCACTTTAAAAGGTTTGATTCTTAAATGTCTCTAGTCGTATGTACTATCAAACTGGACATTGATAGTACGATTAGACTAGCACGTATTAGATTTTTTCTATCTTTTTGAAGATAGAGATAGATATCGTCTATCAAAGTGTAGAGCCACTTGGACTATACGTGGACGTGTATTAGAGAATGCATATGTTAGACTGACCCACTTACTTTATTAAGTGTCGCATTATGTGGCAGTTGTGCAATTATACTGAGACCGGAGTCTTCATGACATCACGGTGTGGATTGTCATGCTTTGATACTATTGAGGTTTCCCTTAGCCGTCGGGCAATCATGCGGTAATGATTGTGTGTGATACTGAAGCATGCATAGGATTTATGTTGTTCGTCCGGAAATCACGTACCCTATTAGTAGGGGTGAATATCCGAAATGGCCGTCTTATAAGGAATGTCTTATTCTCGAAAGTCTTTGCAAAGCGGAAGTAATATGTTACTTCAAGAGAGTAGGATATCTAGATTATAAGATACAGTCATTGATGTTTGACATTCGACGTACGACCGTATGGATATTATTACAGCGATAGGATTCTATTTACACGGTAATTATTTCACATGAAAGGTAGTAGTCATTGCAATTGACTCTTCCGATGATTGGGGGTCACGGTGTGTTGCTAGACGCTATTCCGTAATCGTTAGGTATGAAGGGCATTTTTGTAATTGCACTTTGTGCCTGCGGCCAACATATTCGAAAGCCTATCGGGTCACACACATAAGAGCATCTAGCTGGATTAAAATGCGGTTATAGTGATAACCAAATAAGGAAAGTTTTATCTCGACTATAAAGTGTTATACTGATAAATTAATATGGTGGTATTTATTTATTATGAATAAATATAATGCAAGATATTAATTATGTTGATTAATTAAATATACGTATAATGTATATGTATGTCGAAATATATTTGTGTATATTGATACACATGTATTTTGCAATTACTTAATCATAGTATTATATTAATTAAAATTATTCCAGATGCCAATAATAGGCTATTTGGAGTGCAGACTATGTGTGTATAAGATACACTTGGATTGTGCAATTTAATTAATGAGATTACCATATATTAATATTAGATATTAATGACTATAGATTTGCACACATGTGTAAATTGATTTATGTTTATATAATAAAGATATATTTAAAATAAGATATTGTCAATATATATCTTGGAAATATATTTAATATAAGATATTGAATATTAAATGAGATAAATCTTGAATATCTATTTTCCTTATTTTACTAGTAAAAGGTTTTCTTCCTCTCTACTCATCTAGGGGCGCCACCTCCAATATATATATGTAGTGGGTGTCAAACTCTTTTATACATCATCATTCCAAGAGACTAACAGTTCTTGTGAAAAATAAGACAGCTTCCTAAAGAAATTTTTTAGAGAGAGAAAAGGTCGGTCTAGCAACCGAGTGTTTCTTGTTAGGAAATCAATCGAGTAGCAAAGCGGAATTTAAAATTTGATTTTCGATCTAGGATCGTCTTTGTTTAAACAATAAATATATAAGAGAGGGGACGGTAATACTACCTTGGTTGATCTAATAGATCGACGCTTTGACCGTCCGGTAGGAGTAGATGTGCGCGAGACGTCCAAGCGTCCGGCCTCTACCAGTAATCCACACGAGCACCACGCCGGAATCCCGCCAAGGATTGCTACTAGAAAAACTCGACTGCTAGGTCGACATTTTCTCTCTCTATAATCTATCTCTAATAAGCTCTCTTATTTTTCACAAGAACAATTAGCTCTTGGAATTATGGTGTACAAAAGAGCTAGCCAAGCCCTCATATATATAAGGGATGTGGCACCCCTATTGATCTCCCCAACTGATTGGGATTAGCTTCTAGTAGATTGATGAGAGAAAAAACATTTTTCTAATAAAATAAGGAAAATCTCTTAGATTGATTGATCTCATTTAATTTAAATCGTATATTAAATATTTCCAAGATATTGTCAACATCTAATATTGACTATCTTTATATTATTACCATAAATCTATTTTTCCAAAATCAATTAATATCCAATATTAATATTACGGTATTCTTATTAATTAAATTGCACAATCCAAGTGTATCTTATACACCTTACAACTTGTGCCCCATACATGCCATGATTGACATCCAGAATATTCTTTAATTAATATAGTGCTATGATTAATTAATTTGCAAAATACATGTGTATCAATATACACATATTTCGAAATATATATGTATCAATATACATATTTAATTAATCCACATAATTAATATCTTGTATTATATTTATTCATAATAAATAAATACCACCATATTAATTTACAACTATGACCTTTATAGTATGAGATAAATTCTTTCCTTATTTGGTTATCAACTATAACCGCATTTTAATCCGACTTGATGTTCATATGTGTGTGACCCGGTAGGCTTCCGAATATGTTGGCCGTAGACAAAAGGTGCAATTACAAAAATGCCCTCACCTCTTACGATCATGGATAGCGTCTAGCAACACGTCCATGACCCACAATCATCGGAAGAGTCAATACGCAATGACTACTACCTTTCATGTGCTCGGTTAGCGTGTAAATAGAATCATATCGCTATAATAATATCCATACGGTCGTACGTCGAGTGTCAAGCATTAACGACCGTATCTAATCTGGATATCATGCTCTCTCTCGAAGTAACTCATTTACTTCCACTTTGCAAAGATTCACGAGAGTAAGACATTTCTTATAAGAAGGCTCTTTCGGATATTCACCCCTACTATTAGGGTACACGATTCCCATACGACCTAATATGTATACTCCGCATGCTTCGGTATCATACCCGATCACTACCACACGGTCGCCCTATGGCTAAGGGAAACCTCAATAGTGTCAAAGCATGACAATCCACACCGTGATGCCATGTTGACTCTGGTCCTAAGGATAATTACACAACCGTCACAAAGTGTGACGCTTAATAGTGTAAGTGAGTCAGTCTAACGTACGCATTCTCTAATACACGTCCACGTACTGTCCCAAGTGTCTCAACACTTCGATAGATGAGATCTATCCCTGCCTTTAAAGATAGAAGACAACTAATACGTGCTAGTCTGTACGTACTATCAATGCCCTGTTTAATAATACATCAGCCTAAAGACATTTAAGTATCAAACTTATTAAAGTGATTAGAGATCTCATCAACCATAATCGCCCATCATGGTTTCTCTATCACAGTTTAATACTAAGGACGTTATCATATAACAATTCATAATTGGTTCTTTAAGAGAACAAATATATGACAACAGAAAAGCCATTTCTTATATATGTATAATCATAAAGAAATAGTAGAATTGATCCGACCCGGTCGGATCCGGTCCAACCCGATTTGGTTTAGGATAGTATTTCAACAATCTCCCACTTGGCCTAAAACCAATCACTCGTACACACAAGACCAAGTTGAAACACAAGAATCTCATGCAATACTCGCAACCAGCCCTAGCCGTGAATGGATCGCTATGCGTGGGCACTCAGACTATCTTCACATTATGCTCTAAATGACCAAGTCAAAATGAACCGCCTCAACACACATGAATCTCCGACGAGACCTTGGTCCTTGCTTCAAGCAATGAATCCACCACTATATCAGCTATATAGTAAATGTGGAAGAACCACACAAGGTTCAAGAATGAACCTTTTAGATCCATGTACAGCTTCCGCTATGCCTCCAAGGCAATACTGTGTTTTGGCTCAGTTGTAGAATTCACAATGATCTATTGCTAAGAACATTTCTAGCTCATTGTATCACTTAATCAAAGTGATTGCAAACCCAGAGTGTATCTCCCACTCGCCTTCATAAGACTCAGGATACACGCTTGTATATCTATATTTATCCGATTCCAAGTTTCGATAAACTAGGAAACCATCCTTAACTTGTTTAAGGATATTCTCAACATTCACCAGATTTACTTTCATACTTGCTCATGACTTTTCATGGACTATGAACATATGGCATTACTTTTATGATTGTTTTATCGCAGTAGCAAAGGAAACCTTCCATAAGCATCATCTTTCACCTTATCTTTAGGACTAACGTCCTAACAAAGATAGATCTTGAGAACACCGGCTAGCAGTATCTCATGTCGCGATCTATGCTAAACTCTTTTAGCGTCACATCTATATAGGTAAATTATAATCTAACAGCAGTTAAATCTATCACTATAGATTCTTATTTCTAAAATAAGAACTGCTAATCCAAGTGCTTTCGTAAAGACCTTGAACTACCAAACATTGATGGATTGTGACATGGGGTGATAATTCCCGAGAGAGATATCCAATACTTTACTCAAAAATTATAACACACTCCCACTACATTTGACATATCCCTTCTTTTGACTAAATTCAAACTCCTTTGATTATGAAACAAAAAGATTGTCTAGAGAAACTTGTTTGAGTCCATAAATGGATCTCGTGGGCTCACATATCATGTTATCGTCTATGAACATCGAGTTGTTTGCCCAACGTCTTTAACACTATCATATAGCCATGATACGAAGTTATAACAAGCATAGTCTGAATAAAACTGGGCTCAGCTGGCGGCATAAAGATAATTACAAGGTTTACACCCCGTACCCTTCAACCGTCACTATAGCCTTATGGTAATCATATTACTATCCATGTCAGCCTTTCAGGGACATTCCCTCCAGGTAAGACAAACTAGGTTCACAACCTGGTTGTCACTGATTGATTCTAATTCACATATTATGGCTCTTGGCCATTTCTCTCAATCTTGCCTCTCAAACATTCCTTCATAAGTCGTGAGATATTAATTCTTCAAGATGAACACATCAACAGAATTTTCAAGCCATAGACATATATAACATTTGTGTACACTGAGCAGTGTCCTACACTTCATCACTATGTGGCGTCTGCTCAAATTCCTATGGTTGAATCTCTTCTTGTGGCTCTCAAACTCTTTTGAGATCTCACTTACTCCCACTATCTCTCTTGGAAGAAATACCTCCTTTAGAAGACAACATGTTTGGAGACAAATATTTTGTTCCGCAGGAAAGTAGACAATATCTAGTGTAATTGCTAAGATATTCCACAAAGTAGCATATGTCGTACTAGGCTCCAAGCCTTTCTGACTTTGCCTATGACAACTTCAAATCATCGGTTAAGATGGATTCGACATTATCCCCCTTCCATATCTAATATGGAAATTATTCAAACTTATTCTTTGGAACATGGTTAAGTATGTGTTTTGTTTAAGGGTACTATCCCAAAATGGGTAAGGGATTCTTTGCATGGCTTACTTCACACCTTTATCGTATAAAGTGTTGTTTTCATTTTAGAAACACAATCTAATTGCGTATTCAAGCATGGCATCCTTCAAGGGGGAATCTTATTCCTTTTCAGACAACTTATGAAACACCCTTCAGTTATTAATTGCTTCAATCCAATTGAAGATTAATTCCTAAGTTTCATTTATCTCATATTCGTACTAGCTCGAACTTTTTGGGCTTTTAGAGTTGTCGTACTTCAATAAGTACATTCAACTATTTCTAAAATAGTCCAAGAGAGATAAAAAATCATTTATGGTATAAATTGTCATAAGCCAACAAACATCAATATGTTTAGGCTCTAGTCAATTTTCTAGATTTTATAACCATTTTCATAAAAGGGTATTTTAGTCCTCTTTGGACAAGATACGTATAACCCACATGATTCATAATCATATGGTTCAGCATCATCTGAATGACATTTGATTACACGCCTCCCTTCCATAGAGACTATGTCTAGAACAACCACAAAATCAAGGATAACAGCCATACAAATATCTAGTTGAGATTTTTCACCTATATCAACTATACAGCGACATCAATCTAGTATGTTAGATTCAGTCATCTTCCAACTTTATCGGAATAACATTTATTCCTTACAATTGAATATGTCTACTAAATCCTAACAAGTAACTGAAAATCATGTTCTTCATAAGAACTGGAACACAATAACATTTATTTAGTTCCCTTATCAGTTTACTAGATTCAGAATATGGTAAGTGTTACAACGTTTGCTTCACCTTCCAAATCTATATTTAATCTTTCTAATTTAATCACACTCGAAGGATATCATATGTCCGAGAGTTGACTTGAGTTTAGATAGATTCATCTCAACGTGCTTGCCTGAAATAGAGACTTCAATAAGTTCTCTTATTTAAGCACATGCCCTAACTCCATTTTAATCCTTCAAGCTCTTGTAAATATTTCTTAATTTAGTCTTCATAAGACTTAAGAAAAATCACAAGAATGTGTCTTCAATTTTCTTTATGAAAATCATAAAGAAAATCCAACGTTTGTTAAATAATCCATTCAACCTTTTGAATCATATTCAAAACATTAACTATTTAATTTACTTTCAAGCAATGATTAAAGAATTTAGTCGATACTTAAATCTTACAATTTTGAAAACAACCTTTCTAAAATTCGACATGGTCATCCTTATCCAATCCATCTACTGTTTGAATAATCATCATCGTATGACGGAATGACCCATTGGATATCGTTATGTCCAATATGTGAGCTTCCGTTAATAATTAAAGTCTTAGAGGACTCCATCAAATATGTAGCCTCCTAGTCTTTGACTACTATAACGTACTTGCTCGTGTCATTGCTTATTTTAAAAGGATTAAAATTACTTAACCAACTTGAGAACGTTTCTCAAAAGGTAACAATCATAATTTGGTTTTACTAATCGAGAATTAAAACATAAATATAAAAGTTTGCTAAAACTACAACATAAAATAAAGATAAAAGAGTGTTGTTTATACATGCAAAATCAAAGATGGTGTTTGGGATTATGATTTTGCTCCCACTAGTCAACTACTCCAAATTGACTTTTAAGAATTTTCCAAAATTCTTTAGTGGATGTAATCCTATCTAGTTGACTCGATCCCCGACGTGGGCCGATCGACCGGGTCAATTTCGACGGGTAGGTACTTCTTACCAATCGCGTCCAACACGACTTCCAGTGGTTTGACTAGTCAACTCTTTGACAATTCACATCGTCCATGTGATAGTCAACCTCATGTCTCTAAAATCAGACGGTCCTGACGTGGGCCAATCACCACAAGATTCTTAGTCGAGTCGTAACCCAAGTATTCATGAGATCTTAAAACGATCATATCTCGATAATGACGATATACCCGAGGTAGGTCAACTCCCGACGTGGGCCGATCAATTGGATCCAAACAAGGGCTCTTCACCGTCGCTATAATATTGGGAGACATATTATAACTCGATTTTTGTCATGGGAGTAATTTTAAATTAATTCACTTAATTAATTTTTATTTAATTACGGTCTCATCTATTACGTGCATATTACTAAAATATCATATAAAGTAAAACATACACAACATTCCGTGCATAAAATTAACCGGTATGATCATGGACTTTTCCTATGTGCGGTTTCGAATAAAAACTGACGAAACTGCGGGCCACAACTAAGGGTAGCCGCAACCACCAATGGATCTTTGACATGCGCCATCTCTATAGATCTTTATCGCCTTTCTTTTGGTCTTCATCCTTTGGCTTCAATTTATTTTACATAAAAAATCTATCTAATAAATTTTACACCCGCCGCACACGGAGGGAGCTAATGGGAATGGGATAATACAAAAATAAAACTATGTCACGTTCTTCATAACGGCCTAGGACAACAATAAAATCCAACAGAAAAATAAAGCATTCACATCTATCCTATTGATCGAGTTCCTGAACAATCGGGGTCCATATAATCGAATTATATCTACTATCTAATCCATACAATCAACATCTTATGAAAAAGATAAAATTTAAATTTTAACTACTTGCGTCATTGAAGCATCCAATCAATTAATTAATTAACGTTTAATTAATTAATAACTTTTAATTTCAATTTTTTGAATTTAAACTATTTTAAATAAAAATTAAAATCAAATGGGTCTCTTTTGTTTCTTCCTTTTGATTCTTAATCAAAATGATGCATTTGGTTTGGTCCAAACCAAATTTAAAGGCATCCTGGGTCTTTTCTAAAAATCAAATATTTTTGGAGAAGGCCTAGGCCCTTAGGCCTTTTCCAAAATCAAATATTTAGGAAAATGCGCTATTCTAAAATTTTGGAATGGCTTAGATTTGGTTCATAACCAAAACTTATTTCTTCCCAACAAATTGGGTGATGCCACATGGCTTCAACTAAACAAAAAAAAATTACTAACCATGGACCATATTGAAAAATAAAGATGCACAAAACAAAACAAGAAGGGGAGGGGGACGGTGGTGCCGACGGTGGGCCACCGCCGCCGCCGCCGCCGCCCCGTTGCCGATGTGGCGGTGGTGCCACCGCCGCCCCTCTCTTTCTTTACGTCTATTACGGATCAATATCATACATGTTTTAATCTATTGGATCTAATTTACTACGCGAATAAAAGATGCTTATTGCTTAAGGTCGAAGACCGCTTCGATACCACTGTTAGGAAATCAACCGAGTAGCGCAGCAGAATTTAAAAATTGATTTCTGATCCAGGATCGTCTTCGTTTAAACAATAAACATATAAGAGAGGGGACGGTAATACTACCTTGGTTGATCTAAAAGATCGACACTTTGACCGTCCGGTAGGAGTAGATGTGCGCGATCCGTCCAAGCGTCCGGCCTCTACCAGTAATCCACACGAGCACCTCGCCAAAGATTGCTACTAGAAAAACTCGACTGCTAGGTCGACCTTTTCTCTCTCTAAAATCTATCTCTAAGAAGCTCTCTTATTTTTCACAAGAACAATTAGCTCTTGGAATTATGGTGTACAAAAGAGCTAGCCAAGCCCTCATATATATAAGGGATGTTGCGCCCCTATTGATCTCCCCAACTGATTGGGATTAGCGTCTAGTAGACTGATGAGAGAGAAAATATTTCCTAATAAAATAAGGAAAATCTCTTAGATTGATTTCTCTCATTTAATTTAATATCCTATATTAAATATTTCAAGGTATTGTCAATATCTAATATTGACTATCTTTATCTTATTACCAAAAATCTGTTTTTCCAAAATCAATTAATATCCAATATTAATATTATGGTAATCTTATTAATTAAATTTCACAATTCAAGTGTATCTTATACACCTTACAACTTGCGCCCCATACATGCCATGATTGGCATCCGGAATATTCTTTAATTAATATAGTATATGATTAATTAATTTGCAAAATACATGTGTATCAATATACACATATTTCGAAATATATATGTATCAATATACATATTTAATTAATCAACATAATTAATATCTTGTATTATATTTATTCATAATAAATAAACACCACTATATTAATTTACCACTATAACATTTATAGTATGAGATAAATTCTTTCCTTATTTGGTTATCAACTATAACCGCATTTTATTCCGACTTGATGTTCATATGTGTGTGACCTGATAGGCTTCCGAATATGTTGGCCGTAGACATAAGGAGCAATTACGAAAATGCCCTTCACCTCTAACGATCATGGATAGCGTCTAGCAACACGTCCATGACCCCTAATCATTGGAAGAGTCAATACGCAATGACTACTACCTTTCATGTGCTCGGTTAGCGTGTAAATAGAATCCTATCGCTGTAAAAATATCCATACGGTCGTACGTTGAGTGTCATGCATTAACGACTGTATCTTATAATCTGGATATCATGCTCTCTCTCGAAGTAACTCATTTACTTCCACTTTATAAAGATTCACGAGAGTAAGACATTCCTTATAAGAAGGCCCATTTGGATATTCACCCCTACTATTAGGGTACGCGATTCCCAGATGACCTAACATGTATACTCCGCATGCTTCAGTATCATACCCGATCACTACCGCACGATCGCCCCATGGCTAAGGGAAACCTCAATAGTGTTAAAGCATGACAATCCACACCGTGATGCCATGTAGACTCCGGTCCTAATGATAATTACACAACCGTCACATAGTGTGACACCTAACAGTGTAAGTGGGTCAGTCTAACGTATGCATTGCATTCTCTAATACACGTCCACGTACAGTCCAATTGTCTTCACACTTAAATAGACGAGATCTATCCCTACCCTTAACGACAGAAGATATCTAATACGTGCTAGTCTGTACGTACTATCAATGCCCTGTTTAATAGTACATCAGCCTAGAAGTATCAAACTTATTAAAGTGATTAGAGATCTCATCAACCATAATCGCCCATCATGGTTTCTCACAGTTTAATACTAAGGACGTTATCATATAACAATTCATAATTAGTTCTTTAAAAGAACAAATATATGACAAAAGAAAAGCCATTTCTTATATATGTATAATCATAAAGAAATAGTAGAAATGATCCGACCCGGTCGGACTCTTGATCCGTAGACGGGTTTCCGGGTCAAATGTCTCAGAGTAACAGTAAGAGGAAGCACCGGCTAAATCGGTTGAAGCACCCTCTGCCTCGAGACCATTCTCTTTTTCCATGGAGTTTTCCACAGAAACACTTGTGGGGGTCGAAGATCTAGCTCTCATCGTCGAGAGAAAATAAAATGAAAGTGAAATTTAAACGAAAAAGCAATGAAGACTCACGTTAAAGATCGTCAGATGTAACAGTGCTTTATGCCTGCCAAAACGTAATGTAATGGTTGATATGACAGGGGGCTATAAGCCTCAACCTATTCTCGAAAACCGTTATTGAAATGGGCGGCAGACGCCTCGTATTTCAAAAAACATTAAGGCAGAAGTTATGGTATGACTGTGCCACCTGGCATTGATGACTATATCCACCCTTTAAAGCAGAGACCGAGCTCTGGCACGGCCAAGTCGAACCAGCCTAAGAGTGACAGAATGTCTAACTCAGACCCGACCTGACCTCAAGAGTTCAGCTAGATCTTGGAGGGCTTACGACGATACCGGATTTCACCGCTCCACGTGCCAAGCACATGACACCCCAAATAAGGGCAAGATTAGACCCAATACCCTAACCATAAGGGCCATGAGTCCCATCATAGGCATAAGGGACGAACTGAGTCCTCGTGAAGGAAGTCCGTTCAGGTCGTCCCCCGATCCACCGCAGGTCGGTCATGACCGGCGAGGGGTAGACCTACGCAGCTCGGTCGACTCGACCTTAGCATCTTGCCGCAGGTCGGCCAGAGGGTATAGTAATAATAATTATACAATAATTATGGAAAGAATTCCAAGACTTTAAGGCTCTGATCTTTGTCATCTAATATTCGAATGTCTTAATTATCTTCTAAAATCAAGGGATAATCCCAGAATTATCTCTAACTTGAACAACACGAAACTAGAGTCCACGTTGGACACGACCCATGCAGGCCTAGGGCACAATCTTCCCTCTATATAAACAATCACAAAGAACTATGGCAGACTTGATTCCAACATACATATTGGATACGTAGGCATCCTGGAAAAATTCCCAGGCTCAGTCTAAATCACCTCCGAAAACTCCTTTCCTTGTTCATATTTTCTCTTGATAAATCACCCTCAACCAATTACCTCTAGATCAAAGGGTTTAAATTTTATACCCGATGAATTTTGTTTCGTCAATATACATGTGTATGGTTGATATTTTTATTATTATTGTTTTTTTTTTTTTTTTTTTTTTTTGCTACATGTGATTATTTTTAAGAGAACAATTTTTTAATGTTGTATCATGCAATTCGGGCGGAGGAGGGGTGGGTGGGGGGGGGGGGGAAGGGGGAGGGGGGATGGCTTGCAGACATATATTTGGTAGCCATCAAATTCATGTATTCTTGTAGATTTCTTGTAATAAATTGCATAATTTTAGGAATTAATACCATGAGTTAATTTTAAAAAACCATTAAAATTCACGCATGTTTGTGGTGTAACTGGGTGCACAATTTTAGGAGATTTCATAGGAGTTAATGTTTTGAAAGTCATTCAAATCGAGCCATTAATGCAAATTTCTTAGGACAAATTTGGGTCGGATTATTTACGGGTTTGGGTTGAATTAGCAGGTAATCAATTTAAAACAAGCGGCAATATAACATAGTAATGCAAGAAATACCTTTTACTTGAATTAATGATTATATAGCATCATGTGATATATTTAATGTAAATTTATATGTTCCATTAATGGTTAAGCATACGATTACTGTTGTAGAGATATAAATTTTCCGATCCCTATTTGTGGGCAAGGGCGGAGATATGCATGGACAGGGGTGGGCTAAGCCCACCCAGATTTTTTTTATTTTTAGGTATATAGCTATAAAACTAATTAAATTGAGTCCAGCCCACCACTTCAGCCCACCACCCACCAGTTCGGCCCAATATGCGTGAATGACGATGACGCCTTAACATACTTCATTAAACAAGCAATTATGATGTGATTCAAAAGATCGTCGGTCTGTATTTCCGCCAACAACGAATAAGAACAAAGAGAAAAAGGGAAATTCGTTAATCATATCCAAAATCTTCAAGCATTTCAAACTATTTCATGATGTGATGAAATACAGACCTTTAGTCTCTTAAAACTATTTCTTTATAATTGCTTGTTTAATGAAGTATGTTAAGACTGTCCATTGGAATGGTTCTCAAGCAGTATATAAAACTCAATACTTCTCATTCGGCATTATTGAAAGGTTGTTTCAGTCTGCATTATCTTGCCTTGTCCTGAATTTTTAAATACTACAACTTATTCCTTTGGAAACATGAACAACTTATTTGCTTGGGGGACAACGAGTTGGTGATTGCTTTCTGTCTATTATGCCCATAAGTTGTAGTAACCATCCATGGCCTTTGGCTTTTGATATGCATGGACAGGGATGCTACGTATTTCGATTTGGAAGCATCCTATCAATAAACAAGATGAGACTAGAAGAGTTTATATCCAAATGGGGCCATTCAAAATTTTTTCTAGCCCCCCCGGGATAAAATTCCTGGCTCCGCCCTTGTTTGTGGGTAGTCTTACCTCAAAACATCTTCTTAAATGAACCACTAGAGTCCGTTCAAAAAAAAAAATATTGAAAAACCACTAGAATTAGATTTTATCGTATCATCGTTTAATATTGGTTTCTTTTATATATTTTATAAACTTGAACTTAGCTCCGCATGAGGGGCTTTTTTGCTAGTAATAAAAATAATAATAACTTTTCAGCTTTGTATTTTCTGAGAACCATTGCCGATGGCGAAATACATTTGGTGAAGGTAATAAAGTTATAATTGACCATAAAAAATGTAACTATAATTGGTATTACCTATGCCCGTTAAGATTTTTAAATTTATCCCATAATATAAATCCATTTAGAATACCAATAAAGTAATTATTAGATTTTTCTTTTTTTATTTCTCATTTATTATTTTACTCCATACTCATACATTTTTTTACAATTTTGCATGTTCATTTGACTTTTCCCATCAAAATTAATAACTCATAACTCATTTAAATTATCAAAAAAAAAAAACATATTTAACAAATTTTCTTAATCTATATGAAAAAATTTAAACGTATTTATATTTTAAGACGGGGTAAGCATATATTATTAGGGTGCAAGTGCAAGTTTTGGACCACCAAATCATCAATTTTAACATCATTGAATGGTAGTTTATTTTTCAAGGCAGAGAAGTATTTTAATTATAAAAATTAATATTACTTATAATACATCAAATAGGATTTGCACCATAACTATTCTAAAATTTGTGTTCAATTTATAGTACTTCAAAGTAATACATGTTCACACAGGCATAAATTTGACCAATGTGGAAAAAACACAACTAAAGCGGCAGTATTTACGGCGTTAACAAATGGGCCATAGCTTTTGCTGTAAACGTGATATATGAGGTATCGATCGTACCACATAATTTAAGTGCAGAATGAAATCGTATGGACACCCAAAAATTTCACGTACTACTAGTATTAAATTTTGGTCATTCGTCAAACTGAATGAAGGCCGAAAATCCAAAAGCTCAAAACAGGCAGTGAAAAAATAGTACGGCCTCTATACAGAGAACCTAGCCTATCCATTTATGACGTTTCAAGAAACAAATAACCAAACAAACGTGGAAAACAAATAAAAAAAACTCACTTTCTTTTTCTTTCTCTCCATACGTTGAACTCTCCCTCCTCTTTCCTTTTTTAACATTGCGATTTTCAATTTTTTTTTTCTTCTCTTTCAATCTACTCCTACAGCCAAAAACATAACGAAGAAGGAGAACAAGAATTTTGAGTTTAGTTTTTTTGAAGATAATTTAATTATTTAATCAGCATATTTTTGAAGTTAAAATCCAAGGCCATTGAGGTGGAGTAATTAATTAACTTTGTTAGGATGGGATTGGACGGAGCGGATCTTGTGGACGACGGCCACGGATTTGGTGCTAGTGATGGTGTTGACGGTGGTGGAAAGGAGGGGAAGTTGTCGGCGGTGGTGGTGGTGGTTTCGTGTTCCATTTGTTTGGATGCGGTGACTGATGATGGGGATAGATCTTGGGCTAAGCTTCAATGTGGCCATCAATTCCATCTTGGTTTGTTATTTTTTATTTTTTTAATTCCATTTGTGGTCATTTTTTATGCTTGTAGTTTCTTATCTTTCTATGATTTCTAATTGCTGAGATCTAAATTTCCTAGAGTTTGACTTTGGCTTAATTTTCTTGTTGATGATTTTGGCCTGAGGTGTGGAATGGATGAGAGATATATTACAAAGTGTTCTCCTTGTACTTAGCTATTAGAAACTAAGATTTCTTTTGAAGAATATAATGCAGAGCGGGCTGAATTACGGTTTATTTGAAGAGTTTAATGCTTGTGTTTCTGTGTAGCATGGTTGCATAAAGATTGTATTTTTCAAGTTTTTCAAGTCAAAGGCAAGTGTTTATGCTTGTAATATAGAAGAGACGCGACTTATGTTAGGCTTGTGAGACTCTGTTAAGTACTCATATGAATTAGGCTAGGTTGTGTTTGTGTGGAAGTGAATATATGAACCAAAAGTGTTGTCAAAAGCTCCAGCCAGCCATTACTTGCGAGCTTGTGTTAGATAATGACTGATAGGCCAAATAACGCTCTAGATGTCATAAGATTGATCTCAAAATTTCCAAGGAGAGTTCTTTCAAGCTGAAGTAGGTAGCGTGTAAAAGAATTTCATAAAACGTTAAAGTGCATTAAAAACCTAAAAATTCTGGGTTAGTTTTGACTTTTATTGTCTAACTGACCGAGGAGAGAGAGAGACAGAGAGGGCATCACGTTTTACCGGGTGATTTTTGTATGGTGTCCCCACATGTGGACACTACACATAAATTCCCCATTTTACCCACACTGCATAAATTTCTTTGTGGCTTTCTAGCTTTTGCATTTTTGGCTTGATTTATTTTCAGAATTTCCTGATTCAACTTGAATCGCATAGAGCATCTTTATTCACTATGAATTATGTAATTTTCTCTCCGTTACTTTTCTCCTCACCATAAGCCACATCCACTTTATTCGACACAAAACCCGATACAAACCAAGCAGCCTTTCTCCCGATCTTTATTCCGTGAATACGAATCAAGTCGAAATATTACATGTTCAAAAGGACCTTTGGAAATCAAGGATTACATTTGGTAGTTGTAACCGTTCACACTATATTTCACCTGCGCTTTAAATGCTATGTTAAATTTGGTGGTGGTGTGGCACACATGTAAAATTGTAGATGCCGCATTTTATTCCTATTTTGTTGCAAACAAAGTTCACATTTAAGAGTGACGATACGGTTTGGACAGGCGTTTCTGTTTGATATTATGATGTAATTTTTTTCCTTCTCTTTATGTTATTGAAATCTTCAATTCCATGCATCCCCTTTATTGCTGGATGTCTTACTTTTTCCAAGGAACGTTCGTTAAGAGTTTCTTTGTTCCAATGACATGGACATCGATGTGTTATCCTCTGTCTGATTTTGGGGAAGCATGTTAATTTGGGAAGAAGAGGAACACAAAATTGGAGGGCAGTAACTATTCTTTGCATACAAGCTTTCAATCTTTAAATGTTTGAACTTAGATGTTCCAGGATGCAGCCTTTCTCAAACTGTTCATGGATCAATTAGCTATGATATAGCTGAAGTAGTTTGTCTTCAGTTACCTTTCTGTGCTTGCAAATGCAAAGATCTTTGTTGATAAGAGTAGGCTGAGCTGGAATTCCTGGAAGAATGGGAAGTTCATGATTGGGGAGTTGTAAGATATTTCTATTGCCTGACGAAACAATTGGATATTGAAGTTTTGAGTTACTTTTCCTAATTTGTTGTAGGCAAGTGATTTCATTAATAATGAAAAAGCATTACAGATCCTCCCAAGAGCACTAACAAAACAACAAACTACATACTAAGCACTACAAATCTAGAGCTGCAGAACACTCCACTGCGCCATAACAAACAAAATTACCTAAGCAACAAAGGCCAGTGAAACAGCCGAACAATGAGACAACAACCCTGATTTGAAGGTTACCAACAAAATCTGCTAGGGGCAGCACCAGCAACATGGATGCTTAATCAACAAACCATCTAAATCCAGCGACAGAAAAAGGCTGTTTTCTAAAAGTTCTTTTTTATCATTTTAAATGGATATTGGACTTGCCACTTAGTTGGGCAAGAAAATAACAAATTTAACGGAGAGTCCTTGCTAGAACAAACTGCATAAATCAGGTGTATAACTTTCATGTAGACTGATAAATATTCAGCCTTGGGACTTATGACTACAATAAGAAACGAAGTGGAAACAATCAAACAAAGAATCCATCTATGACCATACTATGACAAAATAACTAAATGCTGCCATTCGACTAGAAGCCACACCTGAGTATGTATTCTTCACCTCTCTGAACAAATATGGGAGTGTCCTTGCTAGAACGAACAGCATAAAAGCTGTATAGCTTTTTTGTAGACTGATAAATTCGGCCTTGGGACTTTTGGCTTCAAGTTTGTGAAAGAAAAGAAATGGAAACAAAGAATCCAGCTATTACCAGGATATAACAAAATGACATGCTGCCACTCCGACTAGAAAAGCTACACCCGAGTTTGTATTCTTCACTTCTTTGAATAACATTCCACTCTGGATGGTGTGAATTAGGGTGGTAAAGAGACAGGCCATTCCTTCTTTTTTACAGTTCAAAGAAGATAGGATTTTGTTTTATTACCTTGGATAAGCGGTCGATAGAGCTAATTCCCATGAAAGGTTTCCCGACATATACATGGGAGATGAGAGAAAAGGAATTCCTTTCCTTAGAATTAAATCCGCTAACTACAATTGTATGCTTGACACGGAGGTAGGAGGGGCAAATGGAGTTTATGGTCGAGTCTCAACCCGAAAAAGGGGAAGCCATGCCCAATTAGTGGCTGACTAAACACATGCAAATAATTTGTATTGTACTCATTTTCGACTAATACATTTTATGAATGTTGACCAAATACTGTAAGTGGGTTACTTCTTGGTTCAACAATTTGATGCCCAAGGATGACTAGGCTTTCTTAACAGATACAATGTCTTCTGTTTTAGTTGTTCTGTTGCTTCTAGTGTAATTATACTGAACGTGGTAAAAAAGCAGGTGTACAAGGAAATTTCAAGGGGCCTAAACTTGGAAATTTTGAGATCAAGAAACAGAGGAACAAGGATTGAGCAAGACAGAAGAGGTAAATATGAGGAGAAGAAAGGATGGCTGTGAGGTACTCTGTGACAATGAAATAAGAATTGGAAGAAAGAGAACAATTGTGTACAAGAATCAAGGTCTTGCATGTAAGAGATTTCGCTATGCGAAGACCATTTCTGATTTGGTTACGAGAAGATTTTCATTTGCTTTTGTTGGAATGTGGTTGTGGTTGTGGTTTTGTTATGATCCCGAGTCTCTTTTATGTTGCGTTGTGTTTATGGTTATGTGCCGGCTAGGTTTGTTTAGACCCTAGTAGGGTTTCGGTCTTATAGCTCGGTGGCTAGTGTTTGGTTTACTAACTCCTTGATCTCAGGAGTTATTCGGTCTTGGATTCTGTTATATTTCCTTTCCTATATATAGGCATGTAGTGCTGTTGGAAAAGGTAAAAGAGAACTTCTGTCTCGTTATTTTATTCAACTACAGTATTTATGCAAATAGATAAAACCTTATTCTCCTATATTCAAGGAAACTTATCAATCAAGGACTCTAACCATGCCGCCTCTTACTAAATACGTGGAAACCCTAGTAAACATAACACCTTACCTTATAATACGGCTACATAACACACATACATAAAAATATAATAACCAGAACCTTAAATCTTTCAACAACCCCCCCTCAAGTTGGAGCAAAGATATTGGATAAGCCCAACTTGTTCACAAAATCATCAAACATAGCCATTCCCAAATCCTTGGCCAACTCATCTGCAATCTGTCTTGTAGAAGGAAGGAAAGGAACACAAAACAGGCCACTCTCCAACTTCTCTTTGATGAAGTGCCTATCAATCTCCACGTGTTTGGTCCTATCATGCTAGACTGGTTCATTTGCTATCTCTATAAGCTGCCTTGTTGTCACAATAGAGCTTTATAGGATGTGAAAAAAAACAGCTCCAACATCTTTCTTTACCTACTTGATCCACAGTTCCTCACATATACCATGTGCCGGTGCTCTAAACTCAGTCTCAGCACTGCTCCTAGCCACAAACTCATGCTTTTTGCTTCCCCAAGTCACTAGGTTCACCCACACATAGGTGCAATAACATGTTACAGACCTCCTGTCTTTAGTACATGCACCCCAATTAGCATCAGTGAAAATAGACACATCTCTCCTGTTAGATTTTCTGAAATGCAGACCCTCCCAGATACGGTCTTCAAGTACCTTAGCAACCTTCTGGCTGCTTCCAAGTGGAACTCATTTGGCTTTTTGGTGAGTGCATAAACTGGCTAGGTGTGCCAACAGCATATGACACATCTGGCCTAGTATGGGTTAAGTAGATCAGCTTACCAATCAGTTTCTGATATGCTTCTACATTGACTGAATTCCCTTCGACTCACTCCAACTTCATATTACACTCCATAGGTGTCCAGGTTGGTCTGCAACCTTCCAGCCCTGTTTCATTGAGCAAGTCCAAAGTGTATTTCCTCTGAGTCATAACCAACCCTTCATATGACCCAACGACCTCCATTCCCAGAAAATGTCTCAAAGGCCCCAGGTCCTTGATTTCAAATTCTGATGACAATTGAAACTTCACCCGGGCAGCTTCCTTTGCATCATTTCCTGTAAGAATAATGTCATCAACATATACAATCAAGAATGTTAGTTTTCCTTCCCCAGATATTTTGACAAAGAGTGTATGATCAGACCTACCTTGGGTAAATCCCACTCCTTTAAGAAACTTCATAAATTTGTCAAACCAGGCTCTTGGGCTTTGTTTAAGCCCATATAGGGATTTTTTTAAGCCTACACACCCTGATACCAAGCTGACTATTGAACCCTGATGGTGGTTCCATGTATACCTCTTCCTTCAATTCACCATGAAGGAAGGCATTCTTGACATCCACTTGATTCAATGACCATTCCAAATTTACTGTTGTAGACAACAATACCCGGACAGTATTCAGTTTGGCTATTAGAGAAAAGGTCTCAGAATAGTCCATTCCATAGGTTTGTGAGTAGCACTTAGCCACTAACCTAGCCTTGTGTCTATGGATACTTCCATCACGATTATACTTGATCACAAACACCCATCTATACCCTACTGCTTTCCTTCCCCTAGGTAAGCTCACAACCTCTCAAGTATCATTCTTCTTCAGTGCCCTCATCTCTTCTAGAACCGCTTCTCTCCACTCAGGAACAACAAGAGCCTCTTGTATATCTTTGGAAATGGCAGTGGATGAAAGGGTTGTGGTGAAGGCTTTATACTCAGGAGATAACTGAACGTATGAAAGGAATCTGGACATGGGCTGATTAGTGCAGTTTCTAGGTGTTTTTCTGATGGCTATAGGGAGATCAAGAAGGAGTTTTTCTTGGGCTGTTAGAGGTAGTTTTCCCCTCTTTTAAGATCAAAGATTGGGGATTCAGAGGACTCAGAATCAGGAGATTCAGAGTCTGAATTTTCAGGAGTCTGAGACTCAGAGTCTGCACTATCCATATGTTCAAGTTGGTCATTTGCTTCAAGAGTAGTTTGAGGAGCAGACTGTTGTTCTACCTCATTTTGGTCTCTAGATGCCTTCATAGGGTATCTCTTCACATAAGTTTTCCCTTGGAAAGCTGGATTAGCTTCCTGAGGACAGGATCAGCAGGTCCAGAGTCTGAAGACTCAGTGCTGGTCCCTCCTCCATTCTGGCAGTCATCATCAATACCTGGACTAGGATTTATCAGAACCAGACTCAGATTTATGTTTTAAGTTTAGGAAATCAAACTTACCTTTTATTGAAAATGTTTTCATTTTTTGTGCTATTAACTATGCCCCCCTGAAATTGAACCTTGTCAAAGAACATGTTGTCTTCAAAGAATGTTAAATCCATTGTGACTATGAACTTTCCAGTTTCATGGTCAAAACACTTGTAACCCCTCCGTGTGGGAGAATATCCCATAAAGACACACTTCTTTGACCTAGGTTCCAATTTCCCTTGGTTGTAAGTGTGAGTGTAAACAGTGCATCCAAACACCTTTAATGGAAGTGTGCCAATTAGTCTATTTTGAAGAAAACAGTTTTCAAACAAGTCAACAGGGTTTTAAAACCAATAACCCTAGAAGGTACCCTATGGATTAAATGTTTGGCAGTTAGAACAGCCTCTCCCTAGAATGTTTTTGGGCATTTTGAGGCTATTAAGAGTGTTCTAGCTACTTCCAAAAGGTGTCTATTTTTCCGTTCTGGTGTTGGTATGCCTTTTTTTATAATGCAACAGGGTATAAATTTTTGAGGGTTTTATTATTTATTTTTTTTTTTTATTTTTTTTTTTTTTTTTTTTGGGAAAGGAATAAAGGGAGATGGGGAAGGGGGTGGGGTGTGTGATTGGGGTGTGTGATGTTCAAATTTTATAATTGCTAAGTTGCATTTTGATTAATTGGTTCACTGTAATTGTTATGCTCTCACAAAGATGGTCATGACATGATCAGAATTGATATGCTTGACTATATTCTCATTCTGTTAATTCTCATGGAAGTGAATGATAATGTTTAATTATGTTCAGCAGATCTTTGTTATCAGTTATCTTGCTAAAACAATAGCATATTGCTTGGGGCACATATGATAATTGGCTTACAAAAATATGTGACTATGGCTTCTTTAGTCTATATGGTCTCCAGGTTCTCCTCTTATTGACATTCTTTGACAAACAGATTGTATTGGTTCTGCATTCAATATAAAGGGAGCAATGCAGTGTCCCAACTGTCGAAAGATTGAGAAAGGTCAATGGTTATATGCTACGGGCTGCCGTGCGCTTCCTGAACTTACCATGGATGATATTAGTACTGAAGAAGATCTATATGACCTAAGCTACTCTGAAATGGTAATGAAATGGTCACCCTTGATTTCTCATGTACTGAATTTTCTTTCTGTATTGCTGACTATGCTGTGATTTCCTCGTCCATGCCTCCCTTGTTTTCTTATATTCTGCTCCTCATCAAGGACCTGCAGAGTTGTGCTGATGCATGTGTATTTAAAGCACATGTGGATGCATACATATGGCTGCAGTTATTTCTTGTTCTTTGGCTGCAGATGTACATTGCTTACTGCCTCTGCTTTTCTGAGTGTGTTAGCAGTTGTAATGCATCTTTCAAATTCACGGCATTGAGTAAACTGCTATCTTGAAGCTAAGGTGCCGCCATATCAATTTCGTTACTGCTCTGTGGTCCAGTTTCTGGGATGCAGTTTGTGATTCAGCTTAGTACTTGTCCTGATTGTATTAAAGGAAAATTTTGAATATATTATGTTGATGTAGGCTGATTGGATAGCACTTGCTGTCACTCAATTTATGAATGAGAAAAATTGCTGTAGACTTGGTTGGTAATCAAGGTTTGTACCATGGGCAATTGGGTGTTGCCAGACAGCGCTCCAAGATTAGCAGTTTAAAATGATACTCGTTGCATTCTTAAATTTAAGAAGAGGAAGAAAAAAAAGAGAAATAAATGTTATACTAATTGTTGCCCCGCCATCATAGCAGAGTACTTGAATGTCGAATATTTACTATATGCATGTTGGAATGGAGTCAGCTTTTACACTTGACTTTAAGATTGTATAGTTCGTGAATTTAAGTTAAATGGGTGATTCTGTTGGATTCTATAATGTCACAAATTCAAGCTTAGCTATGACTTCAGGTGTTCCATGTTTGTATGAACGCTTGTTCAATTTATCTAGAGCACCATCTTGCTTGTCCTAGGATAACTTTTTTCTGACTTATTTTGTACCTCCTTATTCAGTGTACTCTATTAACTATTTTAAAGGGTGGTTCTAAAGACACCCCCATTTTTACTTCTGGCACCACCAAAAATTTCTCCGGCACCACGATGATTTTTTATGAACGCAATGTCAGTGCACTAACGTTGCTATTGAAAACCAACGTCAGTTTGGTGTTCAAAAACGAAAGTCGGTGGCACCGACGTTTACGTTATAAAAGTGTCACAACTTAGAAATGTCAGTCCACCGACTTTCGTTTTTGAATAGCAACGTCAGTGTCAGTGTCACTGACGTTGGTGTTCATATCAACGTCAGTGCCCCACTGACGTTCTGTTCATAAAAAATAAAAAATAAAATAATGGGTGCCAATAGTAAAAGTGGGGGTGCCTTTAGAACCCACCATTTTAAATTGTTTACTGCAAGAGAAAGTTTTCTGTTTTTCCCTGGCCATGATCTCCTTTCTTTGATATTTGGTAAAATATTGTTTGACAGCTATCTATTTAAAATTTGCAACTTTGTTTATATTTCTCTGGCCACCTTGTAGTCATGAATTCCTGCGACTTCTGTGCTGTGTGGGGATCAAGTAGAATGTGTTGGATTTTGTATTGCACATTGTCTTTGAAGAGTCATTGCTTGCTAATAGGTGAAGTATACCATGGGTATGCAAAATAACACAACATGTTAAGATTATTGTTGCTACTGCTGCTGTTGCTGCTATCATTATTACGATGATGGTATCTCTACCACTAGCCCATGTAGAATGTATCTCAAGCCTGCTTCACCGATTTTAAAATATAAATTATGACAGTGTAGATTTTGCTACAAACTCTAGCATTCACTATAAAATTGCTTGATTTGCAGTCATTTGGAGTTCATTGGTGTCCATTCAGTGGATTAGCTCGACTTCCTTCTTTGTTTGAGTAAGGACTCTGTCATTATTAAGTTTATCTTTACTCCAGTTCCTCATGTTCCTTTCAGTATTGAATAGTATTACCTCCGTCCCAAAATGTAAGTCCTTTTAGCTTTTTTGTTTTGTCCCATAATGTAAGTCCATTTAAATAACCAAGGAAACATTTATTACATTTTTCTATTTTTACCCCTCATTTATTATCTATTCACCCACTTTTTACTACTCTACATTAATAATAGTCAAAGGTTATTTTAGACTTTTCCATCAAAATTAATGACATATAACCAATTTAATCAACTTTCTTAATCTGTGTGAAATACTCAAATACCCTAAAAGGACTTATATTTTGGGACGGAGGTAGTAGTTGATAGTTATTTGTCTCATAGGCTTGAAATCTTTAGCTATTCTGATATTGTTCTAATTGCATTGATAACGCTGCCCATTTAAAATGCTACACAAGCACACAAGTAATTATATTGTAGGCGTACTGTTGTCTAGCTGTTCTTCTGTCCCTCATACTATTTTGGTTGTCTAATGACATGATTTAAGGACCAGATAATATAATTGGTACATATTGAGAAGAATTTTAGAGCATAAAAGATATATGGATAGTCAAAAGGAAAGATGGCGAGTACCCTGAATTTTAAAGTTATGAATAACTTCTTTTCATGTTTCAAAGTTAATATATCCTTGAAAAATCATAATTTGAAAGAAACGGTGTGGTCATAGCTTGTTTTGATATAATCTTTAGGGAAGAGACGGTGTAGTTTTCAACATCAACATGTTGAAGATTCGTTTTATCTGTTCTGATTTACTGCATTTATGTGCCCTGATTAACCGACCAGATTGACTGCAGATTTACTGCATCAATTTAAACGTTGAATAGTTGTTCTATTTTAAATTTTGAATTGAGGAGGTTAGCCTTTATTAGGGAGATTTGGACAGCCATGTAATCTCACAGTTTTTTAATACAAGAAAAACTTTATTATTCTTCTTTTTCTTAACGATATCAGAGCCATAATCTCAAACTCTATCTGCATATTTTCAAAATTTTATTTTGCTAAGAAATGGCATCACATACTGCATCCTCCGCTGTTGAGGCTACTTCCACCCCAATCTTAAATGCTGGGGCCAGGGTCACAAGGAGCAGAAAATATCTTGATAACCATTTCAGGTCATAAGCTAAACGTGACCAATTATTTACAATGGTTTAGACCCTGGAGGAAGTTTAGGGGTCTTAAAGTTTAGAACTCTTGAAGGAAGTCTGTTTATCAAATATGTGGCAGTTAGAACAGCCTCCTCCCCACATATATTCAGGAATATGCATTGAAAACATCAAGGCCCTGGCCATCTCCAGAAGATGCCTATTTTTCCTTTCAGCTACCATAACTGCCTCCCCCCTCATATATTTAGGAATATGCATGGAAAACATCATGGCCCTGGCCATCTCCAGAAGATGCCTATTTTTTCTTTCAGCTACCCCATTCTGTTGGGGAGTTTCAACACAACTACTAGTGTGAACTATACCTTTTTTTTCGAAGAAAGAAGTTAAACTTGACTCAAAATATTCCTTAGCATCGTCAGATTTAAAGATTTTAATTTTTCTACCAAATTGGTTTTCAACCATGTGGTAAAAGTTGTTAAAAATTGTCCCAACTTCAGACTTCTCCTTCATAAGATATAACCAACTAAACCAAGTAGTATGATCATCCACAATTGTGATAAACTATCTACTACCAGTTATGTTCTTTACCCTTGAGGGTCCCCACACATCACTGTGTATTAGGGTGAAGGGTTCAGTCCTTTTATATGGCAGTTTAGTGTAAATGCTTCTAGTGCCTTTGGCTAATTGACATATATCAGAATGATTTGGTTTGCAAGATTTGAATAATTCATGAAACAGATTCTTTAAATAAGCAAAACTTGGGTGACATGGTCTATAGTGCCACACCATTACATCATTCTTATGTAAGTTGTTAGAATTACAACCACTACTAGAAGCATGAAAACATGAATTTTTGCTATCACTATTGAGAACAAATAGCCCAGAGTTGACTTTTGCACTGCCAGTCCTCTTGTGAGTAGTATGCTCCTGAAAAATTGAAAATAACACTTATTAGCTTCAAAGATTACATCCCAATCAACATTTTGGTGAGTTTACTAACCGAAATCATGTTACAATCTAGATTTGGAACATAGAGTACAACCCATATTTCACAAACATTGGATAGGTAAACTGCTCCAATTCCAGAAACTTAGGAATAAGAGCCATCAGCAATTGTAACTTTATGAGTTGAATTGCTGATCCTTATTTCCAGTCATGTGTAATGATGCACCTGAGTCAATAATCCAGGTGCTGTGATTTTTACCAACAGATTTAGAAGTATTAGGAAGCATACCAGTTTGAGTAGTCAAGGCAGATTCAGAGTTATTAGCGGAAGGGAGTTGGTTCAGGAAGGCCTTCAAAGCATCAAGTTGGTCTTTGCTTAGGCCTGGGGTACTTTCTAGTTTATTTGTCTCAGTAGAAGCATGCCTCCCATGTGACTCTTTTTCTACTTGCCTTGATGGTTTACAGTTATTTGGTTTACCATGGATCTTCCAGCCAGCATTTATCTCTGGTGTGGCCAGTTCTCTTGCAGTGATCACACCAAAGTTTCTCCCTTTTTCTTTGTTGGAGGGGTTCCATTATGAGGTGTTCATTGCTTTCAGTGCTGGATCTTCAGATCCTTTGGACGCCAAGGCGGCTCCTCAGATCCTTTGGACACCAAGATAGACCGTTCAGTTGACTTCATTTCCACTTGACCCTTTTAACATCAGGTTCCTACGGCTCTCCTCGTGTTTTACTTCTGAAAAAACAGTTTTTAGAGATGGTAGGGGGCTTGTGGATAGAATTCTACCCCTGACATCATCAAGAGTAGAGTTTAGTCCCATTGGGAACTTAAACAACCATTTTTCCTCTAAAATTGCCCTGTAAGACTTAAACATATCCAACTGCTGCCAAGACCTTGTAAGGAGATTGAAGTATTGAGTAACACTCAAATCGCCCTGTTTCACTTCTTGAATTTGAACCTCAATGCCATAGATTTCTGATATATTATCGGTTTTGGAGTAGAGATCCTAAGCAGTCATCCATATCTCATGGGCTGTTTCATATAGGATGGAGTTTTCACTTATTTCAGGTGACAGAGACCTGATTAGTAGCATATGACAATGTTATTCTCAGTATCCCAGCTCTCATACCTGGGATCAGTTGGTTCAGGGGCTTTACGGGTTCCAGAAAGAAATCTCCATGGTTCTTGTTGGAATATTAGATACTATCTCCATCCCAAAATATAAGTCATCCTACACTTTTAGATTTGTCACATAATATAAGTTATTCTACATTATCAATGCAACATTTATTGCCCCTTTCTCTATCTTACCCCTAATTTATTATGAATCCAACAACTTTTCAGTACTTAACAACTTTTAGATTGTCAAAGGGTATTTTAGACATTTACCTTTAAATTTATGATTCAACCACTTCCTTAATCTGTGTGAAAACTCCTAGGATGACTTATATTGTGGGACGGAGGTAGTATTAAATATGTGTCCTGATTGGTCTTTTTACCTATTTATTTAGTTGCTCCGTGACCTATTTATTTATTTAGTTCTGGAAAATAAAGTCAAAACAAATAGATGAGTTTGAATGTTTGTTAGGAGTTTTAAATAATTTTCAGTTTGAGATAGAGATAAGAGATAAAGTTGTTCTTAACTTCTTATCCTACTCAGTTTGAATTCCCTTATCTCTGTGTATTTATGAGACTTCAGCGTATTCCTAAGTCTCAATTGAATAAGAAAGATTATTCTGTTCTTCAAAATTGTTTACAGTTCTAGACCATTGAAGATAGTTGTTTCCATCAAGCTTATGACTGGTGATGGAAGAGTTTTCTAGTGTTTTCTGACGGAATAAGTTTTGGCTGAGATGAAGCCATTAGAGAAAAGATGTGAAGAAAGAGCTAGATGGGCTGTGATACCATATAGAATTTGAACAAGAATGTAAAGAGAAAAGATAACTCCTATTTCATGTGTAAAAGTGATTACAAACGACAAGAATAAATACAACATGAAACATAACTGAACAATCTTGGGAACATGTAATAAGTGCATGTCTTCATGAGCTGTCAACTACTCACATGGCTCTAAACAGTCTGCCAACTAACAGGGATTAAGACTGTCCCTTAATGAACTAACATATTTAAATTGTAGCAAAAGAGGAATAAGGACACAGCTGGTCACCATCACAGCTGATGACTCCTACTCAGCTGAACATCATCACAGCTGATAACCTTCTCAGCTAAACAACATCACAGCTGATCCTTCTCAGCTGAACAATAACACAGCTGATCCTTCTCAGCTGATTTATATTTCTACAAGATTTGAGTTCAAGCTTGGTTTCATTGATCTACAACTAAGTTTGAGGGGGAGTGTTAAAGATTCATGTTATTTGTCCTGATTTACTGCAATTTTGTACCCTGATTAGGTGTGATTGACTTCAGATTTACTGCATTACTTTAGGTGTTGTATAGCTGATTATTTTAAATTTTGAATTGAGGAGATTAGCCTTTATTTTAGAGATTTGGACAGCATTGTACCTCTCTATCTTTCCTAGTTCAGAGGGTGAAATTACTTTCCTTAGATAGTTTTTTGGACGTTACAAGGCTCTACCATAATCTCTCAGTTTTTTTAATACAAGTATAACTTTATTCTTCTTGCCTGAAAGATTGTTGTTTTGCAAATGTTGTCCAAATGTGTTTTGACTTTAGAATTTTTTTTGTGCTTGAACTTGATTGTGCATTACTTTTGGGTTGCATTGTAATTATTGTATGAACACCCTTGACATATTATTAGTAAAACTTTTCACTGATTTACAAAAGAAAAAATGTTTAGGAATTTCATTTACATATGGTGTTGCACTTTGCCCCTTAGATTTTTTTTCTTCAAAAGTGTGTTATTCATTTTTTTTTCCCTCTGCTTTTCTTTCTTAATAAGGTGTTCTTGTGGCATTTCAAGTTGTGTTATGTGACATAATATTTCTGATTTAATGCGTGTTTGGCCATGTTGGAATATAATCAATGTCTCTCATGTCTTTCTTTTCAACTTGTATCTTATATAATATTTTGGTTATTTTCCTTTTTTCTAGTTCATTGATGGTTTAGTTTGCAGTTCATGTGCGTGGTTATGGACTCTAGTCATAGAAAGACCCTCTTATAGGAACAAGGTAAACGCTGCATACCTTAGACTGTGAATGGTCCTACCTTCTGGATTCTGCATATAGTGGATTATCCAGGTTGTAAATATTCAGTTAGATGTTATGGTAACTGTAGAAGAGATCGAATGTGAAAAGATCTGTAAGAATTTAATGAACTTAGTTGGTGTTAATAGGACTGTACTTTGTCATCTTGTTGTCAAGTCAAGGTCCATATGGTTTTGACCTTCTCACTAATGAGCAGATATGCAGTCACCTATTTTATTCTTTCACTTTATGAAGTCTTATATTTTTTCCTTGCCATATTATTGGAAAATCTGTATATATACAATTCCCCAGCAGCTACTTTTGCTAATAACAGTTTTAGTGATTGACCCATTTTAATTCACTTATTCTTTTGTTTCAAAAACATGTTGACCACAATTATTCACAGAGATTTGGGACGAGTGTGATGCCTCTATGTACTAAGTATGAGGTGTTTTTTACACTAGTGGGGATAATTTTAAGAAAACATGATTTCGCAGCAAGTGCCAATAGAAAATAGAGGGTTCCAAAGTTCATTAGAAAGGTTCCAGGCCTGACATAGGACACTAAAAGCTGCAGTGTAATATGCTTATTACTGGAAATTGATGCCGTCTTCTCCTTCCTCCTGCTTATTAGCGGTAGTGTGTTCAGATTATTCCAAAGCTTACTGATGGCTTAAAAATATTACCGGTAGCCCGTAGTTTTTTTTTTTGTATGTGTGTGTTGGGGGTTGTGGGGGGGGGGGGGGGGGGGTGTTGGCATTTGCATCAAGACAGATATTCTCATCTCCTGTATTAATATAACAATTCAGTGAAGGTCACGTTGTTTGCTATAACTTCATTGATTACATTTACTGTTGCAAATTCTATAGATGCAAGCTGGTTTCTTGTGGGCTAGATATTAGTTGCTATTTTATCCTTTGAAATTTGATTGGAATTTTTGTATTTTATGTCTGATTCTATATAATGTTTATATTTCGTTGACGTCTTTCTTTTTTGCATCTTCTTACAGCGAAGGAGATTTTTCCTCGACCACATGTAAGATTCTGTTTTTCAGCTATTGTTAAATTCCTGCACATGCTGGTAATGACAGGAGCCGTTTCTCTTGCTTAGATCACGACTTTCTTGGACAACGTACAATCTTTGCTGAACATACAGCGGCTACATCAACAGCGGCTCATCCATGCCCTTATATTGCTTACTTGGGACCAGTTCATCCTTCATCTTCAACTTCAAATGCAACTATTTCAGATGTTTCTAACTTCAATGGTCACTGGAATGGTGCATCATCTGTCCCGAATGATATCTCTGCTTCTTATGCATTCCCTGGTGTGGAGGTCCATATGAACGCTTGGGATCACCATTCCCAACTTTTCCCGACATCAAACGCTCACATTGGTAGTGGTGGTGAACAGACCTCTGTCCCATCAGTCTCCCAGAGGGCAAGAGTTAGTACTAGTGATATTCCAAGACAAGGATCCTTTATGCAGCAGCCATTTGTGGTTCGTCACGGGTAAGTTTGGTGTCATTCATTCTTCCCCCAAAAGAAAAGTTTGCATGTGTGTGTATGACCTGAATTTGTTGCAGTTCTTCTGCAAGATCTGGGAGCTCAGTTCCAACAACAATGGTTCCTCCTTACCCTGGCAGTGTAGCTCGAGCTCGTGATCGCGTTCAAGCACTTCAGGCATATTTTCAGCAGCCCAGCAACAACTCCCCCTCTGCTGTGCGTACTCCCGTTATCTCTGGTTCTCGAAGATCCAGCAGTCATGATCAGACCAATGGATTCTACTTCTTCCCTTCAAGCTCATCATCAGGAAGAGCATTTCAAGAAGCAGAAAATCCTTTGTCCAATCGCTTCCCCCCCCATAATTGGGACAACAGAGAACACCACTTCCCTTCCTACCAATCGAGTCAATTAGATAGAGATTCTTCTTCTTCTGGTTGGGGGCTTTTCATCATCCGGGAGCTGGGTCTGAAGCCGCCGCCGCCGCCGCGGGTGTCAGATTCCGGCAAAGGCATGGATCAGAAAGGATGCCATCTCAAAACCGGCCATAGACTTGTTTTTTATCCTCTGCTGTGATATGATGAAATGAAAACTTTGAATTACTTGCAATGTCTGGAAATCTTTTCAGAGTATTATTTATGTTTGAGAAACATGTAAAAGACTGCCGGAGTAATTTACATGAACAAGAAAAAAAAAAAAAAAAACATTGCCGGAGTCGGCAGTTTTTGAATTGTGGCACAGCCCTTGAACGATTCCATTCGTGCCCCGAGTTTGATTTTGATGGACTTTACCCTCAATGCCTTTGCAAATGGGTTGTACAAATAACAACAATGTTCAATGGGGAAGTTGTGTAACATCATTATAAAATGCGTTTGATTTGATTTGACAGTAAGAAACTTGTTTTTTATTTATTTGCGGGGAAATTATGGGAGGGTGTGTTCCTGGCATTTTATATACTCCTGGCTAGAAGTAAGCCTTTTATGGACCTCCGACATGGTGATAGTGGCCGGAAGGTGACTACTAACACATTTGTGGGAATGGGTGGGTAGACACTCTTATATTATTAATTGACAAATTTCACAATAATTTCTCGTCTTCCATTCATCTCCGCATCACAATATATATAGATTACGGTGGTTGCTCTACAATCCTCTAAAATCCTGAAATACCCACAATGATAATAATTACATCGACTAAACATCTGTCACACCCAGGGTGTGACAGCCTCATACATAAATCAACTTAATATACGTAAAATAGCCTCTGTCGAACCTAGGGTGAGATAACTTCATATTGTAATACCCTCTCGAGTTCGAGCGTGACGGTCAGGAATGCCCAACTTGCGTAACGAAAATTCAAACTGTTGTTCTCCCCAGGCTTTGGTGAAAATATCTGCCAATTCCAACTGTGTAGGAACGTACGAAGGAGCAATAAGACCATCTGCAATCGCAACCCTAACAAAATGACAATCTACTTTAATGTGTTTCGTCGGCTCATCTAACACCGGATTTAGGGCCGACTGACTATCATAATGTGATACCAATTTATGTGAATATGAGGACCGTTAAAGGTAACATTTGACACGAAGAAACGAAGAACATGGATAAACAAGACTCCCTCGACTCCTGATCAACCTGTGACCAGACTCCTTGGGGTGCACCGTAGACAACCCGTGATTAGACTCCTAAGATACGTGGGTTCCCACAAACCAGTGGCTCTACAGATTTGATAAACCCAAAGAACGAATTCTTCTCGAATCCACGAGATTCACCCAAAAACACTATAATAATTGGAAATTTTATGATTGAAGAACACAACAAAATATAATGTGGAATTTTATTGCTCAAGAATAATTAAATATTTAATACAATGCAACTGATCATGGGGTATTTATAGTATCATACACCACATGAATCAGTTAGGATAAGTTACATAGCAGTTATAACAGAATAACCTTTCTAATAGTTTTGTTTGTAATTCTATACAGAATAACACTTTGTCAGATAGAGTAGATGATAAGCTTCTATGGCATTATAGACTAGGCCATTTACATGATAAAAGATTGCAAGTCATTAGTTCTAAATCAGTTGATGTTAAGTACTGTGAACATGATTTTTGTTATGTTTGCCCTATGGCCAAGTTAAATAAAAATCATTTTCCTTTTAGCACTACTGTTGTGAATGGTGTGTTTGATCTTGTTCATGTTGATATTTGGGGACCTTTGAGGTGGGGTGCATCGGGTCGGGACCCGACCCGACCTGACCTGTAAACTTCCAACCCGAAACCCGTCCCGACAAGATTCGGGATTCAATTTTTCTTCCTGAGCCCGTACCCGATAAGCTTCGGGTCCCGACAATCGGGATACCTGAATGTTTGGGATCCCATCGGGTCGGGAATGAATGTCCCGAACATATGATGCTAAATAAAATTCATGTTAATATAAAAAAATGACAACAATTACTTGATCAAAACAATAGTTCAAAAGGCGGGAGGCGGAGAAATGAGTTTAAGGCGACAGAGTCGACGGCCGGTGGAGGCGGATGACTTTTGTGAGGAAGAACAGTCTTGAATATTAGAGATCAGAAGATAGGTGCAGAGAAAGTGAGAAACGACGGAAGCGAGAGAGTGTAGTATGTTTATGTTTTAAGTATTTAGGGTTGAGGGTATTTATATCGGGATGAAAAATGTTATATATATATATATATATATATATATATATATATATATATATATATATATATATATATATATATATATTTCGGGTCGGGATCGGGAACCCGACTTGATTGATTTTTATACCCAATCCCGTTCCCTTATTTTTCGGGTAGGGAATAATCCCGAAATTTCGGGATGGGACCGGGATGAGATTCGGGACGGGTCGGGATTATCGGGTAATTTGCCTCCCCTACCTTTGAGGCACCATACTGTGAATGAACAACAATATTTTTTGACTATTGTAGATGATTTCTCTAGATTTTCTTGGGCGTTTTTGATGAGACAAAAGTCTGGGCTTCTGATTTAGTTAAATCTTTTGTTAAGTTTCTTTCTACTCAATTTAACAAAGTTATCAAATTAATTAGATATGAGAAAGGTGTTGACATTCGTTTGATGAAGATGCCAGTTATTGGCTGCTGCTACTGTCAGCAGAGTTCTTGCTTTTGTAATCTTCACAACTGGTGAGAAGGTCTTTTGATAATCAATGCCACAGGTCTGAGTACATTTTGCAACTAATCTGGCTTTGTACCTCTTTATAGAGTCATCGGGATTATATTTGATCTTATGCACCCATTTGAACCCAATTGGCTTCTTACCTGATGGTAAATCAACAACCTCCCAAGTGTGAGTAGTCTGCAGAGCTTCAATCTTCTCCTGCATAGCCTCTTTTCACTCATCATGCTTGATTGCTTGGTTGTAAGTCTTGGGTTCTGTAACAACACAAATTGCACAGACATATCTGGCATACTCTGCTGAAAGTCTTTCAAGACTCAAACTTCACTCAACAGATTTGGGGTCTAGTGTACTGTGTGAGCACCTCATTGATAAAAGTTCCTTTTTGGTCCTTGTTGACCTCCTCAATTGGACAGGGGCAGATGCCTGGCGAATTGGGCAGATTCTCCATTTGAAGCCTCAGATGCATATGTTCCTATGCTGGATTGGTCAACTGACTCACTCAACTGATCATAAAAGTTGTCCATGATTAGAAATGGCACTGGCATGTCAGAAGTATACTTAGCTTTGCCTAATACCTGCTGGAACAGAGGAAAGTGAGTCTATCTCAACATCCTATACCCGAAGTCTTATGGAATTGAGTATTTCTAGCAACAAAGATATATTTGTTTATGATGTCCAAGAGTATTGCACCCTTGGTTGTGTTTGAGTTTCCAAGATAGACACACATCCTACATCTGGAATCGAACTTTGTTATGTACTGCTAAAGTGTGCAAGAGAAAACTAAGCAACCAAACACAATCCAAACATTTCAGCTTTATAATCATTATTTCACTATATTTTATTTTACTTTCTCTTTCTTGAATCCATTCAACCCAATCCAACCCGAAACCAAACAGGGCCCATGTGATCTGTGGCACCAGAGTCCAAAATGCATTGGATTGGTTTACCAAATTTAGATCACCTGATCCGTGAGCAGGTGAAAACTGATCATGAATCTGATTGATAGAAAATCCTGTGGAATTAGAACTCGACAGAGCCATCATCTACTGGAGCTATGTCAATGATTGTTTGATGAATCAAACCCTTTCTTTGATGAAGCAACCCCCCAATAACAAGCTTAAACCTAGGATTTGTGTATGAATTTTTGAAGGTAAGATTTTTGTGGTAAGTTAGTGAAATGGGAGGAAATATGAAAACTTGTGTACATAATATCACCAGGGTAATTATTATTGACATGGCGCGTCTTCTTTAACGTCAACATTATTAACGTAAAGCATTTAACGTCAATAATAGTGACGTCAAGGATGACGCGTTATGTCAATAATAATTACCCGGGTCGGATTAAGACGTCAATAATATCGACATATTATCTAAAAATGAGTTTTGAAAGTAACTTTTTTTTACAAGTGGGTATATCCATCATTTGGCGTACAGTTCACTGGTTTTGATTTGGAAATTGGAAAATCAGGGTTGGTCGGAACCCTGATTTTTTTGAAAGTATATCCATCATTTGGCATACAGTTCACTGGTTTTGATTTTTAGTACATCGGGCCCCTGCGCTCAATAATGTATGAATGATGATACGGGCACAACCGTTGTATTAGATATGAAAGGCATAAGAGATAAATATTGGAATCCAAATCAAAGATAAATATGATATTCAAGTGAAATATAGGATAGAGTTTGGTTGAAATAATTATTTAAGTGATATTATTTATCTCTATATATCTTTAGGTTTACTTATTTAAATCTAGTTGTTATATCATTTATCTCCTATATAAATGAGAGTATTGTGTAACATTTTTATCAATTCAATAAAACAACAAGTTCGAGTCTTCCGATGTGTATTCTGATTTTCTTTACGCTGTGACATGAGTGACACAACGTGCATCTATACCATTGATCATGATGGACATAATAATGTTGATCATGATGGACATAATAATGATCAATGAGTCTACACTAGGAATCAACGGTGTAGACACATGTTGTGGCACTCGTTGTGGCACAATGGTTGTGTCAGGGTACTCTTCCCTAATCTAAGAGCATATACAACTCTACACTAAGAATCAACAGTATAGATACACGTTGTGGTACTCGTTGTGGCACAATGGTTATGTCAGGGTACTCTTCCCTAATCTCAGAACATATACTAATACAAGGGTTCTTTTATCCACAATGTAATGTTCACTTTTTACATAAAAGACAACAGTGAAGTTTACAATGACACTTTTTTTCACCATGTGAAACTTTTGGATGATGGTGTTACCAGCAGTGTTACCAGCAGGGGCTTCTTCAATTCCAGAAACAAACACCTTTAACTCACTTATTTTCTTCAAAACATCAACATATTCTGGGTCAGTGACTTCTAGATTCATAGCAGGTTCTGAATCTTCTTCATCTTCCATTCCAGTGAACTTAGGTTCATCCAACACAACATGTATAGATTCTTCATGTTTCAGTGTCCTTTGCATCCCTTTTTAATTTCCAATATGCAGTGGGAAACCTGTGTTCATGTTGCTTCATATGTCTAGGAATGTGCCTAGGTTGGCTTTTCTTAAACACATGATGCATGACATGAACTGGTTTCTTCTTGTATTTTGGAACTGTCCACATTCCTGCTCCCATCGGTTGTTTAATAATATTTGAAAAGACATTTTTCTCTCTCTATTTCAACCTTTTTCTACCGTTAATTCTTCTTATTTACCTTCTTAAAAAAAACTTCTTCTTTACCAAATATAATTTCTCCATTGTAAATCCTTGATTTACTACTCCGGCCAAATCTTTGCTGCTTCTTTCTACCTTGCATTCACCACTTCCCGGCAAACTCCTATAACGGTGGTAAGTCAGAATCGTAGATTGATCTTGGAGGTGCAGACTTCAAGGAATCACAATCGATTTTGTGAGTTTTCTTCATTCAAGCTGGATCAGGAAATATGCCTCATCTTAAATTAGCATATGTGTGATACGGAAAAAAATTGACAAATTTTTGATCCCCATGTCGAAATTCCTGGAGCCGCCCCTGCTTGCATTCACCACTTTCCGGCAAACTCCTATAACGGTGGTAAGTCAGAATCTGTGGATTGATCTTGGAGGTGCTGTAACGTCCCGTTCCCGGACACCGAGTCCTTATCCGGAAAAGGAACGTTCGGCACGTATAAAATGAAATAAATTCCACTTTATACGTAAGCCTCTACTACGTCGTATCGAGTTAAGCAAAACGGAAGCAAAAAAACTCGGGTATAATTTTTTTTCAAACAACCAAGAATAGAAACTCAACCTAAAGGTAGAAATGTAACATTTATTACATTGGAGAAGAAACCTAACGAAATCCAAAACGTATGAAAACCTCCAAAAGAGACTAAAAGGAAATTACAAAGTTTCCAAACAAAAATTCAAGTCTAAGCATTTATATATAAAAAACAAGAATATATAAACTCTTCAATTTCGGCGTCCATAAACGCCATCTTCAAAGTCTTCATCGATCTCCGGATCAACCTGTTCATCTTCTCTCCCCCAAACACATAGAAAAACAATGCATTTGAGGTAAGTACAAAGTACTCAGAAAGAAGTAGAAGCTACTAATTAACTAAGGTTTATTAACAGGTTTTAAGTTAAATAATTATCTTTATGAGACCGACTCAATCTAGAGTTCACTTCATGTCCATCAACATGTCATGACTATACGTTTCTAGCTTAGCTATCATTGGTTAAGTCATCACTCAAAGGGAACTATGCATGATGTGTATCCATCACGTGATTTACTTGCCAACTACGGTGAATAGCACCGATAGTCCCGGGATCTCCCCGGTATGCATATACGTTCGATGAATTTCCTCCACTACCATTCAGCCTTTTGAGCCAGTAGCGTTGTTCACCTTTTATGAACGTACCACATCGCCGATATGAATTTTATAAAATAAAAGTATCATATTCCCTATAGTAAGTGAGGGGTGCGATAGCCACTCGTCAGAGGAAGCAATTATAGTAAAGAGGTTATTAGGATCCTAGCCTAGCTAAAAGCAACGGAAAGGAAAAGAGCTCAACGAAAAGCAAAGATCTCCCGAGCAAGTGCTCTATCAAAGACGGATTCCCTGTCCCAACAAGCTAATAAGAACAATGTATCTAGTTTGGATGTCTTATTTTTCTGTTTTTTTTCATTGATAACCTAAATTCTTTTGTTTCATTTCTTTCCTGAAATTAAAAAATAAAGAGAAAAGTTTCATTAAAATTGAAAAAATAAAACAAAACCATTTTTAGTTATATCCCTTGATTGTAACCGAGAATAGGTGACATTTTATCTTTTACTACCACGTACACAACTAAAGCTCACTTTATCAAATCTACTCCCTCACTTAGACAGCTAGACACCACATCCTATCAAGTACACAGTCATTGATGAACTCTAGTTCATCAAAGCACAAGCCATGCCCTTCCGACGGATCCGAACTTCAACTCCCTTTAAGAGTACATTCGGTGCCGAAACTAAACGAATCGGAAGCTCAATCGAAGCTTGTTCATGTTTAATTAATGTTATTAGTTCAAGAAACGACATTCAAAACTCATCTCCTAGCTTAAAACATTAGAAATAACATTCAAACAGTGTCGGGGGGCGCCAACACCTTTGGCGTGCGCCAAAGTACATCAGAGAGTTCACTGAACTCTCTGTTCATGTTCGGGGGGCGCCAAAGCCTTCGGGGCATGCCAAAAATGCATCAGAGAGTTCACTGAACTCTCTGTACAGGCCAGGGGGCGACAAAATGGTCGGGGCGCACCAAAATTTCCAAAAACTGCTCTAATGCAATTTTCTGCACTCTACCGAATTCTACTCAAACCCAAGCATGTTCTACACGATTTTTCTCATAAAAACACCAGGAAAACATACCCTTTATAATCCAAAACAATCCTTAATCCTAAACAACATTTAGGCATAAACATTGATACAAAACGCATCAAAAACACGATCTAACCTCTCTAAACCATAATCGATTTTTAGGAAGAGCTTCTTACCTTATAAGCAAGCAATTCCAACTCAAACTCTCAGAAAAACTGCAGCAAACTTGATCTTTTTCTGCAGAAACCTATGTGATCAATCCATATATACATTAGATACGATCACACGCTTCTATAACAACAAAACTACGAATTTAAGAGTTTAAATCCATTAAACTCGATCAAGAACACAATTGGGGCTCAAAACATACCTTGACAAGGTCTCAGCTTTCTGGTATTGAATCGACGCTCTCTTCACGACGATTCCGTTGCTCTACTCTGATCTGAAAACGATTGAGATTCGACTTAGAAACTGATAGAAACTCTCTCAGCCCTAAATGCTTCACACGCCGTTCTCTCTTTCAACGAAGGAAGAAATTCTGATTTCTTTTTGGTTATGGAAACTAACGAGATTTATTTTCCTTAAATAACAAATCCCAAAAATATAATATCTTGTTATTTTTCCCTTATAATAAAAATCATATTTTCCTTTATATATATATATATATATATATATATATATATATATATATATATATATATATATATATATCGAAAATATGTATATATTTATCCCGTAAAACTTAACTCCAATAGAAGAAGTTTGAATAATAATATTTCGTTTTCGCAAAATGACACGTCTCGCCTTTCCCGAAAATCGGAATATTACAAGTGCAAACTTCAAGGAATCACAATTGATTTTGTCAGTTTTCTTCAATCAAGCTGGATCAGGAAGTATATATGCCTCATCTTAAATTAGCATATTCAATGGCATCTATTAATTGCTCTGCTGAATAGATTTATTTTGAGATGATAGTTTTTTTTCTTTATCGATTTGTGTCTGAAGAGCATTTCTCCACTCCTATTAGGAATCCAAAAAAAAAAAAAGTTTTGACAAATGTAATTAATAGAATCTTTTGTTAAAAAAAATTAGCTTGAAGAATTTCATTTTCTGGTAATGAAGAGTGAAAGCCATCTTTTTTTCTTTTTTTTAACTGTAATTTTTATTAAAAAAATAGAGAAAATTACAGTGTTGCCATCCATGGCCTCCTCACTACAATAATGTCATCAGTGAGCAACCCCGCCTCCTTAAACCCCTAGTCCGAAAAACCCGGGGTGGGAAAAATCAGGTGCTAGGGTAAGAGTACGGGCCTTGACTCACTGGCAAAATCACCCAACCAAAAAGAAAATACAAAAACATCTTTTGAGAAATCCTATAAGTCCTATCTAGCCTCAAGCTAATCATGTACAGCATGGGAGAATACTGTCCTTCAGTCTTTTTTGCTGCTATCTTTTGTCTTGACCTGCTGCAACTTCCTTTCAAATAAAGCCTGCTACCAATTGTAATCCAAGCAATGATCCACTGAAGTCTTGGACTGTTGAATCCCTCACAGTGGCTGAATCTGATCCTGCCATGAATCATATCAATAGACAAACTGCAGATAAAAGTTAAGTACAAACTGGCAAAGAGAATGTAGATACAACCTGGTTTGCACCCTTCAGAGAGTAACTGAAGAGTGCTTCCAAGTATGAGGACCATCTGCAAATTGCTATCCATTAATGGTATCTGATATGGGGCAGCTGTAGCAAATCTTCAAGAAGGATAGCTCTAAGACCCCGATCAACCTCCCCCCTGTGAATTGTACTGTTGTGTTGGGATGTACTAGCCTTCTTAGCCAAGAAATCTGCTGCCATATTGCCTTCTCTGTAAACATGCCTAACCTTGAAATTATTCTGGTTCAAAGTCTTTGTCAGAAGATTAATCTCAGTCACATATCTCCAAGGAGGCTGGGATTTTCCATGAATCATCTCAACAAGCAGTTTTGAATCAGACTCTATGTCCATATTTTGTAGTTGTAGATCAATGCACTGCTGTGTACCATCAATAAGAGCCTTCAGTTCTGCCTCAAAGTTTGTGGCAATACCATATGCTCTAGTACCTGCAATAATAAGAGTGCTGTGTTCATCATGAATGATGAAACCACCTCCAGCAAGCCCCAGATTTTGAAGGGAAGAACCATCAGTATTAATTTTATAGTATGCAGGAGGAGGAGCTTCCCATTTGACAACAATGGCAGTCTTTTTTGGCTTAGCAGCAAGATCTTTGATAAGGCCTGTGTTAACAAGAATTAAGTCATCACTGTTTTTTTTTGTGAGAATCATAACCTGACAAGTGCCTTGCAGATCTGCAACTACACTCTTGATAATCTGATTGGTTTCCATGGTGGTCTCATGCAAGTTGCTGCATATATCTTTCCAAAGCCCCCACAAGATCAGAGAAGGGAGGACCCAAATTACCTTGCCAAGGGCTCCCCTGATGCTAGTATGTCTCCAAGATTTTTGTACATCCTGTAGATTATCAACAACTGGATAATAATTAATAGCATTTTGAAAGAAATTCCAAACTTCTTGTGCCCTAGGACAGCTCCAGAAAACATGATCTATATTATCTTCATGACAGCAGTTTAAGCATTTAAAAGGTCCAGAAAATCCCATCTTATGCAGCTGATCAACAAAAGGCAGCAAACCATTATGCAGTTTCCAATTAAAGAAATCAATTCTGAGAGGAATATAGGGCTTCCAGATTTCTCCTAATTCAAACAGGGATGCTCTCTTGGTTCTAAGGGCATCATAAGCAGAAGAAACAGAAAACTGACTAGAATTAACTAAAGTCCATACCCATTTGTTGACAGGACTAGTTAAATACACCATATGTTGGTCAGTACATTCTTGAACAGGTCCCAGAAGCTTCCAAGCATAGAGCTTATAAAGAGGGTAAGTGCCAGACATCACTTTCCTTGCCCACAAACCTTGTTGCTGATGAATCTTCCACCATAGTTTACAAGCAAGAGCTGCCTGAAAGGTTTTTAGACTCCTAACACCAAGGCCATTTTCAGTTGTTGGATAGCACACATTCTGCCAGCTTCTCCAATGCCTTCTTTTATGACTGTCACTTTCATGCCAAAGGAAATTAGCCATAATTTGTTCAAGTTTCTGAATAGTAGCCATGGGCGGTTTGATTGCGGACATAATGTTTATTGGAACGAGAGGATAAGAAATGTCGATGAGGATAAGTACGCCCCCGGAGATAGGTATTTAATGTACCATTTATTAAGTTTGGCTTCAAATTTATCAATCAAAGGTTGGAAGAAAGAAGCCTTGGTTCTGCCATAGAAAATGGGACAACCCAAATAAGTGAAAGGGAAAGCGGCCTGTTGAAAACCAGTTATAGCTTCCACACTATGTTTAGCATTATGAGGAGCTCTACTAGACATAATAAAAGAACTTTTGCTTCTGTTAACCTTCTGTCTAGAGTCCCTTTCATAGATAGCCAAGAAACTGGCCAACTTATTAATAGTAGTTCTAGCAGCTCTAGCAAAAATAATGAGGTCATCTATAGAGAGAGTGAGTGATAGGAGCAAAGCCAGTTGGGGTAGCATAAGTATCTATTCCAGGAGTCATGATTCTTTTTAAACCTCTAGAAATAGCTTCAGTTAGAATGATAAACAAATAAGGAGAAAGAGGGTCACCTTGTTTAATACCTCTTGTAGAAGTGAAAAAACCAACAGGAGAACCATTGAGAAGGATAGAGAAATGACTACCAGAAAGATTGTTCATTACCAGATGTATGAAAGGTTCTTCAAAGCCAAATTTTCGAAGCAGTCTGCCCAGAAAGTACCAGGAAACCCTATCAAAAGCCTTTATGATGCCAAGCTTAAAAATGATATTGTGGTGTTTAGGGTAAATTTTACTATATTTTCGGGCTTAATCCCTAAACAATTTACCTTATTTTTAAGGGAAATAAATGAGAAAAGCGTGTTTTAACCGTTAAATTCCTATAATGGTTATTGAGGAATTATAATTTAATTAGAGGAAATTATGGGTTTAATTGTTATTTTTGTTACACATTTTTATTATTATTATTATTCGATGACTTGGTGTAACAACATTTTGCGAAAAATAAAGAAATGCGGGGGGTGATATTATTTAATCAAGAGGATCAATTTCATTCAATCATTTGGATTTTATTTTGGGAAGATAAATATTATTCAATCAAAAGAATCTCAAGAAATAAAGAAGATATTCGGAGCAATTAAAGAAGGATAAATCAAATCGATCGAGAGAGTGGAGTGAGGAACACGTTATACGAAGCACGGTGTGAACACGGGCATTTGGTAGGCTCGGTCGACCGAGCCATGACACTCGGTCGACCGAACGTGTCGGCTCGGTAGGTCGGTGGATTTTCGCATCGTTATCTTCTAGATCTTCCTATGTCGGCCACGATCCCTATAAAAGGAGCATCCATGCGGAGAGAAAGAACACGAAATTTTACACACGAAAAAAGCACCACATCAAATAAAAATATGAGTTTCTTTCTTTCAATCTTGCTTGGGAGTTCGAAGATGATTGAAGGCTAAGCATCTTGCGGTAGGACAACGGAGGAAACCAATCAACAACCACACCAATTAGAGGATTTTTAGCTACATCTTTAGTGAGTTAATTTATGGTTTTTCATCAATTAGATATTGTTATATTGTTTATGTTTTATTGAATCGAGAGATCGATGGAGCTATCGTTTGATTTGAATTTATATGAGAATATTGTTCAAAGTTGTGATCTTTTCAATTGATGCACTTAATTATAATTCGAGAGATCGTTTATAATTATTTGAGTAAGAGTATTAGAAATAATCTCGTGATCGTGTTTTGCATGTCGTTTTGTTTTACTTGAAAAAGAAAACGAAACCCTAGAATTCGCTTAGAGAAATTTAATCGAATTCGTGATTGATCGTTACTAAAAATTATATCTTTAGCTCGCCGTCTAGTTGGGGTTGGGTTGGTTGATTGGTGGATTCCCGTTGCCTTGCCGTTGTTTTAATTACTTGATAAATCGAATAGTTCGTATCAATTTGATTCCAATTTACTATTCATCGAAGTTACTGTTCATCGTCGTTTTTACTGTTCATAATTAGTTTAAACCCTAGTTTAGTTAATAATTGTGACATAATCGATAGAATAATTGTTCCTTGATCCGATAAACATTCCACTCCCTTAGGACGACCCGTTAACATCCTATACTACGATCCTTATACTTGGGGTGTTTCGGTTATAAATTGTAAAACTCATTTTTACCGAACAAGTTTTTGGCGCCGTTGCCGGGGAGTCGGTAACGGTTGTCGGATTCTTCATAAGACAGTTTTCTGTGTCAAAAGGGATCGCTTTTAGCACGCAGTAGTATTTTGGCCGTAACTTTCGGCTCGAGTGTCCGTTTGGAACGCAGGACCCCAATTCGGAAATCTCGTTCCGACGCCGACGACGTGGTGAACGGCCATAGGCCGTTCAGTGCGTTTTCGAGGTCAAAATCCACTGTTTTCCCCTCCATTTTGGCCCTAGAAGATTTCAACACGTTTTTTTTTACCGTCTTAGTGTTTTCTTGTTTTTAAACTTTTCGTAGGTAGGTTTCTTTTCCAGTTTCGGTTTCTATATATTTCCTAAAATAAAAAAATTAAAAAAATACTAAAAGCCTTTTGAACGAATGTTCAACAACTTGAACGCCCGTCCACCTCAATTCTGTTCTCTGAACGAACGTTCATTCAACTGAACGAGCGTTCAGTTCTGAACGAACGTCCACTAACACTGGACGCCAGTTCAGTCTGTTCAATCATCACTTCTTTTCTTTCTTCTCTTTTCTTCTCTTTTCTTTTCTCCCTCTAAACCATCTAATCTTTTCTAAACTTGTTCTAATCAACCCCAAAGGGTTGATTTCTTCCTTTTCCTTTCTTCTGGTTTATGCAAACGAGAAGTAAGAAGGGACTTCTGATCTTTGATCCTGAGCCTGAACGATCTATCCTTAGAAGAAGGCTTCTCCCGATTTGGACAAAATGGCGGATCAAGATCCACCAATTCCAAATCCCGATCCCCAAGCCCGATTAAATTTACTCCTTCAACAAATGCAAGCTGCGGCAACGACGGAATCGACAAGGCCGGCATAAATCAACAACTTCAACAATTCCGCCAAAACCGGCTTAATCGGTTGAACCGGGACCCCTACACTCCATATCTTAATCAAGATTTTCTCGAGGGACATAGACCTATTCGTCCACGATATGGGGGAGTAAATTTCGACCTTAAAAATGGAGTAGTTGCACTTTAGTCCAAAATAGCTCTTTCCATGGCCTTGCTCAAGAAGACCCGCACGACTTCTTGTCCACATTCGTACAAATCGTGAAGCGAGGCCATTATCCTGGTGTTGATTACGAGATCGTAAAGTTGAAGCTATTTCCTTTTGCCTTGAAAGGTGAAGCAAGCGAGATGGTTTAAGTCATTAGCCCATCATTCTCTCCATACATGGAATGATGTCAAAAGAGCCTTCGCTCTTAAGTGGGTTTCACCAGGCAAGATTATGGAGATGAAACGGGAAATAGCTACTTTCGAGCGAGTTGGAGGATGAAACTGTTGGCAAAGCTTGGGAAAGATTGAATCTTTTGATGAGGAAATGCCCCAATCACGGATATGACGGACATGAGTTGTTGGAACTGTTTTACGAGAGGTGTCTCTCAACCTAATAGAGACTATCTTGACTCCACGACTCATGGATCCTTCTTAGGGGAGGTGATGAGGCTAACTTCGAGTAGCCGAGACAATTGCCAAGAACAACATGTGGTCGACTCCTAAGAAGACCAATATTGTTAAGAAAGAAGGTACGCAAGCAATCCGATACACGGTTTGTTGGTTGCTCGGATGGAATCGATAAGCAAGCGGTGGCCAATCTTCGGATGCGGCCTTACGAGGTGAATTATCTTGGAACACGAGCGGGGACGAGATGACGGAGGAGGTAAACTTAATGGATAATCAAAACCAACCCTTCCGAAACTTCAACCGAGAACCGAACTATTCGGGATTTCAAAGGCAAAACTTCAATCAAGCCAAGTTACCACCGGCCCTTCAAATTCGAATTCTTTCAACTCGAACTATCAAAGGCCGATTCGGAACTCCCAAAGGCCTCAAGGTGGGCTGGAATCAAACTCGGAACAATAATCATACCACCTCATGTGTCCCTCAACACAAATTCGATGAGTGGTAGACATGGTGAAGACTCGTCTACTAGTGTTAAAGCAATTGAGAGACAAGTTGGTCAAATGGCGGACCGGCAAGCAAGCGAGACCTCACGGTAAACTTCCGAGTTATACCGAGAGAAACCCGAAAGGCGATGTGAATGTTTGCACTGCCATTACACCTCAGTGGGAGTATGGGCAAGAAGAGGAGTTGAATGAAGTAACGTTGAGAAGTGGTAAACAGGCTGGACCCGGCAAGATGTCGGGAAACGAGTAGCCCCTCCTGACGCCATGAGTTTAGGAGGGGGAAATCAGAAACCACATGCCGAAGAAAGCAACGATGAGGAGCTTAGTGACAATTCTTCGGAGGATGAAAATAATTCTGATGACGAGGAAAGCAAGGAAAGTCAAGGGGCGGTACCCCTGACTAAGAAAAAGGAAGAAAAGTTCGTAAGATGGAAGGATAGGGAGGATGAGGCGATAAAGAATCAAGCTACGAGGAATGATAAAGCCCTTCCTTATCCACCAAAAAGGAAAGAGAAAGCCCTCGCTAACGACAAGCGGTATGATGGGTGAGGAGGATACTTAGGGACACTAAAGTGAGTATGCCCTTAGGCCGAGGTATTGTCCGAAATGCCTAAATGTACTAAGTATCTTAAAGAATTACGTGGGAGCAAGAGAAAGCTTCGGGGGATGGGCGAAGAAGTGTTTCGCGAAGATTGCGCGATGGTTTCACGAAAATTGTCATGTTAAGCGAGGTGACCACAGCGGACCTTCAATCTCCTATGAGATCGAAGGTCATTTATTCGAAAACGTCTTATGCGACTCAGGGGCCTCTATTAATGTGATGCCATTAAACGTATGCAAAAAGCTCGGGTTAGATAAAAGGATGCGGGAACGCCCGATTTCTCTTCAGATGGTAGATAAATCTAGCCGGACTGCAGCCGGTTGTGTAGCTAATGTTCTCCTTCAAGTTGAACATTTAGTCTTCCCTACCGACTGGGTTATCCTAGATTATCCGCCTGATAAGGAAATGCCTCTAATTCTAGGCCGAACCTTTTTGGACACTTCCAATGCTCTCATCGACTTCTGCAAAGGACAGATTACTCTTAGAGTCGGTGACACATCTGTCACCTTCACACGAGGGACACATCCCGAAAGAGCCGTAATTGATGAAATATCGTTTGTCGAAGCTATCTATGAGGACGAAAAAGATGCCTACTTTGAAGAAGCGAGAGGAGTTGACGAGAGATAGGTGTTTTTGAAGTCTTGGACATTGAGGATCCGGTGATTGCGGACCACCTTCTAATTCATTTCAAGCCGTAGGCATTGACGAGTCATCTTCACTCGCTCATACTTGGGCCTGTTATTGAGTTAGAAGCATGGAGATGCCCAAGGCAACAAACGATGATTTCAAAGAGCCGAGTCGGGAAGACTTCATCCCCGGTGAAGAAGAAGCTCGATGGGTAGTTGGGACGAGGTAGAGTTTTGGAGAGAAGCTACTCATTGGGAAGTAGATGATTGGGAAGAGTGGCGAGAAGAGCTTAAAGATGAAGAGTTAAGAAAAATGATCGATCACAAGAAAAAGGAAGCAAGTGTTGACCGGAGGATTCCGATGGATGATTTGATCCGGTACACTTTCCGGGGTTGAGCCTCGGGAAGATGAGGTGTTCTACTTGTCAACCACTTCAAGCGCATAAGGAGAAAGGTGGCCCGTTAAAGTCTAGCATTGAGCAACCACCTACCGATTTAGAGCTTAAACCGCTTCCAAAACACCTTAAGTATATCTTTCTTAAGGATGGAGATAAATTGCCTTTGATCATTTCTTCGAAACTCGACCAAGAGCAAGAAGCACGGTGATAGAAGTGCTTAAGAAAAACATCCTCGCGTTCGGTTGGCAAGTGGGTGATATCCGAGGGATCGGCCCGGACATATGCATGCATAAAATCCGAACGGAGGCGGGAGCTAAAAAGGTAAGACAACCTCGGCGAAGGCCGAATCCGCATATGCAAGAGGTTGTCAAGAAAGAAGTGATAAAGTGGCTTGACATGGGCATCATCTATGCAATCGCCGATAGCGAGTGGGTCGGCCCTACTCAAGTTGTGCCAAAGAAGGGTGGAATCACGGTCGAAAAGAATGAAAAAGGGGAGGAAGTTGCCTTACGTCTCGTGAGCGGCTACGAGTACGTATCGACTATCGTAGACGAATGAAGTCACTTTGCAAAAGATCACTTCCCCTTACCCTTCATTGACCAACTAATTGAAAGACGAGTGGTCACAAGTATTATTGTTTTCTCGATGGATACTCGGTTACTTCCGGATAGCCATCGACCCCAATGACCAAGAGAAGACCACGTTTACATGTCCATCCGGTACTTTTGCTTTTCGTAGAATGCCATTCGGTCTATGCAATGCACCCGCGACTTTTCAACGGTGTATGTTGGCCATTTTTGATGGACTTGTTGAGAAATGCATGGAAGTCTTCATGGACGACTTCTCAGTCTACGGCGATAGTTTTGATGAAATTTTAGAGAACCTAGATATGGTACTCCAACGTTGTGTTGGGAAGAATCTGGTGCTTAACTGGGAAAAATGCCATTTTCTAGTAGACGAAGGAATCGTTTTGGGACATAAGGTGTCCAATGCTGGTATTCAAGTTGATAAGGCTAAGGTCGAAGCCATCGAAAGGATGACGTACCCTAAGACAGTGAAAGAGGTACGAGGTTTTCTAGGTCATGTTGGCTTTACGGGCGTTTCATGAAAGATTTTTCTACCATCGCCAAGCCTTTATCAAATCTTTTGAAAGATGATGTAGATTTCTTGTTCGATGCGAAGTGCAAAGAAGCTTTCAATTGTACGAAAGACAAGCTTATCGGTGCCCCTATTTTAGTTGCACCCGATTTGGACCAAGCCTTTCGAGTTGATGTGCGATGCCTCTAATTACGCCGTAGGCGCATCTTAGGTCAAAGAGTTGATAAAAGGTTCGGCCCATTTATTATGCGAGCCGCACCTTGAACCCGGCTCAATGCAATTATACCACAACGAGAAGGAATTCTTAGCCGTTGTTTTTGCCATTGACAAGTTTAGAAGTTATCTTCTAGGGTCTCAAGTTGTTGTATGGACCGATCATGCGGCCTACGCTACCTTATGGACAAAGCGGATGCAAAACCAAGGTTACTTAGATGGATTTTAATTTTACAAGAGTTTGACCTTGTGATTAAAGATAAGAAAGGTAGTGAGAATATTGTGGCCGATCATTTATCTCGCTTAGTAAATGAGGGTGCGAGAGAATCACAATGATATAGGCATTGATTTTCCGACCGAGCAATTGATGAAGCTTGAAACGGTTAGGCCGTGGTATGCTGACTACGTCAACTATTTAGCGAGTGGTCATTTAGAGGATATGACGTATCAGGAGAGGAAGAAGTTCTTTTCTGATCTTAAATATCTCGTATGGGAAGATCCTTATTTGTTCAGAGTCTGTAAAGACGGGTTGCTTCGACGGTGTGTTCCTGAGCATGATCAGTGGGATATCCTAGAACAATGCCATAGCGGTCCTACCGGAGGTCACTATGGAACACCGAAGACGGTTGCAAAGATTCTTCAAGCTGGATTCTACTGGCCGACTCTGTTCAAAGACGCAGAAGCCTTTTGTAAAGGTTGTGATAGGTGCCAGAGAACTGGACGGCAGAGTAGTCGGATGGAAATGCCACTTAAGCCCATTCTTGAATGCGAAGTTTTCGATGTATGGGGCATAGATTTTATGGGACCCTTTCCATCTTCGTGCGGTAATAAATATATCCTCGTCTGTGTCGACTATGTTTCCAAGTGGGTTGAAGCCATAGCCACTCAAACTAATGATCATAAAGTCGTGAAGAAATTCTTGCAAAAGAATATCTTTACTAGATTTGGTCGTCCGAGAGCACTCATTAGTGATGAAGGTACTCACTTTTGCAATGCGCCGCTTGACAAGATCCTTGAGAAGTATGGTGTCAAACATAAGATTGGTACACCATATCATCCTCAAACTAGTGGCCAAGTCGAGGTAAGCAACCGGAGCCCGAAAAGAATTTTGGAGAAGACCGTGAACAATAATAGATCTAATTGGAGTCTTAAGCCGGATGACGCATTGTGGGCTTATCGTACGCATTCAAGACCCCGATGGGCACGTCACCCTTCCAAATGGTTTATGGCAAAGCTTGTCATTTACCCGTCGAACTTGAACACGAGCTTTACGGGCAATTAAATTCTTAAATTTTGATAGCCACTCGTGGGGAGAAAAGGTTGTTACGGTTGAACGAGCTCGACGAATTCGGACTCAGAGCATACGAGAATGCTAAAATCAGCAAGGAGAGAACGAAGATGCTCCATGACGCTAAGATCAAGGACCGAGAATTCAAGGTTGGTGAAATGGCTTTACTCTATAATACCAGACTTCATTTGTTTCCTGGTAAGCTAAAGTCTAGATGGTCTGGTCCCTTTGAGATTCTCGAGGTTAATCCAAGTGGAGTAATTACTTTGAACGGGTATGGTAATCAAGCTTTCAAAGTGAATGGTCATAGACTTAAGAAATATTTTGGGCAACCAAAGGAAAAGCCTGAGATTCTTTATTTCCAAAGAAGAGATGAGAGTACAGATGTCCTGATTTGTGAGGAGATTCCATCTTATTTCTTCGAGTCAGATGATGATGACGTTCCTATATCCACCCGTAAGGTACCTTTTGTTGAGACTTCTGATCATACCACTATGTCTATGCCTATCGTGCGCAAGAACAAGAAGAAGAGAGTCAGTGTAGTTTGGAGAGAAAAGTTTAATGATCTTATAGCACACTTGACTTGTTGTTGTGGTGAAAATCATTTCCGCCCCAGTGCTCCTGATTCTGATACTGAGGTGGCGGCAGTTAAACCAAAGTGGCCCGATCCGGGTTGATCTTTTGGAATCTGTGTCAAGCTATTGACATTAAAAGAGCGCTCCTAGGAGGCAACCTAGTTTTCTTTGTTTGTTTTCTTTTCTTAGGTTGTTTTGTTTTATTGTTTTAGAAATAATACTTTAGTTGCTTTTGTGTTGATGGTTATTCCTCCTACGTTCATTGTGAGTGTTTTGTGTTATGTGTTGCTCATATACCCCGTGTACCCCGAGATTATATGGTATGTCGAGTGTGGCGTATACTTTTGAGCAGTTCACGAGCTTTTATGTCCAAAGGTGTTGTCTATTCGAGTTGTTGCGGTATACTCATGCTCCGGCCCTCGACCTCTCGCCAACTTTCATCCGACAACCACTGTTGAAACCAGCTAAGTTTTCTTTTTCTTTTATTCTGTACATTCTGAGGACATAATGTGATTTAAGTGTGGGGGGTGTTTGGGTATGTTTTTATGCTATATCCTTTGAAATATGAGTGAATGTTAAATTTCTGCGGAATTTAAAATTTTTTGTGAGTCTCGAGCATATAATTGGAACTAGATGCTTGCTAGTTGTAGTTTTCTAACGATGATAGTATGTGACTTAGCGAGATAATTATAGCATGTTTTACTTTTATGGAGATAGTTTCGTTTTTCACTCACGGAAGCCTTTGATTTTGAAGCATGACTTTTGAACTATATCCTTTCATTGTTTTAGTGATTTATCTTAGGAAGGTCAGTATAGTTACACCTTAGTTGGACCGTGTGCTGTGAATATCATAAAGTTTGAATGTGATAAGTGAGATGTAACTTATGACTTTGAAAAGTGAATAAATAAAGTGAGTGAGCAATTATTAATAGATACTTTTGTCGAAGGCTGGTCGATGATTGGAGTGCGGTAGGGTATACCTCGTATGTCCTATACCACTATGATTACCAATAGCTCACGATAGTCAGTTTATAGCTACCCTATGATTTGAGTAAGGTAGGGTGTTATCCCGAAACATCCTATTTTACTATGATGGGTAAGAGCTTATTCTGATATGCGTCAAATTTGAAAATTTTGGAAAATGATGGATAAAAATAAAGTGAAGTCTTTGTTATCATGGATCTTATACCCAGTAGAACCGCATGATATGCTGTAGGGATTATCCTACTGAGTGCGTGGGAAGGCTTTGAGTGGAGCTATTACTCGTCTATACCTAGGATAGTCATTGGAATTTTTGAGAGGATATTTCTTTGAAAGGCTTGTTAAGATTGAGAATGGCTTGTCACACTTACACCGAATCTATCTCTGTGTTGGTATCATTTGCTATAGTTGTTGTATCTTTCGTTACGTGAGTTAGAGATCCATGTGGATTATTTATAAAGTTGAGCTATAGTTTTGATTGTTTAGTCCGAGGACGTACAAAAAGTTAAGTGTGGGGGTGTTGTTTAGGGTAAATTTTACTATATTTTCGGGCTTAATCCCTAAACAATTTACCTTATTTTTAAGGGAAATAAATGAGAAAAGCGTGTTTTAACCGTTAAATTCCTATAATGGTTATTGAGGAATTATAATTTAATTAGAGGAAATTATGGGTTTAATTGTTATTTTTGTTACACATTTTTATTATTATTATTATTCGATGACTTGGTGTAACAACATTTTGCAGAAAATAAAGAAATGCAGGGGGTGATATTATTTAATCAAGAGGATCAATTTCATTCAATCATTTGGATTTTATTTTGGGAAGATAAATATTATTCAATCAAAAGAATCTCAAGAAATAAAGAAGATATTCGGAGCAATTAAAGAAGGATAAATCAAATCGATCGAGAGAGTGGAGTGAGGAACACGTTATACGAAGCACGGTGTGAACACGGGCATTTGGTAGGCTCGGTCGACCGAGCCATGACACTCGGTCGACCGAACGTGTCGGCTCGGTAGGTCGGTGGATTTTCGCATCGTTATCTTCTAGATCTTCCTATGTCGGCCACGATCCCTATAAAAGGAGCATCCATGCGGAGAGAAAGAACACGAATTTTACACACGACGAAAAAGCACCACATCAAATAAAAATATGAGTTTCTTTCTTTCAATCTTGCTTGGGAGTTCGAAGATGATTGAAGGCTAAGCATCTTGCGGTAGGACAACGGAGGAAACCAATCAACAACCACACCAATTAGAGGATTTTTAGCTACATCTTTAGTGAGTTAATTTATGGTTTTTCATCAATTAGATATTGTTATATTGTTTATGTTTTATTGAATCGAGAGATCGATGGAGCTATCGTTTGATTTGAATTTATATGAGAATATTGTTCAAAGTTGTGATCTTTTCAATTGATGCACTTAATTATAATTCGAGAGATCGTTTATAATTATTTGAGTAAGAGTATTAGAAATAATCTCGTGATCGTGTTTTGCATGTCGTTTTGTTTTACTTGAAAAAGAAAACGAAACCCTAGAATTCGCTTAGAGAAATTTAATCGAATTCGTGATTGATCGTTACTAAAAATTATATCTTTAGCTCGCCGTCTAGTTGGGGTTGGGTTGGTTGATTGGTGGATTCCCGTTGCCTTGCCGTTGTTTTAATTACTTGATAAATCGAATAGTTCGTATCAATTTGATTCCAATTTACTATTCATCGAAGTTCTTGTTCATCGTCGTTTTTACTTGTTCATAATTAGTTTAAACCCTAGTTTAGTTAATAATTGTGACATAATCGATAGAATAATTGTTCCTTGATCCGATAAACATTCCACTCCCTTAGGACGACCCGTTAACATCCTATACTACGATCCTTATACTTGGGGTGTTTCGGTTATAAATTGTAAAACTCGTTTTTACCGAACATGTGGCCTCTTGCTTTTTTGTGGATGAACTGTGCTAATTCTTGGACCAACATGACATTATCAGCAATGTCCTTCCCTTGCAAAAAGGCAGATTGTTCTTCAGATATGATTAAGGCCAGCAGGGGTTGGAGTCTAGAGGTGAGAATCTTAGTGCAAATCTTGTTTAAAAAGGTACTAAGTGATATAGGCCTATAATCGGCAAAAGATATAGGAGCATATTTTTTAGGTATAAGAGTAATTAAGGTAGCTCCCACAAATTTAGGGATGATATTGCCGAGAAGAAATCTTGTACAAGCATGATACAAATCCAAACTTGAATGATGTCCCAACAAGTTGTCCGTAGAAAATACCAGAGAAGCCATCAACCCTAGGGGCACTTGCAGGATCTAAATCAAAAACTACTTCCTTAACCTCATCCATTGTAACATGTTTGGTTAAGGAGATGTTGTCTTCCTGAGTAAGTAAGGTAGGAATGAAATCTAGAAGATACTGAATGTCACTTTCCTCAGATTGCTCTTCCTGATTAAGCAAGACAGAATAGAATCTAATGGCCTCTTTTGCAATATCTGCCTGATTAGTACACCAATATCCATTGGTATCCTGGACTCTAAGGATTTGCATCTTGCTAATCTTATCTTTGACAGAGGCATGGAAGAAACTTGTGTTTCTATCACCTTCTTTAAACCACTTATACTTGGATTTTTGCCTCCAGAATTCCTCCTGCTGTGCCAAGGCAAGAAAATATTCTGCATTTAACTGATGACTTTTCTCCCTGTTTTCAGGACTAGGGTTCTGGTCATAAATTGCTTCCTGCTCCAGAACCTTAGCTTCCAACTCCAAAACCTTTTTATGAACATCCCCAAAAACCTGTTTGTTCCAATTCTTCAAAGCATGCTTAAGAAGTTTGAGTTTATACATAAAACCTGCCATAGAGGTGGAGACTTCATGTGCATTCCATTCATGCTGTACCATACTGTGAAAGTCTTTATGCATAGTCCACATTTTCTGAAATTTAAAAACTGAGGGGCATTTTTTCCTAACCTTTGGATCAAAACTCAAAGGCCTATGATCTGAACCTGCCCTGCCCAAAATATTGACTAGACCACTACCAAAGCTATCAAACCAGTTTTCATTTATCAGCAGCCTATCCAGTCTTTTTTGAACATAGGTAGAATTTCTCCATCCTGCCCAAGTGAAAAGGGGACATGATGTGGAGGGCTCAATAAGAAAGCAAGTTGCAATCATTTGATTAAAATCCCTTATTGCACCAGCATCAGGTGAGCCATACCAGAATACTCTTCCAAGGATCTTATGACATTAAAGTCCCCACCAATTACACAAGGGATCTGAGCATCTATCATATTGCATAAATCATCCCACAGAATGCTTCTAGAAGTTCTAGTACATTTAGCATAAACACTAGTGACTTGGAAGCTAGGAGAACCAGTAAACTTGATATGTATAGCTTGTTCATTGGTGCAGTAAACATCAAAATGACCCATCCAAGACCAAAAAACCCAAAGTTTATTCTGAGGTGCAGCAAAAGAATGCTGAAAACCTAGCTTATTTTTAATAGCTCCTAAAGCACTTTCCTGGAGCATTGGTTCAAAAATTGCTACATAAGAAAATTTATTGATTTTTATAAGTTTTTTTAGACTTCTAATAGAGCTTGTAGAGCCAAGCCCTCTAATATTCTAGAAAAGGCATTTCATCATTGTTGGAGTTTTGAACGAAAATCTAAGGATATAGCCCTTATGTTTGGCCCTATTGATTTCTTGTTTTTCCTTCTGCTAGTAACATAAATAAACTCAGAATCATTTATCAATGGAGATTCTTCAACATTAATCACCTTCCCTAGACGGGCCAAATGAACCTCTCTTTGATGGAGCCTATCCTCAAACATTTGTTTAGCATGTTGGAAGTTTATCTTGTCTGCTTCCCTAGTAAAACCCTTTGTACTTGGGAGATCTTGATCAAAAACACAACCACTGTCCCTACTTTCCTGAACGTTCCTGGCCCTTTTAAGATAGGATATGGTACTAGTATCCTTAGAAAGTAATTGCCCTTTTCCAGGAGTCAAGACTTGTGTTGTTTCAGCATCAGTGAGTGATGCAAAATATTCAACCTCAGCAGCTTTTGAAGCTTGGATTGAAGGTTGCTCTTGAGCTGGAGGGGTCTCCTTTTTCTTCTCCTGCCAGAATTGGGTATATTTCTTTTCCATTTGCTGCTCCTCACTAGCTCTATTAGGATCTGTTTCTACCCTATGTGCTCTTAGCTCAGGATGTTTATAAAGACAGGTATCTTCATCATGACCAACATGCTTACAGAATTTACAATACTGTGGTGGTTCGGTTTCTTTACGCATCTCTTGCCAAAACCCTTCGAGTCTCCTTGTTGAATCCAAATCCTATTCGTGCGGTATGGGCTTCAGCAGATCAATTTCTACCTGCACCCTGGCTAAGGAAGGACGTTTAAAACTCTTAGTAGCAGCATCAGTCCTCAAGAAGGCTCCAAAACCTTTAACAATTATCTCCAAAATCTCCTTTTCATGAAGGTGGGCAGGAAATTTAGGAAAAACCACCCAGGCAGGAACAATTGATGATTCAACATCAACATGGAAATCAGGCGTCCATTTCAGTATTCGCATTGGTTTACTAGTGACAAACCACTGCGGCCTAGAGTACAATCGAATATAATCTTGTTCCTCTTTGAAATTGATTAGAACATGCTTGGAATCCAATAACCCTACTGTGTATTCTGAATTGAAATTTTGAACGACCATAAACTTACGAATCGCCTCCATTGATGGCCTCCCTTGAGAAAACTTACCTACCAGTGCATACCGAAATGGCTTTGCAAGATAATCCACCACCCGAGTAGGCAAAATCAGTGCCAATTCACCCTTGTACGTTGAGAGTTCCAGATCGAATGTAGCCGGAATTGGGGGTTTTGTTTGGTTGAGAGCTTGAGCATACGTTTTTGCAGACGGAGTTGGGGTTACGGTCGGATTAGATGATGACGCCGCCATTGAGTCAGTATTACAGACGGAGGAGCGAAGCCCCTCCGGCAGGTAGCCGGTGAATTTCTCTGCCATATTATGGTAGCCGGAAGAATGGCAAACCATCTTTATTTATTGACAAAAGGTAGTATTTTGCTGTAAATTTGGCGGTGAACTAAATGCCCAAATTACAGAATACATTGTGGACGTGAATTGGAATGTGAAACCAAGTAGATGCCATGTAGGATAAATTAATGTTTTTCATGCAAAGTCTCATTTATGTGCTCTTAGAAATAAAAAAAGGGTTCCCATTCCGGATCCAGTTCCTCCACCTTCCTCCCGGTGAATGGCAAACCTGAAATCCTGCACATCCATAATTATGAGCCTACTTCTTTAGCAAAAAACACTTAGTTCCAATGTGAAATCAGAATATGTCAAACCAAATGAATCAAACGACCAAAATTTGTAACAACAAGAGGATTATAAACGTTTGCAAGACAATAAGAACATAATAATGTAAGCGTGAACTGTTGGAGAAATTTGGGTCGACTTTGTCAAAAGCTGTTGGGGTTGTTCCTATTATTAAGGGATGTTGAAGTTTTCTTTTCATTCTGTTTTGCTGTTTCCTATTTTATAGCGAGATAGAGGCTTTAGTGACTTCTTTTTGGTATTTGTTATTTGTAAGGCTTATAAAAGCCAGTAGCTCTTTTGTTCAATAAATCAAGTTGTTGCTTTGATCACCAAAGTGTTTATGCAATTATCCTTTAGTACTTTACATTTGGTATCGGAGCCAGCTCTTGAAGTTTCGCAGAAACATTCAAATAGTAACTATCCAGATGGGCGACGACAAAACTCTCACGAAGATCCCTCATTTTGATGGTCATTATGACCATTGGAGTGAGCTAATGGAGAACATGGTATCAGAGCCAGAGGTCATGAGATCGAACCCTGGTTGGAACATTATTAAAAAAAATGTGAAAAATTGTGCAAGTGTTGGACAGATTGCTATATAGTAGCGCCTTTACTAACACCAATTGGTTTTAGTACAACAGTAAGCGCTTGATCTTAACATGGTATCAGAGCCACCCATTTATTGTGCAAGTGTTGGGCCTCTTTGTTGGCTTTGAGAGTGCCTAGACCCACACTTGAGGGGGCGTGTTAAAGTATCCCACATTGGGAGCTTGTGATTGTGTAACTCACCATATTAAGAGATGGACTTCCCTCACCTCATAACCTAGGTTATGGACATCTTAGTTACAAGGGGCTGCACACTCTCCATTCAAAAAATATGGTGATTGGACTGCCCAACACCATTGCTTCAAGTATTCTGTGCAATGCATGTATGAGGGGCAAACAACATAGGAATCCAATTCCAAAAAGGAGTCATTGGAGAGCAACCGAGAAACTTCAATTAATTCATGCAGACCTTTGTGGTCCCATCACGCCAGCATCAAACAACAAGAAAAGGTACTTGTTCTGTCTTATTGATGATTTCTCAAGAAAAGCATGGATTTATTTTTTGTTAGACAAATCAGAAACCTTCTATTATTTTAAGTGCTTCAAAATTCTCGTGGAAAAGGAATCTGGGATGTCCATAAAATGTCTAAGAACAGATCGAGGAGGAGAGTTTAACTCAACGAGAATTCACCGACTTTTGTATTCAAAATGGGATCAAAAGACAATCGATCGCATCTCACACCCCTCAACAAAACGGTGTAGCGAACGTAAGAATCGTACAATGATGAACTTGGTTAGGGCTACTCGATAGAGAAAAATGTGCCTAAAACATTCGCCGTAGGTCCGTTAGATGGATATTATATGTGCTAAATCGATCACCTACCCTAGCAAGAAGGACATGACTCCGAAGAGGCTTGGAGTGGTGTAAGGCCTTCGCAGCACATTTTAGGGTGTTCGGTTGTGTAGGAAATGTGCATATACCTCCGACGCAAGGAGAACTAAGCTTGAAGATAAAAGTGTCAGATGTGTTTTGCTTGGCGTAAGTGATGAAACCAAGGGATATCGTATGTTCAACCCAATCACCAAAAAGATCATCGTAAGCCGTGATGTGGTTTTCGATGAACATTGTATGTGGGAATGGGATGCTAGCTACAAAGATTAGCAACTAGTAGAACTTGAATGGGAAGACAACATCGGTGAACCTGCTGTAATGCCAGAAAATCAGGAAGACACCATCAATGAACCCGCTGTAGTGACAGAAAATGGTCAGGCTGGAAATTTGCAAAATGAGGGCGGAACTGTTGCTGAAGCAGGGTTAACATCAAGGGAGGGCAGAACCAGAAATCCTCCAACTTGGATGGCAGATTACATATCAGGAGCAGGTCTCTTTGATGAAGGAGAAGAAGACATGGATTTATCAGAAGGAGACGAGGCAAATGTGGCCTTAATGGTGTCATCTGATCCCACGACCTTTGAAGAAGCAGTCAAGAGTCTAAAATGGAAGCAAGCAATGGATGAAGAAATTAATTCCATTGAAAGGAACAATACATGGCAGCTGGTGTCTTTACCTAATGGAGCAAAAAAAATTGGGGTGAAATGGGTGTATAAAACAAAGCTGAATGAGCTAGGAGAGGTGGATAAATACAAAGCAAGGTTAGTAGTGAAGGGATACTCTCAAAGAATATGGAATAGATTATACTTGAAGTATATGCACCGGTAGCCCGAATGGACACCGTAAGGATGATCATAGCTATGGCCGCACAAAGAGGGTGGAAACTATATCGCCTAGATGTGAAATCGCTTTCTTGCATGGGGAACTACAAGAAGATGTCTTTGTGGAGCAACCAAAAGGCTATGATAAGAAAGGTAAAGAGCATATGGTGTACAAACTACAAAAGGCCCTTTATGGACTCAAACAAGCACCCGGGGCTTGGTTCGGCCAATTGAATCTTACTTCATCAAGCAAGGCTTTTATAAAAGTTCAAGTGAACATACACTTTTTATTAAGAAAATGGGAGGTAAGATTCTGATTGTTAGCATTTATGTTGATGATTTATTGTTCACTAGTAATGATAAAGATATGCTGAATGAGTTCAAATGCTCCATGAAGAGTGAATTTGATATGACTGACTTGGGAGAAATAAGGTATTTCCTTGGTATTGAAGTTTTACAAAGATCTGACGGGGTGTTCATTTGCCAAAAAAAATATGCTTCTGAAGTCTTAAAACGATTTGGAATGGAAAACAGCAATTCTGTTTTTAATCCTATTGTTCCAGGTCAAAAGATTGGGAAGGATGAACAAGGGATTCCCGTTGATGCAACACCGTACAAACAGATTGTAGGAAGCCTCATGTATCTCACGCCTACACGGCCCGACCTTATGTTTGTTGTAAGTCTTATTAGCCGTTTCATGTCAAGGCCTACACGGCTTACATTTTGCGGTAGCCAAAAGGATCCTAAGATATCTCAAAGGGACTATGGATTATGGTATATTCTATAAGAGGACGAAAGCCGACAATTTGATAGCATTTACGGATAGTGATTATGCTTTGGGATTCGAGATGATAGCAAAAGTACATCGGGTTATGTATTTTTGATGAGTGGAGGTGCAGTGGCTTGGTCATCAAAGTTGCAACCAATAGTTACTTTGTCAACAACAGAAGCTGAATATGTTGCTGCTGCTTCATGTGCTTGCCAGGCTATTTGGATGAGGAGGATTTTGGGAGAAATTGGGCATGTGCAGGCAGGTGGTACCACATTAATGTGTGATAATACTTCAACTATAAAGCTATCTAAAAATCCCGTTTTACATGGCCGTTCGAAGCATATACGAGTAAGGTTTCATTTCCTTAGGGATCTTACTAGAGATGGAGATATTGAGCCGGTTTTCTCGTGGTTCACAAGATCAACTTGCGATGTGATGACTAAACCTCTTAAGTTAGACACATATCAGAACATCCGAGACAAATTGGGTATGTGTGCTGCTTCGATTTTGAACTAATTTCCTTGGCAGATGGAAATGAGTTCAAGGGAGGGAATGTTGGAGAAATTTGGGTCGACTTTGTCAAAAGCTGTTGGGGTTGTTCCTATTATTAAGGGATGTTGAAGTTTTCTTTTCATTCTGTTTTGCTGTTTCCTATTTTATAGCAGATAGTGGCTTTAGTGACTTCTTTTTGGTATTTGTTATTTGTAAGGCTTATAAAAGCCAGTAGCTCTTTTGTTCAATAAATCAAGTTGTTGCTTTGATCACCAAAGGTTTATGCAATTATCCTTTAGTACTTTACATGAACTTCATTTGATAGGAAACGAAACTACGAAAGGCTTTAAATGATTGTTTAAATTCTCAGATTCAAAATTTTAATGGCAATATAAACACGAGATTTAAGTTGCTATGAAATAAAAAAGATATCATATCATCAAACCAAAAGATTGTACGCATTTCATAATTTATGTTCTCGAGAGAGAAAAGTATACGAGCATTTTCTAAGAAGAAAATTATCAAACACCTAATCACTGTTCTCAGCCTCCTTCCGAACCAAATCCATGGCCGAATAAATCAACTCAGCACCCTCGGTGAAATGCCCTTTCGTCCAATTATTTCCAGCACCAGACTGACCAAACACGATATTATCGGGGTGAAAGATCTGACCCTACTGTCTAGATCTGATTCTATCCATGGTTCCAGGCTCAAGATCCATAAACACAACACAAGGAACATATCTCCCACCGCTCGCCTCATTGTAATACTTTCCGGTAGCATTGATCCCGGAAAGTCATCAGAAGTCGGTAGATTGAGGGGTGGCAAATTATCCGATTATCCCGACCCGTCCCGAATCCCATCCCGATCCCGTCCTGAAAAATCTCGATCCCGAAAGTTTCTCGGTCCTGAAATTTCGGGATTTTTCCCGACCCGAAAAATGCGGGAACGGTATCGGGTATAAAACTGTAATATTCCGATTTTCGGGAAACGGCAGACGTGTCATTTTGTGAAAAGGAAATATTATTATTTCTTTTATTTTATTGGAGTTAAGTTTTGTAATAATATATATATATATATGATTTTCGAAATTATGTATATATAACTAAAGGAAATTTTGATTTTTTTTATGGTAATTAAGGAAAAATGGATTTTTTTTGGAATATGTATTTAAGGAAAATTACACTTAATTATTCCCATAACCTAAACCCAATTCAGAATTTGTTTCTGCGTTCTTCATCTGAGCCATTAAGAAAAGAAAAAGGGCTAGGAGAGTTCTTCGATTACCTAAAGCATTACCGAACCGTTTTCAGACCAGAGTAGAGATTTGGAACCGTTGTGAAGAGGACATCGTTTGGGAATCAAGCTTTTGGGAGATGCTGCAGTCTTCTCGAGATCTTGGATTTAGAATTGCTTGCAAACACGTAAGAGACTCTTCCTATGATCGTAATTATGGTTTATAAGGTTTAGATCAAATTTTAAGATGTTTAAATGCTAGAAAGTTGTGTCTTTTCGTTGATCAAGGATCATAGATGTTATGGTATGATTAGATACGATTTTCTGTGTTTTACTGTGTTCAATTTGATGTTAATTGTGTTGAAAACAAATTAGAAATCGTTAAGTGATGAAAATCGGATTTAGGGCTACAGGCAGGATGCGTACGCATTCAATGGAATGCGCACGCATTCCCTGTACAGGTGTTCGGTAAAAACTAGTTTTAAATTTATAAACCGAAACACCCCAAGTATAAGGCTTGTAGTAAAGGGTGTTAACGGGTCGTCCTAAGGGAGTCGAATGTTTATCGGATTAAGATGCAGTTATTAAATCGATTATGTCACAAATTATTATCTAAAACTAAGATTTATATTAATTGTAAAATAGAAACGAAGAACAGTGACTAAAATAGCAGAAAACAGAAAAATTCAACACTGGACGGCCGTTCACTGAGGGTGGACGGGCGTCCGGTGACGTGCTGGAAAAAGAAATATGCAGAAAACAGCGGGTAACAACTAAAGTTCTTGAAATAACTAATCGTAGCAATCACAATTGATACGAACAAATTGGTTTATCAAATAATTAAAAGAACGGCAAGGCAACTAGAATCCACCAATCAACCAACCCCAACTAGACTGTGAGCTAAAGGTACGATTTTTAGTAATGATCAAATCACGAATTCGATTAAATCTCTTTAATCAATTTCTAGGGTTTCATTTTCTTTCTCAAGCAAAACTAAACTAGCATGCATAACACGATCATGAGATTGTCTCCAATACTCTACTCAATTAATCATAAACAATCTCTTGAATCACAATTAATTGCATCAATTGAAAGAAATCACAACTTGAATAATATTCTCATATAAATTCAATTAGAACGGTAGTTTCATCGATCTCTCGATTCAATAAAACATAAACTTATTACCAAAATTCAATTGATGAAAAACAGTAAATTTAACTCACTAAAGATAGAGCTTAAAATCTTCTAGTTGGTGTGGTTGTTGGTTGGTTTCCTCCGTTGTCCCACCGCAAATTGCTTAGCCTTCAATCATCTTCGAACTCCCAAGCAAGATTGAAAGAAAGAAACTCATATTTTTATTTGTATTTAGTGCGGCTGCTGCTAGGGTGCGGCTGCTGTGTAATGTCTCCTCCCTTAGGGTTGAAAATACGCTGCTATTTATAGGATTTTAGGTCGGCTATGCTTAAGTCGGCCGGTGGACGCCCGTCCAAATGGGTGAACGCCCGTACAGGGTACGTAAATTGTTTGAGTCGGGCCGAGTCTTGAGTGGACGCACGTCCTATGCAAAATTGGACGCCACTTCAGCAAAAACTTCCACATCCTGAATCAGCTTCTTCTTCTTGGACGCTTGTCCACTTCTTTGAACGCCAATCCACTGGACAGAGCAACATACGCACATCCAGTGGAAATCCAAACTTCCTGAATCGAATGGCACCTCCTGGACGCCAGTCCAGACTTGTAAACGCCCGTCCAATGGACGGAGCAAACAGACGCTCGTTCAGACTTAACTTCAAAGCTTCACTAGTACTTCAACTTGCATCTCTTCTCCATCATATAAATCCGATCTTGAACCACTTTTAATCCTCTTTTTAGCTCGAAAATGTATATCTACAAGGGGGTAAAAACATGCAAACTGTAGAAATATATATATAGATAGAAAATGACTAATAAACCACATAAATAGCTCGAATTTGCATTTTAATCCTTTTCATACACAACCCCTCAATATTTCAATTAAACTCCTACTTTTCTATAAAAAGTAATAAAATACGAAGAATATTGTTACGGAATAAAGCGATAAAAACCATAAAATTCACCGTTAACAATAGGATACTCTGGTTCGGTTGCTATTCGTCGAATGCGCACGCATTCAAGACAATGCGTACGCATTCATGGTTATGGTTGTAGAAGTCTTTTGGCTTCAAGTGCAATGAGCACGCATTGTTGGTTCAAGCTGTTTCAGGATGTCACTGTTCGTGCAATGCGCACGCATTGGCTGGACATAAACTTTCAGCAAGTTTCTGGTCAGTGAATGCGCACGCATTCCAACCAATGCGCACTCATTGGACCCTTTTTGGGAAAATTAATGTTTAAGCTATGTGTTGAGTTTGAAGCCTTGTTTATGATATTATAACACTGTATAAACATGAACAAGCCTGGATTGAGCTTCTGATTCGTTTAGTTTTGGCACCGAATGTACTCTTAAAGGGAGTTGAAGTTTGGATCCTTCGGAGAGCATGAGAGGCTTGTGCTTTGGTGAATTAGCATTCATCAATGTCTGTGTAATTGTTAGGCCTTGTTCATGTCTAGTGGTCTAGGAAGAGAGTAGTATGTGTGAGGGAGATTATTTGAAAGCACTTAGGTGGTTAGTTAACCATTTAATAAATACCTACTTGACTAGTAAAAGATTAAACATCATGTCACTCTTGGATAGGCACCGGACAATATCGCGATGTGTGTGCTTTCCGAAGGTGGATAACTCCGTAGGTTCACAAGACCTAAGTACGGAGGGACTTAACTAAAACGTGCGCACTATCGGAGTCTACCAGAATAGGCCTCCATGGATATTGGTGTGATCCACCAATATGTTGCCAAGAATATCCCCAGTTTGGATATGCGTAGTGCCCTTGAGTGCGGTTGTAACATAGATAAGTTAAGTTAGACACGTTTAGTCAATTCGTGTTGATGGACATGAAATGAACCCCAGATTGAGTCGGTCATATAAAGATAACTAAACTTTTAAGTATCTTTTCTTTATAAATCTTAATTGTTATCATAGCTTCTCTCTTTTATTAAGTACGTTGTACTTACCTCAAATACATGTTTTCTATGTGTTTTGGGGGTGAGAAGACGAACAGGTTGATCCAAGTTTTGAGGAGGATTTCGATGACGACGTTTGACGACGCCTCATTGGAGATTTACACTTTTATCGTTCTTTCACTTTATTATATAGACTATTCATTCTTTTGGAGTTGACTTTTGGTCTTTCGAGACTTGTAGTACCTTTTAATTCTTTCTTTTGAGGATATCGTACGTTGTCTTGGGATTTTCGTATTTTTCTGCTGAATGTAATAAAGTTACCTTTTCGTCTTTAGATGTTGTTTCTATTCTGGGATGGTTGAAAGAAAATTTTATACCCGAGTCTTTTGATTCCGTTTGCTTTCATTTGATACGACGTAGTAGAAGCTTACGTATAAAGTGAATTTATTTTATTTTATACGTGCCGAACGTTCCTTTTCCGGATAAGGACTCGGTGTCCGGGAACGGGGCGTTACAGTTGGTATCAGAGAGAAGTGCCTTTTAGGCTTCCTTTCTTTTAAGATAAGTTTCTCTAGATCTTTTAGTAACGTTCTGGTTTTCTTTGATCATCAGGATGGTGTTCACTAGAACTGGAGCGGGTGCAGAGACTTCAGGAGTTCGTCGAGAGAGTCTGACACCAGTTGTAAGAGGCGGCTTTGTGAGGCAAAATCCTTCACCTCATCCAAGCTTTTCTCCGCCCCCACATACTGCGACCCCTACACCACAATCTCAGCGGAGCCTGTCACCGCGACCATGTCAGAATCTTCCACCACGACCACCACCAAGATACAACTATATCAATGGAGAACCCGGGGAAGCCCCCATCCGTGTCACGTGTTAGGGGACATTCCACCAGTCTAGGTTCCCCCAACAACTAGCATCTACCCTCCACCGGTAAGTGTTTACCCTCCACCAGTGAGCCACCTATCACCACCGGTTTTCCATCACCAACAACACCAGACTTTTTACCCTCCTCCAGTGGGTCATACTCCTCGACCTACTGTACCATTTTCACCGCGCTTGGATCATCAGCAAGGCGTAGGATACCCACCCTTTGGCTTCCATGAACCTCAACACACTCCACCACATCACCAGGGTTATCCATGAGATACAGTCTGGCATGCTGGGTTTTACGACAAAGAATATGGTTGAGCTACTGAATAAAGCCTTGAAGGTTGAGACCTCAAGATGAAGGCCACAGTTGTCATCAGAAACAAGAGAAACTTTGGGACTAGTCAGGGCAATTGCCGAGGAGCACCGCAACAGACTACTAAGAAGATGACAGCTCCTGCAGCAACAAATGCCCCAAACAGTGCACCACTTTGCCCCAAGTGCAACATGAATCATTCAGGTGAGTGCCGACATCATACTAGTGGTTGCTACCTTTGTGGAGAGCCAGGGCACTTTTCAAGAGCATGTCCAACCAGAGGGAATAAAGGGAATTCGAGCCAAGAAAACGGGAAAAACGGCCCAAGCCGACCAGTTTGAGTTTTTGCTATTGATGCTGGATACGCTGAACCAGAGGATGATGTTATCTCAGGTACCTTATTGTTGTTTTAATTTATTAAAATATTTTTTAGCGCGTTTATTCATGCTGTAATTGTATTTAAATGAATGAATATGCATCCTAGGTACGATAATGTTACATAACCTAGTGGTCAGAGCTTTGTTTGATACGGGAGCGTCTAACACCTTTGTGTCGACAAAGGTAGCTAAGAAGTTGAATCTACCTTCGGAACCTTTAAGAAACACTTTGCAGATAACCACACCATTAGGAAAGGTAACAAGGGTAACTAGGATGATACCACAAGTGGAAGTTCGAGTTGGATCTTATCGATGCAAAAGCGACTTCACAGTTTTGGACTTTTTGGATTTCGATTTGATTCTTGGAATATATTGGCTATCCAAGAATTATGTTCACTTGGATTGTAGAGAAAAGAGGGTGACCTTTAAAGTACCCGGAAAATCATATAAGACTTATCAAGGTAATGTTTACAAGCCAAGTAAGAAACGACACCCTATAATTTCAGAGGTTAAGGCGATTAGGGCTTGTCAGAAAGGTTGTGAAGGCTACTTGTTATACGCAGTGGATGTGGAACAAGTGAAACCTAAGTTAGAGGAGACCCCTATAGTAAAGGAGTATCCTGAAGTGTTTCCGGAAGAGTTACCGGGAAACATGCCGGATAGAGAAATAGAGTTTGAGATCAAGTTGGTACCAGGAGCGGCACCAGTTGCCAAGGCACCCTATAGGATGGCACCGGCTGAATTGAAGGAGTTGAAAGCCCAACTTAAGGATATGCTTGAAAGGAACATAATTCAGCCTAATACTTCGCCTTGGGGAGCCCCTGTTCTGTTTGTCAAGAAGAAGGATGGTAGTATGAGGATGTGTATCGACTACAGAGCGTTGAATAACCTCACCATCAAGAATAAGTATCCCTTACCGAGGATTGATGATTTGTTTAATCAGTTGCAACGCAAGAGAGTGTTCTCTAAGATTGATCTTAGGTCGTGTTATCACCAGTTGAAGATCAAAGTAGCAGATATACCGAAGACGACCTTTAGAACAAGGTATGGACATTATGAGTTCCTAGTTATGCCCTTTGGACTCACTAATACCCCATCTGCATTTATGGATTTAATGCAACGAGTTTTTATGCCTTACCTGGATAAGTTTGTGATAGTGTTCATAGACGATATCCTAGTATACTCCAAGGACGAGGAAGAGCACGAGGAGCACTTAAGGATAGTGTTGGATACTTTGAAGTAGAACCAGTTGTATGCTAAGTTTTCAAAGTGCGACTTTTGGTTGAAGCAAGTCAGTTTCTTAGGTCATGTCATTTCTGGAGATGGCATTCAAGTTGATCCAGCGAAGATTGAGGCAGTGGAGAATTGGCCTAGACCTACTACGGTTTCAGAAGTAAGGAGCTTTCTTGGTTTGGCTGGCTACTACCGGAAGTGTGTGCAAGACTTTTCGAAGATAGCTACTCCACTTACTAAGCTTACACAGAAAAATGTGAAGTTTGAATGGACTAGCGAGTGTGAATCAGCTTTTCATACCTTGAAGGATAAGTTGACTACAGCCCCAGTGCTGGCAGTTCCGGAGATCTTTGACAACTACGACGTCTACACAGATGCATCAGGACAAGGTTTAGGTTGTGTGTTGATGCAAGGAGGGAAAGTAATTTCTTATGCATCTAGACAGTTAAAGGTGCATGAGAAGAACTATCCGACACATGACTTAGAGTTGGCAGCAGTAGTGTTTGCCTTAAAGACTTGGAGGCACTACCTATATGGAGTTAAGGCCAGGTTCTTCACCGACCACAAGAGTTTAAAGTATTTCTTCACTCAGGAGAATCTGAATATGAGACAGAGGAGATGGTTAGAGTTCGTAAAGGACTATGATTTGGATATTCAGTACCATCCGGGTAAAGTGAATGTAGTGGCAGATGCTTTGAGCAGAAAACCAGTGTTTGCGGTTTCGAGCATTGAAGATGTTGCAGAAAGGTTAGATGTGCTGAAAATCAGTAGTTTTGATCAGATTGAGGATCGACAGTTTGTGGCACCGTTGTTAGCAAGGTCCGAATTGATGGATGGTATTTGGGGAAAGCAAGATGAAGATCCAGTTTTGGTTGATTTGAAGCGTGTGGCCAAAGATAAACCTACAGTGGGTTTTGTGTTAGGCAAAAATGGAAACCTTTAGTATCAGGATCGTCTGTGTGTGCCTAATGTCGGTGATCTAAGACAAAGAGTTATGGAAGAGGCACATAGGATAGCTTTTGCAGTTCATCCAGGAGCTACTAAAATGTACCGAGACTTGAAGGAAAAGTTTTGGCGGCCCTCGATGAAAGTAGAAATAGCCAAGTTCGTGGCAGAATGCGACATCTGTCAGAAAGTTAAAGCAGAACACAGAAGACCAGGAGGAATGCTTAAGCCTTTGGATATCCCGGAATGGAAATGGGATAAGATCACGATGGATTTCATCACCGGGTTACCGAAGACCAAAGGAGGACATGATGCGATTTGGGTGATTGTGGATAGATTGACTAAATCCGCCTATTTCTTACCAACTAAAGTCGATATGTCTTTGAAGAAGATGACCACACTATATCTGGATAATATAGTGAAGTTACACGGAGTCCCTATCTCAATAGTTTTGGATCGTGATCCGAGATTCGTCAGTAGGTTTTGGAAGAGTTTGCAATCGTCCTTTGGAACCAAGTTGGATTTGAGTACGGCCTTTCATCCGCAAACAGACGGACAGTCAGAAAGGACCATCCAAACACTTGAAGACATGCTAAGAGCTTGTGTTTTGGAAGTAGGCGGATCATGGGACGATTACCTACCGGTAGCGGAGTTTGCCTACAACAACAGTTATCATGCAAGCATAGGCATGCCACCATTTGAAGCTTTGTATGGGAGAAGAGGTCGAACGCCGCTGTTTTGGGATGAAGTCAGGGAGAGGCAAGTCACCGGGCCAGAATTGGTTGAACAAGCTAAGGAAAGGGTTCAGTTGGTTAAGAAGAATCTGAAGGCAGTGCAAGACAAACAGAAAAGTTGGGCAGATATCAGAAGAAGACCTCTTGAGTTTGAAGTCGGTGAAAGAGTTTATCTGCGAGCTTCACCGATGAAGGGAGTGGAACTTTTTGGACAAAAAAGAAAGCTAAGTCCAAGGTATGTTGGACCATTTGAAATTTTGGACAGAATTGGGCCTTTGGCTTACAAGCTTAAGTTACCGGAATCGATGTCAAGAGTCCATAGTGTGTTTCACGTGTCGATGTTGAAGAAGTGTCTGACGAAGAATGATGTTGAAACTACGGTTGATCCGGAAGTTCTTCAAGACAACTTTGCTTATGATGAGAGACCAATCAGGATTTTGGACCGGAAGGAAAAGATGATTAAGAGACGGTTGATCCCGTTGGTTCTGGTGCAATGGAGCAATCATTCACCCGATGAGGCAACTTGGGAAGTTGAAGACGACATGTCCAGCGAATTCCAAGAGTTTGTGGATATACCATGTATGTTCTAGTTTCGAGGATGAAACTCCTCATAAGGGGGGAGGAATGTAATATTCCGATTTTCGGGAAAAGGCAGACGTGTCATTTTGCGAAAACGAAATATTATTATTTCTTTTCTTTTATTGGAGTTAAGTTTTGTAATAAGTATATATATATATATATATATATATATATATATATATATATATATATATATATATATATATATGTTTTTCGAAATTATGTATATATAATTAAAGGAAATTCGATTTTTTATGGTAATTAAGGAAAAAGGGATTTTTTGGGAATATGTATTTAAGGAAAAATACACTTAATTATTCCCATAACCTAAACACAATTCAGAATTTGTTTCTGCGTTCTTCATCTGCGCCATTGAGAAAAGAAAAAGGGCTAGGAGAGTTCATCGATTACCTAAAGCATTACCGAACCGTTTTCAGACCAGAGTAGAGATTTGGAACCGTTGTGAAGAGGACATCGTTTGGGAATCAAGTTTTGGGAGTTGCTGCAGTCTTCTCGAGTTCTTGGATTTAGAATTTCTTGCAAACACGTAAGAGGCTCTTCCTATGATTGTAATTATGGTTTATAAGGTTTAGATCAAATTTTAAGATGTTTAAATGCTAGAAAGTTGTTTCTTTTCATTGATCAAGGATCATAGATGTTATGGTATGATTATATATGATTTTCTGTGTTTTACTGTGTTCAATTCGATGTTAATTGTGTTGAAAATGGATTAGAAATCGTTAAGTGATGAAAATCGGATTTAGGGCTACAGGCAGGATGCGTACGCATTCAATAGAATACGCACGTGATGTGTCTAAATATGCTGACACCTATGTGTTGACGGAAACTGCCCTTCTAGCCACCAGGACGGAGCCGGGCCGCGGCCTCTGTGCCGGAAGCAACCATCTGGTTAGGGCCGCGGGAGGGAAACCTTACGACGAGCGTGCAAACCCGTAAGGTCTTAGTCGCTCAGGGGGGCTGCCCAACACCCTAATTCTAAAATCAACAAGAGATGGCACGAGTCCAGGAAAGGAGTGAGCAAGGGGAGCCGAGACAAAGTAAGAAAGCGAGCTCGCAGATCGTGACTCGAGCAACCTCATAACGACGTTGCTGGTTGTATTGCTCGCCTAACATCATTGTATATTGTGCTTATCTGTCCTTACCCCATGCCCCTAGCTCTTGCCCTTGCCTATAAAAGGAAGGCTTGTGTAATTTCACAAGGAGATATATGCAAAAATAGACAAAGAGGACAAAACTCTTGTCAAGTTAATTCTCTATAGTATTCATTCATTCCACCACATCACCGTCGTACCACACCGGCTACCACCATCACAAATCTATAAAAAATAGCCAGATATCCACCTTCACGACCACCGCTAAGCCACCGTGATAATTTTATGCATTATCAGTTGGCTCCGTTACGGCCGCCTGCTCAATTGCAAACAGGCCGCGAAACGACATCACGACAAGCGTATCCGCGACCATCTCTGGGAAGTTGGAGATTACGTTTTGCGCAAGAGAGAAGCTACGGGTCACAAGGCCCAAAAAGGCAAGGTATCGGAAAACTGGGAGGGACCACTTCAGGTCGCAAGGATTGTCAAAAAGGGAACTTATGTATTGAAAGACAGTCAAGGTCGCGAATACAATAGGCCTTGGCACACTGATAACTTGAAAAGATATTATATGTAAGCCCCAAACAATTTATTCAGGAAAATAAAGGCTAGTTCCGACTAATACAATTCAGTTACAGAGGCTCATCGCCGTTTCCGGCAAGCTTGCGGACACAGCTCCCACAACCTTAACCAAAAATAGGGGGCCACAAGATAAAATTTTCAAACAATTAATACGAACAGCAGAAAAACATCAGAAAAGATGGATAAGGCAAACTAAATTTCAAGCGAACCCTCCGCGATCCAACGAATGAACCGGCACTCTGGCTACATCAGTACACAATTTAGAAATCAGCGACCCGTACAAAATGTGGCGATCAGGGTCCATAGAAATAGCAAACGCAACAGCCTCGCGATGGATCATGACCCCCCAATCAATATCCACCTGGGGGTCGTGAATGGCGTGCAAAAGTAAAGCCTCAGCCTCGGTAACTACCTCAAAATCCGTTGACGGAAGAGCTCACGAGTTAATAATCCTTTTCCACTCACGATTACTACGAGACAGCTCAGACGCGGGACCCAGAGTACGAGGGCGGCGACGGTGGGGGAAAAGCTCACGAATTGCACGTCGTAGGTGAATTCCCCAGTTTTCTGCATCTCCAAGGTCCTAGGCCACCTCATAATGAGAAGAGGGATTGACGGCGGGAATGCGAAGGGCAGCATTGATAGTCTCCGGGGAAAAGTCAACTGAGACGCCACGGAACTAACCGTCTCCCCCGGTGAGGCCTCCGACAAGACGGAGTAGAATTCTTTAACCAGGGTAAGGTTGAAAAGTAACATGGGTGGAGAAACAAAATCTGACCACCCAGAAAGTCGAATCCGGAGCAAGGAACCATCACCGTCAAGCTTGTCCTGATTCAGGCCTCTCTCCCTCCCCAGCTTCACAACATCGAAATAACGCCAAAAATGATCTTTGGCAATAGGGGAGGCAGTAAGGAAAAAAAGAGAAACATCACGCATAGGACGAGCCTTGTACACACGCACTGAACTACCACTTGCAGATGGAGAAGACATGAGCAAAAACAAAGAAGGAGAGGCAATGGAGAACGAAGGAATCACCCCCCTCTTATAGAGGCTCCAAGTGGGATTAGCGGACAACATTCACGCGTTTTACCAAAACTTCGAAATTTAAAACGTGGTCAAAACAGTTGATCAGCAATCCAAGATTCAAGGCTACTTTGACTGTGCAATTACCGAGCGGGTCAAAAGACCGTCAGGGAGAGGTCCAATCAAGTCAGAGCATCAGCTTTCCAGAGCCACTCCCGCTGTTCATCCCGGGACAACAAATTTTTTTCCCAATCAATGCTTGCCCTCGACTTGCTCAAAAACTGGGGGGCCAGAACTTGGAATTTTCGAAAGCAAGACACTATTTCCTTGACATCGCCTTAGGCCTTGTGCCAAACAGGGGGGCCGCACGACAATATTTTAGAAGTTATTCGACACAAGATCGCAGCGACCTCACAGAAACAAGGGGGCCGCATAAAATTCTGTACCCATGGCCAAAGTGATTTTTATTTTAGCGAGGTAACACTTTTGATCTCGCCGAAATAAAAGGGGCGCAAACACACAACAAACAAGAACAAAGGGCAACGAATCAAGAAAACAAGAGAAGTGCATAAAACAAATTATCGAAATGCGGCCCTAAGGAGAGCCCGTCAAATTACAAAGTTTAAAACCAAGTACAAAATAAGTAACAAATCAACAAATTGTTTGGAACAAAACAACAGAGTACAGATCGCTCAAATCACAAAAACGGATAAAATTTAAACTTGGCCGGGAGGGTCGGTGTGGTCGCCTTCTCCATCGCCGCCATCCTCATTGTCGGTGACCGGAGGGTTCTTCAAAATAACAAAATTGATAGGATTAACCGGGGGAGGATCCCATACCGGCTCGCCATCCTTTACCTGTCTAGTTTGAATGGCGACAATGTGATCCGGAGCATAAGGAATATCCGGATGAAGAGCCAACAAGTCGGGATTCCACTGAGGCATGTTAACCCACTTGAGCATCTCCTCGAAGCTGAGCGACCCGCTGCCATGATATGCCCAAAGGCAGCGAGCGAGATGGTTGAAGCCTTGATCAAAGCTCGCCTCTAAATGATAGAAGAATTCGTCCGTCTCCTGATAGGCCACAACGGCCGCTGGATCAGCTTCATCGGCGGCTTTGTTTGCGACAACAAGTTGCTCCTTCAAGCTCGCAACCTCCTGTTCAGCGGCCTTTAAAGCCTCCATGGATTTCTGAGAATGATCAGTCAAGATCTTCATTTTCTCCTTCAACTCCTCATCTATCTTTGCGCTTGCCTCCATAGCCTTCTTTATGTGATCTATTTCGGCCTGGGCTTTGACATTCTTGGCCTCAGTAGCGAGCCTTGCTTTCTCAGAGGCACCAAGGGCCGCCGTTGCTTTCCTCAGCTCAGCATAGCGCTTCTCAGCGGCCTCGGTAGCTTTCATTATGCGAGTACCAAGCTGAAAAAAAAATGATGAGTTCGTGGAAAGAGAAAAGAGAAAGAAAAGCAATAAGAAACAAAAAAACAATGGCTCACTGTGGAGGAGGCGATCCCAAATTTGCCAGCAAGATCCTTCAATTCTGTAACCTCATCCCTGGCGGGGGCATTGTTGCGAACAACCACTCGGTCAATAATCCCTCTGCCAATCTCCATCTGTACTCTGGCCGGCGCGTCCCACGACAAGTGGCCCAAAGGGATAACGTCAGCAATAGCCTTCCTAAGTTGGATTGCCTTCGCCATAAGAAGCAGACCTCCGGTGAACTCAGCATCCAACCAAAGGGCCTCTTTCCCCTGGTATCCGCGAGGCAACGTCCCCCTCGGCGGCGCCCTCTCCTCATCAGCGACCTCCTCCACGACAGTAGTTTGCTTCTCAGCGTGATCAGAACCCTTGCTAGCGCCACCAGTAGCTTTAGATTTTTCAACCCTTGGTCGTTTGGGCTCCTGGGCCTCCTTAGCAGGGACATCAGCCGGCAACCTTTTTTGGGCCCCTCCAGTTTGACTCGAGCCCGCGCCCACTAGGGTCGCTGTCGGAGCTTGAAGATTGAGGTTATAAGCTTCATCAACCACTGCAGCGTCGACCGTTCGAGGGATCCTTCCCAAAGCTTGTTTCAGCGCCGCCTGCCTGCCTTTTGCGGAATCATCTGCCAATTTCTGCCTTTGAGCTCGCCTCTGAGTAGCATCCATCTCGCTGACTGAAAGTTTAAAAAGTTCATCAAAAGTTGGAAAAATAAACAAAAAACAAAGCAATAAGGCAGGAAAAGTAATGAAGTAGAAAGCCAAGAAAAATTACGGTGAGACCTCTTGCTGGGATCACCCTGGCATGCCACACACTCTGACGGAAAGCAACGGTTAATATGACACTCCCCGACCCAATCAGAGTCGCTCTCCTCAGATACAATAGCCACCAGAGGTTGGCCTTTCGCCGGCCCCATAATTCCGGAACTGCTCGTATAGGGCTCCACCATGTCTAGAAGATCGATCCAGGACACATTCCTCTTCGAGGGCGCGGCCCCATCAGAGTCTATTATCGCCCAAAGTCCTCGGAGGAATCGATACTCGTCCACAAAAGGATCGTCAAAACCAATCATAGAAAATTTCCCCTTGCGGGGAGGGGAATGAAGGAAAGGCCAACCAACTTTCGATTCGACCTTAAAAACGCGATCCCCCCAGTTATGTATCTTGTTGGGGAGATGAAAGAATAAACAGGGAGTCTGGGCCCTCACGTTGGCCTGCCTCGGAAAAGAGGTACCACAAAGCGAATGAAACTGTTTGAACATGGAAAATGTAGGCTCTTGCTTCATCGTTCGACAGAGAAAAATGAAAGACATGATCTGATGGCGGCCCCACCGGCCTGGTCGCATGGCAATATTCACAGCTCGCGCAGCAGCTTAACCAAAAAAGGATCCAAAGGGGGCCGGAAGCCAGAAAAGAAGTGATCAAAATGAAGAATTATGGTATCCCCAGGGCGGCGAGCACAGATAAAATCTTCTCGATCGCCAGGCCGCAGCTTGTCTTCCTCCTTATTAAAGTCGATCAAGGAGAACCGGTAGATATTGGGGTCAATATTGTAAAATTGCTGAAGGGTTTTGGCGAGGTTTGTACTCTTCTGGATCCGTCGCCAATGCTTCTTTACATCTTTCTCATACAGATTCATAAGGGAAAATTCCCTTAATGCCTTAGGATTATTAGGCTTTAAAGGCTTCCCTTTAGCCGCCGCCTCCCCTACCGTCATGGTCGAAGGGTCAGCCTTTTTTCTCTTGGGTTTTTTGGGGAGCTCCAGAGGTTTGCGCAGAACCGATTCGAGATCATCCTCACTGGATCCCATCAACCTATGCAAGGCGGCGTCCTCCACATACATCTCATCATCGCCAGGCGCCCCAACATTACTCGCCCCCTCCACCGCCGAAATATCATCATCGCAGCCGCGACCACTAGCACTTGCCTCGCCTTGGCTACGAGCCGCCTCCTTGCGACTTTTCTTCCGCCTAGGCACCGGATAGGACAACAGGTCCCCTAGGCCGAAAGGATCCTCAGGGTCATATCCCACAGCACCCCCCTCCAACTCTTGTTGGTCATCACGTGCGACCACCTCGGGGCTAGATTCGGCGAGCTCATCCTCCAGGGCATAGTCATACGCCTCTCGATCCACATCAGAATCGCCGCCAGGTCTGAAATCGTCATCCGACATCCTGCAAAACAAGGAAAGGTGGAGCTTTAAAATCATCTCGACACCTTCTCTGCGATTTTGCAGGACGGGATGCCACAGTGAAATGAGGAAGTATAAAAAAGGAAGGACATCACGAATCATCAAGAAAAAGACCATCTTTTACTAGAACAAGAACATCAATTCAAAGGAAAACCATACCAAAGCAAGAACACTAATTCAAAAACACAAACCTTTATTCCCCCAAACGCCCCAGGTCACGCACGATATGCTAAAAGGGGAAGCAAACGCAAAAAACGACTGGAAATACTGCAGAAAAAACCGTCGGAGGAGCTTAGTGGATGAAGAATTACCTTGTTTTTTGCTGAAAGACGATCGGTAATTGCAGATATCAAACGGGAACCTCAGGATCGGCCGCCGGAAACTTCAAATCTTCAACGGGAAACACTCGAATCTAATGAACTCTAGAAACCATGAGATAAAAGTGCCAAGGGAGTAGTGGGAGCGAAAAAGTGTTGAGCGAATGGGGTTTGGACCCTTATATAGAAAAGAAAATTTGATCGTACGGTCCAGGTGAGATCTGTCCAACGGTCCAGATTCACGCAGTCATCTTGAGGATTTCGAAATTCAAAATCGCCATCATTACGCCGGGTCAATCAAGGCCCACGTAATAACGCACGCCCATCAATGACTGCGCCATTACCAAGGCAGTTATCGAGACAACCAACATCCACGTTGCTGTAGTTACCTAGAAACCGAAAGGACCACGATCTGACGGTTCAACTGCCCCACTACTCAATTTTGACACTCAGCGTCGCCAAACACAAGCTCGCACTATTCCGGCTCGACAAGGTCGCCAGGCCCAAAAAACGCTTCGAGGCAAGACGCACTAAAAGCGCGGCCCTTAGTGAATAAGTCGCTTCAGACGACAAGGTCGCTAGACCCCAAAAACGCTTCGAGGCAAGATGCACTAAAAGCGTGGCCCTTAGCGAAGAAGTCGCTACAGACGACAAGGTCGCCAGACCCGCTTCAGACGACAAGGTCGCCAGACCCCAAAAATGCTTCGAGGCAAGACGCACTAAAAGCGCGGCCCTTAGTGAATAAGTCCCTTCAAACGACAAGGTCGCCAGACCCCAAAAAATGCTTCGAGGCAAGACGCACTAAAAGCGTGACCCTTAGTGAATAAGTCGCTTCAGACGACAAGGTCGCCAGACCCCAAAAACGCTTCGAGGCAAGAAGCATTAAAAGCGCGGTACTTAGTGAATAAGTCGATTCAGACGAAAAGGTCGCTAGACCCAAAAGACGCTTCGAGATCGTCCGCTTAATAGCGTGATCCTAAACCAATAATGAGAAGACGCCAGCAATCTGCAGAATGTGGGCACTCTTTACTCTATGCTTAGCCTCCTCGAAACCACCCAAGACATAGAGTAGGGGGCATTGATGTGTCTAAATATGCCGACACCTATGTGTTGACGGAAACTGCCCATCTAGCCACCAGGACGGAGCCGGGCCGCGGCCTCTGCGCCGAAAGCAACCATCTGGTTAGGGTCGCAGGAGGGAAACCTTACGATGAGCGTGCAAACCCGTAAGGTCTTAGTCACTCAAGGGGCCGCCCAACACCCTAAGTCTGAAATCAACAAGAGATGGCACGAGTCCGGGAAAGGAGAGAGCAAGGGGAAGCCGAGACAAAGTAAGGAAGCGAGCTCACAGATCGCGACTTGAGCAACCTCATAATGACGTCGCTAGTTGTATTGCTCACCTAACATCATTGTATACTATGCTTATATGTCCTTACCCCATGCCCCTAGCTCTTGCGCTTGCCTATAAAAGGAAGGCTTGTGTAATTTCATAAGGAGATATATGCAAAAATAGACAAAGAGGACAAAACTCGTGCCAAGTTAATTCTCTTTAGTATTCATTCATTCCACCACATCACCGCCGTACCTCACCGGCTACCACCATCACAAATCTATCAAAAATAGCCAGATATCCACCTTCACGACCACCGCTAAGCCACCGTGATAATTTTATGCATTATCAACACGCATTCCCTGTACAGGATGCTCTGGTTCGGTTGCTATTCGTCGATTGTGCACGCATTCAAGACAATGCGTACGCATTCATGGTTCTGGTTGTAGAATTCTTTTGGCTTCAAGTGCAATGCGCAAGCATTCCTCAGAATGCGCACACATTGTTGGTTCAGGCTGTTTCAGGATGCCACTATTCATGCAATGCGCACGCATTGGATGGACAGAAACTTTCATCAAGTTTCTGGTCAGTGAATGCGCACGCATTCCAACCAATGCGCACGCATTGGACCTGTTTTGGGAAAATTAATGTTTAAGCTATGTGTTGAGTTTTAAACCTTGTTTTATGATATTATAACACTGTATAAGCATGAACAAGCCTGGATTGAGCTTCTGATTCGTTTAGTTTCGGCACCGAATGTACTCTTAAAGGGAGATGAAGTTCGGATCCGTCGGAAGTGCATGATAGGCTTGTTCTTTGGTGAATTAGCATTCATCAATGTCTGTGTAATTGTTTGGCCTTGTTTATGTCTAGTGTTCTAGGAAGAGAGTAGTATGTGTGAGGGAGATTATTTGAAAACACTTAGGTGGTTAGTTAACCGTTTAATAAATACGTACTTGACGAGCAAAAGATTAAACATCATGTCACTCTTGGATAGGCACCAAACAATATAGCGATGTGTGTGCTTTACTGAAGGTGGATAATTCTGCAAGTTCACAAGATCCTAAGTACAGAGGGACTTCACTGAAACGTGCGCACTATCGGAGTCTACCAGAATAGGCTTCCGTGGATATTGGTGTGTGACAGACCTAAACCTAACCTTGGAAACGGCGCCAGAAAGCTGACGGACATTACCTAGGCTATACAGATCCTAACCGGCAGTGTACCGGGTCAAATTGTAGTGCTAGTCTGGTGAGTCGGGTCGTATTCCTCAGGGAAAACATGGTAATTCTTTTAAGTGGGGTTAAACACCAAGAAGCTATTATTAACTCGATCTAAGTCGCAGCTTTTACTTTTTCCGGGTTAGATTATGTTAGTAGTTAGATTGTTAGAGTTAGATGTTAGTAAAACAAGAAATAAATACAAATAGATATATAGATATATTTTTGAGATCTAGCCAAGAATACTTTACTTGAATCAATATGTTTTAGTAGAAATAAATGAGACGATCTCTTTTCCTTGATACAAGGAGGTTAATTATATATGAACCGGTGTACTCCTAAGCTAGACAACTCCTCCTCACACGAGCGTATGAAATTGTCATATGTCCATTGCATCAGTCCAAGGTCCACAACTGTTACGGTTTTTCTGAACAGGTCCCGAGTACAAATCTACCTTTAGATAAAAAGGAGTCATTCCGTTCGTCAAACGGTCAATTTTATTTAAAAGGCTCCGGTTGTCAAAGCCGGACGATTCAACTTTCCGGTTTAAGTTTCAATTAAACTGATGATTTAACATTATTACGATCTCGAGTACAAATTATAATAAGATTCATTTCTCCCAAAACAAATCTACCCCCGGGTAGGAAATCGGATTCTGTTATCACGTTGTTCACACGGCCAATTTTATCCTCCGGTTTTTCTATCTTTTATCTCGTATCCTAACTACGAGGCGTCAATTCATAATTAGATTATGAATTCCTCAAATCAATTAAATATGTCAATACGAATACGATTAAAATAGAAAAAGATTCATTATAATTGGTTTTAATCATGATTACCAGAGTCGATCATTCATTTTACCAAAAGATTAACTAATTCAGATTCATATCTTGGCTAGACATATTTTTAGTTTAATATCATATATAAATAGAAATAGAAATAATAAACATAACAATTTTAGAATATATTACCGGTTATGACTATCGAATCGGGGTCGTTTCCACCGGATCTAACATGCCAAAGGTTCGAAATCAACAATCTTCGATAATTATTCCGCCATTACAACGATACTATAACCATTTTATTTATATATGTGAAAAACATATATACATACATACATATATATATGTATATACGGGCCCCCAAAATAAAATAAAAAGAAGAAACGAGATGAAATAGAAATCTAGATCTAGATATATATATATATATCATATATATATTCATACATAGAACATACATATATATATGTATATAAGATCTACAAAATAAAAATAAAAAGAAAGAGGATGGACGAGAAGAAAGAACAGAGAGCAAAGAAAGAAAGGGGCAAAGGGGGCTGCTGCTGATGCTCTGATATATATAGGAAATGTTGAGGCCGGATCGATCCGGATTGGTGCCGGATCGATCCGAACTTATCATCATTACTAATCATTACTGATCACATGCAGCGGAGAAATTTATATATTAAACTTCTAAAATTCATATCTCGAGTTGTAGACCACCAAAAATTATGATCCAAATGTCATAAATAAGATCTCGGAAAACTCTTCAACTTTCATGAAGGACTCTTCTTCAGAAAACGCCTTTTTGAGTACCTCGTGTTCCTCCGAACGTTTTTTCGGGATTTTTACGAAATTGAATCAATTAGCCACTTGACCACCATTTGAGTTGTAGAAGTCCGATTGACTTGATTCAAAATCCATTGGAAATCTTTCTTGAAGATATACAACTTTTATTAAGGAAACTTCTTCAGAAAATGTCGTTTTGATGAGCCTTGTCGTGTCGTTTTCGGGATTTCCGCTAATACGAATCGGTTAGTCACTTGACCATAACTTGAGTTGTAGAACTCCAATTGACGTAATTCAAAGTGCGCTGGAAAGCTTATGTGAAGATCTACAACTTTCATTAAGAAGTCATCCCCTGAAAATGCCTCTAAGCTGGGTCAAATCTCCATCGAAAATAAATTACGGTTTAAGTACTTAGGAAAATTTGCTCCGTTTGAACTCGTAAGCTTGTGGCATCTTCTTCTAATCCTCTAAACACATCTTTTAGACTCAAAACATGTCGTTACGTGGAATCCTAGTCATTGTATAATCCTGCAATGAACCACCAAAATACCAAACGTAAATCCGACACGACACTCCGGTTACTAAACCGGTACAAAAACTAATAAAAAACTTATAAAAATACGATAATTTATATAATAACTACTACTTATACATTTGAATAAAACTTAGTAATTTTGACTTGATTTGATACAATAATGCTCAAAATGGTATCAATATTGGGGTAAAATGTCGTAATAATGATCATAAATTTATCTCTCATCAGTGTGATCCACTAATATGTTGCCAAGAATATCCCCAGTTTGGATATGCATAGTGCCCTTGAGTGCGGTTGTAACATGGATATGTTAAATTAGAAATGTTTAGTCAATTCGTGTTGATGGACATGAAATGAAACCCAAATTGAGTCGGTCACATAAAGATAACTAAACTTTTAAGTATCTTTTCTTTATAAATCTTAATTGTTATCATAGCTTCTCTCTTTTATTAAGTACGTTGTACTTACCTCAAATGCATGTTTTCTATGTGTTTGGGGGTGAGAAGACGAACAAGTTGATCCAAGTTTTGAGGAGGATTTCGATGACGACGTTTGACGACGCCTCATTGGAGATTTACACTTTTATCGTTCTTTCACTTTATTATATAGACTATTCATTCTTTTGGAGTTGAATTTTTGTCTTTCGAGACTTGTAGTACCTTTTAATTCTTTCTTTTGAGGATATCGTACGTTGTCTTGGAATTTTTGTATTTTTTTTGAATGTAATAAAGTTACATTTCCGTCTTTAGATGTTTTTTCTATTCTGGGATGGTTGAAAGAAAATTTTATACCCGAGTCTTTTGCTTCTGTTTGCTTTCATTTGATACGACGTAGTAGAGGCTTACGTATAAAGTGAATTTATTTTTATTTTATACGTGCCGAACGTTCCTTTTCCGGATAAGAACTCGGTGTCCGGGAACAGGGCGTTAGAAAAACTCTCAGTGTTATTCCTCACAAAAGTCACCTGCCTCCACCGTCCGTTGACTTTGTCGTCGTTAACTAATTTCTCCGCTCCCACCTTTTGAACTATTGTTTTTATCAAGTAATTGTTGTCATTTTTTTTTATATTAACATGAATATCTTTTAACATCATATGTTCGGGAAATTCTTTCCCGACCCAACGGGATCCCGAACATTCGATAAACCCGAATGTCGAGACCTGACTGCCGACGCTTATCGGGTACGGGCTCGGGAAGAAAAATTGAATCCCGAATCTTGTCGGGACGAGTTTCGGGTAGAGGTTTATGGGTCGGGTCCCGACCTGATGCCACATCTAGGTAGATTTCTTCAGATCTTCATAAAAAATTCAGATTCGAAGTGAATTCTGGCCGCAGCAGTACTAAGCGCAACCAGAAAACTTTTGTTTTTCCCATAAGGAAGCTAACGAGCAGACAAAAGCAAGAAAATTTGGAGGCAAAGAAGAGGCGAAGAGGAGAAGAGAAGAGATCAGAAAACTTAGGGCATTCGTAGCAGAAGCCTTATATGGTGCCCTATCCCTAAAATGAAGATAAAAAATAGAGTTTAACCCAAATAACTCCCACTACAGAGTCTCTATCCCTATTTATTTTTAGGGATATGAACAGTGCATCCCTACTTGTGAGGATGCACTATTCACGTCCCTAAACATATTTAATTATTAAAATTATAAGGATAAGGATAGGACTGCTGGAGCGAAACAATAAATATTTTATGTATATGAATAGGGTTGTGAGGTAGAATATATTATTTAATAGTATTTGAAATGTTATAGGGATAAAAATAGGGATGTTGATATAGTGTGTTTTGAATGGAGATTTTGTAAAATAGGGATACATATTATTTTAGGGATAAAAAATGGTAATTCTGATGTGAATGCCCTTATTTGTCGGTAACTATTTCTTTTTCTCCAAAAACCCCAATTTATGTCTTCTATTATTATGTTATTAAATCAAGCTTTACTAAAAAAAAATATCAAGATTTACCGGCGTGACACTGTAATCCACCGGTAAAAGAAAGCCAACAGCGGTGGATTATTATAAACCACCGGTGATGTAATTTAGTTTTTAGGCAATTATAATTATTTACATTAGAAAATAAAATCCGTCGGAAAAGTATATCATTAACAGTAAGTTCCGCCGCTAAAAGACACTTATTTTTTGTAGTGATTGGAGAAAAATGGATGGGTTTTTAAAATTGTGCTACATCTTTTTCAAGGAAACATGTTTAACCGTTTAAAGCTTATGTGTAGCGTTTATTTCACTAAGTGCATCCAACGTAGCTTTATAGAGATATTAAATTATAGAGAAATGTTTGTGGTACAATAAAATTGTTAAAATACATTTTCATACCATTCATCTTTATAAGACTCATTTTGTGATTATTTTGTTGTAGCACTATCACTACTCTTATTTATAATAATCAATGATATAAAAATGTGTTATAGTACTATGTTGTGACTATTTTGTTGTAGCACTATCACTACTCTTATTTATAAATAGAGAAATATTTATGTCAAAACAAAATATGTACAGCAAAATGTCACAATACACTGATTTTTGTGACAATCAAGGGAAGATATGAAAAAAGTTAAAGAAAACAAATAAAGAAATGACAACAATTATACAGAGTAATCGTGATGGAATAGTAGGTTGAAATACTGATCATATGCTTCCGTCTCAGCCTTTGGTGGAAAACAACCACAGAAGGCCACATTCCTGAGTTGGCTTGTTGTGAAGTCAATAGAAATTAAAAGAGATGAAGATCTAAGAGAATGAAGAAGAAAAAGGGGAAATTTGTGGCATTTTAGAGGAGAAGGCAGTTTAATGAAATGGGGTGGGAATGTGTAATATATAGGAACTTGGGGGGTTTTGGAGGATATATAGGCATGAATTTCTTGGTTGGGGTGTGGGTGGAGGGGGAGGGGGAGGGGGAAGGGGGAGAGTGGGTGCAGGGGGTGGGGGTAGCAACGTGTGTGTAACATTTTGCTTCGAATATATGGTATATATATACATCGCATTAGCATTACTCTAATTTGTTTTTGTTTGCTTCATTCTTTGGGATCAAGAAACTTGATCAGTGTATGTATTTCTCACTATTTACCCTCCATCGAGTCTATCAATGCACTGCACCTACCGATGTACTATACTACACATAATCAATTTTGTGAAAGTCGATTTCTGATGAGCCGAGCTCGAGTACTTTGAGGCTCTACATTTTTTCGAGCTTCGTGAGCTAGAGTTCGAGTCTGAAAGTGCTTACTACTTTTTCGAGCATAACCGAGCTGAATTCGACTATGATTAGAACTTAATCGAGCCGATCTCAAGCATTTTTTCCCTGCTCGAATGAATTTGAGTAGAGTTCGAGAATCACTGGTTTAAGAAGTTTCTCGACTTGATTAATAAAATATGTGATTCAATTTGAATCGTTTACACCCCTATTACGGAGTACCGTTAAATAGAAACCCATCAAATATAAACTCAAACAATATCTTTTATTTTAGAAACAAATCTTATTTAACAGAACACTATTAACTTTATATAAAAATCTTCAATATATATCTCTTCCACTCTCTATCTTTAATAAAATATTGCATCGAAAAATATACTACATCAAATAACAAAGAAACAAAATATAGTACCAATTACATAAAAGCACCCAATATAAATCGAAAAAAGTACCTTTGCTTTGGAGATGTAAGATTCCATCAAAAATGAAAAAGGAAAAAAAATTAGGAAGCTTCCTGGAAGGTGCATGAAGAGGACAAATTTTACGATAAAACCGATATAAAAACGTTGTTGTATCATGTGACATAAATTACAACATTTTATTTTTAATCAGTCACACACGATAAAAATATATCATGTTATATAGAATGAAGTAAAAAGAAAATGCCCTAAGAGATCAAGCACTTATATAGTGCTGAAATTAAAACGAATTAAAAAATTCTGTTATAACAGGGCATGGCGTGCCATGCCAACATGAGGTGCGCAATATAGTGTATAAAAGAACTGGGTAGAATGCTTCCTGCGCTTATGGCGTGCGCTATGCTCATATGGGGTGTGTCATTGATGTTAAACACAACACACTGGGAGAAAATATGATTTCTATATTCACAAAGGCCAAGTATTTATAGTATAATACATCATCAATTAACATAACTTTACATATATACCCTTTACATATATTTCTCACACGCCCCCTCAAGTTGGAGCATGCAAATCACAAATGCCCAACTTTCCCAAGAGAAAATGAAATGGTTGCCTGCCGAGAGCCTTAGTTAGAACATCGGCCAATTGAAGAGTAGTAGGAACATAGGACAGGGTCAAGTTTCCGGATAACAACTCGTCGCGAACAAAGTGACAATCCACCTCGATATGCTTGGTACGATCGTGGAATACATGATTCTTGACAGTATGAAGAGCTGACTGACTATCACAAAACAAACGCATAGGCTGAGGATGTACAACGCCAAGAGAAAACAACAACGAATTCAACCACTTCAACTCACACGTGGTAACATCCATAGAACGATACTCAGCTTCGGCAGACGAACGAGACACGGTAGGCTGCTTCTTAGTCTTCCAAGAGTCAGGACTCAGGAGAACGGCCCAAAACACCAAATACCCGGTAACAGATCGCTGAGTCAAGGGGCATGTGGCCTAATCACTGTCACAAAAAGCAATCAAGGACAAATCATCCACAGGACGCAACAAAATGCCTTGGCCAGGGCTCCCTTTCAGAAAAAGCAAAACACGCACCGCAACTTCTCAATGCGGGACCTGCGGATCACTCAAAAACTGGTGAATAGTGTGCACGGAGTAACTCAAATCAGGACAGGTAACCGACAAGTAGACCAAACGGCCCCCAAGGCGGCGGTATTGATCCATGAGCAAACGGATGACACGTAGCAGAAGTGAGACAGTGATTTTGCTCCATAGGTGTATTGATGGGTTTACAACCCCATAGGCCAGCCTCTGTCAAAATGTCCAACGCATATTTGCGTTGAGAGACAAATATGCCTTAGGGGCCACGTGCCACTTCAATGCCTAGAAAATATTCCAAAGGTCCCAAATCTTTCATATAGAAACAATAACTCAAATACTGCTTGAAACGAACAAGTGCATCATTGGAAAAACATGCAATAATTAAGTCATCCCAGAACGTGGAGGGAAACACCATCCCGATTATAACTGAACAACGAGTAGTCCATATAAGATTGAACAAAACCAAAAAATTTCAAAGCAGCAGATAGCTTGGCAAACCATTTCTAGGGAGCCTATTTCAATCCATTTAGAGATTTATGTAATCGGAAAACCGTGCCAGGAGAGGAAGCACGATACCTAGGAGGAAATTGCATGCAGACTTCCTCAGTCAAATCACCGTGCATGGAGGCGTTATGGACGTTTATTTGATGTAATTCCAATTGCGTGCTGCTACAACGGATAAAAAACACAAATCGTTCCCACTTTGGCCACTGGATCAAAGGTCTCATTGTAATCAACTCCTTCAACTTGCCGATTACCACGAACAACGAGTCGAGCTTTAAGACGCTCCACGTCACTAGTGGAGGTATATTTAATTTTATACACACACCATACCCAATGGCATGTTTACCGGGAGGAATAACCTCCAAAGACCAAGTTCCATTGTGTTCCAAAGCATCAATTTCCTCATGCATGGCCCGACGCCAACCGGGCAACTGAACATCTTCTCGAAAAGTGGCGGGCTCTCGAACCTTAGTAATAACTGTCAAAATACACAGGTGGCAGACATGAAATTTATTATAATTAACATAACAAGCTATGTCAAAAGGTTTACCTGAGGAGCCCGTGGAAGACGAGGAAGCAAGTAATGGGGTGGGGTCTTCTTTGTGTTGAACAATAGTATGAATGACATAGTCCCGTAGCTTCGTGGAGGGAATTTTCAAACGCTGACCTCGTCCCAAAGGCTCAATAGTAGGCACCCCTCCATTTGAGGTAGAACTCGGCTCGTCTACACGCTCTCTTAATGGAGACGAGGTGTGATACCCCGTATCTCCGTAAAGGGTATGATAGTCTTTTTACGATTTCATGTGCGTATCGATAATTTTAAATGGGTTATATTTTATTAAATATATAGATTCAATATAATTGTTAAAGGGCATTTACGGTATTTTGAAGGTGTGACTTTTATTAAGGGCAAAACGGGAATTTATTCAACCTCTATTTATACCCCTTCACCCCTAAAACCCTTTTCTTTACCTTTCCCAAATTTCCTGCGGCTGAGAGTGAGAGAAATGGAGAGGAAAAAGAAAAGAGAGAAAAAAAAGAGAGATTCCGCCTTTCCGGTCAATCCGACCGTCGGAATCACAAACCGTCTTCACCAAAATGCGTCCCTTGTTGAGAGCTTCGTTTTGATACATGTGTTTCTACGATCGGGTAAGAGTTTCGAAAACCCATTTTCTAGATCTATAAGTGTTCTTGGGTGTTTTCTTAGCTTTTAAATGTTTTAAAGGTTGTAATGATCGTAGAACATTGTTTTGTTTGCGAGCTTTCGAGTTGGTGGTTGAATCTTCAAGCTTTCTTCATGGTGTTCTTGGTGTTCTTGAAGCTCAAGTTTGAAGAATCATCACTTGGTCTAAGGATTTGAGGTAAAGGGGTGTTCAACCGCAATATAAATGTGTTAATTCGTGTTTTAGATCTAGATTTTTGATATGAATAAGTATGATAATGTTTAGTGAAGACTCTAGCATGTTTTGGTATGATTTTTGGTGTTGAAAGTGGTGGCAAAATCGCCATGGAAACGAGTTGAAAGTTGTTGTTTTTGATAATTTGCAAGCTCAGGACCACGCCCGTAAGAGGCAGGCCCACTCTTGACCTGAAAAGAATGAAACAGGATGCTCAGGACCACGCCTGGATGATGCAGGCCCACTCCTGACCGGAACAGAGTGCTTAGAAGTACTTCTGAAAGGAGCAGGCCCACTCCTGGCCTGGGCAGAATGCTCAGGAGTATGCCTGTCACTTACAAGCCCACTCCTGACCCTGTTTTGTGTGAGAAATGTATTTTTAAGCCCGTTTTGAAGCATGCTTTAGTGTAAAACCTTATGTGGTGTGTTGTAATGTTAGGTGTACGTGTTCTAGTGGCTTTGGCTCCACACCGTGTCTCACGGGAGCATTGGAACACTCTACACTTAGCCTTATGAGATGTTGACTTGAGTTCAATGTCGTAAATGTAACATGACGAAGTTAAAGGTTCGGTTTCTGGTGTATTCGGCTCAGCACCTTGTGGAGACCCTCTGTGGGAGATACTCGGGATCACCGGAAGCCTTATTTCTTAGCCTCGTGGATATTAGATTAGAATCTAATATTTTTGTGCAATGTGCTAAGCTATGATCTAAGGTCGTCTAGGGTTTAGAGTCCTTAAGAAGCCTTTTATGTGTAATCTATTGGTGAATGCTTAACCACTTAAATAAGTACTTGATGTGTCTAAAAGCTAAAACGTGTTGATCTATGGTGAGGTACGTTTCAACCCCGCAACATGGAATCATTGACATACGAAATGGCTCTGAATCCAAGTTTTGTGCAATGCTTCCACATGATCTTGACATCATGCCACTTGATGGTGTTGAATGTGTTCGGATGCACGTTCTCATTCCGCTTAGTACCCTTGGTCAACATGTAACAAATGTCTTATGTGGTTGAATCAACTAGTGAGAGTACTAGTAGAGTGTGGTGAGCGAGTGAAACATATATGTAATCATGATTGTTTGACTTGCCTTGTGATATTACTAGTATTGTTATTAATGTTAATCCTTGTCTTACAGTAGGTGTAGATTCGGTGCTTCTACTCTTTACTAAGTACGTTTGTACTTACCCTTTAGTATGTTGTTTTTCCCACCCCGAGAAGGTGGTTTTGTTGTAGGTTGAGTTCGAGATCGCTTAAGAGTGATTCCCGAAGTTCCAGCAGTTGAAGTCTACCTTTCTTTTTGTTGTTGTATCATCGGTATAGAATCTTCTCCTTCCTTTTGTAATAGATAAGATAGATGTACCTTGGTTTGTAATAAAGAGTTGTAATAGTTGAATGGATATTCAACCTTGTGTTTTTTTTTCTTGGGATTTTGGTTTTAGTTGTAGCCCCGTGTTACTTGTCGATCGTTGTAGTGATCTTTTAAAGTTTTTCCCGAGTCATTGTTTTCGTTTCCGCTTGTTCTCTATTATTGATGATGTCAGGCTTACGTATATATATGATTTATTTAAATTATATACGTGCCGGGCGTCCTTTTCCGGTTAAGGACTCGGTATCCGGATCAGGGTCGTCACAGTTGGTATCAGAGAATGAAGTAACACCGCTACATAAGTTTAGATGTCTTAAGATGCATTCTTTTCAAGCTTAGACCTTTAAGTTGTAGATTTTGAGGTTAGACTTTTCAAGTGTTAACCTACTAAGTTAGATCTTCTAAGTGTTAGAACTCGTAAGATTAGAATCCCTCAGCTTTGGTAGTGTGACCTTAAGCTAAGTGTGAGTCTTTTTAAGTGAACCTTCTTAAGGTGGGAGTTTCAGGCCTACGTCTTAAGGTGGTGAACTTTCAAGTTGGGCTTCGTTAAAATACCTTTAATGAAACCTCTCAGTTTTCTTTAAACTTTAAGGATCTTTTTTTTTCATCATTGTTCTCTTTTGTTTGATTCATCATTTTTCAAGGATTCCGGCTTATTAATATTTATTCAAACTTTCATATTGATCATGTTGTTGCGTTATCATTTTCACGTGAGCCCTTCAAGCTTTTTCATTCATAATGCAACCTCTTATTTCAAAATGTTCATTGTTACATGCTTCATTACTTCTAGCATACAATTTCCTTATATTTTGTAACTTTGCTCTAAGCATCTCGGTCACATGGTTTAATTTACATGTTTGTTTTCAGTGTATAACCGTTTTCTTTACCTTATAAAGATTTGGAAGCTCTACTCATCAAGAAATGTTTTCTTTTCTAAAATTTTTTCTTTTGCATCTACATAATTTTTCAAAAAGGGTTACAATTTTGAATTTCAAAACAACACTTGGAATTTATGTTTGAACATGGAATGGTGTTGATCATCTTTCCTTAATCCGTTTTAATGAATCATACATATTCAAATGATTGGGTCCTTGAATATGTTATGACCAACACTATGATCTACATTCTCTCTTTTGACCCATGTACAATTTATTTTAGTTGTAATTACAATTTATAATCTAAGTTAGTGTTTACTGACTTGGAAAAAGAATTTGATAAACGTTTCTTTGCATAAAGGTAGTTTTGAGAAGTGTTTCTTTAAGTTTAAGTTCTTCCTAGTCTTAGAAGTCTAGTAGGGAGTTGTGTGGGTTGTCGTTTTAACGCTTTCCGATCGTGAATAAACAAGCAGTTACCTTCCACCACCCCACATACGTTCTTGCTTTCTTTTGACCTTCACCAACCAAGTTTCCTTTCGGAAAAAAAAAATTGCACACCGGTTAGACCTTTTCCGTATTTTGCTTTGTTTTGTCCTAAAAGTATTTTACTTTATGCTTTCTTTTATAAATAGGTTCTATTTGTTTTGCCATTTTGTATCTGAGAAACAAGTGTTCTTATAATTTTGTAACTGTTGTGTTAAATTTTCAACTTTTCTTACATCAAGTCTGACAAACCTTTTTGTTTACTTGTGTTTACCCTTCACTACTTTCTTTAAAAGATGTTTTGATGTGGTTAATCTTTTTATTCACAATGATGCATTCTTTTAAGTGTGTATCTCTGTGTTTGGTCAAACCTCTAATCCTTTTTTTTATATAATAATCTCTTTTGGCCTTATCCATAGTCTGTCCGGTGTAAACTTGTAGTTTCCCGTTTCTTGAAAAGATAGTTGTTTACCGAGTTGCTTTCTAAATAGTTTCCGTTAATCTCAACTTCTATCATGTTGGCATTCTCAGGTTCTTGGCAATTTGTATCCACATGAAGGTTTTTCAGTAATTTCTTTTGCATCACTTCAAAACTAACCGTATTCTTGATTTTAATCCAAAGAACGTTTTCATAGTAAATACTCTTATCCTTTCCTTTTGTTTCCCTCAAGTTGAACTACCTTTTTGTGTTCTCAACTTTGCTTTTCCAACATTTTTTTGTTAAGCAATCTTTTTCGGGATTCTCATGGATTGAGACTCGTTTGACAATCTAATCAATTACTAATGTTTCAAACTTATCGCTTCAAGTCCAAACGTTCTCTTTCTCTGATTTGAATGTTCTTAAGTTTGGTACTTGACACATTCTGTTTTGGTTTTAATCCTTGACACTCTTGTAAATGTACTTTGCTTTTCAAGCCAACAAGAGTTCTTCCTTAACCACCTTGTTTTACAAAATGCCTCTTCTTTTAAAGAATCTCATTTTCAAGGTGTTTTCTAATTTTGATACTTATCTTTAGCATTGTGATTCAATGTCCCATCTTTCAATTTTGAATCAACTTTGAAACCCATCTCTTCCCGAGTGCTAATTGAACAAGTTCTTGTTGATGTGCCAATCACTCTAACCTTTTCAGAGTAAGGAAAGTTTACCCAATCTAGGAAACTTTCTGTTTGGCATTCAGTGACGTCATGCACCTTACTTTAAGTTTACATTTTCCTATTTTTTTCAAGTCAGACATATTATTTGTTGTAAGAGTTTTATACTCTCTTTCTACCTTGCATAGTTGTGTTACTTCACTAGTGCACAACTTTTTTTTTTTTTTGTGGCCAAACAACCCTTCTTGTTAATCCTTTCAGAATTGGTTATCTTAAACCCGGTTCATCAAAAGTTTGTTTCGATGTTACCCTTTACTCAAGATCAAGTGTCATTTCTTTCTTTTGATATGAAATCCTTCAAACTCGGTAAATATGTTATCTTTTGTGGTTCCTACTTCAAACAGTGCGTGGATGTTGTTTCTTCCTTTCAAACCGGCAAGAGATTTTTCATAGAGTACCTCACATTGTCTTTTGTGGTTTTGAAGTAATTTATTTTAAAGCTCTATGTTATAATTGAAGGAAACAAAAGTTGTTTTTAGATTCTTGAGTGTTTTCACATCTACGCTTAATTTCAAGTTTTATTCAATAATACCTCTTAAAACTTGATGCTTTAGCTTTGATACGAAAGTGTTTTGTTCTTCCCTTGGAGTTTGGACTCGCTGCCTGAAGTTGCCTTTAGTTTCAGAGGAGACCTTTTAAGTCCGTTTGTAAGTGTTGTTTCCCCCGGTTAGACGAGTAACAAGTGGTAGGAAGTAATCGGTTGTTGGAATAGTTCCTGGAAGACCAGCATAAGCGTTAGTATTAGATTGAAGGATGAATGGTGTCATCAGAGGTTTGAACTGGGATGTGGTTTTGATGATAACGATTTTGGCGAGTTGTCAAGTTTATTGTGGTCAAGTGTTGTTGAATCATGGAATATCTCTTGGAGAGTAAGGTAAATTGTGTAAGACTAGGATGTTTTTGTCTTAGGTGTGGAAATTTCTTGATGATGGACTAGGTTGAGGAAAACCCTAGTAGGCTCGAAAGCCGATCCTTCTTGTGTGTTGATTCTCTTTGGAGTTGTTCTTTTAAGGAGGTTGGAATAAGATGTGAAGTGCAGAATGACTAAACCGTAAGTGTTTTGTAAGGGATAGTGCAAGCTAAGTTGAACTGTCATGTTGGCTTATGGACATATCTTGAGGTAAGAAAGGGTGTTGGATGAAGAAAAGTTTAATCTGGATCTTAGAATCTTTTGAAGACACGAAGGGTGCATCGCTAAGTCTGAAATGTTTTCTGGTTCGGTTGAGTAGTAAATAAGTTTGGGTGTGAGTGGGACCTTAGAGATGGACTGTGAGTAGTTCCGAGTTGGTAACTTAAGATTTCAAATGCTTTTTAGTTTGAGCGTTGGTTAAGGCGGGCAAGTTCTGGCGAGTTTCGAGGACGAAACTCATATAAGGGGGGAAGAATGTGATACCCCGTATCTCCGTAAAGGGTATGATAGTCTTTTTACGATTTCATGTGCGTATCGATAATTTTAAATGGGTTATATTTTATTAAATATATAGATTCAATATAATTGTTAAAGGGCATTTACGGTATTTTGAAGGTGTGACTTTTATTAAGGGCAAAACGAGAATTTATTCAACCTCTATTTATACCCCTTCACCCCTAAAACCCTTTTCTTTACCTTTCCCAAATTTCCTGCGGCTGAGAGTGAGAGAAATGGAGAGGAAAAAGAAAAGAGAGAAAAAAGAAGAGAGATTCCGCCTTTCCGGTCAATCCGACCGTCGGAATCACAAACCGTCTTCACCAAAATGCGTCCCTTGTTGAGAGCTTCGTTTTGATACATGTGTTTCTACGATCGGGTAAGAGTTTCGAAAACCCATTTTCTAGATCTATAAGTGTTCTTGGGTGTTTTCTTAGCTTTTAAATGTTTTAAAGGTTGTAATGATCGTAGAACATTGTTTTGTTTGCGAGCTTTCGAGTTGGTGGTTGAATCTTCAAGCTTTCTTCATGGTGTTCTTGGTGTTCTTGAAGCTCAAGTTTGAAGAATCATCACTTGGTCTAAGGATTTGAGGTAAAGGGGTGTTCAACCGCAATATAAATGTGTTAATTCGTGTTTTAGATCTAGATTTTTGATATGAATAAGTATGATAATGTTTAGTGAAGACTCTAGCATGTTTTGGTATGATTTTTGGTGTTGAAAGTGGTGGCAAAATCGCCATGGAAACGAGTTGAAAGTTGTTGTTTTTGATAATTTGCAAGCTCAGGACCACGCCCGTAAGAGGCAGGCCCACTCTTGACCTCGAAAAGAATGAAACAGATGCTCGGGACCACGCCCGATGATGCGGCCCACTCCCGACCGGAACGAGTGCTCGAAGTACTTCGAAAGGGAGCAGCCCACTCCCGGCTCAGGCGTAATGCTCGGGAGTATGCATGTCACTTACAAGCCCACTCCTGACCCTGTTTTGTGTGAGAAATGTATTTTTAAGCCCGTTTTGAAGCATGCTTTAGTGTAAAACCTTATGTGGTGTGTTGTAATGTTAGGTGTACGTGTTCTAGTGGCTTTGGCTCCGCACCGTGTCTCACGGGAGCATTGGAACACTCTACACTTAGCCTTATGAGATGTTGACTTGAGTTCAATGTCGTAAATGTAACATGACGAAGTTAAAGGTTCGGTTTCGGTGTATTCGGCTCAAGACCTTGTGGAGACCCTCTCGCGGGGAGATACTCGGGATCACCGGAAGCCTTATTTCTTAGCCTCGTGGATATTAGATTAGAATCTAATATTTCGTGCAATGTGCTAAGCTATGATCTAAGGTCGTCTAGGGTTTAGAGTCCTTAAGAAGCCTTTTATGTGTAATCTATTGGTGAATGCTTAACCACTTAAATAAGTACTTGATGTGTCTAAAAGCTAAAACGTGTTGATCTATGGTGAGGTACGTTTCAACCCCGCAACATGGAATCATTGACATACGAAATGGCTCTGAATCCAAGTTTTGTGCAATGCTTCCACATGATCTTGACATCATGCCACTTGATGGTGTTGAATGTGTTCGGATGCACGTTCTCATTCCGCTTAGTACCCTTGGTCAACATGTAACAAATGTCTTATGTGGTTGAGTCAACTAGTGAGAGTACTAGTAGAGTGTGGTGAGCGAGTGAAACATATATGTAATCATGATTGTTTGACTTGCCTTGTGATATTACTAGTATTGTTATTAATGTTAATCCTTGTCTTACAGTAGGTGTAGATTCGGTGCTTCTACCCTTTACTAAGTACGTTTGTACTTACCCTTTAGTATGTTGTTTTTCCCACCCCGAGAAGGTGGTTTTGTTGTAGGTTGAGTTCGAGATCGCTTAAGAGTGATTCCCGAAGTTCCAGCAGTTGAAGTCTACCTTTCTCTTTGTTGTTGTATCATCGGTATAGAATCTTCTCCTTCCTTTTGTAATAGATAAGATAGATGTACCTTGGTTTGTAATAAAGAGTTGTATAGTTGAATGGATATTCAACCTTGTGTGTTTTTTCTTGGGATTTTGGTTTTAGTTGTAGCCCCGTGTTACTTGTCGATCGTTGTAGTGATCTTTTAAAGTTTTTCCCGAGTCTTTGTTTTCGTTTCCGCTTGTTCTCTGTTATTGATGATGTCAGGCTTACGTATATATATGATTTATTTAAATTATATACGTGCCGGGTGTCGTCCTTTTCCGGTTAAGGACTCGGTATCCGGATCGGGTCGTCATAAAATGTTTCGATCAAATGTTGGACTTCATGCTTTCCAACTAACAAATATACCCACGTGACACGAGAACAATCATCAACAATAATAGAAAAGATATTTTCTATTATTCCATGGCACATTAATGGCGCCATATGTGTAGAAAATTAGTAAAAGAAATTTTACTGAATTATATCACATGTGTAATTAATTATTTATTGGTTAAATACTTAATGGATAAAATAAGAGATTGATTTTATCATTTAATGAAACCTTAACCAGGATCCGAAATGCGGAAAAACCTGAATCCAGAAATTTTCCGGGTCTCGATAGCTCAGAAAGGCGTCCCGATTAATCGAGCCAATTTTTCTGTTTTTATTTCGGATCGGTAGATCTGATTTACAGCACCGATCGAGACACTCGATAAAGCACAGCGGAAGCAACGAATCGAAATTCGTTTGCGATTTAACCACGACAAGATTCGCATGATAAATTAATCTAACTACCAGAAGGTTGAAGATTTACCCAACAGAAGAGAACCCATGATTTGCCGAGTTGTATCTCCAAGCGACGATTGGTGGATATCGATCCCGCATTCGAACCTCCTCGAATATGCTCCAAAAAAACTCCAGTTTTTCTTTTTCCCAAAGGCTAAGGCAAGAAACTGATTTTTTTCTCCATTTTTTTCTCCAAAAGTGGCGCAGTAATTGATTGTCAATTGTGTTGGGAGGAACTCTCTTTATATAGGAAAATAACCGAGAAAGAGAGAGTCATCCATTTCACAAGACAATTATCTTTTTCCCAAAGAAAAAATATTTTCCATAAATAAGAGATAATATTCATTAAATGATAAAATCAATCTCTTATTTTATCCATTAATTATTTAACAAATAAATAATTAATTACACAAGTGATATAATTCAGGAAAATTACTTTTCCCAATTTTCTACACATGTGGTGTCATTTTATGTGCCATGGAATAATAGAAAATGTCTTTTCAATTTTACATATTATTTACCGATTAAATAATATATCGCATATTCATTAAATAGACCAATTATTTAATTTATTCTCGAGGTTCCATAATACGAGAATTCACTCGAATGTTAGGAGCCGACCCGGGGACCATTGACCTATAACCGGTAGCTCCAATAAATTGAATAAAACATTCATCGAAGTGAACATTCCCACTCAACTTGTTAACTCCGGAATTACGCCACCATAAATCCGAAACTGAACTCTATCGATTATAGATATAACTTCTGAAGACGTCGAGTCAATATGTGTCCATTGATATAATCATTACTTACAGACTAACCCTCCATAGACTATCCATAATGAAGCAGGAATGTTTCCGTTAACCTTTTTCATTACATCTTATCCTTATTTACCATTTACCCACTAGTGATCAATTAGTTCATAACCAATATGAACTCCCGGGATCGATCAGTTTCTAGGATTAACAAATAAGGGGAATGTCTTTCTACTTCCCGCAGGAAGGAATGGATTCCGTATCTATGAGATACACACTCCTCACTCATTCCAGAATAGTGCTGACGTGAAAGCGATTCAGACCATGCCTCTTAGCAATCCTTAACGAACACATCTAACACTATCTTGAAACAAGCTAGAGTCTGCAATCACTTCAGGATTAAGGTTAATCTATTTATGATCATCTTGTGATTTAATAAGATCTCTCAATCACGGAATTATATGAGAAATGCAGATTAAATCGGTCCAGACCTATATGACTACATCATATATAAATGCCCCACTTAGATAACCAATATCGACGGTCCAGATAAGGCGGCCACACAACAAAGTGTTCTGGGTGCATTAATGGTGGTTTAATCAATAGACCCCACACTTTGATTAAGTTCACAACGGACTAACAGTTCAAGTGTATCACCATAAACGTAATCCTCACGTGTGACACACACTAAGTTATATGACTACATATGATACAACTTAGGGTTTTCAGTAGTGTATTATTTATGAGCACGAAGCAAATAATAAGATTAGAATAAAATTTTCATTTATTAATTATAAAAATAATTACACAAATTTACTTTCGGACACTACATCCAACAATCAACACAAGATTATTGATGCAAAATACCTTGGAGTCAAAAAGGCTGTAAACTTAAAATTTTCAGTCCATTATCGCTGTGAAAACACTTAATGCGTTTATTAAATTGGCTTTTCACCATTGTATAAAATGTTTCAATCAAATGTCGTACTTCATGCTTTCCAACTAAAAAATATACCCACGTGGCACGAGAACAGTCATAAAAAATAGTAAGAAAAATGAGCATCACAACTGGAAGGAAATTTATAAGGTCCCCAAATGTCATAATAGACCAAATCAAATAAATCCAAGGCTTTATTGAAACTTAAGGGAAACGAAGCACGAGGTAGTTTACTCATAAAACACACAAAACAATCAACGTCACATACTTTATTGGAATTACTAAGACTGGGAATGCTGGATAAGGAAGATACCATGGTCATCGAAGGATGACCCAAACGCCTATGCCATAACAAATGAGGAGCAGCAGCAACAACTTTATTAACTTGAATATCTGGAGAACAAACTGACTGAAAATAGTAGACCCCATTACACTTCACCCTCGCTCCAATCAGGTTCCTCAAAGTATGGTCCTGTATAATACACAGCTTATTAGTAAAAATAACAAAATATTTGCGGGTTTCGAGCAATTAAGATACCAATAATAAATTGCAAATAAGAGCTGGGACATAAAGAACATTTTCCAAAATCAAATCCGGAGTCAAAACAACAGTGCCATATTGTGTAGCAGTAGTTTTTTGCCTATTGGGAAACCCAACTGGGGAAGATATTTCACGTAAATCGGTACGAAAGATCAACGGAAATGTGGTTAGAAGCTCTTGTATCAATTAACCGATCATTAGAATGTGACATACCAGACAATTTTTCTGTGGAAGAGGGCTTAACATTGTTTAGGGCGGACATAAGCTGCGTCCATTGGTCGTCGGATAAAGTCGGCGCAAGAGAATGATCATCATCTCCAAACTGTTTTTCAGTAGTCGGACGGTGGCTACCCATATTTGCTGCAAAATTGCGACCACTGCCCCGTCCATCACGTCCACCATGGCTGCCCGTCCACCCCGTCTACCGCCACGTGGGCCGGTGTACCAATCAAGTTACCCAATCAGCTTAAAAATATGCTCATTATCATGACCATTATGACAACAGTGATTGTAAGAATGAGAATCATCACCGGCTGCTTTGGTCGGTCTGCCATTGACTCCACCTTAAGCAGTGAATCCGACATCATCAGGTTGGGCCGGCTCCCTTAGCTTAGAAACAAGCCTTTTTCGCTCTTCAGAGATAATTTTCATATAAGCCACATTGAGAGAGGGAACCGATCCATCATCAAAAGTGTGGAAACACTGCTACCAAATCGTTTGGGATCAAGACCCATGCGAATTTGATGCAACATCTCATCTTCCTGAATATTGATATATTTGATGGCCGCCGAACACGTACACTCCGGAAGCTTGGTGTGAGCCACCAATTCGTCTTGAGGACGCCATAACTCGGTGTAGTAAACCACCACTGAACGTCCCTGATGTTTGTGATCCGTGACCTGCGATTTCAATTCAAGATTCCGGGGACCATTGGCAAGGGAATAACAATCACGAAGATCGATCATCCTATAATTCCTTGACATTATCCGGAAAACTCACGGTTGACCGGATCGAAACATCCAAAGTATTCACGATCCAGGCCACAAGCATGGAGTTAACAATACCCCATTGATCATAGTCCGGTGACTTTGAATCCGACATAGTAATTTTGCCATCAATAAAAACAAGCTTATTCTTGTCCCGCAAAATTATTCCGAAGTGATCGAGACCACTCCTCGTAATTGTATCCCTTCAACAAAGTAGAGAAAATATAGTTTCAGGTCCCTATAGGGACCTAAATTTCATATCAGGTCTCTGCAGACCTGACATTTTTTCTAGTCCCGCGTCAAAATATGCCCGTTTGCGTCCAAATTTAAACACAAACGTGGGAATTGTTTCAAAGACCCGTCGAAATCTGTAGATTGACCAAATGGACGTTTGCGTGGAATTTTGGACGCATGCGTACAAAATTGGACGCTGCTGTTGGAATTGAAAGGTCCTTCCATCCAATTAAAACGTCTGCGTCCAAATTGTAAATTGGACTAAATGCGTCGAAATTCAACGCAACCAACTCGACACCGCATCGAAATGGGAACGCCGCGTTGCTATTCCAACGCGCGCGTCGGATTTGAAAACCCCTAAACTTCTCCTTCTTCGTCATTTCCCCATTTTCAGCCGCTAAAACATTCAGAGGAAAAATAACTCAAGAAACTCAAGAAAATTGGAATGGGGAGGGATTGAAGGTTTATATCATCATCATCATGGCTAATCATCATGAAGAAGCACCCCTTGTAAGTCATTTACGTTTATTAGTCTTAATTTAAAAAATTTCATGTTTTTTTTACACAATCGAGAATTTCATGTTTGATAGTGTTATATTTAATTTTTTGATTGGAATTCATGTATGGTAGCGTAGACTTATTTTAGATTGGAATTCATGTACGATAGTGTACACATTATAAATTTCGAATTTATTATTGGTATTCATGAATAATTCATGTATGACAATATGTATGATAGTGTTTTTTTTTATTCGAATTTATGTATGAGAGTGTTATATGTATGATAGCGTTATAATTTTTTATTCGAAAAATGTATGACAGCATATGATATTGTAATGTGTAGCATTGTATGTGAGAATGTTAGATGTTGTTTAGTTTTTAAAATGTGTAGTATTGTATTAGAGGTAATTTTGAACGTGATTAGTAAAAATTTGTAGTATGAAATGCTTGAGTTAAATTCGAAACGTGTATTGTGGTACGGATTTTGAAATAACACATGAAGGGGAAATTAATTGTTATGGGCAAATGAAAATGTCCAATATTTTATATGGAAAAAATCTATGATTTAAAAACGTGAAACAAACGACAAATAAATGTTGTTTGAAATTACAAAAAGAAAAATCTCAACTCATTTTATGGTACGCCTCGACCAGATTAGGTTCTTAGAAATGCATGCATCCCTAGGGCATTTTCGATTCCTTATGATCCGCTGTGTCGGACTAATCCCTAGGCATTGTATTGGGCTCCTTATATAGCGTAGCTTGTAGAAAATCTCATTAGGTCTGCTCAATAGAGCATCTTTTCCCGTTCTCAGTAGCTTGGTAAAGCCTCCACCGGAAGTGAGGCATCCGTCGAAAATATATGCTCTGTTCTGCTGGCACTGTCCAGCATCTGTTCTCCCACTCATCAAATATTCTATGACGTTGGTAAAAACAATCTTCTCTTCTATCACCCCCCGTCTATTGTTACATCACAACACAACACAACGACATTCAAAAAGAAAAAAGTGTGTGTGTGTGTATATATAGATTTCCAATGCTCCCGCGAGTAACGGTGTGGAGCCAAAGCCACTAGAGCACAATCATTTTACTTTACATCACACCACAAAAAGTTCTATACTTAGACATGCTTATTACAAAAATAGATTCAATTGAACACCTCCCTACCTCAAATCTTTGATTAAAGCTGAAGCTAAGCGTTGCTCTCGTCACCGTGACTCTCGTGGTGTGCTTGATAGTGATATTTGTCTAATACTAGTTGTCTTTCTACAGCACTTCGGATGTATTACTATTTCTTTAAAATAACAACATGGTTTATATTTTATAGAATATATAATTTATACCTATATATATAACCATGGCAATTGGCTTTTATAGCCCAACTTCATGCAACGTGGGTCACTGCTCAATTGCCACCATGCATATTCTAAAATTACAACTAATCAAACCCAACTATTACCACGTATGTGAAGGTAAGATTAGTCATGAGTCTAAGTCTAGGTATACTGAATCATGGCTGTTATATTTATCTCACTTTTTTTTTTCATTTTGTTTCATGTTTATCCATGTATATATAGATACTTATATAGTTACCTAATATATGTATATAGACGCAGAGGATATCTACATATATATTAATACACTCACATACATAGTATAAATAAAAAATATACTCACTAGTGCACATATATTAATCATAATTTAATGCAATCACCTAATACATATATGGGACAGATTTGATTCGTGAAACCACCGGAAAAGCAAGAAAAGCCACTAGAGCACAAACATTTTACTTTACATCACACCACAAAAAGTTCTATACTTAGACATGCTTATTACAAAAATAGATTCAATTGAACACCTCCCTACCTCAAATCTTTGATTAAAGCTGAAGCTAAGCGTTGCTCTCATCGCCGTGAGTCTTGGTGTGTTTGATAGTGATATTAGTCTAATACTAGTTGTCTTTCTACAGCACTTCTGATGTATTACTATTTCTTTAAAATAACAACATGGTTTATATTTTATAGAATATATAATTTATACCTATATATATAACCATGGCAATTGGCTTTTATAGCCCAACTTCATGCAACGTGGGTCACTGCTCAATTGCGCATATTCTAAAATTACTACTAATCAAACCCAACTATTGCCACGTATGTGAAGGTAAGATTAGTCATGAGTCTAAGTCTAGGTATGCTGAATCATGGCTGTTATATTTATCTCACTTTTGTTTTTTTCATTTTGTTTCATGTTTATCCATGTATATATAGATACTTATATAGTTACCTAATATATGTATATAGACGCAGAGGATATCTACATATATATTAATACACACACATACATATTATAAATAAAAAATATACTCACTAGTGCACATATATTAATCATAATTTATTGCCATCACCTAATACATATATGGGACAGATTTGATTCGTGAAACCACCGGATAAATGGTTAGAAAGGATAAAGAGTGAATGTCTTAATTTTAAAGTGGGAATATAATGGTAACATTAAATACACCCATAAAATCCCCGAAATGACGTATTTGCCCTTTCGTGAAGTTACGTGGTATCACATCCTTCCCCCCTTAATAGAAGTTTCTTCCTCGAAACTTAAGACATACCTGGTAGACTGAGGAACTCTGGAAACTCGGCAACCATGTCGCCCTCGACTTCCCAAGTTGCTTCCGAAAGCGTGTGGTTACTCCATTGTACCAACACCAAAGGGATCTTTCGATTCTTAATCATCTTTACTTTCTTTTCAAGAATTCGGATTGGCCTTTCCTCATATGACAGATTCTCCTTGATCAACTCCGGATCCATATTGGCTCCCACATCTAAATCAGTCAAACACTTCTTCAACATCAAGACGTGGAATACATTGTGCACTATTGTCGTTCCTTCTGGCAACTGTAGCCGATAAGCTAAAGGTCTAATCTTTTCTATTATTTCAAACGGACCGACGTATCATGGACTCAACTTTCCTTTTTGTCCGAACCGTCTTACACCTCTCATCGGCGAGGCTTTTAGATAAACTCTGTCACCAACCTCGTGCGTCTGCCCAAACTTTCTGCCTGTCTTGAGCTACTTTCATGTTTCGACGAACCAAAGCTATCCTTTCTTTAGCTTGTTGAACTAGTTCCGGTCCCGTAATATGCTTCTCACCTATCTCGTCCCAATAGAGAGGAGTTCAGCATTTCCTTCTGTATATGGCTTTAAAAGGTGGCATTCCAATGCTCGCGTGGTAGCTATTATTATACGCAAACTCGGCAACCGGTAGGTAGTCGTACCAAGAACCACCTACTTCCAGAACACAAGCTCTCAACATATCCTCTAAGATCTGAATGATCCTCTCGGATTTACCATCTGTTTGCGGATGAAAAGCCGTGCTCATTTCCAACCTAGTGTCAAAGGCTACTTGCAGGCTTTTCCAGATGACCAGTCAGCTCTCTTATCAGTATATCAGAAGTCAAAGATCAGTTGGATAGTATGAGTATCCGGGATTTTGGGCAGCAAGCAGAAATGATTTTTATCGCTCATTTGATAGAAAGACCTGAATTACAAGATCGGATTCGGGAAAAGCAAGAAGAAGATCCAGTCTTGGTTGATCTAAAGAGGGTAGCAAGAATGAAGCCGGCTAGTGGTTACGATCTTGATCAGCATGGCGATCTTTGGTACACCAACCGCTTATGTGTGCCGAATGTTGATGATTTGAGGCAAGCTGTTATGGATGAGGCACATAAGATAGCTTTTGCGGTACATCCAGGAACAAATAAGATGTATAAAGAGTTAAAAGAGTATTATTGGTGGCCGTCGATGAAACTCGAGCTTGCAGAGTTTGTCACAAAATGCGATACATGTATTTAACTCCCCGACATGTATCGCATTTTGCGACAAACTCTGCAATCTCGAGTTTCATCGACGGCCACCAATAATACTCTTTTAACTCTTTATACATCTTATTTGTTCCTGGATGTACCGCAAAAGCTATCTTATGTGCCTCATCCATAACAGCTTGCCTCAAATCATCCACATTCGGCACACATAAGCGGTTGGTACCGGTGTACCAAAGATCGCCGTGCTGATCAAGCTCGTAACCACTAGCCGGCTTCGTTCTTACTACCCTCTTTAGATCAACCAAGACTGGATCTTCGTCTTGCTTTTCCCGAATCCGATCTTGTAATTCTGGTCCTGCTATCAAAGGAGCGATAAAAATCATTTCCGCTTGCTGCCCAAAATCCCGGATACTCATACTATCCAACTGATCTTTGACTTCTGATATACTGATAAGAGAGCGGACTGGTCTTCTGCTTAGCGCATCTGCCACTATGTTGGCTTTTCCTGGGTGATATTGTATCTCCAAGTCGTATTCCTTAACAAACTCGAGCCATCTCCGTTGCCTCATATTCAACTGCTGCTGAGTGAAGAAATATTTGAGGCTGTGATGATCCGTGAAAATACGAGCCTTAACCCCGTAGAGATAATGCCTCCAAATCTTTAAGGCAAACACTACAGCTGCTAGCTCGATATCGTGGTTCAGATACTTCTTCTCCTGTGGTTTCAACTGTCTCAAGGCGTATGCAATAACTTTTCCATTTTGCATAACACACATCCAAGTCCTTGACCCGAAGCATCGGTGTAAATGTCATAATCATCGAATATTTCTGGTAAGGTCAAAATTGGTGCTGTAGTAAATCTTTCCTTTAACGTCTGGAATGCTTCCTCACACTCTTGGCTCCACTCGTACTTAAAATTCTTCTGAGTGAGTTTGGTGAGAGGTGAAGCTATCTTGGAAAAGTCCTGAACAAAACGTCTATAGTAGCCTGCTAGTCCGAGAAAACTACGAATTTCTGTAACTGTCGTCGGTCTAGCCCACTTCGCTACTGCCTCAACCTTGGCTGGATCCACTATTATAACGTCCCCTGAAATCACATGGCCCAAGAAACTGACTTGGTCGAGCCAAAATTCACATTTGCTGAATTTTCCATAAAGTCGGTTATCCCGTAATGTCTGAAGACCAGTCAGCTCTCTTATTAGTATATCAGAAGTCAAAGATCAGTTGGATAGTATGAGTATCCGGGATTTTGGGCAGCAATCAGAAATGATTTTTATCGTTCCTTTGATAGAAAGACCAGAATTACAAGATCGGATTCGGGAAAAGCAAGACGAAGATCCAGTCTTGGTTGATCTAAAGAGGGTAGCAAGAACGAAGCTGGCTAGTGGTTACGAGCTTGATCAGCACGGCGATCTTTGGTACACCAACCGCTTATGTGTGCCGAATGTTGATGATTTGAGGCAAGTTGTTATGGATGAGGCACATAAGATAGCTTTTGCGGTACATCCAGGAACAAATAAGATGTATAAAGAGTTAAAAGAGTATTATTGGTGGCCGTCGATGAAACTCGAGATTGCAGAGTTTGTCACAAAATGCGATACATGTCAGAGAGTTAAGGCCGAGCATAGACGACCGGGAGGTTTGCTTAAACCACCTTTGGAAATCCCGGAATGGAAATGGGAAAGGATCACAATGGACTTTGTCAGTGGTTTACCTCGTACGATGAAGAGGGTACGATAAGATATGGGTCATTGTGGATCGTTTAAATAAGTCCGCTCACTTTTTACCGGTTAAGGAGAACATGTCGCTGAAGCAGTTGACCACTATCTACCTGGACAATATAGTAAAGTTACATGGAGTGCCATTATCGATTGTATCCGACAGAGATAGCAGATTTGTGAGTAGGTTCTGGAAAAGCCTGCAAGTAGCCTTTGACATTAGGTTGGAAATGAGCACGGCTTTTCATCAACAAAAAGATGGTCAAGCCGAGAGGACCATTCAGACCTTAGAGGATATGTTGAGAGCTTGTGTTCAGGAAGTAGGTGGTTCTTGGGACGACTACCTACCGGTTTCCGAGTTTGCGTATAATAATAGCTACCATGCGAGCATTGGAATGCCACCTTTTGAAGCCCTATACGGAAGGAAATGCCGAACTCCTCTCTATTGGGACGAGATAGGTGAGAAGCATATTACGGGACCGGAACTAGTTCAACAAGCTAAATAAAGGATAGCTTTGGTTCGTTGAAACATGAAAGTAGCTCAAGACAGGCAGAAAGTTTGGGCAGATGCACGAAGGAGACCGTTAGATTTTGAGGTTGGTGACAGAGTTTATCTAAAAGCCTCACTGATGAGAGGTGTAAGACGGTTCGGACAAAAAGGAAAGTTGAGTCCACGATACGTGGGTCCGTTTGTAATAATAGAAAAGATTGGACCTTTAGCTTATCGGCTACAGTTACCAGAAGGAATGACAAGAGTGCACAATGTTTTCCACGTCTCGATGTTGAAGAAGTGTTTGACTGATTTAGATGTGGGAGCCAATATGGATCCAGAGTTGATCAAGGAGAATCTGTCATATGAGGAAAGACCAATGCGAATTTTTGAAAAGAAAGTAAAGATGATTAAGAATCGAAAGATCCCTTTGGTGTTGGTACAATGGAGTAACCACACGCCTTCGGAAGCAACTTGGGAAGTCGAGGGAGACATGGTTGCAGAGTTTCCAGAGTTCCTCAGTCTACCAGGTATGTCTTAAGTTTCGAGGACGAAACTTCTTTTAAGGGGGGAAGGATGTGATACCCCGTAACTTCACGAAAGGGCAAATACGTCATTTCGGAGATTTTATGGATGTATTAATACATTCACTCTTTATCCTTTCTAACCTTTTATCCGGTGGTTTCACGAATCAAATCTGTCCCATATATGTATTAGGTGATGGCATTAAATTATGATTAATATATGTGCACTAGTGAGTATATTTTTTATTTATAATATGTATGTGAGTGTATTAATATATATGTAGATATCCTCTGCGTCTATATACATATATTAGGTAACTATATAAGTATCGATATAAACATGGATAAACATGAAACAAAATGAAAAAAACAAAAGTGAGATAAATATAACAGCCATGATTCAGCATACCTAGACTTAGACTCATGACTAATCTTACCTTCACATACGTGGCAATAGTTGGGTTTGATTAGTAGTAATTTTAGAATATGCATGGTGGCAATTGAGCAGTGACCCACGTTGCATGAAGTTGGGCTATAAAAGCCAATTTCCATGGTTATATATATATATAGGTATAAATTATATATTCTATAAAATATAAACCATGTTGTTATTTTAAAGAAATAGTGTTGGACTTATTTCTATATTTTGATGATGAGTGCCAGACTAGCTGTTATAGTGCAAAGGCAAAAAGATGTCTAGATCAAATGTATAGGTTTATTAGAGTTTGATTTATCAATAGGTTTGATCAAACAAGCACTGTAATGGTCTCCTGATTCATATCAGCAGACTGGTCAATATCAGTAGGGTAGTTAGGTCAGTAGACTTTTCTGGAACCTGCTGAAGACTGAAGGCTGAGGGCTCAAACTCAGTTACAGAAGGCTAAGGGATCAAACTTAGTAATTTAAGTCAAGGATATGGAATCAGAATTTAGGCAAGTCTGTGATGACCTAAACTGATTACATATACCTTGTGTACAAGATCTAAGTTCCATAAGTTGGATGATGTTTGGAACTTGGTTATATTTTAAAAAGGTGTAATCTAACTTCACAACTAAAAGTTAGATAAAAGAAATCAGCTGCATTGTATTTTATACACGCAAACTGCTGTTCAGCAGACTGATAGGTATCTCAGCAGACTGATGAACCTGCTGATAATATACCTCGATTAATTCAAGATTATATTGAAAGATTACGTGGATAAGGGCAGCCAACTACCTCTGATTTATCAAACAAATCAAGGGCTGATATTAAACAGACGTTGGGATGATTCAGATTATTATCCAATAGATACAAGTCAAAGGGTGGACAGACTGCACTGTCAAAAAGGGATTCTGATAGTGTCAGTCCTATGAATAGTGACAGAAAGCAAATCAGATGGGACAAAAACAAGGAACGGTTACATTTGAATTTCAAATACAAGTCACATGTTCTCCTACCTATAAATAGAGGACTTTCAACTCAGAAACCAGATGATGAAAATTGATAAACTTTGAAGAGATATTTTACTGAGCTGAAAAACACCCTGCTGAACTTACTGAACTTAAAGCTACTGATCCAGAGAAATTCTTCAAGTGTATTCTGCTTTCAAGCCACATCAAGTATACACACTTGAAGACTGCAAGCTGCTGATTATATCATCCTAATCAAGCTGCTGCAACTGAATCATTTATTTAAGGACCAGTGGAAGACTCAGGAGCAGCAATCCTACCTGTTCCCAGTTTTCAGTTTGTGAAGCCATAGTTATTGGTGAAGGACAAGCAACTTAGGAATCTTTGGAACAACTACATCAAAGATCTCTAGTGAATTTCCTCCAACATCACAGGAGAAGAGTGGACTGACAGGATTACACCACCTGGAACCACTATAAAATCTGCCTACTTACTTTCGGCATTTACATTCGCACTTAGTTTATTTTACACATCAACCTACTGAATCTAGCAACTGAAATCACACACTCACACTACTGAGTATCTAATACTTAGTATCATATTTAACAACAAGTATTAAGGCTTAATTTTGATATAATTCCGCTGCACAAATTCAACAAACTCAACTATCAGTAGACTACTGTTTATCAGCAAGCTATTGAGGTATCAGCAGATTACTGAAATATCAGCAGACTGCTGAAGTTGTAGAATTTGTTAACTCCAAAGTTTTAAGTGTTAAGTTTATTCACCCCCCCCCCCCCCTCTAAACTTAACCAAAGCCTTTTCAAGGGACCAACAAATAGTAATACATCCGAAATGCTGTAGAAAGACAACTAGTATTAGACAAATATCACTATCAAGCACACCATGAGACTCACGGCGACGAGAGCAACGCTTAGCTTAAGCTTTATTCAAATATTTGAGGTAGGGAGGTGTTCAATTGAATCTATTATTGTAATAAGCATGTCTAAGTGTAGAGCGTTTTGTGGTGTGATGTAAAGTAAAATGTTTGTGCTCTAGTGGCATTGGCTCCGCACCGTTACTCACGGGAGCAATGGAACACATCTCATTTTGCCTTACATGATATTGACTCTGATAGTCAATGCCTATTTGTTATATGGAAAATTTAGGGGTTCGGTTTCTGGTGGATTTGGCTCAGCACCTTGTGGAGACCCTCTGCGGGGAGAAACTCGGGATCATCGGAAACCCTATTCCTTAGCCTTGTGGGTATTGGAATAGAATCCAATATTTCTGTGATATGTGCTAGGTGCATAACTTATAGTTGTCTAAGGTCTAGTAGTCCTTAGAAGCCTTTTTATGTGCAATAACTCAGGAGGTTAGTTTAAACACATAAATACATACTTGAGAGTCTAAAAGATAAATCATTCTAGTCCTTGGTGAGGCACATTTCTATATCGCATCCGGGAGTGGGACTCTACTTAGGGGCTAGCCCTATGCCTTTTAAGGGGTTGAATCTGTCGTGGTGTATCCGTCACCTCGCAAAGTGTCCTTGGACTTCTATGCAACTAATTCCTTTGTTTTGTGAGATAGCTAGCGGGGCTAGTTGGAGGGGAGTGTGCCTTCATAACATACTTGGTAGGGTGTGTAGATCTTCGGTGTTGTTTATATATATTTATATTGTTGTTATTTGTTTAGATTCGATGCTTCTACTCCCTACTAAGTACGTATGTGCTTACCCCCTCGTTATATTGTTCCCACCCCGAGAAGGTGATGCAGGTTACAACGACGTCTGTGAGGATGAGTACATTGAGGAGTGACCTCGGGATGCTTTGAAGCGTTATTTTGTTATCTTTGGCTTTTGTTTAATGTAATATATGATAGACTATCTTTTGCTTTAGTAGTATAAGTACTTCACGAAATGGCAAATACGTCATTTTTGGGATTTTATGGGTGTATTTAATGTTACCATTATATTCCCACTTTAAAATTAAGACATTCACTCTTTATCCTTTCTAACCTTTTATCCGGCGGTTTCACGAATCAAATATGTCGCATATATGTATTAGGTGATGGCATTAAATTATGATTAATATATGTCCACTAGTGAGTATTTTTTATTTATAATATGTATGTGAGTGTATCAATATATATGTAGATATACTCTGCATCAATATACATATATTAGGTAACTATATAAGTATCTATATATACATGGATAAACATGAAACAAAATGAAAAAAACAAAAGTGAGATAAATATAACAGCCACGATTCAGCATACCTAGACTTAGACTCATGACTAATCTTACCTTCACATACGTGGCAATAGTTGGGTTTGATTAGTAGTAATTTCAGAATATGCATGGTGGCAATTGAGCAGTGACCCACGTTGCATGAAGTTGGGCTATAAAATCCAATTGCCATTTTTATATATATAGGTATAAATTATATATTCTAAAAAATATAAACCATGTTGTTATTTTAAAGAAATAGTAATACATCCGAAGTGCTGTAGAAAGACAACTAGTATTAGACTAAAATCACTATCAAACACACCACGAGACTCACAGCGACGAGAGCAACGCTTAGCTTCAGCTTTAATCAAAGATTTGAGGTAGGGAGGTGTTCAATTGAATCTATTTTTGTAATAAGCATGTCTAAGTATAGACCTTTTTGTGGTGTGATGTAAAGTAAAATGTTTGTGCTCTAGTGGCTTTTCTTGATTTTCTGGTGGTTTCACGAATCAAATCAGTCCCATATATGTATTAGGTGATGGCATTAAATTATGATTAATATATGTGCACTAGTGAGTATATTTTTTATTTATAATATGTATGTGAGTGTATTAATATATATGTAGATATCCTCTGCGTCTATGTACATATATTAGGTAACTATATAAGTGTCTATATATACATGGATAAAAATGAAACAAAATGAAAAAAACAAAAGTGAGATAAATATAACAGCCATGATTAAGCATACCTAGACTTAGACTCATGACTAATCTTACTTTCACATACGTGTCAATAGTTGGGTTTGATTAGTAGTAATTTCAGAATATGCATGGTGGCAATTGAGAAGTGACCCACGTTGAATGAAGTTGGGCTATAAAAGCCAATTGCCATTTTTATATATATAGGTATAAATTATATATTCTAAAAATTATAAACCATGTTGTTATTTTAAAGAAATAGTAATACATCCGAAGTGCTGTAGAAAGACAACTAGTATTAGACTAATATCACTATCAAACACACCACGAGACTCACGGCGACAAGAGCAACTCTTAGCTTCAGATTTAATCAAAGATTTGAGGTAGGGAGGTGTTCAATTGAATCTATTTTTGTAATAAGCATGTCTAAGTATAGAAATTTTTGTGGTGTGATGTAAAGTAAAATGTTTGTGCTCTAGTGGCTTTTCTTGCTTTTCCGGTGGTTTCACGAATCAAATCTGTCCCATATATGTATTAGGTGATGGCATTAAATTATGATTAATATATGTGCACTAGTGAGTATATTTTTTATTTATAATATGTATGTGAGTGTATTAATATATATGTAGATATCCTCTGCGTCTATATACATATATTAGGTACCTATATAGGTATCTATACATACATGGATAAACATGAAACAAAATGAAAAAAACAAAAGTGAGATAAATATAACAGCCATGATTCAGCATACCTAGACTTAGACTCGTGACTAATCTTACCTTCACATACGTGGCAATAGTTGGGTTTGATTAGTAGTAATTTTAGAATATGCATGGTGGCAATTGAGCAGTGACCCACGTTGCATGAAGTTGGGCTATAAAAGCCAATTGCCATGGTTATATATATAGGTATAAATTATATATTCTATAAAATATAAACCATGTTGTTATTTTAGAGAAATAGTAATACATCCGAAGTGTTGTAGAAAGACAACTAGTATTAGACTAATATCACTATCAAGCACACCACGAGACTCACGGCGATGAGAGCAACGCTTAGCTTCAGCTTTAATCAAAGATTTGAGGTAGGGAGGTGTTCAATTGAATCTATTTTTGTAATAAGCATGTCTAAGTATAGAACTTTTTGTGGTGTGATGTAAAGTAAATTGTTTGTGCTCAAGTGGCTTTGGCTCTGCACCGTTACTCACGGAAGCATTGGAACACATCTTGTTTTGCCTTACATGATATTGACTCTGATAGTCAATGCCTATTTGTTATATGGCAAAGTTAGGGGTTCGGTTTCTGGTGGATTTGGCTCAGCACCTTGTGGAGACCCTCTGCGGTGAGAAACTCGGGATCATCGGAAACCCTATTCCTTAGCCTTGTGGGTATTGGAATAGAATCCAATATTTCTGTGATACGTGCTAGGAGCATAACTTAGAGTTGTCTAAGGTCTAGTAGTCCTTAGAAGCCTTTTTATGTGCAATGAACTTAGGTGGTTAGTTTAAACACATAAATACATACTTGAGAGTCTAAAATATGAATCATTCAAGTCCTTGGTGAGGCACATTTCTATATCGCAGCCGGGAGTGGGACTCCACTTAGGGGCTAGCCCTATGCATTTTAAGGGGTTGAATCTGTCGTGGTGTATCCGTCACCTCGCAAAGTGTCCTTGGACTTCTATGCAACTCATTCCTTTGTTTTGTGAGATTGCTAGCGGGGCTAGTTGGAGGGGAGTGTGCCTTCATAACATACTTGGTAGGGTGTGTAGATCTTCGGTGTTGTTTATATATATTTATATTGTTGTTATTTGTATAGATTCGATGCTTCTACTCCCTACTAAGTACGTATGTGCTTACCCCTTCGTTATATTGTTCCCACCCCGAGAAGGTGATGCAGGTTACAACGACGTCTGTGAGGATGAGTACATTGAGGAGTGACCTCGGGATGCTTTGAAGCGTTATTTTGTTATCTTTGGCTTTTTTTTAATGTAATATATGATAGACTATCTTTTGCTTTAGTAGTATAAGTACTTCACGAAAGGGCAAATACGTCATTTTGGGGATTTTATGGGTGTATTTAATGTTACCATTATATTCCCACTTTAAAATTAAGACATTCACTCTTTATCCTTTCTAACCTTTTATCCGGTGGTTTCACGAATCAAATCTGTCCCATATATGTATTAGGTGATGGCATTAAATTATGATTAATATATGTGCACTAGTGAGTATATTTTTTATTTATAATATGTATGTGAGTGTATTAATATATATATAGATATCCTCTGCGTCTATATACATATATTGGGTAACTATATAAGTATCTATATATACATGGATAAACATGAAACAAAATGAAAAAAACAAAAGTGAGATAAATATAACAGCCATGATTCAGCATACCTAGACTTAGACTCATGACTAATATTACCTTCACATACGTGGCAATAGTTGGGTTTGATTTTTAGTAATTTTAGAATATGCATGGTGGCAATTGAGCAGTGACCCACGTTGCAGGAAGTTGGGCTATAAAATCCAATTGCCATGGTTATATATATAGGTATAAATTATATATTCTATAAAATATAAACCATGTTGTTATTTTAAAGAAATAGTAATACATCCGTAGTGTTGTAGAAAGACAACTAGTATTAGACTAATATCACTATTAAGCACACCACGAGACTCACGGCGATGAGAGCAACGCTTAGCTTCAGCTTTAATCAAAGATTTGAGGTAGGGAGGTGTTCAATTGAATCTATTTTTGTAATAAGCATGTCTAAGTATAGAACTTTTTGTGGTGTGATGTAAAGTAAATTGTTTGTGCTCAAGTGGCTTTGGCTCCGCACCGTTACTCACGGGAGCATTGGAACACATCTTGTTTTGCCTTACATGATATTGACTCTGATAGTCAATGCCTATTTGTTATATGGCAAAGTTAGGGGTTCGGTTTCTGGTGGATTTGGCTCAGCACCTTGTGGAGACCCTCTGCGGTGAGAAACTCGGGATCATCGGAAACCCTATTCCTTAGCCTTGTGGGTATTGGAATAGAATCCAATATTTTTGTGATATGTGCTAGGTGCATAACTTAGAGTTGTCTAAGGTCTAGTAGTCCTTAGAAGCCTTTTTATGTGCAATAACTCAGGTGGTTAGTTTAAACACATAAATACATACTTGAGAGTCCAAAAGATAAAGCATTCTAGTCCTTGGTGAGGCACATTTCTATATCGCAGCCGGGAGTGGGACTCCACTTAGGGGCTAGCCTTATGCCTTTTAAGGGGTTGAATCTGTCGTGGTGTATCCGTCACCTCGCAAAGTGTCCTTGGACTTCTATGCAACTCATTCCTTTGTTTTGTGAGATTGCTAGCGGGGCTAGTTGGAGGGGAGTGTGCCTTCATAACATACTTGGTAGGGTGTGTAGATCTTCGGTGTTGTTTATATATATTTATATTGTTGTTATTTGTATAGATTCGATGCTTCTACTCCCTACTAAGTACGTATGTGCTTACCCCCTCGTTATATTGTTCCCACCCCGAGAAGGTGATGCGAGTTACAACGACGTACGTGAGGATGAGTACATTGAGGAGTGACCTCGGGATGCTTTGAAGCGTTATTTTGTTATCTTTGGCTTTTTTTTAATGTAATATATGATAGACTATCTTTTGCTTTAGTAGTATAAGTACTTCACGAAAGGGCAAATACGTCATTTCGGGGATTTTATGGGTGTATTTAATGTTACCATTATATTCCCACTTTAAAATTAAGACATTCACTCTTTATCCTTTCTAACCTTTTATCCGGTGGTTTCACGAATCAAATCTATCCCATCTATGTATTAGGTGATGGCATTAAATTATGATTAATATATGTGCACTAGTGAGTATATTTTTTATTTATAATATGTATGTGAGTGTATTAATATATATATAGATATCCTATGTGTCTATATACATATATTGGGTAACTATATAAGTATCTATATATACATGGATAAACATGAAACAAAATGAAAAAAACAAAAGTGAGATAGATATAACAGCCATGATTCAGCATACCTAGACTTAGACTCATGACTAATATTACCTTCACATACGTGGCAATAGTTGGGTTTGATTTTTAGTAATTTTAGAATATGCATGGTGGCAATTGAGCAGTGACCCACGTTGCATGAAGTTGGGCTATAAAATCCAATTGCCATGGTTATATATATAGGTATAAATTATATATTCTATAAAATATAAACCATGTTGTTATTTTAAAGAAATAGTAATACATCCGAAGTGTTGTAGAAAGACAACTAGTATTAGACTAATATCACTATCAAGCACACCACGAGACTCACGGCGACGAGAGTAACGCTTAGCTTCTGCTTTAATCAAAGATTTGAGGTAGGGAGGTGTTCAATTGAATCTATTTTTGTAATAAGCATGTCTAAGTATAGAACTTTTTGTGGTGTGATGTAAAGTAAATTGTTTGTGCTCAAGTGGCTTTGGCTCCGCACCGTTACTCACGGGAGCATTGGAACACATCTTGTTTTGCCTTACATGATATTGACTCTGATAGTCAATGCCTATTTGTTATATGGCAAAGTTAGGGGTTCGGTTTCGGTGGATTTGGCTCAAGGCACCTTGTGGAGACCCTCTCGCGGTGAGAAACTCGGGATCATCGGAAACCCTATTCCTTAGCCTTGTGGGTATTGGAATAGAATCCAATATTTCGTGATATGTGCTAGGTGCATAACTTAGAGTTGTCTAAGGTCTAGTAGTCCTTAGAAGCCTTTTTATGTGCAATGAACTCAGGTGGTTAGTTTAAACACATAAATACATACTTGAGAGTCTAAAAGATAAAGCATTCTAGTCCTTGGTGAGGCACATTTCTATATCGCAGCCGAGAGTGGGACTCCACTTAGGGGCTAGCCCTATGCCTTTTAAGGGGTTGAATCTGTCGTGGTGTATCCGTCACCTCGCAAAGTGTCCTTGGACTTCTATGCAACTCATTCCTTTGTTTTGTGAGATTGCTAGCGGGGCTAGTTGGAGGGGAGTGTGCCTTCATAACATACTTGGTAGGGTGTGTAGATCTTCGGTGTTGTTTATATATATTTATATTGTTGTTATTTGTATAGATTCGATGCTTCTACTCCCTACTAAGTACGTATGTGCTTACCCCCTCGTTATATTGTTCCCACCCCGAGAAGGTGATGCAGGTTACAATGACGTCTGTGAGGATGAATACATTGAGGAGTGACCTCGGGATGCTTTGAAGCGTTATTTTGTTATCTTTGGCTTTTTTTAATGTAATATATGATAGACTATCTTTTGCTTTAGTAGTCTAAGTACTTCACGAAAGGGCAAATACGTCATTTCGGGGATTTTATGGGTGTATTTAATGTTACCATTATATTCCCACTTTAAAATAAGACACTCACTCTTTATCCTTTCTAACCTTTTATCCGGTGGTTTCATGAATCAAATCTGTCCCATATATGTATTAGGTGATGGCATTAAGTTATGATTAATATATGTGCACTAGTGAGTATATTTTTTATTTATAAAATGTATGTGAGTGTATTAATATATATATATAGATATCCTCTGCGTCTATATACATATATTAGGTAACTATATAAGTATCTATATATACATGGATAAAAATGAAACAAAATGAAAAAAACAAAAGTGAGATAAATATAACAGCCATGATTCAGCATACCTAGACTTAGACTCATGACTAATCTTACCTTCACATACGTGGCAATAGTTGGGTTTGATTTGTAGTAATTTTAGAATATGCATGGTGGCAATTGAGCAGTGACCCACGTTGAATGAAGTTGGGCTATAAAATCCAATTGCCATGGTTATATATAGGTATATATTATATATTCTATAAAATATAAACCATGTTGTTATTTTAAAGAAATAGTAATACATCCGAAGTGTTGTAGAAAGACAACTAGTATTAGACTAATATCACTATCAACCACACCACGAGACTCACGTCGACGAGAGCAACGCTTAGCTTCAGCTTTAATCAAAGATTTGAGGTAGGGAGGTGTTCAATTGAATCTATTTTTGTAATAAGCATGTCTAAGTATAGAACTTTTTGTGGTGTGATGTAAAGTAAATTGTTTGTGCTCAAGTGGCTTTGGCTCCGCACCGTTACTCACGGGAGCATTGGAACACATCTTGTTTTGCCTTACATGATATTGACTCTGATAGTCAATGCCTATTTGTTATATGGCAAAGTTAGGGGTTTGGTTTCTGGTGGATTTGGCTCAGCACCTTGTGGAGACCCTCTGCGGTGAGAAACTCGGGATCATCGGAAACCCTATTCCTTAGCCTTGTGGGTATTGGAATAGAATCCAATATTTCTGTGATATGTGCTAGGTGCATAACTTAGAGTTGTCTAAGGTCTAGTAGTCCTTAGAAGCCTTTTTATGTGCAATGAACTCAGGTGGTTAGTTTAAACACATAAATACATACTTGAGAGTCTAAAAGATAAAGCATTCTAGTCCTTGGTGAGGCACATTTCTATATCGCAGCCGGGAGTGGGACTCCACTTAAGGGCTAGCCCTATGCCTTTTAAGGGGTTGAATCTGTCGTGGTGTATCCGTCACCTCGCAAAGTGTCCTTGGACTTCTATGCAACTCATTCCTTTGTTTTGTGAGATTGCTAGCGGGGCTAGTTGGAGGGGAGTGTGCCTTCATAACATACTTGGTAGGGTGTGTAGATCTTCGGTGATGTTTATATATATTTATATTGTTGTTATTTGTATAGATTCAATGCTTCTACTCCCAACTAAGTACGTATGTACTTATCCCTCGTTATATTGTTCCCACCCCGAGAAGGTGATGCAGGTTACAACGACGTCTGTGAGGATGAGTACATTGAGGAGTGACCTCGGGATGCTTTGAAGCGTTATTTTGTTATCTTTGGCTTTTTTTTAATGTAATATATGATACACTATCTTTTGCTTTAGTAGTCTAAGTACTTCACGAAAGGGCAAATACGTCATTTCGGGGATTTTATGGGTGTATTTAATGTTACCATTATATTCCCACTTTAAAATTAAGACATTCACTCTTTATCCTTTCTAACCTTTTATCCGGTGGTTTCACGAATCAAATCTGTCCCATATATGTATTAGGTGATGGCATTAAATTATGATTAATATATGTGCACTAGTGAGTATATTTTTTATTTATAAAATGTATGTGAGTGTATTAATATATATATATAGATATCCTCTGCGTCTATATACATATATTAGGTAACTATATAAGTATCTATATATACATGGATAAAAATGAAACAAAATGAAAAAAACAAAAGTGAGATAAATATAACAGCCATGATTCAGCATACCTAGACTTAGACTCATGACTAATCTTACCTTCACATACGTGACAATAGTTGGGTTTGATTTGTAGTAATTTTAGAATATGCATGGTGGCAATTGAGCAGTGACCCACGTTGCATGAAGTTGGGCTATAAAATCCAATTGCCATGGTTATATATATAGGTATAAATTATATATTCTATAAAATATAAACCATGTTGTCATTTTAAAGAAATAGTAATACATCTGAAGTGTTGTAGAAAGACAACTAGTATTAGACTAATATCACTATCAACCACACCACGAGACTCACGTCGACGAGAGCAACGCTTAGCTTCAGCTTTAATCAAAGATTTGAGGTAGGGAGGTGTTCAATTGAATCTATTTTTGTAATAAGCATGTCTAAGTATAGAACTTTTTGTGGTGTGATGTAAAGTAAATTGTTTGTGCTCAAGTGGCTTTGGCTCCGCACCGTTACTCACGGGAGCATTGGAACACATCTTGTTTTGCCTTACATGATATTGACTCTGATAGTCAATGCCTATTTGTTATATGGCAAAGTTAGGGGTTCGGTTTCTGGTGGATTTGGCTCAGCACCTTGTGGAGACCCTCTGCGGTGAGAAACTCGGGATCATCGGAAACCCTATTCCTTAGCCTTATGGGTATTGGAATAGAATCCAATATTTCTGTGATATGTGCTAGGTGCATAACTTAGAGTTTTCTAAGGTCTAGTAGTCCTTAGAAGCCTTTTTATGTGCAATGAACTCAGGTGGTTAGTTTAAACACATAAATACATACTTGAGAGTCTAAAAGATAAAGCATTCTAGTCCTTGGTGAGGCACATTTCTATATCGCAGCCGGGAGTGGGACTCCACTTAGGGGCTAGCCCTATGCCTTTTAAGGGGTTGAATCTGTCGTGGTGTATCCGTCACCTCGCAAAGTGTCCTTGGACTTCTATGCAACTCATTCCTTTGTTTTGTGAGATTGCTAGCGGGGCTAGTTGGAGGGGAGTGTGCCTTCATAACATACTTGGTAGGGTGTGTAGATCTTCGGTGTTGTTTATATATATTTATATTGTTGTTATTTGTATAGATTCCATGCTTCTACTCCCTACTAAGTACGTATGTACTTACCCCCTCGTTATATTGTTCCCACCCCGAGAAGGTGATGCAGGTAACAACGACGTCTGTGAGGATGAGTACATTGAGGAGTGACCTCGGGATGCTTTGAAGCGTTATTTTGTTATCTTTGGCTTTTTTTTAATGTAATATATGATAGACTATCTTTTGCTTTAGTAGTCTAAGTACTTCACGAAAGGACAAATACGTCATTTCGGGGATTTTATGGGTGTATTTAATGTTACCATTATATTCCCACTTTAAAATTAAGACATTCACTCTTTCTCCTTTCTAACCTTTTATCCGGAGGTTTCACGAATCAAATCTGTCCCATATATGTATTAGGTGATGACATTAAATTATGATTAATATATGTGCACTAGTGAGTATATTTTTTATTTATAATATGTATGTGAGTGTATTAATATATATATAGATATCCTCTCGCGTCTATACACATATATTAGGTAACTATATAAGTATCTATATATACATGGATAAACATGAAACAAAATGAAAAAAAACAAAAGTGAGATAAATATAACAACCATGATTCAGCATACCTAGACTTAGACTCATGACTAATCTTACCTTCACATACGTGGCAATAGTTGGGTTTGATTAGTAGTAATTTTAGAATATGCATGGTGGCAATTGAGCAGTGACCCACGTTGCATGAAGTTGGGCTATAAAAGCCAATTGCCATGGTTATATATATATAGGTATAAATTATATATTCTATAAAATATAAACCATGTTGTTATTTTAGAGAAATAGTAATACATCCGAAGTGTTGTAGAAAGACAACTAGTATTAGACTAATATCACTATCAAGCACACCACGAGACTCACGGCGACGAGAGCAACGCTTAGCTTCAGCTTTAATCAAAGATTTGAGGTAGGGAGGTGTTCAATTGAATCTATTTTTGTAATAAGCATGTCTAAGTATAGAACTTTTTGTGGTGTGATGTAAAGTAAATTGTTTGTGCTCTAGTGGCATTGGCTCCGCACCGTTACTCACGGGAGCATTGGAACACATCTCGTTTTGCCTTACATGATATTGACTCTGATAGTCAATGCCTATTTGTTATATGGCAAAGTTAGGGGTTCGGTTTCTGGTGGATTTGGCTCAGCACCTTGTGGAGACCCTCTCGCGGGAGAAACTCGGGATCATCGGAAACCCTATTCCTTAGCCTTGTGGGTATTGGAATAGAATCCAATATTTCTGTGATATGTGCTAGGTGCATAACTTAGAGTTGTCTAAGGTCTAGTAGTCCTTAGAAGCCTTTTTATGTGCAATGAACTCAGGTGGTTAGTTTAAACACATAAATACATACTTGAGAGTCTAAAAGATAAAGCATTCTAGTCCTTGGTGAGGCACATTTCTATATCGCAGCCGGGAGTGGGACTCCACTTAGGGGTTAGCCCTATGCCTTTTAAGGGGTTGAATCTGTCGTGGTGTATCCGTCACCTCGCAAAGTGTCCTTGGACTTCTATGCAACTCATTCCTTTGTTTTGTGAGATCGCTAGCGGGGCTAGTTGGAGGGGAGTGTGCCTTCCTAACATACTTGGTAGGGTGTGTAGATCTTCGATGTTGTTTATATATATTTAGATTGTTGTTATTTGTATAGATTCGATGCTTTTACTCCCCACTAAGTACGTAAGTGCTTACCTCCTCGTTATATTGTTCCCACCCCGAGAAGGTGATGCAGGTTACAACGACGTCTGTGAGGATGAGTACGTTGAGGAGTGACCTCGGGATGCTTTGAAGCGTTATTTTGTTATCTTTGGCTTTTTTTAATGTAATATATGATAGACTATCTTTTGCTTTAGTAGTATAAGTACTTCACGAAAGGGCAAATACGTCATTTCGGGGATTTTTTGGGTGTATTTAAGGTTACCATTATATTCCCACTTTAAAATTAAGACATTCACTCTTTATCCTTTCTAACCTTTTATTTGGTGGTTTCACGAATCAAATCTGTCCCATATATGTATTAGGTGATGGCATTAAATTATGATTAATATATGTGCACTAGTGAGTATATTTTTTATTTATAATATGTATGTGAGTTTATTAATATATATGTAGATATCCTCTGCATCCATATACATATATTAGGTAACTATATAAGTATCTATATATACATGGATAAACACGAAACAAAATGAAAAAAACAAAAGTCAGATAAATATAACAGCCACGATTCAGCATACCTAGACTTAGACTCATGACTAATCTTACCTTCACATACGTGGCAATAGTTGGGTTTGATTAGTAGTAATTTCAGAATATGCATGGTGGCAATTGAGCAGTGACCCACGTTGCATGAAGTTGGGCTATAAAAGCCAATTTCCATGGTTATATATATAGGTATAAATTATATATTCTATAAAATATAAACCATGTTGTTATTTTAAAGAAATAGTAATACATCCGAAGTGCTGTAGAAAGACAAGTAGTATTAGATTAATATCACTATCAAACACACCACGAGACTCACGGAGACGAGAGCAACGCTTAGCTTCAGCTTTAATCAAAGATTTGAGGTAGGGAGGTGTTCAATTGAATCTATTTTTGTAATAAGCATGTCTAAATATAGAACTTTTTGTGGTGTGATGTAAAGTAAAATGTTTGCGCTTTAGTGGCTTTTCTTGCTTTTCCGGTGGTTTCACGAATCAAATCTGTCCCATATATGTATTAGGTGATGGCATTAAATTATGATCAATATATGTGCACTAGTGAGTATATTTTTTATTTATAATATGTATGTGAGTGTATTAATATATATGTAGATATCCTTGTCTCGGATTTTATCTAACGAAAAATAAACAAGTAATAAAAATAAATCCGGTTTACCCCAAGTGCAGGGATCGTAGTATAGAGGTTAATACCGGAGTCGAGTCCACAGGGAATCGAGGTTGTTTACCTAGTTTTTATCTAACTAAGCTAAGGATGTCACAACTACTATTACTAAAAATTATAAGAAAATAAAGACGATTAACACGTAACAAACAAAAAACGAAAATAACAAAAGTAAACTGGACAGAAGATTAGAAATCTAAAGCCAGGAAACGTGATTACGAACCAAATTATCTAAAATAATCTATTCTAAAACCTAAACATGCAGTAAAAATTTCTAACTTAGCTAAGCAATTCAAGTTCAAGCGATTTTAATCAATAATTTAACAAACGAACAAGCAATTGATCCACCAATTCTATAACATTCAATTTCTTCTCTAGGTTATCTAGTGATTTTTAATACAAGTTGTAATTCACCTAACAAAGGTATGAGCTCCTAATCTCTTAGAAAAGTTCGTCTATCAATCTTTTATCTTTCGATCCTAAAGATTAACGCTTTTATATCCAAGGTGTGAAATTTCTCAATTTCTAATCTAGAAATTCAACCTAACAACTCTCGTTGATTAGATTAAAGATCTAATCTTTACTACGGTGATCTAGGGTTTAATCACGATTTTCATCAAACATTAAACATCAAGCATGCAAGGTATCTATCGATTAAATTGCATAACAACAAGTAAAACATAATAAAGATACAACTTTTAATAAAAACTCACAAGATAATCCAAAGGTGTAATCAAAGTGTTGGTAGAACGGCTTCACAACACTTGTTCCAAAAGCTTTTAGCCTCTAAGCATCGCTTGAATACTCGAAATAGCTTCTATGTAGTACATAAAAATAAAGGATTCTCTCTAGGAATTTAAAAGCATAAAATTTATCTAAGAAACGTGCAAACCACAGAAAAAACGCCCCTTAGGGTTTATGTGGCCGCATAGGGTAATTGTGATCATCATAGGGTTGAAAAAACGCAGCTATTTATAGGGATATAAGTCGGTTTAGCTTAAGTCGGCATGTGGACGCTCGTCCAGTTAGGTGGACGCTCGTTCAGCTAGTATGAACTTCTTCGAGTCGGGCCGAGTCTGATCAGACGCCCATCCTATGTAAATTTGGACGCTCGTTCGATAAAAATCTGAATACTCTGAATCCACTATTTTTTCCTGGACGCCCGTTTGATTCCTCAAACGCCCGTCCATCTGGACGGAGCTTCAGACGCCCGTTTGGTACAACTTCATTCCAAATTTACTTTAAATCTTCAATCCAATCTCAACTTTATCTCTTTTCTTCTATTCAAATCTTCAGTTGAACATCGGTTATGCTCTTTTCATGCCAAATTTGTGTACCTTCAAGACGACAAAAACATGCAAAGTGTAAAATCATTCATCTAGACAGAAAATCATCAATAAAACCATGAAATCGACTCAACTTTGCAATTCAACAACTCCTCACTTCATTTACTTAATAAATCTAATAAATACTTACTTTTCATGAAAATCATCGGAGTATAGAGGAATTTGTTACAAAATAAAGCGATATAAATCATAGAAAATCACCATAAACAACTCCCCCACACTTAGCTTTTGCTCGTCCCGAGCGAAACCAAACAAAATCTAGGCTTGAGAAAATATAGACATTTCAGCAAGTATAATGCGTACTCAATAAGTTAGAGGTTCACCCCGGTGTGTGTGCAAAGCCATAGTAAATTTCCACAAAGTCCGAACTTGAAACTTTCCAAGCAACTAGCAAATACCCCATTTAAACTAGAAATAAATGATACTTATAACATGCACCCTACAAAACGTAACATATCCCGAAAAGGATGATAGAATACATTTAGGACCTTTCGACATACTCAGAGGATAATCCCTACAACATATCTGTCGGTTTATACTGGGGATAAGGTAGGCGATAACTAAGTCTTATATCAATTCATACCAGTACCTTTCGTAAGTTGATTTAATTAACTTTCACATTTATACACACATCAGAATGAGCTATTGCCCGTCATAGTAGAATAGGAAATTCGAGATATGACCTACCATACTCAAATCATCAAGCAGCTTCTTCTGATTGTCGTGAGCTTTTGGTCATCATGGTGGTATAGGACATTCGAGATATGACCTACCTCACTCAAATCATCGATCAGCTTCCGACACACCCAATTAATCCATTTCTTTTTTTTTAACAAAGATACAACTTTTTAAAGCACAATAGTCACATTTCGCTTATCACATTCAAACCTAAAATATTCACAGTATGTCATACTCTGGCTCTAAACACAAACTATTATAATTCCCATGACACGTACATTAGCACTAAGCACAAGATACTTATAAGATAATCAAAAATTACTATTCCAAATGGGTATAGCTTTATATTCTAGCTCATCATTTAATATGGCTCGTGAAATGTATGTCGGGTGAAACATCTAACCTACTAACCATACAATATACAGCGTAAAAGTCTATAAAAACCGAACAAAAATATGCATTCGCTCAACCGGGACAAAACAAAAATTTGAAAAATTTAGCTCTTTTCAGCACAGAATATCGATATAAGCAAAAAGATACACATAACCATTCCCCTCCCCCACACTTAAACGACAACATGTCCTCAGGTTGTGCAGAATTAAAAAGAAACAAAGTACTTAGCTGATTTGAATAGATACTCGAACCGTTGGTCAGGCAGGAGCATGAAGAAACCAACGTTCGTAAACTCAAGGATTATTCGTTTCAGCATGATTCCAATACTAGCTCGACAAAATAGCTAAAAATATGCCTGCACTACTCGATAAACACGGGAAAATCTCGGGGAAAAACGGGGATTATATCACATCGCAGAATAAAAATAAAGATAAAGATAAGGTGAAATCGAATCAAACTACAATTTAGGCACGACACGGAATAATAGAAACCATAGGAATGTCAACGATACGCCGTATGGCTTACAAGATTCATCAAAAATAAAAAATAAAACAAATATAGTAGCAAAATACAGTCAAATTCCAGGGATAAAAATACAAAATAGAATCATTCTCAGAAAGTCAAGTCTGCCCAGGTGCCGAAGAATCACCAGCAGGAGGCGCTCCATCCGTAGGAGTATCAGTAGAAGGTCCAGTCTGTGGTGTAGTAGTCCTCCCCGCTGTGTCAACCTGCTCCTCATCAGAAGATGACTCCTCATGAAGAACATCTGCAATAGCCTGCTCGATGTCGTCAGAAAAAATGTAATCCATAGTGCTTGTGTTGTAGCATCTCTGGTCCCTCGGAGGACGGTCCTCACTCATACACCGTAGGATAGTCAAGATATTGTTCTGTGACGTTCTGATGTCCTCCATCCAGTTCCTTATACTATTTGCCATACTCAAACGCATCCGAACTGATGGAGATAAAGACGGAAGGGAAGATACTGGAGGCGGTATTGAAGATGATCCGGGCTCATGTGCTGCCTCAGACTCAGTCTGGCCTGAAGATTTCACTTTCTCTCGCTGCAAGTACCTCGGATTTTTAGGTTTGTGATCAGGTTTGTACTCGGGAACCCCAGCATCTAGACAGAGACTATAGATCAAATGGTGGCAAATCAGACATCGAGCATAGACTTTCTGATTCAACGCTATCTCATCAAAAATCGCCTGTCCAACATCAACATTTAACTTAAAATTCAAGGCGTAGAGCATCCCAAGATCGCCAATGTGAAAATGTGTCAGGTTTTTCTTAGGCAACAACCTGTTCTGTATGAATCTACACTGGACTTTCCAATCCTCCGCCCAAGAAGTAGTAACCAATTTTTTCCTATCACCTCCCGGTCTAAGTGTCCACGGCACCTCCGGGCACACTTTCAGTCTAAGCTCCTCCAAAGGGTCCTCACCCGCATCCTGCTTCGCTTTAATGGCTTCCTTATAATCCAACCCCTCAAATGGTGCTAACTTGTATTTCTCATTGATAACCTTCGGTGTAAACGGCACCTTAACTCCTCGAACCATAACTACCCCAGTATCCAGATCCGTTTCAGAACAGTTCGCATAAAACTCACAAACTAGGGTAGCATTGATAGGGGTTCTAGGGATTCTCATCAGTGCACCCCACTCTCTATCCGTTAACATCTTAACGAAAGATAGATCTACGTTAGTCTCAAGAACGGATCTTTCAATCAACATTGTCCTCGTCAGATAATGCATATTGTATACATCTAGGGCCTTGGGGTACAATGATAACGTAGGTAACTGTCCTGAGGCGAGTGATTATATCATAATCTATGTCCAGAATGATCGTCCCTCCAGGTCCGTCATCTAAGGTGATAAGGTGGATCCTACTAATGAAAGGGAACTCATGCATCAGAACTCCGTAATCCATTTCAAAAAACACAAAGTTGTACTGAAGCAGAGTCAACAATTACCCTAATTAGATTTAAACTAAACAAATAAATCAGAGAAAAGAGTAACACAAAAAAGTAACTAATACAAAGAAGGATATCTAGGATGCCCCCTAGTGGCGATTTTGGTTTGTGTCGTTAGCTCGACAATCTCTCAATTTAGCCTGGATCAGGCCATTTAACCTTTCTTCCAGCCAATACATTGTGTAAGCTCTGATCAGTGGTGTGGCTACAAAAACAGCATCTAACACATGGGGTCAAGCTTTTGATAACTTTCCAAACACTTTTAATCCTCCCCATTGTAGACTGCTTCTTCTTCAGACGTCTCTTAAGCTGTTGCTCCCTTTTAAACTCTTCCATATCCCAACTACCACCATGACTTCCTCTACTAGACCACTGCCGTCATCCTCAGAAAACAAGTCGGGTGAAAATTCATCAAACTTATTGACTTCAGGTATACCACACCCGAGGATGTCGAGGAAATGAACAATCAAAGGTTTTCCTTTGGTTTGACCGATATAATGCTTGCACCTTTGACCATTCACTCTGAACAGCTGGTCACCATGACCTCTTAGTTCTAAAACACCTCCAGGAATGATTTGCATAATTTCAAAGGGGCCGGACCAACGTGTCCTCAACTTTCCAGGGAACAGATGTAACCTGGAATTGTACAATAGAACTTGCTCCCCAACTTGAAATTCTCGCTTCTTGATTTTGGTATCATGAAGGAGTTTCATCTTATCTTTACTTATCCTGGCACTCTCGTAGGCTTGGAGTCTAAACTCATCTAACTCATGCAACTGCTGCAGTCGGTGTTCACCACATGATTGGGTATCGAAGTTTAAGAACTTAGTGGCCCAATACGCTCTATGCTCCAACTCGACTGGCAGGTGGCATGGTTTTCCATATACCATCTGATAGGATGATGTGCCCATGGGGGTTTTGTAGGCAGTTCGATATGCCCATAGTACATCATCCAACTTAAGACTCCAGTCCTTTCTGTGACTGTTTACTACTTTCTCCAGGATCTTCTTCAAGCTCTGATTGCTTCGTTCAACCTGACCACTAGTCATAGGGTGATATGGTGTGCCGATTTTATGCCGAACACCATATTTCTCAAGTACTTTCTCTAATGGCTGGTTGCAGAAGTGCGTTCCCTCATCACTGATTAAGGCGTGGGGTCATCCAAATCTCACGAAAATATTTTTCTTCAGAAAGCTCATGACCGTTTTGTGGTCATTACGAGAAGTGGCTTGAGCCTCCACCCATTTCGATACATAATCGACACAGACTAAGATGTATTTATTTCCACAGGAAGATGGGAATGGGCCCATAAAATCAATCCCCCATACATCGAAGACTTCACATTCTAGAATGGGTTTCAACGGCATGTCGAAACGCCTTGTTAAAGCTCCGGTTCGTTGGCACCTATCACAAGCTTTGCAGAAAGCTTCTGAATCCTTGAAGATTGTGGGCCAATAGAAACCAAACTGAAAGATCTTGGCGGCGGTTTTCCAATGACCAAAGTGGCCACCAGTAGGCCCACTGTGGCACTGTTCAATGATATCACGTTGCTCTGATTCGGGAACACACCTTCTCAACAATCCATCTTTACAGATTTTAAAGAGGTAAGGTTCATCCCACACAAAGATTTTCAAGTCAGAGAAGAATTTCTTCTTCTCCTGATATGAAAATTCCGGATTTAGATATTGGGAATGTAGGTAGATGACGATGGAAGAATACCATGGAACATCTGGGGCGCAATCGTCTATAAGCATAACATTTTCAAGAGGAAAGTAAAGGTCTATATCGTTAGGTTCTTGCTCTTCCTCATTCAACATCCTTGAAACATGATCAGCTACTACGTTTTCACCGCCCTTTTTGTCCTTAATCCGAACGTCAAACTCTTGCGGGATCGGTATCCAACGTAGTAAGCGCGGTTTAGCATCTTTCTTTGTCATTAGATATCGCAAAGCGGCGTGATCGATCCACACAAGAATCGCAGACACCCAACAAGTAACTACGAAATTTGTCCATAGCGAAGACTACGGCCAATAATTCCTTTTCGCCTGTGGTATAGTTTACTTGAGTAGGGTTTAGTGTGTGACTGGCATAAGATATCGGCTGGAACTTTCCCTGTATTCGTTGTCCTAAGACTGCACCAACAGCGTAGTTGGATGCATCACACATAAGCTCGAAGGGTAGATTCCAGTCAGGAGAGATAAGAATCGGTGCAGAAATCAACTGACTTTTAAGCTCCTCAAACGCTTGCTTGCAACTATCATCAAAATTAAAAACAACATGTTCTTTGAGTAGGGTAGATAGGGGCTTGGCTATCTTGGAAAAGTCTTTAATGAATCTCCTATAAAAACCGACGTGTCCAAGAAAACCTCTCACTTCGCGCATCTTCTCTATAGCCTCCACTTTTGCCCTATCTACTTCCATACCTTTGGCTAAGATCTTGTGGCCAAGAACTATTCATTCATCTACCATAAAATGGCACTTTTCCCAGTTTAGGACTAAGTTCTTTTCCACACAGCGGGATAAAACCTAGTCAAGATTATCAAGACAATCATCGAAGGATTGACCAAAGACTGAGAAATCATCCATGAATATCTCCATACACTTTTCAACCAGCCCATCAATGATTGCCAGCATACACCTTTGGAATGTAGTTGGGGCATTGCAGAGACCAAATGGCATTCGCCTGTAAGGGAATGTACCATAGGGGCAGGTGAAAGTTGTCTTTTCTTGGTCGATTGGATCTATGGGTATCTGGAAATATCCCGAATATCCATCAAGGAAACAGTAGAATGCATGTCCTGCCAGACGCTCTAGCATCTGGTCAATGAAAGGGAGTGGGAAATGATCTTTTTTCGTGACTTCATTGAGTTTTATGTAGTCGATACAGACTCTATAACCCGTTACTAGCCTCAATGCTATTTCTTCACCCTTTTCATTCTTCTCAATAGTAATTCCTCCTTTCTTAGGAACTACTTGAGTAGGGGACACCCATTCACTGTCAGCAATTGCATAAATAATACCCATGTCCAAAAGCTTGATAATCTCCTTCTTAACTACTTCTTGCTGTGAGGGTTGAGCCTCCTCTGGGGCTGACTAATGCACTTGGCACCCTCTTCAATTTTAATCTTGTGCATGAATAAGTCAGGAGATATCCCTCTGATGTCTCCCACTTGCCAACCAAAAGCTTTCTCATACTTTCTCAAAATGTTTAACAGTTTCATCTCTTCCAACCGGGATAGCTTGGCAGAAATAATCAACGGAAGCTTGTCACCTTCTCTCAAAAAAACATATTTCAGATGCTTAGGCAACGGCTTCAGTACCAGATCTGCAGGGGGTTCTTCTAGACTCGATTTAAGATCTCCACTTTTCAGCTCAACATCACTGAGTTTTCTTAGTGGTCCTACTGCTAAAGTTTCTTCTTTCAATGAAACTTTATTAAACTCAGCTTCTAATAGTTCTAGATTCACCCAACCACGATTATTCAAATTCTCAACTAGTCACTCATATTCAGTCTCAACAGCCATGACTTGCTTTTCCATGTAATCATTAAAGTCATCTGACATATCCTCAATGGAGAAGCCGGTTGGATAATCAGAGGGTCTCTGAATAGCTTTGGAGACACTGTAGCTCACCTCCTGATCACCGACTCGTATAGTCACTCGCCCATCTTCACAGTCAATAAGGGCTCTTGCTGTAGAAAGAAAAGGTCTTCCAAGTATCAAGGGGCATTCTCATCCTTTTCTATGTCTAGGACGTACCAGTCAACCGGAAAAGTAAATCTATCAACTTGAACTAATACGTCCTTTAGTATCCCTGCAGCTTTCTTGGAAGATCTATCAGCGAATTGTAGGTTCATGGTCGTGGGTTCTAAATGATCATTCAATCCAAGCTGTTTACAGACAGACAATGGCATCAGACTTATGGATGCACCCAGGTCACATAAAGAGTTTGGGAAGACTAGGCCTCCCATCAGCAGTGTGAGCACAAATTTCCCAAGGTCACCCCTCTTGATTGGTAGATCTTGGTAACTTATCACAGAGCAATCCTCACCAACCAACCGATCCATGTCTTATAACTTCTTCTTAGAAGAAACAACATCTTTCATGAACTTAGTGTACTTAGGCATCTCAACCAAAACACCAGATAATGGAAGATTAACCTGAGTATTTTTCAGAAGATTAAGCACTTTTTCATATTTCTTGTCCTCGTGCAAGGAGATGTTGCTTTTTCTAGGTGGAAATGGTAGTTTCTTTAAATCACTCTCAGAAAAGACTTTCTTCGAGGATGAACTGACAAATTTTTATCTTCCAAATCTTTCCACCTCACCACTTTCTCACTTCTTTTACCCGGTCGGGGGATCCGCCACCCGACTCTCACTTGATTTTTCATTTCTCGGGGGATCGACACCCGAGTACTCTCTTGCGTGCGGGGAACATGGATGCTCGATTTCCCCTCCTACCTCATCACGCGGGGAGGGGTTAGTGGTTTCCCTAGTTCGGGGGACCACTAAGTTGAGTACCAGATCTGAGATTCAGGGCACTGGCCTCTTCTTTACCATAGGGAATTGAAGGAACTAGGTCAGTGCACTGGCTATGATTCAAATCAGTCTGAGCTACCTGACCACCCTTAGGATTTTTCTCCGTAAAGCTGGGCAACTGCCTTGAGGGTCTGGAAGCTAGTTGGCCAGCCATTTGCCCGATCTGCCTCTCAAGACTCTTTATTGTGCTCTGAAGGGATTGGATATTATTATTCTGCTCCTCCAGTTTAGCTTCAAGATCAATAGAGTGAGAGGGGCCTTGAGAGTTCTGAAAGTTTTGCGGGATGGTTTGGCTGGAACGATTCGGAAACGCAGGATTTGAATTGTTTGGCCAATTTTGATTGAACCTCTGATTTGTATTGGAAAAATTCATGTTCAGGTTCTGATTGAAGCTTGGGTTTCGATTGAAATTATGATTCTGGTTGAAACCTTGGTTTTGAAGATTGCTTTGGCCAGAGAACTGATTGTTAAATCTCTAATTTTCCTGGCCAAGGAAAGCATTAACTTCAGCGTTCTGTCCAACCATAGAACAGAAACGAGCAGTGTGACCCACATTATCACATACCTGGCATGTGACTTGATTGTACTGTCCCTGATTCTGGACAGCATTAACTTGATAGGTCGAAGGGGAAATAAATTGACACTAGCCGACCATATGGCCAGTTTGACAACAATTTTTGCAAAACAGAACTTGAGAGTTCTGCGGAAATGATAGATTCTGATTTGTTGGATTTGGAGACATTGAAAGAGCAGCCACCTGCTGTTGCAGCATGGCAATCTGATTTTGCATATTTACCTCCTCGATCCTAGGAGAAGGAGAAGGAGGAGGTGCCTGGATAGCATGAGACGAGGGGGCATTGTTGTATTTGGCAATATCCTCAAATAATTCCCACCCCTCTGCAGGTGTTTTCCTCAAGAATGCCCCTCCAGAAGAACTATTGACCATACCCTTAGTGAGTTCGGTCAATCCACTGAAAAACGTGTTGACTTGCCTCTGCAAGTCCAAACCATGGTGAGGGCATTTAGGAAGAAGAGCTTTGAATCTCTTCCATGCATCAAAGAACGATTCGTTTTCCTTTTGATAGAAAGTGAAAATTTCACTTAGGCACTGGGCTGTTTTGGATGGTGGGAAGTATTGACTCAGGAACTCTTTCTCGAGTTCGGCCCAGGTGGTACTTGACTCGGCAGGCAGAGTGTTGGTCCCTTGAAAAGGCTTTGGTTAAGTTTAGAGGGGGGGGTGAATAAACTTAACACTTAAAACTTTGGAGTTAACAAATTACGCAACTTCGGCGGTCTGGCGATACTTCGATGAGTCTGTACGAGACCTCGATAACTCTGCGATAAACGATAGTCTACGACGGTTCGATTTGCTTCGAATTTGTGCGGCGGAATAATATCAAAATTAAGCCTTGTTACTTGTTGTTAAATATGATACTAAGTATTTGATACTCAGTAGTGTATGTGTGTGATTTCAGTTGCTAGATTCAGTAGATTGATGAGTGAAATAAACTAAGTGCAGAAAGTAAATGGCCCGATTTTATAGTGGTTCCAGGTGATGTAATCCTGTCAGTCCACTCTTCTCCTGTGATGTTGGAGGAAATTCACTAGAGATCTTTGATGTAGCTTTTACAAAGATTCCTAAGTTGTTTGTCCTTCACCAATAGCTATGGCTTCACAAGCGAAAACTCGGGAACAGTAGGATTCTTTGCTCTGAGTCTTCCACTTGGTCCTTGAAGGGTAGGATTGCCTCTTCACCGGCTCCACCACAAACAACGATCTTTCACACACTAACGGATGCTTCACTGTCTTCGACGGAGTTCTTTATAAAATAAAGAATGAATCAAATAGATGATTCGGTTGCGGCGACTTGATTAGGATGATGTAATCGAGCGACTTGCGGTCTTCAAGTGTGTATGCTTGATGCGGCTTGAACACGAATGCACTTGAAGAAAATAACTAGATCGGCAGCCTTAAGCTCAGTAAGTTCAGCAGGGTGTTTTTCAGCTCAGTATTGTCACTTAAAGTTTATCCCAAAATTCATCATCATCTTTCTGAGTTGAAAGTCCTCTATTTATAGGTAGGAATGGATGTGACTTGAATTTGAAATTCAAATGTGACCGTTCCTTGTTTTTGTCCCATCTGTTCTGCATTCTGTCACTATTCATAGGGCTGACACTGTCAGGATTACTTTTTGACAGTGCAGTCTGTCCACCCCTTTGACTTGTATCCAATGGATAAGAATGTGAATCATCCCAACGTCTTTTTAATCTCAGCCTTTGATTTGCTTGATAAGTCAGAGGTAGTTGGCTGTTCTTATCCATGTAATCTTCCAATAATCTTGAATTAATCGAGGTATATATATCAGCAGGTTCATCAGTCTGCTGTAATACCAATCAGTCTGCTGAGCATCATATTTTTGTCTGTAAAATATAATGCAGCTGATTACTTTTATCTAACTTTTATTTGTGAAGTTAGATTACATCATTTTAATTATAACCAAGTTCCAAACATCATCCAACTTGTGGAACTTAGACCTTCACACAAGGCATATGTAATTAGTTTAGGTCATCACGGACTTGCCTAAATTCGATTCCATATCCTTGACTTTAAATACTAAGTTTGATCCCTTAGCCTTCATTAAGCGAGTTTGAACCCTCGGCCTTCGGTCTTCGGTCTTCGACGGGTTCACGACCGGTCTGCGACCTATCTACCCTGCGACCTAGACCGGTCTGGCGATATCAATCGGCGGCCTTTTACTGATGCTTGTTTGATCAAACCTATTTATGAATCAAACTCTAATAAACCTATACATTTTATCTAGACATCTTTTTGCCTTTGCACTATAACGACTAGTATGGCACTCATCATCAAAACTAAGAAATAAGTCCAACAATTTCCCCTTTTTGGTGATGATGCCACTACCCTCACCTAATCGGCAAAGCAAAAAGATAAAAACAAAACGAGAACAAATTCGGTCAATTCTCATTATAAATATTTGTTCACGATTATTACAACTAGATACGGCAAAGATAAACGGTGATAAGTAGGCGATCTATTGTCTCTTCTCTCTTTCTTGTCTAGCCTTCTCGGCTTGCTCTTGATAGGCTCGATCTCTTCTATCATTTGACTCATCCATTCATTCTCAATTAGTGTAAAATCAATATAAGAATTGACTTGTTTCCACCGGTTCCATGCTTCATGCAGGACAAGATTGATGTCATTCACTCTGAATCCAAACCTCATATAAAGATCCTTGAATTCATTAAGTGAGTCTTTTGCTCTTGTGATAGGCAATACTCTATCACCTCTGCCACTTATTCCACCTCTGCCTCCTCTGTAAGTTGCCCTTAAAGCTTTGACTCTTGCTTCCCAAAATTTCAATCCCAAGAAAGAGTTTAGACCTTCATGAAATCCCATGTCATGATAAGGTCTCCTTCTGTTATAATACTCTTTCTTGTATTGTGACGGGAGATCATCGATGAGTTGAACTACGCGGTGCGGGTCTCACGAAAGCATTGGTATCATCAATCCATCTCTTACGTGCAAAGAGTCTTGCGGCCTCCTTTCTTTGCGGTGATTGGCCCTCTTCCCCCTTAGTGACATCATCAACAAAACGGGATATGAGGCCATGAATACCCTCTGTGATACAATCACTCTATGCAATTGACCTTCCATGGTTCCGGTTCTAGTATCAATGGCGGTGATCCTAGATTGCAATGTCTCCTCCATCTGTTGATCCTTTCGGTAAGTTTGGGATCGGGCATAGCGAGTTGTTGTGCGGCAACGGTAGGCTCGACGAGGTTTAGGTGTATCGACAAGCTTGTCAAGTTTCTCATGGATAGAAATAAGTTGGTCTTTTAGAAACTTGTCTTTGGCGGTATTTCCAACCACGATACCCACGACATCTAGTATCAAGTCATTCATAGCATTTTGAGTGGATGCAAAATTTGAAGCAAGCTTATCGATCGGTAGATTGTACGTATCATTTATCATCTTCATTAGTTCTTCAAATCTCTGTTCTTGCACTGTCCGGTTGAGTTCTTAAGCTGTTGCATATCATTTCTTACGAGTTCTTAACTCATTGAAAACTTCAGCGGCACTCCACGCGGTCATTCTACTAGCAGTAGGTCCATCAGCAGGCTCTTCAACTCTATATTGTGCCTGTTGTCTGCTGATGACCATTGCTTTACTCATATCTCTCCCAGCAGGGGGAGGTCCTTCCTCAACCATTGCACCAAGAATGTCTTCCATAACCGGATCTTGTGCAGGTTCCTCAGCAACTTCTTCTTCTCCAAAAATTTGAAATTCTTCATCACTGTAGTCATAGTCCAACAGCTGTTCTTCTTGATTAACAACAGCAGCTTGCTGACTATCCTTCCCTACAGTGGCCTTGGCTCCAGCAGGCTCCACTACAGCAGCCTCATCAATAACAGGGGTTTCCTCCAAACCCAAAGTTTGTTCCAACTTTGTGTCCGAGTGTTGTTTGAGACTCGCGCGGCTGTACCTCTCTGTTCCAACCTTTGTGCGAGTCTTGTTTGTATCCCGGCAACTTTGTACCTCCTCTTCGATTCTCTGTGGATTGAATATAGCCTCATTATCCACTTGAAAACCTTCGCATGACCAATCTTGTGCAGGATGATGGCAGTTTTAGTAAGAGTGCCTTCAATGTCAAATCCATCTTGATATTCAATGGATTCTTCTGAGCTGGCACTAGGTTCATTAAAATCAGTAACTGTTTCTCCATCCAAATCCTTACTCTGTTCATCTTCATTTTGTGCAGCAAGCTCTACAACATGAAATGTACTTGGTTCATCAGCCAGCCTACCAGCACTCAAAGTGATTCCTTCATTGATCAGTGCTTCAAGATCATCCATGGTGAGATCCTGTAGATCCTCATCCATTTCTCCAGTCTGCTGGCCCTCAGCGGACTTACCGATATCGATGGCGGTTGTTGTGCGGGAGGTTCATTTATCAATGCGGTCCCACTTTGGTTCCTCCTGGTCCGGAGGGAAATCTCTGCGGAGTCGGATGATGAGGAAGAATCATCATCTCCATCTCTTGGATCCCTAAACTTAATACCCTCCTCCTTACATTTGCTCATCAAATAGATCCATCGGCTGGATTGCGGCGGGGTGGTATCAACCGATCCGGCAAGTTCTCTACTCCCAACTTGTTAAAAGCCCATTCCTCAAAATCGGTCATAGGTTCGACGGTGGCTTTTGTCTCTTGTAGAAACCAAACTTCCATTGAAAATAATCGGCAATTTGCTGAAGTTTGGGATCCACATATTCTTCGATTTTCTTCCTCTCTTTCACATGCCTTTCAAAGGGCATGAAAGATCTCTGGGAGCGACTCCGGTAGCTTGTTGACCTCCAAAGGTTCCAACAAGCGGACTCATGGTCTCTTCTACGGATGTTTGAAAGTCGGCGGGTTCTTTGTGATTGTATAATTGTACCTACTACTTCCATCGTATCACACTTGGTTCCCCCGACTTACATGCTCATCGAGCGGGGTTAGCGACGGTACTCTTCCCCACGAACTATTGCCAAACTTGCGGGGTCTTCAACCAAGTCTTCAATCACCTCTTCAACTACCACGAGGGTTCGGTAGATTGCGTGGTTCTTCGATTGATACTACGGCGAGCTCGGGTTCGGTGGCTGCTAGCTGCATATCTTCAACGGTTGCTCAACAACAACTGTGCGGCTTCGGTAGATTCACCAATAATATTTTCTACGAGCGAGGCTGCGAGTACGACGCGGCTGCTTGTGATTCTTCAACGGTTGCTCAACAACAACTTTGTTCACTTCCGATGTAGATTTGATAACCTCTTCGGGTGAGGAATCACGATTACAAGCTGGTGGAATGATAGTTAAGGGCTCGGCCTCAACGACCTCTTCTTCCTCTTCTACTTGATGCCTCTTTTTGGACTTTTTGTTTTTCCAATATTCTCGGTTCTTTTCCTTTGCCATACTTTTTCTTTTTGGCAACCTCTTTCATCCTCTTGGATAGGGGTTCATCATCATCATCATCATGTCCGGTAGACTTTCTCTTTCTACTATCTTCTTTGTTGCTTTGTCGAATTTCAACAACGGTTCTTCTTGCGGCCACGGCGGGGTCGGTAACCTCCACTTGACCCTCGGCGGACTCGACGATCTGTCTTTGTTTCCTTCCTTGTTTTCTTTGAGGGTTTTGATGCCTCGGTTGTTTTCTTTTTATCTCCACTCTTTCTCTTAACGACGGCTTTCTTTGGTGCGGCGGGTTTAATAGATATCTTCTTAGTTTGCTTGAACACTTGCTCACCACCAGCATCACCATCATCATCATCATTATCATCATCAGTAGCCTCTCCAGCAATCTCTTCATCATCATCAAGTCCAGGAATTGCATAATCAATCTCCTTCTTGTATACGGAGCGATTTATGTTTACAGGTTCAAGATCAGGAACCTCCAGATGATTCAGCAGAGTCTGGACCATCAAACCTAGGGGTAAGGCCTTTGATTTCCTTTTCCCTGCTTTCTCTTCTTTAGCAACTTTCTTCATATAAAAAATGAAGTAACCAGCCCAATCAAACTTCAAACTCCTGCAAATGATCATCATCAACTCTATCTTGGGTCCGGATAGAGTATCCATCTTGCCAACCAACCCCGGTATGTTCTTTGCAATCGGTTGCTCGGCGAGTTGTACTCGGGCCAAATATGCTGCGGTTGATGCCGAGGAACTGATTTTGTGTCTTGATTTGTCTTAATCGATCCACAAATGCTATCTTGTTCAATCCCATTGCTTCGGGATTGATTTGGACCATCTACAACTTCTTCAAAACCAAACACTTCTCTCGGTAGGCGGAGGAGATTACAAGCTCCTCGGCATTCACGATTGTCTTGAATGCTTCGGTTCCTTCTTCTACAACTATATTCTTCCGAAATCAATAACATTTGTGTATGAAATTGTTTCTAATCGATGTTGAGTTTGTTCTCCAAGCACTGCAAACCTCCTTATTCTTCGCTATATTAATGGCCGGTTCCGTTCGTTTGCATCAATAACATAGCCTCTTACACTTTGGCTTGATTCGATTTGAACCTCAATCTTTTCCGCCATTGAAATAAGAAAAAGATGAAGAAAAATTGCTCTCAAATCTGTGTTCACACGATGTAGAATTTGCGAGAGATAAAGCGAAATTGCAAGTGGAGAAGCTGTTTGTATAACGATCGATTATATAGACGGTGAGTGGTTGAAAGCTGTCATTGCACGTACATTGAGGTAACCACGATTAAATCTGAATAAATGCTTTGTCTTGACACGTGGCCCATTACTCCTCCATAATGTTTGTAACCGTTGGATGGTTTGACTTGTGGTAATAATGGATAAAATAAATATCCCGCCAATATGCTTTTTGACTTTAATTACTTTGAGCGAGTAACGTTCCCTCCGGCGGGGGTAATCCTCGAGCGGGGTGGGCTCGGCGGTCTGGCGATAAGTAGGCTTCGGCGGCCTGGCGACAAAAGTACTCTGGCGATCCTTGTTTTCTTCTTGTTTTGTTCAATTGATAATACAAGATGAAGTTTAATACCAATGAGCGATCTGTCAAGTGAGCTCACCCAAAATGACAAAGACCAATCCCCTTGGCAACCTCATTTGCTCAATTGTCCAAACATAAGTACATGGAATTGTTGATACCAATGACTAATGCTGCTAAGTGAGCTCACCCAACATAGCAAAGACTAATCCCCTTGGTGAATTCCGATACAACTGCTTGAATATCGAGTCAACCTTTATGATTCCAAGTTCGATCCTTAACTTAGCAAATCTTTCACTATCAAGTGGCTTAGTGAAAATATCGGCAAGTTGATCTTCGGTAGGGATGTATAGAACCACCACATCTTTCTTTTCAACATGATCTCTTATAAAATGATGCCTCACATCAATGTGTTTGGTTCTTGAGTGCAAAACGGGATTTTACGTGATTGCAATTGCACTTGTGTTATCACACATAATTGGAATTTCCTTTTCTTCAATTCCATAATCCCTTAATTGTTGTCTTAGCCATAGTACTTGTGCACGGCAACTTCCCGGCGACAATGTATTCGGCTTCGGCGGTGGAAGTTGAAATAGAATTCTGTTTCTTGCTAAACCGGGAGACCGATCTATTTCCCGTTAGCGACGGGTTCTGTTGTGCTTTTTCATCAATCTTGCATCCGGCATAATCGAATCCGAGTAGGATATAACTTTGAAGCTTCCTTCCTTGGAGTACCATATCCCTACTCCCAAAGTCTCTTTGAGATACTTGAGAACTCTCTTAACTTTTTAAGTGACTTTCTTTAGGTTTAGATTGAAATCTTGCACAAACACCTACGACAAAGGATATATCGAGTCTGTTTGGCGATCGAGTACGACGGTACGCCTATCATCCTTACGTATAAGGTCGATCAACATCTTTGCCTTCTTTATCTTCATCCAATCTGATGTTTGTACTCATAGGAGTTGAATTCTTAGTGCTATTTTCCATACCAAACTTCTTCAGCAACTCCTTGGTGTACTTGGTTTGATGAATGAAGATTCCATCCTTCATTTGTTTGACTTGCAATCCCAAAAAGTAATTCATTTCTCCCATCATACTCATTTGGAATTTGCTCTTCATTAGATTTGCAAACTTTTCACAAAGTAAATCATTCTCAGAACCAAATATTATGTCATCCACATAAATTTGTACCGGCGAGTCTTTGTTTCCTTCAACGATTACGAAAAGTGTCTTATCAATGGTGCCTTTTGTAAAACCATTGTCTACCAAGAATTGAGATAGAGTCTCATACCATGCTCTTGGTGCTGTTTCAATCCATAAAGTGCTTTGTTGAGTTTATACACTTTATCTTCTTGATCTTTAACTTCAAATCCGGAGGTTCTTGAACATACACTTCCTCCTCTAGGATACCATTCAAAAATGCACTCTTGACATCCATTTGATATACTTTGAAGTTCTTATATGCGGCATGTGCTAAGAATAATCGATAGCTTCCAATCTTGCAACGGGTGCATAAGTTTCATCAAAATCTATTCCTTACCTTGAGAATAGCCTTTTGCAACTAGTCTGGCCTTATTTCTCACAATGGTACCTGATTCATCAAGTTTATTTCTGTATACCCACTTAGTACCAATGATATTTGCATGATTTGGCCTTTCAACTAGTGTCCAAACTTGATTTCTTTCAAATTCATTTAATTCTTCTTGCATGGCAATTATCCAATCTGGATCTGAAATTGCTTCTTCAACAACTTTAGGTTCCATTTGAGATAGAAAGCAAGTAAACATAGCTTCCAGTTGTCTTCTAGTCCTCACACCTTGCTGTACATTGCCAATAACTTGTTCGACGGGGTGATTCCTTAACCATTGTGGATTTTGGTTATTTTGATTTTCGGGAACACCATCTTCGGTAGGGTCTGCTTGTAGTTTCTTCTACGGGGGGGGGTCGGCGGATCCTTGAAGCTGCTTCGGTTGTTGCATCGGTAACATTGTCGGCGGGGTGTTCGGCGAGGCGATATCGAAACTTTCAAGTCATTGAATCTTTCCAAAACTTCAACACAATCTGGATCGGTGACTTTGTTGATTCTCGGCGGGTCCACAATCTTCATCTTCAATACCAGTAAACTTAGGTTCATCAAACACAACATGGATTGTTTCTTCATGTTTTAGTGACCTTTTGTTCAGTACCCTGAATGCTCTGCTGGCGAAGAATATCCCAAGAATATGCCTTCATCGATTTTGGTTGGAATGTTTTCAAATGAACTTTATGATTTAGAATGAAACATTTACTTCCAAATGGATGGAAATAGGATATATTGGGTATCCTTCCATTCCGGACCTCATAGGGTGTCTTCGGCGGCTTCTTGTTTCTTGATGTTCTGTTTTGTGTATAGCATGATGTATTTACTTGCTTGACCCAATATCTTTCGGGTAGCAATGCTTCACAAATCATTGTTCTTCCAAACTTCCTTTAAGGTTCTGTTTCTTCTTTCGGCAACCCCATTTCTTTGAGGTGTACCGACGACGAGCAAGTTGATGTAGTACACCATTACATTCACAATATTCTCTTATAACTTTGTTGAGAAATTCGGTACCACGATCGATCTTATCTTTATGATTTGTTAAACTTTTCTCATTTTGTAATCTCTTCAAAAGATTAGGCATGCTTTGAAGTGTTTCACTTTTCTTGTTCATGAATATCACCCAAGTGTATCTAGAATAATCATCCACAACCACTAGGGTATACTTCTTTCTGTTACACTTGTTGGAGTTATTGGTCCAAAAAGATCCATGTGCATCGGCTCAACACTCTATTAGTTGATTGTTTGGTCTTTGATTTGAAACTTGACTTTATCTGTTTACCTTGCGACGGGCATCACATATTGCATCCTTTTTGAATGTGATCTCGGGTAAACCAACACACCGATTTCTTCTTCACCAACTGATTAATATCATCAAAGTTTAAGTGATTCAACTTCTTGTGCCATAACCAATTTAGTTCAGACTTGGTATGCACTATCAGGCAGGTTTTGGGAACTGCAGTAGACCAATCCACAACATACATGTTCTGTTGTCTTCTACCAGCAAGTACAACTTGATCACCTCTTTCACTAATGACAATACAGTTGTCTTTGTCAAAAGTGACCTTGTATCCCATGTCACAGAATTGTCCAGTGCTCAGCAAGTTGTAGTCCGGTCCTTCCACATATGCAACATTCTTGATTGTGAGTCCATTTCGATAAGTGTGCCATATCCTCTTGTATATCCGGTGTATTCTTGTTGCCAAAATTCACCCTTGGACCATCTTTTGCCACAAAATTTGTTAGACGTGCTTATTCTTTGTCATGTGTCCGGAACATCCACTTTGTCAAAGTACCGGACACCCTACAAAACAAGGTTAATGCATTTTAGGTACCCAAACTGTTTGGGTCCATAGTGGTCGATAGCAAGCATGACCCTTGGTATGTTTCCATAAGGTCTTCTCTGAATGTGTCATACATTGGTTCATACTTTGGTTCATACATGTATTCCACACATCCATAAGTTCTAACGGTAGGTTGTGTAGGAATCACATATGTTTTCTGGCCTTTTGGTACATGATGTTGTTTGAAATGATTCTTGTTGTTAGAAACATTTGCATAACCATAGGTGTGCTGTCTGTTGGGACCAGCCCTATAATATGGAGTCTGCTGAGGTCTCTGCTTGAGGCCTTGTATAAGTCCTCTGTTGAGCCCTTTGCTGATTCCATTGCATAGGTTTTACCCTAGCAGTATGGTTATACTTACTATTCTTAACAGTAAATGCAGGAATATTCCAATCATCATCAGTAGGGAACAATCTACCTTTCCCCCTGAGATAAGTATCCCTTGAATGATCAACATTTTTGGGTTTAGGATTCTTATCCTTGGAATATTTCTGTTTCTTACCCTTACGTGGTCCGGAGGACTTAGTAGCGGTGTCTGCTATCGGCGGGCTTAGAAGGCACGGCGATCCTATTTTTAGATTTATTCTTTTTACTAGGAGGCTGTTGACTTCTTAGACTTCGATTTTGCTTCCTTGAAGCATTCTCATTGGGTTTTCTTGCTTGGCGGCCTTGCTTTATCGGGAGTTGGATCTAGTGCGGGCACAAACTTAGGACCAATTACGGTACTAGGTTCGGTAACCTTCTTGGATCCACTCTTGTTAGATTGTTGAGTTCCAAATCCAAGCCTGTTCTATCTCCATAAGGCTTTCTGATTTGTATGCGGTATTGGAACAAGATGGTTCGAGCGGATTCGAGATCTTCTTGGATGTTCGACGGACTTATTTTGATTACGTCCAACATCTTTTACCTTACCCTTGAGAACTCTTAATTCGGCTTTCAATCTTCCAACTTCTAGCTCAAGAGTTTCTTTTTCGGCCTTCACAACCTCGCTAACCAGATTGTATTATCCTCGGTTGATTAAGGATGGCATCCAAAGTCTCATTGTTGTCGAAATTTCTAGGATTTGAACCACAAGTTGATTCACAATCACTTCCGGCGGGAGTGTTTATAGATACGGTGTTGTATACCTCCTCGGTTTCATCCATATTGGCCATCGGTGCATAATCTTCCATCTCGGCAACCAATGCTTGTGTCATCGATTCATTTCCCTTTTCGATTCAACTTCATAGCTTTGATTCATCTTCGGCAACCATATCCTTCTTGCCAAGTCTTCTTTGTTGACTTTTGGTCTTCGATAAGTCGGGACAATCGAGTCTAAAATGTCCGGGCTTCTTGCGGTTGAAGCAAAGATAATCGGGTTCCTTGCCTTGTTTTAATTCGGGACGATCGGGTTTGAAGTGTCCTGGTTTCTTGCAATGAAAGCACAGATAGTCATTATCTTTCCTTGGTTCTTCTTTCCTTCTTTCAGTAGGCCTTTTTGTAAAATTTCTTGCAGGAGCCTTTCCAGTCTTCATCATCCTGATTTTCTTGCTCAGTAGGGCAATTTATTCTTGCATCTCATCCAGCATATCATCCTGTCCTCCTGATGTTTCTTCATGATGTGAAGCAGCCAATGCTGTGGTCTTTGGCTCTTCCTTTTCAGTTTCAGGCACAAGCTTTTTGCTAAATTCATAAGCCTTTAAATCTGAAAATAATTTGAAGGTGTCTTCTTCATGCAACTTTCTCATTTCCTCAATTGCAGTCACCTTCATTTTTAAAACATCTCTTGCAGGTAGAGCTTCCAAGATTTTGGTGTTTATTTCCTCTTTTGAATAACTTACACTCGGCGGGGTAAGTTCATCCGAGATTGCATTGAATCTTGATTCCATTTGCTCAATGGTTTCATTAGGTAGCATCTTGAACTTTTGAAACCTCTTTACGCCACACTTGATTTTGTTCTTCTTTATTGCATCGGTGCCTTCACGGATTAAGTGGATCTTATCCCAAAGTTCCTTTGCGGTCTTGCAATCTTTAAACTTCATATACATATTGCTATCCAAGGTTACGTAAATGATATCAATAGCAATGTTGTTGAGGTTTGCTCTTTTTAAATCTTCGCATTCCATTCTCTTTTTGGTTTAGGAATGTACTCGGTTCTGTCACCCACTTTATTCTTGCCTTTGTAATCTCCGGTGGTCCTTCGGTTAGTACATCCATCATCTCATCATGAGTAGCGACAAGATATGCACACGCATTCGACGTTTATACTCATCAAATCTATCAAGAGAACACATCAACATAGTTCTAGCATACTTGTGTGTTGTCCATGATGCAAGTCTTGAAAATCGGTAACTTGAAAGAAAGTTTTAAAGAATTTTCACAAGCACAACAAGTAGGATTCCTTCGAACGAAGCAAATCTTGCTCCGATACCAATTGTTGGTCCCTTGAAAAGGCTTTGGTTAAGTTTAGAGGGGGGGTGAATAAACTTAACACTTAAAACTTTGGAGTTAACAAATTCGCAACTTCGGCGGTCTGCGATACTTCGATAGTCTGCGAGACCTCGGTAACCTGGCGATAAACGATAGTCTACACGGTTCGATTTGCTTTGAATTTGTGCGGCGGAATAATATCAAAATTAAGCCTTGTTACTTGTTGTTAAATATGATACTAAGTATTTGATACTCGGTAGTGTATTTGTGTGATTTCGGTTGCTAGATTCGGTAGATTGATGAGTGAAATAAACTAAGTGCGAAAAGTAAATGCGAAAAGTAAATGGCCCGATTTTATAGTGGTTCCGGGTGATGTAATCTGTCGGTCCACTCTTCTCCTTGTGATGTTGGAGGAAATTCACTAGAGATCTTTGATGTAGCTTTTACAAAGATTCCTAAGTTGTTTGTCCTTCACCAATAGCTATGGCTTCACAAGCGAAAACGGGAACGGTAGGATTCTTTGCTCTGAGTCTTCCACTGGTCCTTGAAGGGTAGGATTGCCTCTTCACCGGCTCCACCACAAACAACGATCTTTCACACCTAACGGATGCTTCACTGTCTTCGACGGGTTCTTTATAAAATAAAGAATGAATCAAATAGATGATTCGGTTGCGGCGACTTGATTAGGATGATGTAATCGGCGGCTTGCGGTCTTCAAGTGTGTATGCTTGATGCGGCTTGAACACGAGAATGTACTTGAAGAAGATAACTAGATCAGCAGCCTTAAGCTCAGTAAGTTCAACAGGGTGTTTTTTTCAGCTCAGTATTGTCACTTAAAGTTTATCCCAAAATTCATCATCATCTTTACGAGTTGAAAGTCCTCTATTTATAGGTAGGAATGCATGTGACTTGAATTTGAAATTCAAATGTGACCGTTCCTTGTTTTTGTCCCATCGTTCGCATTCGTGCGTCACTATTCATAGGGACCGACACTTTGTCGGGATTACTTTTTGACAGTGCAGTCTGTCCACCCCTTTGACTTGTATCCAATGGATAAGAATGTGAATCATCCCAACGTCTTTTTAATCTCGGCCTTTGATTTGCTTGATAAGTCGAGAGGTAGTTGGTTGTTCTTATCCATGTAATCTTCCAATAATCTTGAATTAATCGAGGTGTATATATCAGCAGGTTCATCAGTCTGCTGTAATACCAATCAGTCTGCTGAGCATCATATTTTTGTCTGTAAAATATAATGCAGCTGATTACTTTTATCTAACTTTTATTTGTGAAGTTAGATTACATCATTTTAATTATAACCAAGTTCCAAACATCATCCAACTTGTGGAACTTAGACCTTCTACACAAGGCATATGTAATTAGTTTAGGTCATCACAGACTTGCCTAAATTCTGATTCCATATCCTTGACTTTAAATACTAAGTTTGATCCCTTAGCCTTCATTAAGCGAGTTTGAACCCTCGGCCTTCGGTCTTCGGTCTTCGGCGGGTTCTGACCGGTCTGCGACCTATCTACCCTGCGACCTAGACCGGTCTGCGATATCAATCGGCGACCACTTTCGATGCTTGTTTGATCAAACCTATTTATGAATCAAACTCTAATAAACCTATACATTTTATCTAGACATCTTTTTGCCTTTGCACTATAACAGCTAGTATGGCACTCATCATCAAAACTAAGAAATAAGTCCAACACAGAGAGTTATACCACTCTTTCGCGTCCCCTTTCAAGGAAAACGGAAATAGCTTCAATTTTATTGCATCCTCATTTACCCCCTGTATGCGAGTTGTACCACATATTTCCAAAAATGTGTGTACATGAGTGTGAGGATTCTCATATTGGAAACCATGAAATATTGATGCGTGTTGCATCATTTGGATAAGACCGGGTTTGAGTTCAAAATTTGGTGCATTAATGGCGGGTAAAACAATTGCCGGGTTGACCTTGACTTCACCAGGCATGGCGTAGTCAGCCAACGTATGTCTATCGTCTGCAGCCATAATGACGATTTCGTCGATTTCTATTGCTAGATTTTGTTCGAGATCTTGATCGGTCGTACTCCCTTCGTCAGGAAGAACCGCAGGACGGACTCTTCGCCTGTTCGGTCTGACTATGGTTCGTTCAAGGTCAGGGGTGTAAAGCAGTGGCCCCTTTTGACTTCGAGTTTGCATAAACCGAAACCAAAATCAAGTTGTCTAAACTAAAAACTAAAAGTTAAAAACTATGAAAAGAAAATAAAAAAAGGAGGTCAGACGGGCGTCTAATTAATCCTGACGGGCGTCTGCCTGAAGAACTAGACGGCCGTTTGGGGCAAGCCAGACGCTCGTCTAATTTCCTCCAAACGGTGCAGAGTTGGTCCTTTTTAGATGGACGGGCGTCCACTTACTCCGGACGCCCGAATGTAAACCAACACAGAAAACAGAAGCAGAAAACTTAGTAAAAACTAGACAACCGTACCGAGTTCCCCGGCAACGACGCCAAAAACTTGTCTCGGATTTTATCTAACGAAAAATAAACAAGTAATAAAAATAAATCCGGTTTACCCCAAGTGCAGGGATCGTAGTATAGAGGTTAATACCGGAGTCGAGTCCACAGGGAATCGAGGTTGTTTACCTAGTTTATATCTAACTAACCTAAGGATGTCACTCATCCTCCCTACTGACCCGAATATTCAGCGACGCGGTATAACTCTAGTTTCTAAATGCTTTGCGTGCCAACATGGGGAGGACTGCGACACATGTTTATTGATTGCCATTTTGCCAAAGACTTTGTTTGGAAGTACTTTATGAATCACTTCGGGTTGCGGTTTACCCCTACTTCAGGGATTGTGCCTATGCTTCACTTCTGGCGAAACTCGGCTACTAGTATTTACAGCCTTCGGCTTATTGTCCCAGTCATCGTTTGCTGGGGCATTTGGGCTGAGAGGAACAAGTGCCGGCATGATGCAGTCCAACCATCCATACAGCGGACCATCATACACATTGAGCGGGCTATTCGGCAACTTGCCTTTCGGAAGAATCTGGAAGCTAAAGTCTTAGGAGCTGATAGAGGAACTCCCTTCTTCCAACCCTTTCGGGTCAAACCTAACCCGATGAGGAGAGTGACTTCTCTGAGATGGACGCCTCCGCCAACGGGCAATGTTAAATTAAATGTGGATGGGAGTGTCAGGAATGGCATTGCTTATGGTGGTGGTATCATCAGGGACTCTGATGGAGGGTTTATTTTGGCTTTCCACGCTTGCTTTGGGCAGGGGACTGTGGTGGATGCAGAGATTAAAGCTCTGCTGTTTGGTCTTCGCATGCGCACTCATGCACAAAATATGGATATCGAATCTGATTCTCTCTATTTTTATCGTATGATCTCTGGAGCTAGTGGTGGGGGCTGGCCCCTGTGTCTCTCCGTCACTCAGATATGTGCTATCCTTCGATCACTTCATTACACTATTTCGCATGTCTATAGGGAATGCAATAGGGTCGCTGACGCGCTTGCAGCGTTGGGAGGGGATGATCAGATTTTCACCCATCAAAGAGAAGTCCCGTCGCATATTCGGAATCTTATCCATGATGATTTATACGGCCCAGCGCATATCCGCTGTATCACTGATAACCCGGGAAGCACTCTTCACTTGTGAAGGGTGCAAACCAGGTCGTATTGCTTACCTCACTGATTTTCCCACTTTCATCCAGTTGTGTCCATATACTGTGTGCTCCTCTTTGTGCAGATCGAAGAAGCTAACTGATTGTGGAGATGGTGGGAACCCAGCTGCGCGACACACTTATATCCACCACTACCAGATTGACTGGACGCACCCCTCCATTTTTTGTTGGGGTGCAATTCAGGTGCTTTTGTTCCTTTTCTCTACTATTGTCTGGAGTTTATGTGTTGTTCACCATATTCCTGGTGTGCTTTTGCTTTGCGGACAGATCACCACCTTGCAGCTTGTCTGGCGCTTACACATGGCTGCGGCTTAGCGGATTGTGTTGACCTTTGGACGCACCCCTACCACATTGCTAGGGGTGCAACCCAGGTGTTTTTGTTGCATTTGCAGTCAACCGCTGTGCTCATACTTATTATGGTGTTTGATATTGCCCCTTATGTGTTTGGTTCAGCTTCTAGTATGGGTTTCGTAGCTCACTTTGCGGATGGGTCATGTCGAAGTTTCAAGCGGAAGGGCAGCAAGCTTCTTCGAACCAAGAAAGTTCACACGGGGATGCGAATGGGTCTTCGGCATTTCATGCATAGAGGCAGCATTTATTTCAATATGAATCCCACTGATGTAATTATTTATAGGGCAGGGAATTTTTCGGGGGTGCATAGAGCGAGTACTCTTCCCTATGTGGTGGATTTTCCTACACTGGGTTTGCCACACATAGGGTTTAAGGAGGCCATGCTATGCACTCTGTCACGTAAACTTGGGGCGGGCCGGGATATGGCACTCAACTTTGTAGCTCTTTATTTCGTTTATTAATAAAATAAAGTTTCTTTGAAAAGAAAAAAAAACCTAAGGATGTCACAACTACTATTACTAAAAATTATAAGAAAATAAAGACGATTAACACGTAACAAACTAAAAACGAAAATAATAAAAGTAAACTGGATAGAAGATTAGAAATCTAAAGCCAAGAAACGTGATTACGAACCAAATTATCTAAAATAATCTATTCTAAAACCTAAACATGCAGTAAAAAGTTCTAACTTAGCTAAGCAATTCAAGTTCAAGCGATTTTAATCAATAATTTAACGAACGAACAAGCAATTATTCCACCAATTCTATAACATTCAATTTCTTCTCAAGGTTATCTAGTGATTTTTAATACAAGTTGTGATTCACCTAACAAAGGTATGAGCTCCTAATCTCTTAGAAAAGTTCGTCTATCAATCTTTTATCTTTCGATCCTAAAGATTAACGCTTTTATATCCAAGGTGTGAAATTTCTCAATTTCTAATATAGAAATTCAACCTAACAACTCTCGTTGATTAGATTAAAGATCTAATCTTTACTACGGTGATCTAGGTTTAATCACGATTTTCATCAAACATTAAACATCAAGCATGCAAGGTATCTATCGATTAAATTTCATAACAACAAGTAAAACATAATAAAGATACAACTTTTAATAAAAACTCACAAGATAATCCAAAGGTGTAATCAAAGTGTTGGTAGAACGGCTTCACAACGCTTGTTCCAAAAGCTTTTAGCCTCTAAGCATCGCTTGAATACTCGAAATAGCTTCTATGTAGTACATAAAAATAAAGGATTCTCTCTAGGAATTTAAAAGCATAAAATTTATCTAAGAAACGTGCAAACCACAGAAAAAACGCCCCTTAGGGTTTATGTGGCCGCCTAGGGTAATTGTGATCATCATAGGGTTGAAAAAACGCAGCTATTTATAGGGATATAAGTCGGTTTAGCTTAAGTCGGCGTGTGGACGCTCGTCCAGTTAGGTGGACGCCCGTTCAGCTTGTATGAACTTCTTCGAGTCGGGCCGAGTCTGATCAGACGCCCGTCCTATGTAAATTTGGACGCTCGTTTGATAAAAATCTGAATACTCTGAATCCACTATTTCTTCCTGGATGCCCGTTCGATTCCTCAAACGCCCGTCCATCTGGACGGAGCTTCAGACGCCCGTTTGGTACAACTTCATTCCAAATTTACTTTAAATCTTCAATCCAATCTCAACTTTATCTCTTTTCTTCTTTTCAAATCTTCAGTTGAACATCGGTTAAGCTCCTTTCATGCCAAATTTGTGTACCTTCAAGACGACAAAAACATGCAAAGTGTAAAATCATTCATATAGACAGAAAATCATCAATAAAACCATGAAATCAACTCAACTTTGCAATTCAACAACTCCTCACTTCATTTACTTAATAAATCTAATAAATACTTACTTTTCATGCAAATCATCGGAGTATAGAGGAATTTGTTACAAAATAAAGCGATATAAATCATAGAAAATCACCATAAACAATCATCTGCGTCTATATACATATATTAGGTAACTATATAAGTATCTATATATACATGGATAAACATGAAACAAAATGAAAAAAACAAAAGTGAGATAAATATAACAACCATGATTCAGCATACCTAGACTTATACTCATGACTAATCTTACCTTCACATACGTGGCAATAGTTGGGTTTGATTAGTAGTAATTTTAGAATATGTATGGTGGCAATTGAGCAGTGACCCACATTGCATGAAGTTGGGCTATAAAAGCCAATTTCCATGGTTATATATATAGGTATAAATTATATATTCTATAAAATATAAACCATGTTGTTATTTTAAAGAAATAGTAATACATCCGAAGTGTTGTAGAAAGACAACTAGTATTAGACTAATATCACTATCAAGCACACCACGAGACTCACGGTGACGAGAGAAACGCTTAGCTTCAGCTTTAATCAAAGATTTGAGGTAGGGAGGTGTTCAATTGAATCTATTTTTGTAATAAGCATGTCTAAGTATAGAACTTTTTGTGGTGTGATGTAAAGTAAAATGTTTGTACTCTAGTGGCTTTGGCTCCGCACCGTTACTCACGGGAGCATTGGAACACATCTCGTTTTGCCTTACATGATATTGACTCTGATAGTCAATTCCTATTTGTTATATGGCAAAGTTAGAGGTTCGGTTTCTGGTGGATTTGGCTCAGCACCTTGTGGAGACCCTCTGCGGGGAGAAACTCGGGATCATTGGAAACCCTATTCCTTAGCCTTGTGGGTTTCGGAATAGAATCCAATATTTCTGTGATATGTGCTAGGTGCATAACTTAGAGTTGTCTAAGGTCTAGTAGTCCTTAGAAGCCTTTTTATGTGCAATGAACTCAGGTGGTTAGTTTAAACACATAAATACATACTTGAGAGTCTAAAAGATAAAGCATTCTAGTCCTTGGTGAGGCACGTTTCTATATCACAGCCGGGAGTGGGACTCCACTTTGGGGCTAGCCCTATGCCTATTAAGGGGTTGAATCTGTCGTGGTGCATCCGTCACCTCGCAAAGTGTCCTTGGACTTCTATACAACTCATTCCTTTGTTTTGTGAGATTGCTAGCGGGGCTAGTTGGAGGGGAGTGTGCCTTTATAACATACTTGGTAGGGTGTGTAGATCTTCGGTGTTGTTTATATATATTTATATTGTTGTTATTTGTAGATATTCGATGCTTCTACTCCGTACTAAGTACGTATGTGCTTACCCCCTCGTTATATTGTTCTCACCCCGAGAAGGTGATGCAGGTTACAACGACGTCTGTGAGGATGAGTACATTGAGGAGTGACCTCGGGATGCTTTGAAGCGTTATTTGTTATCTTTGGCTTTTGTTTAATGTAATATATGATAGACTATCTTTTGCTTTAGTAGTATAAGTATTGTAAGATAAATATTGTAGCGTTTTGCCCTGTGAATTATCGTTGTTTCCTGCAAGCTATATATGTTGTGATGGTATCGACATATGGTTTTTTCCCACTCTACCCCTAGTTATGTGTGTTTTCCCGAGTCATTTTAGTTTCCGCAATTATACTCTGATGACGTATTTGTAAGGCTTACGTATATAATTTGGTACAAACGTCATTTCGGGGATTTTATGGGTGTATTTAATGTTACCATTATATTCCCACTTTAAAATTAAGACATTCACTTTTTATCCTTTCTAACCTTTTATCCGGTGGTTTCACGAATCAAATCTGTCCCATATATGTATTAGGTGATGGCATTGAATTATGATTAATATATGTGCACTAGTGAGTATATTTTTTATTTATAATATGTATGTGAGTGTATTAATATATATGTAGATATCCTCTGCGTCTATATACATATATTAGGTAACTATATAAGTATCTATATATACATGGATAAACATGAAACAAAATGAAAAAAACAAAAGTGAGAGAAATATAATAGCCATGATTCAGCATACCTAGACTTAGACTCACGACTAATCTTACCTTCACATACGTGGCAATAGTTGGGTTTGATTAGTAGTAATTTTAGAATATGCATGGTGGCAATTGAGCAGTGACCCACGTTGCATGAAGTTGGGCTATAAAAGCCAATTGCCCTGGTTATATATATATATATATATATATATATATATATATATATATATATATATATATATATATATATATATATATATATATATATATGTATGTATGTATGTATAAATTATATATTCTATAAAATATAAACCATGTTGTTATTTTAAAGAAATAGTAATACATCCGAAGTGCTTTGTAGAAAGACAACAAGTATTAGACTAATATCACTATCAAGCACACCACGAGACTCACGGCGACAAGAGCAACGCTTAGCTTCAGCTTTAATCAAAGATTTGAGGTAGGGAGGTGTTCAATTGAATCTATTTTTGTAATAAGCATGTCTAAGAATAGAACTTTTTGTGGTGTGATGTAAAGTAAAATGTTTGTGCACTAGTGGCTTTGGCCCCGCACCGTTACTCACGGGAGCATTGGAACACATCTCGTTTTGCCTTACATGATATTGACTCTGATAGTCAATGCCTATTTGTTATATGGCAAAGTTAGGGGTTCGGTTTCTGGTGGATTTGGCTCAGCACCTTATGGAGACCCTCTGCGGGGAGAAACTCGGGATCATCAGAAACCCTATTCCTTAGCCTTGTGGGTATTGGAATAGAATCTAATATTTCTGTGATATGTGCTAGGTGCATAACTTAGAGTTGTCTAAGGTCTAGTAGTCCTTAGAAGCCTTTTTATGTGCAATGAACTCAGATGGTTAGTTTAAACACATAAATACATACTTGAGAGTCTAAAAGATAAAGCATTCTAGTCCCTGGTGAGGCACGTTTCTATATCGCAGCCGGGAGTGGGACTCCACTTAGGGGCTAGTCCTATGCCTTTTAAGGGGTTGAATCTGTCGTGGTGTATCCGTCACCTCGCAAAGTGTCCTTGGACTTCTATGCAACTCATTCCTTTGTTTTGTGAGATCGCTAGCGGGGCTAGTTGGAGGGGAGTGTGCCTTCATAACATACTTGGTAGGGTGTGTAGATCTTTGGTGTTGTTTATATATATTTATATTGTTGTTATTTGTATAGATTCGATGCTTCTACTCCCTACTAAGTACGTATGTGCTTACCCCCTCGTTATATTGTTCCCACCCCGAAAAGGTGATGCAGGTTACAACGACGTCTGTGAGGATGAGTACATTGAGGAGTGACCTCGGAATGCTTTGAATCCTTATTTTGTTATCTTTGGCTTTTGTTTAATGTAATATATGATAGACTATCTTTTCCTTTAGTAGTATAATTATTGTAAGATAAATATTGTAGCGTTTTGCCCTGTGAATTATCGTTGTTTCCTGCAAGCTATATATGTTGTGATGGTATCGACATATGGTTTTTACTCTGGAAACTCTGCAACCATGTCGCCCTCGACTTCCCAAGTTGCTTCCGAAGGCGTGTGGTTACTCCATTGTACCAACACCAAAGGGATCTTTCGATTCTTAATCATCTTTACTTTCTTTTCAAGAATTCGGATTGGTCTTTCCTCATATGACAGATTCTCCTTGATCAACTCCGGATCCATATTGTCTCCCACATCTAAATCAATCAAACACTTCTTCAACATCGAGACGTGGAAAACATTGTGCACTATTGTCATTCCTTCTGGTAACTGTAGCCGATAAGCTAGAGGTCCAATCTTTTCTATTATTACAAACGGACCCACGTATCGTGGACTCAACTTTCCTTTTTGTCCGAACCGTCTTACACCTTTCATCGGTGAGGCTTTTAGATACATTCTGTCACCAACCTCAAAATCTAACGGTCTTCTTCGTGCGTCTGACCAAACTTTCTGCCTGTCTTGATCTACTGTCATGTTTCGACGAACCAAAGCTATCCTTTCTTTAGCTTTTTCAACTAGTTCCGGTCCTGTAATATGCTTCTCACCTATCTCGTCCCAATAGAGAGGAGTTCGGCATTTCCTTCCGTATAGGGATTCAAAAGGTGGCATTCCAATGCTCGCGTGGTAGCTATTATTATACGCAAACTCGGCAACCGGTAGGTAGTCGTCCCAAGAACCACCTACT